>JAUIMM010001980.1:0-1347500 GCA_031769625.1 Taudactylus pleione | reverse complement strand
GTAAGGTGTATAGAATAAGCTGCAGGCTGTGTTTGTATTAGGTGTATAGAATGAGCTGCAGGCTGTGTGTGTATAAGGTGTATAGAATGAGCTGCAGGCTGTGTGTGTATAAGGTGTATAGAATGAGCTGCAGGCTGTGTGTGTATAAGGTGTATAGAATAAGCTGCAGGCTGTGTGTGTATTAGGTGTATAGAATGAGCTGCAGGCTGTGTGTGTATAAGGTGTATAGAATGAGCTGCAGACTGTGTGTGTATAAGGTGTATAGAATGAGCTGCAGGCTGTATGTGTGTATAAGGTGTATAGAATGAGCTGCAGGCTGTGTGTGTATAAGGTGTATAGAATGATCTGCAGGCTATGTGTGTATAAGGTGTATAGAATGAGCTGCAGGCTGTGTGTGTGTGTATAAGGTGTATAGAATGAGCTGCAGGCTGTGTGTGTGTATAAGGTGTATAGAATGAGCTGCAGGCTGTGTGTGTGTATAAGGTGTATAGAATGACCTGCAGGCTGTGTGTGTGTATAAGGTGTATAGAATGAGCTGCAGGCTGTGTGTGTGTATATAAGGTGTATAGAATGAGCTGCAGGCTGTGTGTGTGTGTATAAGGTGTATAGAATGAGCTGCAGGCTGTGTGTGTGTATAAGGTGTATAGAATGAGCTGCAGGCTGTGTGTGTGTATAAGGTGTATAGAATGACCTGCAGGCTGTGTGTGTGTATTAGGAGTATAGAATGAGCTGCAGGCTGTGTGTGTATAAGGTGTATAGAATGAGCTGCAGGCTGTGTGTGTATAAGGTTTATAGAATGAGCTGCAGGCTGTGTGTGTGTATAAGGTGTATAGAATGAGCTCCAGGATGTGTGTGTGTATAAGGTGTATAGAATGAGCTGCAGGATGTGTGTGCATAAGGTGTATAGAATAAGCTGCAGGCTGTGTGTGTGTATAACGTGTATAGAATGAGCTGCAGGCTGTGTGTGTGTGTGTAAAAGGTGTATAGAATGAGCTGCAGGCTGTGTGTGTGTAAGGTGTATAGAATAAGCTGCAGGCTGTGTGTGTATTAGGTGTATAGAATGAGCTGCAGGCTGTGTGTGTATAAGGTGTATAGAATGAGCTGCAGGCTGTGTGTGTATAAGGTGTATAGAATGAGCTGCAGGCTGTGTGTGTATAAGGTGTATAGAATGAGCTGCAGGCTGTGTGTGTGTATAAGGTGTATAGAAAGATCTGCAGGCTATGTTTGTATAAGGTGTATAGAATGAGCTGCAGGCTGTGTGTGTGTGTATAAGGTGTATAGAATGAGCTGCAGGCTGTGTGTGTATATAAGGTGTATAGAATGAGCTGCAGGCTGTGTGTGTGTATAAGGTGTATAGAATGAGCTGCAGGCTGTGTGTGTATAAGGTGTATAGAATGAGCTGCAGGCTGTGTGTGTGTATAAGGTGTATAGAATGAGCTGCAGGCTGTGTGTGTGTATAAGGTGTATAGAATGAGCTGCAGGCTGCGTGTGTGTATATAAGGTGTATAGAATGAGCTGTAGGCTGTGTGTGTGTGTATAAGGTGTATAGAATGAGCTGCAGGCTGTGTGTGTGTATAAGGTGTATAGAATGAGCTGCAGGCTATGTGTGTGTATAAGGTGTATAGAATGAGCTGCAGGCTGTGTGTGTGTATAAGGTGTATAGAATGAGCTGCAGGCTGTGTGTGTGTATATAAGGTGTATAGAATGAGCTGTAGGCTGTGTGTGTGTATAAGGTGTATAGAATGAGCTGCAGGCTGTGTGTGTGTATAAGGTGTATAGAATGAGCTGCAGGCTATGTGTGTGTATAAGGTGTATAGAATGAGCTGCAGGCTATGTGTGTGTATAAGGTGTATATAATGAGCTGCAGGCTGTGTGTGTATAAGGTGTATAGAATGAGCTGCAGGCTGTGTGTGTATAAGGTGTATAGGATGAGCTGAAGGCTGTGTGTGTGTATAAGGTGTATAGAATGAGCTGCAGGCTGTGTGTGTATAAGGTGTATAGAATGAGCTGCAGGCTGTGTGTGTATAAGGTGTATAGAATGAGCTGCAGGCTGTGTGTGTGTATAAGGTTTATAGAATGAGCTGCAGGCTGTGTGTGTATAAGGTGAATAGGATGAGCTGCAGGCTGTGTGTGTATAAGGTGTATAGGATGAGCTGCAGGCTGTGTGTGTGTATAATGTGTATAGAATGAGCTGCAGGCTGTGTGTGTGTATAAGGTGTATAGAATGAGCTGCAGGCTGTGTGTGTATAAGGTGTATAGAATGTGCTGCAGGCTGTGTGTGTGTGTGTGTGTGTGTATATGGTGTATAGAATGAGCTGCAGGCTGTGTGTGTATAAGGTGTATAGAATGAGCTGCAGGCTGTGTGTGTATAAGGTGTATAGAATGAGCTGCAGGCTGTGTGTGTATTAGGTGTATAGAATGATCTGCAGGCTGTGTGTGTGTTTATAAGGTGTATAGAATGATCTGCAGGCTGTGTGTGTATAAGGTGTATAGAATGAGCTGCAGGCTGTGTGTGTGTATAAGGTGTATAGAATGAGCTGCAGGCTGTGTGTGTATAAGGTGTATAGAATGAGCTGCAGGCTGTGTGTGCATAAGGTGTATAGAATAAGCGGCAGGCTTTGTGTGTGTATATGGTGTATAGAATGAGCTGCAGGCTGTGTGTGTGTGTATAAGGTGTATAGAATGAGCTGCAGGCTGTGTGTATAAGGTGTATAGAATAAGCTGCAGGCTGTGTGTGTATAAGGTGTATAGAATGAGCTGCAGGCTGTGTGTGTGTATAAGATGTATAGAATGATCTGCAGGCTGTGTGTGTATAAGGTGTATAGAATGAGCTGCAGGCTGTGTGTGTGTGTGTGTATAAGGTGTATAGAATGAGCTGCAGGCTGTGTGTGTGTATAAGGTATATAGAATGAGCTGCAGGCTGTGTGTGTGTGTGTGTGTGTATAAGGTGTATAGAATGAGCTGCAGGCTGTGTGTGTATAAGGAGTATAGAATGAGCTGCAGGCTATGTGTGTGTATAAGGTGTATAGAATGAGCTGCCGGCTATGTGTGTGTTTAAGGTGTATAGAATGAGCTGCAGGCTGTGTGTGTATAAGGTGTATAGAATGAGCTGCAGGCTGTGTGTGTGTATAAGGTGTATAGAATGAGCTGCAGGCTGTGTGTGTATAAGGTGTATAGAATGAGCTGCAGGCTGTGTGTGCATAAGGTGTATATAATAAGCGGCAGGCTGTGTGTGTGTATATGGTGTATAGAATGAGCTGCAGGCTGTGTGTGTGTGTATAAGGTGTATAGAATGAGCTGCCGGCTGTGTGTGTATAAGGTGTATAGAATAAGCTGCAGGCTGTGTGTGTATTAGGTGTATAGAATGAGCTGCAGGCTGTGTGTGTGTATAAGGTGTATAGAAAGAGCTGCAGGCTGTGTGTGTGTATAAGGTGTATAGGATGATCTGCAGGCTGTGTATGTGTATAAGGTGTATAGAATGAGCTGCAGGCTGTGTGTGTGTATAAGGTGTATAGAATGATCTGCAGGCTGTGTGTGTATAAGGTGTATAGAATGAGCTGCAGGCTGTGTGTGTGTGTATAAGGTGTATAGAATGAGCTGCAGGCTGTGTGTGTGTATAAGGTATATAGAATGAGCTGCAGGCTGTGTGTGTGTGTGTGTGTGTGTGTATAAGGTGTATAGAATGAGCTGCAGGCTGTGTGTGTGTATAAGGTGTATAGAATGAGCTGCAGGCTATGTGTGTGTATAAGGTGTATAGAATGAGCTGCAGGCTGTGTGTGTATAAGGTGTATAGAATGAGCTGCAGGCTGTGTGTGTATAAGGTGTATAGAATGAGCTGCAGGCTGTGTGTGTGTATAAGGTATATAGAATGAGCTGCAGGCTGTGTGTGTATAAGGTGTATAGGATGAGCTGCAGGCTGTCTGTGTATAAGGTGTATATAATGAGCTGCAGGCTGTGTGTGTGTGTATAAGGTGTATAGAATGAGCTGCAGGCTGTGTGTGTATAAGGTGTATAGAATGAGCTGCAGGCTGTGTGTGTATAAGGTGTATAGAATGTGCTGCAGGCTGTGTGTGTGTGTGTGTGTGTATATGGTGTATAGAATGAGCTGCAGGCTGTGTGTGTATAAGGTGTATAGAATGTGCTGCAGGCTGTGTGTGTGTGTGTGTGTGTGTGTATATATGGTGTATAGAATGAGCTGCAGGCTGTGTGTGTATAAGGTGTATAGAATGAGCTGCAGGCTGTGTGTGTATAAGGTGTATAGAATGATCTGCAGGCTGTGTGTGTATAAGGTGTATAGAATAAGCTGCAGGCTGTGTGTGTGTATATGGTGTATAGAATGAGCTGCAGGCTGTGTGTGTGTGTGTATAAGGTGTATAGAATGAGCTGCAGGCTGTGTGTGTATAAGGTGTATAGAATAAGCTGCAGGCTGTGTGTGTATTAGGTGTATAGAATGAGCTGCAGGCTGTGTGTGTATAAGGTGTATAGAATGAGCTGCAGGCTGTATGTGTGTATAAGGTGTATAGAATGAGCTGTAGGCTGTATGTGTGTATAAAGTGTATAGAATGAGCTGCAGGGTGTGTGTGTATAAGGTGTATAGAATGATCTGCAGGCTGTGTGTGTATAAGGTGTATAGAATGAGCTGCAGGCTGTGTGTGTGTGTATAAGGTGTATAGAATGAGCTGCAGGCTGTGTGTGTGTATAAGGTGTATAGAATGAGCTGCAGGCTGTGTGTGTGTATAAGGTGTATAGAATGAGCTGCAGGCTGTGTGTGTGTATATAAGGTGTATAGAATGAGCTGCAGGCTGTGAGTGTATAAGGTGTATAGAATAAGCTGCAGGCTGTGTGTGTATTAGGTGTATAGAATGAGCTGCAGGCTGTGTGTGTATAAGGTGTATAGAATGAGCTGCAGGCTGTGTGTGTACAAGGTGTATAGAATGAGCTGCAGGCTGTGTGTGTGTATAAGGTGTATAGAATGAGCTCCAGGCTGTGTGTGTGTATAAGGTGTATAGAATGAGCTGCAGGATGTGTGTGCATAAGGTGTATAGAATAAGCTGCAGGCTGTGTGTGTGTATAACGTGTATAGAATGAGCTGCAGGCTGTGTGTGTGTGTGTGTGTAAAAGGTGTATAGAATGAGCTGCAGGCTGTGTGTGTGTAAGGTGTATAGAATAAGCTGCAGGCTGTGTGTGTATTAGGTGTATAGAATGAGCTGCAGGCTGTGTGTGTATAAGGTGTATAGAATGAGCTGCAGGCTGTGTGTGTATAAGGTGTATAGAATGAGCTGCAGGCTGTGTGTGTATAAGGTGTATAGAATGAGCTGCAGGCTGTGTGTGTGTATAAGGTGTATAGAATGAGCTGCAGGCTGTGTGTGTGTATAAGGTGTATAGAATGATCTGCAGGCTGTTTTTGTATAAGGTATATAGAATGAGCTGCAGGCTGTGTGTGTGTGTATAAGGTGTATAGAATGAGCTGCAGGCTGTGTGTGTATATAAGGTGTATAGAATGAGCTGCAGGCTGTGTGTGTGTATAAGGTGTATAGAATGAGCTGCAGGCTGTGTGTGTATAAGGTGTATAGAATGAGCTGCAGGCTGTGTGTGTGTATAAGGTGTATAGAATGAGCTGCAGGCTGTGTGTGTGTATATAAGGTGTATAGAATGAGCTGCAGGCTGTGTGTGTGTATATAAGGTGTATAGAATGAGCTGTAGGCTGTGTGTGTGTATAAGGTGTATAGAATGAGATGCAGGCTGTGTGTGTGTGTATAATGTGTATAGAATGAGCTGCAGGCTATGTGTGTGTATAAGGTGTATAGAATGAGCTGCAAGCTATGTATGTGTATAAGGTGTATAGAATGAGCTGCAGGCTGTGTGTGTATAAGGTGTATAGGATGAGCTGCAGGCTGTGTGTGTATAAGGTGTATAGAATGAGCTGCAGGCTGTGTGTGTATAAGGTGTATAGAATGAGCTGCAGGCTGTGTGTGTGTGTATCAGGTGTATAGAATGAGCTGCAGGCTGTGTGTGTGTATAAGGTGTATATAATGAGCTGCACGCTGTGTGTGTGTGTATAAGGTGTATAGAATGAGCTGCAGGCTATGTGTGTGTATAAGGTGTATAGGATGAGCTGCAGGCTGAGTGTGTATAAGGTGTATAGAATGACCTGCAGGCTGTGTGTGTGTATAAGGTGTATAGAATGAGCTGCAGGCTGTGTGTGTATAAGGTATATAGAATAAGCTGCAGGCTGTGTGTGTATAAGGTGTATAGAATGAGCTGCAGGCTGTGTGTGTATAAGGTGTATAGATTGAGCTGCAGGCTGTGTGTGTGTGTATCAGGTGTATAGAATGAGCTGCAGGCTGTGTGTGTGTATAAGGTGTATAGAATGAGCTGCAGGCTGTGTGTGTGTGTGTGTGTATAAGGTGTATAGAATGAGCTGCAGGCTGTGTGTGTATAAGGTGTATAGAATGAGCTGCAGGATGTGTGTGTGTATAAGGTGTATAGAATGAGCTGCAGGCTGTGTGTGTGTATAAGGTGTATAGAATGAGCTGCAGGCTATGTGTGTGTATAAGGTGTATAGAATGAGCTGCAGGCTATGTGTGTGTATAAGGTGTATAGAATGAGCTGCAGGCTGTGTGTGTATAAGGTGTATAGGATGAGCTGCAGGCTGTGTGTGTATAAGGTGTATATAATGAGCTGAAGGCTGTGTGTGTGTATAAGGTGTATAGAATGAGCTGCAGGCTGTGTGTGTGTATAAGGTGTATAGAATGAGCTGCAGGCTGTGTGTGTATAAGGTGTATAGAATGAGCTGCAGGCTGTGTGTGTATAAGGTGTATAGAATGTGCTGCAGGCTGTGTGTGTGTGTGTGTGTGTATATATGGTGTATAGAATGAGCTGCAGGCTGTGTATGTATAAGGTGTATAGAATGAGCTGCAGGCTGTGTGTGTATAAGGTTTATAGAATGAGCTGCAGGCTGTGTGTGTATAAGGTGTATAGGATGAGCTGCAGGCTGTGTGTGTATAAGGTGTATATAATGAGCTGCAGGCTGTGTGTGTGTATAAGGTATATAGAATGAGCTGCAGGCTGTGTGTGTATAAGGTGTATAGAATGAGCTGCAGGCTGTGTGTGTGTGTATAAGGTGTATAGAATGAGCTGCAGGCTGTGTGTGTGTATAAGGTGTATAGAATGAGCTGCAGGCTGTGTGTGTGTGTGTGTATAAGGTGTATAGAATGATCTGCAGGCTGTGTGTGTATAAGGTGTATAGAATGAGCTGCAGGCTATGTGTGTGTATAAGGTGTATAGAATGAGCTGCAGGCTGTGTGTGTATAAGGTGTATAGAATGAGCTGCAGGCTGTGTGTGTATAAGGTGTATAGAATGAGCTGCAGGCTGTGTGTGTATAAGGTGTATAGAATGAGCTGCAGGCTGTGTGTGTATAAGGTTTATAGAATGAGCTGCAGGCTGTGTGTGTATAAGGTGTATAGGATGAGCTGCAGGCTGTGTGTGTATAAGGTGTACATAATGAGCTGCAGGCTGTGTGTGTGTATAAGGTGTATAGAATGAGCTGCAGGCTGTGTGTGTATAAGGTGTATAGAATGAGCTGCAGGCTGTGTGTGTATAAGGTGTATAGAATGTGCTGCAGGCTGTGTGTGTGTGTGTGTGTGTATATGGTGTATAGAATGAGCTGCAGGCTGTGTGTGTATAAGGTGTATAGAATGAGCTGCAGGCTGTGTGTGTATAAGGTGTATAGAATGAGCTGCAGGCTGTGTGTGTATTAGGTGTATAGAATGAGCTGCAGGCTGTGTGTGTGTTTATAAGGTGTATAGAATGATCTGCAGGCTGTGTGTGTATAAGGTGTATAGAATGAGCTGCAGGCTGTGTGTGTTTATAAGGTGTATAGAATGAGCTGCAGGCTGTGTGTGTATAAGGTGCATAGAATGAGCTGCAGGCTGTGTGTGCATAAGGTGTATAGAATAAGCGGCAGGCTGTGTGTGTATATGGTGTATAGAATGAGCTGCAGGCTGTGTGAGTGTGTATAAGGTGTATAGAATGAGCTGCAGGCTGTGTGTGTATAAGGTGTATAGAATAAGCTGCAGGCTGTGTGTGTATTAGGTGTATAGAATAAGCTGCAGGCTGTGTGTGTATAAGGTGTATAGAATGAGCTGCAGGCTGTGTGTGTATAAGGTGTATAGAATGAGCTGCAGGCTGTGTGTGTGTATAAGGTGTATAGAATGAGCTGCAGGCTGTGTGTGTGTATAAGGTGTATAGAATGATCTGCAGGCTGTGTGTGTGTGTGTGTATGTGTGTGTGTGTGTGTGTGTGTGTATAAGGTGTATAGAATGAGCTGCAGGCTGTGTGTGTGTATAAGGAGTATAGAATGATCTGCAGACTATGTGTGTGTATAAGGTGTATAGAATGAGCTGCAGGCTGTGTGTGTATAAGGTGTATAGAATGAGCTGCAGGCTGTGTGTGTATAAGGTGTATAGAATGAGCTGCAGGCTGTGTGTGTATAAGGTGTATAGGATGAGCTGCAGGCTGTGTGTGTATAAGGTGTATAGGATGAGCTGCAGGCTGTGTGTGTATAAGGTGTATATAATGAGCTGCAGGCTGTGTGTGTGTATAAGGTGTATAGAATGAGCTGCAGGCTGTGTGTGTATAAGGTGTATAGAATGTGCTGCAGGCTGTGTGTGTGTGTGTGTGTATATATGGTGTATAGAATGAGCTGCAGGCTGTGTGTGTATAAGGTGTATAGAATGAGCTGCAGGCTGTGTGTGTATAAGGTGTATAGAATGAGCTGCAGGCTGTGTGTGTATTAGGTGTATAGAATGAGCTGCAGGCTGTGTGTGTGTTTATAAGGTGTATAGAATGATCTGCAGGCTGTGTGTGTGTATATGGTGTATAGAATGAGCTGCAGGCTGTGTGTGTGTGTATAAGGTGTATAGAATGAGCTGCAGGCTGTGTGTGTATAAGGTGTATAGAATGAGCTGCAGGCTGTGTGTGTATAAGGTGTATAGAATGAGCTGCAGGCTGTGTGTGTATTAGGTGTATAGAATGTGCTGCAGGCTGTGTGTGTGTTTATAAGGTGTATAGAATGATCTGCAGGCTGTGTGTGTATAAGGTGTATAGAATGTGCTGCAGGCTGTGTGTGTGTGTGTGTGTATATATGGTGTATAGAATGAGCTGCAGGCTGTGTGTGTATAAGGTGTATAGAATGAGCTGCAGGCTGTGTGTGTATAAGGTGTATAGAATGTGCTGCAGGCTGTGTGTGTGTGTGTGTTTATGGTGTATAGAATGAGCTGCAGGCTGTGTGTGTATAAGGTGTATAGAATGAGCTGCAGGCTGTGTGTGTATAAGGTGTATAGAATGAGCTGCAGGCTGTGTGTGTATTAGGTGTATAGAATGAGCTGCAGGCTGTGTGTGTATAAGGTGTATAGAATGAGCTGCAGGCTGTGTGTGTATAAGGTGTATAGAATGAGCTGCAGGCTGTGTGTGTGTATAAGGTGTATAGAATGAGCTGCAGGCTGTGTGTGTATGTATAAGGTGTATAGATTGAGCTGCAGGCTGTGTGTGTGTGTATCAGGTGTATAGAATGAGCTGCAGGCTGTGTGTGTGTATAAGGTGTATAGAATGAGCTGCAGGCTGTGTGTGTGTGTGTGTGTATAAGGTGTATAGAATGAGCTGCAGGCTGTGTGTGTATAAGCTGTATAGAATGAGCTGCAGGCTGTGTGTGTATAAGGTGTATAGAATGAGCTGCAGGATGTGTGTGTGTATAAGGTGTATAGAATGAGCTGCAGGCTGTGTGTGTGTATATAAGGTGTATAGAATGAGCTGCAGGCTGTGTGTGTGTATATAAGGTGTATAGAATGAGCTGTAGGCTGTGTGTGTATATAAGGTGTATAGAATGAGCTGCAGGCTGTGTGTGTGTATAAGGTGTATAGAATGAGCTGCAGGTTGGTTTGTGTATAAGGTGTATAGAATGAGCTGCAGGCTGTGTGTGTGTATAAGGTGTATAGAATGAGCTGCAGGCTGTGTGTGTGTATAAGGTGTATAGGATGAGCTGCAGGCTGTGTGTGTATAAGGTGTATATAATGAGCTGCAGGCTGTGTGTGTATAAGGTGTATAGAAAGAGCTGCAGGCTGTGTGTGTGTGTATAAGGTGTATAGAATGAGCTGCAGGCTGTGTGTGTATAAGGTGTATAGAATGAGCTGCAGGCTGTGTGTGTGTATAAGGTGTATAGAATAAGCTGCAGGCTGTGTGTGTATAAGGTGTATAGAATGAGCTGTAGGCTGTGTGTGTGTATAAGGTGTATAGAATGAGCTGCAGGCTATATGTGTGTATAAGGTGTATAGAATGAGCTGCAGGCTATGTGTGTTTATAAGGTGTATAGAATGAGCTGCAGGCTGTGTGTGTATAAGGTGTATAGAATGAGCTGCAGGCTGTGTGTGTATAAGGTGTATAGAATGAGCTGCAGGCTGTGTGTGTATAAGGTGTATAGAATGAGCTGCAGGCTGTGTGTGTATAAGGTGTATAGAATGAGCTGCAGGCTGTGTGTGTATAAGGTGTATAGAATGAGCTGCAGGCTGTGTGTGTATAAGGTGTATAGAATGAGCTGCAGGCTGTGTGTGTGTGTGTGTATAAGGTGTATAGAATGAGCTGCAGGCTGTGTGTGTATAAGGTGTATAGAATGAGCTGCAGGCTGTGTGTGTATAAGGTGTATAGAATGAGCTGCAGGCTATGTGTGTTTATAAGGTGTATAGAATGAGCTGCAGGCTGTGTGTGTATAAGGTGTATAGAATGAGCTGCAGGCTGTGTGTGTATAAGGTGTATATAATGAGCTGCAGGCTGTGTGTGTATAAGGTGTATAGAATGAGCTGCAGGCTGTGTGTGTATAAGGTGTATAGAATGAGCTGCAGGCTGTGTGTGTATAAGGTGTATAGAATGTGCTGCAGGCTGTGTGTGTGTGTGTGTTTATGGTGTATAGAATGAGCTGCAGGCTGTGTGTGTATAAGGTGTATAGAATGAGCTGCAGGCTGTGTGTGTATAAGGTGTATAGAATGAGCTACAGGCTGTGTGTGTATTAGGTGTATAGAATGAGCTGCAGGCTGTGTGTGTGTTTATAAGGTGTATAGAATGATCTGCAGGCTGTGTGTGTATAAGGTGTATAGAATGAGCTGCAGGCTGTGTGTGTTTATAAGGTGTATAGAATGAGCTGCAGGCTGAGTGTGTATAAGGTGTATAGAATGAGCTGGAGGCTGTGTGTGCATAAGGTGTATAGAATAAGCGGCAGGCTGTGTGTGTGTATATGGTGTATAGAATGAGCTGCAGGCTGTGTGTGTGTGTATAAGGTGTATAGAATGAGCTGCAGGCTGTGTGTGTATAAGGTGTATAGAATAAGCTGCAGGCTGTGTGTGTATTAGGTGTATAGAATAAGCTGCAGGCTGTGTGTGTATTAGGTGTATAGAATGAGCTGCAGGCTGTGTGTGTATAAGGTGTATAGAATGAGCTGCAGGCTGTGTGTGTGTATAAGGTGTATAGAATGAGCTGCAGGCTGTGTGTGTGTGTATAAGGTGTATAGAATGAGCTGCAGGCTGTGTGTGTGTATAAGGTGTATAGAATGAGCTGCAGGCTGTGTGTGTGTATAAGGTGTATAGAATGAGCTGCAGGCTGTGTGTGTGTATAAGGTTTATAGAATGAGCTGCAGGCTGTGTGTGTATAAGGTGAATAGGATGAGCTGCAGGCTGTGTGTGTATAAGGTGTATAGGATGAGCTGCAGGCTGTGTGTGTGTATAATGTGTATAGAATGAGCTGCAGGCTGTGTGTGTGTATAAGGTGTATAGAATGAGCTGCAGGCTGTGTGTGTATAAGGTGTATAGAATGTGCTGCAGGCTGTGTGTGTGTGTGTGTGTGTGTATATGGTGTATAGAATGAGCTGCAGGCTGTGTGTGTATAAGGTGTATAGAATGAGCTGCAGGCTGTGTGTGTATAAGGTGTATAGAATGAGCTGCAGGCTGTGTGTGTGTATAAGGTGTATAGAATGAGCTGCAGGCTGTGTGTGTGTGTATAAGGTGTATAGAATGAGCTGCAGGCTGTGTGTGTGTATAAGGTGTATAGAATGAGCTGCAGGCTATGTGTGTGTATAAGGTGTATAGAATGAGCTGCAGGCTGTGTGTGTGTATAAGGTGTATAGAATGAGCTGCAGGCTGTGTGTGTGTATCAGGTGTATAGAATGAGCTGCAGGCTGTGTGTGTGTATAAGGTGTATAGAATGAGCTGCAGGCTGTGTGTGTGTGTGTATAAGGTGTATAGAATGAGCTGCAGGCTGTGTGTGTATAAGGTGTATAGAATGAGCTGCAGGCTGTGTGTGTATAAGGTGTATAGAATGAGCTGCAGGATGTGTGTGTGTATAAGGTGTATAGAATGAGCTGCAGGCTGTGTGTGTGTATATAAGGTGTATAGAATGAGCTGCAGGCTGTGTGTGTGTATATAAGGTGTATAGAATGAGCTGTAGGCTGTGTGTGTATATAAGGTGTATAGAATGAGCTGCAGGCTGTGTGTGTGTATAAGGTGTATAGAATGAGCTGCAGGTTGTGTGTGTATAAGGTGTATAGAATGAGCTGCAGGCTGTGTGTGTGTATAAGGTGTATAGAATGAGCTGCAGGCTGTGTGTGTATAAGGTGTATAGGATGAGCTGCAGGCTGTGTGTGTATAAGGTGTATATAATGAGCTGCAGGCTGTGTGTGTATAAGATGTATAGAAAGAGCTGCAGGCTGTGTGTGTGTGTATAAGGTGTATAGAATGAGCTGCAGGCTGTGTGTGTATAAGGTGTATAGAATGAGCTGCAGGCTGTGTGTGTGTATAAGGTGTATAGAATAAGCTGCAGGCTGTGTGTGTATAAGGTGTATAGAATGAGCTGCAGGCTGTGTGTGTGTATATAAGGTGTATAGAATGAGCTGTAGGCTGTGCGTGTGTATAAGGTGTATAGAATGAGCTGCAGGCTATATGTGTGTATAAGGTGTATAGAATGAGCTGCAGGCTATGTGTGTGTATAAGGTGTATAGAATGAGCTGCAGGCTGTGTGTGTATAAGGTGTATAGGATGAGCTGCAGGCTGTGTGTGTATAAGGTGTATATAATGAGCTGAAGGCTGTGTGTGTGTATAAGGTGTATAGAATGAGCTGCAGGCTGTGTGTGTATAAGGTGTATAGAATGAGCTGCAGGCTGTGTGTGTATAAGGTGTATAGAATGAGCTGCAGGCTGTGTGTGTATAAGGTGTATAGAATGAGCTGCAGGCTGTGTGTGTATAAGGTGTATAGAATGAGCTGCAGGCTGTGTGTGTATAAGGTGTATAGAATGAGCTGCAGGCTGTGTGTGTATAAGGTGTATATAATGAGCTGCAGGCTGTGTGTGTATAAGGTGTATAGAATGAGCTGCAGGCTGTGTGTGTATAAGGTGTATAGAATGAGCTGCAGGCTGTGTGTGTATAAGGTGTATAGAATGTGCTGCAGGCTGTGTGTGTGTGTGTTTATGGTGTATAGAATGAGCTGCAGGCTGTGTGTGTATAAGGTGTATAGAATGAGCTGCAGGCTGTGTGTGTATAAGGTGTATAGAATGAGCTGCAGGCTGTGTGTGTATTAGGTGTATAGAATGAGCTGCAGGCTGTGTGTGTGTTTATAAGGTGTATAGAATGATCTGCAGGCTGTGTGTGTATAAGGTGTATAGAATGAGCTGCAGGCTGTGTGTGTTTATAAGGTGTATAGAATGAGCTGCAGGCTGAGTGTGTATAAGGTGTATAGAATGAGCTGGAGGCTGTGTGTGCATAAGGTGTATAGAATAAGCGGCAGGCTGTGTGTGTGTATATGGTGTATAGAATGAGCTGCAGGCTGTGTGTGTGTGTATAAGGTGTATAGAATGAGCTGCAGGCTGTGTGTGTATAAGGTGTATAGAATAAGCTGCAGGCTGTGTGTGTATTAGGTGTATAGAATAAGCTGCAGGCTGTGTGTGTATTAGGTGTATAGAATGAGCTGCAGGCTGTGTGTGTATAAGGTGTATAGAATGAGCTGCAGGCTGTGTGTGCATAAGGTGTATAGAATGAGCTGCAGGCTGTGTGTGTGTATAAGGTGTATAGAATGAGCTGCAGGCTGTGTGTGTGTATAAGGTGTATTGAATGAGCTGCAGGCTGTGTGTGTGTATAAGGTGTATAGAATGATCTGCAGGCTGTGTGTGTATAAGGTGTATAGAATGAGCTGCAGGCTGTGTGTGTGTGTATAAGGTGTATAGAATGAGCTGCAGGCTGTATGTGTGTATAAGGTGTATAGAATGAGCTGCAGGCTGTGTGTGTGTATAAGGTGTATAGAATGAGCTGCAGGCTGTGTGTGTATAAGGTGTATAGAATGAGCTGCAGGCTGTGTGTGTATAAGGTTTATAGAATGAGCTGCAGGCTGTGTGTGTATAAGGTGTATAGGATGAGCTGCAGGCTGTGTGTGTATAAGGTGTATATGATGAGCTGCAGGCTGTGTGTGTGTATAAGGTGTATAGAATGAGCTGCAGGCTGTGTGTGTATAAGGTGTATAGAATGAGCTGCAGGCTATGTGTGTGTGTGTATAAGGTGTATAGAATGAGCTGCAGGCTGTGTGTGTGTATAAGGTGTATAGAATGAGCTGCAGGCTGTGTGTGTGTATAAGGTGTATAGAATGAGCTGCAGGCTGTGTGTGTGTATATAAGGTGTATAGAATGAGCTGTAGGCTGTGTGTGTGTATAAGGTGTATAGAATGAGATGCAGGCTGTGTGTGTGTATAAGGTGTATAGAATGAGCTGCAGGCTATGTGTGTGTATAAGGTGTATAGAATGAGCTGCAGGCTGTGTGTGTATAAGGTTTATAGAATGAGCTGCAGGCTGTGTGTGTGTTTATAAGGTGTATAAACTGATCTGCAGGCTGTTTGTGTATAAGGTGTAAAGAATGAGCTGCAGGCTGTGTGTGTATAAGGTGTATAGAATGAGCTGCAGGCTATGTGTGTATAAGGTGTATAGAATGAGCTGCAGGCTGTGTGTTTATAAGGTGTATAGAATGAGCTGCAGGCTGTGTGTGTGTATAAGGTATATAGAATGAGCTGCAGGCTGTGTGTGTGTGTGTGTGTGTGTGTGTGTGTGTGTATAAGGTGTATAGAATGAGCTGCAGGCTGTGTGTGTGTATAAGGTGTATAGAATGATCTGCAGGCTGTGTGTGTATAAGGTGTATAGAATGAGCTGCAGGCTGTGTGTGTATAAGGTGTATAGAATGAGCTGCAGGCTGTGTGTGTATAAGGTGTATAGGATGAGCTGCAGGCTGTGTGTGTATAAGGTGTATAGAATGAGCTGCAGGCTGTGTGTGTATAAGGTGTATAGAATGAGCTGCAGGCTGTGTGTGTATAAGGTGTATAGGATGAGCTGCAGGCTGTGTGTGTATAAGGTGTATAGGATGAGCTGCAGGCTGTGTGTGTGTATAAGGTGTATAGAATGAGCTGCAGGCTGTGTGTGTATAAGGTGTATAGAATAAGCTGCAGGCTGTGTGTGTATAAGGTGTATAGAATGAGCTGCAGGCTGTGTGTGTATTAGGTGTATAGAATGAGCTGCAGGCTGTGTGTGTGTTTATAAGGTGTATAAACTGATCTGCAGGCTGTTTGTGTATAAGGTGTATAGAATGAGCTGCAGGCTGTGTGTGTATAAGGTGTATAGAATGAGCTGCAGGCTGTGTGTGTAAAAGGTGTATAGAATGAGCTGCAGGCTGTGTGTGTATAAGGTGTATAGGATGAGCTGCAGGCTGTGTGTGTATAAGGTGTATAGGATGAGCTGCAGGCTGTGTGTGTGTATAAGGTGTATAGAATGAGCTGCAGGCTGTGTGTGTATAAGGTGTATAGAATGAGCTGCAGGCTGTGTGTGTATAAGGTGTATAGAATGAGCTGCAGGCTGTGTGTGTATTAGGTGTATAGAATGAGCTGCAGGCTGTGTGTGTGTTTATAAGGTGTATAAACTGATCTGCAGGCTGTTTGTGTATAAGGTGTAAAGAATGAGCTGCAGGCTGTGTGTGTTTATAAGGTGTATAGAATGAGCTGCAGGCTGTGTGTGTATAAGGTGTATAGAATGAGCTGCAGACTGTGTGTGCATAAGGTGTATAGAATAAGCGGCAGGCTGTGTGTGTGTATATGGTGTATAGAATGAGCTGCAGGCTGTGTGTGTGTGTATAAGGTGTATAGAATGAGCTGCAGGCTGTGTGTGTATAAGGTGTATAGAATAATCGGCAGGCTGTGTGTGTGTATATGGTGTATAGAATGAGCTGCAGGCTGTGTGTGTGTGTATAAGGTGTATAGAATGAGCTGCAGGCTGTGTGTGTGTATAAGGTGTATAGAATGAGCTGCAGGCTGTGTGTGTGTATAAGGTGTATAGAATGATCTGCAGGCTGTGTGTGTATAAGGTGTATAGAATGAGCTGCAGGCTGTGTGTGTGTGTATAAGGTGTATAGAATGAGCTGCAGGCTGTGTGTGTGTATTAGGTATATAGAATGAGCTGCAGGCTGTGTGTGTGTGTGTGTGTGTGTGTGTGTGTGTGTGTGTATAAGGTGTATAGAATGAGCTGCAGGCTGTGTGTGTGTATAAGGTGTATAGACTGAGCTGCAGGCTATGTGTGTGTATAAGGTGTATAGAATGAGCTGCAGGCTATGTGTGTGTATAAGGTGTATAGAATGAGCTGCAGGCTGTGTGTGTATAAGGTGTATAGGATGAGCTGCAGGCTGTGTGTGTATAAGGTGTATATAATGAGCTGAAGGCTGTGTGTGTGTATAAGGTGTATAGAATGAGCTGCAGGCTGTGTGTGTATAAGGTGTATAGAATGAGCTGCAGGCTGTGTGTGTATAAGGTGTATAGAATGAGCTGCAGGCTGTGTGTGTGTATAAGGTTTATAGAATGAGCTGCAGGCTGTGTGTGTATAAGGTGTATAGGATGAGCTGCAGGCTGTGTGTGTATAAGGTGTATATAATGAGCTGCAGGCTGTGTGTGTGTATAAGGTGTATAGAATGAGCTGCAGGCTGTGTGTGTATAAGGTGTATAGAATGAGCTACATGCTGTGTGTGTATAAGGTGTATAGAATGTGCTGCAGGCTGTGTGTGTGTGTGTATATGGTGTATAGAATGAGCTGCAGGCTGTGTGTGTATAAGGTGTATAGAATGTGCTGCAGGCTGTGTGTGTGTGTGTGTGTGTATATGGTGTATAGAATAAGCTGCAGGCTGTGTGTGTGTATATGGTGTATAGAATGAGCTGCAGGCTGTGTGTGTGTGTGTATAAGGTGTATAGAATGAGCTGCAGGCTGTGTGTGTATAAGGTGTATAGAATGAGCTGCAGGCTGTGTGTGTGTATAAGGTGTATAGAATGAGCTGCAGGGTGTGTGTGTATAAGGTGTATAGAATGATCTGCAGGCTGTGTGTGTATAAGGTGTAAAGAATGAGCTGCAGGCTGTGTGTGTGTGTATAAGGTGTATAGAATGAGCTGCAGGCTGTGTGTGTGTATAAGGTGTATAGAATGAGCTGCAGGATGTGTGTGCATACGGTGTATAGAATAAGCTGCAGCCTGTGTGTGTGTATAACGTGTATAGAATGAGCTGCAGGCTGTGTGTGTGTGTGTATAAGGTGTATAGAATGAGCTGCAGGCTGTGTGTATAAGGTGTATAGAATGAGCTGCAGGCTGTGTGTTTATTAGGTGTATAGAATGAGCTGCAGGCTGTGTGTTTATTAGGTGTATAGAATGAGCTGCAGGCTGTGTGTGTATAAGGTGTATAGAATGAGCTGCAGGCTGTGTGTGTATAAGGTGTATAGAATGAGCTGCAGGCTGTGTGTGTGTATAAGGTTTATAGAATGAGCTGCAGGCTGTGTGTGTATAAGGTGTATAGGATGAGCTGCAGGCTGTGTGTGTATAAGGTTTATATAATGAGCTGCAGGCTGTGTGTGTGTATAAGGTGTATAGAATGAGCTGCAGGCTGTGTGTGTATAAGGTGTATAGAATGAGCTGCAGGCTGTGTGTGTATAAGGTGTATAGAATGTGCTGCAGGCTGTGTGTGTGTGTGTGTGTCTATATGGTGTATAGAATGAGCTGCAGGCTGTGTGTGTATAAGGTGTATAGAATGAGCTGCAGGCTGTGTGTGTATAAGGTGTATAGAATGAGCTGCAGGCTCTGTGTGTATTAGGTGTATAGAATGAGCTGCAGGCTGTGTGTGTGTTTATAAGGTGTATAGAATGATCTGCAGGCTGTGTGTGTATAAGGTGTATAGAATGAGCTGCAGGCTGTGTGTGTGTATAAGGTGTATAGAATGAGCTGCAGGCTGTGTGTGTATAAGTTGTATAGAATGAGCTGCAGGCTGTGTGTGCATAAGGTGTATAGAATAAGCTGCAGGCTGTGTGTGTGTATATGGTGTATAGAATGAGCTGCAGGCTGTGTGTGTGTATAAGGTGTATAGAATGAGCTGCAGGCTGTGTGTGTATAAGGTGTATAGAATAAGCTGCAGGCTGTGTGTGTATTACGTGTATAGAATGAGCTGCAGGCTGTGTGTGTGTATAAGGTGTATAGAATGAGCTGCAGGCTGTGTGTGTGTATATAAGGTGTATAGAATGAGCTGCAGGCTGTGTGTGTGTATATAAGGTGTATAGAATGTGCTGTAGGCTGTGTGTGTATATAAGGTGTATAGAATGAGCTGCAGGCTGTGTGTGTGTTTAAGGTGTATAGAATGAGCTGCAGGATGTGTGTGTATAAGGTGTATAGAATGAGCTGCAGGCTGTGTGTGTGTGTATAAGGTGTATAGAATGAGCTGCAGGCTGTGTGTGTATAAGGTGTATAGAATGAGCTGCAGGCTGTGTGTGTATAAGGTGTATAGAATAAGCTGCAGGCTGTGTGTGTGTGCATAAGGTGTATAGAATGAGCTGCAGGCTGTGTGTGTGTGCATAAGGTGTATAGACTGAGCTGCAGGCTATGTGTGTGTATAAGGTGTATAGAATGAGCTGCAGGCTATGTGTGTGTATAAGGTGTATAGAATGAGCTGCAGGCTGTGTGTGTATAAGGTGTATAGGATGAGCTGCAGGCTGTGTGTGTATAAGGTGTATATAATGAGCTGAAGGCTGTGTGTGTGTATAAGGTGTATAGAATGAGCTGCAGGCTGTGTGTGTATAAGGTGTATAGAATGAGCTGCAGGCTGTGTGTGTATAAGGTGTATAGAATGAGCTGCAGGCTGTGTGTGTGTATAAGGTTTATAGAATGAGCTGCAGGCTGTGTGTGTATAAGGTGTATAGGATGAGCTGCAGGCTGTGTGTGTATAAGGTGTATATAATGAGCTGCAGGCTGTGTGTGTGTATAAGGTGTATAGAATGAGCTGCAGGCTGTGTGTGTATAAGGTGTATAGAATGAGCTACATGCTGTGTGTGTATAAGGTGTATAGAATGTGCTGCAGGCTGTGTGTGTGTGTGTATATGGTGTATAGAATGAGCTGCAGGCTGTGTGTGTATAAGGTGTATAGAATGTGCTGCAGGCTGTGTGTGTGTGTGTGTGTATATGGTGTATAGAATGAGCTGCAGGCTGTGTGTGTATAAGGTGTATAGACTGAGCTGCAGGCTGTGTGTGTGTATAAGGTGTATAGAATGAGCTGCAGGCTGTGTGTGTATAAGGTGTATAGAATGATCTGCAGGCTGTGTGTGTATAAGGTGTATAGAATAAGCTGCAGGCTGTGTGTGTGTATATGGTGTATAGAATGAGCTGCAGGCTGTGTGTGTGTGTGTATAAGGTGTATAGAATGAGCTGCAGGCTGTGTGTGTATAAGGTGTATAGAATGAGCTGCAGGCTGTGTGTGTGTATAAGGTGTATAGAATGAGCTGCAGGGTGTGTGTGTATAAGGTGTATAGAATGATCTGCAGGCTGTGTGTGTATAAGGTGTAAAGAATGAGCTGCAGGCTGTGTGTGTGTGTATAAGGTGTATAGAATGAGCTGCAGGCTGTGTGTGTGTATAAGGTGTATAGAATGAGCTGCAGGATGTGTGTGCATACGGTGTATAGAATAAGCTGCAGCCTGTGTGTGTGTATAACGTGTATAGAATGAGCTGCAGGCTGTGTGTGTGTGTGTATAAGGTGTATAGAATGAGCTGCAGGCTGTGTGTATAAGGTGTATAGAATGAGCTGCAGGCTGTGTGTTTATTAGGTGTATAGAATGAGCTGCAGGCTGTGTGTGTATAAGGTGTATAGAATGAGCTGCAGGCTGTGTGTGTATAAGGTGTATAGAATGAGCTGCAGGCTGTGTGTGTGTATAAGGTTTATAGAATGAGCTGCAGGCTGTGTGTGTATAAGGTGTATAGGATGAGCTGCAGGCTGTGTGTGTATAAGGTTTATATAATGAGCTGCAGGCTGTGTGTGTGTATAAGGTGTATAGAATGAGCTGCAGGCTGTGTGTGTATAAGGTGTATAGAATGAGCTGCAGGCTGTGTGTGTATAAGGTGTATAGAATGTGCTGCAGGCTGTGTGTGTGTGTGTGTCTATATGGTGTATAGAATGAGCTGCAGGCTGTGTGTGTATAAGGTGTATAGAATGAGCTGCAGGCTGTGTGTGTATAAGGTGTATAGAATGAGCTGCAGGCTGTGTGTGTATTAGGTGTATAGAATGAGCTGCAGGCTGTGTGTGTGTTTATAAGGTGTATAGAATGATCTGCAGGCTGTGTGTGTATAAGGTGTATAGAATGAGCTGCAGGCTGTGTGTGTGTATAAGGTGTATAGAATGAGCTGCAGGCTGTGTGTGTATAAGTTGTATAGAATGAGCTGCAGGCTGTGTGTGCATAAGGTGTATAGAATAAGCTGCAGGCTGTGTGTGTGTATATGGTGTATAGAATGAGCTGCAGGCTGTGTGTGTGTATAAGGTGTATAGAATGAGCTGCAGGCTGTGTGTGTATAAGGTGTATAGAATAAGCTGCAGGCTGTGTGTGTATTACGTGTATAGAATGAGCTGCAGGCTGTGTGTGTGTATAAGGTGTATAGAATGAGCTGCAGGCTGTGTGTGTGTATATAAGGTGTATAGAATGAGCTGCAGGCTGTGTGTGTGTATATAAGGTGTATAGAATGTGCTGTAGGCTGTGTGTGTATATAAGGTGTATAGAATGAGCTGCAGGCTGTGTGTGTGTTTAAGGTGTATAGAATGAGCTGCAGGATGTGTGTGTATAAGGTGTATAGAATGAGCTGCAGGCTGTGTGTGTGTGTATAAGGTGTATAGAATGAGCTGCAGGCTGTGTGTGTATAAGGTGTATAGAATGAGCTGCAGGCTGTGTGTGTATAAGGTGTATAGAATAAGCTGCAGGCTGTGTGTGTGTATAAGGTGTATAGAATGAGCTGCAGGCTGTGTGTGTGTATAAGGTGTATAGAATGAGCTGCAGGCTGTGTGTGTGTATATAAGGTGTATAGAATGAGCTGTAGGCTGTGTGTGTGTATAAGGTGTATAGAATGAGCTGCAGGCTGTGTGTGTGTGTGTGTATAAGGTGCATAGAATGAGCTGCAGGCTATGTGTGTGTATAAGGTGTATAGAATGAGCTGCAGGCTATGTGTGTGTATAAGGTGTATAGAATGAGCTGCAGGCTGTGTGTGTATAAGGTGTATAGGATGAGCTGCAGGCTCTGTGTGTATAAGGTGTATATAATGAGCTGAAGGCTGTGTGTGTGTATATAAGGTGTATAGAATGAGCTGCAGGCTGTGTGTGTATAAGGTGTATAGAATGAGCTGCAGGCTGTGCGTGTGTATAAGGTGTATAGAATGAGCTGCAGGCTGTGTGTGTGTATAAGGTGTATAGAATGATCTGCAGGCTGTGTGTGTATAAGGTGTATAGAATGAGCTGCAGGCTGTGTGTGTGTATAAGGTGTATATAATGAGCTGCAGGCTGTGTGTGTGTGTATAAGGTGTATAGAATGAGCTGCAGGCTGTGTGTGTGTAAAAGGTATATAGAATGAGCTGCAGGCTGTGTGTGTGTGTGTGTGTGTGTGTGTATAAGTTGTATAGAATGAGCTGCAGGCTGTGTGTGTGTATAAGGTGTATAGAATGATCTGCAGGCTATGTGTGTGTATAAGGTGTATAGAATGAGCTGCAGGCTGTGTGTGTATAAGGTGTATAGAATGAGCTGCAGGCTGTGTGTGTATAAGGTGTATAGAATGAGCTGCAGGCTGTGTGTGTATAAGGTGTATAGAATGAGCTGCAGGCTGTGTGTGTATAAGGTTTATAGAATGAGCTGCAGGCTGTGTGTGTATAAGGTGTATAGGATGAGCTGCAGGCTGTGTGTGTATAAGGTGTATATAATGAGCTGCAGGCTGTGTGTGTGTATAAGGTGTATAGAATGAGCTGCAGGCTGTGTGTGTATAAGGTGTATAGAATGAGCTGCAGGCTGTGTGTGTATAAGGTGTATAGAATGTGCTGCAGGCTGTGTGTGTGTGTGTGTGTGTGTGTGTGTGTGTATATGGTGTATAGAATGAGCTGCAGGCTGTGTGTGTATAAGGTGTATAGAATGAGCTGCAGGCTGTGTGTGTATAAGGTGTATAGAATGAGCTGCAGGCTGTGTGTGTATTAGGTGTATAGAATGAGTTGCAGGCTGTGTGTGTTTATAAGGTGTATAGAATGATCTGCAGGCTGTGTGTGTATAAGGTGTATAGAATGAGCTGCAGGCTGTGTGTGTTTATAAGGTGTATAGAATGAGCTGCAGGCTGTGTGTGTATAAGGTGTATAGAATGAGCTGCAGGCTGTGTGTGCATAAGGTGTATAGAATAAGCGGCAGGCTGTGTGTGTGTATATGGTGTATAGAATGAGCTGCAGGCTGTGTGTGTGTGTATAAGGTGTATAGAATGAGCTGCAGGCTGTGTGTGTATAAGGTGTATAGAATAAGCTGCAGGCTGTGTGTGTATTAGGTGTATAGAATGAGCTGCAGGCTGTGTGTGTATAAGGTGTATAGAATGAGCTGCAGGCTGTGTGTGTATAAGGTGTATAGAATGAGCTGCAGGCTGTGTGTGTATAAGGTGTATAGAATGAGCTGCAGGCTGTGTGTGTGTATAAGGTGTATAGAATGATCTGCAGGCTGTGTGTGTATAAGGTGTATAGAATGAGCTGCAGGCTGTGTGTGTGTGTATAAGGTGTATAGAATGAGCTGCAGGCTGTGTGTGTGTATAAGGTATATAGAATGAGCTGCAGGCTGTGTGTGTGTGTGTGTATAAGGTGTATAGAATGAGCTGCAGGCTGTGTGTGTGTATAAGGTGTATAGAATGAGCTGCAGGCTATGTGTGTGTATAAGGTGTATAGAATGAGCTGCAGGCTATGTGTGTGTATAAGGTGTATAGGATGAGCTGCAGGCTGTGTGTGTATAAGGAGTATATAATGAGCTGCAGGCTGTGTGTGTGTATAAGGTGTATAGGATGAGCTGCAGGCTGTGTGTGTATAAGGTGTATATAATGAGCTGAAGGCTGTGTGTGTGTATAAGGTGTATAGAATGAGCTGCAGGCTGTGTGTGTATAAGGTGTATAGAATGAGTTGCAGGCTGTGTGTGTGTATAAGGTGTATAGAATGAGCTGCAGGCTGTGTGTGTATAAGGTGTATAGAATGAGCTGCAGACTGTGTGTGTATAAGGTGTATAGAATGTGCTGCAGGCTGTGTGTGTGTGTGTATATGGTGTATAGAATGAGCTGCAGGCTGTGTGTGTATAAGGTGTATAGAATGTGCTGCAGGCTGTGTGTGTGTGTGTATATGGTGTATAGAATGAGCTGCAGGCTGTGTGTGTATAAGGTGTATAGAATGAGCTGCAGGCTGTGTGTGTATAAGATGTATAGAATGATCTGCAGGCTGTGTGTGTATAAGGTGTATAGAATAAGCTGCAGGCTGTGTGTGTGTATATGGTGTATAGAATGAGCTGCAGGCTGTGTGTGTGTGTGTATAAGGTGTATAGAATGAGCTGCAGGCTGTGTGTGTATAAGGTGTATAGAATAAGCTGCAGGCTGTGTGTGTATTAGGTGTATAGAATGAGCTGCAGGCTGTGTGTGTATAAGGTGTATAGAATGAGCTGCAGGCTGTGTGTGTATAAGGTGTATAGAATGAGCTGCAGGCTGTGTGTGTGTATAAGGTGTATAGAATGAGCTGCAGGGTGTGTGTGTATAAGGTGTATAGAATGATCTGCAGGCTGTGTGTGTATAAGGTGTATAGAATGAGCTGCAGGCTGTGTGTGTGTGTATAAGGTGTATAGAATGACCTGCAGGCTGTGTGTGTGTGTATAAGGTGTATAGAATGAGCTGCAGGCTGTGTGTGTGTATATAAGGTGTATAGAATGAGCTGCAGGCTGTGGGTGTATAAGGTGTATAGAATAAGCTGCAGGCTGTGTGTTTATTAGGTGTATAGAATGAGCTGCAGGCTGTGTGTTTATAAGGTGTATAGAATGAGCTGCAGGCTGTGTGTGTATAAGGTGTATAGAATGAGCTGCAGGCTGTGTGTGTGTATAAGGTGTATAGAATGAGCTGCAGGCTGTGTGTGTGTGTATAAGTTGTATAGAATGAGCTGCAGGATGTGTGTGCATAAGGTGTATAGAATAAGCTGCAGGCTGTGTGTGTGTATATGGTGTATAGAATGAGCTGCAGGCTGTGTGTGTATATAAGGTGTATAGAATGAGCTGCAGGCTGTGTGTGTGTGTATATAAGGTGTATAGAATGAGCTGCAGGCTGTGTGTGTGTATAAGGTGTATAGAATGAGCTGCAGGCTGTGTGTGTGTGTATAAGGTGTATAGAATGATCTGCAGGCTGTGTGTGTATAAGGTGTATAGAATGAGCTGCAGGCTGTGTGTGTGTGTATAAGGTGTATAAAATGAGCTGCAGTCTGTGTGTGTGTGTATAAGGTGTATAGAATGAGCTGCAGGCTATGTGTGTGTGTATAAGGTGTATAGAATGAGCTGCAGGCTGTGTGTATAAGGTGTATAGAATGAGCTGCAGGCTGTGTGTGTGTGTGTGTGTGTGTGTGTGTGTATAAGGTGTATAGAATGATCTGCAGGCTGTGTGTGTATAAGGTGTATAGAATGAGCTGCAGGCTGTGTGTGTGTGTATAAGGTGTATAGAATGAGCTGCAGGCTGTGTGTGTGTGTATAAGGTGTATAGAATGAGCTGCAGGCTGTGTGTGTGTGTATAAGGTGTATAGAATGAGCTGCAGGCTGTGTGTATTAGGTGTATAGAATGAGCTGCAGGCTGTGTGTGTGTATAAGGTGTATAGAATGAGCTGCAGGCTATGTGTGTGTATAAGGTGTATAGAATGAGCTGCAGGCTGTGTGTGTGTGTATAAGGTGTATAGAATGAGCTGCAGGCTGTGTGTATAAGGTGTATAGAATGAGCTGCAGGCTGTGTGTGTATTAGGTGTATAGAATGAGCTGCAGGCTGTGTGTGTATTAGGTGTATAGAATGAGCTGCAGGCTGTGTGTGTATAAGGTGTATAGAATGAGCTGCAGGCTGTGTGTGTATAAGGTGTATAGAATGAGCTGCAGGCTGTGTGTGTGTATAAGGTTTATAGAATGAGCTGCAGGCTGTGTGTGTATAAGGTGTATAGGATGAGCTGCAGGCTGTGTGTGTATAAGGTGTATATAATGAGCTGCAGGCTGTGTGTGTGTGTATAAGGTGTATAGAATGAGCTGCAGGCTGTGTGTGTATAAGGTGTATAGAATGTGCTGCAGGCTGTGTGTGTGTGTGTATATGGTGTATAGAATGAGCTGCAGGCTGTGTGTGTATAAGGTGTATAGAATGAGCTGCAGGCTGTGTGTGTATTAGGTGTATAGAATGAGCTGCAGGCTGTGTGTGTATAAGGTGTATAAAATGAGCTGCAGGCTGTGTGTGTGTATAAGGTGTATAGAATGAGCTGCAGGCTGTGTGTGTGTATATAAGGTGTATAGAATGAGCTGTAGGCTGTGTGTGTATATAAGGTGTATAGAATGAGCTGCAGGCTGTGTGTGTGTATAAGGTGTATAGAATGAGCTGCAGGTTGTGTGTGTATAAGGTGTATAGAATGAGCTGCAGGCTGTGTGTGTGTATAAGGTGTATAGAATGAGCTGCAGGCTGTGTGTGTATAAGGTGTATAGGATGAGCTGCAGGCTGTGTGTGTATAAGGTGTATATAATGAGCTGCAGGCTGTGTGTGTATAAGTTGTATAGAATGAGCTGCAGGCTGTGTGTGTGTGTATAAGGTGTATAGAATGAGCTGCAGGCTGTGTGTGTATAAGGTGTATAGAATGAGCTGCAGGCTGTGTGTGTGTATAAGGTGTATAGAATGAGCTGCAGGCTGTGTGTGTGTATAAGGTGTATAGAATGAGCTGCAGGCTGTGTGTGTGTATAAGGTGTATAGAATGAGCTGCAGGCTGTGTGTGTGTATATAAGGTGTATAGAATGAGCTGTAGGCTGTGTGTGTGTATAAGGTGTATAGAATGAGCTGCAGGCTGTGTGTGTCTGTATAAGGTGTATAGAATGAGCTGCAGGCTATGTGTGTGTATAAGGTGTATAGAATGAGCTGCAGGCTGTGTGTGTGTATAAGGTGTATAGAATGAGCTGCAGGCTGTGTGTGTATAAGGTGTATAGGATGAGCTGCAGGCTGTGTGTGTATAAGGTGTATATAATGAGCTGAAGGCTGTGTGTGTGTATAAGGTGTATAGAATGAGCTGCAGGCTGTGTGTGTATAAGGTTTATAGAATGAGCTGCAGGCTGTGTGTGTATAAGGTGTATAGAATGAGCTGCAGGCTGTGTGTGTGTATAAGGTGTATAGAATGAGCTGCAGGCTGTGTGTGTATAAGGTGTATAGAATGAGCTGCAGGCTGTGTGTGTATAAGGTGTATAGAATGTGCTGCAGGCTGTGTGTGTGTGTGTGTGTGTATATGGTGTATAGATTGAGCTGCAGGCTGTATGTGTATAAGGTGTATAGAATGTGCTGCAGGCTGTGTGTGTGTGTGTGTGTGTGTGTGTGTGTGTGTGTGTATATGGTGTATAGAATGAGCTGCAGGCTGTGTGTGTATAAGGTGTATAGAATGAGCTGCAGGCTGTGTGTGTATAAGGTGTATAGAATGATCTGCAGGCTGTGTGTGTATAAGGTGTATAGAATGATCTGCAGGCTGTGTGTGTATAAGGTGTATAGAATAAGCTGCAGGCTGTGTGTGTGTATATGGTGTATAGAATGAGCTGCAGGCTGTGTGTGTGTGTGTGTATAAGGTGTATAGAATGAGCTGCAGGCTGTGTGTGTATAAGGTGTATAGAATAAGCTGCAGGCTGTGTGTGTATTAGGTGTATAGAATGAGCTGCAGGCTGTGTGTGTATAAGGTGTATAGAATGAGCTGCAGGCTGTGTGTGTATAAGGTGTATAGAATGAGCTGCAGGCTGTGTGTGTGTATAAGGTGTATAGAATGAGCTGCAGGGTGTGTGTGTATAAGGTGTATAGAATGATCTGCAGGCTGTGTGTGTATAAGGTGTATAGAATGAGCTGCAGGCTGTGTGTGTGTGTATATAAGGTGTATAGAATGAGCTGCAGGCTGTGTGTGTGTATAAGGTGTATAGAATGAGCTGCAGGCTGTGTGCGTGTATAAGGTGTATAGATTGACCTGCAGGCTGTGTGTGTGTATAAGGTGTATAGAATGAGCTGCAGACTGTGTGTGTGTATATAAGGTGTATAGAATGAGCTGCAGGCTGTGGGTGTATAAGTTGTATAGAATAAGCTGCAGGCTGTGTGTGTATTAGGTGTATAGAATGAGCTGCAGGCTGTGTGTGTATAAGGTGTATAGAATGAGCTGCAGGCTGTGTGTGTATAAGGTGTATAGAATGAGCTGCAGGCTGTGTGTGTGTATAAGGTGTATAGAATGAGCTGCAGGCTGTGTGTGTGTATAAGGTGTATAGAATGAGCTGCAGGATGTGTGTGCATAAGGTGTATAGAATAAGCTGCAGGCTGTGTGTGTGTATAACGTGTATAGAATGAGCTGCAGGCTGTGTGTGTGTGTGTAAAAGGTGTATAGAATGAGCTGCAGGCTGTGTGTGTGTAAGGTGTATAGAATAAGCTGCAGGCTGTGTGTGTATAAGGTGTATAGAATGAGCTGCAGGCTGTGTGTGTATAAGGTGTATAGAATGAGCTGCAGGCTGTGTGTATCAGGTGTATAGAATGAGCTGCAGGCTGTGTGTGTGTATAAGGTGTATAGAATGAGCTGCAGGCTATGTGTGTGTATAAGGTGTATAGAATGAGCTGCAGGCTGTGTGTGTGTGTGTATAAGGTGTATAGAATGAGCTGCAGGCTGTGTGTATAAGGTGTATAGAATGAGCTGCAGGCTGTGTGTGTATTAGGTGTATAGAATGAGCTGCAGGCTGTGTGTGTATAAGGTGTATAGAATGAGCTGCAGGCTGTGTGTGTATAAGGTGTATAGAATGAGCTGCAGGCTGTGTGTGTATAAGGTGTATAGAATGAACTGCAGGCTGTGTGTGTGTATAAGGTTTATAGAATGAGCTGCAGGCTGTGTGTGTATAAGGTGTATAGGATGAGCTGCAGGCTGTGTGTGTATAAGGTGTATATAATGAGCTGAAGGCTGTGTGTGTATAAGGTGTATAGAATGAGCTGCAGGATGTGTGTGTGTATAAGGTGTATAGAATGAGCTGCAGGCTGTGTGTGTGTATATAAGGTGTATAGAATGAGCTGCAGGCTGTGTGTGTTTGTGTATAAGGTGTATAGAATGAGCTGCAGGCTGTGTGTGTATAAGGTGTATAGAATGAGCTGCAGGCTGTGTGTGCATAAGGTGTATAGAATAAGCTGCAGGCTGTGTGTGTGTATAAGGTTTATAGACTGAGCTGCAGGCTGTGTGTGTATAAGGTGTATAGGATGAGCTGCAGGCTGTGTGTGTATAAGGTGTATATAATGAGCTGAAGGCTGTGTGTGTATAAGGTGTATAGAATGAGCTGCAGGATGTGTGTGTGTATAAGGTGTATAGAATGAGCTGCAGGCTGTGTGTGTGTATATAAGGTGTATAGAATGAGCTGCAGGCTGTGTGTGTTTGTGTATAAGGTGTATAGAATGAGCTGCAGGCTGTGTGTGTATAAGGTGTATAGAATGAGCTGCAGGCTGTGTGTGCATAAGGTGTATAGAATAAGCTGCAGGCTGTGTGTGTGTATAAGGTTTATAGACTGAGCTGCAGGCTGTGTGTGTATAAGGTGTATAGGATGAGCTGCAGGCTGTGTGTGTATAAGGTGTATATAATGAGCTGCAGGCTGTGTGTGTGTATAAGGTGTATAGAATGAGCTGCAGGCTGTGTGTGTATAAGGTGTATAGAATGAGCTGCAGGCTGTGTGTGTATAAGGTGTATAGAATGTGCTGCAGGCTGTGTGTGTGTGTGTGTGTGTATATGGTGTATAGAATGAGCTGCAGGCTGTGTGTGTATAAGGTGTATAGAATGTGTTGCAGGTTGTGTGTGTATAAGGTGTATAGAATGAGCTGCAGGCTGTGTGTGTATAAGGTGTATAGAATGAGCTGCAGGCTGTGTGTGTATAAGGTGTATAGAATGATCTGCAGGCTGTGTGTGTATAAGGTGTATAGAATAAGCTGCAGGCTGTGTGTGTGTATATGGTGTATAGAATGAGCTGCAGGCTGTGTGTGTGTGTGTATAAGGTGTATAGAATGAGCTGCCGGCTGTGTGTGTATAAGGTGTATAGAATAAGCTGCAGGCTGTGTGTGTATTAGGTGTATAGAATGAGCTGCAGGCTGTGTGTGTATAAGGTGTATAGAATGAGCTGCAGGCTGTGTGTGTATAAGGTGTATAGAATGAGCTGCAGGCTGTGTGTGTGTATAAGGTGTATAGAATGAGCTGCAGGCTGTGTGTGTATAAGGTGTATAGAATGATCTGCAGGCTGTGTGTGTATAAGGTGTATAGAATGAGCTGCAGGCTGTGTGTGTGTGTATAAGGTGTATAGAATGAGCTGCAGGCTGTGTGTGTGTGTATAAGGTGTATAGAATGAGCTGCAGGCTGTGTGTGTGTATAAGGTGTATAGAATGAGCTGCAGGCTGTGTGTGTGTATAAGGTATATAGAATGACCTGCAGGCTGTGTGTGTGTATAAGGTGTATAGAATGAGCTGCAGGCTGTGTGTGTGTATAAGGTGTATAGAATGAGCTGCAGGCTGTGTGTGTATAAGGTGTATAGAATGAGCCGCAGGCTGTGTGTGTGTGTATAAGGTTTATAAAATGAGCTGCAGGCTGTGTGTGTGTATAAGGTGTATAGAATGAGCTGCAGGATGTGTGTGCATAATGTGTATAGAATAAGCTGCAGGCTGTGTGTGTGTATAACGTGTATAGAATGAGCTGCAGGCTGTGTGTGTGTGTGTGAAAGGTGTATAGAATGAGCTGCAGGCTGTGTGTGTGTAAGGTGTATAGAATAAGCTGCAGGCTGTGTGTGTATAAGGTGTATAGAATGAGCTGCAGGCTGTGTGTGTATAAGGTGTATAGAATGAGCTGCAGGCTGTGTGTGTATAAGGTGTATAGAATGAGCTGCAGGCTGTGTGTGTATAAGGTGTATAGAATGAGCTGCAGGCTGTGTGTGTGTATAAGGTGTATAGAATGAGCTGCAGGCTGTGTGTGTGTATAAGGTGTATAGAATGAGCTGCAGGCTGTGTGTGTATAAGGTGTATAGAATGAGCTGCAGGCTGTGTGTGCATAAGGTGTATAGAATAAGCTGCAGGCTGTGTGTGTGTATAAGGTTTATAGACTGAGCTGCAGGCTGTGTGTGTATAAGGTGTATAGGATGAGCTGCAGGCTGTGTGTGTATAAGGTGTATATAATGAGCTGAAGGCTGTGTGTGTATAAGGTGTATAGAATGAGCTGCAGGATGTGTGTGTGTATAAGGTGTATAGAATGAGCTGCAGGCTGTGTGTGTGTATATAAGGTGTATAGAATGAGCTGCAGGCTGTGTGTGTTTGTGTATAAGGTGTATAGAATGAGCTGCAGGCTGTGTGTGTATAAGGTGTATAGAATGAGCTGCAGGCTGTGTGTGCATAAGGTGTATAGAATAAGCTGCAGGCTGTGTGTGTGTATAAGGTTTATAGACTGAGCTGCAGGCTGTGTGTGTATAAGGTGTATAGGATGAGCTGCAGGCTGTGTGTGTATAAGGTGTATATAATGAGCTGCAGGCTGTGTGTGTGTATAAGGTGTATAGAATGAGCTGCAGGCTGTGTGTGTATAAGGTGTATAGAATGAGCTGCAGGCTGTGTGTGTATAAGGTGTATAGAATGTGCTGCAGGCTGTGTGTGTGTGTGTGTGTGTATATGGTGTATAGAATGAGCTGCAGGCTGTGTGTGTATAAGGTGTATAGAATGTGTTGCAGGTTGTGTGTGTATAAGGTGTATAGAATGAGCTGCAGGCTGTGTGTGTATAAGGTGTATAGAATGAGCTGCAGGCTGTGTGTGTATAAGGTGTATAGAATGATCTGCAGGCTGTGTGTGTATAAGGTGTATAGAATAAGCTGCAGGCTGTGTGTGTGTATATGGTGTATAGAATGAGCTGCAGGCTGTGTGTGTGTGTGTATAAGGTGTATAGAATGAGCTGCCGGCTGTGTGTGTATAAGGTGTATAGAATAAGCTGCAGGCTGTGTGTGTATTAGGTGTATAGAATGAGCTGCAGGCTGTGTGTGTATAAGGTGTATAGAATGAGCTGCAGGCTGTGTGTGTATAAGGTGTATAGAATGAGCTGCAGGCTGTGTGTGTGTATAAGGTGTATAGAATGAGCTGCAGGCTGTGTGTGTATAAGGTGTATAGAATGATCTGCAGGCTGTGTGTGTATAAGGTGTATAGAATGAGCTGCAGGCTGTGTGTGTGTGTATAAGGTGTATAGAATGAGCTGCAGGCTGTGTGTGTGTGTATAAGGTGTATAGAATGAGCTGCAGGCTGTGTGTGTGTATAAGGTGTATAGAATGAGCTGCAGGCTGTGTGTGTGTATAAGGTATATAGAATGACCTGCAGGCTGTGTGTGTGTATAAGGTGTATAGAATGAGCTGCAGGCTGTGTGTGTGTATAAGGTGTATAGAATGAGCTGCAGGCTGTGTGTGTATAAGGTGTATAGAATGAGCCGCAGGCTGTGTGTGTGTGTATAAGGTTTATAAAATGAGCTGCAGGCTGTGTGTGTGTATAAGGTGTATAGAATGAGCTGCAGGATGTGTGTGCATAATGTGTATAGAATAAGCTGCAGGCTGTGTGTGTGTATAACGTGTATAGAATGAGCTGCAGGCTGTGTGTGTGTGTGTGAAAGGTGTATAGAATGAGCTGCAGGCTGTGTGTGTGTAAGGTGTATAGAATAAGCTGCAGGCTGTGTGTGTATAAGGTGTATAGAATGAGCTGCAGGCTGTGTGTGTATAAGGTGTATAGAATGAGCTGCAGGCTGTGTGTGTATAAGGTGTATAGAATGAGCTGCAGGCTGTGTGTGTATAAGGTGTATAGAATGAGCTGCAGGCTGTGTGTGTGTATAAGGTGTATAGAATGAGCTGCAGGCTGTGTGTGTGTATAAGGTGTATAGAATGATCTGCAGGCTGTGTGTGTATAAGGTGTATAGAATGAGCTGCAGGCTGTGTGTGTATATAAGGTGTATAGAATGAGCTGCAGGCTGTGTGTGTGTGTATAAGGTGTATAGAATGAGCTGCAGGCTGTGTGTGTGTGTATAAGGTGTATAGAATGAGCTGCAGGCTGTGTGTGTGTGTATAAGGTGTATAGAATGATCTGCAGGCTGTGTGTGTATAAGGTGTATAGAATGAGCTGCAGGCTGTGTGTGTGTGTGTGTGTGTGTGTGTGTATATAAGGTGTATAGAATGAGCTGCATGCTGTGTGTGTGTATAAGGTGTATAGAATGAGCTACAGGCTGTGTGTGTATAAGGTGTATAGAATGAGCTGCAGGCTGTGTGTGTGTGTGTGTGTATAAGGTGTATAGAATGATCTGCAGGCTGTGTGTGTATAAGGTGTATAGAATGAGCTGCAGGCTGTGTGTGTATGTAAGGTGTATAGAATGAGCTGCAGGCTGTGTGTGTGTGTGTGTATAAGGTGTATAGAATGAGCTGCAGGCTGTGTGTGTGTGTATAAGGTGTATAGAATGAGCTGCAGGCTGTGTGTGTGTGTATAAGGTGTATAGAATGATCTGCAGGCTGTGTGTGTATAAGGTGTATAGAATGAGCTGCAGGCTGTGTGTGTGTGTGTGTGTGTGTGTGTATAAGGTGTATAGAATGAGCTGCAGGCTGTGTGTGTGTGTATAAGGTGTATAGAATGAGCTGCAGTTTGTGTGTGTGTGTATAAGGTGTATAGAATGAGCTGCAGGCTATGTGTATGTGTATAAGGTGTATAGAATGAGCTGCAGGCTGTGTGTATAAGGTGTATAGAATGAGCTGCAGGCTGTGTGTGTGTGTGTGTGTATAAGGTGTATAGAATGAGCTGCAGGCTGTGTGTGTGTGTATAAGGTGTATAGAATGAGCTGCAGGCTGTGTGTGTGTGTGTATAAGGTGTATACAATGAGCTGCAGGCTGTGTGTGTGTGTATAAGGTGTATAGAATGAGCTGCAGGCTGTGTGTATCAGGTGTATAGAATGAGCTGCAGGCTGTGTGTGTGTATAGGGTGTATAGAATGAGCTGCAGGCTATGTGTGTGTATAAGGTGTATAGAATGAGCTGCAGGCTGTGTGTGTGTGTGTATAAGGTGTATAGAATGAGCTGCAGGCTGTGTATATAAGGTGTATAGAATGAGCTGCAGGCTGTGTGTGTATTAGGTGTATAGAATGAGCTGCAGGCTGTGTGTGTATAAGGTGTATAGAATGAGCTGCAGGCTGTGTGTGTATAAGGTGTATAGAATGAGCTGCAGGCTGTGTGTGTATAAGGTGTATAGAATGAGCTGCAGGCTGTGTGTGTGTATAAGGTTTATAGAATGAGCTGCAGGCTGTGTGTGTATAAGGTGTATAGGATGAGCTGCAGGCTGTGTGTGTATAAGGTGTATATAATGAGCTGCAGGCTGTGTGTGTGTATAAGGTGTATAGAATGAGCTGCAGGCTGTGTGTGTATAAGGGGTATAGAATGAGCTGCAGGCTGTGTGTATAAGGTGTATAGAATGTGCTGCAGGCTGTGTGTGTGTGTGTGTATAAGGTGTATAGAATGAGCTGCAGGCTGTGTGTGTATAAGGTGTATAGAATGAGCTGCAGGCTGTGTGTGTATAAGGTGTATAGAATGAGCTGCAGGCTGTGTGTGTATTAGGTGTATAGAATGAGCTGCAGGCTGTGTGTGTGTTTATAAGGTGTATAGAATGATCTGCAGGCTGTGTGTGTATAAGGTGTATAGAATGAGCTGCATGCTGTGTGTGTGTATAAGGTGTATAGAATGAGCTACAGGCTGTGTGTGTATAAGGTGTATAGAATGATCTGCAGGCTGTGTGTGTATAAGGTGTATAGAATAAGCTGCAGGCTGTGTGTGTGTATAACGTGTATAGAATGAGCTGCAGGCTGTGTGTGTATAAGGTGTATAGAATGAGCTGCAGGCTGTGTGTGTATAAGGTGTATAGAATGAGCTGCAGGCTGTGTGTGTATAAGGTGTATAGAATAAGCTGCAGGCTGTGTGTGTATTAGGTGTATAGAATGAGCTGCAGGCTGTGTGTGTATAAGGTGTATAGAATGAGCTGCAGGCTGTGTGTGTATAAGGTGTATAGAATGAGCTGCAGGCTGTGTGTGTGTATAAGGTGTATAGAATGAGGTGCAGGCTGTGTGTGTGTATAAGGTGTATAGAATGAGCTGCAGGCTGTGTGTGTATAAGGTGTATAGAATGAGCTGCAGGCTGTGTGTGTGTATATAAGGTGTATAGAATGAGCTGTAAGCTGTGTGTGTGTATAAGGTGTATAGAATGAGCTGCACGCTGTGTGTGTGTATAAGGTGTATAGAATGAGCTGCAGGCTGTGTGTGTATAAGGTGTATAGGATGAGCTGCAGGCTGTGTGTGTATAAGGTGTATATAATGAGCTGCAGGCTGTGTGTGTGTATAAGGTGTATAGAATGAGCTGCAGGCTGTGTGTGTATAAGGTGTATAGAATGAGCTGCAGGCTGTGTGTGTATAAGTTTTATAGAATGAGCTGCAGGCTGTGTGTGTGTATAAGGTGTATAGAATGAGCTGCAGGCTGTGTGTGTGTGTATACGGTGTATAGAATGAGCTGCAGGCTGTGTGTATCAGGTGTATAGAATGAGCTGCAGGCTGTGTGTGTGTATAAGGTGTATAGAATGAGCTGCAGGCTATGTGTGTTTATAAGGTGTATAGAATGAGCTGCAGGCTGTGTGTGTGTGTATAAGGTGTATAGAATGAGCTGCAGGCTGTGTGTATAAGGTGTATAGAATGATCTGCAGGCTGTGTGTGTGTGTGTATAAGGTGTATAGAATGATCTGCAGGCTGTGTGTGTATAAGGTGTATAGAATGATCTGCAGGCTGTGTGTGTATAAGGTGTATAGAATGATCTGCAGGCTGTGTGTGTGTATAAGGTGTATAGAATGATCTGCAGGCTGTGTGTGTATAAGGTGTATAGAATGATCTGCAGGCTGTGTGTGTGTGTGTGTGTGTATATAAGGTGTATAGAATGAGCTGCAGGCTGTGTGTGTGTGTGTGTATAAGGTGTATAGAATGAGCTGCAGGCAGTGTGTGTGTATAAGGTGTATAGAATGAGCTGCAGGCTGTGTGTGTGTATAAGGTGTATAGAATGAGCCGCAGGCTGTGTGTGTGTATAAGGTGTATAGAATGATCTGCAGGCTGTGTGTGTATAAGGTGTATAGAATGAGCTGCAGGCTGTGTGTGTGTGTATAAGGTGTATAGAATGAGCTGCAGGCTGTGTGTGTGTGTATATAAGGTGTACAGAATGAGCTGTAGGCTGTGTGTGTGTATAAGGTATATAGAATGAGCTGCAGGCTGTGTGTGTGTGTGTGTGTGTGTATAAGGTGTATAGAATGAGCTGCAGGCTGTGTTTGTGTATAAGGTGTATAGAATGAGCTGCAGGCTATGTGTGTGTATAAGGTGTATAAAATGAGCTGCAGGCTATGTGTGTGTATAAGGTGTATAGGATGAGCTGCAGGCTGTGTGTGTATAAGGTGTATACGATGAGCTGAAGGCTGTGTGTGTGTATAAGGTGTATAGAATGAGCTGCAGGCTGTGTGTGTATAAGGTGTATAGAATGAGCTGCAGGCTGTGTGTGTATAAGGTGTATAGAATGAGCTGCAGGCTGTGTGTGTGTATAAGGTTTATAGACTGAGCTGCAGGCTGTGTGTGTATAAGGTGTATAGGATGAGCTGCAGGCTGTGTGTGTATAAGGTGTATAGAATGAGCTGCAGGCTGTGTTTGTGTGTGTATAAGGTGTATAGAATGAGCTGCAGGCTGTGTGTGTATAAGGTGTATAGAATGAGCTGCAGGCTGTGTGTGTATAAGGTGTATAGAATGTGCTGCAGGCTGTGTGTGTGTGTGTGTGTGTGTGTGTATATGGTGTATAGAATGAGCTGCAGGCTGTGTGTGTATAAGGTGTATAGAATGTGTTGCAGGTTGTGTGTGTATAAGGTGTATAGAATGAGCTGCAGGCTGTGTGTGTATAAGGTGTATAGAATGAGCTGCAGGCTGTGTGTGTATAAGGTGTATAGAATGATCTGCAGGCTGTGTGTGTATAAGGTGTATAGAATAAGCTGCAGGCTGTGTGTGTGTATATGGTGTATAGAATGAGCTGCAGGCTGTGTGTGTGTGTGTATAAGGTGTCTAGAATGAGCTGCCGGCTGTGTGTGTATAAGGTGTATAGAATAAGCTGCAGGCTGTGTGTGTATTAGGTGTATAGAATGAGCTGCAGGCTGTGTGTGTATAAGGTGTATAGAATGAGCTGCAGGCTGTGTGTGTATAAGGTGTATAGAATGAGCTGCAGGCTGTGTGTGTGTATAAGGTGTATAGAATGAGCTGCAGGCTGTGTGTGTATAAGGTGTAAAGAATGATCTGCAGGCTGTGTGTGTATAAGGTGTATAGAATGAGCTGCAGGCTGTGTGTGTGTGTATAAGGTGTATTGAATGAGCTGTAGGCTGTGTGTGTGTATAAGGTGTATAGATGAGCTGCAGGCTGTGTGTGTGTATAAGGTGTATAGAATGACCTGCAGGCTGTGTGTGTGTATAAGGTGTATAGAATGAGCTGCAGGCTGTGTGTTTGTATAAGGTGTATAGAATGAGCTGCAGGCTGTGTGTGTATAAGGTGTATAGAATGAGCTGCAGGCTGTGTGTGTGTATAAGGTGTATAAAATGAGCTGCAGGCTATGTGTGTTTATAAGGTGTATAGAATGAGCTGCAGGCTGTGTGTGTGTGTGTATAAGGTGTATAGAATGAGCTGCAGGCTGTGTGTATAAGGTGTATAGAATGATCTGCAGGCTGTGTGTGTGTGTATAAGGTGTATAGAATGATCTGCAGGCTGTGTGTGTATAAGGTGTATAGAATGATCTGCAGGCTGTGTGTGTGTGTGTATATAAGGTGTATAGAATGAGCTGCAGGCTGTGTGTGTATAAGTTTTATAGAATGAGCTGCAGGCTGTGTGTGTGTATAAGGTGTATAGAATGAGCTGCAGGCTGTGTGTGTGTGTATAAGGTGTATAGAATGATCTGCAGGCTGTGTGTGTATAAGGTGTATAGAATGATCTGCAGGCTGTGTGTGTATAAGGTGTATAGAATGAGCTGCAGGCAGTGTGTGTATATAAGGAGTATAGAATGAGCTGCAGGCTGTGTGTGTGTGTATAAGGTGTATAGAATGAGCTGCAGGCTGTGTGTGTGTATAAGGTGTATAAAATGAGCTGCAGGCTGTGTGTGTGTATAAGGTGTATAGAATGAGCTGCAGGCTGAGTGTGTAAAAGGTGTATAGAATGAGCTGCAGGCTGTGTGTGTGTATAAGATGTATAGAATGAGCTGCAGGCTGTGTGTGTATAAGGTGTATAGAATGAGCTGCAGGCTGTGTGTGTGTATAAGGTGTATAGAATGAGCTGCAGGCTATGTGTGTGTATATAAGGTGTATAGGATGAGCTGCAGGCTGTGTGTGTATAAGGTGTATAGAATGAGCTGCAGGCTGTGTGTGTATAAGGTGTATAGAATGAGCTGCAGGCTATGTGTGTGTGTGTGTGTGTGTGTAAGGTGTATAGAATGAGCTGCAGGCTATGTGTGTGTGTATAAGGTGTATAGAATGAGCTGCAGGCTGTGTGTGTGTATAAGGTGTATAGAATGAGCTGCAGGCTGTGTGTGGGTATAAGGTGTATAGAATGAGCTGCAGGCTGTGTGTGTATAAGGTGTATAGAATGAGCTGCAGGCTATGTGTGTGTGTATATAAGGTGTATAGAATGAGCTGCAGGCTATGTGTGTGTGTATATAAGATGTATAGAATGAGCTGCAGGCTGTGTGTGTGTGTGTGTATAAGGTGTATAGAATGAGCTGCAGGCTGTGTGTGTGTATAAGGTGTATAGAATGAGCTGCAGGCTGTGTGTGTATAAGGTGTATAGAATGAGCTGCAGGCTGTGTGTGTATAAGGTATATAGAATGAGCTGCAGGCTATGTGTGTGTGTGTATAAGGTTTATAGAATGAGCTGCAGGCTGTGGGTGAATAAGGTGTATATATAATGACCTGCAGGCTGTATGTGTGTATAAGGTGTATAGAATGAGCTGCAGGCTGTTTGTGTATAAGGGGTATAGAATGAGCTTCAGGCTATGTGTGTGTGTGTATAAGGTGTATAGAATGAGCTGCATGCTGTGTATAAGGTGTATAGAATGAGCTGCAGGCTGTGTGTGTGTATAAGGTGTATAGAATGAGCTGCAGGCTGTGTGTGTATAAGGTATATAGAATGAGCTGCAGGCTATGTGTGTGTGTATATAATATGTATAGAATGAGCTGCAGGCTATGTGTGTGTATAAGTTGTATAGAATGAGCTGCAGGCTGTATGTGTGTATATAAGGTGTATATATAATGAGCTGCAGGCTATGTGTGTGTGTGTATAAGGTTGATAGAATGAGCTGCAGGCTGTGTGTGAATAAGGTGTATATATAATGACCTGCAGGCTGTATGTGTGTAAAAGGTGTATAGAATGAGCTGCAGGCTGTGTGTGTGTGTATAAGGTGTATAGAATGAGCTGCAGGCTGTGTGTGTATAAGGTGTATAGAATGAGCTGCAGGCTGTGTGTGTGTGTATAAGGTGTATAGAATATGCTGCAGGCTATGTGTGTGTATAAAGTGTATAGAATGAGCTGCAGGATGTGTTTGTGTATAACGTGTATAGGATGAGCTGCAGGCTGAGTGTGTATAAGGTGTATAGAATGACCTGCAGGCTGTGTGTGTGTATAAGGTGTATAGAATGAGCTGCAGGCTGTGTGTGTGTATAAGGTGTTTAGAATGAGCTGCAGGCTGTGTGTGTGTGTGTATAAGGTGTATAGAATGAGCTGCAGGCTGTGTGTGTGTATATAAGGTGTATAGAATGAGCTGCAGGCTGTGTGTGTGTATAAGGTGTATAGAATGAGCTGCAGGCTGTGTGTGTGTGTGTATAAGGTGTATAGAATGAGCTGCAGGCTGTGTGTGTATAAGGTGTATAGGATGAGCTGCAGGCTGTGTGTGTATAAGTTGTATATAATGAGCTGCAGGCTGTGTGTGTGTATAAGGTGTATAGAATGAGCTGCAGGCTGTGTGTGTATAAGGTGTATAGAATGAGCTGCAGGCTGTGTGTGTGTATAAGGTGTATAGAATGAGCTGCAGGCTGTGTGTGTGTATAAGGTGTATAGAATGAGCTGCAGGCTGTGTGTGTATAAGGTGTATAGGATGAGCTGCAGGCTGTGTGTGTATAAGGTGTATATAATGAGATGCAGGCAGTGTGTGTATAAGGTGTATAGAATGAGCTGCAGGCTGTGTGTGTATAAGGTGTATAGACTGAGCTGCAGGCTGTGTGTGTGTGTATAAGGTGTATAGAATGAGCTGCAGGCTGTGTGTGTATAAGGTGTATAGAATGAGCTGCAGGCTGTGTGTGTGTATAAGGTGTATAGAATGAGCTGCAGGCAGTGTGTGTATAAGGTGTATAGATTGAGCTGCAGGCTGTGTATGTGTATAAGGTGTATAGAATGAGCTGCAGGCTGTGTGTGTGTATATAATGTATGTAGAATGAGCTGTAGGCTGTGTGTGTATAAGGTGAATAGAATGAGCTGCAGGCTGTGTGTGTGTATAATGTGTATAGAATGAGCTGCAGGCTATTTGTGTGTATAAGGTGTATAGAATGAGCTGCAGGCTATGTGTGTGTATAAGGTGTATAGAATGAGCTGCAGGCTGTGTGTGTATAAGGTGTATAGAATGAGCTGCAGGCTGTGTGTGTATAAGGTGTATAGAATGAGCTGCAGGCTGTGTGTATGTATAAGGTTTATAGAATGAGCTGCAGGCTGTGTGTGTATAAGGTGTATAGGATGAGCTGCAGGCTGTGTGTGTATAAGGTGTATATAATGAGCTGCAGGCTGTGTGTGTGTATAAGGTGTATAGAATGAGCTGCAGGCTGTGTGTGTATAAGGTGTATAGAATGAGCTGCAGGCTGTGTGTGTATAAGGTGTATAGAATGTGCTGCAGGCTGTGTGTGTGTATATGGTGTATAGAATGAGCTGCAGGCTGTGTGTATAAGGTGTATAGAATGAGCTGCAGGCTGTGTGTGTATAAGGTGTATAGAATGAGCTGCAGGCTGTGTGTGTATAAGGTGTATAGAATGAGCTGCAGGCTGTGTGTGTGGATAAGGTGTATAGAATGAGCTGCAGGCTGTGTGTGTGTGTATAAGGTGTATAGAATGAGCTGCAGGCTGTGTGTATAAGGTGTATAGAATGAGCTGCAGGCTGTGTGTGTGTGTGTGTGTGTATAAGGTGTATAGAATGATCTGCAGGCTGTGTGTGTATAAGGTGTATAGAATGAGCTGCAGGCTGTGTGTGTGTGTATAAGGTGTATAGAATGAGCTGCAGGCTGTGTGTGTGTATTAGGTGTATAGAATGAGCTGCAGGCTGTGTGTGTGTGTGTGTGTATAAGGTGTATAGAATGAGCTGCAGGCTGTGTGTGTGTATAAGGTGTATAGAATGAGCTGCAGGCTGTGTGTGTATAAGGTGTATAGAATGAGCTACAGGCTGTGTGTTTGTATAAGGTGTATAGAATAAGCTGCAGGCTGTGTGTGTGTATAACGTGTATAGAATGAGCTGCAGGCTGTGTGTGTATAAGGTGTATAGAATGAGCTGCAGGCTGTGTGTGTATAAGGTGTATAGAATGATCTGCAGGCTGTGTGTGTATAAGGTGTATAGAATGAGCTGCAGGCTGTGTGTGTGTGTATAAGGTGTATAGAATGAGCTGCAGGCTGTGTGTGTGTATAAGGTGTATAGAATGACCTGCAGGCTGTGTGTGTGTGTATAAGGTGTATAGAATGACCTGCAGGCTGTGTGTGTGTGTATAAGGTGTATAGAATGACCTGCAGGCTGTGTGTGTGTATAAGGTGTATAGAATGAGCTGCAGGCTGTGTGTGTATAAGGTGTATAGAATGAGCAGCAGGCGTGGTGTGGGTATAAGGTGTATAGAATGAGCTGCAGGCTGTGTGTGTATAAGGTGTATAGAATGACCTGCAGGCTGTGTGTGTGTATAAGATGTATAGAATGAGCTGCAGGATGTGTGTGTGTATAAGGTGTATAGAATGAGCTGCAGGCTGTGTGTGTGTATAAGGTGTATAGAATGAGCTGCAGGCTATGTGTGTGTGTGTATAAGGTGTATAGAATGAGCTGCAGGCTGTGTGTGTGTATATAAGGTGTATAGAATGAGCTGCAGGCTGTGTGTGTGTATATAAGGTGTATAGAATGAGCTGCAGGCTGTGTGTGTATATAAGGTGTATAGAATGATCTGCAGGCTGTGTGTGTATAAGGTGTATAGAATGAGCTGCAGGCTGTGTGTGTATAAGGTGTATAGAATGAGCAGCAGGCGTGGTGTGGGTATAAGGTGTATAGAATGAGCTGCAGGCTGTGTGTGTATAAGGTGTATAGAATGACCTACAGGCTGTGTGTGTGTATAAGATGTATAGAATGAGCTGCAGGATGTGTGTGTGTATAAGGTGTATAGAATGAGCTGCAGGCTGTGTGTGTGTATAAGGTGTATAGAATGAGCTGCAGGCTATGTGTGTGTGTGTATAAGGTGTATAGAATGAGCTGCAGGCTGTGTGTGTGTATATAAGGTGTATAGAATGAGCTGCAGGCTGTGTGTGTGTATATAAGGTGTATAGAATGAGCTGCAGGCTGTGTGTGTATATAAGGTGTATAGAATGATCTGCAGGCTGTGTGTGTATAAGGTGTATAGAATGAGCTGCAGGCTGTGTGTGTATGTATAAGATGTATAGAATGAGCTGCAGGCTGTGTGTGTGTATAAGGTGTATAGAATGACCTGCAGGCTGTGTGTGTGTGTATGAGGTGTATAGAATGACCTGCAGGCTGTGTGTGTGTATAAGGTGTATAGAATGATCTGCAGGCTGTGTGTGTATAAGGTGTATAGAATGAGCTGCAGGCTGTGTGTGTATAAGGTGTATAGAATGAGCAGCAGGCGTGGTGTGGGTATAAGGTGTATAGAATGAGCTGCAGGCTGTGTGTGTATAAGGTGTATAGAATGACCTGCAGGCTGTGTGTGTGTATAAGATGTATAGAATGAGCTGCAGGCTGTGTGTGTGTATAAGGTGTATAGAATGAGCTGCAGGCTGTGTGTGTGTATAAGGTGTATAGAATGAGCTGCAGGCTATGTGTGTGTGTGTATAAGGTGTATAGAATGAGCTGCAGGCTATGTGTGTGTGTGTATAAGGTGTAAAGAATGAGCTGCAGGCTATGTGTGTGTGTGTGTATAAGGTGTATAGAATGAGCTGCAGGCTATGTGTGTGTGTGTGTATAAGGTGTATAGAATGAGCTGCAGGCTGTGTGTGTATAAGGTGTATAGAATGAGCTGCAGGCTGTGTGTGTGTGTATAAGGTGTATAGAATGAGCTGCAGGCTGTGTGTGTGTGTATAAGTTGTATAGAATGAGCTGCAGGCTGTGTGTCTGTGTATAAAGTGTATAGAATGAGCTGCAGGCTGTGTGTGTGTATAAGGTGTATAGAATGAGCTACAGGCAGTGTGTGTGTGTGTTTAAGGTGTATAGAATGATCTGCAGGCTGTGTGTGTATAAGGTGTATAGAATGAGCTGCAGGCTTTGTGTGTGTGTGTGTGTGTGTGTATATAAGGTGTATAGAATGAGCTGCAGGCTGTGTGTGTGCGTATAAGGTGTATAGAATGAGCTGCAGGCTGTGTGTGTGTGTATAAGTTGTATAGAATGAGCTGAAGGCTATGTGTGTGTATAAGGTGTATAGAATGATCTGCAGGCTGTGTGTGTATAAGGTGTATAGAATGAGCTGCAGGCTGTGTGTGTGTGTATAAGGTGTATAGAATGAGCTGCAGGCTGTGTGTGTGTGTGTTTAAGGTGTATAGAATGAGCTGCAGGCTGTGTGTGTGTATAAGGTGTATAGAATGAGCTGCAGGCTGTGTGTGTGTGTATAAGGTGTATAGAATGAGCTGCAGGCTGTGTGTATAAGATGTATAGAATGAGCTGCAGGCTGTGTGTGTGTATAAGGTGTATAGAATGAGCTGCAGGCTATGTGTGTGTGTGTATAAGGTGTAAAGAATGAGCTGCAGGCTATGTGTGTGTGTGCGTATAAGGTGTATAGAATGAGCTGCAGGCTATGTGTGTGTGTGTATAAGGTGTATATAATGAGCTGCAGGCTGTGTGTGTATAAGGTGTATAGAATGAGCTGCAGGCTGTGTGTGTGTGTATAAGGTGTATAGAATGAGCTGCAGGCTGTGTGTGTGTGTATAAGGTGTATAGAATGAGCTGCAGGCTGTGTGTCTGTATATAAAGTGTATAGAATGAGCTGCAGGCTGTGTGTGTGTATAAGGTGTATAGAATGAGCTACAGGCAGTGTGTGTGTGTGTTTAAGGTGTATAGAATGATCTGCAGGCTGTGTGTGTATAAGGTGTATAGAATGAGCTGCAGGCTTTGTGTGTATGTGTGTGTGTGTGTATATAAGGTGTATAGAATGAGCTGCAGGCTGTGTGTGTGCGTATAAGGTGTATAGAATGAGCTGCAGGCTGTGTGTGTGTGTATAAGTTGTATAGAATGAGCTGAAGGCTATGTGTGTGTATAAGGTGTATAGAATGATCTGCAGGCTGTGTGTGTATAAGGTGTATAGAATGAGCTGCAGGCTGTGTGTGTGTGTATAAGGTGTATAGAATGAGCTGCAGGCTGTGTGTGTGTGTGTTTAAGGTGTATAGAATGAGCTGCAGGCTGTGTGTGTGTATAAGGTGTATAGAATGAGCTGCAGGCTGTGTGTGTGTGTATAAGGTGTATAGAATGAGCTGCAGGCTGTGTGTATAAGATGTATAGAATGAGCTGCAGGCTGTGTGTGTGTGTGTGTGTGTGTGTGTGTGTGTATAAGGTGTATAGAATGATCTGCAGGCTGTGTGTGTATAAGGTGTATAGAATGAGCTGCAGGCTGTGTGTGTGTGTATAAGGTGTATAGAATGAGCTGCAGGCAGTGTGTGTGTGTATAAGGTGTATAGAATGAGCTGCAGGCTGTGTGTCTGTGTATAAGGTGTATAGAATGAGCTGCAGGCTGTGTGTGTGTGTGTGTATAAGGTGTATAGAATGAGCTGCAGGCTGTGTGTATCAGGCGTATAGAATGAGCTGCAGGCTGTGTGTGTGTTTATAAGGTGTATAGAATGAGCTGCAGGCTATGTGTGTGTATAAGGTGTATAGAATGAGCTGCAGGCTGTGTGTGTGTGTGTATAAGGTGTATAGAATGAGCTGCAGGCTGTGTGTATAAGGTGTATAGAATGAGCTGCAGGCTGTGTTTGTGTGTGTGTGTGTATAAGGTGTATAGAATGATCTGCAGGCTGTGTGTGTATAAGGTGTATAGAATGAGCTGCAGGCTGTGTGTGTGTGTGTTTGTGTGTGTATAAGGTGTATAGAATGAGCTGCAGGCTGGGTGTGTGTATAAGGTGTATAGAATGAGCTGCAGGCTGTGTGTGTGTATAAGGTGTATAGAATGAGCTGCAGGCTGTGTGTGTGTGTATAAGGTGTATAGAATGAGCTGCAGGCTGTGTGTGTATAAGGTGTATAGAATGAGCTGCAGGCTGTGTGTGTGTATAAGGTGTATAGAATGAGCTGCAGGCTGTGTGTGTGTATAAGGTGTATAGAATGAGCTGCAGGCTGTGTGTGTGTATAAGGTGTATAGAATGAGCTGCAGGCTGTGTGTATAAGGTGTATAGAATGAGCTGCAGGCTGAGTGTGTGTATAAGGTGTATAGAATGAGCTGCAGGCTGTGTGTGTGTGTATAAGGTGTATAGAATGAGCTGCAGGCTGTGTGTGTGTATAAGGTGTATAGAATGAGCTGCAGCCTGTGTGTATAAGGTGTATAGAATGAGCTGCAGGCTGTGTGTGAGTATAAGGTGTATAGAATGAGCTGCAGGCTGTGTGTGTGTATATAAGGTGTATAGAATGAGCTGCAGGCTGTGTATAAGGTGTATAGAATGAGCTGCAGGCTGTGTGTGTGTATAAGGTGTATAGAATGAGCTGCAGGCTGTGTGTAGATAAGGTGTATAGATTGAGCTGCAGGCTGTGTGTGTATAAGGTATATAGAATGTGCTGCAGGCTGTGTGTGTGTGTATGTGTATAGAATGAGCTGCAGGCTGTGTGTTTGTGTATAAGGTGTATAGAATGAGCTGTAGGCTGTGTGTGTGTATAAGGTGTATAGAATGAGCTGCAGGCTGTGTGTGTGTATAAGGTGTATAGAATGAGCTGCAGGCTGTGTGTATAAGGTTTATAGAATGAGCTGCAGGCTGTGTGTGTGTATAAGGTGTATAGAATGAGCTGCAGGCAGTGTGTGTGTATATAAGGTGTATAGAATGAGCTGTAGGCTGTGTGTGTGTATAAGGTGTATAGAATGAGCTGCAGGCTGTGTGTGTATATAAGGTGTATAGAATGAGCTGCAGGCTATGTGTGTGTATAAGTTGTATAGAATGAGCTGCAGGCTGTGTGTGTGTGTATAAGGTGTATAGAATGAGCTGCAGGCTATGTGTGTGTGTGTATAAGGTTTATAGAATGAGCTGCAGGCTGTGTGTAAATAAGGTGTATATATAATGACCTGCAGGCTGTATGTGTGTATAAGGTGTATAGAATGAGCTGCAGGCTGTGTGTGTGTGTATAAGGTGTATAGAATGAGCTGCAGGCTGTGTGTGTATAAGGTGTATAGAATGAGCTGCAGGCTGTGTGTGTGTATATAAGGTGTATAGAATGAGCTGTAGGCTGTGTGTGTGTATAAGGTGTATAGAATGAGCTGCAGGCTGTGTGTGTGTATAAGGTGTATAGAATGAGCTGCAGGCTATGTTTGTATATAAGGTGTATAGAATGAGCTGCAGGCTATGTTTGTATATAAGGTGTATAGAATGAGCTGCAGGCTGTATGTGTATAAGGTGTATAGGATGAGCTGCAGGCTGTGTGTGTATAAGGTGTATAGGATGAGCTGCAGGCTGTGTGTGTGTATAAGGTGTATAGAATGAGCTGCAGGCTGTGTGTGTATAAGGTGTATAGAATGAGCTGCAGGCTGTGTGTGTATAAGGTGTATAGAATGAGCTGCAGGCTGTGTGTGTGTATAAGGTTTATAGAATGAGCTGCAGGCTGTGTATGTGTATAAGGTTTATAGAATGAGCTGCAGGCTGTGTGTGTATAAGGTGTATAGGATGAGCTGCAGGCTGTGTGTGTATAAGGTGTATATAATGAGCTGCAGGCTGTGTGTGTGTATAAGGTGTATAGAATGAGCTGCAGGCTGTGTGTGTATAAGGTGTATAGAATGAGCTGCAGGCTGTGTGTGTATATAAGGTGTATAGAATGTGCTGCAGGCTGTGTGTGTATATGGTGTATAGAATGAGCTGCAGGCTGTGTGTATAAGGTGTATAGAATGAGCTGCAGGCTGTGTGTGTATAAGGTGTATAGAATGAGCTGCAGGCTGTGTGTGTATTAGGTGTATAGAATGAGCTGCAGGCTGTGTGTGTGTGTGTTTATAAGGTGTATAGAATGAGCTGCAGGCTGTGTGTGTGTGTATAAGGTGTATAGAATGAGCTGCAGGCTGTGTGTGTGTATAAGGTGTATAGAATGAGCTGCAGGCTGTGTGTGTATAAGGTGTATAGAATGAGCTGCAGGCTGTGTGTGTATAAGGTGTATAAATTGAGCTAAAGGCTGTGTGTTTGTATAAGGTGTATAGAATAAGCTGCAGGCTGTGTGTGTGTATAACGTGTATAGAATGAGCTGCAGGCTGTGTGTGTGTGTGTATAAGGTGTATAGAATGAGCTGCAGGATGTGTGTGTGTGTGTATAAGGTGTATAGAATGAGCTGCAGGCTGTGTGTGTATAAGGTGTATAGAATGAGCTGCAGGTTGTGTGTGTATAAGGTGTATAGAATGAGCTGCAGGCTGTGTGTGTATAAGGTGTATAGAATGAGCTGCAGGCTGTGTGTGTGTATAAGGTTTATAGAATGAGCTGCAGGCTGTGTGTGTATAAGGTGTATAGGATGAGCTGCAGGCTGTGTGTGTATAAGGAGTATATAATGAGCTGCAGGCTGTGTGTGTGTATAAGGTGTATAGAATGAGCTGCAGGCTGTGTGTGTATAAGGTGTATAGAATGAGCTGCAGGCTGTGTGTGTATAAGGTGTATAGAATGTGCTGCAGGCTGTGTGTGTATATATGGTGTATAGAATGAGCTGCAGGCTGTGTATGTATAAGGTGTATAGAATGAGCTGCAGGCTGTGTGTGTATAAGGTGTATAGAATGAGCTGCAGGCTGTGTGTGTATTAGGTGTATAGAATGAACTGCAGGCTGTGTGTGTGTTTATAAGGTGTATAGAATGATCTGCAGGCTGTGTGTGTATAAGGTGTATAGAATAAGCTGCAGGCTGTGTGTGTGTATAACGTGTATAGAATGAGCTGCAGGCTGTGTGTGTGTGTGTATAAGGTGTATAGAATGAGCTGCAGGCTGTGTGTGTATAAGGTGTATAGAATAAGCTGCAGGCTGTGTGTGTATTAGGTGTATAGAATGAGCTGCAGGCTGTGTGTGTATAAGGTGTATAGAATGAGCTGCAGGCTGTGTGTGTGTATAAGGTGTATAGAATGAGCTGCAGGCTGTGTGTGTGTATAAGGTGTATAGAATGAGCTGCAGGCTGTGTGTGTGTGTATAAGGTGTATAGAATGAGCTGCAGGCTGTGTGTGTGTATAAGGTGTATAGAATGAGCTGCAGGCTGTGTGTGTATAAGGTGTATAGAATGACCTGCAGGCTGTGTGTGTGTATAAAGTGTATAGAATGAGCTGCAGGCTGTGTGTGTATAAGGTGTATAGAATGACCTGCAGGCTGTGTGTGTGTATAAGGTGTATAGAATGAGCTGCAGGCTATGTGTGTATAAGGAGTATAGAATGAGCTGCAGGCTGTGTGTGTATATAAGGTGTATAGAATGAGCTGCAGGCTATGTGTGTATAAGGTGTATAGAATGAGCTGCAGGCTGTGTGTGTGTATATAAGGTGTATAGAATGACTTGCAGGCTGTGTGTGTGTATAAAGTGTATAGAATGAGCTGCAGGCTGTGTGTGTGTATAAGGTGTATAGAATGAACTGCAGGCTGTGTGTGTATAAGGTGTAAAGACTGAGCTGCAGGCTGTGTGTGTGTATATAAGGTGTATAGAATGAGCTGCAGGCTATGTGTGTGTATAAGTTGTATAGAATGAGCTGAAGGCTATGTGTGTGTTTAAGGTGTTTAGAATGATCTGCAGGCTGTGTGTGTATAAGGTGTATAGAATGAGCTGCAGGCTGTGTGTGTGTGTGTATAAGGTGTATAGAATGAGCTGCAGGCTGTGTGTGTGTATAAGGTGTATAGAATGAGCTGCAGGCTGTGTGTGTGTGTATAAGGTGTATAGAATGAGCTGCAGGCTGTGTGTATAAGGTGTATAGAATGAGCTGCAGGCTGTGTGTGTGTGTGTGTGTGTGTGTGTAAGGTGTATAGAATGATCTGCAGGCTGTGTGTGTATAAGGTGTATAGAATGAGCTGCAGGCTGTGTGTGTGTGTGTGTGTATAAGGTGTATAGAATGAGCTGCAGGCTGTGTGTGTGTGTATAAGGTGTATAGAATGAGCTGCAGGCTGTGTGTCTGTGTATAAGGTGTATAGAATGAGCTGCAGGCTGTGTGTGTGTGTGTGTATAAGGTGTATAGAATGAGCTGCAGGCTGTGTGTATCAGGCGTATAGAATGAGCTGCAGGCTGTGTGTGTGTATAAGGTGTATAGAATGAGCTGCAGGCTATGTGTGTGTATAATGTGTATAGAATGAGCTGCAGGCTGTGTGTGTGTGTATAAGGTGTATAGAATGAGCTGCAGGCTGTGTGTATAAGGTGTATAGAATGAGCTGCAGGCTGTGTTTGTGTGTGTGTGTATAAGGTGTATAGAATGATCTGCAGGCTGTGTGTGTATAAGGTGTATAGAATGAGCTGCAGGCTGTGTGTGTGTGTGTGTGTGTATAAGGTGTATAGAATGAGCTGCAGGCTGTGTGTGTGTGTATAAGGTGTATAGAATGAGCTGCAGGCTGTGTGTATAAGGTGTATAGAATGAGCTGCAAGCTGTGTGTGTGTATAAGGTGTATAGAATGAGCTGCAGGCAGTGTGTGTGTATAAGGTGTATAGAATGAGCTGCAGGCTGTGTGTATAAGGTGTATAGAATGAGCTACAGGCAGTGTGTGTGTGTATAAGGTGTTAAGACTGAGCTGCAGGCTGTGTGTGTGTATATAAGGTGTATAGAATGAGCTGCAGGCTATGTGTGTGTATAAGTTGTATAGAATGAGCTGAAGGCTATGTGTGTGTTTAAGGTGTTTAGAATGATCTGCAGGCTGTGTGTGTGTATATAAGGTGTATAGAATGAGCTGCAGGCTGTGTGTGTGTGTATAAGGTGTATAGAATGAGCTGCAGGCTGTGTGTGTGTGTATAAGGTGTATAGAATGAGCTGCAGGCTGTGTGTGTGTGTATAAGGTGTATAGAATGAGCTGCAGGCTGTGTGTGTGTATAAGGTGTATAGAATGAGCTGCAGGCTGTGTGTATAAGGTGTATAGAATGAGCTGCAGGCTGTGTGTGTGTGTGTGTGTGTGTGTGTGTGTGTGTGTAAGGTGTATAGAATGATCTGCAGGCTGTGTGTGTATAAGGTGTATAGAATGAGCTGCAGGCTGTGTGTGTGTGTATAAGGTGTATAGAATGAGCTGCAGGCTGTGTGTGTGTGTATAAGGTGTATAGAATGAGCTGCAGGCTGTGTGTCTGTGTATAAGGTGTATAGAATGAGCTGCAGGCTGTGTGTGTGTGTGTGTGTGTGTGTATAAGGTGTATAGAATGAGCTGCAGGCTGTGTGTATCAGGCGTATAGAATGAGCTGCAGGCTGTGTGTGTGTATAAGGTGTATAGAATGAGCTGCAGGCTATGTGTGTGTATAATGTGTATAGAATGAGCTGCAGGCTGTGTGTGTGTGTATAAGGTGTATAGAATGAGCTGCAGGCTGTGTGTATAAGGTGTATAGAATGAGCTGCAGGCTGTGTTTGTGTGTGTGTGTATAAGGTGTATAGAATGATCTGCAGGCTGTGTGTGTATAAGGTGTATAGAATGAGCTGCAGGCTGTGTGTGTGTGTGTGTGTGTATAAGGTGTATAGAATGAGCTGCAGGCTGTGTGTGTGTGTATAAGGTGTATAGAATGAGCTGCAGGCTGTGTGTATAAGGTGTATAGAATGAGCTGCAAGCTGTGTGTGTGTACAAGGTGTATAGAATGAGCTGCAGGCAGTGTGTGTGTATAAGGTGTATAGAATGAGCTGCAGGCTGTGTGTATAAGGTGTATAGACTGAGCTGCAGGCTGTGTGTGTGTATATAAGGTGTATAGAATGAGCTGCAGGCTATGTGTGTGTATAAGTTGTATAGAATGAGCTGAAGGCTATGTGTGTGTTTAAGGTGTTTAGAATGATCTGCAGGCTGTGTGTGTGTGTGTATAAGGTGTATAGAATGAGCTGCAGGCTGTGTGTGTGTATAAGGTGTATAGAATGAGCTGCAGGCTGTGTGTGTGTGTATAAGGTGTATAGAATGAGCTGCAGGCTGTGTGTATAAGGTGTATAGAATGAGCTGCAGGCTGTGTGTGTGTGTGTGTGTGTGTGTGTGTGTGTGTGTGTGTGTAAGGTGTATAGAATGATCTGCAGGCTGTGTGTGTATAAGGTGTATAGAATGAGCTGCAGGCTGTGTGTGTGTGTATAAGGTGTATAGAATGAGCTGCAGGCTGTGTGTGTGTGTATAAGGTGTATAGAATGAGCTGCAGGCTGTGTGTCTGTGTATAAGGTGTATAGAATGAGCTGCAGGCTGTGTGTGTGTGTGTGTGTGTGTGTGTATAAGGTGTATAGAATGAGCTGCAGGCTGTGTGTATCAGGCGTATAGAATGAGCTGCAGGCTGTGTGTGTGTATAAGGTGTATAGAATGAGCTGCAGGCTATGTGTGTGTATAATGTGTATAGAATGAGCTGCAGGCTGTGTGTGTGTGTATAAGGTGTATAGAATGAGCTGCAGGCTGTGTGTATAAGGTGTATAGAATGAGCTGCAGGCTGTGTTTGTGTGTGTGTGTATAAGGTGTATAGAATGATCTGCAGGCTGTGTGTGTATAAGGTGTATAGAATGAGCTGCAGGCTGGGTGTGTGTATAAGGTGTATAGAATGAGCTGCAGGCTGTGTGTGTGTATAAGGTGTATAGAATGAGCTGCAGGCTGTGTGTATAAGGTGTATAGAATGAGCTGCAAGCTGTGTGTGTGTATAAGGTGTATAGAATGAGCTACAGGCTGTGTGTATAAGGTGTATAGAATGAGCTACAGGCTGTGTGTGTGTGTATAAGGTGTTAAGACTGAGCTGCAGGCTGTGTGTGTGTATATAAGGTGTATAGAATGAGCTGCAGGCTATGTGTGTGTATAAGTTGTATAGAATGAGCTGAAGGCTATGTGTGTGTTTAAGGTGTTTAGAATGAGCTGCAGGCTGTGTGTGTGTGTGTATAAGGTGTATAGAATGAGCTGCAGGCTGTGTGTGTGTATAAGGTGTATAGAATGAGCTGCAGGCTGTGTGTGTGTATAAGGTGTATAGAATGAGCTGCAGGCTGTGTGTATAAGGTGTATAGAATGAGCTGCAGGCTGTGTGTGTGTGTGTGTGTGTGTGTGTAAGGTGTATAGAATGATCTGCAGGCTGTGTGTGTGTGTGTGTATAAGGTGTATAGAATGAGCTGCAGGCTGTGTGTGTGTGTATAAGGTGTATAGAATGAGCTGCAGGCTGTGTGTCTGTGTATAAGGTGTATAGAATGAGCTGCAGGCTGTGTGTGTGTGTGTGTGTGTGTGTGTATAAGGTGTATAGAATGAGCTGCAGGCTGTGTGTATCAGGCGTATAGAATGAGCTGCAGGCTGTGTGTGTGTATAAGGTGTATAGAATGAGCTGCAGGCTATGTGTGTGTATAATGTGTATAGAATGAGCTGCAGGCTGTGTGTGTGTGTATAAGGTGTATAGAATGAGCTGCAGGCTGTGTGTATAAGCTGTATAGAATGAGCTGCAGGCTGTGTTTGTGTGTGTGTGTATAAGGTGTATAGAATGATCTGCAGGCTGTGTGTGTATAAGGTGTATAGAATGAGCTGCAGGCTGTGTGTGTGTGTGTGTGTGTATAAGGTGTATAGAATGAGCTGCAGGCTGGGTGTGTGTATAAGGTGTATAGAATGAGCTGCAGGCTGTGTGTGTGTGTATAAGGTGTATAGAATGAGCTGCAGGCTGTGTGTGTGTATAAGGTGTATAGAATGAGCTGCAGGCTGTGTGTATAAGGTGTATAGAATGAGCTGCAAGCTGTGTGTGTGTATAAGGTGTATAGAATGAGCTGCAGGCAGTGTGTGTGTATAAGGTGTATAGAATGAGCTGCAGGCTGTGTGTATAAGGTGTATAGAATGAGCTGCAGGCTGGGTGTGTGTATAAGGTGTATAGAATGAGCTGCAGGCTGTGTGTGTGTGTGTATAAGGTGTATAGAATGAGCTGCAGGCTGTGTGTGTGTATAAGGTGTATAGAATGAGCTGCAGGCTGTGTGTTTGTGTATAAGGTGTATAGAATGAGCTGTAGGCTGTGTGTGTGTATAAGGTGTATAGAATGAGCTGCAGGCTGTGTGTGTGTATAAGGTGTATAGAATGAGCTGCAGGCTGTGTGTATAAGGTTTATAGAATGAGCTGCAGGCTGTGTGTGTGTAGAAGGTGTATAGAATGAGCTGCAGGCTGTGTGTGTGTATAAGGTGTATAGAATGAGCTGCAGGCTGTGTGTGTATATAAGGTGTATAGAATGAGCTGCAGGCTATGTGTGTGTATAAGGTGTATAGACTGAGCTGCAGGCTGTGTGTGTGTGTATAAGGTGTATAGAATGAGCTGCAGGCTGTGTGTGTATAAGGTGTATAGAATGAGCTGCAGGCTGTGTGTGTGTATAAGGTGTATAGAATGAGCTGCAGGCAGTGTGTGTATAAGGTGTATAGATTGAGCTGCAGGCTGTGTATGTGTATAAGGTGTATAGAATGAGCTGCAGGCTGTGTGTGTGTATATAATGTATGTAGAATGAGCTGTAGGCTGTGTGTGTATAAGGTGAATAGAATGAGCTGCAGGCTGTGTGTGTGTATAATGTGTATAGAATGAGCTGCAGGCTATTTGTGTGTATAAGGTGTATAGAATGAGCTGCAGGCTATGTGTGTGTATAAGGTGTATAGAATGAGCTGCAGGCTGTGTGTGTATAAGGTGTATAGAATGAGCTGCAGGCTGTGTGTGTATAAGGTGTATAGAATGAGCTGCAGGCTGTGTGTATGTATAAGGTTTATAGAATGAGCTGCAGGTTGTGTGTGTATAAGGTGTATAGGATGAGCTGCAGGCTGTGTGTGTATAAGGTGTATATAATGAGCTGCAGGCTGTGTGTGTGTATAAGGTGTATAGAATGAGCTGCAGGCTGTGTGTGTATAAGGTGTATAGAATGAGCTGCAGGCTGTGTGTGTATAAGGTGTATAGAATGTGCTGCAGGCTGTGTGTGTGTATATGGTGTATAGAATGAGCTGCAGGCTGTGTGTATAAGGTGTATAGAATGAGCTGCAGGCTGTGTGTGTATAAGGTGTATAGAATGAGCTGCAGGCTGTGTGTGTATAAGGTGTATAGAATGAGCTGCAGGCTGTGTGTGTGGATAAGGTGTATAGAATGAGCTGCAGGCTGTGTGTGTGTGTATAAGGTGTATAGAATGAGCTGCAGGCTGTGTGTATAAGGTGTATAGAATGAGCTGCAGGCTGTGTGTGTGTGTGTGTGTGTATAAGGTGTATAGAATGATCTGCAGGCTGTGTGTGTATAAGGTGTATAGAATGAGCTGCAGGCTGTGTGTGTGTGTATAAGGTGTATAGAATGAGCTGCAGGCTGTGTGTGTGTATTAGGTGTATAGAATGAGCTGCAGGCTGTGTGTGTGTGTGTGTGTATAAGGTGTATAGAATGAGCTGCAGGCTGTGTGTGTGTATAAGGTGTATAGAATGAGCTGCAGGCTGTGTGTGTATAAGGTGTATAGAATGAGCTACAGGCTGTGTGTTTGTATAAGGTGTATAGAATAAGCTGCAGGCTGTGTGTGTGTATAACGTGTATAGAATGAGCTGCAGGCTGTGTGTGTATAAGGTGTATAGAATGAGCTGCAGGCTGTGTGTGTATAAGGTGTATAGAATGATCTGCAGGCTGTGTGTGTATAAGGTGTATAGAATGAGCTGCAGGCTGTGTGTGTGTGTATAAGGTGTATAGAATGAGCTGCAGGCTGTGTGTGTGTATAAGGTGTATAGAATGACCTGCAGGCTGTGTGTGTGTGTATAAGGTGTATAGAATGACCTGCAGGCTGTGTGTGTGTGTATAAGGTGTATAGAATGACCTGCAGGCTGTGTGTGTGTATAAGGTGTATAGAATGAGCTGCAGGCTGTGTGTGTATAAGGTGTATAGAATGAGCAGCAGGCGTGGTGTGGGTATAAGGTGTATAGAATGAGCTGCAGGCTGTGTGTGTATAAGGTGTATAGAATGACCTGCAGGCTGTGTGTGTGTATAAGATGTATAGAATGAGCTGCAGGATGTGTGTGTGTATAAGGTGTATAGAATGAGCTGCAGGCTGTGTGTGTGTATAAGGTGTATAGAATGAGCTGCAGGCTATGTGTGTGTGTGTATAAGGTGTATAGAATGAGCTGCAGGCTGTGTGTGTGTATATAAGGTGTATAGAATGAGCTGCAGGCTGTGTGTGTGTATATAAAGTGTATAGAATGAGCTGCAGGCTGTGTGTGTATATAAGGTGTATAGAATGATCTGCAGGCTGTGTGTGTATAAGGTGTATAGAATGAGCTGCAGGCTGTGTGTGTATAAGGTGTATAGAATGAGCAGCAGGCGTGGTGTGGGTATAAGGTGTATAGAATGAGCTGCAGGCTGTGTGTGTATAAGGTGTATAGAATGACCTACAGGCTGTGTGTGTGTATAAGATGTATAGAATGAGCTGCAGGATGTGTGTGTGTATAAGGTGTATAGAATGAGCTGCAGGCTGTGTGTGTGTATAAGGTGTATAGAATGAGCTGCAGGCTATGTGTGTGTGTGTATAAGGTGTATAGAATGAGCTGCAGGCTGTGTGTGTGTATATAAGGTGTATAGAATGAGCTGCAGGCTGTGTGTGTGTATATAAGGTGTATAGAATGAGCTGCAGGCTGTGTGTGTATATAAGGTGTATAGAATGATCTGCAGGCTGTGTGTGTATAAGGTGTATAGAATGAGCTGCAGGCTGTGTGTGTATGTATAAGATGTATAGAATGAGCTGCAGGCTGTGTGTGTGTATAAGGTGTATAGAATGACCTGCAGGCTGTGTGTGTGTGTATGAGGTGTATAGAATGACCTGCAGGCTGTGTGTGTGTATAAGGTGTATAGAATGATCTGCAGGCTGTGTGTGTATAAGGTGTATAGAATGAGCTGCAGGCTGTGTGTGTATAAGGTGTATAGAATGAGCAGCAGGCGTGGTGTGGGTATAAGGTGTATAGAATGAGCTGCAGGCTGTGTGTGTATAAGGTGTATAGAATGACCTGCAGGCTGTGTGTGTGTATAAGATGTATAGAATGAGCTGCAGGCTGTGTGTGTGTATAAGGTGTATAGAATGAGCTGCAGGCTGTGTGTGTGTATAAGGTGTATAGAATGAGCTGCAGGCTATGTGTGTGTGTGTATAAGGTGTATAGAATGAGCTGCAGGCTATGTGTGTGTGTGTATAAGGTGTAAAGAATGAGCTGCAGGCTATGTGTGTGTGTGTGTATAAGGTGTATAGAATGAGCTGCAGGCTATGTGTGTGTGTGTATAAGGTGTATAGAATGAGCTGCAGGCTGTGTGTGTATAAGGTGTATAGAATGAGCTGCAGGCTGTGTGTGTGTGTATAAGGTGTATAGAATGAGCTGCAGGCTGTGTGTGTGTGTATAAGTTGTATAGAATGAGCTGCAGGCTGTGTGTCTGTGTATAAAGTGTATAGAATGAGCTGCAGGCTGTGTGTGTGTATAAGGTGTATAGAATGAGCTACAGGCAGTGTGTGTGTGTGTTTAAGGTGTATAGAATGATCTGCAGGCTGTGTGTGTATAAGGTGTATAGAATGAGCTGCAGGCTTTGTGTGTGTGTGTGTGTGTGTGTATATAAGGTGTATAGAATGAGCTGCAGGCTGTGTGTGTGCGTATAAGGTGTATAGAATGAGCTGCAGGCTGTGTGTGTGTGTATAAGTTGTATAGAATGAGCTGAAGGCTATGTGTGTGTATAAGGTGTATAGAATGATCTGCAGGCTGTGTGTGTATAAGGTGTATAGAATGAGCTGCAGGCTGTGTGTGTGTGTATAAGGTGTATAGAATGAGCTGCAGGCTGTGTGTGTGTGTGTTTAAGGTGTATAGAATGAGCTGCAGGCTGTGTGTGTGTATAAGGTGTATAGAATGAGCTGCAGGCTGTGTGTGTGTGTATAAGGTGTATAGAATGAGCTGCAGGCTGTGTGTATAAGATGTATAGAATGAGCTGCAGGCTGTGTGTGTGTATAAGGTGTATAGAATGAGCTGCAGGCTATGTGTGTGTGTGTATAAGGTGTAAAGAATGAGCTGCAGGCTATGTGTGTGTGTGCGTATAAGGTGTATAGAATGAGCTGCAGGCTATGTGTGTGTGTGTATAAGGTGTATAGAATGAGCTGCAGGCTGTGTGTGTATAAGGTGTATAGAATGAGCTGCAGGCTGTGTGTGTGTGTATAAGGTGTATAGAATGAGCTGCAGGCTGTGTGTGTGTGTATAAGGTGTATAGAATGAGCTGCAGGCTGTGTGTCTGTATATAAAGTGTATAGAATGAGCTGCAGGCTGTGTGTGTGTATAAGGTGTATAGAATGAGCTACAGGCAGTGTGTGTGTGTGTTTAAGGTGTATAGAATGATCTGCAGGCTGTGTGTGTATAAGGTGTATAGAATGAGCTGCAGGCTTTGTGTGTATGTGTGTGTGTGTGTATATAAGGTGTATAGAATGAGCTGCAGGCTGTGTGTGTGCGTATAAGGTGTATAGAATGAGCTGCAGGCTGTGTGTGTGTGTATAAGTTGTATAGAATGAGCTGAAGGCTATGTGTGTGTATAAGGTGTATAGAATGATCTGCAGGCTGTGTGTGTATAAGGTGTATAGAATGAGCTGCAGGCTGTGTGTGTGTGTATAAGGTGTATAGAATGAGCTGCAGGCTGTGTGTGTGTGTGTTTAAGGTGTATAGAATGAGCTGCAGGCTGTGTGTGTGTATAAGGTGTATAGAATGAGCTGCAGGCTGTGTGTGTGTGTATAAGGTGTATAGAATGAGCTGCAGGCTGTGTGTATAAGATGTATAGAATGAGCTGCAGGCTGTGTGTGTGTGTGTGTGTGTGTGTGTGTGTATAAGGTGTATAGAATGATCTGCAGGCTGTGTGTGTATAAGGTGTATAGAATGAGCTGCAGGCTGTGTGTGTGTGTATAAGGTGTATAGAATGAGCTGCAGGCAGTGTGTGTGTGTATAAGGTGTATAGAATGAGCTGCAGGCTGTGTGTCTGTGTATAAGGTGTATAGAATGAGCTGCAGGCTGTGTGTGTGTGTGTATAAGGTGTATAGAATGAGCTGCAGGCTGTGTGTATCAGGCGTATAGAATGAGCTGCAGGCTGTGTGTGTGTTTATAAGGTGTATAGAATGAGCTGCAGGCTATGTGTGTGTATAAGGTGTATAGAATGAGCTGCAGGCTGTGTGTGTGTGTGTATAAGGTGTATAGAATGAGCTGCAGGCTGTGTGTATAAGGTGTATAGAATGAGCTGCAGGCTGTGTTTGTGTGTGTGTGTGTGTGTATAAGGTGTATAGAATGATCTGCAGGCTGTGTGTGTATAAGGTGTATAGAATGAGCTGCAGGCTGTGTGTGTGTGTGTTTGTGTGTGTATAAGGTGTATAGAATGAGCTGCAGGCTGGGTGTGTGTATAAGGTGTATAGAATGAGCTGCAGGCTGTGTGTGTGTATAAGGTGTATAGAATGAGCTGCAGGCTGTGTGTGTGTGTATAAGGTGTATAGAATGAGCTGCAGGCTGTGTGTGTATAAGGTGTATAGAATGAGCTGCAGGCTGTGTGTGTGTATAAGGTGTATAGAATGAGCTGCAGGCTGTGTGTGTGTATAAGGTGTATAGAATGAGCTGCAGGCTGTGTGTGTGTATAAGGTGTATAGAATGAGCTGCAGGCTGTGTGTATAAGGTGTATAGAATGAGCTGCAGGCTGAGTGTGTGTATAAGGTGTATAGAATGAGCTGCAGGCTGTGTGTGTGTGTATAAGGTGTATAGAATGAGCTGCAGGCTGTGTGTGTGTATAAGGTGTATAGAATGAGCTGCAGCCTGTGTGTATAAGGTGTATAGAATGAGCTGCAGGCTGTGTGTGAGTATAAGGTGTATAGAATGAGCTGCAGGCTGTGTGTGTGTATATAAGGTGTATAGAATGAGCTGCAGGCTGTGTATAAGGTGTATAGAATGAGCTGCAGGCTGTGTGTGTGTATAAGGTGTATAGAATGAGCTGCAGGCTGTGTGTAGATAAGGTGTATAGATTGAGCTGCAGGCTGTGTGTGTATAAGGTATATAGAATGTGCTGCAGGCTGTGTGTGTGTGTATGTGTATAGAATGAGCTGCAGGCTGTGTGTTTGTGTATAAGGTGTATAGAATGAGCTGTAGGCTGTGTGTGTGTATAAGGTGTATAGAATGAGCTGCAGGCTGTGTGTGTGTATAAGGTGTATAGAATGAGCTGCAGGCTGTGTGTATAAGGTTTATAGAATGAGCTGCAGGCTGTGTGTGTGTATAAGGTGTATAGAATGAGCTGCAGGCAGTGTGTGTGTATATAAGGTGTATAGAATGAGCTGTAGGCTGTGTGTGTGTATAAGGTGTATAGAATGAGCTGCAGGCTGTGTGTGTATATAAGGTGTATAGAATGAGCTGCAGGCTATGTGTGTGTATAAGTTGTATAGAATGAGCTGCAGGCTGTGTGTGTGTGTATAAGGTGTATAGAATGAGCTGCAGGCTATGTGTGTGTGTGTATAAGGTTTATAGAATGAGCTGCAGGCTGTGTGTAAATAAGGTGTATATATAATGACCTGCAGGCTGTATGTGTGTATAAGGTGTATAGAATGAGCTGCAGGCTGTGTGTGTGTGTATAAGGTGTATAGAATGAGCTGCAGGCTGTGTGTGTATAAGGTGTATAGAATGAGCTGCAGGCTGTGTGTGTGTATATAAGGTGTATAGAATGAGCTGTAGGCTGTGTGTGTGTATAAGGTGTATAGAATGAGCTGCAGGCTGTGTGTGTGTATAAGGTGTATAGAATGAGCTGCAGGCTATGTTTGTATATAAGGTGTATAGAATGAGCTGCAGGCTATGTTTGTATATAAGGTGTATAGAATGAGCTGCAGGCTGTATGTGTATAAGGTGTATAGGATGAGCTGCAGGCTGTGTGTGTATAAGGTGTATATGATGAGCTGCAGGCTGTGTGTGTGTATAAGGTGTATAGAATGAGCTGCAGGCTGTGTGTGTATAAGGTGTATAGAATGAGCTGCAGGCTGTGTGTGTATAAGGTGTATAGAATGAGCTGCAGGCTGTGTGTGTGTATAAGGTTTATAGAATGAGCTGCAGGCTGTGTATGTGTATAAGGTTTATAGAATGAGCTGCAGGCTGTGTGTGTATAAGGTGTATAGGATGAGCTGCAGGCTGTGTGTGTATAAGGTGTATATAATGAGCTGCAGGCTGTGTGTGTGTATAAGGTGTATAGAATGAGCTGCAGGCTGTGTGTGTATAAGGTGTATAGAATGAGCTGCAGGCTGTGTGTGTATATAAGGTGTATAGAATGTGCTGCAGGCTGTGTGTGTGTATATGGTGTATAGAATGAGCTGCAGGCTGTGTGTATAAGGTGTATAGAATGAGCTGCAGGCTGTGTGTGTATAAGGTGTATAGAATGAGCTGCAGGCTGTGTGTGTATTAGGTGTATAGAATGAGCTGCAGGCTGTGTGTGTGTGTGTTTATAAGGTGTATAGAATGAGCTGCAGGCTGTGTGTATGTGTATAAGGTGTATAGAATGAGCTGCAGGCTGTGTGTGTGTATAAGGTGTATAGAATGAGCTGCAGGCTGTGTGTGTATAAGGTGTATAGAATGAGCTGCAGGCTGTGTGTGTGTGTATAAGGTGTATAAATTGAGCTAAAGGCTGTGTGTTTGTATAAGGTGTATAGAATAAGCTGCAGGCTGTGTGTGTGTATAACGTGTATAGAATGAGCTGCAGGCTGTGTGTGTGTGTGTATAAGGTGTATAGAATGAGCTGCAGGATGTGTGTGTGTGTGTATAAGGTGTATAGAATGAGCTGCAGGCTGTGTGTGTATAAGGTGTATAGAATGAGCTGCAGGTTGTGTGTGTATAAGGTGTATAGAATGAGCTGCAGGCTGTGTGTGTATAAGGTGTATAGAATGAGCTGCAGGCTGTGTGTGTGTATAAGGTTTATAGAATGAGCTGCAGGCTGTGTGTGTATAAGGTGTATAGGATGAGCTGCAGGCTGTGTGTGTATAAGGAGTATATAATGAGCTGCAGGCTGTGTGTGTGTATAAGGTGTATAGAATGAGCTGCAGGCTGTGTGTGTATAAGGTGTATAGAATGAGCTGCAGGCTGTGTGTGTATAAGGTGTATAGAATGTGCTGCAGGCTGTGTGTGTATATATGGTGTATAGAATGAGCTGCAGGCTGTGTATGTATAAGGTGTATAGAATGAGCTGCAGGCTGTGTGTGTATAAGGTGTATAGAATGAGCTGCAGGCTGTGTGTGTATTAGGTGTATAGAATGAACTGCAGGCTGTGTGTGTGTTTATAAGGTGTATAGAATGATCTGCAGGCTGTGTGTGTATAAGGTGTATAGAATAAGCTGCAGGCTGTGTGTGTGTATAACGTGTATAGAATGAGCTGCAGGCTGTGTGTGTGTGTGTATAAGGTGTATAGAATGAGCTGCAGGCTGTGTGTGTATAAGGTGTATAGAATAAGCTGCAGGCTGTGTGTGTATTAGGTGTATAGAATGAGCTGCAGGCTGTGTGTGTATAAGGTGTATAGAATGAGCTGCAGGCTGTGTGTGTGTATAAGGTGTATAGAATGAGCTGCAGGCTGTGTGTGTGTATAAGGTGTATAGAATGAGCTGCAGGCTGTGTGTGTGTGTATAAGGTGTATAGAATGAGCTGCAGGCTGTGTGTGTGTATAAGGTGTATAGAATGAGCTGCAGGCTGTGTGTGTATAAGGTGTATAGAATGACCTGCAGGCTGTGTGTGTGTATAAAGTGTATAGAATGAGCTGCAGGCTGTGGGTGTATAAGGTATATAGCATGAGCTGCAGGCTATGTGTGTATAAGGAGTATAGAATGAGCTGCAGGCTGTGTGTGTATATAAGGTGTATAGAATGAGCTGCAGGCTATGTGTGTATAAGGTGTATAGAATGAGCTGCAGGCTGTGTGTGTGTATATAAGGTGTATAGAATGACTTGCAGGCTGTGTGTGTGTATAAAGTGTATAGAATGAGCTGCAGGCTGTGTGTGTGTATAAGGTGTATAGAATGAACTGCAGGCTGTGTGTGTATAAGGTGTAAAGACTGAGCTGCAGGCTGTGTGTGTGTATATAAGGTGTATAGAATGAGCTGCAGGCTATGTGTGTGTATAAGTTGTATAGAATGAGCTGAAGGCTATGTGTGTGTTTAAGGTGTTTAGAATGATCTGCAGGCTGTGTGTGTATAAGGTGTATAGAATGAGCTGCAGGCTGTGTGTGTGTGTGTATAAGGTGTATAGAATGAGCTGCAGGCTGTGTGTGTGTATAAGGTGTATAGAATGAGCTGCAGGCTGTGTGTGTGTGTATAAGGTGTATAGAATGAGCTGCAGGCTGTGTGTATAAGGTGTATAGAATGAGCTGCAGGCTGTGTGTGTGTGTGTGTGTGTGTGTGTGTGTGTGTGTAAGGTGTATAGAATGATCTGCAGGCTGTGTGTGTATAAGGTGTATAGAATGAGCTGCAGGCTGTGTGTGTGTGTGTGTGTATAAGGTGTATAGAATGAGCTGCAGGCTGTGTGTGTGTGTATAAGGTGTATAGAATGAGCTGCAGGCTGTGTGTCTGTGTATAAGGTGTATAGAATGAGCTGCAGGCTGTGTGTGTGTGTGTGTGTATAAGGTGTATAGAATGAGCTGCAGGCTGTGTGTATCAGGCGTATAGAATGAGCTGCAGGCTGTGTGTGTGTATAATGTGTATAGAATGAGCTGCAGGCTGTGTGTGTGTGTATAAGGTGTATAGAATGAGCTGCAGGCTGTGTGTATAAGGTGTATAGAATGAGCTGCAGGCTGTGTTTGTGTGTGTGTATAAGGTGTATAGAATGATCTGCAGGCTGTGTGTGTGTGTGTATAAGGTGTATAGAATGAGCTGCAGGCTGTGTGTGTGTGTGTGTGTGTATAAGGTGTATAGAATGAGCTGCAGGCTGTGTGTGTGTGTATAAGGTGTATAGAATGAGCTGCAGGCTGTGTGTATAAGGTGTATAGAATGAGCTGCAAGCTGTGTGTGTGTATAAGGTGTATAGAATGAGCTGCAGGCAGTGTGTGTGTATAAGGTGTATAGAATGAGCTGCAGGCTGTGTGTATAAGGTGTATAGAATGAGCTACAGGCAGTGTGTGTGTGTATAAGGTGTTAAGACTGAGCTGCAGGCTATGTGTGTGTATAAGTTGTATAGAATGAGCTGAAGGCTATGTGTGTGTTTAAGGTGTTTAGAATGATCTGCAGGCTGTGTGTGTGTGTGTATAAGGTGTATAGAATGAGCTGCAGGCTGTGTGTGTGTATAAGGTGTATAGAATGAGCTGCAGGCTGTGTGTGTGTGTATAAGGTGTATAGAATGAGCTGCAGGCTGTGTGTATAAGGTGTATAGAATGAGCTGCAGGCTGTGTGTGTGTGTGTGTGTGTGTGTGTGTGTGTGTGTGTGTGTGTGTGTGTGTGTGTGTAAGGTGTATAGAATGATCTGCAGGCTGTGTGTGTATAAGGTGTATAGAATGAGCTGCAGGCTGTGTGTGTGTGTATAAGGTGTATAGAATGAGCTGCAGGCTGTGTGTGTGTGTATAAGGTGTATAGAATGAGCTGCAGGCTGTGTGTCTGTGTATAAGGTGTATAGAATGAGCTGCAGGCTGTGTGTGTGTGTGTGTGTGTGTGTATAAGGTGTATAGAATGAGCTGCAGGCTGTGTGTATCAGGCGTATAGAATGAGCTGCAGGCTGTGTGTGTGTATAAGGTGTATAGAATGAGCTGCAGGCTATGTGTGTGTATAATGTGTATAGAATGAGCTGCAGGCTGTGTGTGTGTGTATAAGGTGTATAGAATGAGCTGCAGGCTGTGTGTATAAGGTGTATAGAATGAGCTGCAGGCTGTGTTTGTGTGTGTGTGTATAAGGTGTATAGAATGATCTGCAGGCTGTGTGTGTATAAGGTGTATAGAATGAGCTGCAGGCTGTGTGTGTGTGTGTGTGTGTATAAGGTGTATAGAATGAGCTGCAGGCTGGGTGTGTGTATAAGGTGTATAGAATGAGCTGCAGGCTGTGTGTGTGTATAAGGTGTATAGAATGAGCTGCAGGCTGTGTGTATAAGGTGTATAGAATGAGCTGCAAGCTGTGTGTGTGTATAAGGTGTATAGAATGAGCTACAGGCTGTGTGTATAAGGTGTATAGAATGAGCTACAGGCTGTGTGTGTGTGTATAAGGTGTTAAGACTGAGCTGCAGGCTGTGTGTGTGTATATAAGGTGTATAGAATGAGCTGCAGGCTATGTGTGTGTATAAGTTGTATAGAATGAGCTGAAGGCTGTGTGTGTGTATAAGGTGTATAGAATTAGCTGCAGGCTGTGTGTGTATAAGGTGTATAGAATGAGCTGCAGGCTGTGTGTGTATAAGGTGTATAGAATGAGCTGCAGGCTGTGTGTGTGTGTGTATAAGGTGTATAGAATGAGCTGCAGGCTGTGTGTGTGTATAAGGTGTATAGAATGAGCTGCAGGCTGTGTGTGTGTATAAGGTGTATAGAATGAGCTGCAGGCTGTGTGTATAAGGTGTATAGAATGAGCTGCAGGCTGTGTGTGTGTGTGTGTGTGTGTGTGTAAGGTGTATAGAATGATCTGCAGGCTGTGTGTGTATAAGGTGTATAGAATGAGCTGCAGGCTGTGTGTGTGTGTATAAGGTGTATAGAATGAGCTGCAGGCTGTGTGTGTGTGTATAAGGTGTATAGAATGAGCTGCAGGCTGTGTGTCTGTGTATAAGGTGTATAGAATGAGCTGCAGGCTGTGTGTGTGTGTGTGTGTGTGTGTGTATAAGGTGTATAGAATGAGCTGCAGGCTGTGTGTATCAGGCGTATAGAATGAGCTGCAGGCTGTGTGTGTGTATAAGGTGTATAGAATGAGCTGCAGGCTATGTGTGTGTATAATGTGTATAGAATGAGCTGCAGGCTGTGTGTGTGTGTATAAGGTGTATAGAATGAGCTGCAGGCTGTGTGTATAAGGTGTATAGAATGAGCTGCAGGCTGTGTTTGTGTGTGTGTGTATAAGGTGTATAGAATGATCTGCAGGCTGTGTGTGTATAAGGTGTATAGAATGAGCTGCAGGCTGTGTGTGTGTGTGTGTGTGTATAAGGTGTATAGAATGAGCTGCAGGCTGGGTGTGTGTATAAGGTGTATAGAATGAGCTGCAGGCTGTGTGTGTGTGTATAAGGTGTATAGAATGAGCTGCAGGCTGTGTGTGTGTATAAGGTGTATAGAATGAGCTGCAGGCTGTGTGTATAAGGTTTATAGAATGAGCTGCAAGCTGTGTGTGTGTATAAGGTGTATAGAATGAGCTGCAGGCAGTGTGTGTGTATAAGGTGTATAGAATGAGCTGCAGGCTGTGTGTATAAGGTGTATAGAATGAGCTGCAGGCTGGGTGTGTGTATAAGGTGTATAGAATGAGCTGCAGGCTGTGTGTGTGTGTGTATAAGGTGTATAGAATGAGCTGCAGGCTGTGTGTGTGTATAAGGTGTATAGAATGAGCTGCAGGCTGTGTGTTTGTGTATAAGGTGTATAGAATGAGCTGTAGGCTGTGTGTGTGTATAAGGTGTATAGAATGAGCTGCAGGCTGTGTGTGTGTATAAGGTGTATAGAATGAGCTGCAGGCTGTGTGTATAAGGTTTATAGAATGAGCTGCAGGCTGTGTGTGTGTAGAAGGTGTATAGAATGAGCTGCAGGCTGTGTGTGTGTATAAGGTGTATAGAATGAGCTGCAGGCTGTGTGTGTATATAAGGTGTATAGAATGAGCTGCAGGCTATGTGTGTGTATAAGTTGTATAGAATGAGCTGCAGGCTGTGTGTGTGTGTATAAGGTGTATAGAATGAGCTGCAGGCTATGTGTGTGTGTGTATAAGGTTTATATAATGACCTGCAGGCTGTGTGTAAATAAGGTGTATATATAATAACCTGCAGGCTGTATGTGTGTATAAGGTGTATAGAATGAGCTGCAGACTGTGTGTGTGTGTATAAGGTGTATAAAATGAGCTTCAGGCTGTGTGTGTATAAGGTGTATAGAATGAGCTACAGGCTGTGTGTGTGTATATAAGGTGTATAGAATGAGCTGCAGGCTGTGTGTGTGTATAAGGTGTATAGAATGAGCTGCAGGCTATGTTTGTATATAAGGTGTATAGAATGAGCTGCAGGCTGTATGTGTATAAGGTGTATAGGATGAGCTGCAGGCTGTGTGTGTATAAGGTGTATATGATGAGCTGCTGGCTGTGTGTGTGTATAAGGTGTATAGAATGAGCTGCAGGCTGTGTGTGTATAAGGTGTATAGGATGAGCTGCAGGCTGTTTGTGTATAAGGTGTATATAATGAGCTGCAGGCTGTGTGTGTGTATAAGGTGTATAGAATGAGCTGCAGGCTGTGTGTGTATAAGGTGTATAGAATGAGCTGCAGGCTGTGTGTGTATATAAGGTGTATAGAATGTGCTGCAGGCTGTGTGTGTGTATATGGTGTATAGAATGAGCTGCAGGCTGTGTGTATAAGGTGTATAGAATGAGCTGCAGGCTGTGTGTGTATAAGGTGTATAGAATGAGCTGCAGGCTGTGTGTGTATTAGGTGTATAGAATGAGCTGCAGGCTGTGTGTGTGTGTGTTTATAAGGTATATAGAATGATCTGCAGGCTGTGTGTGTGTATAAGGTGTATAGAATGAGCTGCAGGCTGTGTGTGTATAAGGTGTATAGAATGAGCTGCAGGCTGTGTGTGTATAAGGTGTATAAATTGAGCTAAAGGCTGTGTGTTTGTATAAGGTGTATAGAATAAGCTGCAGGCTGTGTGTGTGTATAACGTGTATAGAATGAGCTGCAGGCTGTGTGTGTGTGTGTATAAGGTGTATAGAATGAGCTGCAGGATGTGTGTGTATAAGGTGTATAGAATGAGCTGCAGGCTGTGTGTGTATAAGGTGTATAGAATGAGCTGCAGGTTGTGTGTGTATAAGGTGTATAGAATGAGCTGCAGGCTGTGTGTGTGTGTGTATAAGGTTTATAGAATGAGCTGCAGGCTGTGTGTGTATAAGGTGTATAGGATGAGCTGCAGGCTGTGTGTGTATAAGGAGTATATAATGAGCTGCAGGCTGTGTGTGTGTATAAGGTGTATAGAATGAGCTGCAGGCTGTGTGTGTATAAGGTGTATAGAATGTGCTGCAGGCTGTGTGTGTATATATGGTGTATAGAATGAGCTGCAGGCTGTGTATGTATAAGGTGTATAGAATGAGCTGCAGGCTGTGTGTGTATAAGGTGTATAGAATGAGCTGCAGGCTGTGTGTGTATTAGGTGTATAGAATGAACTGCAGGCTGTGTGTGTGTTTATAAGGTGTATAGAATGATCTGCAGGCTGTGTGTGTATAAGGTGTATAGAATAAGCTGCAGGCTGTGTGTGTGTATAACGTGTATAGAATGAGCTGCAGGCTGTGTGTGTGTGTGTATAAGGTGTATAGAATGAGCTGCAGGCTGTGTGTGTATAAGGTGTATAGAATGAGCTGCAGGCTGTGTGTGTATTAGGTGTATAGAATGAGCTGCAGGCTGTGTGTGTATAAGGTGTATAGAATGAGCTGCAGGCTGTGTGTGTATAAGGTGTATAGAATGAGCTGCAGGCTGTGTGTGTGTATAAGGTGTATAGAATGAGCTGCAGGCTGTGTGTGTGTATATAAGGTGTATAGAATGACCTGCAGGCTGTGTGTGTGTATAAAGTGTATAGAATGAGCTGCAGGCTGTGGGTGTATAAGGTATATAGCATGAGCTGCAGGCTATGTGTGTATAAGGAGTATAGAATGAGCTGCAGGCTGTGTGTGTATATAAGGTGTATAGAATGAGCTGCAGGCTATGTGTGTATAAGGTGTATAGAATGAGCTGCTGGCTGTGTGTGTGTATAAAGTGTAAAGAATGAGCTGCAGGCTGTGTGTGTGTATAAGGTGTATAGAATGACCTGCAGGCTGTGTGTGTATAAGGTGTATAGAATGAGCTACAGGCAGTGTGTGTGTGTATAAGGTGTTAAGACTGAGCTGCAGGCTGTGTGTGTGTATAAGGTGTATAGAATGAGCTGCAGGCTATGTGTGTGTATAAGTTGTATAGAATGAGCTGAAGGCTATGTGTGTGTTTAAGGTGTTTAGAATGATCTGCAGGCTGTGTGTGTATAAGGTGTATAGAATGAGCTGCAGGCTGTGTGTGTGTGTGTGTGTATAAGGTGTATAGAATGAGCTGCAGGCTGTGTGTGTGTATAAGGTGTATAGAATGAGCTGCAGGCTGTGTGTGTGTGTATAAGGTGTATAGAATGAGCTGCAGGCTGTGTGTATAAGGTGTATAGAATGAGCTGCAGGGTGTGTGTGTGTGTGTGTGTGTGTGTGTGTGTGTGTGTGTGTGTGTAAGGTGTATAGAATGATCTGCAGGCTGTGTGTGTATAAGGTGTATAGAATGAGCTGCAGGCTGTGTGTGTGTGTATAAGGTGTATAGAATGAGCTGCAGGCTGTGTGTGTGTATAAGGTGTATAGAATGAGCTGCAGGCTATGTGTGTGTATAAGGTGTATAGAATGAACTGCAGGCTGTGTGTGTGTATAAGGTGTATAGAATGAGCTGTAGGCTGTGTGTGTGTATAAGGTGTATAGAATGAGCTGCAGGCTGTGTGTGTGTATAAGGTGTATAGAATGAGCTGCAGGCTGTTTGTATATAAGGTGTATAGAATGAGCTGCAGGCTGTATGTGTATAAGGTGTATAGGATGAGCTGCTGGCTGTGTGTGTGTATAAGGTGTATAGAATGAGCTGCAGGCTGTGTGTGTATAAGGTGTATAGAATGAGCTGCAGGCTGTGTGTGTGTATAAGGTGTATAGAATGAGCTGCAGGCTGTGTGTGTGTATATAAGGTGTATAGAATGACCTGCAGGCTGTGTGTGTATAAGGTGTATAGAATGAGCTGCAGGCTGTGTGTGTGTATATAAGGTGTATAGAATGAGCTGCAGGCTGTGTGTGTGTATAAGGTGTATAGAATGAGCTGCAGGCTATGTTTGTATATAAGGTGTATAGAATGAGCTGCAGGCTGTATGTGAATAAGGTGTATAGGATGAGCTGCAGGCTGTGTGTGTATAAGGTGTATATGATGAGCTGCTGGCTGTGTGTGTATAAGGTGTATAGAATGAGCTGCAGGCTGTGTGTGTGTGTGTATAAGGTGTATAGAATGAGCTGCAGGCTGTGTGTGTATAAGGTGTATAGAATGAGCTGCAGGCTGTGTGTGTATAAGGTGTATAGAATGAGCTGCAGGCTGTGTGTGTATAAGGTGTATAGAATGAGCTGCAGGCTGTGTGTATGTATTTAAGGTGTATAGAATGAGCTGTAGGCTGTGTGTGTGTATAAGGTGTATAGAATATGGTGCAGGCTATGTGTGTGCATAAGGTGTATAGAATGAGCTGCAGGCTATGTGTGTGTATAACGTGTATAGGATGAGCTGCAGGCTGAATGTGTATAAGGTGTATAGAATGACCTGCAGGCTGTGTGTGTGTATAAGGTGTATAGAATGAGCTGCAGGCTGTGTGTGTGTATAAGGTGTATAGAATGAGCTGCAGGCTGTGTGTGTGTGTATAAGGTGTATAGAATGAGCTGTAGGCTGTGTGTGTGTGTATAAGGTGTATAGAATGAGCTGCAGGCTGTGTGTGTGTATAAGGTGTATAGAATGAGCTGCAGGCTGTGTGTGTGTGTATAAGGTGTATAGAATGAGCTGCAGGCTGTGTGTGTATAAGGTGTATAGAATGAGCTGCAGGCTGTGTGTGTGTGTGTGTGTGTATAAGGTGTATAGAATGAGCTGCAGGCTGTGTGTGTGTATAAGGTGTATAGAATGAGCTGCAGGCAGTGTGTGTGTATATATAAGGTGTATAGAATGAGCTGTAGGCTGTGTGTGTGTACAAGTGTATAGAATGAGCTGCAGGCTGTGTGTGTGTGTATAAGGTGTATAGAATGAGCTGCAGGCTGTGTGTGTGTATAAGGTGTATAGAATGAGCTGCAGGCTGTGTGTGTGTGTATAAGGTGTATAGAATGAGCTGCAGGCTGTGTATGTATTAGGTGTATAGAATGAGCTGCAGGCTGTGTGTGTGTGTGTGTGTATAAGGTGTATAGAATGACCTGCAGGCTGTGTGTATAAGGTGTATAGAATGAGCTGCAGGCTGTGTGTGTGTGTATAAGGTGTATAGAATGAGCTGCAGGCTGTGTGTATAAGGTGTATAGAATGAGCTGCAGGCTGTGTTTGTGTGTGTGTGTATAAGGTGTATAGAATGATCTGCAGGCTGTGTGTGTATAAGGTGTATAGAATGAGCTGCAGGCTGTGTGTGTGTGTGTGTGTGTGTGTGTATAAGGTGTATAGAATGAGCTGCAGGCTGGGTGTGTGTATAAGGTGTATAGAATGAGCTGCAGGCTGTGTGTGTGTGTATAAGGTGTATAGAATGAGCTGCAGGCTGTGTGTGTGTATAAGGTGTATAGAATGAGCTGCAGGCTGTGTGTATAAGGTGTATAGATTGAGCTGCAAGCTGTGTGTGTGTATAAGGTGTATAGAATGAGCTGCAGGCTCTGTGTGTGTATAAGGTGTATAGAATGAGCTGCAGGCTGTGTGTATAAGGTGTATAGAATGAGCTGCAGGCTGGGTGTGTGTATAAGGTGTATAGAATGAGCTGCAGGCTGTGTGTGTGTGTGTATAAGGTGTATAGAATGAGCTGCAGGCTGTGTGTGTGTATAAGGTGTATAGAATGAGCTGCAGGCTGTGTGTATAAGGTGTATAGAATGAGCTGCAGGCTGTGTGTGTGTATAAGGTGTATAGAATGAGCTGCAGGCTGTGTGTGTGTATATAAGGTGTATAGAATGAGCTGCAGGCTGTGTATAAGGTGTATAGAATGAGCTGCAGGCTGTGTGTGTGTATAAGGTGTATAGAATGAGCTGCAGGCTGTGTGTGTATAAGGTGTATAGAATGAGCTGCAGGCTGTGTGTATAAGGTATATAGAATGTGCTGCAGGCTGTGTGTGTGTGTATGTGTATAGAATGAGCTGCAGGCTGTGTGTTTGTGTATAAGGTGTATAGAATGAGCTGTAGGCTGTGTGTGTGTATAAGGTGTATAGAATGAGCTGCAGGCTGTGTGTGTGTATAAGGTGTATAGAATGAGCTGCAGGCTGTGTGTATAAGGTTTATAGAATGAGCTGCAGGCTGTGTGTGTGTAGAAGGTGTATAGAATGAGCTGCAGGCTGTGTGTGTGTATATAAGGTGTATAGAATGAGCTGTAGGCTGTGTGTGTGTATAAGGTGTATAGAATGAGCTGCAGGCTGTGTGTGTATATAAGGTGTATAGAATGAGCTGCAGGCTATGTGTGTGTATAAGTTGTATAGAATGAGCTGCAGGCTGTGTGTGTGTGTATAAGGTGTATAGAATGAGCTGCAGGCTTTGTGTGTGTGTGTATAAGGTTTATAGAATGAGCTGCAGGCTGTGTGTAAATAAGGTGTATATATAATGACCTGCAGGCTGTATGTGTGTATAAGGTGTATAGAATGAGCTGCAGACTGTGTGTGTGTGTGTATAAGGTGTATAGAATGAGCTTCAGGCTGTGTGTGTATAAGGTGTATAGAATGAGCTGCAGGCTGTGTGTGTGTATAAGGTGTATAGAATGAGCTGCAGGCTATGTGTGTGTATAAGGTGTATAGAATGAGCTGCAGGCTGTGTGTGTGTATAAGGTGTATAGAATGAGCTGTAGGCTGTGTGTGTGTATAAGGTGTATAGAATGAGCTGCAGGCTGTGTGTGTGTATAAGGTGTATAGAATGAGCTGCAGGCTGTTTGTATATAAGGTGTATAGAATGAGCTGCAGGCTGTATGTGTATAAGGTGTATAGGATGAGCTGCTGGCTGTGTGTGTGTATAAGGTGTATAGAATGAGCTGCAGGCTGTGTGTGTATAAGGTGTATAGAATGAGCTGCAGGCTGTGTGTGTGTATAAGGTGTATAGAATGAGCTGCAGGCTGTGTGTGTGTATATAAGGTGTATAGAATGACCTGCAGGCTGTGTGTGTGTATAAGGTGTATAGAATGAGCTGCAGGCTGTGTGTGTGTATATAAGGTGTATAGAATGACCTGCAGGCTGTGTGTGTGTATAAAGTGTATAGAATGAGCTGCAGGCTGTGGGTGTATAAGGTATATAGCATGAGCTGCAGGCTGTGTGTGTATAAGGAGTATAGAATGAGCTGCAGGCTGTGTGTGTATATAAGGTGTATAGAATGAGCTGCAGGCTATGTGTGTATAAGGTGTATAGAATGAGCTGCAGGCTGTGTGTGTGTATAAAGTGTATAGAATGACTTGCAGGCTGTGTGTGTGTATAAAGTGTATAGAATGAGCTGCAGGCTGTGTGTGTGTATAAAGTGTATAGAATGAACTGCAGGCTGTGTGTATAAGGTGTATAGAATGACCTGCAGGCTGTGTGTGTATAAGGTGTATAGAATGAGCTGAAGGCTGTGTGTGTTTAAGGTGTTTAGAATGATCTGCAGGCTGTGTGTGTATAAGGTGTATAGAATGAGCTGCAGGCTGTGTGTGTGTGTGTGTGTATAAGGTGTATAGAATGAGCTGCAGGCTGTGTGTGTGTATAAGGTGTATAGAATGAGCTGCAGGCTGTGTGTATAAGGTGTATAGAATGAGCTGCAGGGTGTGTGTGTGTGTGTGTGTGTGTGTGTGTGTGTGTGTGTGTGTGTGTGTGTGTGTAAGGTGTATAGAATGATCTGCAGGCTGTGTGTGTATAAGGTGTATAGAATGAGCTGCAGGCTGTGTGTGTGTGTGTATAAGGTGTATAGAATGAGCTGCAGGCTGTGTGTGTGTGTATAAGGTGTATAGAATGAGCTGCAGGCTGTGTGTGTGTATAAGGTGTATAGAATGAGCTGCAGGCTGTGTGTTTGTGTATAAGGTGTATAGAATGAGCTGTAGGCTGTGTGTGTGTATAAGGTGTATAGAATGAGCTGCAGGCTGTATGTGTGTATAAGGTGTATAGAATGAGCTGCAGGCTGTGTGTATCAGGCGTATAGAATGAGCTGCAGGCTGTGTGTGTGTATAAGGTGTATAGAATGAGCTGCAGGCTATGTGTGTGTATAATGTGTATAGAATGAGCTGCAGGCTGTGTGTATAAGGTGTATAGAATGAGCTGCAGGCTGTGTTTGTGTGTGTGTGTATAAGGTGTATAGAATGATCTGCAGGCTGTGTGTGTATAAGGTGTATAGAATGAGCTGCAGGCTGTGTGTGTGTGTGTGTGTGTATAAGGTGTATAGAATGAGCTGCAGGCTGGGTGTGTGTATAAGGTGTATAGAATGAGCTGCAGGCTGTGTGTGTGTATAAGGTGTATAGAATGAGCTACAGGCTGTGTGTGTGTATAAGGTGTATAGAATGAGCTGCAGGCTGTGTGTGTGTATAAGGTGTATAGAATGAGCTGCAAGCTGTGTGTGTGTATAAGGTGTATAGAATTAGCTGCAGGCTGTGTGTGTGTATAAGGTGTATAGAATGAGCTGCAGGCTGTGTGTATAAGGTGTATAGAATGAGCTGCAGGCTGGGTGTGTGTATAAGGTGTATAGAATGAGCTGCAGGCTGTGTGTGTGTGTGTATAAGGTGTATAGAATGAGCTGCAGGCTGTGTGTGTGTATAAGGTGTATAGAATGAGCTGCAGGCTGTGTGTTTGTGTATAAGGTGTATAGAATGAGCTGTAGGCTGTGTGTGTGTATAAGGTGTATAGAATGAGCTGCAGGCTGTGTGTGTGTATAAGGTGTATAGAATGAGCTGCAGGCTGTGTGTATAAGGTTTATAGAATGAGCTGCAGGCTGTGTGTGTGTAGAAGGTGTATAGAATGAGCTGTAGGCTGTGTGTGTGTATAAGGTGTATAGAATGAGCTGCAGGCTGTGTGTGTATATAAGGTGTATAGAATGAGCTGCAGGCTATGTGTGTGTATAAGTTGTATAGAATGAGCTGCAGGCTGTGTGTGTGTGTATAAGGTGTATAGAATGAGCTGCAGGCTATGTGTGTGTGTGTATAAGGTTTATATAATGACCTGCAGGCTATGTGTGTGTGTGTATAAGGTTTATATAATGACCTGCAGGCTGTGTGTAAATAAGGTGTATATATAATGACCTGCAGGCTGTATGTGTGTATAAGGTGTATAGAATGAGCTGCAGACTGTGTGTGTGTGTATAAGGTGTATAGAATGAGCTTCAGGCTGTGTGTGTATAAGGTGTATAGAATGAGCTGCAGGCTGTGTGTGTGTATATAAGGTGTATAGAATGAGCTGCAGGCTGTGTGTGTATAAGGTGTATAGAATGAGCTGCAGGCTATGTTTGTATATAAGGTGTATAGAATGAGCTGCAGGCTGTATGTGTATAAGGTGTATAGGATGAGCTGCAGGCTGTGTGTGTATAAGGTGTATATGATGAGCTGCTGGCTGTGTGTGTGTATAAGGTGTATAGAATGAGCTGCAGGCTGTGTGTGTATAAGGTGTATATATAATGACCTGCAGGCTGTATGTGTGTATAAGGTGTATAGAATGAGCTGCAGACTGTGTGTGTGTGTATAAGGTGTATAGAATGAGCTTCAGGCTGTGTGTGTATAAGGTGTATAGAATGAGCTGCAGGCTGTGTGTGTGTATATAAGGTGTATAGAATGAGCTGCAGGCTGTGTGTGTGTATAAGGTGTATAGAATGAGCTGCAGGCTATGTTTGTATATAAGGTGTATAGAATGAGCTGCAGGCTGTATGTGTATAAGGTGTATAGGATGAGCTGCAGGCTGTGTGTGTATAAGGTGTATATGATGAGCTGCTGGCTGTGTGTGTATAAGGTGTATAGAATGAGCTGCAGGCTGTGTGTGTGTGTGTATAAGGTGTATAGAATGAGCTGCAGGCTGTGTGTGTATAAGGTGTATAGAATGAGCTGCAGGCTGTGTGTGTATAAGGTGTATAGAATGAGCTGCAGGCTGTGTGTGTATAAGGTGTATAGAATGAGCTGCAGGCTGTGTGTATGTATTTAAGGTGTATAGAATGAGCTGTAGGCTGTGTGTGTGTATAAGGTGTATAGAATATGGTGCAGGCTATGTGTGTGCATAAGGTGTATAGAATGAGCTGCAGGCTATGTGTGTGTATAACGTGTATAGGATGAGCTGCAGGCTGAATGTGTATAAGGTGTATAGAATGACCTGCAGGCTGTGTGTGTGTATAAGGTGTATAGAATGAGCTGCAGGCTGTGTGTGTGTATAAGGTGTATAGAATGAGCTGCAGGCTATGTGTGTGTGTATAAGGTGTATAGAATGAGCTGTAGGCTGTGTGTGTGTGTATAAGGTGTATAGAATGAGCTGCAGGCTGTGTGTGTGTATAAGGTGTATAGAATGAGCTGCAGGCTGTGTGTGTGTATAAGGTGTATAGAATGAGCTGCAGGCTGTGTGTGTATAAGGTGTATAGAATGAGCTGCAGGCTGTGTGTGTGTGTGTGTGTATAAGGTGTATAGAATGAGCTGCAGGCTGTGTGTGTGTATAAGGTATATAGAATGAGCTGCAGGCAGTGTGTGTGTATATAAGGTGTATAGAATGAGCTGTAGGCTGTGTGTGTGTACAAGTGTATAGAATGAGCTGCAGGCTGTGTGTGTGTGTATAAGGTGTATAGAATGAGCTGCAGGCTGTGTGTGTGTATAAGGTGTATAGAATGAGCTGCAGGCTGTGTGTGTGTGTATAAGGTGTATAGAATGAGCTGCAGGCTGTGTATGTATTAGGTGTATAGAATGAGCTGCAGGCTGTGTGTGTGTGTGTGTGTATAAGGTGTATAGAATGACCTGCAGGCTGTGTGTATAAGGTGTATAGAATGAGCTGCAGGCTGTGTGTGTGTGTATAAGGTGTATAGAATGAGCTGCAGGCTGTGTGTATAAGGTGTATAGAATGAGCTGCAGGCTGTGTTTGTGTGTGTGTGTGTGTGTATAAGGTGTATAGAATGATCTGCAGGCTGTGTGTGTATAAGGTGTATAGAATGAGCTGCAGGCTGTGTGTGTGTGTATAAGGTGTATAGAATGAGCTGCAGGCTGTGTGTATAAGGTGTATAGAATGAGCTGCAAGCTGTGTGTGTGTATAAGGTGTATAGAATGAGCTGCAGGCTGTGTGTATAAGGTGTATAGAATGAGCTGCAAGCTGTGTGTGTGTATAAGGTGTATAGAATGAGCTGCAGGCTGTGTGTGTGTATAAGGTGTATAGAATGAGCTGCAGGCTGTGTGTATAAGGTGTATAGAATGAGCTGCAGGCTGGGTGTGTGTATAAGGTGTATAGAATGAGCTGCAGGCTGTGTGTGTGTGTGTATAAGGTGTATAGAATGAGCTGCAGGCTGTGTGTGTGTATAAGGTGTATAGAATGAGCTGCAGGCTGTGTGTATAAGGTGTATAGAATGAGCTGCAGGCTGTGTGTGTGTATAAGGTGTATAGAATGAGCTGCAGGCTGTGTGTGTGTATATAAGGTGTATAGAATGAGCTGCAGGCTGTGTATAAGGTGTATAGAATGAGCTGCAGGCTGTGTGTGTGTATAAGGTGTATAGAATGAGCTGCAGGCTGTGTGTGTATAAGGTGTATAGAATGAGCTGCAGGCTGTGTGTGTATAAGGTATATAGAATGTGCTGCAGGCTGTGTGTGTGTGTATGTGTATAGAATGAGCTGCAGGCTGTGTGTTTGTGTATAAGGTGTATAGAATGAGCTGTAGGCTGTGTGTGTGTATAAGGTGTATAGAATGAGCTGCAGGCTGTGTGTGTGTATAAGGTGTATAGAATGAGCTGCAGGCTGTGTGTATAAGGATTATAGAATGAGCTGCAGGCTGTGTGTGTGTAGAAGGTGTATAGAATGAGCTGCAGGCTGTGTGTGTGTATATAAGGTGTATAGAATGAGCTGTAGGCTGTGTGTGTGTATAAGGTGTATAGAATGAGCTGCAGGCTGTGTGTGTATATAAGGTGTATAGAATGAGCTGCAGGCTATGTGTGTGTATAAGTTGTATAGAATGAGCTGCAGGCTGTGTGTGTGTGTATAAGGTGTATAGAATGAGCTGCAGGCTTTGTGTGTGTGTGTATAAGGTTTATAGAATGAGCTGCAGGCTGTGTGTAAATAAGGTGTATATATAATGACCTGCAGGCTGTATGTGTGTATAAGGTGTATAGAATGAGCTGCAGACTGTGTGTGTGTGTGTGTATAAGGTGTATAGAATGAGCTTCAGGCTGTGTGTGTATAAGGTGTATAGAATGAGCTGCAGGCTGTGTGTGTGTATAAGGTGTATAGAATGAGCTGCAGGCTATGTGTGTGTATAAGGTGTATAGAATGAGCTGCAGGCTGTGTGTGTGTATAAGGTGTATAGAATGAGCTGTAGGCTGTGTGTGTGTATAAGGTGTATAGAATGAGCTGCAGGCTATGTTTGTATATAAGGTGTATAGAATGAGCTGCAGGCTGTATGTGTATAAGGTGTATAGGATGAGCTGCAGGCTGTGTGTGTATAAGGTGTATATGATGAGCTGCTGGCTGTGTGTGTGTATAAGGTGTATAGAATGAGCTGCAGGCTGTGTGTGTATAAGGTGTATAGAATGAGCTGCAGGCTGTGTGTGTGTATAAGGTGTATAGAATGAGCTGCAGGCTGTGTGTGTATAAGGTGTATAGAATGAGCTGCAGGCTGTGTGTGTGTATAAGCTGTATAGAATGAGCTGCAGGCTGTGTGTGTGTATAAGGTGTATAGAATGAGCTGCAGGCTGTGTGTGTGTGTGTGTGTGTGTGTGTGTGTGTGTGTGTGTGTGTGTGTGTGTGTATAAGGTGTATAGAATGAGCTGCAGGCTGTGTGTGTGTATAAGGTGTATAGAATGAGCTGCAGGCAGTGTGTGTGTATATAAGGTGTATAGAATGAGCTGTAGGCTGTGTGTGTGTACAAGTGTATAGAATGAGCTGCAGGCTGTGTGTGTGTGTGTGTATATAAGGTGTATAGAATGAGCTGCAGGCTGTGTGTGTGTATAAGGTGTATAGAATGAGCTGCAGGCTGTGTGTGTATAAGGTGTATAGAATGAGCTGCAGGCTGTGTGTGTGTGTATAAGGTGTATAGAATGAGCTGCAGGCTGTGTATGTATTAGGTGTATAGAATGAGCTGCAGGCTGTGTGTGTGTGTGTGTGTGTATAAGGTGTATAGAATGACCTGCAGGCTGTGTGTATAAGGTGTATAGAATGAGCTGCAGGCTGTGTGTGTGTGTATAAGGTGTATAGAATGAGCTGCAGGCTGTGTGTGTGTATAAGGTGTATAGAATGAGCTGCAGGCTGTGTGTGTGTGTGTATAATGTGTATAGAATGAGCTGCAGGCTGTGTGTATAAGGTGTATAGAATGAGCTGCAGGCTGTGTGTGTGTGTGTGTGTATAAGGTGTATAGAATGATCTGCAGGCTCTGTGTGTATAAGGTGTATAGAATGAGCTGCAGGCTGTGTGTGTGTGTATAAGGTGTATAGAATGAGCTGCAGGCTGTGTGTGTGTGTGTATAAGGTGTATAGAATGAGCTGCAGGCTGTGTGTATCAGGTGTATAGAATGAGCTGCAGGCTGTGTGTGTGTATAAGGTGTATAGAATGAGCTGCAGGCTATGTGTGTGTATAAGGTGTATAGAATGAGCTGCAGGCTGTGTGTGTGTGTATAAGGTGTATAGAATGAGCTGCAGGCTGTGTGTATAAGGTGTATAGAATGAGCTGCAGGCTGTGTGTGTGTATAAGGTGTATAGAATGAGCTGCAGGCTGTGTGTGTGTATATAAGGTGTATAGAATGAGCTGCAGGCTGTGTATAAGGTTTATAGAATGAGCTGCAGGCTGTGTGTGTGTATAAGGTGTATAGAATGAGCAGCAGGCTGTGTGTGTATAAGGTGTATAGAATGAGCTGCAGGCTGTGTGTGTGTATAAGGTATATAGAATGTGCTGCAGGCTGTGTGTCAGTATAAGGTGTATAGAATGAGCTGCAGGCTATGTGTGTGTATAAGGTATATAGAATGAGCTGCAGGCTATGTGTTTGTATAAGGTGTATAGAATGATCTGCAGGCTGTGTGTGTATAAGGTGTATAGAATGAGCTGCAGGCTGTGTGTGTGTATAAGGTGTATAGAATGTGCTGCAGGCTGTGTGTGTGTATAAGGTGTATAGAATGAGCTGCAGGCTGTGTGTGTGTATAAGGTGTATAGAATGAGCTGCAGGCTGTGTGTGTGTGTATAAGGTGTATAGAATGAGCTGCAGGCTGTGTGTGTGTATAAGGTGTATAGAATGAGCTGCAGGCTGTGTGTATCAGGTGTATAGAATGAGCTGCAGGCTGTGTGTGTGTATAAGGTGTATAGAATGAGCTGCAGGCTATGTGTGTGTATAAGGTGTACAGAATGAGCTGCAGGCTGTGTGTATAAGGTGTATAGAATGAGCTGCAGGCTGTGTTTGTGTGTGTGTGTGTATAAGGTGTATAGAATGAGCTGCAGGCTATGTGTGTGTATAAGGTGTATAGAATGAGCTGCAGGCTGTGTGTGTGTGTATAAGGTGTATAGAATGAGCTGCAGGCTGTGTGTGTGTGTATAAGGTGTATAGAATGAGCTGCAGGCTGTGTGTGTGTGTACAAGGTGTATAGAATGAGCTGCAGGCTGTGTGTGTGTATAAGGTGTATAGAATGAGCTGCAGGCTGTGTGTGTGTGTATAAGGTGTATAGAATGAGCTGCAGGCTGTGTGTGTGTATAAGGTGTATAGAATGAGCTGCAGGCTGTGTGTGTATAAGGTGTATAGAATGAGCTGCAGGCTGTGTGTGTACAAGGTGTATAGAATGAGCTGCAGGCTGTGTGTGTGTGTATAAGGTGTATAGAATGAGCTGCAGGCTGTGTGTGTGTATATAAGGTGTATAGAATAAGCTGCAGGCTGTGGGTGTATAAGGTTTATAGAATGAGCTGCAGGCTATGTGTGTATAAGGTGTATAGAATGAGCTGCAGGCTGTGTGTGTATAAGGTGTATAGAATGAGCTGCAGGCTGTGTGTGTGTACATAAGGTGTATAGAATGAGCTGCAGGCTGTGTGTGTGTATAAGGTGTATAGAATGAGCTGCAGGCTGTGTGTGTGTATATAAGGTGTATAGAATGAGCTGCAGGCTGTGTATAAGGTTTATAGAATGAGCTGCAGGCTGTGTGTGTGTATAAGGTGTATAGAATGAGCTGCAGGCTGTGTGTGTATAAGGTGTGTAGAATGAGCTGCAGGCTGTGTGTGTGTATAAGGTATATAGAATGTGCTGCAGGCTGTGTGTGTGTATAAGGTGTATAGAATGAGCTGCAGGCTATGTGTGTGTACAAGGTGTATAGAATGATCTGCAGGCTGTGTGTGTATAAGGTGTATAGAATGAGCTGCAGGCTGTGTGTGTGTGTATAAGGTGTATAGAATGAGCTGCAGGCTGTGTGTGTGTATAAGGTGTATAGAATGAGCTGCAGGCTGTGTGTATAAGGTGTATAGAATGAGCTGCAGGCTGTGTGTGTGTATAAGGTGTATAGAATGAGCTGCAGGCTGTGTGTGTGTATATAAGGTGTATAGAATGAGCTGCAGGCTGTGTATAAGGTGTATAGAATGAGCTGCAGGCTGTGTGTGTGTATAAGGTGTATAGAATGAGCTGCAGGCTGTGTGTGTATAAGGTGTATAGAATGAGCTGCAGGCTGTGTGTGTATAAGGTATATAGAATGTGCTGCAGGCTGTGTGTGTGTGTATGTGTATAGAATGAGCTGCAGGCTGTGTGTTTGTGTATAAGGTGTATAGAATGAGCTGTAGGCTGTGTGTGTGTATAAGGTGTATAGAATGAGCTGCAGGCTGTGTGTGTGTATAAGGTGTATAGAATGAGCTGCAGGCTGTGTGTATAAGGATTATAGAATGAGCTGCAGGCTGTGTGTGTGTAGAAGGTGTATAGAATGAGCTGCAGGCTGTGTGTGTGTATATAAGGTGTATAGAATGAGCTGTAGGCTGTGTGTGTGTATAAGGTGTATAGAATGAGCTGCAGGCTGTGTGTGTATATGAGGTGTATAGAATGAGCTGCAGGCTATGTGTGTGTATAAGTTGTATAGAATGAGCTGCAGGCTGTGTGTGTGTGTGTGTATAAGGTGTATAGAATGAGCTGCAGGCTTTGTGTGTGTGTGTATAAGGTTTATAGAATGAGCTGCAGGCTGTGTGTAAATAAGGTGTATATATAATGACCTGCAGGCTGTATGTGTGTATAAGGTGTATAGAATGAGCTGCAGACTGTGTGTGTGTGTGTGTATAAGGTGTATAGAATGAGCTTCAGGCTGTGTGTGTATAAGGTGTATAGAATGAGCTGCAGGCTGTGTGTGTGTATAAGGTGTATAGAATGAGCTGCAGGCTATGTGTGTGTATAAGGTGTATAGAATGAGCTGCAGGCTGTGTGTGTGTATAAGGTGTATAGAATGAGCTGTAGGCTGTGTGTGTGTATAAGGTGTATAGAATGAGCTGCAGGCTATGTTTGTATATAAGGTGTATAGAATGAGCTGCAGGCTGTATGTGTATAAGGTGTATAGGATGAGCTGCAGGCTGTGTGTGTATAAGGTGTATATGATGAGCTGCAGGCTGTGTGTGTATAAGGTGTATAGAATGAGCTGCAGGCTGTGTGTGTGTATAAGGTGTATAGAATGAGCTGCAGGCTGTGTGTGTATAAGGTGTATAGAATGAGCTGCAGGCTGTGTGTGTGTATAAGGTGTATAGAATGAGCTGCAGGCTGTGTGTGTATAAGGTGTATAGAATGAGCTGCAGGCTGTGTGTGTGTATAAGCTGTATAGAATGAGCTGCAGGCTGTGTGTGTGTATTTAAGGTGTATAGAATGAGCTGTAGGCTGTGTGTGTGTATAAGGTGTATAGAATATGGTGCAGGCTATGTGTGTGCATAAGGTGTATAGAATGAGCTGCAGGCTATGTGTGTGTATAACGTGTATAGGATGAGCTGCAGGCTGAATGTGTATAAGGTGTATAGAATGACCTGCAGGCTGTGTGTGTGTATAAGGTGTATAGAATGAGCTGCAGGCTGTGTGTGTGTGTGTATAAGGTGTATAGAATGAGCTGTAGGCTGTGTGTGTGTGTATAAGGTGTATAGAATGAGCTGCAGGCTGTGTGTGTGTATAAGGTGTATAGAATGAGCTGCAGGCTGTGTGTGTATAAGGTGTATAGAATGAGCTGCAGGCTGTGTGTGTGTATAAGGTGTATAGAATGAGCTGCAGGCTGTGTGTGTGTGTGTGTGTGTGTGTGTGTGTGTGTGTGTGTGTGTGTGTGTGTGTATAAGGTGTATAGAATGAGCTGCAGGCTGTGTGTGTGTATAAGGTGTATAGAATGAGCTGCAGGCAGTGTGTGTGTATATAAGGTGTATAGAATGAGCTGTAGGCTGTGTGTGTGTACAAGTGTATAGAATGAGCTGCAGGCTGTGTGTGTGTGTGTGTATATAAGGTGTATAGAATGAGCTGCAGGCTGTGTGTGTGTATAAGGTGTATAGAATGAGCTGCAGGCTGTGTGTGTGTATAAGGTGTATAGAATGAGCTGCAGGCTGTGTGTGTGTGTATAAGGTGTATAGAATGAGCTGCAGGCTGTGTATGTATTAGGTGTATAGAATGAGCTGCAGGCTGTGTGTGTGTGTGTGTGTGTGTATAAGGTGTATAGAATGACCTGCAGGCTGTGTGTATAAGGTGTATAGAATGAGCTGCAGGCTGTGTGTGTGTGTATAAGGTGTATAGAATGAGCTGCAGGCTGTGTGTGTGTATAAGGTGTATAGAATGAGCTGCAGGCTGTGTGTGTGTGTGTGTGTGTGTATAATGTGTATAGAATGAGCTGCAGGCTGTGTGTATAAGGTGTATAGAATGAGCTGCAGGCTGTGTGTGTGTGTGTGTGTGTGTATAAGGTGTATAGAATGATCTGCAGGCTCTGTGTGTATAAGGTGTATAGAATGAGCTGCAGGCTGTGTGTGTGTGTATAAGGTGTATAGAATGAGCTGCAGGCTGTGTGTGTGTGTGTATAAGGTGTATAGAATGAGCTGCAGGCTGTGTGTATCAGGTGTATAGAATGAGCTGCAGGCTGTGTGTGTGTATAAGGTGTATAGAATGAGCTGCAGGCTATGTGTGTGTATAAGGTGTATAGAATGAGCTGCAGGCTGTGTGTGTGTGTATAAGGTGTATAGAATGAGCTGCAGGCTGTGTGTATAAGGTGTATAGAATGAGCTGCAGGCTGTGTGTGTGTATAAGGTGTATAGAATGAGCTGCAGGCTGTGTGTGTGTATATAAGGTGTATAGAATGAGCTGCAGGCTGTGTATAAGGTTTATAGAATGAGCTGCAGGCTGTGTGTGTGTATAAGGTGTATAGAATGAGCAGCAGGCTGTGTGTGTATAAGGTGTATAGAATGAGCTGCAGGCTGTGTGTGTGTATAAGGTATATAGAATGTGCTGCAGGCTGTGTGTCAGTATAAGGTGTATAGAATGAGCTGCAGGCTATGTGTGTGTATAAGGTATATAGAATGAGCTGCAGGCTATGTGTTTGTATAAGGTGTATAGAATGATCTGCAGGCTGTGTGTGTATAAGGTGTATAGAATGAGCTGCAGGCTGTGTGTGTGTATAAGGTGTATAGAATGTGCTGCAGGCTGTGTGTGTGTGTATAAGGTGTATAGAATGAGCTGCAGGCTGTGTGTGTGTATAAGGTGTATAGAATGAGCTGCAGGCTGTGTGTGTGTGTATAAGGTGTATAGAATGAGCTGCAGGCTGTGTGTGTGTATAAGGTGTATAGAATGAGCTGCAGGCTGTGTGTATCAGGTGTATAGAATGAGCTGCAGGCTGTGTGTGTGTATAAGGTGTATAGAATGAGCTGCAGGCTATGTGTGTGTATAAGGTGTACAGAATGAGCTGCAGGCTGTGTGTATAAGGTGTATAGAATGAGCTGCAGGCTGTGTTTGTGTGTGTGTGTGTATAAGGTGTATAGAATGAGCTGCAGGCTATGTGTGTATATAAGGTGTATAGAATGAGCTGCAGGCTTTGTGTGTGTGTGTATATAAGGTGTATAGAATGTGCTGCAGGCTGTGTGTGTGTGTATAAGGTGTATAGAATGAGCTGCAGGCTGTGTGTGTGTGTATAAGGTGTATAGAATGAGCTGCAGGCTGTGTGTGTGTATAAGGTGTATAGAATGAGCTGCAGGCTGTGTGTGTATAAGGTGTATAGAATGAGCTGCAGGCTGTGTGTGTATAAGGTGTATAGAATGAGCTGCAGGCTGTGTGTGTGTGTATAAGGTGTATAGAATGAGCTGCAGGCTGTGTGTGTGTATATAAGGTGTATAGAATAAGCTGCAGGCTGTGGGTGTATAAGGTTTATAGAATGAGCTGCAGGCTATGTGTGTATAAGGTGTATAGAATGAGCTGCAGGCTGTGTGTGTATAAGGTGTATAGAATGAGCTGCAGGCTGTGTGTGTGTACATAAGGTGTATAGAATGAGCTGCAGGCTGTGTGTGTGTATAAGGTGTATAGAATGAGCTGCAGGCTGTGTGTGTGTATATAAGGTGTATAGAATGAGCTGCAGGCTGTGTATAAGGTTTATAGAATGAGCTGCAGGCTGTGTGTGTGTATAAGGTGTATAGAATGAGCTGCAGGCTGTGTGTGTATAAGGTGTGTAGAATGAGCTGCAGGCTGTGTGTGTGTATAAGGTATATAGAATGTGCTGCAGGCTGTGTGTGTGTATAAGGTGTATAGAATGAGCTGCAGGCTATGTGTGTGTACAAGGTGTATAGAATGATCTGCAGGCTGTGTGTGTATAAGGTGTATAGAATGAGCTGCAGGCTGTGTGTGTGTGTATAAGGTGTATAGAATGAGCTGCAGGCTGTGTGTGTGTATAAGGTGTATAGAATGAGCTGCAGGCTGTGTGTGTGTGTATAAGGTGTATAGAATGAGCTGCAGGCTGTGTGTGTGTGTATAAGGTGTATAGAATGAGCTGCAGGCTGTGTGTATCAGGTGTATAGAATGAGCTGCAGGCTGTGTGTGTGTATAAGGTGTATAGAATGAGCTGCAGGCTATGTGTGTGTATAAGGTGTACAGAATGAGCTGCAGGCTGTGTGTATAAGGTGTATAGAATGATCTGCAGGCTGTGTGTGTATAAGGTGTATAGAATGAGCTGCAGGCTATGTGTGTGTGTATAAGGTGTATAGAATGAGCTGCAGGCTGTGTGTGTGTGTATAAGGTGTATAGAATGAGCTGCAGGCTGTGTGTGTGTATAAGGTGTATAGAATGAGCTGCAGGCTGTGTGTATAAGGTGTATAGAATGAGCTGCAGGCTGTGTGTGTGTATAAGGTGTATAGAATGAGCTGCAGGCTGTGTGTGTGTATAAGGTGTATAGAATGAGCTGCAGGCTGTGTGTGTATAAGGTGTATAGAATGAGCTGCAGGCTGTGTGTGTGTGTATAAGGTGTATAGAATGAGCTGCAGGCTGTGTGTGTGTATATAAGGTGTATAGAATTAGCTGCAGGCTGTGGGTATATAAGGTTTATAGATTGAGCTGCAGGCTATGTGTGTATAAGGTGTATAGAATGAGCTGCAGGCTGTGTGTGTATAAGGTGTATAGAATGAGCTGCAGGCTGTGTGTGTGTACATAAGGTGTATAGAATGAGCTGCAGGCTGTGTGTGTGTATAAGGTGTATAGAATGAGCTGCAGGCTGTGTGTGTGTATATAAGGTGTATAGAATGAGCTGCAGGCTGTGTATAAGGTTTATAGAATGAGCTGCAGGCTGTGTGTGTATAAGGTGTATAGAATGAGCTGCAGGCTGTGTGTGTATAAGGTGTATAGAATGAGCTGCAGGCTGTGTGTGTGTATAAGGTATATAGAATGTGCTGCAGGCTGTGTGTGTGTATAAGGTGTATAGAATGAGCTGCAGGCTGTGTGTGTGTATAAGGTATATAGAATGAGCTGCAGGCTATGTGTGTGTATAAGGTGTATAGAATGATCTGCAGGCTGTGTGTGTATAAGGTGTATAGAATGAGCTGCAGGCTGTGTGTGTGTGTATAAGGTGTATAGAATGAGCTGCAGGCTGTGTGTGTGTATAAGGTGTATAGAATGAGCTGCAGGCTGTGTGTGTGTGTATAAGGTGTATAGAATGAGCTGCAGGCTGTGTGTCTGTGTATAAGGTGTATAGAATGAGCTGCAGGCTGTGTGTATCAGGTGTATAGAATGAGCTGCAGGCTGTGTGTGTGTATAAGGTGTATAGAATGAGCTGCAGGCTATGTGTGTGTATAAGGTGTACAGAATGAGCTGCAGGCTGTGTGTATAAGGTGTATAGAATGAGCTGCAGGCTGTGTTTGTGTGTGTGTGTGTATAAGGTGTATAGAATGATCTGCATGCTGTGTGTGTGTGTATAAGGTGTATAGAATGAGCTGCAGGCTGTGTGTGTGTGTATAAGGTGTATAGAATGAGCTGCAGGCTGTGTGTGTGTGTATAAGGTGTATAGAATGAGCTGCAGGCTGTGTGTGTGTGTATAAGGTGTATAGAATGAGCTGCAGGCTGTGTGTGTGTGTATAAGGTGTATAGAATGAGCTGCAGGCTGTGTGTATCAGGTGTATAGAATGAGCTGCAGGCTGTGTGTGTGTATAAGGTGTATAGAATGAGCTGCAGGCTATGTGTGTGTATAAGGTGTATAGAATGAGCTGCAGGCTGTGTGTGTGTGTGTATAAGGTGTATAGAATGAGCTGCAGGCTGTGTGTATAAGGTGTATAGAATGAGCTGCAGGCTGTGTTTGTGTGTGTGTGTATAAGGTGTATAGAATGATCTGCAGGCTGTGTGTGTATAAGGTGTATAGAATGAGCTGCAGGCTGTGTGTGTGTGTATAAGGTGTATAGAATGAGCTGCAGGCTGTGTGTGTGTGTGTATAAGGTGTATAGAATGAGCTGCAGGCTGTGTATGTGTGTATAAGGTGTATAGAATGAGCTGCAGGCTATGTGTGTGTGTGTATAAGGTGTATAGAATGAGCTGCAGGCTGTGTGTGTATAAGGTGTATAGGATGAGCTGCAGGCTGTGTGTGTGTATAAGGTGTATAGAATGAGCTGCAGGCTGTGTGTGTGTATATAAGGTGTATAGAATGAGCTGCAGGCTGTGTATAAGGTGTATAGAATGAGCTGCAGGCGGTGTGTGTGTATAAGGTGTATAGAATGAGCTGCAGGCTGTGTGTGTATAAGGTGTATAGAATGAGCTGCAGGCTGTGTGTGTATAAGGTATATAGAATGTGCTGCAGGCTGTGTGTGTATAAGGTTTATAGAATGAGCTGCAGGCTGTGTGTGTATAAGGTATATAGAATGTGCTGCAGGCTGTGTGTGTATATAAGGTTTATAGAATGAGCTGCAGGCTATGTGTGTGTATAAGGTGTATAGAATGAGCTGCAGGCTATGTGTGTATAAGGTGTATAGAATGATCTGCAGGCTGTGTGTGTATAAGGTGTATAGAATGAGCTGCAGGCTTTGTGTGTGTGTGTGCATAAGGTGTATAGAATGAGCTGCAGGCTGTGTGTGTGTATAAGGTGTATAGAATGAGCTGCAGGCTGTGTGTATCAGGTGTATAGAATGAGCTGCAGGCTGTATGTGTGTATAAGGTGTATAGAATGAGCTGCAGGCTATGTGTGTGTATAATGTGTACAGAATGAGCTGCAGGCTGTTTGTATAAGGTGTATAGAATGAGCTGCAGGCTGTGTTTGTGTGTGTGTATAAGGTGTATAGAATGATCTGCAGGCTGTGTGTGTATAAGGTGTATAGAATGAGCTGCAGGCTGTGTGTGTGTGTGTGTATAAGGTGTATAGAATGAGCTGCAGGCTGTGTGTGTGTGTATAAGGTGTATAGAATGAGCTGCAGGCTGTGTGTGTTTGTATAAGGTGTATAGAATGAGCTGCAGGCTGTGTGTGCGTGTATAAGGTGTATAGAATGAGCTGCAGGCTGTGTGTGTGTGTGTATAAGATGTATAGAATGAGCTGCAGGCTGTGTATGTGTGTATAAGGTGTATAGAATGAGCTGCAGGCTGTGTGTATCAGGTGTATAGAATGAGCTGCAGGCTGTGTGTGTGTATAAGGTGTATAGAATGAGCTGCAGGCTATGTGTGTGTATAAGGTGTACAGAATGAGCTGCAGGCTGTGTGTATAAGGTGTATAGAATGAGCTGCAGGCTGTGTTTGTGTGTGTGTATAAGGTGTATAGAATGATCTGCAGGCTGTGTGTGTATAAGGTGTATAGAATGAGCTGCAGGCTGTGTGTGTGTGTGTATAAGGTGTATAGAATGAGCTGCAGGCTGTGCGTGTGTGTGTATAAGGTGTATAGAATGAGCTGCAGGCTGTGTGTGTGTGTGTATAAGGTGTATAGAATGAGCTGCAGGCTGTGTGTATCAGGTGTATAGAATGAGCTGCAGGCTGTGTGTGTGTATAAGGTGTATAGAATGAGCTGCAGGCTGTGTGTGTGTATAAGGTGTATAGAATGAGCTGCAGGCTGTGTGTGTGTATAAGGTGTATAGAATGAGCTGCAGGCTATGTGTGTGTATAAGGTGTATAGAATGAGCTGCAGGCTGTGTGTTTGTGTATAAGGTGTATAGAATGAGCTGCAGGCTGTGTGTATAAGGTGTATAGAATGAGCTGCAGGCTGTGTTTGTGTGTGTGTGTATAAGGTGTATAGAATGATCTGCAGGCTGTGTGTGTATAAGGTGTATAGAATGAGCTGCAGGCTGTGTGTGTGTGTATAAGGTGTATAGAATGAGATGCAGGCTGTGTGTGTGTGTATAAGGTGTATAGAATGAGCTGCAGGCTGTGTGTATAAGGTGTATAGAATGAGCTGCAGGCTGTGTGTGTATAAGGTGTATAGAATGAGCTGCAGGCTGTGTGTGTGTGTATATAAGGTGTATAAAATGAGCTGCAGGCTGTGTATAAGGTGTATAGAATGAGCTGCAGGCTGTGTGTGTGTATAAGGTGTATAGAATGAGCTGCAGGCTGTGTGTGTATAAGGTGTATAGAATGAGCTGCAGGCTGTGTGTGTATATGGTATATAGAATGTGCTGCAGGCTGTGTGTGTATAAGGTGTATAGAATGAGCTGCAGGCTATGTGTGTGTATAAGGTGTATAGAATGAGCTGCAGGCTATGTGTGTGTATAAGGTGTATGTAATGACCTGTAGGCTGTGTGTGTGCATAAGGTGTATAGAATGAGCTGCAGGCTGTGTGTGTATAAGGTGTATAGAATTACCTGCAGGCTGTGTGTGTGTATAAGGTGTATAGAATGACCTGCAGGCTGTGTGTGTATAAGGTGTATAGAATGAGCTGCAGGCTGTGTGTGTGTGTATAAGTTGTATAGAATGAGCTGCAGGCTGTGTGTGTGTATAAGGTGTATAGAATGAGCTGCAGGCTGTGTGTGTGTGTATAAGGTGTATAGAATGAGCTGCAGGCTGTGTGTATAAGGTGTATATAATGAGCTGCAGGCTATGTGTGTGTATAAGGTGTATAGAATGAGCTGCAGGCTATGTGTGTGTATAAGGTGTATAGAATGATCTGCAGGCTGTGTGTGTATAAGGTGTATAGAATGAGCTGCAGGCTGTGTGTGTGTGTGTATAAGGTGTATAGAATGAGCTGCAGGCTGTGTGTGTGTATAAGGTGTATAGAATGAGCTGCAGGCTGTGTGTGTATGTGTGTATAAGGTGTATAGAATGAGCTGCAGGCTGTGTGTATAAGGTGTATAGAATGAGCTGCAGGCTGTGTGTGTGTGTGTGTGTGTGTGTGTGTGTGTGTGTGTGTGTGTGTGTGTGTATAAGGTGTATAGAATGAGCTGCAGGCTGTGTGTGTGTGTGTGTGTGTGTGTGTGTGTATAAGGTGTATAGAATGATCTGCAGGCTCTGTGTGTATAAGGTGTATAGAATGAGCTGCAGGCTGTGTGTGTGTATATAAGGTGTATAGAATGAGCTGCAGGCTGTGTGTATAAGGTGTATAGAATGAGCTGCAGGCTGTGTGTGTGTGTGTGTGTGTGTGTGTGTGTGTGTGTGTGTGTGTGTGTGTGTGTGTGTATAAGGTGTATAGAATGATCTGCAGGCTCTGTGTGTATAAGGTGTATAGAATGAGCTGCAGGCTGTGTGTGTGTATAAGGTGTATAGAATGAGCTGCAGGCTGTGTGTGTATAAGGTGTATAGAATGAGCTGCAGGCTGTGTGTGTGTATAAGGTGTATAGAATGAGCTGCAGGCTGTGTGTATCAGGTGTATAGAATGAGCTGCAGGCTGTGTGTGTGTATAAGGTGTATAGAATGAGCTGCAGGCTATGTGTGTGTATAAGGTGTATAGAATGAGCGGCAGGCTGTGTGTGTGTGTATAAGGTGTATAGAATGAGCGGCAAGCTGTGTGTGTGTGTGTGTGTATAAGGTGTATAGAATGATCTGCAGGCTCTGTGTGTATAAGGTGTATAGAATGAGCTGCAGGCTCTGTGTGTATAAGGTGTATAGAATGAGCTGCAGGCTATGTGTGTGTATAAGGTGTATAGAATGAGCTGCAGGCTGTGTGTGTGTATAAGGTGTATAGAATGAGCTGCAGGCTGTGTGTGTGTGTATAAGGTGTATAGAATGAGCTGCAGGCTGTGTGTATAAGGTGTATAGAATGAGCTGCAGGCTGTGTGTGTGTATAAGGTGTATAGAATGAGCTGCAGGCTGTGTGTGTGTATAAGGTATATAGAATGAGCTGCAGGCTATGTGTGTGTATAAGGTATATAGAATGAGCTGCAGGCTATGTGTGTGTATAAGGTGTATAGAATGATCTGCAGGCTGTGTGTGTATAAGGTGTATAGAATGAGCTGCAGGCTGTGTGTGTGTGTGTGTGTGTGTGTGTATAAGGTGTATAGAATGAGCTGCAGGCTGTGTGTGTGTGTATAAGGTGTATAGAATGAGCTGCAGGCTGTGTGTGTGTGTATAAGGTGTATAGAATGAGCTGCAGGCTGTGTGTGTGTGTATAAGGTGTATAGAATGAGCTGCAGGCTGTGTGTGTGTGTATAAGGTGTATAGAATGAGCTGCAGGCTGTGTGTGTGTGTGTATAAGGTGTATAGAATGAGCTGCAGGCTGTGTGTATCAGGTGTATAGAATGAGCTGCAGGCTGTGTGTGTGTATAAGGTGTATAGAATGAGCTGCAGGCTATGTGTGTGTATAAGGTGTACAGAATGAGCTGCAGGCTGTGTGTATAAGGTGTATAGAATGAGCTGCAGGCTGTGTTTGTGTGTGTGTGTATAAGGTGTATAGAATGAGCTGCAGGCTGTGTGTGTGTGTATAAGGTGTATAGAATGAGCTGCAGGCTGTGTGTGTGTGTATAAGGTGTATAGAATGAGCTGCAGGCTGTGTGTATCAGGTGTATAGAATGAGCTGCAGGCTGTGTGTGTGTATAAGGTGTATAGAATGAGCTGCAGGCTATGTGTGTGTATAAGGTGTATAGAATGAGCTGCAGGCTGTGTGTGTGTGTGTATAAGGTGTATAGAATGAGCTGCAGGCTGTGTGTATAAGGTGTATAGAATGAGCTGCAGGCTGTGTGTGTGTGTGTGTGTATAAGGTGTATAGAATGATCTGCAGGCTGTGTGTGTATAAGGTGTATAGAATGAGCTGCAGGCTGTCTGTGTGTGTGTGTGTATAAGGTGTATAGAATGAGCTGCAGGCTGTGTGTGTGTGTATAAGGTGTATAGAATGAGCTGCAGGCTGTGTGTGTGTGTATAAGGTGTATAGAATGAGCTGCAGGCTATGTGTGTGTGTATAAGGTGTATAGAATGAGCTGCAGGCTGTGTGTGTATAAGGTGTATAGAATGAGCTGCAGGCTGTGTGTGTGTATAAGGTGTATAGAATGAGCTGCAGGCTGTGTGTGTGTATATAAGGTGTATAGAATGAGCTGCAGGCTGTGTATAAGGTGTATAGAATGAGCTGCAGGCTGTGTGTGTGTATAAGGTGTATAGAATGAGCTGCAGGCTGTGTGTGTATAAGGTGTATAGAATGAGCTGCAGGCTGTGTGTGTATAAGGTGTATAGAATGTGCTGCAGGCTGTGTGTGTATAAGGTATATAGAATGTGCTGCAGGCTGTGTGTGTATAAGGTGTATAGAATGAGCTGCAGGCTATGTGTGTATAAGGTGTATAGAATGATCTGCAGGCTGTGTGTGTATAAGGTGTATATAATGAGCTGCAGGCTTTGTGTGTGTGTGTATAAGGTGTATAGAATGAGCTGCAGGCTGTGTGTGTTTGTATAAGGTGTATAGAATGAGCTGCAGGCTGTGTGTGTGTGCATAAGGTGTATAGAATGAGCTGCAGGCTGTGTGTGTGTGCATAAGGTGTATAGAATGAGCTGCAGGCTGTGTGTGTGTGTGTGTATAAGGTGTATAGAATGAGCTGCAGGCTGTGTGTGTGTGTATAAGGTGTATAGAATGAGCTGCAGGCTGTGTGTATCAGGTGTATAGAATGAGCTGCAGGCTGTGTGTGTGTATAAGGTGTATAGAATGAGCTGCAGGCTATGTGTGTGTATAATGTGTACAGAATGAGCTGCAGGCTGTGTGTATAAGGTGTATAGAATGAGCTGCAGGCTGTGTTTGTGTGTGTATAAGGTGTATAGAATGATCTGCAGGCTGTGTGTGTATAAGGTGTATAGAATGAGCTGCAGGCTGTGTGTGTGTGTGTATAAGGTGTATAGAATGAGCAGCAGGCTGTGTGTGTTTGTATAAGGTGTATAGAATGAGCTGCAGGCTGTGTGTGCGTGTATAAGGTGTATAGAATGAGCTGCAGGCTGTGTGTGCGTGTATAAGGTGTATAGAATGAGCTGCAGGCTGTGTGTGTGTGTATAAGGTGTATAGAATGAGCTGCAGGCTGTGTATGTGTGTATAAGGTGTATAGAATGAGCTGCAGGCTGTGTGTATCAGGTGTATAGAATGAGCTGCAGGCTGTGTGTGTGTGTGTGTATAAGGTGTATAGAATGAGCTGCAGGCTGTGTGTATAAGGTGTATAGAATGAGCTGCAGGCTGTGTGTGTGTGTGTGTGTGTGTGTGTGTGTGTGTGTGTGTGTGTGTGTGTGTGTGTAAGGTGTATAGAATGATCTGCAGGCTCTGTGTGTATTATGTGTATAGAATGAGCTGCAGGCTGTGTGTGTGTGTATAAGGTGTATAGAATGAGCTGCAGGCTGTGTGTGTGTGTGTGTATAAGGTGTATAGAATGAGCTGCAGGCTGTGTGTGTGTATAAGGTGTATAGAATGAGCTGCAGGCTGTGTGTGTGTATAAGGTGTATAGAATGAGCTGCAGGCTATGTGTGTGTATAAGGTGTATAGAATGAGCTGCAGGCTGTGTGTGTGTGTATAAGGTGTATAGAATGAGCTGCAGGCTGTGTGTGTGTATAAGGTGTATAGAATGAGCTGCAGGCTGTGTGTGTGTGTATAAGGTGTATAGAATGAGCTGCAGGCTGTGTGTATAAGGTGTATAGAATGAGCTGCAGGCTGTGTGTGTGTATAAGGTGTATAGAATGAGCTGCAGGCTGTGTGTGTATAAGGTGTATAGAATGAGCTGCAGGCTGTGTGTGTGTATAAGGTGTATAGAATGATCTGCAGGCTGTGTGTGTATAAGGTGTATAGAATGAGCTGCAGGCTATGTGTGTGTATAAGGTATATAGAATGAGCTGCAGGCTATGTGTGTGTATAAGGTGTATAGAATGATCTGCAGGCTGTGTGTGTATAAGGTGTATAGAATGAGCTGCAGGCTGTGTGTGTGTGTGTATAAGGTGTATAGAATGAGCTGCAGGCTGTGTGTGTGTGTGTGTGTGTGTGTGTATAAGGTGTATAGAATGATCTGCAGGCTGTGTGTGTATAACGTGTATAGAATGAGCTGCAGGCTCTGTGTGTATAAGGTGTATAGAATGAGCTGCAGGCTATGTGTGTGTATAAGGTGTATAGAATGAGCTGCAGGCTGTGTGTGTGTGTATAAGGTGTATAGAATGAGCTGCAGGCTGTGTGTGTGTATAAGGTGTATAGAATGAGCTGCAGGCTGTGTGTGTGTGTATAAGGTGTATAGAATGAGCTGCAGGCTGTGTGTATAAGGTGTATAGAATGAGCTGCAGGCTGTGTGTGTGTATAAGGTGTATAGAATGAGCTGCAGGCTGTGTGTGTGTATATAAGGTGTATAGAATGAGCTGCAGGCTGTGTATAAGGTTTATAGAATGAGCTGCAGGCTGTGTGTGTGTATAAGGTGTATAGAATGAGCTGCAGGCTGTGTGTGTGTATAAGGTATATAGAATGTGCTGCAGGCTGTGTGTGTGTATAAGGTGTATAGAATGAGCTGCAGGCTATGTGTGTGTATAAGGTGTATAGAATGAGCTGCAGGCTATGTGTGTGTATAAGGTGTATAGAATGATCTGCAGGCTGTGTGTGTATAAGGTGTATAGAATGAGCTGCAGGCTGTGTGTGTGTGTGTATAAGGTGTATAGAATGAGCTGCAGGCTGTGTGTGTGTGTATAAGGTGTATAGAATGAGCTGCAGGCTGTGTGTGTGTATAAGGTGTATAGAATGAGCTGCAGGCTGTGTGTGTGTGTATAAGGTGTATAGAATGAGCTGCAGGCTGTGTGTGTGTGTATAAGGTGTATAGAATGAGCTGCAGGCTGTGTGTATCAGGTGTATAGAATGAGCTGCAGGCTGTGTGTGTGTATAAGGTGTATAGAATGAGCTGCAGGCTATGTGTGTGTATAAGGTGTACAGACTGAGCTGCAGGCTGTGTGTATAAGGTGTATAGAATGAGCTGCAGGCTGTGTTTGTGTGTGTGTGTATAAGGTGTATAGAATGAGCTGCAGGCAGTGTGTGTGTATATAAGGTGTATAGAATGAGCTGCAGGCTGTGTGTGTGTGTATAAGGTGTATAGAATGAGCTGCAGGCTGTGTGTATCAGGTGTATAGAATGAGCTGCAGGCTGTGTGTGTGTATAAGGTGTATAGAATGAGCTGCAGGCTATGTGTGTGTATAAGGTGTATAGAATGAGCTGCAGGCTGTGTGTGTGTGTGTGTATAAGGTGTATAGAATGAGCTGCAGGCTGTGTGCATAAGGTGTATAGAATGAGCTGCAGGCTGTGTGTGTGTGTGTGTGTATAAGGTGTATAGAATGATCTGCAGGCTGTGTGTGTATAAGGTGTATAGAATGAGCTGCAGGCTGTGTGTGTGTGTGTATAAGGTGTATAGAATGAGCTGCAGGCTGTGTGTGTGTGTATAAGGTGTATAGAATGAGCTGCAGGCTGTGTGTGTGTGTATAAGGTGTATAGAATGAGCTGCAGGCTATGTGTGTGTGTATAAGGTGTATAGAATGAGCTGCAGGCTGTGTGTGTATAAGGTGTATAGAATGAGCTGCAGGCTGTGTGTGTGTATAAGGTGTATAGAATGAGCTGCAGGCTGTGTGTGTGTATATAAGGTGTATAGAATGAGCTGCAGGCTGTGTATAAGGTGTATAGAATGAGCTGCAGGCTGTGTGTGTGTATAAGGTGTATAGAATGAGCTGCAGGCTGTGTGTGTATAAGGTGTATACAATGAGCTGCATGCTGTGTGTGTATAAGGTATATAGAATGTGCTGCAGGCTGTGTGTGTGTATAAGGTTTATAGAATGAGCTGCAGGCTATGTGTGTGTATAAGGTGTATAGAATGAGCTGCAGGCTATGTGTGTATAAGGTGTATAGAATGATCTGCAGGCTGTGTGTGTATAAGGTGTATATAATGAGCTGCAGGCTTTGTGTGTGTGTGTATAAGGTGTATAGAATGAGCTGCAGGCTGTGTGTGTTTGTATAAGGTGTATAGAATGAGCTGCAGGCTGTGTGTGTGTGCATAAGGTGTATAGAATGAGCTGCAGGCTGTGTGTGTGTGTGTGTGTATAAGGTGTATAGAATGAGCTGCAGGCTGTGTGTGTGTATAAGGTGTATAGAATGAGCTGCAGGCTGTGTGTATCAGGTGTATAGAATGAGCTGCAGGCTGTGTGTGTGTATAAGGTGTATAGAATGAGCTTCAGGCTATGTGTGTGTATAATGTGTACAGAATGAGCTGCAGGCTGTGTGTGTGTGTGTGTATAAGGTGTATAGAATGAGCTGCAGGCTGTGTGTGTGTGTGTATAAGGTGTATAGAATGAGCTGCAGGCTGTGTTTGTGTGTGTATAAGGTGTATAGAATGATCTGCAGGCTGTGTGTGTATAAGGTGCATAGAATGAGCTGCAGGCTGTGTGTGTGTGTGTGTGTGTGTATAAGGTGTATAGAATGAGCTGCAGGCTGTGTGTGTGTGTATAAGGTGTATAGAATGAGCTGCAGGCTGTGTGTGTTTGTATAAGGTGTATAGAATGAGCTGCAGGCTGTGTGTGCGTGTATAAGGTGTATAGAATGAGCTGCAGGCTGTGTGTGTGTGTATAAGGTGTATAGAATGAGCTGCAGGCTGTGTATGTGTGTATAAGGTGTATAGAATGAGCTGCAGGCTGTGTGTATCAGGTGTATAGAATGAGCTGCAGGCTGTGTGTGTGTATAAGGTGTATAGAATGAGCTGCAGGCTATGTGTGTGTATAAGGTGTACAGAATGAGCTGCAGGCTGTGTGTATAAGGTGTATAGAATGAGCTGCAGGCTGTGTTTGTGTGTGTGTGTATAAGGTGTATAGAATGATCTGCAGGCTCTGTGTGTATAAGGTGTATAGAATGAGCTGCAGGCTGTGTGTGTGTGTATAAGGTGTATAGAATGAGCTGCAGGCTGTGTGTGTGTGTATAAGGTGTATAGAATGAGCTGCAGGCTGTGTGTATCAGGTGTATAGAATGAGCTGCAAGCTGTGTGTGTGTATAAGGTGTATAGAATGAGCTGCAGGCTATGTGTGTGTATAAGGTGTATAGAATGAGCTGCAGGCTGTGTGTGTGTGTATAAGGTGTATAGAATGAGCTGCAGGCTGTGTGTGTGTGTATAAGGTGTATAGAATGAGCTGCAGGCTGTGTGTATAAGGTGTATAGAATGAGCTGCAGGCTGTGTGTGTGTATAAGGTGTATAGAATGAGCTGCAGGCTGTGTGTGTGTATATAAGGTGTATAGAATGAGCTGCAGGCTGTGTATAAGGTTTATAGAATGAGCTGCAGGCTGTGTGTGTGTATAAGGTGTATAGAATGAGCTGCAGGCTATGTGTGTGTATAAGGTGTATAGAATGAGCTGCAGGCTGTGTGTGTATAAGGTGTATAGAATGAGCTGCAGGCTGTGTGTGTGTATAAGGTATATAGAATGTGCTGCAGGCTGTGTGTGTGTATAAGGTGTATAGAATGAGCTGCAGGCTATGTGTGTGTATAAGGTATATAGAATGAGCTGCAGGCTATGTGTGTGTATAAGATGTATAGAATGATCTGCAGGCTGTGTGTGTATAAGGTGTATAGAATGATCTGCAGGCTGTGTGTGTATAAGGTGTATATAATGAGCTGCAGGCTTTGTGTGTGTGTGTATAAGGTGTATAGAATGAGCTGCAGGCTGTGTGTGTTTGTATAAGGTGTATAGAATGAGCTGCAGGCTGTGTGTGTGTGCATAAGGTGTATAGAATGAGCTGCAGGCTGTGTGTGTGTGTGTGTATAAGGTGTATAGAATGAGCTGCAGGCTGTGTGTGTGTGTATAAGGTGTATAGAATGAGCTGCAGGCTGTGTGTATCAGGTGTATAGAATGAGCTGCAGGCTGTGTGTGTGTATAAGGTGTATAGAATGAGCTGCAGGCTATGTGTGTGTATAATGTGTACAGAATGAGCTGCAGGCTGTGTGTATAAGGTGTATAGAATGAGCTGCAGGCTGTGTTTGTGTGTGTATAAGGTGTATAGAATGATCTGCAGGCTGTGTGTGTATAAGGTGTATAGAATGAGCTGCAGGCTGTGTGTGTGTGTGTATAAGGTGTATAGAATGAGCTGCAGGCTGTGTGTGTGTGTATAAGGTGTATAGAATGAGCTGCAGGCTGTGTGTGTTTGTATAAGGTGTATAGAATGAGCTGCAGGCTGTGTGTGCGTGTATAAGGTGTATAGAATGAGCTACAGGCTGTGTGTGTGTATAAGGTGTATAGAATGAGCTGCAGGCTGTGTGTATAAGGTGTATAGAATGAGCTGCAGGCTGTGTGTGTGTGTGTGTGTGTGTGTGTGTGTGTGTGTGTGTGTGTGTGTGTGTGTGTGTGTGTGTGTATAAGGTGTATAGAATGATCTGCAGGCTCTGTGTGTATAAGGTGTATAGAATGAGCTGCAGGCTGTGTGTGTGTGTGTGTGTGTGTATAAGGTGTATAGAATGATCTGCAGGCTCTGTGTGTATAAGGTGTATAGAATGAGCTGCAGGCTGTGTGTGTGTGTATAAGGTGTATAGAATGAGCTGCAGGCTGTGTGTGTCAGGTGTATAGAATGAGCTGCAGGCTGTGTGTGTGTATAAGGTGTATAGAATGAGCTGCAGGCTGTGTGTGTGTATAAGGTGTATAGAATGAGCTGCAGGCTGTGTGTGTGTGTGTATAAGGTGTATAGAATGAGCTGCAGGCTGTGTGTGTGTGTATAAGGTGTATAGAATGAGCTGCAGGCTGTGTGTATAAGGTGTATAGAATGAGCTGCAGGCTGTGTGTGTGTATAAGGTGTATAGAATGAGCTGCAGGCTGTGTGTGTGTGTATAAGGTGTATAGAATGAGCTGCAGGCTGTGTGTGTGTATAAGGTTTATAGAATGAGCTGCAGGCTGTGTGTGTGTGTATAAGGTGTATAGAATGAGCGGCAGGCTGTGTGTGTGTGTATAAGGTGTATAGAATGAGCTGCAGGCTATGTGAGTGTATAAGGTGTATAGAATGAGCTGCAGGCTATCTGTGTGTATAAGGTGTATAGAATGATCTGCAGGCTGTGTGTGTATAAGGTGTATAGAATGAGCTGCAGGCTGTGTGTGTGTGTGTATAAGGTGTATAGAATGAGCTGCAGGCTGTGTGTGTGTGTGTGTATAAGGTGTATAGAATGAGCTGCAGGCTGTGTGTGTGTGTATAAGGTGTATAGAATGAGCTGCAGGCTGTGTGTGTGTGTATAAGGTGTATAGAATGAGCTGCAGGCTGTGTGTGTGTATAAGGTGTATAGAATGAGCTGCAGGCTGTGTGTGTATAAGGTGTATACAATGAGCTGCAGGCTGTGTGTGTATAAGGTATATAGAATGTGCTGCAGGCTGTGTGTGTGTATAAGGTTTATAGAATGAGCTGCAGGCTATGTGTGTGTATAAGGTGTATAGAATGAGCTGCAGGCTATGTGTGTATAAGGTGTATAGAATGATCTGCAGGCTGTGTGTGTATAAGGTGTATATAATGAGCTGCAGGCTTTGTGTGTGTGTATAAGGTGTATAGAATGAGCTGCAGGCTGTGTGTGTTTGTATAAGGTGTATAGAATGAGCTGCAGGCTGTGTGTGTGTGCATAAGGTGTACAGAATGAGCTGCAGGCTGTGTGTGTGTGCATAAGGTGTATAGAATGAGCTGCAGGCTGTGTGTGTGTGTGTGTATAAGGTGTATAGAATGAGCTGCAGGCTGTGTGTATCAGGTGTATAGAATGAGCTGCAGGCTATGTGTGTGTATAATGTGTACAGAATGAGCTGCAGGCTGTGTGTATAAGGTGTATAGAATGAGCTGCAGGCTGTGTTTGTGTGTGTATAAGGTGTATAGAATGATCTGCAGGCTGTGTGTGTATAAGGTGTATAGAATGAGCTGCAGGCTGTGTGTGTGTGTGTATATAAGGTGTATAGAATGAGCTGCAGGCTGTGTGTGTGTGTATAAGGTGTATAGAATGAGCTGCAGGCTGTGTGTGTTTGTATAAGGTGTATAGAATGAGCTGCAGGCTGTGTGTGCGTGTATAAGGTGTATAGAATGAGCTGCAGGCTGTGTATGTGTGTATAAGGTGTATAGAATGAGCTGCAGGCTGTGTGTATCAGGTGTATAGAATGAGCTGCAGGCTGTGTGTATCAGGTGTATAGAATGAGCTGCAGGCTGTGTGTGTGTATAAGGTGTATAGAATGAGCTGCAGGCTATGTGTGTGTATAAGGTGTACAGAATGAGCTGCAGGCTGTGTGTATAAGGTGTATAGAATGAGCTGCAGGCTGTGTTTGTGTGTGTGTGTATAAGGTGTATAGAATGATCTGCAGGCTCTGTGTGTATAAGGTGTATAGAATGAGCTGCAGGCTGTGTGTGTGTGTATAAGGTGTATAGAATGAGCTGCAGGCTGTGTGTGTGTGTATAAGGTGTATAGAATGAGCTGCAGGCTGTGTGTGTGTGTATAAGGTGTATAGAATGAGCTGCAGGCTGTGTGTATCAGGTGTATAGAATGAGCTGCAGGCTGTGTGTGTGTATAAGGTGTATAGAATGAGCTGCAGGCTATGTGTGTGTATAAGGTGTATAGAATGAGCTGCAGGCTGTGTGTGTGTGTATAAGGTGTATAGAATGAGCTGCAGGCTGTGTGTGTGTGTATAAGGTGTATAGAATGAGCTGCAGGCTGTGTGTGTGTGTATAAGGTGTATAGAATGAGCTGCAGGCTGTGTGTATAAGGTGTATAGAATGAGCTGCAGGCTGTGTGTGTATATAAGGTGTATAGAATGAGCTGCAGGCTGTGTGTGTGTATATAAGGTGTATAGAATGAGCTGCAGGCTGTGTATAAGGTTTATAGAATGAGCTGCAGGCTGTGTGTGTGTATAAGGTGTATAGAATGAGCTGCAGGCTATGTGTGTGTATAAGGTGTATAGAATGAGCTGCAGGCTGTGTGTGTATAAGGTGTATAGAATGAGCTGCAGGCTGTGTGTGTGTATAAGGTATATAGAATGTGCTGCAGGCTGTGTGTGTGTATAAGGTGTATAGAATGAGCTGCAGGCTATGTGTGTGTATAAGGTATATAGAATGAGCTGCAGGCTATGTGTGTGTATAAGATGTATAGAATGATCTGCAGGCTGTGTGTGTATAAGGTGTATAGAATGAGCTGCAGGCTGTGTGTGTGTGTGTATAAGGTGTATAGAATGAGCGGCAGGCTGTGTGTGTGTGTATAAGGTGTATAGAATGAGCTGCAGGCTGTGTGTGTGTGTGTGTGTATAAGGTGTATAGAATGATCTGCAGGCTCTGTGTGTATAAGGTGTATAGAATGATCTGCAGGCTCTGTGTGTATAAGGTGTATAGAATGAGCTGCAGGCTCTGTGTGTATAAGGTGTATAGAATGAGCTGCAGGCTATGTGTGTGTATAAGGTGTATAGAATGAGCTGCAGGCTGTGTGTGTGTGTATAAGGTGTATAGAATGAGCTGCAGGCTGTGTGTGTGTATAAGGTGTATAGAATGAGCTGCAGGCTGTGTGTGTGTGTGTATAAGGTGTATAGAATGAGCTGCAGGCTGTGTGTATAAGGTGTATAGAATGAGCTGCAGGCTGTGTGTGTGTATAAGGTGTATAGAATGAGCTGCAGGCTGTGTGTGTGTATATAAGGTGTATAGAATGAGCTGCAGGCTGTGTATAAGGTGTATAGAATGAGCTGCAGGCTGTGTGTGTATAAGGTGTATAGAATGAGCTGCAGGCTATGTGTGTGTATAAGGTGTATAGAATGAGCTGCAGGCTATGTGTGTGTATAAGGTGTATAGAATGATCTGCAGGCTGTGTGTGTATAAGGTGTATAGAATGAGCTGCAGGCTGTGTGTGTGTGTGTATAAGGTGTATAGAATGAGCTGCAGGCTGTGTGTGTGTGTATAAGGTGTATAGAATGAGCTGCAGGCTGTGTGTGTGTGTATAAGGTGTATAGAATGAGCTGCAGGCTGTGTGTGTGTGTATAAGGTGTATAGAATGAGCTGCAGGCTGTGTGTGTGTGTGTGTGTGTATAAGGTGTATAGAATGAGCTGCAGGCTATGTGTGTGTATAAGGTGTACAGAATGAGCTGCAGGCTGTGTGTATAAGGTGTATAGAATGAGCTGCAGGCTGTGTGTATAAGGTGTATAGAATGAGCTGCAGGCTGTGTGTATAAGGTGTATAGAATGAGCTGCAGGCTGTGTGTGTATACGATGTATAGAATGAGCTGCAGGCTGTGTGTGTGTATAAGGTGTATAGAATGAGCTGCAGGCTGTGTGTATAAGGTGTATAGAATGAGCTGCAGGCTGTGTGTGTGTGTATAAGGTGTATAGAATGATCTGCAGGCTGTGTGTGTATAAGGTGTATAGAATGAGCTACAGGCTATGTGTGTGTATAAGGTGTATAGAATGAGCTGCAGGCTATGTGTGTGTATAAGGTGTATAGAATGAGCTGCAGGCTGTGTTTGTATGTGTGTGTATAAGGTGTATAGAATGAGCTGCAGGCTGTGTGTGTGTATAAGGTGTATAGAATGAGCTGCAGGCTGTGTGTGTGTATAAGGTGTATAGAATGAGCTGCAGGCTGTGTGTGTGTTTGTATAAGGTGTATAGAATGAGCTGCAGGCTGTGTGTATAAGGTGTATAGAATGAGCTGCAGGCTGTGTGTGTGTGTATAAGGTGTATAGAATGAGCTGCAGGCTGTGTGTGTGTGTATAAGGTGTATAGAATGAGCTGCAGGCTGTGTGTGTATATAAGGTGTATAGAATGAGCTGCAGGCTGTGTGTGTATATAAGGTGTATAGAATGAGCTGCAGGCTGTGGGTGTATAAGGTTTATAGAATGAGCTGCAGGCTATGTGTGTATAAGGTGTATAGAATGAGCTGCAGGCTGTGTGTGTATAAGGTGTATAGAATGAGCTGCAGGCTGTGTGTGTGTACATAAGGTGTATAGAATGAGCTGCAGGCTGTGTGTGTTTAAGGTGTATAGAATGAGCTGCAGGCTGTGTGTGTGTATAAGGTGTATAGAATGACCTGCAGGCTGTGTGTGTATAAGGTGTATAGAATGAGCTGCAGGCTGTGTGTGTGTGTGTGTATAAGGTGTATAGAATGAGCTGCAGGCTGTGTGTATAAGGTGTATAGAATGAGCTGCAGGCTATGTGTGTGTGTGTATAAGGTGTATAGAAAGAGCTGCAGGCTGTGTGTGTGTATAAGGTGTATAGAATGAGCTGCAGGCTGTGTGTGTGTATAAGGTGTATAGAATGAGCTGCAGGCTGTGTGTGTATAAGGTGTATAGAATGAGCTGCAGGCTGTGTGTGTGTGTGTGTGTGTATAAGGTGTATAGAATGAGCTGCAGGCTGTGTGTATAAGGTGTATAGAATGAGCTGCAGGCTATGTGTGTGTGTATAAGGTGTATAGAATGAGCTGCAGGCTATGTGTGTGTATAAGGTGTATAGAATGAGCTGCAGGCTGTGTGTGTGTATAAGGTGTATAGAATGAGCTGCAGGCTGTGTGTGTATACGATGTATAGAATGAGCTGCAGGCTGTGTGTGTATAAGGTGTATAGAATGAGCTGCAGGCTGTGTGTGTGTACATAAGGTGTATAGAATGAGCTGCAGGCTGTGTGTGTTTAAGGTGTATAGAATGAGCTGCAGGCTGTGTGTGTGTATAAGGTGTATAGAATGACCTGCAGGCTGTGTGTGTATAAGGTGTATAGAATGAGCTGCAGGCTGTGTGTGTGTATAAGGTGTATAGAATGAGCTGCAGGCTGTGTGTATAAGGTGTATAGAATGAGCTGCAGGCTGTGTGTATAAGGTGTATAGAATGAGCTGCAGGCTGTGTGTGTATACGATGTATAGAATGAGCTGCAGGCTGTGTGTGTGTATAAGGTGTATAGAATGAGCTGCAGGCTGTGTGTATAAGGTGTATAGAATGAGCTGCAGGCTGTGTGTGTGTGTATAAGGTGTATAGAATGATCTGCAGGCTGTGTGTGTATAAGGTGTATAGAATGAGCTGCAGGCTGTGTGTGTGTGTATAAGGTGTATAGAATGAGCTGCAGGCTGTGTGTGTGTATAAGGTGTATAGAATGAGCTGCAGGCTGTGTGTGTGTGTATAAGGTGTATAGAATGAGCTGCAGGCTGTCTGTGTGTATATAAGGTGTATAGAATGAGCTGCAGGCTGTGTGTGTGTGTGTGTATAAGGTGTATAATATGAGCTGCAGGCTGTGTGTGTGTGTGTATAAGGTGTATAGAATGAGCTGCAGGCTGTGTGTATCAGGTGTATAGAATGAGCTGCAGGCTGTGTGTGTGTGTGTATATAAGGTGTATAGAATGATCTGCAGGCTGTGTGTGTATAAGGTGTATAGAATGAGCTGCAGGCTGTGTGTGTATAAGGTGTATAGAATGAGCAGCAGGCGTGGTGTGGGTATAAGGTGTATAGAATGAGCTGCAGGCTGTGTGTGTATAAGGTGTATAGAATGACCTGCAGGCTGTGTGTGTGTATAAGATGTATAGAATGAGCTGCAGGCTGTGTGTGTGTATAAGGTGTATAGAATGAGCTGCAGGCTGTGTGTGTGTATAAGGTGTATAGAATGAGCTGCAGGCTGTGTGTGTGTATAAGGTGTATAGAATGAGCTGCAGGCTGTGTGTATAAGGTGTATAGAATGAGCTGCAGGCTATGTGTGTGTATAAGGTGTATAGAATGAGCTGCAGGCTGTGTTTGTGTGTGTGTGTATAAGGTGTATAGAATGATCTGCAGGCTCTGTGTGTATAAGGTGTATAGAATGAGCTGCAGGCTGTGTGTGTGTGTATAAGGTGTATAGAATGAGCTGCAGGCTGTGTGTATAAGGTGTATAGAATGAGCTGCAGGCTGTGTGTGTGTGTGTGTGTGTGTGTGTGTGTGTGTGTGTGTGTGTGTGTGTGTGTAAGGTGTATAGAATGATCTGCAGGCTCTGTGTGTATTATGTGTATAGAATGAGCTGCAGGCTGTGTGTGTGTGTATAAGGTGTATAGAATGAGCTGCAGGCTGTGTGTGTGTGTGTGTATAAGGTGTATAGAATGAGCTGCAGGCTATGTGTGTGTGTGTATAAGGTGTATAGAATGAGCTGCAGGCTATGTGTGTGTGTGTGTATAAGGTGTATAGAATGAGCTGCAGGCTATGTGTGTGTGTGTATAAGGTGTATAGAATGAGCTGCAGGCTATGTGTGTGTGTGTGTATAAGGTGTATAGAATGAGCTGCAGGCTATGTGTGTGTGTAAGGTGCATAGAATGAGCTGCAGGCTATGTGTGTGTGTATAAGGTGTATAGAATGAGCTGCAGGCTGTGTGTGGGTATAAGGTGTATAGAATGAGCTGCAGGCTGTGTGTGGGTATAAGGTGTATAGAATGAGCTGCAGGCTGTGTGTTTATAAGGTGTATAGAATGAGCTGCAGGCTATGTGTGTGTGTATAAGGTGTATAGAATGAGCTGCAGGCTATGTGTGTGTGTGTGTAAGGTGTATAGAATGAGCTGCAGGCTATGTGTGTGTGTATATAAGATGTATAGAATGAGCTGCAGGCTGTGTGTGTATAAGGTGTATAGAATGAGCTGCAGGCTGTGTGTGTATAAGGTGTATAGAATGAGCTGCAGGCTGTGTGTGTATTAGGTGTATAGAATGATCTGCAGGCTGTGTGTGTGTTTATAAGGTGTATAGAATGAGCTGCAGGCTGTGTGTTTATAAGGTGTATAGAATGAGCTGCAGGCTATGTGTGTGTGTATAAGGTGTATAGAATGAGCTGCAGGCTATGTGTGTGTGTGTGTGTGTATAAGGTGTATAGAATGAGCTGCAGGCTATGTGTGTGTGTATATAAGATGTATAGAATGAGCTGCAGGCTGTGTGTTTGTATAAGGTGTATAGAATGAGCTGCAGGCTGTGTGTGTGTATAAGGTGTATAGAATGAGCTGCAGGCTGTGTGTGTATAAGGTGTATAGAATGAGCTGCAGGCTATGTGTGTGTGTGTGTGTGTATAAGGTGTATAGAATGAGCTGCAGGCTATGTGTGTGTGTATATAAAATGTATAGAATGAGCTGCAGGCTGTGTGTGTGTATAAGGTGTATAGAATGAGCTGCAGGCTGTGTGTGTGTATAAGGTGTATAGAATGAGCTGCAGGCTATGTGTGTGTGTGTATAAGGTGTATAGAATGAGCTGCAGGCTGTGTGTGTGTATATAAGGTGTATAGAATGAGCTGCAGGCTATGTGTGTGTATAAGTTGTATAGAATGAGCTGCAGGCTGTGTGTGTGTGTATAAGGTGTATAGAATGAGCTGCAGGCTATGTGTGTGTGTGTATAAGGTTTATAGAATGAGCTGCAGACTGTGTGTAAATAAGGTGTATATATAATGACCTGCAGGCTGTATGTGTGTATAAGGTGTATAGAAAGAGCTGCAGGCTGTGTGTGTGTATAAGGTGTATAGAATGAGCTGCAGGCTGTGTGTGTGTGTATAAGGTGTATAGAATGAGCTGCAGGCTGTGTGTGTGTATATAAGGTGTATAGAATGAGCTGTAGGCTTTGTGTGTGTATAAGGTGTATAGAATGAGCTGCAGGCTGTGTGTGTGTATAAGGTGTATAGAATGAGCTGCAGGCTATGTTTGTATATAAGGTGTATAGAATGAGCTGCAGGCTGTGTGTGTATAAGGTGTATAGGATGAGCTGCAGGCTGTGTGTGTATAAGGTGTATAGGATGAGCTGCAGGCTGTGTGTGTGTATAAGGTGTATAGAATGAGCTGCAGGCTGTGTGTGTATAAGGTGTATAGAATGAGCTGCAGGCTGTGTGTGTATAAGGTGTATAGAATGAGCTGCAGGCTGTGTGTGTGTATAAGGTGTATAGAATGAGCTGCAGGCTGTGTGTGTATAAGGTGTATAGAATGAGCTGCAGGCTGTGTGTGTGTATAAGGTGTATAGAATGAGCTACAGGCTGTGTGTGTATAAGCTGTATAGAATGAGCTGCAGGCTGTGTGTGTATATTTAAGGTGTATAGAATGAGCTGTAGGCTGTGTGTGTGTATAAGGTGTATAGAATATGCTGCAGGCTATGTGTGTGCATAAGGTGTATAGAATGAGCTGCAGGCTATGTGTTTGTATAACGTGTATAGGATGAGCTGCAGGCTGAATGTGTATAAGGTGTATAGAATGAGCTGCAGGCTATGTGTTTGTATAACGTGTATAGGATGAGCTGCAGGCTGTGTGTGTGTGTATAAGGTGTATAGAATGAGCTGCAGGCTGTGTGTGTGTATAAGGTGTATAGAATGAGCTGCAGGCTGTGTTTGTATAAGGTGTATAGAATGAGCTGCAGGCTGTGTGTGTGTGTGTGTATAAGGTGTATCGAATGAGCTGCAGGCTGTGTGTGTGTATAAGGTGTATAGAATGAGCTGCAGGCAGTGTGTGTGTATATAAGGTGTATAGAATGAGCTGTAGGCTGTGTGTGTGTACAAGGTGTATAGAATGAGCTGCAGGCTGTGTGTGTGTGTATAAGGTGTATAGAATGAGCTGCAGGCTGTGTGTGTATAAGGTGTATAGAATGAGCTGCAGGCTGTGTGTGTGTGTATAAGGTGTATAGAATGAGCTGCAGGCTGTGTATATATTAGGTGTATAGAATGAGCTGCAGGCTGTGTGTGTGTGTATGTGTATAAGGTGTATAGAATGAGCTGCAGGCTGTGTGTGTATAAGGTGTATAGAATGAGCTGCAGGCTGTGTGTGTGTATAAGGTGTATAGAATGAGCTGCAGGCTGTGTGTGTGTATAAGGTGTACAGAATGATCTGCAGGCTGTGTGTGTATAAGGTGTATAGAATGAGCTGCAGGCTGTGTGTGTGTGTATAAGGTGTATAGAATGAGCTGCAGGCTGTGTGTGTGTATAAGGTGTATAGAATGACCTGCAGGCTGTGTGTTTGTATAAGGTGTATAGAATGAGCTGCAGGCTGTGTGTGTGTATATAAGGTGTATAGAATGAGCTGCAGGCTGTGTGTATAAGGTGTATAGAATGAGCTGCAGGCTATGTGTGTATAAGGTGTATAGAATGAGCTGCAGGCTATGTGTGTATAAGGTGTATAGAATGAGCTGCAGGCTGTGTGTGTATAAGGTGTATAGAATGAGCTGCAGGCTGTGTGTGTGTATATAAGGTGTATAGAATGACCTGCAGGCTGTGTGTGTATAAGGTGTATAGAATGAGCTGCAGGCTGTGTGTGTGTATAAGGTGTATAGAATGACCTGCAGGCTGTGTGTGTATAAGGTGTATAGAATGAGCTGCAGGCTGTGTGTGTGTGTATAAGGTGTATAGAATGAGCTGCAGGCTGTGTGTGTATATAAGGTGTATAGAATGAGCTGCAGGCTGTGTGTGTGTGTATAAGTTGTATAGAATGAGCTGCAGGCTGTGTGTGTGTGTATAAGGTGTATAGAATGAGCTGCAGGCTGTGTGTGTGTGTGTGTATAAGGTGTATAGAATGAGCTGCAGGCTATGTGTATAAGGTGTATAGAATGAGCTACAGGCAGTGTGTGTGTGTATAAGGTGTATATAATGAGCTGCAGGCTGTGTGTGTGTATATAAGGTGTATAGAATGAGCTGCAGGCTATGTGTGTATATAAGGTGTATAGAATGAGCTGCAGGCTATGTGTGTGTATAAGGTGTATAGAATGATCTGCAGGCTGTGTGTGTATAAGGTGTATAGAATGAGCTGCAGGCTGTGTGTGTGTGTGTATAAGGTGTATAGAATGAGCTGCAGGCTGTGTGTGTGTATAAGGTGTATAGAATGAGCTGAAGGCTGTGTGTGTGTGTGTATAAGGTGTATAGAATGATCTGCAGGCTGTGTGTATAAGGTGTATAGAATGAGCTGCAGGCTGTGTGTGTGTGTGTGTGTGTGTGTGTATAAGGTGTATAGAATGATCTGCAGGCTCTGTGTGTATAAGGTGTATAGAATGAGCTGCAGGCTGTGTGTGTGTGTATAAGGTGTATAGAATGAGCTGCAGGCTGTGTGTGTGTATAAGGTGTATAGAATGAGCTGCAGGCTGTGTGTGTGTGTATAAGGTGTATAGAATGAGCTGCAGGCTGTGTGTATCAGGTGTATAGAATGAGCTGCAGGCTGTGTGTGTATAAGGTGTATAGAATGAGCTGCAGGCTATGTGTGTGTATAAGGTGTATAGAATGAGCTGCAGGCTGTGTGTGTGTATATAAGGTGTATAGAATGAGCTGCAGGCTGTGTGTGTGTGTGTATAAGGTGTATAGAATGAGCTGCAGGCTGTGTGTGTGTGTGTAAGGTGTATAGAATGAGCTGCAGGCTGTGTGTATAAGGTGTATAGAATGAGCTGCAGGCTGTGTGTGTGTATAAGGTGTATAGAATGAGCTGCAGGCTGTGTGTGTGTATATAAGGTGTATAGAATGAGCTGCAGGCTGTGTATAAGGTTTATAGAATGAGCTGCAGGCTGTGTGTGTGTATAAGGTATATAGAATGAGCTGCAGGCTATGTGTGTGTATAAGATGTATAGAATGATCTGCAGGCTGTGTGTGTATAAGGTGTATAGAATGAGCTGCAGGCTGTGTGTGTGTGTGTATAAGGTGTATAGAATGAGCGGCAGGCTGTGTGTGTGTGTATAAGGTGTATAGAATGAGCTGCAGGCTGTGTGTGTGTGTGTGTGTGTATAAGGTGTATAGAATGATCTGCAGGCTCTGTGTGTATAAGGTGTATAGAATGATCTGCAGGCTCTGTGTGTATAAGGTGTATAGAATGAGCTGCAGGCTCTGTGTGTATAAGGTGTATAGAATGAGCTGCAGGCTATGTGTGTGTATAAGGTGTATAGAATGAGCTGCAGGCTGTGTGTGTGTGTATAAGGTGTATAGAATGAGCTGCAGGCTGTGTGTGTGTATAAGGTGTATAGAATGAGCTGCAGGCTGTGTGTGTGTGTGTATAAGGTGTATAGAATGAGCTGCAGGCTGTGTGTATAAGGTGTATAGAATGAGCTGCAGGCTGTGTGTGTGTATAAGGTGTATAGAATGAGCTGCAGGCTGTGTGTGTGTATATAAGGTGTATAGAATGAGCTGCAGGCTGTGTATAAGGTTTATAGAATGAGCTGCAGGCTGTGTGTGTGTATAAGGTGTATAGAATGAGCTGCAGGCTGTGTGTGTATAAGGTATATAGAATGTGCTGCAGGCTGTGTGTGTGTATAAGGTGTATAGAATGAGCTGCAGGCTATGTGTGTGTATAAGGTGTATAGAATGAGCTGCAGGCTATGTGTGTGTATAAGGTGTATAGAATGATCTGCAGGCTGTGTGTGTATAAGGTGTATAGAATGAGCTGCAGGCTGTGTGTGTGTGTGTATAAGGTGTATAGAATGAGCTGCAGGCTGTGTGTGTGTGTATAAGGTGTATAGAATGAGCTGCAGGCTGTGTGTGTGTGTATAAGGTGTATAGAATGAGCTGCAGGCTGTGTGTGTGTGTATAAGGTGTATAGAATGAGCTGCAGGCTGTGTGTGTGTATAAGGTGTATAGAATGAGCTGCAGGCTGTGTGTGTGTGTGTGTGTGTATAAGGTGTATAGAATGAGCTGCAGGCTATGTGTGTGTATAAGGTGTACAGAATGAGCTGCAGGCTGTGTGTATAAGGTGTATAGAATGAGCTGCAGGCTGTGTTTGTGTGTGTGTGTATAAGGTGTATAGAATGAGCTGCTGGCTGTGTGTGTGTGTGTGTGTATAAGGTGTATAGAATGAGCTGCAGGCTGTGTGTGTGTGTATAAGGTGTATAGAATGAGCTGCAGGCTGTGTGTGTGTGTATAAGGTGTATAGAATGAGCTGCAGGCTGTGTGTGTGTGTATAAGGTGTATAGAATGAGCTGCAGGCTGTGTGTGTGTGATAAGGTGTATAGAATGAGCTGCAGGCTGTGTGTATCAGGTGTATAGAATGAGCTGCAGGCTGTGTGTGTGTATAAGGTGTATAGAATGAGCTTCAGGCTATGTGTGTGTATAAGGTGTATAGAATGAGCTGCAGGCTGTGTGTGTGTGTGTGTATAAGGTGTATAGAATGAGCTGCAGGCTGTGTGTATAAGGTGTATAGAATGAGCTGCAGGCTGTGTGTGTGTGTATAAGGTGTATAGAATGATCTGCAGGCTGTGTGTGTATAAGGTGTATAGAATGAGCTGCAGGCTGTGTGTGTGTGTGTATAAGGTGTATAGAATGAGCTGCAGGCTGTGTGTGTGTGTATAAGGTGTATAGAATGAGCTGCAGGCTGTGTGTGTGTGTATAAGGTGTATAGAATGAGCTGCAGGCTATGTGTGTGTGTATAAGGTGTATAGAATGAGCTGCAGGCTATGTGTGTGTGTATAAGGTGTATAGAATGAGCTGCAGGCTGTGTGTGTGTATAAGGTGTATAGAATGAGCTGCAGGCTGTGTGTGTGTATATAAGGTGTATAGAATGAGCTGCAGGCTGTGTATAAGGTGTATAGAATGAGCTGCAGGCTGTGTGTGTGTATAAGGTGTATAGAATGAGCTGCAGGCTGTGTGTGTATAAGGTGTATACAATGAGCTGCAGGCTGTGTGTGTATAAGGTATATAGAATGTGCTGCAGGCTGTGTGTGTGTATAAGGTTTATAGAATGAGCTGCAGGCTATGTGTGTGTATAAGGTGTATAGAATGAGCTGCAGGCTATGTGTGTATAAGGTGTATAGAATGATCTGCAGGCTGTGTGTGTATAAGGTGTATATAATGAGCTGCAGGCTTTGTGTGTGTGTGTATAAGGTGTATAGAATGAGCTGCAGGCTGTGTGTGTTTGTATAAGGTGTATAGAATGAGCTGCAGGCTGTGTGTGTGTGCATAAGGTGTATAGAATGAGCTGCAGGCTGTGTGTGTGTGCATAAGGTGTATAGAATAAGCTGCAGGCTGTGTGTGTGTGTATAAGGTGTATAGAATGAGCTGCAGGCTGTGTGTGTGTGTATAAGGTGTATAGAATGAGCTGCAGGCTGTGTGTATCAGGTGTATAGAATGAGCTGCAGGCTGTGTGTGTGTATAAGGTGTATAGAATGAGCTGCAGGCTATGTGTGTGTATAATGTGTACAGAATGAGCTGCAGGCTGTGTGTATAAGGTGTATAGAATGAGCTGCAGGCTGTGTTTGTGTGTGTATAAGGTGTATAGAATGATCTGCAGGCTGTGTGTGTATAAGGTGTATAGAATGAGCTGCAGGCTGTGTGTGTGTGTATAAGGTGTATAGAATGAGCTGCAGGCTGTGTGTGTGTGTATAAGGTGTATAGAATGAGCTGCAGGCTGTGTGTGTTTGTATAAGGTGTATAGAATGAGCTGCAGGCTGTGTGTGTGTGTATAAGGTGTTTAGAATGAGCTGCAGGCTGTGTGTGTGTGTATAAGGTGTATAGAATGAGCTGCAGGCTGTGTATGTGTGTATAAGGTGTATAGAATGAGCTGCAGGCTGTGTGTATCAGGTGTATAGAATGAGCTGCAGGCTGTGTGTGTGTATAAGGTGTATAGAATGAGCTGCAGGCTATGTGTGTGTATAAGGTGTATAGAATGAGCTGCAGGCTGTGTTTGTGTGTGTGTGTATAAGGTGTATAGAATGATCTGCAGGCTGTGTGTGTATAAGGTGTATAGAATGAGCTGCAGGCTGTGTGTGTGTGTGTGTGTATAAGGTGTATAGAATGAGCTGCAGGCTGTGTGTGTGTGTGTATTAGGTGTATAGAATGAGCTGCAGGCTGTGTGTGTGTATAAGGTGTATAGAATGAGCTGCAGGCTGTGTGTGTGTGTATAAGGTGTATAGAATGAGCTGCAGGCTGTGTGTATCAGGTGTATAGAATGAGCTGCAGGCTGTGTGTGTGTATAAGGTGTATAGAATGAGCTGCAGGCTGTGTGTGTGTGTATAAGGTGTATAGAATGAGCTGCAGGCCATGTGTGTGTATAAGGTGTATAGAATGAGCTGCAGGCTGTGTGTTTGTGTATAAGGTGTATAGAATGAGCTGCAGGCTGTGTGTATAAGGTGTATAGAATGAGCTGCAGGCTGTGTTTGTGTGTGTGTGTATAAGGTGTATAGAATGATCTGCAGGCTGTGGGTGTATAAGGTGTATAGAATGAGCTGCAGGCTGTGTGTGTGTGTGTATAAGGTGTATAGAATGAGCTGCAGGCTGTGTGTGTGTGTATAAGGTGTATAGAATGAGCTGCAGGCTGTGTGTATAAGGTGTATAGAATGAGCTGCAGGCTGTGTGTGTGTATAAGGTGAATAGAATGAGCTGCAGGCTGTGTGTGTGTGTATATAAGGTGTATAGAATGAGCTGCAGGCTGTGTATAAGGTGTATAGAATGAGCTGCAGGCTGTGTGTGTGTATAAGGTGTATAGAATGAGCTGCAGGCTGTGTGTGTATAAGGTGTATAGAATGAGCTGCAGGCTGTGTGTGTATAAGGTATATAGAATGTGCTGCAGGCTGTGTGTGTATAAGGTGTATAGAATGAGCTACAGGCTATGTGTGTGTATAAGGTGTATAGAATGAGCTGCAGGCTATGTGTGTGTATAAGGTGTATAGAATGAGCTGCAGGCTGTGTTTGTATGTGTGTGTATAAGGTGTATAGAATGAGCTGCAGGCTGTGTGTGTGTATAAGGTGTATAGAATGAGCTGCAGGCTGTGTGTGTGTATAAGGTGTATAGAATGAGCTGCAGGCTGTGTGTGTGTTTGTATAAGGTGTATAGAATGAGCTGCAGGCTGTGTGTATAAGGTGTATAGAATGAGCTGCAGGCTGTGTGTGTGTGTATAAGGTGTATAGAATGAGCTGCAGGCTGTGTGTGTGTGTATAAGGTGTATAGAATGAGCTGCAGGCTGTGTGTGTATATAAGGTGTATAGAATGAGCTGCAGGCTGTGGGTGTATAAGGTTTATAGAATGAGCTGCAGGCTATGTGTGTATAAGGTGTATAGAATGAGCTGCAGGCTGTGTGTGTATAAGGTGTATAGAATGAGCTGCAGGCTGTGTGTGTGTACATAAGGTGTATAGAATGAGCTGCAGGCTGTGTGTGTTTAAGGTGTATAGAATGAGCTGCAGGCTGTGTGTGTGTATAAGGTGTATAGAATGACCTGCAGGCTGTGTGTGTATAAGGTGTATAGAATGAGCTGCAGGCTGTGTGTGTGTGTGTATAAGGTGTATAGAATGAGCTGCAGGCTGTGTGTATAAGGTGTATAGAATGAGCTGCAGGCTATGTGTGTGTGTGTATAAGGTGTATAGAAAGAGCTGCAGGCTGTGTGTGTGTATAAGGTGTATAGAATGAGCTGCAGGCTGTGTGTGTGTATAAGGTGTATAGAATGAGCTGCAGGCTGTGTGTGTATAAGGTGTATAGAATGAGCTGCAGGCTGTGTGTGTGTGTGTGTGTGTATAAGGTGTATAGAATGAGCTGCAGGCTGTGTGTATAAGGTGTATAGAATGAGCTGCAGGCTATGTGTGTGTGTATAAGGTGTATAGAATGAGCTGCAGGCTATGTGTGTGTATAAGGTGTATAGAATGAGCTGCAGGCTGTGTGTGTGTATAAGGTGTATAGAATGAGCTGCAGGCTGTGTGTGTATACGATGTATAGAATGAGCTGCAGGCTGTGTGTGTGTATAAGGTGTATAGAATGAGCTGCAGGCTGTGTGTATAAGGTGTATAGAATGAGCTGCAGGCTGTGTGTATAAGGTGTATAGAATGAGCTGCAGGCTGTGTGTGTATACGATGTATAGAATGAGCTGCAGGCTGTGTGTGTGTATAAGGTGTATAGAATGAGCTGCAGGCTGTGTGTATAAGGTGTATAGAATGAGCTGCAGGCTGTGTGTGTGTGTATAAGGTGTATAGAATGATCTGCAGGCTGTGTGTGTATAAGGTGTATAGAATGAGCTGCAGGCTGTGTGTGTGTGTATAAGGTGTATAGAATGAGCTGCAGGCTGTGTGTGTGTATAAGGTGTATAGAATGAGCTGCAGGCTGTGTGTGTGTGTATAAGGTGTATAGAATGAGCTGCAGGCTGTCTGTGTGTATATAAGGTGTATAGAATGAGCTGCAGGCTGTGTGTGTGTGTGTGTATAAGGTGTATAATATGAGCTGCAGGCTGTGTGTGTGTGTGTATAAGGTGTATAGAATGAGCTGCAGGCTGTGTGTATCAGGTGTATAGAATGAGCTGCAGGCTGTGTGTGTGTGTGTATATAAGGTGTATAGAATGATCTGCAGGCTGTGTGTGTATAAGGTGTATAGAATGAGCTGCAGGCTGTGTGTGTATAAGGTGTATAGAATGAGCAGCAGGCGTGGTGTGGGTATAAGGTGTATAGAATGAGCTGCAGGCTGTGTGTGTATAAGGTGTATAGAATGACCTGCAGGCTGTGTGTGTGTATAAGATGTATAGAATGAGCTGCAGGCTGTGTGTGTGTATAAGGTGTATAGAATGAGCTGCAGGCTGTGTGTGTGTATAAGGTGTATAGAATGAGCTGCAGGCTATGTGTGTGTGTGTGTATAAGGTGTATAGAATGAGCTGCAGGCTATGTGTGTGTGTGTATAAGGTGTATAGAATGAGCTGCAGGCTATGTGTGTGTGTGTGTATAAGGTGTATAGAATGAGCTGCAGGCTATGTGTGTGTGTAAGGTGCATAGAATGAGCTGCAGGCTATGTGTGTGTGTATAAGGTGTATAGAATGAGCTGCAGGCTGTGTGTGGGTATAAGGTGTATAGAATGAGCTGCAGGCTGTGTGTGGGTATAAGGTGTATAGAATGAGCTGCAGGCTGTGTGTTTATAAGGTGTATAGAATGAGCTGCAGGCTATGTGTGTGTGTATAAGGTGTATAGAATGAGCTGCAGGCTATGTGTGTGTGTGTGTAAGGTGTATAGAATGAGCTGCAGGCTATGTGTGTGTGTATATAAGATGTATAGAATGAGCTGCAGGCTGTGTGTGTATAAGGTGTATAGAATGAGCTGCAGGCTGTGTGTGTATAAGGTGTATAGAATGAGCTGCAGGCTGTGTGTGTATTAGGTGTATAGAATGATCTGCAGGCTGTGTGTGTGTTTATAAGGTGTATAGAATGAGCTGCAGGCTGTGTGTTTATAAGGTGTATAGAATGAGCTGCAGGCTATGTGTGTGTGTATAAGGTGTATAGAATGAGCTGCAGGCTATGTGTGTGTGTGTATAAGGTGTATAGAATGAGCTGCAGGCTATGTGTGTGTGTATATAAGATGTATAGAATGAGCTGCAGGCTGTGTGTTTGTATAAGGTGTATAGAATGAGCTGCAGGCTGTGTGTGTGTATAAGGTGTATAGAATGAGCTGCAGGCTGTGTGTGTATAAGGTGTATAGAATGAGCTGCAGGCTATGTGTGTGTGTGTGTGTGTATAAGGTGTATAGAATGAGCTGCAGGCTATGTGTGTGTGTATATAAAATGTATAGAATGAGCTGCAGGCTGTGTGTGTGTATAAGGTGTATAGAATGAGCTGCAGGCTGTGTGTGTGTATAAGGTGTATAGAATGAGCTGCAGGCTATGTGTGTGTGTGTATAAGGTGTATAGAATGAGCTGCAGGCTGTGTGTGTGTATATAAGGTGTATAGAATGAGCTGCAGGCTATGTGTGTGTATAAGTTGTATAGAATGAGCTGCAGGCTGTGTGTGTGTGTATAAGGTGTATAGAATGAGCTGCAGGCTATGTGTGTGTGTGTATAAGGTTTATAGAATGAGCTGCAGACTGTGTGTAAATAAGGTGTATATATAATGACCTGCAGGCTGTATGTGTGTATAAGGTGTATAGAAAGAGCTGCAGGCTGTGTGTGTGTATAAGGTGTATAGAATGAGCTGCAGGCTGTGTGTGTGTGTATAAGGTGTATAGAATGAGCTGCAGGCTGTGTGTGTGTATATAAGGTGTATAGAATGAGCTGTAGGCTTTGTGTGTGTATAAGGTGTATAGAATGAGCTGCAGGCTGTGTGTGTGTATAAGGTGTATAGAATGAGCTGCAGGCTATGTTTGTATATAAGGTGTATAGAATGAGCTGCAGGCTGTGTGTGTATAAGGTGTATAGAATGAGCTGCAGGCTGTGTGTGTGTATAAGGTGTATAGAATGAGCTACAGGCTGTGTGTGTATAAGCTGTATAGAATGAGCTGCAGGCTGTGTGTGTATATTTAAGGTGTATAGAATGAGCTGTAGGCTGTGTGTGTGTATAAGGTGTATAGAATATGCTGCAGGCTATGTGTGTGCATAAGGTGTATAGAATGAGCTGCAGGCTATGTGTTTGTATAACGTGTATAGGATGAGCTGCAGGCTGAATGTGTATAAGGTGTATAGAATGAGCTGCAGGCTATGTGTTTGTATAACGTGTATAGGATGAGCTGCAGGCTGTGTGTGTGTGTATAAGGTGTATAGAATGAGCTGCAGGCTGTGTGTGTGTATAAGGTGTATAGAATGAGCTGCAGGCTGTGTTTGTATAAGGTGTATAGAATGAGCTGCAGGCTGTGTGTGTGTGTGTGTATAAGGTGTATCGAATGAGCTGCAGGCTGTGTGTGTGTATAAGGTGTATAGAATGAGCTGCAGGCAGTGTGTGTGTATATAAGGTGTATAGAATGAGCTGTAGGCTGTGTGTGTGTACAAGGTGTATAGAATGAGCTGCAGGCTGTGTGTGTGTGTATAAGGTGTATAGAATGAGCTGCAGGCTGTGTGTGTATAAGGTGTATAGAATGAGCTGCAGGCTGTGTGTGTGTGTATAAGGTGTATAGAATGAGCTGCAGGCTGTGTATATATTAGGTGTATAGAATGAGCTGCAGGCTGTGTGTGTGTGTGTGTGTATAAGGTGTATAGAATGAGCTGCAGGCTGTGTGTGTATAAGGTGTATAGAATGAGCTGCAGGCTGTGTGTGTGTATAAGGTGTATAGAATGAGCTGCAGGCTGTGTGTGTGTATAAGGTGTACAGAATGATCTGCAGGCTGTGTGTGTATAAGGTGTATAGAATGAGCTGCAGGCTGTGTGTGTGTGTATAAGGTGTATAGAATGAGCTGCAGGCTGTGTGTGTGTATAAGGTGTATAGAATGACCTGCAGGCTGTGTGTTTGTATAAGGTGTATAGAATGAGCTGCAGGCTGTGTGTGTGTATATAAGGTGTATAGAATGAGCTGCAGGCTGTGTGTATAAGGTGTATAGAATGAGCTGCAGGCTATGTGTGTATAAGGTGTATAGAATGAGCTGCAGGCTATGTGTGTATAAGGTGTATAGAATGAGCTGCAGGCTGTGTGTGTATAAGGTGTATAGAATGAGCTGCAGGCTGTGTGTGTGTATATAAGGTGTATAGAATGACCTGCAGGCTGTGTGTGTATAAGGTGTATAGAATGAGCTGCAGGCTGTGTGTGTGTATAAGGTGTATAGAATGACCTGCAGGCTGTGTGTGTATAAGGTGTATAGAATGAGCTGCAGGCTGTGTGTGTGTGTATAAGGTGTATAGAATGAGCTGCAGGCTGTGTGTGTATATAAGGTGTATAGAATGAGCTGCAGGCTGTGTGTGTGTGTATAAGTTGTATAGAATGAGCTGCAGGCTGTGTGTGTGTATAAGGTGTATAGAATGAGCTGCAGGCTGTGTGTGTGTGTGTGTATAAGGTGTATAGAATGAGCTGCAGGCTATGTGTATAAGGTGTATAGAATGAGCTACAGGCAGTGTGTGTGTGTGTATAAGGTGTATATAATGAGCTGCAGGCTGTGTGTGTGTATATAAGGTGTATAGAATGAGCTGCAGGCTATGTGTGTATATAAGGTGTATAGAATGAGCTGCAGGCTATGTGTGTGTATAAGGTGTATAGAATGATCTGCAGGCTGTGTGTGTATAAGGTGTATAGAATGAGCTGCAGGCTGTGTGTGTGTGTGTATAAGGTGTATAGAATGAGCTGCAGGCTGTGTGTGTGTATAAGGTGTATAGAATGAGCTGAAGGCTGTGTGTGTGTGTGTATAAGGTGTATAGAATGATCTGCAGGCTGTGTGTATAAGGTGTATAGAATGAGCTGCAGGCTGTGTGTGTGTGTGTGTGTGTGTGTATAAGGTGTATAGAATGATCTGCAGGCTCTGTGTGTATAAGGTGTATAGAATGAGCTGCAGGCTGTGTGTGTGTGTATAAGGTGTATAGAATGAGCTGCAGGCTGTGTGTGTGTATAAGGTGTATAGAATGAGCTGCAGGCTGTGTGTGTGTGTATAAGGTGTATAGAATGAGCTGCAGGCTGTGTGTATCAGGTGTATAGAATGAGCTGCAGGCTGTGTGTGTATAAGGTGTATAGAATGAGCTGCAGGCTATGTGTGTGTATAAGGTGTATAGAATGAGCTGCAGGCTGTGTGTGTGTATATAAGGTGTATAGAATGAGCTGCAGGCTGTGTGTGTGTGTGTATAAGGTGTATAGAATGAGCTGCAGGCTGTGTGTGTGTGTAAGGTGTATAGAATGAGCTGCAGGCTGTGTGTATAAGGTGTATAGAATGAGCTGCAGGCTGTGTGTGTGTATAAGGTGTATAGAATGAGCTGCAGGCTGTGTGTGTGTATATAAGGTGTATAGAATGAGCTGCAGGCTGTGTATAAGGTTTATAGAATGAGCTGCAGGCTGTGTGTGTATAAGGTGTATAGAATGAGCTGCAGGCTGTGTGTGTGTATAAGGTATATAGAATGTGCTGCAGGCTGTGTGTGTGTATAAGGTGTATAGAATGAGCTGCAGGCTGTGTGTGTATAAGGTGTATAGAATGAGCTGCAGGCTGTGTGTGTGTGTATAAGGTGTATAGAATGAGCTGCAGGCTGTGTGTGTGTGTGTGTATAAGGTGTATAGAATGAGCTGCAGGCTGTGTGTGTGTGTATAAGGTGTATAGAATGAGCTGCAGGCTGTGTGTGTGTATAAGGTGTATAGAATGAGCTGCAGGCTGTGTGTGTATGTATAAGGTGTATAGAATGAGCTGCAGGCTGTGTATGTGTGTATAAGGTGTATAGAATGAGCTGCAGGCTGTGTGTATCAGGTGTATAGAATGAGCTGCAGGCTGTGTGTGTGTATAAGGTGTACAGAATGAGCTGCAGGCTATGTGTGTGTATAAGGTGTATAGAATGAGCTGCAGGCTGTGTGTATAAGGTGTATAGAATGAGCTGCAGGCTGTGTTTGTGTGTGTGTGTGTATAAGGTGTATAGAATGATCTGCAGGCTGTGTGTGTATAAGGTGTATAGAATGATCTGCAGGCTGTGTGTGTGTGTATAAGGTGTATAGAATGAGCTGCAGGCTGTGTGTGTGTGTATAAGGTGTATAGAATGAGCTGCAGGCTGTGTGTGTGTATATAAGGTGTATAGAATGAGCTGCAGGCTGTGTGTGTGTGTGTATAAGGTGTATAGAATGAGCTGCAGGCTGTGTGTATCAGGTGTATAGAATGAGCTGCAGGCTGTGTGTGTGTATAAGGTGTATAGAATGAGCTGCAGGCTATGTGTGTGTATAAGGTGTATAGAATGAGCTGCAGGCTGTGGGTGTGTGTGTATAAGGTGTATAGAATGAGCTGCAGGCTGTGTGTATAAGGTGTATAGAATGAGCTGCAGGCTGTGTTTGTGTGTGTGTATAAGGTGTATAGAATGATCTGCAGACTGTGTGTGTATAAGGTGTATAGAATGAGCTGCAGGCTGTGTGTGTGTGTGTGTATAAGGTGTATAGAATGAGCTGCAGGCTGTGTGTGTGTATAAGGTGTATAGAATGAGCTGCAGGCTATGTGTGTGTGTGTATATAAGGTGTATAGAATGAGCTGCAGGCTGTGTGTATAAGGTGTATAGAATGAGCTGCAGGCTGTGTGTGTGTATAAGGTGTATAGAATAAGCTGCAGGCTGTGTGTGTGTATATAAGGTTTATAGAATGAGCTGCAGGCTGTGTATAAGGTGTATAGAATGAGCTGCAGGCTGTGTTTGTGTATAAGGTGTATAGAATGAGCTGCAGGCTGTGTGTGTGTATAAGGTGTATAGAATGAGCTGCAGGCTGTGTGTGTATAAGGTATATAGAATGTGCTGCAGGCTGTGTGTGTGTATAAGGTTTATAGAATGAGCTGCAGGCTGTGTGTGTATAAGGTATATAGAATGTGCTGCAGGCTGTGTGTGTGTATAAGGTTTATAGAATGAGCTGCAGGTTATGTGTGTGTATAAGGTGTATAGAATGAGCTGCAGGCTATGTGTGTATAAGGTGTATAGAATGAGCTGCAGGCTGTGTGTGTATAAGGTGTATAGAATGAGCTGCAGGCTTTGTGTGTGTGTATAAGGTGTATAGAATGAGCTGCAGGCTGTGTGTGTTTGTATAAGGTGTATAGAATGAGCTGCAGGCTGTGTGTGTGTGCATAAGGTGTATAGAATGAGCTGCAGGCTGTGTGTGTGTGTGTATAAGGTGTATAGAATGAGCTGCAGGCTGTGTGTGTGTGTAAGGTGTATAGAATGAGCTGCAGGCTGTGTGTGTGTGTATAAGGTGTATAGAATGAGCTGCAGGCTGTGTGTGTGTATATAAGGTGTATAGAATGAGCTGCAGGCTGTGTGTGTGTGTATAAGGTGTATAGAATGAGCTGCAGGCTGTGTGTATCAGGTGTATAGAATGAGCTGCAGGCTGTGTGTATGTATAAGGTGTATAGAATGAGCTGCAGGCTATGTGTGTGTATAAAGGTGTATAGAATGAGATGCAGGCTGTGTGTGTGTGTATAAGGTGTATAGAATGAGCTGCAGGCTGTGTGTGTGTGTATATAGAGGGTGGTGTATAGAATGAGCTGCAGGCTGTGTGTGTGTATAAGGTGTATAGAATGAGCTGCAGGCTGTGTGTTTTCAGGTGTATAGAATGAGCTGCAGGCTGTGTGTGTGTATAAGGTGTATAGAATGAGCTGCAGGCTATGTGTGTGTATAAGGTGTATAGAATGAGCTGCAGGCTGTGTGTGTTGTGTGTGTGTGTATAAGGTGTATAGAATGAGCTGCAGTGTATAAGGTGTATAGAATGAGCTGCAGGCTGTGTGTGTGTGTATAAGGTGTATAGAATGAGCTGCATTCTATGTGTGTGTGTGTATATATATAAGGTGTATAGAATGAGCTGCAGGCTGTGTGTATAAGGTGTATAGAATGAGCTGCAGGCTGTGTGTGTTTAAGGTGTATAGAATGAGCTGCAGGCTGTGTGTGTGTATAAGGTGTATAGAATAACCTGCAGGCTGTGTGTGTATAAGGTGTATAGAATGAGCTGCAGGCTGTGTGTGTGTGTGTATAAGGTGTATAGAATGAGCTGCAGGCTGTGTGTATAAGGTGTATAGAATGAGCTGCAGGCTATATGTGTGTGTATAAGGTGTATAGAAAGAGCTGCAGGCTGTGTGTGTGTATAAGGTGTATAGAATGAGCTGCAGGCTGTGTGTGTGTATAAGGTGTATAGAATGAGCTGCAGGCTGTGTGTGTATAAGGTGTATAGAATGAGCTGCAGGCTGTGTGTGTGTGTGTGTGTGTGTATAAGGTGTATAGAATGAGCTGCAGGCTGTGTGTATAAGGTGTATAGAATGAGCTGCAGGCTATGTGTGTGTGTATAAGGTGTATAGAATGAGCTGCAGGCTATGTGTGTGTATAAGGTGTATAGAATGAGCTGCAGGCTGTGTGTGTGTATAAGGTGTATAGAATGAGCTGCAGGCTGTGTGTGTATAAGGTGTATAGAATGAGCTGCAGGCTGTGTGTGTGTGTATAAGGTGTATAGAATGAGCTGCATTCTGTGTGTGTGTGTATAAGGTGTATAGAATGAGCTGCAGGCTGTGTGTATAAGGTGTATAGAATGAGCTGCAGGCTGTGTGTGTGTATAAGGTGTATAGAATGAGCTGCAGGCTGTGTGTGTATACGATGTATAGAATGAGCTGCAGGCTGTGTGTGTGTGTATAAGGTGTATAGAATGAGCTGCAGGCTGTGTGTGTGTGTATAAGGTGTATAGAATGAGCTGCAGGCTGTGTGTATAAGGTGTATAGAATGAGCTGCAGGCTGTGTGTGTGTGTATAAGGTGTATAGAATGATCTGCAGGCTGTGTGTGTATAAGGTGTATAGAATGAGCTGCAGGCTGTGTGTGTGTATAAGGTGTATAGAATGAGCTGCAGGCTGTGTGTGTGTATAAGGTGTATAGAATGAGCTGCAGGCTGTGTGTGTGTGTATAAGGTGTATAGAATGAGCTGCAGGCTGTCTGTGTGTATATAAGGTGTATAGAATGAGCTGCAGGCTGTGTGTGTTTGTGTGTATAAGGTGTATAATATGAGCTGCAGGCTGTGTGTGTGTGTGTATAAGGTGTATAGAATGAGCTGCAGGCTGTGTGTATCAGGTGTATAGAATGAGCTGCAGGCTGTGTGTGTGTGTGTATATAAGGTGTATAGAATGATCTGCAGGCTGTGTGTGTATAAGGTGTATAGAATGAGCTGCAGGCTGTGTGTGTATAAGGTGTATAGAATGAGCAGCAGGCGTGGTGTGGGTATAAGGTGTATAGAATGAGCTGCAGGCTGTGTGTGTATAAGGTGTATAGAATGACCTGCAGGCTGTGTGTGTGTATAAGATGTATAGAATGAGCTGCAGGCTGTGTGTGTGTATAAGGTGTATAGAATGAGCTGCAGGCTGTGTGTGTGTATAAGGTGTATAGAATGAGCTGCAGGCTATGTGTGTGTGTGTGTGTGTATAAGGTGTATAGAATGAGCTGCAGGCTATGTGTGTGTGTGTATAAGGTGTATAGAATGAGCTGCAGGCTATGTGTGTGTGTGTGTATAAGGTGTATAGAATGAGCTGCAGGCTATGTGTGTGTGTAAGGTGCATAGAATGAGCTGCAGGCTATGTGTGTGTGTATAAGGTGTATAGAATGAGCTGCAGGCTGTGTGTGGGTATAAGGTGTATAGAATGAGCTGCAGGCTGTGTGTGGGTATAAGGTGTATAGAATGAGCTGCAGGCTGTGTGTTTATAAGGTGTATAGAATGAGCTGCAGGCTATGTGTGTGTGTATAAGGTGTATAGAATGAGCTGCAGGCTATGTGTGTGTGTGTGTAAGGTGTATAGAATGAGCTGCAGGCTATGTGTGTGTGTATATAAGATGTATAGAATGAGCTGCAGGCTGTGTGTGTATAAGGTGTATAGAATGAGCTGCAGGCTGTGTGTGTATAAGGTGTATAGAATGAGCTGCAGGCTGTGTGTGTATTAGGTGTATAGAATGATCTGCAGGCTGTGTGTGTGTTTATAAGGTGTATAGAATGAGCTGCAGGCTGTGTGTTTATAAGGTGTATAGAATGAGCTGCAGGCTATGTGTGTGTGTATAAGGTGTATAGAATGAGCTGCAGGCTATGTGTGTGTGTGTATAAGGTGTATAGAATGAGCTGCAGGCTATGTGTGTGTGTATATAAGATGTATAGAATGAGCTGCAGGCTGTGTGTTTGTATAAGGTGTATAGAATGAGCTGCAGGCTGTGTGTGTGTATAAGGTGTATAGAATGAGCTGCAGGCTGTGTGTGTATAAGGTGTATAGAATGAGCTGCAGGCTATGTGTGTGTGTGTGTGTGTATAAGGTGTATAGAATGAGCTGCAGGCTATGTGTGTGTGTATATAAAATGTATAGAATGAGCTGCAGGCTGTGTGTGTGTATAAGGTGTATAGAATGAGCTGCAGGCTGTGTGTGTGTATAAGGTGTATAGAATGAGCTGCAGGCTATGTGTGTGTGTGTATAAGGTGTATAGAATGAGCTGCAGGCTGTGTGTGTGTATATAAGGTGTATAGAATGAGCTGCAGGCTATGTGTGTGTATAAGTTGTATAGAATGAGCTGCAGGCTGTGTGTGTGTGTATAAGGTGTATAGAATGAGCTGCAGGCTATGTGTGTGTGTGTATAAGGTTTATAGAATGAGCTGCAGACTGTGTGTAAATAAGGTGTATATATAATGACCTGCAGGCTGTATGTGTGTATAAGGTGTATAGAATGAGCTGCAGGCTGTGTGTGTGTGTATAAGGTGTATAGAATGAGCTGCAGGCTGTGTGTGTGTATATAAGGTGTATAGAATGAGCTGTAGGCTTTGTGTGTGTATAAGGTGTATAGAATGAGCTGCAGGCTGTGTGTGTGTATAAGGTGTATAGAATGAGCTGCAGGCTATGTTTGTATATAAGGTGTATAGAATGAGCTGCAGGCTGTGTGTGTATAAGGTGTATAGGATGAGCTGCAGGCTGTGTGTGTATAAGGTGTATAGGATGAGCTGCAGGCTGTGTGTGTGTATAAGGTGTATAGAATGAGCTGCAGGCTGTGTGTGTATAAGGTGTATAGAATGAGCTGCAGGCTGTGTGTGTATAAGGTGTATAGAATGAGCTGCAGGCTGTGTGTGTGTATAAGGTGTATAGAATGAGCTGCAGGCTGTGTGTGTATAAGGTGTATAGAATGAGCTGCAGGCTGTGTGTGTGTGTATAAGGTGTATAGAATGAGCTACAGGCTGTGTGTGTATAAGCTGTATAGAATGAGCTGCAGGCTGTGTGTGTATATTTAAGGTGTATAGAATGAGCTGTAGGCTGTGTGTGTGTATAAGGTGTATAGAATATGCTGCAGGCTATGTGTGTGCATAAGGTGTATAGAATGAGCTGCAGGCTATGTGTTTGTATAACGTGTATAGGATGAGCTGCAGGCTGAATGTGTATAAGGTGTATAGAATGAGCTGCAGGCTATGTGTTTGTATAACGTGTATAGGATGAGCTGCAGGCTGTGTGTGTGTGTATAAGGTGTATAGAATGAGCTGCAGGCTGTGTGTGTGTATAAGGTGTATAGAATGAGCTGCAGGCTGTGTTTGTATAAGGTGTATAGAATGAGCTGCAGGCTGTGTGTGTGTGTGTGTATAAGGTGTATCGAATGAGCTGCAGGCTGTGTGTGTGTATAAGGTGTATAGAATGAGCTGCAGGCAGTGTGTGTGTATATAAGGTGTATAGAATGAGCTGTAGGCTGTGTGTGTGTACAAGGTGTATAGAATGAGCTGCAGGCTGTGTGTGTGTGTATAAGGTGTATAGAATGAGCTGCAGGCTGTGTGTGTATAAGGTGTATAGAATGAGCTGCAGGCTGTGTGTGTGTGTATAAGGTGTATAGAATGAGCTGCAGGCTGTGTATATATTAGGTGTATAGAATGAGCTGCAGGCTGTGTGTGTGTGTGTGTGTATAAGGTGTATAGAATGAGCTGCAGGCTGTGTGTGTATAAGGTGTATAGAATGAGCTGCAGGCTGTGTGTGTGTATAAGGTGTATAGAATGAGCTGCAGGCTGTGTGTGTGTATAAGGTGTACAGAATGATCTGCAGGCTGTGTGTGTATAAGGTGTATAGAATGAGCTGCAGGCTGTGTGTGTGTGTATAAGGTGTATAGAATGAGCTGCAGGCTGTGTGTGTGTATAAGGTGTATAGAATGACCTGCAGGCTGTGTGTTTGTATAAGGTGTATAGAATGAGCTGCAGGCTGTGTGTGTGTATAAGGTGTATAGAATGAGCTGCAGGCTGTGTGTATAAGGTGTATAGAATGAGCTGCAGGCTATGTGTGTATAAGGTGTATAGAATGAGCTGCAGGCTATGTGTGTATAAGGTGTATAGAATGAGCTGCAGGCTGTGTGTGTATAAGGTGTATAGAATGAGCTGCAGGCTGTGTGTGTGTATATAAGGTGTATAGAATGACCTGCAGGCTGTGTGTGTATAAGGTGTATAGAATGAGCTGCAGGCTGTGTGTGTGTATAAGGTGTATAGAATGACCTGCAGGCTGTGTGTGTATAAGGTGTATAGAATGAGCTGCAGGCTGTGTGTGTGTGTATAAGGTGTATAGAATGAGCTGCAGGCTGTGTGTGTATATAAGGTGTATAGAATGAGCTGCAGGCTGTGTGTGTGTGTATAAGTTGTATAGAATGAGCTGCAGGCTGTGTGTGTGTATAAGGTGTATAGAATGAGCTGCAGGCTGTGTGTGTGTGTGTGTATAAGGTGTATAGAATGAGCTGCAGGCTATGTGTATAAGGTGTATAGAATGAGCTACAGGCAGTGTGTGTGTGTATAAGGTGTATATAATGAGCTGCAGGCTGTGTGTGTGTATATAAGGTGTATAGAATGAGCTGCAGGCTATGTGTGTATATAAGGTGTATAGAATGAGCTGCAGGCTATGTGTGTGTATAAGGTGTATAGAATGATCTGCAGGCTGTGTGTGTATAAGGTGTATAGAATGAGCTGCAGGCTGTGTGTGTGTGTGTATAAGGTGTATAGAATGAGCTGCAGGCTGTGTGTGTGTATAAGGTGTATAGAATGAGCTGAAGGCTGTGTGTGTGTGTGTATAAGGTGTATAGAATGATCTGCAGGCTGTGTGTATAAGGTGTATAGAATGAGCTGCAGGCTGTGTGTGTGTGTGTGTGTGTGTATAAGGTGTATAGAATGATCTGCAGGCTCTGTGTGTATAAGGTGTATAGAATGAGCTGCAGGCTGTGTGTGTGTGTATAAGGTGTATAGAATGAGCTGCAGGCTGTGTGTGTGTATAAGGTGTATAGAATGAGCTGCAGGCTGTGTGTGTGTGTATAAGGTGTATAGAATGAGCTGCAGGCTGTGTGTATCAGGTGTATAGAATGAGCTGCAGGCTGTGTGTGTATAAGGTGTATAGAATGAGCTGCAGGCTATGTGTGTGTATAAGGTGTATAGAATGAGCTGCAGGCTGTGTGTGTGTATATAAGGTGTATAGAATGAGCTGCAGGCTGTGTGTGTGTGTGTATAAGGTGTATAGAATGAGCTGCAGGCTGTGTGTGTGTGTGTAAGGTGTATAGAATGAGCTGCAGGCTGTGTGTATAAGGTGTATAGAATGAGCTGCAGGCTGTGTGTGTGTATAAGGTGTATAGAATGAGCTGCAGGCTGTGTGTGTGTATATAAGGTGTATAGAATGAGCTGCAGGCTGTGTATAAGGTTTATAGAATGAGCTGCAGGCTGTGTGTGTATAAGGTGTATAGAATGAGCTGCAGGCTGTGTGTGTGTATAAGGTATATAGAATGTGCTGCAGGCTGTGTGTGTGTATAAGGTGTATAGAATGAGCTGCAGGCTGTGTGTGTATAAGGTGTATAGAATGAGCTGCAGGCTGTGTGTGTGTGTATAAGGTGTATAGAATGAGCTGCAGGCTGTGTGTGTGTGTGTGTATAAGGTGTATAGAATGAGCTGCAGGCTGTGTGTGTGTGTATAAGGTGTATAGAATGAGCTGCAGGCTGTGTGTGTGTATAAGGTGTATAGAATGAGCTGCAGGCTGTGTGTGTATGTATAAGGTGTATAGAATGAGCTGCATGCTGTGTATGTGTGTATAAGGTGTATAGAATGAGCTGCAGGCTGTGTGTATAAGGTGTATAGAATGAGCTGCAGGCTGTGTGTGTGTATAAGGTGTATAGAATGAGCTGCAGGCTGTGTGTGTGTATAAGGTGTATAGAATGAGCTGCAGGCTATGTGTGTGTGTGTATATAAGGTGTATAGAATGAGCTGCAGGCTGTGTGTATAAGGTGTATAGAATGAGCTGCAGGCTGTGTGTGTGTATAAGGTGTATAGAATAAGCTGCAGGCTGTGTGTGTGTATATAAGGTTTATAGAATGAGCTGCAGGCTGTGTATAAGGTGTATAGAATGAGCTGCAGGCTGTGTTTGTGTATAAGGTGTATAGAATGAGCTGCAGGCTGTGTGTGTGTATAAGGTGTATAGAATGAGCTGCAGGCTGTGTGTGTATAAGGTATATAGAATGTGCTGCAGGCTGTGTGTGTGTATAAGGTTTATAGAATGAGCTGCAGGCTGTGTGTGTAAAAGGTATATAGAATGTGCTGCAGGCTGTGTGTGTGTATAAGGTTTATAGAATGAGCTGCAGGTTATGTGTGTGTATAAGGTGTATAGAATGAGCTGCAGGCTATGTGTGTATAAGGTGTATAGAATGAGCTGCAGGCTGTGTGTGTATAAGGTGTATAGAATGAGCTGCAGGCTTTGTGTGTGTGTATAAGGTGTATAGAATGAGCTGCAGGCTGTGTGTGTTTGTATAAGGTGTATAGAATGAGCTGCAGGCTGTGTGTGTGTGCATAAGGTGTATAGAATGAGCTGCAGGCTGTGTGTGTGTGTGTATAAGGTGTATAGAATGAGCTGCAGGCTGTGTGTGTGTGTAAGGTGTATAGAATGAGCTGCAGGCTGTGTGTGTGTGTATAAGGTGTATAGAATGAGCTGCAGGCTGTGTGTGTGTATATAAGGTGTATAGAATGAGCTGCAGGCTGTGTGTGTGTGTATAAGGTGTATAGAATGAGCTGCAGGCTGTGTGTATCAGGTGTATAGAATGAGCTGCAGGCTGTGTGTATGTATAAGGTGTATAGAATGAGCTGCAGGCTATGTGTGTGTATAAGGTGTATAGAATGAGATGCAGGCTGTGTGTGTGTGTATAAGGTGTATAGAATGAGCTGCAGGCTGTGTGTGTGTATATAAGGTGTATAGAATGAGCTGCAGGCTGTGTGTGTGTATAAGGTGTATAGAATGAGCTGCAGGCTGTGTGTTTCAGGTGTATAGAATGAGCTGCAGGCTGTGTGTGTGTATAAGGTGTATAGAATGAGCTGCAGGCTATGTGTGTGTATAAGGTGTATAGAATGAGCTGCAGGCTGTGTGTGTGTGTGTGTGTATAAGGTGTATAGAATGAGCTGCAGGCTGTGTGTGTGTGTATAAGGTGTATAGAATGAGCTGCAGGCTGTGTGTGTGTGTATAAGGTGTATAGAATGAGCTGCATTCTATGTGTGTGTGTGTATATATATAAGGTGTATAGAATGAGCTGCAGGCTGTGTGTATAAGGTGTATAGAATGAGCTGCAGGCTGTGTGTGTTTAAGGTGTATAGAATGAGCTGCAGGCTGTGTGTGTGTATAAGGTGTATAGAATAACCTGCAGGCTGTGTGTGTATAAGGTGTATAGAATGAGCTGCAGGCTGTGTGTGTGTGTGTATAAGGTGTATAGAATGAGCTGCAGGCTGTGTGTATAAGGTGTATAGAATGAGCTGCAGGCTATATGTGTGTGTATAAGGTGTATAGAAAGAGCTGCAGGCTGTGTGTGTGTATAAGGTGTATAGAATGAGCTGCAGGCTGTGTGTGTGTATAAGGTGTATAGAATGAGCTGCAGGCTGTGTGTGTATAAGGTGTATAGAATGAGCTGCAGGCTGTGTGTGTGTGTGTGTGTATAAGGTGTATAGAATGAGCTGCAGGCTGTGTGTATAAGGTGTATAGAATGAGCTGCAGGCTATGTGTGTGTGTATAAGGTGTATAGAATGAGCTGCAGGCTATGTGTGTGTATAAGGTGTATAGAATGAGCTGCAGGCTGTGTGTGTGTATAAGGTGTATAGAATGAGCTGCAGGCTGTGTGTGTATAAGGTGTATAGAATGAGCTGCAGGCTGTGTGTGTGTGTATAAGGTGTATAGAATGAGCTGCATTCTGTGTGTGTGTGTATAAGGTGTATAGAATGAGCTGCAGGCTGTGTGTATAAGGTGTATAGAATGAGCTGCAGGCTGTGTGTGTGTATAAGGTGTATAGAATGAGCTGCAGGCTGTGTGTGTATACGATGTATAGAATGAGCTGCAGGCTGTGTGTGTGTGTATAAGGTGTATAGAATGAGCTGCAGGCTGTGTGTGTGTGTATAAGGTGTATAGAATGAGCTGCAGGCTGTGTGTATAAGGTGTATAGAATGAGCTGCAGGCTGTGTGTGTGTGTATAAGGTGTATAGAATGATCTGCAGGCTGTGTGTGTATAAGGTGTATAGAATGAGCTGCAGGCTGTGTGTGTGTATAAGGTGTATAGAATGAGCTGCAGGCTGTGTGTGTGTATAAGGTGTATAGAATGAGCTGCAGGCTGTGTGTGTGTGTATAAGGTGTATAGAATGAGCTGCAGGCTGTCTGTGTGTATATAAGGTGTATAGAATGAGCTGCAGGCTGTGTGTGTTTGTGTGTATAAGGTGTATAATATGAGCTGCAGGCTGTGTGTGTGTGTGTATAAGGTGTATAGAATGAGCTGCAGGCTGTGTGTATCAGGTGTATAGAATGAGCTGCAGGCTGTGTGTGTGTGTGTATATAAGGTGTATAGAATGATCTGCAGGCTGTGTGTGTATAAGGTGTATAGAATGAGCTGCAGGCTGTGTGTGTATAAGGTGTATAGAATGAGCAGCAGGCGTGGTGTGGGTATAAGGTGTATAGAATGAGCTGCAGGCTGTGTGTGTATAAGGTGTATAGAATGACCTGCAGGCTGTGTGTGTGTATAAGATGTATAGAATGAGCTGCAGGCTGTGTGTGTGTATAAGGTGTATAGAATGAGCTGCAGGCTGTGTGTGTGTATAAGGTGTATAGAATGAGCTGCAGGCTATGTGTGTGTGTGTGTGTGTATAAGGTGTATAGAATGAGCTGCAGGCTATGTGTGTGTGTGTATAAGGTGTATAGAATGAGCTGCAGGCTATGTGTGTGTGTGTGTATAAGGTGTATAGAATGAGCTGCAGGCTATGTGTGTGTGTGTAAGGTGCATAGAATGAGCTGCAGGCTATGTGTGTGTGTATAAGGTGTATAGAATGAGCTGCAGGCTGTGTGTGGGTATAAGGTGTATAGAATGAGCTGCAGGCTGTGTGTGGGTATAAGGTGTATAGAATGAGCTGCAGGCTGTGTGTTTATAAGGTGTATAGAATGAGCTGCAGGCTATGTGTGTGTGTATAAGGTGTATAGAATGAGCTGCAGGCTATGTGTGTGTGTGTGTAAGGTGTATAGAATGAGCTGCAGGCTATGTGTGTGTGTATATAAGATGTATAGAATGAGCTGCAGGCTGTGTGTGTATAAGGTTTATAGAATGAGCTGCAGGCTGTGTGTGTATAAGGTGTATAGAATGAGCTGCAGGCTGTGTGTGTATTAGGTGTATAGAATGATCTGCAGGCTATGTGTGTGTATAAGGTGTATAGAATGAGATGCAGGCTATGTGTGTGTATAAGGTGTATAGAATGAGATGCAGGCTGTGTGTGTGTGTATAAGGTGTATAGAATGAGCTGCAGGCTGTGTGTGTGTATATAAGGTGTATAGAATGAGCTGCAGGCTGTGTGTGTGTATAAGGTGTATAGAATGAGCTGCAGGCTGTGTGTTTCAGGTGTATAGAATGAGCTGCAGGCTGTGTGTGTGTATAAGGTGTATAGAATGAGCTGCAGGCTATGTGTGTGTATAAGGTGTATAGAATGAGCTGCAGGCTGTGTGTGTGTGTGTGTGTATAAGGTGTATAGAATGAGCTGCAGGCTGTGTGTGTGTGTATAAGGTGTATAGAATGAGCTGCAGGCTGTGTGTGTGTGTATAAGGTGTATAGAATGAGCTGCATTCTATGTGTGTGTGTGTATATATATAAGGTGTATAGAATGAGCTGCAGGCTGTGTGTATAAGGTGTATAGAATGAGCTGCAGGCTGTGTGTGTTTAAGGTGTATAGAATGAGCTGCAGGCTGTGTGTGTGTATAAGGTGTATAGAATAACCTGCAGGCTGTGTGTGTATAAGGTGTATAGAATGAGCTGCAGGCTGTGTGTGTGTGTGTATAAGGTGTATAGAATGAGCTGCAGGCTGTGTGTATAAGGTGTATAGAATGAGCTGCAGGCTATATGTGTGTGTATAAGGTGTATAGAAAGAGCTGCAGGCTGTGTGTGTGTATAAGGTGTATAGAATGAGCTGCAGGCTGTGTGTGTGTATAAGGTGTATAGAATGAGCTGCAGGCTGTGTGTGTATAAGGTGTATAGAATGAGCTGCAGGCTGTGTGTGTGTGTGTGTGTATAAGGTGTATAGAATGAGCTGCAGGCTGTGTGTATAAGGTGTATAGAATGAGCTGCAGGCTATGTGTGTGTGTATAAGGTGTATAGAATGAGCTGCAGGCTATGTGTGTGTATAAGGTGTATAGAATGAGCTGCAGGCTGTGTGTGTGTATAAGGTGTATAGAATGAGCTGCAGGCTGTGTGTGTATAAGGTGTATAGAATGAGCTGCAGGCTGTGTGTGTGTGTATAAGGTGTATAGAATGAGCTGCATTCTGTGTGTGTGTGTATAAGGTGTATAGAATGAGCTGCAGGCTGTGTGTATAAGGTGTATAGAATGAGCTGCAGGCTGTGTGTGTGTATAAGGTGTATAGAATGAGCTGCAGGCTGTGTGTGTATACGATGTATAGAATGAGCTGCAGGCTGTGTGTGTGTGTATAAGGTGTATAGAATGAGCTGCAGGCTGTGTGTGTGTGTATAAGGTGTATAGAATGAGCTGCAGGCTGTGTGTATAAGGTGTATAGAATGAGCTGCAGGCTGTGTGTGTGTGTATAAGGTGTATAGAATGATCTGCAGGCTGTGTGTGTATAAGGTGTATAGAATGAGCTGCAGGCTGTGTGTGTGTATAAGGTGTATAGAATGAGCTGCAGGCTGTGTGTGTGTATAAGGTGTATAGAATGAGCTGCAGGCTGTGTGTGTGTGTATAAGGTGTATAGAATGAGCTGCAGGCTGTCTGTGTGTATATAAGGTGTATAGAATGAGCTGCAGGCTGTGTGTGTTTGTGTGTATAAGGTGTATAATATGAGCTGCAGGCTGTGTGTGTGTGTGTATAAGGTGTATAGAATGAGCTGCAGGCTGTGTGTATCAGGTGTATAGAATGAGCTGCAGGCTGTGTGTGTGTGTGTATATAAGGTGTATAGAATGATCTGCAGGCTGTGTGTGTATAAGGTGTATAGAATGAGCTGCAGGCTGTGTGTGTATAAGGTGTATAGAATGAGCAGCAGGCGTGGTGTGGGTATAAGGTGTATAGAATGAGCTGCAGGCTGTGTGTGTATAAGGTGTATAGAATGACCTGCAGGCTGTGTGTGTGTATAAGATGTATAGAATGAGCTGCAGGCTGTGTGTGTGTATAAGGTGTATAGAATGAGCTGCAGGCTGTGTGTGTGTATAAGGTGTATAGAATGAGCTGCAGGCTATGTGTGTGTGTGTGTGTATAAGGTGTATAGAATGAGCTGCAGGCTATGTGTGTGTGTGTATAAGGTGTATAGAATGAGCTGCAGGCTATGTGTGTGTGTGTGTATAAGGTGTATAGAATGAGCTGCAGGCTATGTGTGTGTGTGTAAGGTGCATAGAATGAGCTGCAGGCTATGTGTGTGTGTATAAGGTGTATAGAATGAGCTGCAGGCTGTGTGTGGGTATAAGGTGTATAGAATGAGCTGCAGGCTGTGTGTGGGTATAAGGTGTATAGAATGAGCTGCAGGCTGTGTGTTTATAAGGTGTATAGAATGAGCTGCAGGCTATGTGTGTGTGTATAAGGTGTATAGAATGAGCTGCAGGCTATGTGTGTGTGTGTGTAAGGTGTATAGAATGAGCTGCAGGCTATGTGTGTGTGTATATAAGATGTATAGAATGAGCTGCAGGCTGTGTGTGTATAAGGTTTATAGAATGAGCTGCAGGCTGTGTGTGTATAAGGTGTATAGAATGAGCTGCAGGCTGTGTGTGTATTAGGTGTATAGAATGATCTGCAGGCTGTGTGTGTGTTTATAAGGTGTATAGAATGAGCTGCAGGCTGTGTGTTTATAAGGTGTATAGAATGAGCTGCAGGCTATGTGTGTGTGTATAAGGTGTATAGAATGAGCTGCAGGCTATGTGTGTGTGTGTGTATAAGGTGTATAGAATGAGCTGCAGGCTATGTGTGTGTGTATATAAGATGTATAGAATGAGCTGCAGGTTGTGTGTTTGTATAAGGTGTATAGAAAGAGCTGCAGGCTGTGTGTGTGTATAAGGTGTATAGAATGAGCTGCAGGCTGTGTGTTTATAAGGTGTATAGAATGAGCTGCAGGCTATGTGTGTGTGTGTGTGTATAAGGTGTATAGAATGAGCTGCAGGCTATGTGTGTGTGTATATAAAATGTATAGAATGAGCTGCAGGCTCTGTGTGTGTATAAGGTGTATAGAATGAGCTGCAGGCTGTGTGTGTGTATAAGGTGTATAGAATGAGCTGCAGGCTATGTGTGTGTGTGTATAAGGTGTATAGAATGAGCTGCAGGCTGTGTGTGTGTATATAAGGTGTATAGAATGAGCTGCAGGCTATGTGTGTGTATAAGTTGTATAGAATGAGCTGCAGGCTGTGTGTGTGTGTATAAGGTGTATAGAATGAGCTGCAGGCTATGTGTGTGTGTGTATAAGGTTTATAGAATGAGCTGCAGACTGTGTGTAAATAAGGTGTATATATAATGACCTGCAGGCTGTATGTGTGTATAAGTTGTATAGAATGAGCTGCAGGCTGTGTGTGTGTGTATAAGGTGTATAGAATGAGCTGCAGGCTGTGTGTGTGTGTATAAGGTGTATAGAATGAGCTGCAGGCTGTGTGTGTGTATATAAGGTGTATAGAATGAGCTGTAGGCTTTGTGTGTGTATAAGGTGTATAGAATGAGCTGCAGGCTGTGTGTGTGTATAAGGTGTATAGAATGAGCTGCAGGCTATGTTTGTATATAAGGTGTATAGAATGAGCTGCAGGCTGTGTGTGTATAAGGTGTATAGGATGAGCTGCAGGCTGTGTGTGTATAAGGTGTATAGGATGAGCTGCAGGCTGTGTGTGTGTATAAGGTGTATAGAATGAGCTGCAGGCTGTGTGTGTATAAGGTGTATAGAATGAGCTGCAGGCTGTGTGTGTATAAGGTGTATAGAATGAGCTGCAGGCTGTGTGTGTGTATAAGGTGTATAGAATGAGCTGCAGGCTGTGTGTGTGTATAAGGTGTATAGAATGAGCTGCAGGCTGTGTGTGTATAAGGTGTATAGAATGAGCTGCAGGCTGTGTGTGTATAAGCTGTATAGAATGAGCTGCAGGCTGTGTGTGTATATTTAAGGTGTATAGAATGAGCTGTAGGCTGTGTGTGTGTATAAGGTGTATAGAATATGCTGCAGGCTATGTGTGTGCATAAGGTGTATAGAATGAGCTGCAGGCTATGTGTTTGGATAACGTGTATAGGATGAGCTGCAGGCTGAATGTGTATAAGGTGTATAGAATGAGCTGCAGGCTATGTGTTTGTATAACGTGTATAGGATGAGCTGCAGGCTGTGTGTGTGTGTATAAGGTGTATAGAATGAGCTGCAGGCTGTGTGTGTGTATAAGGTGTATAGAATGAGCTGCAGGCTGTGTGTGTATAAGGTGTATAGAATGAGCTGCAGGCTGTGTGTGTGTGTGTGTATAAGGTGTATCGAATGAGCTGCAGGCTGTGTGTGTGTATAAGGTGTATAGAATGAGCTGCAGGCAGTGTGTGTGTATATAAGGTGTATAGAATGAGCTGTAGGCTGTGTGTGTGTACAAGGTGTATAGAATGAGCTGCAGGCTGTGTGTGTGTGTATAAGGTGTATAGAATGAGCTGCAGGCTGTGTGTGTGTATAAGGTGTATAGAATGAGCTGCAGGCTGTGTGTGTGTGTATAAGGTGTATAGAATGAGCTGCAGGCTGTGTATATATTAGGTGTATAGAATGAGCTGCAGGCTGTGTGTGTGTGTGTGTATAAGGTGTATAGAATGAGCTGCAGGCTGTGTGTGTATAAGGTGTATAGAATGAGCTGCAGGCTGTGTGTGTGTATAAGGTGTATAGAATGAGCTGCAGGCTGTGTGTGTGTATAAGGTGTACAGAATGATCTGCAGGCTGTGTGTGTATAAGGTGTATAGAATGAGCTGCAGGCTGTGTGTGTGTGTATAAGGTGTATAGAATGAGCTGCAGGCTGTGTGTGTGTATAAGGTGTATAGAATGGCCTGCAGGCTGTGTGTTTGTATAAGGTGTATAGAATGAGCTGCAGGCTGTGTGTGTGTATATAAGGTGTATAGAATGAGCTGCAGGCTGTGGGTGTATAAGGTGTACAGAATGAGCTGCAGGCTATGTGTGTATAAGGTGTATAGAATGAGCTGCAGGCTGTGTGTGTATAAGGTGTATAGAATGAGCTGCAGGCTGTGTGTGTGTATATAAGGTGTATAGAATGACCTGCAGGCTGTGTGTGTATAAGGTGTATAGAATGAGCTGCAGGCTGTGTGTGTGTATAAGGTGTATAGAATGACCTGCAGGCTGTGTGTGTATAAGGTGTATAGAATGAGCTGCAGGCTGTGTGTGTGTGTATAAGGTGTATAGAATGAGCTGCAGGCTGTGTGTGTATAAAAGGTGTATAGAATGAGCTGCAGGCTGTGTGTGTGTGTATAAGTTGTATAGAATGAGCTGCAGGCTGTGTGTGTGTATAAGGTGTATAGAATGAGCTGCAGGCTGTGTGTGTGTGTATAAGGTGTATAGAATAAGCTGCAGGCTATGTGTATAAGGTGTATAGAATGAGCTGCAGGCTGTGTGTGTGTATATAAGGTGTATAGAATGAGCTGCAGGCTATGTGTGTGTATAAGGTGTATAGAATGAGCTGCAGGCTATGTGTGTGTATAAGGTGTATAGAATGATCTGCAGGCTGTGTGTGTATAAGGTGTATAGAATGAGCTGCAGGCTGTGTGTGTGTGTATAAGGTGTATAGAATGAGCTGCAGGCTGTGTGTGTGTATAAGGTGTATAGAATGAGCTGAAGGCTGTGTGTGTGTGTGTGTATAAGGTGTATAGAATGATCTGAAGGCTGTGTGTATAAGGTGTATAGAATGAGCTGCAGGCTGTGTGTGTGTGTGTGTGTGTGTGTGTGTGTGTGTGTGTGTGTGTGTGTGTGTGTGTATAAGGTGTATAGAATGATCTGCAGGCTCTGTGTGTATAAGGTGTATAGAATGAGCTGCAGGCTGTGTGTGTGTGTATAAGGTGTATAGAATGAGCTGCAGGCTGTGTGTGTGTATAAGGTGTATAGAATGAGCTGCAGGCTGTGTGTGTGTGTATAAGGTGTATAGAATGAGCTGCAGGCTGTGTGTATAAGGTGTATAGAATGAGCTGCAGGCTGTGTGTGTGTATAAGGTGTATAGAATGAGCTGCAGGCTGTGTGTGTGTATATAAGGTGTATAGAATGAGCTGCAGGCTGTGTGTGTGTATATAAGGTTTATAGAATGAGCTGCAGGCTGTGTATAAGGTGTATAGAATGATCTGCAGGCTGTGTTTGTGTATAAGGTGTATAGAATGAGCTGCAGGCTGTGTGTGTGTATAAGGTGTATAGAATGAGCTGCAGGCTGTGTGTGTATAAGGTATATAGAATGTGCTGCAGGCTGTGTGTGTATATAAGGTTTATAGAATGAGCTGCAGGCTGTGTGTGTATAAGGTATATAGAATGTGCTGCAGGCTGTGTGTGTGTATAAGGTTTATAGAATGAGCTGCAGGTTATGTCTGTGTATAAGGTGTATAGAATGAGCTGCAGGCTATGTGTGTATAAGGTGTATAGAATGATCTGCAGGCTGTGTGTGTATAAGGTGTATAGAATGAGCTGCAGGCTTTGTGTGTGTGTATAAGGTGTATAGAATGAGCTGCAGGCTGTGTGTGTTTGTATAAGGTGTATAGAATGAGCTGCAGGCTGTGTGTGTGTGCATAAGGTGTATAGAATGAGCTGCAGGCTGTGTGTGTGTGTGTATAAGGTGTATAGAATGAGCTGCAGGCTGTGTGTGTGTGTATAAGGTGTATAGAATGAGCTGCAGGCTGTGTGTGTGTGTGTATAAGGTGTATAGAATGAGCTGCAGGCTGTGTGTGTGTGTATAAGGTGTATAGAATGAGCTGCAGGCTGTGTGTATCAGGTGTATAGAATGAGCTGCAGGCTGTGTGTGTGTATAAGGTGTATAGAATGAGCTGCAGGCTATGTGTGTGTATAAGGTGTATAGAATGAGCTGCAGGCTGTGTGTGTGTGTATAAGGTGTATAGAATGAGCTGCAGGCTGTGTGTGTGTATATAAGGTGTATAGAATGAGCTGCAGGCTGTGTGTGTGTATAAGGTGTATAGAATGAGCTGCAGGCTGTGTGTGTCAGGTGTATAGAATGAGCTGCAGGCTGTGTGTGTGTATAAGGTGTATAGAATGAGCTGCAGGCTATGTGTGTGTATAAGGTGTATAGAATGAGCTGCAGGCTGTGTGTGTGTGTGTGTGTGTATGTATAAGGTGTATAGAATGAGCTGCAGGCTGTGTGTGTGTGTATAAGGTGTATAGAATGAGCTGCAGGCTGTGTGTGTGTGTATAAGGTGTATAGAATGAGCTGCATTCTATGTGTGTGTGTGTGTATATATAAGGTGTATAGAATGAGCTGCAGGCTGTGTGTATAAGGTGTATAGAATGAGCTGCAGGCTGTGTGTGTGTATAAGGTGTATAGAATGAGCTGCAGGCTGTGTGTGTGTATATAAGGTTTATAGAATGAGCTGCAGGCTGTGTATAAGGTGTATAGAATGAGCTGCAGGCTGTGTGTGTGTATAAGGTGTATAGAATGAGCTGCAGGCTGTGTGTGTATAAGGTATATAGAATGTGCTGCAGGCTGTGTGTGTGTATAAGGTTTATAGAATGAGCTGCAGGCTGTGTGTGTATAAGGTATATAGAATGTGCTGCAGGCTGTGTGTGTGTATAAGGTTTATAGAATGAGCTGCAGGTTATGTGTGTGTATAAGGTGTATAGAATGAGCTGCAGGCTTTGTGTGTGTGTATAAGGTGTATAGAATGAGCTGCAGGCTGTGTGTGTTTGTATAAGGTGTATAGAATGAGCTGCAGGCTGTGTGTGTGTGCATAAGGTGTATAGAATGAGCTGCAGGCTGTGTGTGTGTGTGTATAAGGTGTATAGAATGAGCTGCAGGCTGTGTGTGTGTGTGTATAAGGTGTAAAGAATGAGCTGCAGGCTGTGTGTATTAGGTGTATAGAATCAGCTGCAGGCTGTGTGTGTGTATAAGGTGTATAGAATGAGCTGCAGGCTATGTGTGTGTACAATATGTACAGAATGAGCTGCAGGCTGTCTGTGTGTTTGTATAAGGTGTATAGAATGTGATGCAGGCTGTGTGTGTGTATATGGTGTATAGAATGAGCTGCAGGCTGTGTGTGTATAAGGTGTATAGAATGAGCTGCAGGCTGTGTGTGTATTAGGTGTATAGAATGATCTGCAGGCTATGTGTGTGTTTATAAGGTGTATAGAATGAGCTGCAGGCTGTGTGTGTATAAGGTGTATAGAATGAGCTGCAGGCTGTGTGTGTATAATGTGTATAGGATGAGCTGCAGGCTGTGTGTGTATAAGGTGTATATAATGAGCTGCAGGCTGTGTGTGTGTATAAGGTGTATAGAATGAGCTGCAGGCTGTGTGTGTATAAGGTGTATAGAATGAGCTGCAGGCTGTGTGTGTATAAGGTGTATAGAATGTGCTGCAGGCTGTGTGTGTGTATATGGTGTATAGAATGAGCTGCAGGCTGTGTGTGTATAATGTGTATAGGATGAGCTGCAGGCTGTGTGTGTATAAGGTGTATATAATGAGCTGCAGGCTGTGTGTGTGTATAAGGTGTATAGAATGAGCTGCAGGCTGTGTGTGTATAAGGTGTATAGAATGAGCTGCAGGCTGTGTGTGTATAAGGTGTATAGAATGTGATGCAGGCTGTGTGTGTGTATATGGTGTATAGAATGAGCTGCAGGCTGTGTGTGTATAAGGTGTATAGAATGAGCTGCAGGCTGTGTGTGTATTAGGTGTATAGAATGATCTGCAGGCTATGTGTGTGTTTATAAGGTGTATAGAATGATCTGCAGGCTGTGTGTGTATAAGGTGTATAGAATGATCTGCAGGCTGTGTGTGTGTATAAGGTGTATAGAATGAGCTGCAGGCTGTGTGTGTATAAGGTGTATAGAATGAGCTGCAGGCTGTGTGTGTATAAGGTGTATAGAATAAGCTGCAGGCTGTGTGTGTGTATAACGTGTATAGAATGAGCTGCAGGCTGTGTGTGTATAAGGTATATAGAATAAGCTGCAGGCTGTGTGTGTATTAGGTGTATAGAATGAGCTGCAGGCTGTGTGTGTATAAGGTGTATAGAATGAGCTGCAGGCTGTGTGTGTATAAGGTGTATAGAATGAGCTGCAGGCTGTGTGTGTGTATAAGGTGTATAGAATGAGCTGCAGGCTGTGTGTGTATAAGGTGTATAGAATGAGCTGCAGGCTGTGTGTGTATAAGGTGTATAGAATAAGCTACAGGCTGTGTGTGTGTATAACGTGTATAGAATGAGCTGCAGGCTGTGTGTGTATAAGGTGTATAGAATAAGCTGCAGGCTGTGTGTGTATTAGGTGTATAGAATGAGCTGCAGGCTGTGTGTGTATAAGGTGTATAGAATGAGCTGCAGGCTGTGTGTGTATAAGGTGTATAGAATGAGCTGCAGGCTGTGTGTGTGTATAAGGTGTATAGAATGATCTGCAGGCTGTGTGTGTATAAGGTGTATAGAATGAGCTGCAGGCTGTGTGTGTATAAGGTGTATAGAATGAGCTGCAGGCTGTGTGTGTGTGTATAAGGTGTATAGAATGAGCTGCAGGCTGTGTGTGTGTATAAGGTGTATAGAATGAGCTGCAGGCTGTGTGTGTGTATAAGGTGTATAGAATGACCTGCAGGCTGTGTGTGTGTATAAGGTGTATAGAATGAGCTGCAGGCAGTATGTGTGTATATAAGGTGTATAGAATGAGCTGCAGGCTGTGGGTGTATAAGGTGTATAGAATGAGCTGTAGGCTATGTGTGTATAAGGTGTATAGAATGAGCTGCAGGCTGTGTGTGTATAAGGTGTATAGAATGAGCTGCAGGCTGTGTGTGTGTATATAAGGTGTATAGAATGAGCTGCAGGCTGTGTGTGTGTATAAGGTGTATAGAATGAGCTGCAGGCTGTGTTTGTGTATAAGGTGTATAGAATGACCTGCAGGCTGTGTGTGTATAAGGTGTATAGAATGAGCTGCAGGCTGTGTGTGTATTAGGTGTATAGAATGATCTGCAGGCTATGTGTGTGTTTATAAGGTGTATAAAATGATCTGCAGGCTGTGTGTGTATAAGGTGTATAGAATGATCTGCAGGCTGTGTGTGTGTATAAGGTGTATAGAATGAGCTGCAGGCTGTGTGTGTATAAGGTGTATAGAATGAGCTGCAGGCTGTGTGTGTATAAGGTGTATAGAATAAGCTGCAGGCTGTGTGTGTGTATAACGTGTATAGAATGAACTGCAGGCTGTGTGTGTATAAGGTATATAGAATAAGCTGCAGGCTGTGTGTGTATTAGGTGTATAGAATGAGCTGCAGGCTGTGTGTGTATAAGGTGTATAGAATGAGCTGCAGGCTGTGTGTGTATAAGGTGTATAGAATGAGCTGCAGGCTGTGTGTGTGTATAAGGTGTATAGAATGAGCTGCAGGCTGTGTGTGTGTATAAGGTGTATAGAATGAGCTGCAGGCTGTGTGTGTATAAGGTGTATAGAATGAGCTGCAGGCTGTGTGTGTATAAGGTGTATAGAATAAGCTGCAGGCTGTGTGTGTGTATAACGTGTATAGAATGAGCTGCAGGCTGTGTGTGTGTATAAGGTGTATAGAATAAGCTGCAGGCTGTGTGTGTATTAGGTGTATAGAATGAGCTGCAGGCTGTGTGTGTATAAGGTGTATAGAATGAGCTGCAGGCTGTGTGTGTATAAGGTGTATAGAATGAGCTGCAGGCTGTGTGTGTGTGTATAAGGTGTATAGAATGATCTGCAGGCTGTGTGTGTATAAGGTGTATAGAATGAGCTGCAGGCTGTGTGTGTATAAGGTGTATAGAATGAGCTGCAGGCTGTGTGTGTGTGTATAAGGTGTATAGAATGAGCTGCAGGCTGTGTGTGTGTATAAGGTGTATAGAATGAGCTGCAGGCTGTGTGTGTGTATAAGGTGTATAGAATGACCTGCAGGCTGTGTGTGTGTATAAGGTGTATAGAATGAGCTGCAGGCAGTATGTGTGTATATAAGGTGTATAGAATGAGCTGCAGGCTGTGGGTGTATAAGGTGTATAGAATGAGCTGTAGGCTATGTGTGTATAAGGTGTATAGAATGAGCTGCAGGCTGTGTGTGTATAAGGTGTATAGAATGAGCTGCAGGCTGTGTGTGTGTATATAAGGTGTATAGAATGAGCTGCAGGCTGTGTGTGTATAAGGTGTATAGAATGACCTGCAGGCTGTGTGTGTGTATAAAGTGTATAGAATGAGCTGCAGGCAGTGTGTGTGTGTATAAGGTGTATAGAATGAGCTGCAGGCTGTGTGTGTGTATAAAGTGTATAGAATGAGCTGCAGGCTGTGTGTGTGTGTATAAGGTGTATAGAATGAGCTGCAGGCTGTGTGTGTGTTTATAAGGTGTATAGAATGAGCTGCAGGCTATGTGTGTGTATAAGGTTTATAGAATGAGCTGCAGGCTGTGTGTGTGTATAAGGTGTATAGAATGAGCTGCAGGCTGTGTTTGTGTGTGTGTATAAGGTGTATAGAATGATCTGCAGGCTGTGTGTGTATAAGGTGTATAGAATGAGCTGCAGGCTGTGTGTGTGTGTATAAGGTGTATAGAATGAGCTGCAGGCTGTGTGTGTGTGTATAAGGTGTATAGAATGAGCTGCAGGCTGTGTGTGTGTGTATAAGGTGTATAGAATGAGCTGCAGGCTGTGTGTGTGTGTATAAGGTGTATAGAATGAGCTGCAGGATGTGTGTGTGTGTATAAGGTGTATAGAATGAGCTGCAGGATGTGTGTGTGTATAAGGTGTATAGAATGAGCTGCAGGCTGTGTGTATCAGGTGTATAGAATGAGCTGCAGGCTGTGTGTGTGTATAAGGTGTATAGAATGAGCTGCAGGCTATGTGTGTGTATAAGGTGTATAGAATGAGCTGCAGGCTGTGTGGGTGTGTATAAGGTGTATAGAATGAGCTGCAGGCTGTGTGCATAAGGTGTATAGAATGAGCTGCAGGCTGTGTTTGTGTGTGTGCATAAGGTGTATAGAATGAGCTGCAGGCTGTGTGTGTGTATATAAGGTGTATAGAATGAGCTGCAGGCTGTGTGTGTATTAGGTGTATAGAATGAGCTGCAGGCTGTGTGTGTATAAGGTATATAGAATGTGCTGCAGGCTGTGTGTGTATAAGGTGTATAGAATGAGCTGCAGGCTGTGTGTGTATAAGGTATATAGAATGTGCTGCAGGCTGTGTGTGTGTATAAGGTGTATAGAATGAGCTGCAGGCTATGTGTGTGTATAAGGTGTATAGAATGAGCTGCAGGCTATGTGTGTGTATAAGGTGTATGTAATGACCTGTAGGCTGTGTGTGTGTATAAGGTGTATAGAATGAGCTGCAGGCTATGTGTGTGTATAAGGTGTATAGAATGAGCTGCAGGCTGTGTGTGTGTATAAGGTGTATAGAATGATCTGCAGGCTATGTGTGTGTATAAGGTGTATAGAATGAGCTGCAGGCTATATGTGTGTATAAGGTGTATAGAATGAGCTGCAGGCTATGTGTGTGTGTGTATAAGGTGTATAGAATGAGCTGCAGGCTGTGTGTGTGTATAAGGTGTATAGAATGAGCTGCAGGCTGTGTGTGTATAAGGTGTATAGAATGAGCTGCAGGCTGTGTGTGTGTATAAGGTGTATAGAATGAGCTGCAGGCTGTGTGTGTGTGTGTGTGTATAAGGTGTATAGAATGAGCTGCAGGCTGTGTGTGTGTATATAAGGTGTATAGAATGAGCTGCAGGCTGTGGGTGTATAAGGTGTATAGAATGAGCTGCAGGCTGTGTGTGTGTGTATAAGGTGTATAGAATGAGCTGCAGGCTGTGTGTGTATAAGGTGTATAGAATGAGCTGCAGGCTGTGTGTGTGTATATATAAGGTGTATAGAATGAGCTGCAGGCTGTGAGTGTGTATAAGGTGTATAGAATGACCTGCAGGCTGTGTGTGTATAAGGTGTATAGAATGACCTGCAGGCTATGTGTGTGTGTATAAGGTGTATAGAATGACCTGCAGGCTGTGTGTGTATAAGGTGTATAGAATGAGCTGCAGGCTATGTGTGTGTGTATAAGGTGTATAGAATGAGCTGCAGGCTGTGTGTGTATAAGGTGTATAGAATGAGCTGCAGGCTGTGTGTGTGTATAAGGTGTATAGAATGAGCTGCAGGCTGTGTGTGTATATAAGGTGTATAGAATGAGCTGCAGGCTGTGTGTATAAGGTGTATAGAATGAGCTGCAGGCTGTGTGTATATAAGGTGTATAGAATGAGCTGCAGGCTGTGTGTGTATAAGGTGTATAGAATGAGCTGCAGGCTGTGTGTGTGTATAAGGTGTATAGAATGAGCTGCAGGCTGTGTGTGTGTATAAGGTGTATAGAATGAGCTGCAGGCTGTGTGTGTATAAGGTGTATAGAATGAGCTGCAGGCTGTGTGTGTGTATATAAGGTGTATAGAATGAGCTGCAGGCTATGTGTGTGTGTGTATAAGGTGTATAGAATGAGCTGCAGGCTGTGTGTGTATAAGGTGTATAGAATGAGCTGCAGGCTATGTGTGTATAAGGTGTATATGATGAGCTGCAGGCTGTGTGTGTATAAGGTGTATAGAATGAGCTGCAGGCTGTGTGTGTGTATAAGGTGTATAGAATGAGCTGCAGGCTGTGTGTGTGTATAAGGTGTATAGAATGAGCTGCAGGCTGTGTGTGTATAAGGTGTATAGAATGAGCTGCAGGCTATGTGTGTATAAGGTGTATATGATGAGCTGCAGGCTGTGTGTGTATAAGGTGTATAGAATGAGCTGCAGGCTGTGTGTGTGTATAAGGTGTATAGAATGAGCTGCAGGCTGTATGTGTGTATAAGGTGTATAGAATGAGCTGCAGGCTGTGTGTGTGTATATGGTGTATAGAATGAGCTGCAGGCTGTGTGTGTGTATATAAGGTGTATAGAATGAGCTGCAGGCTATGTGTGTGTATATAAGGTGTATAGAATGAGCTGCAGGCTATGTGTGTGTGTGTATAAGGTGTATAGAATGAGCTGCAGGCTGTGTGTGTGTGTATAAGGTGTATAGAATGAGCTGCAGGCTGTGTGTGTGTGTGTGTGTATAAGGTGTATAGAATGAGCTGCAGGCTGTGTGTGTGTGTGTGTATAAGGTGTATAGAATGAGCTGCAGGCTGTGTGTGTGTATAAGGTGTATAGAATGAGCTGCAGGCTGTGTGTGTGTATATAAGGTGTATAGAAGGTGTATAGAATGAGCTGCAGGCTGTGTGTGTATAAGGTGTATAGAATGAGCTGCAGGCTGTGTGTGTATAAGGTGTATAGAATGAGCTGCAGGCTGTGTGTGTATAAGGTGTATAGAATGAGCTGCAGGCTGTGTGTGTATAAGGTGTATAGAATGAGCAGCAGGCTGTGTGTGTGTGTATAAGGTGTATAGAATGAGCTGCAGGCTGTGTGTGTGTATATAAGGTGTATAGAATGAGCTGCAGGCTGTGTGTGTGTATAAGTTGTATGTAATGACCTGTAGGCTGTGTGTATAAGGTGAATATAACACATAAATGCATTCTTTATGTATATTGGGGCCTCATTCCCAAGATATTTCATTATGATATGCAATTATTCCAAAATACGGAATATTCCATTAACCAAAAGTCTCCTGGTCCCAAGTATTGTGGATATGGGAGACATACATACATACATTATATATATATATATATATATATATATATATATATATATATATATACATATACACACACACACACGCACACACATACTCACATACTTTTTTTATTTTATTTACTTTAAACCAGTATTTGTATGACTTACAGTATCTTCCAATATTTTAGGGAGAGGATTGCTGGTGTTATCTGGACCCAAGTGGTTCCAACATCGGAGGCTGCTGACTCCCGGGTTCCACTATGATGTCCTGAAACCCTATGTCAAGCTGACGTCTGACTCTACCGCAGTGATGCTGGTAACAATTATTGTGCTGACCTAGACCTTTAGTCACACTCAACATAATGTATTTCACCAGTGTAGCTCTCTAATAGGGGAATTCAATATGGAGCGAAAACTCCATTTTTTGCGTTAATATCACACCTATGATGTCATTATCGCAGGTTTTAGTTTTACACTGTATTCAATTTCAAAGACTTTTCGCAGGTTCGAAAAAAAACAGGGATAACTTTTCACCACGGAATAGGTGGCGAAAAAAAGTGCAGAATTGGGGTTTAGGTGTGCAGGCTTAAAAAAAATAGCCTGCGCCCCTGGGAATGACATTTTAAAAATAACGGTGTCAAAAAAAAAAAAAAATAGGGACACCCGAAAAAATTAATTTAAAAATTGGGGTAAAAAAAAAAAATATGGGAAAAAAGTGTTTAAAAATAGGGAAATAGGTTCAGGGCTATTCTGCAAGTATGTGGCAGGTGTATTCTAGAATAGGCTATTAGCGGCAGGTGTTTTCTAGAATAGGCTATTAGCGGCAGGTGTATTCTAGAATAGGCTATTAGCGGCAGGTGTATTGTAGAATAGGCTATTAGCGGCAGGTGTATTCTAGAATAGGCTATTAGCGGCAGGTGCATTCTAGAATAGGCTATTAGCGGCAGGTGCATTCTAGAATAGGCTATTAGCGGCAGGTGTATTCTAGAATAGGCTATTAGCGGCAGGTGTATTCTAGAATAGGCTATTAGCGGCAGGTGTATTCTAGAATAGGCTATTAGCGGCAGGTGCATAGTTGCAGAATTTTTAAAAACTTACTCTAGGGACATAAAAATATGCTAGTACCCATTTTCATGTACCCCCCAAAAAATGAAAAAAAATAACCTAAGTGCTCTTCTGCATCACTTCTTCAATGTTGGGAAAAAAACACCTGCTGCGGCTATTTAAATCCCCGACTTTCATTTGCAGGCTAAAACGGGGGTACCCATAGTGATCCCCCATGTTTTTACAACTTTAGGGGGGGTCCTACAATTTTTTTAAGGAAAATTTCGTAACTTTACGCAAATCCCACTTCGCAGGCTCTCGTTTTCGTTAGTTTCATATTGAATACGGGGATAAGCAGGCGTGCGCCCGATACTTTAACGCAGGTAAAAACTCCGATATGAAATGTAAACTTCGACAGCGAAGTTTACGTTTCATATTGAATTCCCCTCTAAGAGCCTTATGGGCCTATTCATCATCAGAGATGGGATGATTAAGTATCCAACCCACCACAAGTTGAGGCTGTGGACACCAAAAATCCAGAACAGTTCAATATGGCTTTTGAGTGGGGACATCTGCTCCGAAAAGCAGCTTTTCATGCAATTTCTAACACTGCGACTGAAGTAAAAGTGTTACTTAGCACTGCCGACCCAGCTGACTGAATGCATGATCTGAGATCACTCCCAGCAGCTGTGCTCATGCTGTAAGTGTGAAGGAGCGGAAGGGGTCTGATTGGATCCCTCTTTGAAATCCCAGGGGTCCAGGAACCATCATCTGAAAATGTCATCTGTTCCTGCAGGCAAACCCCAAAAACTTTCATTTCCAGAGTTTGCTGAACATTTGGCCCATAATTATTATAAATGGCCCAATAGTTAAAACATGCCGAAACTTGTTTTCCCACGTATGTAACTGGTCCATTTAGGATGATGAATAGGGTCCATTATTGCAGATGTAGTGTCTGTGCTCAGTCATGAAGACCAGGAGCTATTATGAACCAACCTGCAAATATCTGGCTTGATCAGATCCAAGTTATACCTGAGGTCTCTACCCAGGAACAGCATACAGTGTAGTAACTGAGGTTTGATTGGTTGTGGCATGAATTATAATCCTGGTGTTCAAACAAGAAATTGGAAGTCTTTTGTTGCAATGTACCTTTGTCTGCACACATGGCATTCCTCCAAGACCCTCCCTCGCAGTTTGGCAGGCATGATGATCTGTAACCCCCAGAGAAAGGAGCCAGAATCAAATGTCAACTCACACATCCGATGAAAGTTAGGACCCAGCATTGCATCCGTGTAGCAGCAGTGACAGAAATGCCCTTCCAAGGGTTAAAAAGGGACAAAGCGGTTGGTGGTCAGTTATAAAAGTGAATTTCTTTCCATATAAAATACTGATTGAACCATTTTACACCCCAAACCATGCTTAAGGCCTCCGGGTAGATCTGTGCAGAGTTACGTTCTGCCGTGGAGAAGGACCGAGATGCAAAGACTATTGGATGTTCCTGTCCATCCAGCCTAGTGTGCGACATAACAGCTCCAGTGCTGTAAGTTGAGGCATCACAGGCCACTCCAACAGGAAGCTGCAGGTCATAGTGGGTTAACACTATGTCTAACGTAATCAATTCCTTTGCCTGTGTAAAAGCATGCTCACAGTCCTTGAACTGCACCTATTTCTGACCCCACTGGAGCAACTGGTGTACGGAGTGCAGAGCTGTTACACACTTAGGCAAGAATCTACGGTAATTATTAATGAAACCCAAGAAGGAGCAAAGCTGTGATGTCACTTTTGGTGGGGTGTGGATTAAAAGATCTACAGTGAAAAGGTAGACAGTGTCTAGGTAGACATCAACTGGTAGACAGGCAACAGGTACAAAAGGTCGACATAGTCAAAAGGTTGACACAAAAATATATCACACTTTTTTCTAACACTAATCTACACCCTAGCCCTCCCTGTGGTGCCTAACCCTAACCATCCCTCCTAGTTACCGACCACTGGCGGAATGTCCCGCTGTCCCCATACACTAGTATCACAGATATCTCCTGCTTACCTTCCTCTCCCGGAATGGCCCGCTGTCCCCATACACTAGTATCACAGATATCTCCTGCTTACCTTCCTCTCCTGGAATGTCCCGCTGTCCTCATACACTAGTATCACAGATATCTCCTGCTAACCTTCCTCTCCCGGAATGTCCCGCTGTCCTCATACACTAGTATCACAAATATCTCCTGCTTACCTTTCTCTCACGGAATGGCCCACTGTCCCCATACACTAGTATCACAGATATCTCCTGCTTACCTTCTTCTCCCAGAATGGCCGCTGTCCTCATACACTAGTATCACAGATATCTCCTTCTTACCTTCCTCTCCCAGAATGGCCCGCTGTCCCCATACACTAGTATCACAGATATCTCCTGCTTACCTTCCTCTCCCAGAATGGCCCGCTGTCCTCATACACTAGTATCACAGATATCTCCTGCTTACCTTCCTCTCCCAGAATGGCCCGCTGTCCTCATACACTAGTATCACAGATATCTCCTGCTTACCTTCTTCTCCCAGAATGGCCGCTGTCCTCATACACTAGTATCACAGATATCTCCTCCTTACCTTTCTCTCCCAGAATGGCCGCTGTCCTCATACACTAGTATCACAGATATCTCCTGCTTACCTTCTTCTCCCAGAATGGCCGCTGTCCTCATACACTAGTATCACAGATATCTCCTCCTTACCTTCCTCTCCCGAATGTCCTGCTGTCCCCATACACTAGTATCACAGATATCTCCTGCTTACCTTCTTCACCCAGAATGGCCGCTGTCCCCATACACTAGTATCACAGATATTTCCTTCTTACCTTCCTCTCCCGGAATGGCCCGCTGTCCCCATACACTAGTATCACAGATATCTCCTGCTTACCTTCCTCTCCTGGAATGGCCGCTGTCCCCATACTGTACATTAGTATCACAGATATCTCCTACTTACCTTCCTCTCCCGGAATGGCCGCTGTCCCCATACACTAGTATCACAGATATCTCCTGCTTACCTTCTTCACCCAGAATGGCCGCTGTCCCCATACACTAGTATCACAGATGTCTCCTGCTTACCTTCCTCTCCCGGAATGTCCCGCTGTTCCCATACACTAGTATCACAGATGTCTCCTGCTTACCTCTCCCTCCCGGAATGTCCCGCTGTCCCCATACACTAGTATCACAGATATTTCCTGCTTACCTTCCTCTCCTGGAATGGCCCGCTGTCCCCATACACTAGTATCACAGATATCTCCTGCTTACCTTCCTCTCCTGGAATGGCCGCTGTCCCCATACTGTAGATTAGTATCACAGATATCTCCTACTTACCTTCCTCTCCCGGAATGGCCGCTGTCCCCATACACTAGTATCACAGATATCTCCTGCTTACCTCTCTCTCCCGGATTGGCCCGCTGTCCCCATACAATAGTATCACATATATTTCCTGCTTACCTTCTTCTCCAAGAATGGGCGCTGTCCTCATACACTAGTATTACAGATATCTCCTGCTTACCTTTCTCTCCCGGAATGGCCGCTGTCCCCATACACTAGTATCACAGATGTCTCCTGCTTACCTTCCTCTCCCAGAGTGGCCCGCTGTCCCCATACACTAGTATCACATATCTCCTACTTACCTTTCCCTCCCGGAATGTCCCGCTATCCCCATAAACTAGTATCACAGATATCTCCTACTTACCTCTCCCTCCCGGAATGTCCCGCTGTCCCCATACACTAGTATCACAGATATTTCCTGCTTACCTTCCTCTCCCGGAATGGCCCGCTGTCCCCATACACTAGTATCACAGATATCTCCTGCTTACCTTCCTCTCCTGGAATGGCCGCTGTCCCCACACTGTACATTAGTATCACAGATATCTCCTACTTACCTTCCTCTCCCGGAATGGCCGCTGTCCCCATACACTAGTATCACAGATATCTCCTGCTTACCTTCTTCTCCAAGAATGGCCGCTGTCCTCATACACTACTATCAGATATCTCCTGCTTACCTTTCTCTCCCGGAATGGCCGCTGTCCCCATACACTAGTATCACAGATGTCTCCTGCTTACCTTCCTCTCCCGGAATGGCCCGCTGTCCCCATACACTAGTATCACAGATGTCTCCTGCTTACCTTCCTCTCCCGGAATGGCCGCTGTCCCCATACACTAGTATCACAGATGTCTCCTGCTTACCTTCCTCTCCCGGAATGGCCCGCTGTCCCCATACACTAGTATCACAGATGTCTCCTGCTTACCTTCCTCTCCTGAAATGGCCGCTGTCCCCATACACTAGTATCATAGATAACACAAAGATTATTGCAGTGACTGCCATATAGTACATCAAGCATCTAACTGACCACCACTACACTACAGAGAACATTGTAAAGAGTGCCATATAAATATAATATAGAGAACTCCAATGACCACCACAAAGTACATAGGGCATCACTGCCACACACTGTGGCCCATAGAATTGGATAAATCAGACAACAAGCTGCTGGCAGATCTACAGTATAACAACGATAATATGTACCAGGAACAGATGGCTGGCATTCAGGACATCTAGGGCCTGATTCAGAGATAAACAGATAACTATGCTAATGGTACCAAAGATTACCCGGGCATAAGGACGCCCAGCGCTGCATTCTCACATGCGTACGACGTCGCTTACCTGCATAAATATCAGTAATATTGATGCACATCCAGCGGCCATCTTGCCCTTGTGTAAGGTCTGACCAGTCGCATACTCAGCAGCTCTCCTGACAAGCAGAGGATTCTCATACTGCATATGCATGCCCATGGAATGGTTAGTAATGGAGCTTCGGAACTCGGAGTAGCCGGCCATGAGGTGAATGGATGGGCCACGTGGGGCATTGGAGTCATGTAGGTGGTGACAGGAGAAAAGTGTTTTTTTCCTATCTGCGCTGGCTTAGATCCTAAAGGCTTGGGTAACCATGCAGGTGATGTCCCCGAGGCCTGTGTAACCATGCAGGTGATGTCCCCGAGGCCTGTGTAACCATGCAGGTAATGTGCCCGAGGCCTGTGTTACCATGCAGGTGATGGGCCCGAGGCCTGTGTTACCATGCAGGTGATGGGCCCGAGGCCTGTGTTACCATGCAGGTGATGGGCCCGAGGCCTGTGTTACCATGCAGGTGATGGGCCCGAGGCCTGTGTAACCATGCAGGTGATGGGCCCGAGGCCTGTGTAACCATGCAGGTGATGGGCCCGAGGCCTGTGTAACCATGCAGGTGATGGGCCTGAGGCCTGTGTAACCATGCAGGTGATGTGTCTGAGGCCTGTGTAACCATGCAGGTGATGGGCCCGAGGCCTGTATAGCCATGCAGGTGATGTGCCTGAGGCCTGTGTAACCATGCAGGTGATGTGCCTGAGGCCTGTATAGCCATGCAGGTGATGGGCCCGAGGCCTGTATAGCCATGCAGGTGATGGGCCTGAGGCCTGTGTAGCCATGCAGGTGATGGGCCTGAGGCCTGTGTAACCATGCAGGTGATGGGCCTGAGGCCTGTGTAACCATGCAGGTGATGGGCCTGAGGCCTGTGTAACCATGCAGGTGATGGGCCTGAGGCCTGTGTAACCATGCAGGTGATGGGCCTGAGGCCTGTGTAACCATGCAGGTGATGGGCCTGAGGCCTGTGTAACCATGCAGGTGATGGGCCTGAGGCCTGTATAACCATGCAGGTGATGGGCCTGAGGCCTGTGTAACCATGCAGGTGATGGGCCTGAGGCCTGTGTAACCATGCAGGTGATGGGCCTGAGGCCTGTGTAGCCATGCAGGTGATGGGCCTGAGGCCTGTGTAACCATGCAGGTGATGGGCCTGAGGCCTGGGTAGCCATGCAAGAACCTCTTTTTTGGTCTGATTCCTGAAATTTGTCCCTAAATCTGCTCAGTTCTGAAACATGAGGCCCTGTGTAACTACTTCTCTGCCAGCAACACTACATGAGCTATCACCCCGCAGCAATTATATTTATTATGTAGGTAGCCGTATAGTGATGTTCAGGATATAGGATCTCATTCAGAGCCGCTCGCAAAAAGTGAACGCTCGCTCTGAAAGGCCACTTTTCTTTTGAAAGGCGACTACCTGGCCGCTCGCTAAGCTGTGGGTTACCACCCACAGCTTTAGCAAGCCACTGGGTGATGGTCAAGATCATCGTTACCCGCGGGGCATGCGACGAGACCCTTGCGGTAGGGTCTTGTCTACCTCAAGCCCCAGGTAACTTCCTGCTCTAACAGAACAGGAAGCACCCTACTGACATCACTGGTGATATCTGTAGACCCGACCACAAATGGCAGGCGTTGTCCACCCCCGCCTACAAAACGGGGCGAACTGTCGACAGCCGCCCCTTTTGTAGCGAGCCCCAAAGCGAGTGCGTTTGTCACTTGCTCCGGGGCTTGCGCATGCGCAGTGCGAGCGCTGCACGTGCGCAGGCCCTCACCATCGACCTGAGTGGGTCTGAATGAGGACCATAGAACACTAGATTGGTGTGCAGTATAAATGGTAAAATATGGCGATGCGGAGAAGGATCTAGCTGAGGCCGCTGTACTTTGCTTCATTGTCGCTTCTTCCTCTCTCACCAGGATCATTGGGAGAAGCTGATCAGGAGGCAGAAGTCTGTGGAGCTTTTCCAGCATGTCAGCCTCATGGCCCTGGATAGTATCATGAAATGCGCCTTCAGCTACAACAGCAACTGCCAGACTGACAGGTGAGAGCAGCAATACTTCATCTGCCAGTCACATTGCTCCGTACGTTGGGGTATTACAGCTAGAATCATTTATTTATGTATTAACAGTTTCTTATATAGCGCAGCAAATTCCGTCACGCATTACAATTTGAATCAACATTAACATTATACTGGGTTGTAAAACACATACACACATACATACATACATACATACATACATACAAGGCATACATACATACATACATACGGGTAAGAGGGCCCTGCTCGCAAGCTTACAATCTATAGGGAAATAGGTGTTGATACACAAGGATAGGTGCTATATATTGCAAATTGGTCCAGCCCGATTGGATTATACAGCCCACCAAGAACATCTGCAATCACACTGGAAAGTTGGCCTAGGGTTAGAAGGATGTTACATTGAAGAAAGAGAAGATGTGATCGGTGTATACTGTAAGAAGCGTTAGATAGGGAGCTATAAAAGGTTAGGTGGGCGGTTCTGGAATCTGATAAGCTTTCTGAAGAGGGGAGTTTTCAGAGAACACTGAGAGAAGAATCCCATATGTCTATACATTACTATTCTCTTGTGTTTCCTCCAGTGAGAATGACTATATCCGAGCAGTGTTTGACCTCTCATACTTTGCCAATCTGCGGCTTCGGTGCTTCCCTTACCACAACAACACCATATTTAACCTCAGTCCTCATGGTTATCTCTTCCGGAAAGCCTGCAGGATAACTCACAATCATACAGGTAATGGGCCAGGGGCTCCTCAGTCAGTGTATCAGGTGTCTGCAGGATAACTCACAATCATACAGGTAATGGGCCAGGGGCTCCTCAGTCAGTGTATCAGGTGCCTGCAGGATAACTCACAATCATACAGGTAATGGGCCAGGGGCTCCTCAGTCAGTGTATCAGGTGCCTGCAGTATAACCCGATCATACAGGTAATGGGCCAGGTGCTCCTCAGTCAGTGTATCAGGTGCCTGCAGTATAACTCCCGATCATACAGGTAATGGGCCAGGTGCTCCTCAGTCAGTGTATCAGGTGCCTGCAGTATAACTCCCGATCATACAGGTAATGGGCCAGGGGCTCCTCAGTCAGTGTATCAGGTGCCTGCAGTATAACTCCCGATCATACAGGTAATGGGCCAGGTGCTCCTCAGTCAGTGTATCAGATGCCTGCAGTATAACTCCCGATCATACAGGTAATGGGCCAGGGGCTCCTCAGTCAGTGTATCAGATGCCTGCAGTATAACTCCCGATCATACAGGTAATGGGCCAGGGGCTCCTCAGTCAGTGTATCAGGTGCCTGCAGGATAACTCCCGATCATACAGGTAATGGGTCAGGGGCTCCTCAGTCAGTGTATCAGATGCCTGCAGTATAACTCCCGATCATACAGGTAATGGGCCAGGGGCTCCTCAGTCAGTGTATCAGGTGCCTGCAGGATAACTCCCGATCATACAGGTAATGGGCCAGGGGCTCCTCAGTCAGTGTATCAGGTGCCTGCAGGATAACTCCCGATCATACAGGTAATGGGTCAGGGGCTCCTCAGTCAGTGTATCAGGTGCCTGCAGTATAACTCCCGATCATACAGGTAATGGGCCAGGGGCTCCTCAGTCAGTGTATCAGGTGCCTGCAGTATAACCCGATCATACAGGTAATGGGCCAGGGGTTCCTCAGTCAGTGTATCAGGTGCCTGCAGTATAACTCCCGATCATACAGGTAATGGGCCAGGGGCTCCTCAGTCAGTGTATCAGGTGCCTGCAGTATAACCCGATCATACAGGTAATGGGCCAGGGGCTCCTCAGTCAGTGTATCAGGTGCCTGCAGTATAACTCCCGATCATACAGGTAATGGGCCAGGGGCTCCTCAGTCAGTGTATCAGGTGCCTGCAGAATAACTCCCGATCATACAGGTAATGGGCCAGGGGCTCCTCAGTCAGTGTATCAGGTGCCTGCAGGATAACTCCCGATCATACAGGTAATGGGCCAGGGGCTCCTCAGTCAGTGTATCAGGTGCCTGCAGTATAACTCCCGATCATACAGGTAATGGGCCAGGGGCTCCTCAGTCAGTGTATCAGGTTCCTGCAGTATAACCCGATCATACAGGTAATGGGCCAGGGGCTCCTCAGTCAGTGTATCAGGTGCCTGCAGTATAACCCGATCATACAGGTAATGGGCCAGGGGCTCCTCAGTCAGTGTATCAGGTGCCTGCAGTATAACTCCCGATCATACAGGTAATGGGCCAGGGGCTCCTCAGTCAGTGTATCAGGTGCCTGCAGTATAACTCCCGATCATACAGGTAATGGGCCAGAAGCTGGTTTGACTGGTGCCAGTTAAGAATCCTGGGGTGGGTGGGGGAACGGTGATACTGTATGAGCTATAGAGTAAAATGCATCTTCCAAAAATAGTTCAAAAATATCATGTGTAGAAAGCAAAACTTCACTCCTAGCACTGAAAGAGCCCCTAATATAATATCAATGATCCCGTGATTATCTATTCTTTATTGATGTTCAGGAAGATGAAGTAGAAATGTATAAAAGACTCATTAGATCTAGCTCTGTGAAACATCTTTTCTACTCTTTAATTTTATGCTTTATTTTTTTAGTTATTATTGATGTAGCGGATTGTCCATAACAATAGGATAATAAGGGATTGCTTAAAAAAAAAAAAATGGATATGAATGGTTCCCCTGAGTTTCTGCATTTGGAATTACAGAAACTCAGAATCAGACCCTACATTTAAAACTCCCTATTGGCAGATGTATTAAAACCATAAGCTTCTTATCCAACACTTTGTTAAAATAAAGCACAGACCAAGTATACTGTATATGCGACTTAAAAAATCATGGTCAGCTTTATTTATTTGTACAATAAAGAGTATGGTGGAAAAGGAAAGAATGGCAGAACCGATGCCCACTTGACTTTTACTAGGGCCAACTACAGTATGCCAACTCAAGGTTAAGAGTGAATAAATACTTGCAAGAGCCAACTCTTAAGCAAGTGAGGCGGTATCCAACCCCCATGCCAATGCACTATTTGGCCCTCTGTCATGAGGGGCAGCTGGCCCCAGTAAGATAAAATCAGCTTATCCAGTGCATTGAAGGGGAGCGCACCACTCATACTGCATCAAGATGGATGCATATTAGACTGCCATTCTTTCCCATCACACATATGTTTCCCATTATGGAAGCAGGCCCGCCATTATACCACCTAACTCACCAACACCGAACAAATACTCTCTGAACAAAAAAAAAAATCCTTTCCTCCATGAGGTGAACCCCATCCCTGCAAAAAAAAAAAATGGGCATCCTGAACCCTGATTAAAGGGTGATGCACCACCAAGCCAACCATGTCCAAAACACTTTTGGCCACCCATTTATTCACTTTATTCTGGCCTTGTCAACCCCGGTACTACTGTACTTACACCTATATGAAAGTCTAGCAATAATGTCAGGCCACACAATGACAAAATCGGGCCAAAGCCTCGCCACCTCCTCCAAACCACGTAAAATGGCGTGCCTCAACTCGAGAGACTTTATGGCACATATCATTCCCACCTATGTGAATCACTAAAATGCCAGGAGACCCAAATTAATCTGCAACATCTGTAGACAGGGGAACAATGCTTCCCAACGCATACCTCTATGCCCCAACCATCTACACTATCCCACTGAGGAAAAATAGAGGCATCTGAAGCAAAGCGGGATTGACCAGCCCCAAAAAAAAAAAAAAAAAATGAGTATCCAACAAGCCAAATGGGCTTAGAATCCAGGAAACCACCTGCAATACAGAAATAAATACATGTGTACGAGTAACTATATAGACTATGACAGCAGGAGGAGGGGTGAGATAGTGGGAGAAGGAGGACTTGACCCGAGGTAAAAACCTACTGGATCTTTTAATTTTTTACCATTTTATTCACTTTCTTCTTTTAGCCAATCAGAGTCCAATGCAGGGCAAAAAACAGGGCTAAATCCCTCGAGACCCCCACCTAAAAAGGTGCTGAGTTGGCTGGAGCACTCAAGTCAACAAAAATCAAGATTACACACGTATATATTTCCGAAAGGCATTGTACCTCCATCATTCCAGCAACTGGAACTCCTGTGAGGAAAGACATGAAGAAGCTGCAAAAGTCGCTGCACCAATTCTAAAAGAATGGGTGCCGAACTCTGAGGTGGAAAGCTCTATATGCCAGATACAACTATTGAAAACCGACCTAAATTGGAATTTAGTGAGAGGGGAACCATCCACATGCATAAGCCATTCTCCCGCAATAGGAAGGCAGCATCCAAGATACAGTGAGCACAGAAGTTCCAGACAGATCCCCTCCTCCGGATAGGATCTCAGGCATCCAGCGACCCCTACCCAACTGGTCTGGTTTGGGTTGCTGAATCCAGCAGAGCACTGTGTCGCAAAGAACAATATGAGAGTGCAGTAGCGGGGGAGGGGTGGAACGCAAACTCGGTTATGCAAACAGCCCCATGGAATGCCACAAAGCCTGATAGGCGTTCAAGTTCCAAGGATCCATGGACCGACGTGCAAGACTCTCCATGTCGGTGCAATAATCTGCCAACAATGAGATGGTCAAGGGTCACCCAGCATGGCAGCAGCTGGAGTCAAGGACCGAAACTTAACCCAGTCCTGTCTGGACAGGGTGTCAGCAATAGAGTTGTCAACACCAGGGACATGACGAGCTGTAAAAATAATGTTAAGCTGCAAAGCACGCAGTACCAGGCAGGCCAAGAGGCGCAGCACCGGAAGAGATGAGTATCGCTGGTTGTTAATAGTCTGCACCACTCCAAGTTTATCACACCAGACCACCACTGACCGATTACGCAACCGATAACCCCGCAGCTAGAGATTCACAATGATGGGAAAGAGTTCAAAAGGAGCAAGTTTTTGGTCAAGCCTGACCACACCCACTTCTCAGGCCACTCCGACAAGTACCAAGCCCCATTCAAAAAGGCAACAAAACCCGATGAGCTGTGAAGAGCTGCAGGCAAGTATTGGGCTGGGAACTGAAGGCCAAATGCGCACCCCATTGAAATCCAACAAAAAGGAATCCCAAACAGCCAGGTCTAAATTTAGCTCTGCAGAGAGAAGCAGAAAATTATGCCATAAGTGCAATCCCATCAATTTATGGCAAAAGACCCTTAGGGATAACCTTACAAGCAAAGTTCAGCAAGCCCAACATTGCTTGATTGTGTCTTAGCGTAACCTTCCCTAATGCCAGTGCAAGAAGGATGGCATCCTGCTAGCGTCAAACTTTGTCTCTTGGCAGCCGGCAACAGCCCATGGAGGTATCGATCTCAATGCCCAAGAAAACTAAACAAGTGGTAGGGCCTTCCGTCTTGTCATGTGCAATCGGAACTCCAAATTCTGTGAAGAGAGCTTGTAGTGAAAAAAGGAGGCGAGAGCAATAATCGGAACCTGGAGGCCCAACACATAAAAAGTCATCCAAGTAGTGAGCTACTGTACACTCACTTCGCCAGAGCCCATGGCCATGCACCAATGGAGAATAGAACTAAAGTGCTCAAAGAAGGCGGCACAAGAAACTCAGCAACCCATAGTGAGGCATTTCATCAAATAACAAATATTGGTTAAAATAGTTCACTGGCCTAACAAGTTAAAATATTACTTCCCTCAATAGTTGATATTCTTCTTCCAGCATCAGCAAAGTACCAATGACGGTATATAAAAGAAAACACAAAAACGTTCCATGTGTATTATTCGAGGGATATTTGTAGGAGAGTTTATCTATTAAAGATAAAATCAGAGTTCTTTTCCCAGGGATGCCCCCCTCAACCAAACACTCATACTTTATTGGAATTATAGAAGCCCATCAAAGAATATCTCTAGGATTCCTCAATATAGTGTCACCTCCACCGGACGTGAAAATAATTTTGGGGAAAATCTCACCTAGATTTGTACTCACAAAATACCAGAATAAAATGGGCACATCAGTTGGTTCTTTCTGAAGTCCATCTCTCTCCTGTTTCCAAGTAGGAACCCCAACTATTGGTCTCCCCACCAATAATATCTCAGTCGGGAGAGAGATTCATAAAAAAAAGGTTTTATTGCAGTGAACAATTTCTCACACATGAGAAAAAACTTTTCTTAAAATAATTGGAGGAACACCCAGGTGTTTTTGGAGTTTCCAAGATGTCAATTGGAGAATGAAAAATGGGTCCCCGTTTCCCAAGCATATTCCTTCTTTCCTCGGTAGGGTCCTCCTGTTGTCATGCACTCAACTGCCCTCACCAACGCGTTTCGATCACAGTGTCTTTCTCAAGGTGTAGTGCTATGTCAAGTGACTCTCCATAAAATACTCTCCTAATTACAAAAATCCTCTAAAGGTGAGTCCATAATTTTCTCACAACCCCCTGAGAGTAAAACACAAAATTCCCTCTCTAAGTTCAACACAATGGTATATACAATCCATGTTTCCTACAAATACATCACTTCCTGTCCGTCCGTGACCGGAAGTGACATCACATGTCTGTTCATTTGTCCTTTCCTCCTTCCTCAATATCCTTTACTTCAGGTTCCGCTTAAGTTATGTCCCAGTCTGATCCCAGCACTTCCGGATCCAGTTCTCCCTCTGAATCGTCCAAGACTTCCAGGTTCTCTCGTTCACTGGAAGTGATGTATCGCTATTCCTTGAGCGGACATATCACGATACTCCTATAGTTCCTACATTCCCATCTCCATGGTTAACATGTGCACATCACAAGGAAGTCCTCCAGACTTATGAAATTCCTTTCTTAATATTACCTTGTTTCTAAAAAGGGGAAATTAAATTAGCAGCTTCTGTAAAATGGGACAACTAAGCTTTTCAGATAAATAAGCATATATAGAAGAGATCCGAGTTCACAAAAATACAATTTAAAATAGATCATGTGCATACCGTATAGGCAAAATTTGACCATGGAAAACATAAAATCAAGCTTGATAAACATATTAAAATAATTAAAAACCCCTAAAAATGATTAATTTATATATATATATATATATATATATATATGTTACCAAAAAAAAAAAATCGGAGCAACCCCACGTTTTCTAAAAGGGGAATCCAACCATATCTAAAAATGGGTATAAAATCCTGTAGCAGCAATTCATATAAGTCTTTTTAACTCGAAATCTTGTTTATGACCTAGACCTAAGGTCTATGGTTAAGATAAGAACAAAATTCTTCTAGTATCTTCCAGATAAAGTTACTAGATTAATTTTGTTCTTACTTATCTTAACCATAATGTGTTTAATATTAATTTAACCTTTGACATTAATACTACCTCAATAAATTTTCTCGATATCACCATTTATATAAAAGAATGGGAACATTTGCACAAAAACTTTCAGAAAACTGACAGATTCCTCTGTTTACATTTATGACGATAGTTGCTATCATATAAATTGGCTACAATCCATCCCTAATAGTCAGTTCAAGAGATTAAAAAGAAACTGTACAGAAGATCTGATTTATGAGGAACAAGCGATGGATATGAAAAAGGCATTTAAATCATGTGGTTATGAGGATAGAAAGGTGAAGGAAGGTTTAAATACCACCAGGGCAACAGATAGTATTATTTAGGGATAGTAAACCTCTCCTAAGGGAAAAGATGAAAAGTTCCAATGGGCCTTTATAACAAATTTTAATTCACAATATAAGGGGATCAAAAAAATGATAAAAACAAAAAAAACATTGGAGCATTTTAAAAGGGGACCCAATTATAGGTAACTACATACCAGAAAAAACAATACATAGACAGTATATAGGAAGGCAGCTAACTTAAAAAACAGTTTGGTGAAGAGTTTGTATACTGGTCAACCAGAAAGGGTTAGCTATAATAGGTAATAACAACAACAAAATATGAATCAGTACAGATTAATGACCAGGAACACAAGATTTATAACCTGTAACACGGTGAATGTGATTTATGGAATAAAATGTAGCTGTAGCATATTGGACGAACAACTAGACCCCTTAAAATAAGGATCGGAGAACATCTCCATTACATAAGGAAGGGGCTGGAATCCCATTCCCTGTCATATCATTTAAAAAGGAACACAACTGTTCGACGGCAAACATTAAAGATTTTTTCTGGCTAAAATTAATAAAAACCATGGAGAGAGTGAAAAATGTAACACTATTAGCAAAGACAGAAATTAAATTTATATATAATTTTAAAATGCTTAGTCCAACAGGTTTTAACCAAGATTGAGTTAAAAAGATTTATATGAATTGCTGCTATAGGATTTTATACCCATTTTTAGATATGGTTGGATTGCCCTTTTAGAAAATGTGGGGTTGCTCCGATTTTTTTATAAATATTTTTTTTTTTTTTTTTTTTTTAAGGGGTTTTTAAGTATTTTAATATGTTTATCAGTTTTGATTTTACATTTTCCATGGTAAAATATTGCCTATATGTATATGATCTATTTTAAATTGTATTTTTGTGAACTCGGATCTCTATTCTATATATGCTTATTTATCTTTAGTTGCCCATTTTACAGAAGCTTCTAATTTAATTTCCCTTTTTTAGAAACAAGGTAATATTAAGAAAGGGATTTCATAAGTCTGGAGGACTTCCTTGTGATGTGTACATGGTAACCATGGAGATGGGAACGTAGGAACTACGGGAGTAGCGTGATATGTCCGCTCAAGGAATAGCGATACGTCACTTCCGATGAATGAGAGAACCCGGAAGTCTTGGACGATTCAGAGGGAGAACCGGATCCGGAAGTGCTGGGACCAGACTGGGAGATAACTTAAGCGGAACCTGAAGAGAAGGAGATTGAGGAAGGAGGAAAGGACATGTGATGTCACTTCCGGTCACGGACGGACAGGAATTGATGTATTTGTAGGGAACATAGATTGTATATACCATTGTGTTGAACTTAGAGAGGGAATTATGTGTTTTACGTTCTGGGGGTTGTGAGAAAATTATGGACTCACCTTTAGAGGATTTTTGTAATTAGGAGAGTATTTTATGGAGAGTCACTTGACATAGCCCTACACCTTGAGAAAGACATTGTGATCAAGACGTGTTGGTGAGGGCAGTTGAGTGCATGACAACAGGAGGACCCTACCGAGGGAAGAAGGAGTACACTTCGGAAACGGGGCCTCATTTTTCATTCTCCAATTCACATCTTGGAAACTCCAAAAACACCTGGATAGGTGTTCCAATTATTTTAAGAAAAGTTATTTTCTCATGTGTGAGAAATTGTTCACTGCAATAAAACCTTTATGAATCTCTCTCCCGACTGACAAATATTATTGGTGGGGAGACCAATAGTTGGGGTTCCTACTTGGTAGCAGGAGAGAGATGGACTTCAGAAAGAACCAACTGATGTGCCCATTTTATTCTGGTATTTTGTGAGTACAAATCTAGGTGAGATATTCCCCAAAATAATTTTCACATCCGGTGGAGGTGACACTATATTGAGGAATCTAGAGATATTCTTAGATGGGCTTCTATAATTCCAATAAAGTGTGAGTGTTTGGTTGAGGGGGGCATCCCTGGGAAAAGAACTCTTATAGATAAACTCTCCTACAAATAACCCTCGAATAATACACAAGGATCGTTTTTGTGTTTTCTTTTATATACCGTCATTGGTACTTTTCAGTGGTACTTTGATGCTGGAAGAGGAAGAAAAATATCAACTATTGAGAGAAGTAATATTTTAATTTGTTAGCGCCAGTGAACTATTTTAACCAATATTTGTTATATGATTTCTGTTAATCATGTGGAGTATAGGTGGTGCCCCTTAAAATTGAACATAGGCAGCTTGTTGCGCTCTAGTGGATTATCCAAGTTTTATATTTTCATAGTGAGGCATTTGTCCAAGTAGTACCCATCCACTAGTCTAAAGCCCGTGAAACGGAAGGACTCTGGATGCAAGGGCAAAAGACGAAATGCAGACTCGATATCCACTTCATCCAATAGGGAGCCAGGACTAGAAGTGCATACTAGAGAAAGCGCAGTGTTCTTCCACAATGGCATCATTGACAGATTCCCCTGTAGGTTGTGTCAAGTGTTGTATAAACTGGTAACTTCCTGGAATCTTCTTGTACACGACAACTACGGAGAAAGAATCAGGCCCAGCCCTGGAGTTTTGTCAAAAGGCCCAATCCTGAGCTCCAGATCAACCTCCTTCATGACCTTATCCTTACTCAGGGGGTCCTGAGCAAAGGTGTTTGGGGGCAGGCATTGAAGCAGCGGCTGGGGACCCACCGCGAGCTGTGCTGAATCTAATGTAGAGAAAACAACAATGGCCTGCCATTGTGCAGTTGCCGTTGTTGAAGGTGTAGCACTTCCCTTTTGCCTGAGGAGGACCAGGTGTCCTAAGGGGCAATGGAGACGAGGACTGCATTGGATGCCCTGGTGTTGGGTCCGATAAGCTCTGTGTGGGTTGTGAAACTTCCATCCACACTTCGACATCTTTACAGCCCAAATCCAAAATTAATACTCTCTCCCGTTTCCTGTAAAACTCCTCATCATACTAACACCAGACCAAACCCTGACATGATTTAAAAAGACTATTAAGTGGAGATAGCGAATAACATTCTGATATTCCGATGGTCTAGTCTTCAGGTATCATGCAGTAAAAGCACAAAAACCTGATAACCAAATGGTATAGGACTTGTAAGCTTCTACTCCAATGCCTCCCTTCACTTTTGCCACTGCAAATGCCTTCTTAGCTTCAGCCGTGAGAGTGAACATGTCCATGTAGCGACCCTTGTGGATGAAAGTTCTAACCCTGCATGCGTCGGCCCCATGTGACTCCCATATTGGAGCAGTGCACCACGTCATAGGGAACAGCCCCACCTTCCGCACTAGTACTACTCCTTGAGGACGTATCACTAGACTGACAACTTCTCCGTGCATGACCTCTTAGATCGCTTGTGCCAAGCCCTGTGAGAACCATCGCTAGATGAGGACAAGGAACTGCAAAAATAACTCACATCAGAGGATCTATTGCACTCACCAGAAGGCGTACCAAATGCATTGGCAGAACCAGAATTTGCGATGGCACCAACAATGGGGGTTCCTGGGGCAGCCAGAAAGGTGGCAATGATTGCTGGAGATGTGACCAAGGGAGAGTAGACCACATTGTCATCTGAACAGGCAGAGACAGAGGCAGAATCCTGCAAGCCACGGCGGTAGCTTTAGTACATGGGTTTTGGACCAGCCCTACCCCAGCAGCATGCGAGAGAGAGGCAGAGGAAGACTAAAGCTCACAGAAAGAGGAATAAGCAGACCATGAAATACAGGGGCAGAACCATGGGAGACAATGGAGGCGCTTGCCCCGGGCTCCAGCACTGAAGGGGCACCTCCCTCCATTGCCCACAATATATTCACCCCCAACCGCGGATGAGTCTGCATGCAAGATGCTACATTAGTGTCAGCAGCTGTGATGAAGGGCACCACATTATAAATTGCCTCCGGGCATCTGTGATGAACTTACGCCACAGGTGGGATAGGATGAAGGAAAATAAAAAAAGGGGGGGGGGAGGGTCAAGAACAGAGAATGACGGGAGAAGGACAAGAAATAGAATATATAATAAAAGACCAGCACTCTACAACCTGCGTCTATCGAGCGTGCAGATTAAATTCAAAGAGGCAGTATAACATTACAGCCCTACATACTCCTACTAACCACTCCCCTTACCGAAAAACACTCACCAATCCCTGACACTATGTCACTGTATCACCAGCACTACCCCTCCCCCAATTTTATTTACTCCATTCCTGCCTAAGGGTTTATGTGCCCTCAGATCTATCTGAACCTCGGTCAACTTATGGAATGTAAATGTCACATTCTCAATTTGCGGCAACTCAGAATCAGAGTCTACGTTCATGGACTGTAAACATTTGAATTGGATTTTTTTCAAAATAAAATAGTTGTGAGGCAAAAAGAACTAGATTCACTTCAACATCTGTAGCGAGTAACAGGACAGGTACTTTACAATGCATTAGTTATTTTATATATACACAAATTGCATTAGTTTTATACTAGGGGCCACTTCAGGGGACACACAATGAGTGACAGGAGAGGAGTATAGAGGACAGGTTAGTAAGTGACAGGGGACACACAATGAGTGACATCAGATGACAGGAGAGGAGCAGAGAGGACAGGTTAGTAAGTGACAGAGGACACACAATGAGTGACATCAGATGACAGGAGAGGAGTATAGAGGACAGGTTAGTAAGTGACAGAGGACACACAATGAGTGACATCAGATGACAGGAGAGGAGCAGAGAGGACAGGTTAGTAAGTGACAGAGGACACACAATGAGTGACATCAGATGACAGGAGAGGAGTATAGAGGACAGGTTAGTAAGTAACAGAGGACACACAATGAGTGACATCAGATGACAGGAGAGGAGTATAGAGGACAGGTTAGTAAGTGACAGAGGACACACAATGAGTGACATCAGATGACAGGAGAGGAGTATATAGAGGACAGGTTAGTAAGTGACAGAGGACACACAATGAGTGACATCAGATGACAGGAGAGGAGTATAGAGGACAGGTTAGTAAGTGACAGAGGACACACAATGAGTGACATCAGATGACAGGAGAGGAGCAGAGAGGACAGGTTAGTAAGTGACAGAGGACACACAATGAGTGACATCAGAGGACAGGAGAGGAGCAGAGAGGACAGGTTAGTAAGTGACAGAGGACACACAATGAGTGACATCAGATGACAGGAGAGGAGTATAGAGGACAGGTTAGTAAGTGACAGAGGACACACAATGAGTGACATCAGATGACAGGAGAGGAGTATAGAGGACAGGTTAGTAAGTGACAGAGGACACACAATGAGTGACATCAGATGACAGGAGAGGAGTAGAGAGGACAGGTTAGTAAGTGACAGAGGACACACAATGAGTGACATCAGATGACAGGAGAGGAGTATAGAGGACAGGTTAGTAAGTGACAGAGGACACACAATGAGTGACATCAGAGGACAGGAGAGGAGCAGAGAGGACAGGTTAGTAAGTGACAGAGGACACACAATGAGTGACATCAGATGACAGGAGAGGAGTATAGAGGACAGGTTAGTAAGTAACAGAGGACACACAATGAGTGACATCAGATGACAGGAGAGGAGTATAGAGGACAGGTTAGTAAGTGACAGAGGACACACAATGAGTGACATCAGATGACAGGAGAGGAGTATAGAGGACAGGTTAGTAAGTGACAGAGGACACACAATGAGTGACATCAGATGACAGGAGAGGAGTAGAGAGGACAGGTTAGTAAGTGACAGAGGACACACAATGAGTGACATCAGATGACAGGAGAGGAGTATAGAGGACAGGTTAGTAAGTGACAGAGGACACACAATGAGTGACATCAGAGGACAGGAGAGGAGCAGAGAGGACAGGTTAGTAAGTGACAGAGGACACACAATGAGTGACATCAGATGACAGGAGAGGAGCAGAGAGGACAGGTTAGTAAGTGACAGAGGACACACAATGAGTGACATCAGATGACAGGAGAGGAGTATAGAGGACAGGTTAGTAAGTGACAGAGGACACACAATGAGTGACATCAGATGACAGGAGAGGAGTATAGAGGACAGGTTAGTAAGTGACAGATGACAGGAGAGGAGTATAGAGGACAGGTTAGTAAGTGACAGATGACACACAATGAGTGACATCAGATGACAGGAGAGGAGTATAGAGGACAGGTTAGTAAGTGACAGATGACAGGAGAGGAGTATAGAGGACAGGTTAGTAAGTGACAGATGACAGGAGAGGAGTATAGAGGACAGGTTAGTAAGTGACAGATGACAGGAGAGGAGTATAGAGGACAGGTTAGTAAGTGACAGATGACAGGAGAGGAGTATAGAGGACAGGTTAGTAAGTGACAGATGACAGGAGAGGAGTATAGAGGACAGGTTAGTAAGTGACAGATGACAGGAGAGGAGTATAGAGGACAGGTTAGTAAGTGACAGATGACACACAATGAGTGACATCAGATGACAGGAGAGGAGTATAGAGGACAGGTTAGTAAGTGACAGATGACAGGAGAGGAGTATAGAGGACAGGTTAGTAAGTGACAGATGACAGGAGAGGAGTATAGAGGACAGGTTAGTAAGTGACAGATGACAGGAGAGGAGTATAGAGGACAGGTTAGTAAGTGACAGATGACAGGAGAGGAGTATAGAGGACAGGTTAGTAAGTGACAGATGACAGGAGAGGAGTATAGAGGACAGGTTAGTAAGTGACAGATGACAGGAGAGGAGTATAGAGGACAGGTTAGTAAGTGACAGATGACAGGAGAGGAGTATAGAGGACAGGTTAGTAAGTGACAGATGACAGGAGAGGAGTATAGAGGACAGGTTAGTAAGTGACAGATGACAGGAGAGGAGTATAGAGGACAGGTTAGTAAGTGACAGATGACACGAGAGGAGTATAGAGGACAGGTTAGTAAGTGACAGATGACACACAATGAGTGACATCAGATGACAGGAGAGGAGCAGAGAGGACAGGTTAGTAAGTGACAGAGGACACACAATGAGTGACATCAGATGACAGGAGAGGAGTATAGAGGACAGGTTAGTAAGTGACAGAGGACACACAATGAGTGACATCAGATGACAGGAGAGGAGTATAGAGGACAGGTTAGTAAGTGACAGAGGACACACAATGAGTGACATCAGATGACAGGAGAGGAGTATATAGAGGACAGGTTAGTAAGTGACAGAGGACACACAATGAGTGACATCAGATGACAGGAGAGGAGTATATAGAGGACAGGTTAGTAAGTAACAGAGGACACACAATGAGTGACATCAGATGACAGGAGAGGAGTATATAGAGGACAGGTTAGTAAGTAACAGAGGACACACAATGAGTGACATCAGATGACAGGAGAGGAGTATAGAGGACAGGTTAGTAAGTGACAGAGGACACACAATGAGTGACATCAGATGACAGGAGAGGAGTATATAGAGGACAGGTTAGTAAGTGACAGAGGACACACAATGAGTGACATCAGATGACAGGAGAGGAGTATAGAGGACAGGTTAGTAAGTGACAGAGGACACACAATGAGTGACATCAGATGACAGGAGAGGAGTATAGAGGACAGGTTAGTAAGTGACAGAGGACACACAATGAGTGACATCAGATGACAGGAGATGAGCAGAGAGGACAGGTTAGTAAGTGACAGAGGACACACAATGAGTGACATCAGATGACAGGAGAGGAGTATAGAGGACAGGTTAGTAAGTGACAGAGGACACACAATGAGTGACATCAGATGACAGGAGAGGAGCAGAGAGGACACACAATGAGTGACATCAGATGACAGGAGAGGAGTATAGAGGACAGGTTAGTAAGTGACAGAGGACACACAATGAGTGACATCAGATGACAGGAGAGGAGTATAGAGGACAGGTTAGTAAGTGACAGATGACACACAATGAGTGACATCAGAGGACAGGAGAGGAGTATAGAGGACAGGTTAGTAAGTGACAGATGACAGGAGAGGAGTATAGAGGACAGGTTAGTAAGTGACAGATGACAGGAGAGGAGTATAGAGGACAGGTTAGTAAGTGACAGATGACAGGAGAGGAGTATAGAGGACAGGTTAGTAAGTGACAGATGACAGGAGAGGAGTATAGAGGACAGGTTAGTAAGTGACAGATGACACACAATGAGTGACATCAGATGACAGGAGAGGAGTATAGAGGACAGGTTAGTAAGTGACAGAGGACACACAATGAGTGACATCAGATGACAGGAGAGGAGTATAGAGGACAGGTTAGTAAGTGACAGAGGACACACAATGAGTGACATCAGGTGACAGGAGAGGAGAGGACAGGTTAGTAAGTGACAGAGGACACACAATGAGTGACATCAGATGACAGGAGAGGAGTATAGAGGACAGGTTAGTAAGTGACAGAGGACACACAATGAGTGACATCAGATGACAGGAGAGGAGTATAGAGGACAGGTTAGTAAGTGACAGAGGACACACAATGAGTGACATCAGATGACAGGAGAGGAGTATAGAGGACAGGTTAGTAAGTGACAGAGGACACACAATGAGTGACATCAGATGACAGGAGAGGAGTATAGAGGACAGGTTAGTAAGTGACAGATGACAGGAGAGGAGTATAGAGGACAGGTTAGTAAGTGACAGATGACACACAATGAGTGACATCAGATGACAGGAGAGGAGTATAGAGGACAGGTTAGTAAGTGACAGATGACAGGAGAGGAGTATAGAGGACAGGTTAGTAAGTGACAGATGACAGGAGAGGAGTATAGAGGACAGGTTAGTAAGTGACAGATGACAGGAGAGGAGTATAGAGGACAGGTTAGTAAGTGACAGATGACAGGAGAGGAGTATAGAGGACAGGTTAGTAAGTGACAGATGACAGGAGAGGAGTATAGAGGACAGGTTAGTAAGTGACAGATGACACACAATGAGTGACATCAGATGACAGGAGAGGAGTATAGAGGACAGGTTAGTAAGTGACAGAGGACACACAATGAGTGACATCAGATGACAGGAGAGGAGTATAGAGGACAGGTTAGTAAGTGACAGATGACAGGAGAGGAGTATAGAGGACAGGTTAGTAAGTGACAGATGACACACAATGAGTGACATCAGATGACAGGAGAGGAGTATAGAGGACAGGTTAGTAAGTGACAGATGAGAGGAGTATAGAGGACAGGTTAGTAAGTGACAGATGACAGGAGAGGAGTATAGAGGACAGGTTAGTAAGTGACAGATGACAGGAGAGGAGTATAGAGGACAGGTTAGTAAGTGACAGATGACAGGAGAGGAGTATAGAGGACAGGTTAGTAAGTGACAGATGACAGGAGAGGAGTATAGAGGACAGGTTAGTAAGTGACAGATGACAGGAGAGGAGTATAGAGGACAGGTTAGTAAGTGACAGATGACAGGAGAGGAGTATAGAGGACAGGTTAGTAAGTGACAGATGACAGGAGAGGAGTATAGAGGACAGGTTAGTAAGTGACAGATGACAGGAGAGGAGTATAGAGGACAGGTTAGTAAGTGACAGATGACAGGAGAGGAGTATAGAGGACAGGTTAGTAAGTGACAGATGACACGAGAGGAGTATAGAGGACAGGTTAGTAAGTGACAGATGACACATAATGAGTGACATCAGATGACAGGAGAGGAGCAGAGAGGACAGGTTAGTAAGTGACAGAGGACACACAATGAGTGACATCAGATGACAGGAGAGGAGTATAGAGGACAGGTTAGTAAGTGACAGAGGACACACAATGAGTGACATCAGATGACAGGAGAGGAGTATAGAGGACAGGTTAGTAAGTGACAGAGGACACACAATGAGTGACATCAGATGACAGGAGAGGAGTATATAGAGGACAGGTTAGTAAGTGACAGAGGACACACAATGAGTGACATCAGATGACAGGAGAGGAGTATATAGAGGACAGGTTAGTAAGTAACAGAGGACACACAATGAGTGACATCAGATGACAGGAGAGGAGTATATAGAGGACAGGTTAGTAAGTAACAGAGGACACACAATGAGTGACATCAGATGACAGGAGAGGAGTATAGAGGACAGGTTAGTAAGTGACAGAGGACACACAATGAGTGACATCAGATGACAGGAGAGGAGTATATAGAGGACAGGTTAGTAAGTGACAGAGGACACACAATGAGTGACATCAGATGACAGGAGAGGAGTATAGAGGACAGGTTAGTAAGTGACAGAGGACACACAATGAGTGACATCAGATGACAGGAGAGGAGTATAGAGGACAGGTTAGTAAGTGACAGAGGACACACAATGAGTGACATCAGATGACAGGAGATGAGCAGAGAGGACAGGTTAGTAAGTGACAGAGGACACACAATGAGTGACATCAGATGACAGGAGAGGAGCAGAGAGGACACACAATGAGTGACATCAGATGACAGGAGAGGAGTATAGAGGACAGGTTAGTAAGTGACAGAGGACACACAATGAGTGACATCAGATGACAGGAGAGGAGTATAGAGGACAGGTTAGTAAGTGACAGATGACAGGAGAGGAGTATAGAGGACAGGTTAGTAAGTGACAGAGGACACACAATGAGTGACATCAGATGACAGGAGAGGAGTATATAGAGGACAGGTTAGTAAGTAACAGAGGACACACAATGAGTGACATCAGATGACAGGAGAGGAGTATATAGAGGACAGGTTAGTAAGTAACAGAGGACACACAATGAGTGACATCAGATGACAGGAGAGGAGTATAGAGGACAGGTTAGTAAGTGACAGAGGACACACAATGAGTGACATCAGATGACAGGAGAGGAGTATATAGAGGACAGGTTAGTAAGTGACAGAGGACACACAATGAGTGACATCAGATGACAGGAGAGGAGCAGAGAGGACAGGTTAGTAAGTGACAGAGGACACACAATGAGTGACATCAGAGGACAGGAGAGGAGTATAGAGGACAGGTTAGTAAGTGACAGATGACAGGAGAGGAGTATAGAGGACAGGTTAGTAAGTGACAGATGACAGGAGAGGAGTATAGAGGACAGGTTAGTAAGTGACAGATGACAGGAGAGGAGTATAGAGGACAGGTTAGTAAGTGACAGATGACAGGAGAGGAGTATAGAGGACAGGTTAGTAAGTGACAGATGACACACAATGAGTGACATCAGATGACAGGAGAGGAGTATAGAGGACAGGTTAGTAAGTGACAGAGGACACACAATGAGTGACATCAGATGACAGGAGAGGAGTATAGAGGACAGGTTAGTAAGTGACAGAGGACACACAATGAGTGACATCAGGTGACAGGAGAGGAGAGGACAGGTTAGTAAGTGACAGAGGACACACAATGAGTGACATCAGATGACAGGAGAGGAGTATAGAGGACAGGTTAGTAAGTGACAGAGGACACACAATGAGTGACATCAGATGACAGGAGAGGAGTATAGAGGACAGGTTAGTAAGTGACAGAGGACACACAATGAGTGACATCAGATGACAGGAGAGGAGTATAGAGGACAGGTTAGTAAGTGACAGAGGACACACAATGAGTGACATCAGATGACAGGAGAGGAGTATAGAGGACAGGTTAGTAAGTGACAGATGACACACAATGAGTGACATCAGAGGACAGGAGAGGAGTTTAGAGGACAGGTTAGTAAGTGACAGATGACAGGAGAGGAGTATAGAGGACAGGTTAGTAAGTGGAGGATTTGCAGCCTCTATTCTATGTCTTATCTCTCTCCCAGACAAAGTGATACAACAGAGGAAAGACTCCATGAGACAAGAGAAGGAGCTGGAGAAGATAAAGCAGAAGAGACATTTGGATTTCTTGGATATATTGTTGTTTGCAAAGGTTTGTGATCTGATAATTCACCAAATCCTGTGGGATGTAAATGGCTACAATATGGTAAAACCAAATTATCATCTAGATTATGATGGAAATGATGTGTGTACAGGTGCTGATACTACAGAGTTATGTAGGCACACACCAGCGGGTGACTCACACTATGAATGATTGATAGATAGCCAGTACAGCTGTGCTCACTGTTTGATGCACACTGGTAATGGAGCGGAGCAGCATTACATACAGCTCACCAGCCAGTGGTGCAGGATGATGGAACACAGTTATATTCAGGTATTAACTTGGTCTCTCATAGGAGCTAAGAAGGAGACTACCATCTCCCACCATGTCACTCTACACAATAAAAAGACAATATGGCCCCTGCACATGCTCAGTAGTGATATCGGTGGCCATCTTGGAATAGAGCATGAAGACTTCTCGGGGAACAGGAAAACGAGTCTACGCAGTAGCGCACTCCTCTATCAACACATTATACAATGGAGTTTAGATTAGTAATTATGAGCTGGTTATAAGAGAACATTGCCCAATAAGGAATACACTATGCTAGCCACACTGCCCACACTATGCCACTTTAAATGCAAATAAATTCAGATAAAAATACAAAATGAAATTGCTACTTACAGTAACTTCAGTTAAGTACAAACAATTGTTCTAACCCTAAAAAAAAGAAAGAAAGAAATAGTTTTTCATGACTGAATAGAAATATCTGATAATGTGAGCGACCGCAGAAGGCTCACTAATGATAGTAACAATATCAGCGATCACCGCGCACTCAGCCAATCAGAAGTGAATACTGACTCATCATCATCAGCGCATATAATTATACACCAGGGGTCAAAAAGCCAAAGTGATCTGCCTCCCAGTGGATACAATCAGTATAAGATACTCTTATTCTATATGTCTTATGATTCCTTGTCCTCAGCTCTGTAACATAAGGTATAAGCATAAAATATATCCAAACCTAGTACATAAGGATTAGTACAAAGAATTGCAATTTGCTTCCAATTATAAATTCATGCCCAAGTCTACATCAGCCACCCAGGGTTCTCAGTGTCACAACTTACAGATGAATAATGGATGCTAGCCCATATTTCGGGATTGGCAAAACCCAGTACTGAGGCATGGAGTCTAACGTGCCAGCGGTATTCACCAAGGACCCCAGCAAGGAAGTTTGGACTTAGCTGCATCCGACATGCAGATCATGGCTCTCAGGCTTGGTTCCCTAATACAGGTGCTAGTGTACTCTGGATAGGGGTGGAGTACAATGAAGGCGTATAATGTAGTAGACAAGCCGGGTCAGAACCAGACAGAAAAAAATGGTACCAGGAATCAGACAAAACAGGTCACGGAGAATAGCCATGGTCAGAGCCAGAATACCAAGTGCAGTACCAGGAATCAGACAAAACAGGGCATGGAGGATAGCCAAGGTCAGAGCCAGAATACAAAGTGCAGTACCAGGAGAGAAGACTGAGTCAGGTCATGGAGGATAGCCAAGGTCAGAGCCAGAACACCAAGTGCAGTGCCAGGAATCAGACATAATGAGGTCATGGAGCATAGCCAAGGTCAGAGCCAGAACACCAAGTGCAGTGCCAGGAATCAGACATAATGAGGTCATGGAGCATAGCCAAGGTCAGAGCCAGAACACCAAGTGCAGTACCAGGAATCAGACATAATGAGGTCATGGAGCATAGCCAAGGTCAGAGCCGGAATACCAAGTGCAGTACCAGGAATCAGACAAAACAGGTCATGGAGGATAGCCAATGTCAGAGCCAGAACACCAAGTGCAGTACCAGGAGAGAAGACTGAGTCAGGTCACAAGCAAAGCTAAGGTCAGGTAGGAGCAATAATGGTCACTGGGAATGCTGGAGTATGGGTTGGAGCCTAAACTTTGACACAAGAGTGCCCCCTGGGATTTCCTTATATTGAGAGGCTTGATTTAGGTACCTACTGTGATTTCACTATGGGAGGGTTTGGCCCCTTAAATCTTACTCAGCTCGGTGCTCATGCCCCAAGGGGAGCCACCGCTGTCTGCACCTTACCACCGGATGCTGGGAGGAGGTGGTAGCAGGTGCCTGGGGCTCCCCACGCATTGCCCTGCTGCTAATCAGCCCTGCCGACCCAGTAAATCCGTGCTGGTGTCTGGCGCACTGTGGTCAGGTACATAGCGGAGCCTAAACTGTTGCTATGGGGCCCACAAATGTCTAGTCCCACTAAATATTATATATCTCTTAAATAAGACAAGGGAGCAATAGTGGTACCCCCTATCATTCAGGACAAATAGCTTATCTGATTATATTGTACATCATTCACCATCACAGTAAAAGGTCAATTTCACTTCTCCAAGGTACCAAAGTTAGCAGCTAAGAGGAAAGGCAGCCAACGGGTGTATTACCATTTTTATATATTTATTTATTATATTCATCAGGGCAGGATTAACCATTAAGCAAAATGAGCACATGCTTAGGGCATCAAGGGAATGGGACACCACAAAAATATGCTATTGCCAGATTTACCATGGACCATATGGTGCAAAACTGCAAATGGTGCAGCTGAACCAGGTTCTACAAAAAGGGGCTACACACACACACACACACACACACACACAAATAATTATAAATAGTAAAAATAGAGATTAATGAAAACAATAATTTTGGCAATACAACAAAATTACAATCTTGTAACTGTTAATCTGTCACATTTCTTGGTCCCGTTCAGTCGTCCCCTGAGAGAGTGCAGCGATATATATATATATATATATATATATATATACATCTGCTGGCAATCAGTTATCTAGTCAGAATGTATGTGAGCAATCAGCAGAGATAAGAGTAAATCCAGTTTCCCGGAGTCTGTCCCCGATGTACCTTGTCCCCGGTGTACCTTGTCCCCCGGTGTACCTTGTCCCCCGGTGTACCTTGTCCCCCGGTGTACCTTGTCCCCCGGTGTACCTTGTCCCCCGGTGTACCTGTTGGACCTCATTGTTGTAAGAAAATTTAAAATACACCAGAAAACTTTTCACATTTATTATATGAGAAGTAAAAGAAAGAGAAAGATACTCTCATTGTGGGGAAACTACTAAATTACTATATTATAAAACTTTTATTATGTATGCTATTAAAATAATGAAATAATGTGACAAACATCTATACCTGAACACTGAAAACACAAACACAACATGTAATCTGGGCCACAGTAGGTCCAGTTATGAGTGATAAGAGATAGGGAAAAAAGTTTTATATATATCCGATCTCTAAATCCCAATATGGGTCATACACAAAAATTATGACACTGTGGTCAAAAAGGTGAAAATATGTATATTATGAAGGGGATTTATATAAGGAAATATAAAGGATATCTGCCCTTCAATGTAATAGTCGGTGACTACCTAGCTAGCTCCCTGTAAATAGGGGTAGTTCCAAAATTGCTGTCTATACTGATAAATTTCATACATGGAGCATCATCATATGGGAACAAGTGTATAATACCACAATAAATGAAGTATAATGTGCAAGCAGAAAAATACATAGACCACATAAATTGTAGTTATTCTCCTGGGTACAGTGTATGTATATACATATAAACAACTACACACACACACACATGTGTATATATATAGTACTTTCTGATATATAATATCTGTGATCTTAGGACAATTTCATTCCAAGTGTGATAGAAAGCAGGATAGTGTATAGGAGGAAAGGCTCTCTGCTATTGTATGGGAAAACTGGCTGCTGCAGAGCGTCGAGTATAAGCATAGGACACTGTGTGAGCGGATTCCACCCTATACATGGGGATAGACATAATAGGACATAGGCATAGGACACTGTGTGAGCGGATTCCACCCTATACATGTGGACAGACATAATAGGACATAGGCATAGGACACTGTGTGAGCGGATTCCACCCTATACATGTGGACAGACATAATAGGACACAGGCATAGGACACTGTGTGAGCGGATTCCACCCTATACATGTGGACAGACATAATAGGACATAGGCATAGGACACTGTGTGAGCGGATTCCACCCTATACATGGGGATAGACATAATAGGACACAGGCATAGGACTGTGTGAGCGGATTCCACCCTATACATGGGGATAGACATAATAGGACACAGGCATAGGACACTGTGTGAGCGGATTCCACCATATACAAGGGGATAGACATAATAGGACATAGGCATAGGACACTGTGTGAGCGGATTCCACCCTATACATGTGGACAGACATAATAGGACATAGGCATAGGACACTGTGTGAGCGGATTCCACCCTATACATGTGGACAGACATAATAGGACACAGGCATAGGACACTGTGTGAGCGGATTCCACCCTATACATGTGGACAGACATAATAGGACATAGGCATAGGACACTGTGTGAGCGGATTCCACCCTATACATGGGGACAGACATAATAGGACACAGGCATAGGACACTGTGTGAGCGGATTCCACCCTATACATGGGGACAGACATAATAGGACACAGGCATAGGACACTGTGAGCGGATTCCACCATATACAAGGGGATAGACATAATAGGACATAGGCATAGGACACTGTGTGAGCGGATTCCACCCTATACATGGGGACAGACATAATAGGACACAGGCATAGGACACTGTGTGAGCGGATTCCACCCTATACATGGGGACAGACATAATAGGACACAGGCATAGGACACTGTGTGAGCGGATTCCACCCTATACATGGGGACAGACATAATAGGACACAGGCATAGGACACTGTGTGAGCGGATTCCACCCTATACATGGGGACAGACATAATAGGACACAGGCATAGGACACTGTGTGAGCGGATTCCACCCTATACGTGTGGACAGACATAATAGGACATAGGCATAGGACACTGTGTGAGCGGATTCCACCCTATACATGTGGACAGACATAATAGGACATAGGCATAGGACACTGTGAGCGGATTCCACCCTATACATGGGGATAGACATAATAGGGCATAGGACACTGTGTGAGCGGATTCCACCCTATACATGGGGATAGACATAATAGGACACAGGCATAGGACACTGTGTGAGCGGATTCCACCCTATACATGGGGATAGACATAATAGGACACAGGCATAGGACACTGTGTGAGCGGATTCCACCATATACAAGGGGATAGACATAATAGGACATAGGCATAGAACACTGTGTGAGCGGATTCCACCCTATACATGGGGACAGACATAATAGGACACAGGCATAGGACACTGTGTGAGCGGATTCCACCCTATACATGGGGATAGACATAATTGGACACAGGCATAGGACACTGTGAGCGGATTCCACCTTATACATGGGGATAGACATAATAGGACACAGGCATAGGACACTGTGTGAGCGGATTCCACCCTATACATGGGGATAGACATAATAGGACACAGGCATAGGACACTGTGTGAGTGGATTCCACCCTATACATGGGGATAGACATAATAGGACACAGGCATTTGCTGTTGGACAGGGTGTTTAGGAGGAGAATCTGATGACAATGCAGTGCAGACTCGCTCTCCTGCGCCCCGCACAATTAGAGTACCTATAGCAGATAACAGTGTGAGGAATAGGCAGGGCAGGAGACAGGGTGCACTCTGCACTCTGTTCCCAGAAGGAGATACCTGTTGTGGTTGCTGCTCGTGATAGTCTGCTGACAGGGAGTGCCCCTGGTGGTTGTAAGGAGTTCCCTGAAGTGCCAAACACGTGTTTCACTGGAAGGGGCTTTCTCAATGGGTGGCCTGCAGAGGATAAGGCTGGATCAGTTTTTGAGCCAGCAGCGGCCAATGAGAATGCGGCTGTGATGACTGACATATTAAGAAGCCATACAGGAAGGGTCCTACACCTATCCAATCAAAAGGATGTGGATTGATTGACATTTTGTGAGAGCCAATCAGTATAATATCAGGCTGAGTCATCAGAGTGGGTCTGTAGGTAATTAGCATATGTAAACAAAAAATGGACTATGGCTTATTTATCTAAGTAATAACTTAAAGTATAAGATTTAATAATGATTCCCTATAATAGGGAGCAACTTATATTGTGTAAAGGGATAGTTCTGTATTTGTATACATATCTGTCACGTGCACATGTCCGTATACTGTATGTGCATACTCATGTGCATGTGTATACAAATTGTTTTTGGGGAGGAGGAAGTCAGTAAAAACCATAGGATTTTGGTGCATGAATTTAGAAGTAATGATTAATAATAATAGCAGTTATGGATAATAAATTTTACATTGGAAAATTATATAAAATTATAATGAAATAAGATAATTATATGAAGAAACATCATCATCTCTCTATATATATTTTATATGTATGTATGTGTATACACACATACATATAAATACGCATGTACAATCACATGTTATATGTCTCTGCGCCAACATATATATACTGATGTACAATCACATGATATGTGTCTCTGCGTCCTCATATACATACGCATGTACAATCACGTTATGTGTCTCTGCGCCCACATATACATACGCATGTACAATCACATGTTATGTGTCTCTGCGTCCTCATATACACACGCATGTACAATCACATGTAATGTGTCTCTGCACCCACATATGCATACGCATGTACAATCACATGTTATATGTCTCTGCGCCAACATATATATACTGATGTACAATCACATGATATGTGTCTCTGCGTCCTCATATACATACGCATGTACAATCACGTTATGTGTCTCTGCGCCCACATATACATACGCATGTACAATCACGTTATGGGTCTCTGCGCCCACATATACATACGCATGTACAATCACATGTTATGTGTCTCTGCGTCCTCATATACACACGCATGTACAATCACATGTAATGTGTCTCTGCACCCACATATGCATACGCATGTACAATCACATGTTATATGTCTCTTCGCCCACATATGCATACGCATGTACAATCACATGTTATGTGTCTCTGCGCCCACATATACATATACGCATGTACAATCACATGTTATGTGTCTCTGCGTCCACATATACATACACATGTACAATCACATGTTATGTGTCTCTGCGTCCACATATACATACGCATGTACAATGACATGTTATATGTCTCTGCGCCCACATATACGTACGCATGTACAATCACATGTATATAAATATGCATGTACAATCACGTTATGTGTCTCTGCGTCCACATATACATATGCATGTACAATCACATGTTATGTGTCTCTGCACCCACATATACATACGCATGTACAATCACATGTTATGTGTCTCTGCACCCACATATGCATACGCTTGTACAATCACATGTTATGTGTCTCTGCGCCCACATATGCATACGCATGTACAATCACATGTTATTTGTCTCTGCGCCCACATATACATACGCATGTACAATCACATGTTATGTCTCTCTGCACCCACATATACATACGCACGTACAATCATGTTATGTGTCTCTGCGCCCACATATACATATGCATGTACAATCACATGTTATGTGTCTCTGCGTCCACATATGCATATGCATGTACAATCACATGTTATGTGTCTCTGTGTCCACATATACATACGCATGTACAATCACGTTATGTGTCTCTACGTTCACATATACATACGCATGTACAATCACATGTTATGTGTCTCTGCGCCCACATATGCATGTACAATCACGTTATGTGTCTCTGCGTCCACCTATACATACGCATGTACAATCAGATGTTATGTGTCTCTGCACCCACATATGCATATGCATGTACAATCACGTTATGTGTCTCTGCGCCCACATATACATACGCATGTACAATCACTTTATGGGTCTCTGCGCCCACATATAAATACGCATGTACAATCACATGTTATGTGTCTCTGCGTCCACATATACATATGCATGTACAATCACATGTTATATGTCTCTGCGCCAACATATATATACTGATGTACAATCACATGTTATGTGTCTCTGCGCCCACATATACATACGCATGTACAATCACGTTATGGGTCTCTGCGCCCACATATACATACGCATGTACAATCACATGTTATGTGTCTCTGCGTCCTCATATACATACGCATGTACAATCACATGTAATGTGTCTCTGCACCCACATATGCATACGCATGTACAATGACATGTTATATGTCTCTTCGCCCACATATGCATACGCATGTACAATCACATGTTATGTGTCTCTGCGCCGACATATACATACGCATGTACAATCACATGTTATGTGTCTCTGCGTCCACATATACATACGCATGTACAATCACATGTTATGTGTCTCTGCGTCCACATATACATACACATGTACAATCACATGTTATATGTCTCTGCGCCCACATATACGTACGCATGTACAATCACATGTATATAAATATGCATGTACAATCACGTTATGTGTCTCTGCGTCCACATATACATATGCATGTACAATCACATGTTATGTGTCTCTGCACCCACATATACATACGCATGTACAATCACATGTTATGTGTCTCTGCACCCACATATGCATACGCTTGTACAATCACATGTTATGTGTCTCTGCGCCCACATCTGCATACGCATGTACAATCACATGTTATTTGTCTCTGCGCCCACATATACATACGCATGTACAATCACATGTTATGTCTCTCTGCACCCACATATACATACGCACGTACAATCATGTTATGTGTCTCTGCGCCCACATATACATATGCATGTACAATCACATGTTATGTGTCTCTGCGTCCACATATGCATATGCATGTACAATCACATGTTATGTGTCTCTGTGTCCACATATACATACGCATGTACAATCACGTTATGTGTCTCTACGTTCACATATACATACGCATGTACAATCACATGTTATGTGTCTCTGCGCCCACATATGCATGTACATTCACGTTATGTGTCTCTGCGTCCACATATACATACGCATGTACAATCACATGTTATGTGTCTCTGCACCCACATATGCATATGCATGTACAATCACGTTATGTGTCTCTGCGCCCACATATACATACGCATGTACAATCACATGTTATTTGTCTCTACGCCCACATATACATACGCATGTACAATCACGTTATGTGTCTCTGCGCCCACATATACATACGCATGTACAATCACGTTATGTGTCTCTGCGCCCACATATGCATACGCATGTACAATCACGTTATATGTCTCTGCGCCCACATATGCATACGCATGTACAATCACGGTATGTGTCTCTGCGCCCACATATACATACGCATGTACAATCACATGTTATGTGTCTTTTCGCCCACATATACATACGCATGTACAATCACATGTTATGTGTCTCTGCGCCCACATATGCATACGCATGTACAGTCACATGTTATGTGTCTCTGCACCCACATATACATACACATGTACAATCACATGTTATGTGTCTCTGTGCCCACATATACATACGCATGTACAATCACAAGTAATGTGTCTCTGCACCTACGTATACATACACACATACACAATCAAATGTAATGTGTCTCTGCGCCCACATATACATACTCATGTACAATAACATGTTATGTGTCTCTGCGCCCACATATACATACGCATGTACAATCACATGTTATGTGTCTTTGCGCCCACATATACATACGCATGTACAATCACATGTAATGTGTCTCTGCGCCCACATATACATACGCATGTACAATCACATGTTATGTGTCTCTGCACCCACATATACATACGCATGTACAATCACATGTTATGTGTCTCTGCGCCCACATATACATACGCATGTACAGTCACATGTAATGTGTCTCTGCACCCACGTATACATACACAATCACATGTAATGTGTCTCTGCGCCCACATATACATACACATGTACAATCACATGTTATGTGTCTCTGCACCCACATATACATACGCATGTACAATCACGTTATGTGTCTCTGCGCCCACATATGCATACGCTTGTACAATCACATGTTATGTGTCTCTGCGCCCACATATGCATACGCATGTACAATCACATGTTATTTGTCTTTGCGCCCACATATACATACGCATGTACAATCACATGTTATGTCTCTCTGCACCCACATATACATACGCACGTACAATCATGTTATGTGTCTCTGCGCCCACATATACATATGCATGTACAATCACATGTTATGTGTCTCTGCGTCCACATATGCATATGCATGTACAATCACATGTTATGTGTCTATGCGCCCACATATGCATGTACAATCACGTTATGTGTCTCTGCGTCCACATATACATACGCATGTACAATCAGATGTTATGTGTCTCTGCACCCACATATGCATATGCATGTACAATCACGTTATGTGTCTCTGCGCCCACATATACATACGCATGTACAATCACGTTATGGGTCTCTGCGCCCACATATAAATACGCATGTACAATCACATGTTATGTGTCTCTGCGTCCACATATACATATGCATGTACAATCACATGTTATATGTCTCTGCGCCAACATATATATACTGATGTACAATCACATGTTATGTGTCTCTGCGCCCACATATACATACGCATGTACAATCACATGTTATGTGTCTCTGCGTCCTCATATACATACGCATGTACAATCACGTTATGGGTCTCTGCGCCCACATATACATACGCATGTACAATCAAATGTTATGTGTCTCTGCGTCCTCATATACATACGCATGTACAATCACATGTAATGTGTCTCTGCACCCACATATGCATACGCATGTACAATCACATGTTATATGTCTCTTCGCCCACATATACATACGCATGTACAATCACATGTTATGTGTCTCTGCGTCCACATATACATACGCATGTACAATCACATGTTATGTGTCTCTGCGTCCACATATACATACGCATGTACAATCACATGTTATATGTCTCTGCGCCCACATATACGTACGCATGTACAATCACATGTATATAAATATGCATGTACAATCACGTTATGTGTCTCTGCGTCCACATATACATATGCATGTACAATCACATGTTATGTGTCTCTGCACCCACATATACATACGCATGTACAATCACATGTTATGTGTCTCTGCACCCACATATGCATACGCTTGTACAATCACATGTTATGTGTCTCTGCGCCCACATATGCATACGCATGTACAATCACATGTTATGTCTCTCTGCACCCACATATACATACGCACGTACAATCATGTTATGTGTCTCTGCGCCCACATATACATATGCATGTACAATCACATGTTATGTGTCTCTGCGTCCACATATGCATATGCATGTACAATCACATGTTATGTGTCTCTGTGTCCACATATACATACGCATGTACAATCACATTATGTGTCTCTACGTTCACATATACATACGCATGTACAATCACATGTTATGTGTCTCTGCGCCCACATATGCATGTACAATCACGTTATGTGTCTCTATGCCCACATATGCATACGTGTATGAGTCACTCTTTAATAGTTGGCGAAGAACGACCAACTTGAGAGACACTCTAGTCCAAAGTCACTTTAGTAAAAACCCCAAAAAAGTTACCAAAATTAAAGGAACCTACCCATGTGGCAACTGTAAAGCCTGTGGACACATAATCAAGAAAGAAAATCTTTGACCGGTACCAAAAACCCATAGAGTTAAGTCAATTTATTAACTGCAATGCAATGGGGTAATTTACTGTCTCGAATGCCCCTGTAAACTTAGGTATGTAGGGATGACTTCACGGACATTAAAACAGAGAATCTTGGAGCATGTTGGGAGTGTTAGAAACGCACTGGCCAATACACAAAAAATGAAAAAACTGACTTCTGTAGCAAGACACTTCTTAAAGATGCATAAAGGACGCTCCCAAGATCTTAAGGCATTTGGACTTGAATCATACATGCCTACCCTCCCGGTTTTCGCGGGAGGCTCCTGATTTTTCGGGTAACCCCCCGCACCCACGGAAGGGTAGGCACTTCTCCCGCATTCTGCCCACTTCCTAGTGAAGTGGGCAGAATTAGGAGAATACCCGCGGCAATCGCGGGTCTCCGTGAAGGGGGCGGGGCTTAAGCTGTGATTCTGCATGAATCACAGCATTTGGCCCCACCCCCTATGTAAATTGTGACCAATCACGTCAATTTGACCACGAGGGGGCGGGGCTTAATTACGCGAATCGGCCCCCTGCTGCTTCTCTTACCCGGGCTTCTCCGGGGAAGAGAATGTTAAAGGTAGGCAACCCTGACTTGAATATATCAGACTTGGAATTAGAGGAGGAGATTTGAACAAAATCTTATTACAAAGGAAGAGTCAATGGATTGAATGAGGGGAACAATTACATCTATAAGATGCCTCTCATTTATGTATTTATTATCCTGATCACATCCTCTTCATACTACTAGTTTTACACATTCATTCTCTCTTGTTATATACATCTATTCTTTAGTTTTTATATGTACCTAGAACCACCTTGTCCTTTTCCCCTGTTCTAATCAAAGCAAAATTATATTTTATATATTTTATTTTACGTATCTAAACATATGGGTATACATATGTGTGAGTATATACACAACTGGATGCATGCATCTGCCATCACTATTTTATTTATGTAATATTTTATCCTTCCTCACATACATTACATACGCCTACGCACACATAGATTGACACATATATATATATATATATCCGAGTAGAACCGAGCCTGCACATCCCTAATATATATATACCCCCATCTTTATTATCCCACACAACTAATAGGAAGCACATTACAACACACTATTTAAGTCACTATCAGCCCCTTCTTTTTATTAATAGACTTTATTCTATCCTTTTTTTCTTAAAGACTGACTCATACACATATGCATATCTGGGCGCAGAGACACATAACGTGATTGTACATGCGTATGTATATGTGGGCGCAGAGACACATAACGTGATTGTACATGTGTATGTATATGTGGGTGCAGAGACACATAACATGTGATTGTACATGTGTATGTATATGTGGGCGCAGAGACACATAACATGTGATTGTACATCAGTATATATATGTGGGCGCAGAGACACATAACATGTGATTGTACATGCGTATGTATATGTGGGCGCAGAGACCCATAACGTGATTGTACATGCGTATATATATGAGGACGTAGAGACACATAATATGTGATTGTACATGCGTATGTATATGTGGGCGCAGAGACCCATAACGTGATTGTACATGCGTATGTATATGAGGACGCAGAGACACATAACATGTGATTGTACATGTGTATGTATATGAGGACGCAGAGACACATAAATGTGATTGTACATGCGTATGTATATGTGGGCGCAGAGACCCATAACGTGATTGTACATGCATATGTATATGAGGACGCAGAGACACATAACTGTGATTGTACATGCATATGCATATGTGGGCGCAGAGACCCATAACGTGATTGTACATGCGTATGTATATGAGGACGCAGAGACACATAACGTGATTGTACATGCGTATGTATATGTGGGCGCAGAGACACATAACATGTGATTGTACATCAGTATATATATGTGGGCGCAGAGACACATAACATGTGATTGTACATGCATATTTATATGTATGTGTGTATACACATACATACATATAAAATATATATAGAGAGATGATGATGTTTCTTCATATAATTATCTTATTTCATTATAATTTTATATAATTTTCCAATGTAAAATTTATTATCCATAACTGCTATTATTATTAATCATTACTTCTAAATTCATGCACCAAAATCCTATGGTTTTTACTGACTTCCTCCTCCCCAAAAACAATTTGTATACACATGCACATGAGTATGCACATACAGTATACGGACATGTGCACGTGACAGATATGTATACAAATACAGAACTATCCCTTTACACAATATAAGTTGCTCCCTATTATAGGGAATCATTATTAAATCTTATACTTTAAGTTATTACTTAGATAAATAAGCCCTAGTCCATTTTTTGTTTACATATGCTAATTACCTACAGACCCACTCTGATGACTCAGCCTGATATTATACTGATTGGCTCTCACAAAATGTCAATCAATCCACATCCTTTTGATTGGATAGGTGTAGGACCCTTCCTGTATGGCTTCTTAATATGTCAGTCATCACAGCCGCATTCTCATTGGCCGCTGCTGGCTCAAAACCGGATCCAGCCTTATCCTCTGCAGGCCACCCATTGAGAAAGCCCCCTCCAGTGAAACACGTGTTTGGGCACTTCAGAGAACCCCTTACAACCACCAGGGGCACTCCCTAACAGCAGACTACCACGAGCAGCAACCACAACAGGTATCTCCTTCTGGGTACAGAGTGCAGCGCGCACCCTGTGTCCTGCCTTGCACTCTTCATTACATCAGGGCACAGCAGGGCTAGCTCTCTGCATGGATGTCCCTCTCTCCTGTACTCTTCCTGATGACTAGGGAATCCCCAGAACCGCTCACCTATGGTTCACTGTGTATCACACACATACCATAGGAAGCAGCATTCTGAGGAATACTAACCCTTCTCACATTTTTTCTTTTTATTTCTTTTACACTACTGTGTCCTATTCTTCACACTGTTATCTGCTATAGGTACTCTCATTGTGCGGGGCGCAGGAGAGCGAGTCTGCACTGCATTGTCATCAGATTCGCCCCCTAAACACCCTGTCCAACAGCAGATGCCTGTGTCCTATTATTTCTATCCCCATGTATAGGGTGGAATCCGCTCACACAGTGTCCTATGCCTGTGTCCTATTATGTCTATCCCCATGTATAGGGTGGAATCCGCTCACACAGTGTCCTATGCCTATGTCCTATTATGTCTATTCCCATGTATAGGGTGGAATCCGCTCACAGTGTCCTATGCCTGTGTCCTATTATGTCTATCCCCATGTATAGGGTGGAATCCGCTCACACAGTCCTATGCCTGTGTCCTATTATGTCTATCCCCATGTATAGGGTGGAATCTGCTCACACAGTGTCCTATGCCTATGTACTATTATGTCTATCCCCATGTATAGGGTGGAATCCGCTCACACAGTGTCCTATGCCTATGTCCTATTATGTCTATCCCCATGTATAGGGTGGAAACCGCTCACACAGTGTCCTATGCCTATGTCCTATTATGTCTATCCCCATGTATAGGGTGGAATCCGCTCACACAGTGTCCTATGCCTATGTCCTATTATGTCTATCCCCATGTATAGGGTGGAATCCGCTCACACAGTGTCCTATGCCTATGTCCTATTATGTCTATCCCCATGTATAGGGTGGAATCCGCTCACACAGTGTCCTATGCCTATGTCCTATTATGTCTATCCCCATGTATAGGGTGGAATCCGCTCACACAGTATCCTATGCCTATGTCCTATTATGTCTATCCCCATGTATAGGGTGGAATCCGCTCACACAGTGTCCTATTATGTCTGTCCCCATGTATAGGGTGTAATCCGCTCACACAGTGTCCTATGCCTATGTCCTATTATGTCTATCCCCATGTATAGGGTGGAATCCGCTCACACAGTGGGCTCTATTTACTACAATCCGCATATTGAATGCGGATTGTAGTGTGATATTACCGAGTGAATTCGCATTGCGAATTCAGGCAATATCACAGGGATTTACTATAAATCCCTTGCAGGGACAGAGCTTGCGATAAAGCTCTGTCGCTGCGGATCCCATCCGCACTCTAGTCGCGGTATTTTCGGAAAAAATACAGCGACTAAGAGCCCGCGCATGCGCCGACCGACCACCGCTACTACCCCCCACCGACGCTGCCCCCGGCGCTAAGCCCCACCCCCGCGACCCCCCCCCCTCCCCCCCCCACGACCCCCCCCTCTCCCTTCATTACACTTACCTGCATCCTCCTGGCCTCCGGTGATCTTCTCCGGGCTCCCCGATCAGGTGATCTCCCATACTGCACTGGGGCCTGATCACCTGATGACCGGGCCCCAGTGTACTATGGGACACCAGCTGACCGGAGGGGAGACATCACCGGAGGCCCGATCACCGGTCCCTGGATTCAGGTAAGGAAAAAAAAATGTTTAATTTTTTTTTTTCTTTTTTTTACAACAATCAGCTTGCGGTCTGCTTAGACCACATAGCTGATTACTGGTACCGGCTCCTGCCTCTGCTCTCCCCGTTAGAGCAGAGTGGGAGCCCGGTAACCGGGGGAGACCCTGGATAACGCCACCTCCAGGTGGCGTTATTATCACAGGGCTTCCCCCGGTATTTTTTTACAATTTATTTTTAGTAACTGTGGTCGGATCACATTTCCCATTACAATTATGGGAAATGCGATCTGCTTTACTAAAAATAAGTGATACTGGGGGTTGGAGTAGAATTTTACTAATTCTACTCCAATTGCCCTATAGTAACTACAGGTGATACTAAAATAATGTGAAAAGGGTGTGAAAACACAAAACAGCCTTTTTCACTTTATTTTAGTAAAAATAATGTTAATAAATAGAGCCCAGTGTCCTATGCCTATGTAAGACGCTCTGCAGCAGCCAGTTTTCCCATACAATAGCAGAGAGCCTTTCCTCCTATACACTATCCTGCTTTCTATCACACTTGGAATGAAATTGTCCTAAGATCACAGATATTATATATCAGAAAGTACTATATATATACACATGTGTGTGTGTGTGTAGTTGTTTATATGTATATACATACACTGTACCCAGGAGAATAACTACAATTTATGTGGTCTATGTATTTTTCTGCTTGCACATTATACTTCATTTATTGTGGTATTATACACTTGTTCCCATATGATGATGCTCCATGTATGAAATTTATCAGTATAGACAGCAATTTTGGAACTACCCCTATTTACAGGGAGCTAGCTAGGTAGTCACCGACTATTACATTGAAGGGCAGATATCCTTTATATTTCCTTATATAAATCCCCTTCATAATATACATATTTTCACCTTTTTGACCACAGTGTCATAATTTTTGTGTATGACCCATATTGGGATTTAGAGATCGGATATATATAAAACTTTTTTCCCTATCTCTTATCACTCATAACTGGACCTACTGTGGCCCAGATTACATGTTGTGTTTGTGTTTTCAGTGTTCAGGTATAGATGTTTGTCACATTATTTCATTATTTTAATAGCATACATAATAAAAGTTTTATAATATAGTAATTTAGTAGTTTCCCCACAATGAGAGTATCTTTCTCTTTCTTTTACTTCTCATATAATACAACTCTCTAGGGTGCTCCTCCATAGAGAGACTTCTTGGGATTTTGACCCACATAGTATACTTATTTTGGAATACACATACTATACAAGAGATTCTGTCAGTAGTCCCACCAGTGCTTAGGATATCCTCACCCCCTTTTCCCTATACAAAGTTGGTACATTTATTTTATTGCAAACAAAAAAAAGACTGGAGAACAAATTGTCTTTTCTGCTCACTGGGACTGAATATGCACATACTATCATAGGACGAGCATGGACAAAGTCTGTCTGACCAGGACCTGCGTGCGGAGGTGGACACATTCATGTTTGAAGGACATGACACAACAGCCAGCGGCATCTCCTGGATACTGTACTGTATGGCAAAATATCCTGAGCACCAGGAGAAGTGCCGGGAGGAGATCCGAGAGGTCCTGGGACAGAGGCAGGCCATGGAGTGGTGAGTTTTATATGATTTAAAGGAATTTTATTAAAGTAGATCTTAAACCCCATCTGAATTAAAGACGTGTCTATGTATCCAGGGGATCCATCTGGTGGCGGCAGGGTCAGTGTGGAAGAAGCAAAGTTTGGCAGAGGCTGATCTGCTGGACACTTGGCTGAGTGAGACTCCAGAGGTGCTGGATGGGTGGCTCAGGAAAGCCTGGAGACAAGGCCCTGAATGTTAGGCCTCCTGATGTAGTCTCCCTATTCTTGCTGTGTCTCTGCCCGGGGTTAGCAGTAAAAAGTTAATTATGCATTCTGGAGTGAGTAGTATTATCTAATATTAGGGCTGAAGAGCTGACTCTATCCCTGTGGTTGGCACTGTGCCTGTAATCACAGGGGGTCATCACTCTGTAGGGTATGTGCTGGTGTGTCTCTGCCCACCATAGCAGGTCTAGTGTGTTGTTGGGTGCTTCAGATATTCTATGTTTCTTCCATTTGCCCTGCATTGTGTATGTGCTGCAGGTTCTCTTTTATTCATGTTATTACTCCCATACCACCCATTGCTGTCAATGGCCCTCCCTGGCCAGCCATGCCTCTTTTTCTGGAGCATGCACTAACGGCACATGCAGGGAAGCCCTACACGCACCTCAGCACCCTGCCCTGTCCCCATATACTGTGAACACTAATTTCTATCATGTTTTTCTAGAATTTATTTTTTGGAGGGGGGATGGCAGGGGGCGATGTTTTTCAATTTGCCCTGGGTGCCAAAAACCTTGATATGCCTCTGAGTGAAGAGAAGAAGAGGGCAGGGTCAAGAGCAGCAAATTTGCACTTGCTGAGTGTAGTCTTGGGACAGGGTGGAGGTGGAGTTGTAAGAAAAAGACCAAAGCAGATAATATGGTTGTAAGAGACAGGGAGATGGAAATTAGTGAAATCAGATAAATCACAATGGTGGGAGAAGATTAGGGCAAGTGAATGGCTACTAGAGTGGGTGGTAAATTGGGTGAGATGAAATGAGGCGGTGAGGTAGAGGAGCTTGGAAGCAGCAGCACCCATTGGATAGTCAAGGGATATTGAAGTTACCAAGGATAAGAGATGGAAAGTTAGAGGAGAAGTCAAGAAGCCAGGTTGCAATGTTATATAGGATGGAGGAGAGATTGGGGGAGGTGGTAGATGGCTGAAACCAGAAGGTGAATAGAGTAGACCTCAAATGAAAAAAGTGGTCAGTGGATAGGATACTTGAGGTTCAGCAGGGGGAGAGTAGGTTTCCAACATATCCATCTAGTTCATCACTAGACAAAATGGTGTGAGAGAGTCCCTGATCAATAGGTGGGGAGAGGACAGGAGGCAGGAGCAGAACTAGGAAGGGGAAGGAAGATGGACCTGGGGAGAGAGGGAGAGAATGTGGTAAAGTGTAAAGGAAAAGAGTGGAAATAGGAAAGGAGATTGCTAGAGGATAATTTTATTCCCTTTAATTCCTTATACTGTTCTTTGCTCTATAAATCCTAGTCCCCAGTATATAAGTCCTATCATCACATGAAATAATATAAAAAACAGTTATCTGTAAAATATTAGTTTATCAAAGTAAGATTACACAGTACATAAATAACCCTGTTACAATTAACTACAAAGCAATGTATATTCAATTGCACATAAAATACAGTTTAAATATATCTATCTATCTATCTATATATATACACACACATATAAATACAGTCAGGTGCATAAATATTGGGACATTGACAGAATTGTCATATTTTGGCCTCTAGTCACCACCACAATGGCTTTGAAATGAAACAAACAAGATGTGCTTTACCTGCAGACTTTCAGATTTAATTTGAGGGTAATTACATCCAAATCAGGTGAACGGTGTAGGAATTACAATAGTTTCTATATGTGCCTCCCACTTTTTAAGGGGCCAAAAGTAATGGGACAAACTAAACAATCCTAAATCTATCTTTCACTTTTTAATACTTTGTTGCAAATCCTTTGCAGGCAATTACAGACTGAAGTCTGGAACGCATAGACATCACCAGACGCTGGGTTTCATCCCTGGTGATGCTCTGCCAGGCCTCTACTGCAAATGTCTTCAGTTCCTGCTTGTTCTTGGGGCATTTTCCCTTCAGTTTTGTCTTCATCAAGTGAAATACATGCTCAATCGGATTCAGGTCAGGGGATTGACTTGGCCATTGCATAACATTCCACTTTTTAGCCTTAAACTCTTTGGTTGCTTTGCAGTATGCTTCCGGTCATTGTCCATCTGCACTGTGATGCGCCGTCCAATGAGTTCTGAAGCATTTCACTGAATATGAGCATATAATATTGCCCAAAACACTTCAGAATTCATTCTGCTGCTTTTGTCAGCAGTGACATCATCAATAAATACAAGGAAACCAGTTCCATTGGCAGCCATATATGCCCATGCCATGACACTACCACCACCATGCTTCACTGATGAGGTGGTATGTTTTGGATCATGAGCAATTCCTTTCCTTCTCTTCACTTCCCATCACTCTGGTACAAGTTGATCTTTGTCTCATCTGTCCATAGGATGTTGTTCCAGAACTGTAATGGCTTTTTTAAATGTTGTTTGGCAAACTCTAATCTGGTCTTACTGTTTTTGAGGCTCACCAATGGCTTACATCTTGTGGTGAACCCTCTATATTCACTCTTGTGAAGTCTTCTCTTGCTTGTTGACTTTGACACATATACACCTACCTCCTGGAGAGTGTTCTTGATTTGGCCAACTGTTGTGAAGGGGTTTTTCTTCACCAGGGAAATAATTCTTCTGTCATCCACCACAGTTGTTTTCCGTGGTCTTCCGGGTCTTTGAGGTGTTGCTGAGCTTTCTGGTGCGTTCTTTCTATTTAAGAATGTTCCAAACAGTTGATTTGGCCAAACTAATGTTTTTGCTATCTCTGATGGGTTTGTTTTGATTTTTCAGCCTAATGATGGCTTGCTTCACTGATAGTGACAGCTCTTTGGTTCTCATATTGAGAGTTGACAGCAAATGATTCCAAATGCAAATGTCACACCTAGAATCAACTCCAGACCTTTTACCTGCTTAATTGATAATGAAATAACGAGGGAATAGCCCACACCTGTCCATGAAATAGCTTCTGAGTTGATAGTCCCATTACTTTTGGCCCCTTAAAAAGTGGGAGGCACATATAGAAACTGTTGTAATTCCTACACCGTTCACCTGATTTGGATGTAATTACCCTCAAATAAAATCTGAAAGTCTGCAGGTAAATCACATCTTGCTTGTTTCTTTTCACAGCCATTGTGGTTGTGACTAGAGGCCAAAATATGACAATTCTGTACATGTCCCAATATTTATGCACCTGACTGTATATATATTAGGGATGTGCAGGCTCGTATAGGTTCGAGTTTGCACGCCGAGTTCGGATTTTTCCCTCCAAAAAAACGGAACTCAGAAAGAGGCTAAACGTCATCTTGCATGGACAAACGTCATAATTCCTGCACTTTTGTAACATACTGGTACTAATTGTCTCTCTGCCAGCTCTTGTGCTGCTGCAGTGTAACATACTGGTACTAATTGTCTCTCTGCCAGCTCTTGTGCTGCCGCAGTGTAACATACTGGTACTAATTATCTCTCTGCTCTTGTGCTGCCGCAGTGTAACATACTGGTACTAATTGTCTCTCTGCCAGCTCTTGTGCTGCCGCAGTGTAACATACTGGTACTAATTGTCTCTCTGCCAGCTCTTGTGCTGCCACAGTGTAACATACTGGTACTAATTGTCTCTCCGCTCTTGTGCTGCCGCAGTGTAACATACTGGTACTAATTGTCTCTCTGCCAGCTCTTGTGCTGCCGCAGTGTAACATACTGGTACTAATTGTCTCTCTGTCAGCTCTTGTGCTGCCGCAGTGTAACATACTGGTACTAATTGTCTCTCTGCCGGCTCTTGTGCTGCCGCAGTGTAACATACTGGTACTAATTATCTCTCTGCCAGCTCTTGTGCTGCCGCAGTGTAACATACTGGTACTAATTGTCTCTCTGCCGGCTCTTGTGCTGCCGCAGTGTAACATACTGGTACTAATTATCTCTCTGCCAGCTCTTGTGCTGCCGCATTGTAACATACTGGTACTAATTGTCTCTCTGCTCTTGTGCTGCCGCAGTGTAACATACTGGTACTAATTATCTCTCTGCCAGCTCTTGTGCTGCCGCAGTGTAACATACTGGTACTAATTGTATCTCTGCCAGCTCTTGTGCTGCCGCAGTGTAACATACTGGTACTAATTATCTCTCTGCCAGCTCTTGTGCTGCCACATTGTAACACACTGGTACTAATTGTCTCTCTGCCAGCTCTTGTGCTGCCGCAGTGTCACATACTGGTACTAATTGTCTCTCTGCCAGCTCTTGTGCTGCCGCAGTGTCACATACTGGTACTAATTATCTCTCTGCCAGCTCTTGTGCTGCCGCAGTGTAACATACTGGTACTAATTGTCTCTCTGCCAGCTCTTTTGCTGCCGCAGTGTAACATACTGGTGCTAATTATCTCTCTGCCAGCTCTTGTGCTGCCGCAGTGTAACATACTGGTGCTAATTATCTCTCTGCCAGCTCTTGTGCTGCCGCAGTGTAACATACTGGTGCTAATTATCTCTCTGCCAGCTCTTGTGCTGCCGCAGTGTAACATACTGGTGCTAATTATCTCTCTGCTCTTGTGCTGCCGCAGTGTAACATACTGGTACTAATTGTCTCTCTGCCAGCTCTTGTGCTGCCGCAGTGTAACATACTGGTACTAATTGTCTCCCTGCTCTTGTGCTGCCGCAGTGTAACATACTGGTACTAATTATCTCTCTGCTCTTGTGCTGCCGCATTGTAACATACTGGTACTAATTGTCTCTCTGCTCTTGTGCTGCCGCAGTATAACATACTGGTACTAATTATCTCTCTGCCAGCTCTTGTGCTGCCGCAGTGTAACACACTGGTACTAATTATCTCTCTGTCAGCTCTTGTGCTGCCGCAGTGTAACATACTGGTACTAATTGTCTCTCTGCTCTTGTGCTGCTGCAGTGTAACACACTGGTACTAATTATCTCTCTGCCAGCTCTTGTGCTGCCGCAGTGTAACATACTGGTACTAATTATCTCTCTGCCAGCTCTTGTGCTGCCGCAGTGTAACATACTGGTACGAATTGTCTCTCTGCCAGCTCTTGTGCTGCCGCAGTGTAACATACTGGTACTAATTATCTCTCTGCCAGCTCTAGTGCTGCCGCAGTGTAACACACTGGTACTAATTATCTCTCTGCCAGCTCTTGTGCTGCCGCAGTGTAACATACTGGTACTAATTATCTCTCTGCCAGCTCTTGTGCTGCCGCAGTGTAACACACTGGTACTAATTATCTCTCTGTCAGCTCTTGTGCTGCCGCAGTGTAACATACTGGTACTAATTGTCTCTCTGCTCTTGTGCTGCTGCAGTGTAACACACTGGTACTAATTATCTCTCTGCCAGCTCTTGTGCTGCCGCAGTGTAACACACTGGTACTAATTGTCTCTCTGCCAGCTCTTGTGCTGCCGCAGTGTAACATACTGGTACTAATTGTCTCTCTGCTCTTGAACTGCTGCATTTTAATATGTTGCAAGATATTGGTAGTAAATGGATACAATGATAACTCCTATAACAGTATATATAGAGGATAAACCATGTTACAAAATACTCCTGCAAGTATACTAGAATCTATGTAGATATGTTCATCTGATATTTTTTCAAATTTATAAGGAAGTTTTCTCTGCCATTATTTTTATAACAAGGGATGTTTTTTGTTTTTTGATTGATCAATAATAGTATATATATATATATATATATATATATATTTATATTGACACTTTGAGGTATTACCTCTTGGGCAGATGGTTAAACTCATAACGGATCATCCCCCATTAAAATAGTTGTCCGTTAAGCGAGGCCAAAATGCCAGGGTAACGAGATGGTTTTTACCTTTGCAGGAATTTACATTTACTGTGGAACATAGGCCTGGGTCCCAACTGGCTAATGCAGATGCATTGTCCTGCATCTTTTGTTTGGGGGCTGCAAGTGTACCGCCCCCTGGGTCAAAATAGAGGAGTGGGATATGTGACAAGGTCACTGGCATCATAGTGGAAGGCAGGTGTATTTGTCCTAGATTCCTGACCTATGTCCTTTGAAACCTTAGGAAGGTGTTTATGTTATGAGCTTTTAGGTTATTAGCTTCTCAGGAAGGTAATTAGGGTTTTCAGCTGTGTGGCTGTTTTTAATGCTATGAGGCTGATTATTACAGGGAGACACTGCCTGGGGAAAGGACAGACTTTCGTGTCTCTGTGGGAGAATCAAATGAAACTAAACCTGGAAAAAGCCTTCTTATACTTTGTTTATTAGTGAGCCAGGATCACTTATGTATAGTTTGTGCCAGGCGGCAAGGTGTTTATTTCTGTTTATTTTCGTTTGTTTGCCTAATAAAACTGGCGACAGAGACAGAGACAGAGACAGAGACAGAGACAGAGACAGAGACAGAGACAGAGACAGAGACAGAGACAGAGACAGAGACAGAGACAGAGACAGAGACAGAGACAGAGACAGAGACAGAGACAGAGACAGAGACAGAGACAGAGACAGAGACAGAGACAGAGACAGAGACAGAGACAGAGACAGAGACAGAGACAGAGACAGAGACAGAGACAGAGACAGAGACAGAGACAGAGACAGAGACAGAGACAGAGACAGAGACAGAGACAGAGACAGAGACAGAGACAGAGACAGAGACAGAGACAGAGACAGAGACAGAGACAGAGACAGAGACAGAGACAGAGACAGAGACAGAGACAGAGACAGAGACAGAGACAGAGACAGAGACAGAGACAGAGACAGAGACAGAGACAGAGACAGAGACAGAGACAGAGACAGAGACAGAGACAGAGACAGAGACAGAGACAGAGACAGAGACAGAGACAGAGACAGAGACAGAGACAGAGACAGAGACAGAGACAGAGACAGAGACAGAGACAGAGACAGAGACAGAGACAGAGACAGAGACAGAGACAGAGACAGAGACAGAGACAGAGACAGAGACAGAGACAGAGACAGAGACAGAGACAGAGACAGAGACAGAGACAGAGACAGAGACAGAGACAGAGACAGAGACAGAGACAGAGACAGAGACAGAGACAGAGACAGAGACAGAGACAGAGACAGAGACAGAGACAGAGACAGAGACAGAGACAGAGACAGAGACAGAGACAGAGACAGAGACAGAGACAGAGACAGAGACAGAGACAGAGACAGAGACAGAGACAGAGACAGAGACAGAGACAGAGACAGAGACAGAGACAGAGACAGAGACAGAGACAGAGACAGAGACAGAGACAGAGACAGAGACAGAGACAGAGACAGAGACAGAGACAGAGACAGAGACAGAGACAGAGACAGAGACAGAGACAGAGACAGAGACAGAGACAGAGACAGAGACAGAGACAGAGACAGAGACAGAGACAGAGACAGAGACAGAGACAGAGACAGAGACAGAGACAGAGACAGAGACAGAGACAGAGACAGAGACAGAGACAGAGACAGAGACAGAGACAGAGACAGAGACAGAGACAGAGACAGAGACAGAGACAGAGACAGAGACAGAGACAGAGACAGAGACAGAGACAGAGACAGAGACAGAGACAGAGACAGAGACAGAGACAGAGACAGAGACAGAGACAGAGACAGAGACAGAGACAGAGACAGAGACAGAGACAGAGACAGAGACAGAGACAGAGACAGAGACAGAGACAGAGACAGAGACAGAGACAGAGACAGAGACAGAGACAGAGACAGAGACAGAGACAGAGACAGAGACAGAGACAGAGACAGAGACAGAGACAGAGACAGAGACAGAGACAGAGACAGAGACAGAGACAGAGACAGAGACAGAGACAGAGACAGAGACAGAGACAGAGACAGAGACAGAGACAGAGACAGAGACAGAGACAGAGACAGAGACAGAGACAGAGACAGAGACAGAGACAGAGACAGAGACAGAGACAGAGACAGAGACAGAGACAGAGACAGAGACAGAGACAGAGACAGAGACAGAGACAGAGACAGAGACAGAGACAGAGACAGAGACAGAGACAGAGACAGAGACAGAGACAGAGACAGAGACAGAGACAGAGACAGAGACAGAGACAGAGACAGAGACAGAGACAGAGACAGAGACAGAGACAGAGACAGAGACAGAGACAGAGACAGAGACAGAGACAGAGACAGAGACAGAGACAGACCTATATTGACTTCTATGTTTGTTTGTAATTTATTGGTTGTATATAAATATTATTGGAGGTTGAAAAATAACCTCTTCCCCATTATATTCTAAAGCCTAAAAAATAGAAGTTAAGTTTTAATCTATTCATATTACTGTAAGATGCCTCCAACAAAGAGTCTTCTCTTCCCTCTCCTTATTGTTTCTGTACATCAAAGGGAGGAACAACTAGAATAAATGTGTAATTATCACACTGTGACTAGCGTATATTACTGTCTCAGTGGCCTTTCAGCTAATTTACTCTTATCCTTGTGACATAAACTTTAGGAGAACTTTGAGTCTTATGGATTATCCTGTAAATGATTATCACTGACTATTAGCTTAGTGTAAGCTCTGGGGCTCGGTGATGAGAACTGCTGTGTAATGTCTGTGGACGTTTGGGAAAAATTTATGTTTAATTGCTTTTTAGCTCCAAAATTTAAATGTATTATTGTTGCATATCGTGCAATAAGAAATCAATTGCTGGGGGTATGTATTAACAATGAAGTGTCTAGTGAAGACAACATAAGCATCAGCTAGCTTACACTATCACTTCAGCATTGGACCAAGCAGGGGAGCAGAGAGGGGGGAGCGGGTACTAATTGCCCGGGCTTGCTGAAGGGGCCAGCGGGGGCCTGGATCCAGCACCGCTCCCCCCTCTTACATCACAGCAGCCCAGTACATGCTGCTGTGTGCTGGGCTGCATTGGGAGACTGCTCACAGCTAAGAAGCAGCCACAACAGTCTCCTATGCCTGTGGGGGGAGCGATCAAGCTGGTAGCGACCCCAACTGGTTATGTGCTGGGCTTAGGGGGCTCAGAGCAAAATAAAAATGTTTTTCTTGAAGGGGGCATGGCCACGCCTTCCGCGATTGGGCCTGGGACCGGGCACCGCTAAGGCACATGCTAGGTCATCTGACTGCGTGGGTGCAGTTATTGGACCATGCAGATTCCAGCATTGGGTACAGAAAGAGATCCGCATCCCTCTCCTGACCATATCCTGGTAATGTATCCCACAGGTTACAAGGGCTAACACCATCTAAAGACGCCATGATCTGTTGGGGCAAAGATCCAAAAACTTGGTATAATTCATAACATAGCAGCCCCCATAGAAATCTAAGAGGATGTTTTTCCAAATGATAATATACTTATCTGCTGTCACCCATTCATACAGCTGTGGGATAATACTTAGGGGTATAGTTACTAAACTGCAGGTTTTAAATGTAGAGATGTTGCCCATAGCAACCAATCAGATTCTAGTTATTATCTTCTAGACAGTGCTAGATAAATGTTATTTAGAGTCTGATTGGTTGCTATGGGCAATATTTCCTCTTCTAAAAACCTGCACTTATGGAATTATGCCACGGTATGTATGGGAAACCTAAACAGCCATTTCCAGAGGATTTCCTGCCAAAAATCTATAAAAAAAAAAGAGAGAAAGTGAGCAGAATAAGGGCCTGATTCAGACCCACTCGCGAGCGGCTGTCCGCTCGCAAGTGGGTCGATGGTCTGGACTGAGCATGCGCACGACGGAGGGAGCTCCGTCGTGCGCATGCGCCAGACGCGACGAGCGAAGGAAAGTCCTTCGCTCGTTGTGTCTGATCAAACGGGGCGTGCTGTCGATGTTGTTTGACAGCACGCCCCCTTTGGTGGGCGTGCCGGGGGCGTTCCCACGGGAACGCCTCCCGTCAGAAGCCGGCCCACTGACATCACTAGTGATGTCAGTGGGAGTGATTTGGGCTCTGATAGAGCCAAAATCACTCCGGAGCTAGCGGTTGAAAACCTCAACCGCAGGCTCCGGCTCGCAATTTCGATGGTCACGACCATCGCGGCCATCACAATGCACGCTCGTATAGCCTGTGGGTGGTGACCCACAGCTATACGAGCGTCCATGGGGACGCTCCATTTTCATGGAGGCTGGCCTTGATTCATAGCCTGCGCTCTGCTCAGAGCGTACGGCTCTGAATCAGGGCCTAAGTGAACTCAATTTCAATCACTTAAGGGTGCGCTTAGTAAAATCATAAATCATACATTTATTAAAAAGAAAAAACGAAGCATAACATTATACAAAAATTATTTCCATCCACATATAGTGAAGCATAAATGTTTAAAAAAACTACCCAGTCCCTGGTAATAAAAATGATACTTCCACTGGTTAGATTGTGTCCACTTTTAAATTCAAACAGGACAAGAGCTGCAGGTAATCAGTGTCCTTGGCCGCATTAGGTCATACGTTAGACGATGAAATGTCTCTATCTTTTGTGAAGATTTATAGCAATCTTACATATGGCTTATAGCGGCAATATACTTTAAATGTGTTCTTATGAACAATTGTAGCAATGGTACGTAAAGCCTGTAGGAGCAATAGGGTTAGAGCTTGATACAATGTCTCTGTGATCCATAAGCAGCTATGGCAGAAAGCTTGTTTGTGAGTAGCTTATAACAGCAGGATCAAGGTGTGGCAGGATAGGCTAATAAATCATGCCAGTTCTTATATGGAGATCATAGTCCCGGTATAATTACCCAGCTCACAATTCTCACACGAAACCTGGGGGTAAGACTGGTCCGGTAACAGTCATCCACTGTGTAGCGTCTCCTAACCAGGCGAAAATCAGCAATAAGGCTCCTTGTCCAGCTGCAGATATGAATCACAGCAGCCACAAAGGATAGGGCCACACACCTTGTAGTGAGGGCCGCTGTGCTGTGATACTCAAAGCAGGAACACAATCCCTCCAGATGGAAACAGTGTTGTGGACAAGCAGTAGATGGGTAATAGTAAAAGGTCCCTGACTAGTTTTCAGTCATGTGATGGTTTTTTCAAAGGCTTAGTACTATTAGAGCTATATTGTGGGTGGCTGCTTTAGGTTTATCTGTATACATAGTGGACAACTTGACATTCTATTGCACCTAAATATTCTTTGTTTCAACTTTTGCAGCAAGGTATGGCCGTTTATCAGGGCTGAATTCACAACATTCATTTAATGATCTACAAACTAAACAATGTTCTATATTTGGTACATAAACATTTCATGAATTGGCCATTCCATTCATTTTAATAATGAAAGTAACAAATATTTATAATGCAATAATTGAATCTGAAAAAGTGGAATAAAAGATAATTATTACAATGTTATGACCACATTGAAGTGATTACATAGAGAACAGTTATTATTTTTTAAGAAACTACTCCCCATCCATTTTGCTAATTAGAGAATGGACTTTGAAGTTAATCTACATCCTTCATATGGAGATGTGCTGGGAGGAAATGAGTAACTGTCAGTACAGGTGCAGTGTAACAGTTGGAGGAAATGAGTGAGTGTCAGTGCAGGTGCAGAGTAACAGTTGGAGGAAATGAGTAACTGTCAGTACAGGTGCAGTGTAACAGTTGGAGGAAATGAGTAACTGTCAGTACAGGTGCAGTGTAACAGTTGGAGGAAATGAGTAACTGTCAGTACAGGTGCAGTGTAACAGTTGGAGGAAATGAGTAACTGTCAGTACAGGTGCAGTGTAACAGTTGGAGGAAATGAGTAACTGTCAGTGCAGGTGCAGAGTAACAGTTGGAGGAAATGAGTAACTGTCAGTGCAGGTGCAGAGTAACAGTTGGAGGAAATTAGTAACTGTCAGTGCAGGTGCAGAGTAACAGTTGGAGGAAATTAGTAACTGTCAGTACAGGTGCAGTGTAACAGTTGGAGGAAATGAGTAACTGTCAGTGCAGGTGCAGTGTAACAGTTGGAGGAAATGAGTGAGTGTCAGTGCAGGTGCAGAGTAACAGTTGGAGGAAATGAGTGACTGTCAGTGCAGGTGCAGTGTAACAGTTGATCCTCCGACTCACTGCTCTTCTGTTGGAGCTCTGCTTGCCCCCTACTGGTACATATCAGCCTTTGCCTTCAGATCAGTGCAGGTTTAGGCACAGGAAGAAATCCTGAGTGATGTTGCTTAAACAAAAATGTCAAAGTTCAAACCTACACAAAAACCTAATCCTGGTCAAACTACACCACCCTGCTAGATACAAAGCTCTGGCCGTGCACAAAGGACAAAGAACACATACACACTTTCTCGCTTATTATATAGGAATGGAGGAATGATTATGTAAACCAACAATTTATGCCATTGTTATAAACTCTGATGTGTCTCATATCAATATTTTCTTTCAAAAATTCTCTTTTGGCCTATTAAGCAAACTTTGATTTTGTTAGGAGAACATAATGATTAAAATTATAATATCCACCTTTGTGTTCCCACCATTTCTTTAAAACAAGAGTTTAAGAAGATTAATTTATACAACAAAATAATTAATTGAACTTTTGTAGACCAAGCTCATAGTCTGTGCGTCACCATATATGATTCTGATAACATAGTGCTGCCTTTATAAGAAAAATACACCTATTATGATAGGACTATAGTGTACTATAACACTTACACCCATCAGCCATAGCAGTAAACCCACCTGCCTAATATTGTGTAGGTCCCCCTCATGCTCTGACACATGGGGTCTTGTGGTATCTGGCACCAAGACGTTAGCAGCAGATCCTAGAACTCCTGTAAGTTGTGAGGTGACTTTTTTCCAGCACATCACACAAATGCTCGATCAGATTGAGATCTGGGGAATTTGGAGTCTATGTCAACACCTTGCTCATGACCTTGATGTGTTCCTCAAACCATTACTGAACAATTGCAATGTGACAGGACACATTATCTTACTGAAAGAGGCCTCTGACATCAGGAATACTGGTGCCATCTCTTCCCCAGGTAGATGAGGCACACACACCCGGTCATCCACATGATGTAAAAGAAAATGTTACTTATCAGACCAGGCTCCTTCTCTTATTGCTACATGGTCCAGTTCTGATGCTCACATGCCCATTTGGCCTGGCAGCTTACCATGTATTTATAAATACATGCAACAAATATCTCTACATTTCTATTACCATATAGTTTTCATGTATTGTTGCAGGTACAATTTAGTGTGCTGGAGGATTTTTAGGGGTACTCCCCGTTCCGTTTTGTCTGTTTAGTATGACCCCTCCTTTTCATGCACCTGAAGAGTTTTGCCAAATTTATTTGAGCAGCTGCCATTTCATGTTACCTCTCTATCAGAACCAGCATTAACTATTTCAGCAATTTGTGCTACAGTACAGCAGCTCTTCTCTCTGGTAGAAAAAGACGGGCAAGCCTTTGCTCCCCACAGACATCATGGAGTCTTTGGCACCCATTACCCTGTTGCTAGCTCATTGGTTGTCCTTTTTTGGATCACTTTTGGTAGGTACTGACCACTGCACACTGGGAACACCCCACAATACCTATCGTTTTAAGGATAAGGATTCTTCCTGCTTCCAGCAAATTCGGGACCTGAGTGTTCACTTGCTTCTTACTATATCTCAGCTCTTGTCGGGTAATAATCTGTGTTATTGTATAGTCCTCTTTTACCATATGAAAGATGAAAAGTAAGCTGGGTGTGATGGTGGTTGGGCCATGAATGCTCCATTCATCCCAGTCTACAGTGAGAGGGGTTTCCCATGGTAAGTGGGGGCAAGTGACAGAGTTTTCTTATTGGTCTTTGCAGTCCACAAGTACAAAGGTACCCATATATATAAGTACTTTATAGGCCTCAATAACAAGTAAGTATTTGTGTATCATAGAGGCTATAAGATTAGTTGTACTGAAGAATATAACACAGACGTATAACCTGGGTAGCTCTCTGTTCTGTGACAGCTGTTATACACATATTAGTGTCATACATCCATGCACATTAATCATCATACCTCCATTCTCTTCTTCTAGGGAGGACCTTGGGAGGATTCCCTACACCAGCATGTGTGTAAAGGAATGCCTGCGTATGTACCCCCCAGTGCCAGGTGTTGCCCGCACCCTTAAAAAATCTGTGACATTCTTTGATGGGCGTTCTGTTCCAGCGGGTAAGAATTTCCTCCGTTTATTGAGATTATTTGCTCTCAGACTATGCATCTGTACTGTACATAAAAGGTAGAAGACAGACTAATCGGTGATACTATATATAATATTATATACTGTGTGTATATATATATATTTCTTGTGTATCAGAGAGGTAAACCGGCACATCCAATAGAGTGCAGAGTATATTCAAATAATTATTCCCAGCACATATGGCAATCCAAAAGAATGTACATAGACCAGTATACCTATCATATCATGCTTGGAATAATGAGACCCTGGCGCAGTGTTAGTACAACATTCGGGGGTCAGCAGCGCCCGGTGTCAGTGCATCCTCCTTGCACCTTTCTGAAGGGTCTGTGTGCAGGGCTTTATGGAGAATCCCTGCTGTGGGAATGCGGTTTCCCATTGTAAGAGAACAGCCATGTTTGACTGGTCCGTTATGAGACTGTGCGCTAAGATTATGGGCAGCACAAAGCACAGTAGCAACTGTAATGTGACGCGTTACATGCAGCATTATCTCTGCGTTCATAGTGGAACCCTGTGTGGCCTAAATATGTGATGGGTGCACCAATTGGATAACAAGCACAACCGTCACTTTTTCTCACATTTCCCATAATCCCTATTGTCTGTCTCACCTGCCGTCCCGATGCCTAATGTTCCCAAGTTCTCCATTCTAGACACAACTAGAACAAAAAGTTAATTAACTCAATATTGTAGTTTCATATATCCCAATGCTGGTCATGACATGTAGATAAATGGGGGGGATGCCTTTTGTACTGTGCTGTTCCTTTACCACTGTGTGTAGGGCAGGTTACTGACACTTTCTGCTTCTCCTGATTACCTATGGTTTATAGACCTAAGCAGTCTCTTTCTCTGTGCTTCCTTCTAATGTAACGTGTGATCTCATGTCCACCAGGCACTCTGATTGGATTGAGTATTTACGCTATTCACATGAATCCATCAGTTTGGAATAATCCAGAGGTAGGAATCTATTGTGCTATATTATTATTACATGGTTTTCTATATGTGATTATTACCCATACACCATACAGAACATTGGATATAGAAGCATTGCCAGTCATAGTATCAGGTATATTTAGAGTTTGTTTTGTTTGTTTTTTTCAAATTTTGTTCAATTCATTATTCAAACTTTTAGCAGTAATATAGGATTATTATTTGCACCCTTAAACTATAATACGGTTAATGTAACAAGTTCATAAAAAAGAACTGTAAGAAATCAGTCATTAATGTAATTAACATATTGTTTACATATGTTGAAAAAGTGCTACGACTGCATGAAATATATATATATATATATATATATATATTCTAATATATATCCTCACTGTGGGAGATATAAGGTGTGACACTGCATCGCACTACGGCACATGTGTGTGTCATTACACAGGCAGACCACAATACTGCAACAGCCCAGCCTCAAGCTCTCAGACACAGAGCAGTTCCAGTTCCTGCCCTCAGCTCTCCATAACCAGCGGGCACAGAGCCTCAGGGGCCGCCCCAATCACTGCCCATCATAGAGGTTAGACTCCTCCCATCCTCTTCTCACCACTCCATAACCAGAGGGCACAGAGCCTCAGGGGCTGCCCTAATCACTGCCCATCATAGAGGTTAGACTCCTCCCATCCTCTTCTCACCTCTCCATAACCAGCGGGCACAGAGCCTCAGGGGTTGCCCCAATTAATCAATACCCATCATAGAGGTTAGACTCCTCCCATCCTCCTTTCAGCTCTCCATAAGCAGCAGGCACAATGCCTCAGAGGCCGCCCTAATCACTGTCCATCATAGAGGTTAGACTCCTCTCACCTCTCCATAAGCAGCAGGCACAATGCCTCAGAGGCCGCCCTAATCACTGCCCATCATAGAGGTTAGACTCCTCTCACCTCTCCATAAGCAGCAGGCAGCTTACTCAGATGGGTGATGACTGCTGCCATAGTGACCTGATTTGAAGTTGCACCTTCTAACACAGCACTTGGTCCTGCGATGCTGGCAGGAGGCATCTTTTGTCATCAGACACCTCCTGCTGCATTAGCCTATGTTACCCTCTGCAGCTGTGACACTAACAGCACCCATCTCTGCTTCGGGCCCTTAGAGGTCTATTTACTAAGCCTTGGATGGAGATAAAGTACCAGCCTATCAGCTCCTAATTGCCATGGTTAAAAAATGACAGTTGGGAGCTGGTTGGCTTGTACCTTATCTCCACTGACTATCTCCCTAAAAGGCTTAGTAAATAGACCCATCAGTCCCTGTAATGTAATTAGAGATGAGCGGGTTCGGATTTACTCGGATCTCAAATGGCATTTTATTGGCTATTGGCTATCACGTGTTTTGGATAGCCAATAAAATAAATCCTAACTAATCCGAACTTGCAGTAAAATGGGGATAAGAACCGAGTAAATCCGAACCTGCACATCTCTAAATTAAACCCACAGTATTTTCCTGGGGAATTGATGACATGTTTCATGTTTCAGGTGTTTGATCCCTTAAGATTTTCTCCAGAGAGATCAGCAAACAGACATTCTCATGCCTTCCTGCCCTTCGCTGCTGGACCCAGGTAAGAGCAAGTTCTATTAGCCCTGACCAAGGATATTGCTGTCATCTAAGGTTATTTTCTCCATCACATAAGACGTAGATATTAGGGACTCTGTAACATGAAATGAAAGCCCATTTTGTATGATGATGCTAGCAATGGGCTTGCTTCTCCTGATATTTGTAGGTACCCTGCTTATTTGGTGGGGGGTGGGACAAGCATTCTGATCTCTGGTGTCTCCATGACTGAACAGAGGTTGAGGTAATAATATGATGCCTCATCCTGACTGACTAAATACAATCAGTTTGAAGTTTTATAGATGGAACACATCATTTTGCTGGCTTCTTATTTTTTACAAATGATAGTCGGCCACATACAGTACGTCACAATAAGGGTTCTGAGAATAGTACTGCCAGGCATAATAACATAAGGGTGTAGTTCTATCAGCTCCTGAGCCCCTTGTCCATTGTGTGCCATGTCCTAGGTGTAACATAAATTAGGACAATATGCACTGTGGGCAGCATGTGGTGATGGAATCATCTGTTTATGTATGTGAGGGAATGGGCCTACTCTATCATCGGATGTACAGATGTGCCCAGCTAGTTTCTTGCTCATAGCGCACCATTCAGGCCTCCTGTGTCGCGCCGTGGAACATTACGTGATGGCTGTACTGTGGCATTCTACAATGAAAGATAAGCCATGGCATGTAATACACTGCTTAAACCTCTAGGTGGCGAGTGCTCCACTGATAAAATATGTACTGCGGTGGGATGTTGAGAGAAATGATTTCAGTTAAGTAGAGTTCTTTAAAATAACTGAACATCAGTTGCTCTGTCATTATGTAATGCTTAGTGTGCGTCTTCTGGTCAATGGCTGCTTTATTGGGACTCAGTACAGTATTACCGTGTTTCCCCGATAATAAGACCTACCCCGAAAATAAGACCTACCCTTAATTTTGAAACCCAGTCCAAATTAAGCCCTACCCCGAAAATAAGACCTACCTGAACTCATTTTCAGCTGGGAACGCTGCAGAGACCAGCATTCCCAGTCATGCAGTGCGCGGGTGACGTCATGATGTCACCCGCGCGCTGAGGATCATGTGCGGCCGCGCCTGCTGGATCATATTAGATCCAGTCAGCGCGCAGGTGAGAGCGACATCCCGGATGGCGGCGAGTCAGGTAAGTTCACTACAGTAAGGGACACTGCTACAGGGGGGGACCTGCATAAGCGGCACTTCCACAAGGGGACCTGCAAGGGGGGGCATGCATAAGCGGCACTTCCACAAGGGGGGGGCCTGCATAAGGGGCACTTCTGCAAGGGGGGGGCCTGCATAAGGGGCACTTCTGCAAGGGGGGGGCCTGCATATGGGACATTTCTGCAAGGGGGTGGCCTGCATATGGGACACTTCTGCAAGGGGGGGGCCTGCATAAGGGCACTGCTGTCAAAATTAATATAAGACCTACCCCGAAAATAAGCCCTATGGTGTTTTTGTTAACAAAAAAAAAAATAAGACAGTGTCTTATTATCGGGGAAACACGGTATGTATCTACTGTAGGGTCAGTTTTGGGGACAGGTACTTTGCAGCACAGTAATAGAGAGTCCACATACATCTATCCTCCGTGCACTACAAGTTGCTCCACACATGAGTGGAGTGCTGTGTGACTCGGTAGCACTGAGCATTTTTTATGCGTTTTTTTACCCTAAAATGCATCTTATTAGCACAAGCAGCTTCAGCTGATTAAAATGATATGCAGCATGCCTATGTTCTGTGAGCCAGTACGGGTGTATCTGCAAGCAAATCACTACGTTAAAGTGTTATAGTCACTATTAGTGTAACGTAACGTTTCACATGCAGATACACCCAAACTGGCTCACCAAATATAGGCATGCTGCATATCATTTTAATCAGCAGAAGCTGCTTCTGCTATCAATTCGATTCACTGTATGATTCAGATGCATTTGAAGGTAAAAAGTTGCATAAATACGCTCGCACTACCGAGTCACACCATGCCATAACAGAATTCACACACATCACCAAGTGATTTATGTTTAATCTAGTAATGAAGATTCATAAGGAATTTTAGTGCAAATTGTATTTTTTATTAAATTCAACAAAATAGAAATAATACATACATTCAAAGAGAATAAACAGTGGCCAAACTATCCTTACATAGAAAAAGGAGGAAAAATTCAGCTAGTTTGTCAGAACCACTGGAAAATTGTCTAACATCGTATTACCTATTATCAATAATCAATAAATCACAAAAAAGAAAAACAGACCTACAAAAACAATACTGTCCTTCATAATATGAAAATAAAGAACAAAAAGACATCAAGACGAAGGGAAGAATGGAGGGGAAGGAAAGGGGAGGGGGAGAGAAAGCGGGGAAGAAGTACTCACTTTCGATCCAAAGGTGCAAACTCATATTTACAAAAACCAATTAAACCTAAAATAGATATAGAGTGAAATTACAGAGCGGCCAAAATAGCAAGTAACAGAGACCTTAGTGTGACACACTGGGAAACATACCCATAGAATCTAAGAGGGTGAGCAGGAAAGAATAGCCTTAAAGGTATCAGAGTCCTTAAAATCCATCCAACGGAACCAGGTGTTTCCAAATGACTCATAAACCCCATCAGCAGAAGTCAGTATATCATCCATATCCATATAGAAATCTATCCTGTTGAACTAGTCCATCACCATTGGAGGGGAAGAGGAACGCCATCTTACTGGGATAACTGCTTTAGCTGCATTATTCAAATGGCACAACAGAGATTTCATAGATTTTGAGTGGGGTCTGGACGATAAATGGAACAACCAAAACAAAGGGTCTGTAGGGACTGATTCACCTAAAATTCTTTCAGATAGGGTAAGAACCTCCTTCCAAAAAGATTGGAGGGTAGGGCATTGCCACCAAATATGGAAAGGGTTGCCTGGGGCATTAGAACATCGCCAACAAATATTTGTCACACCTATCCCCAATGGGAAAGAAGCTTGTATTGGGTCTCTACAACATTAAAATTGGAAGAGCATGCATGGGCTAATTTAAATATTTTCCCCCATTTAACTTCACCTAGATCTTACCCAATCTCTCGGTCCCAGACTTTTGTGAAACTAGGTAGAGACAGGCTTGAATCTGTCGACAAAAAATTATAAATTAGACAAATAGTATGCGTCGGGGGGGGGGGGGGGATTGAGCCAGCACAAAGTTGTTCAAAGGGAGTAAGAGGTAGGCAAAAAACTGAAAAAGGAGCAAGGGAGCGTATAAAATGGCGCACCTGGAGATAACGCCAATGTTCCCGTGATGGGAGGTTCCATTTCTCCCCTACTTCATCAAAGGGGATAAGACTTACCTCCACTCATCAGCTGTCTGATTCTAAAGAGTCCCACCTCGAACCAGGACCAAAACTTTACCATCCATACCCAGGGGGAATTATTTGTTAAAGAGAAATTACATGAATGAAGTGATGAAAATGAGGGAGACAGTCTCAGAGTTTTCCAACAATTTAAAGTGGGTCCAATAGTAGGATGGGAAGAACAAGAGAGGGAGGGAAGCCATGGTGCTATTGATAAAGGAATCCCTAGTGCCTGGTTTTCAATTTGCACCCATTGTTTAGTAGAGTCTGGTCTGGACCATTCTAAAATTCTATGGAAGAGACAAGCCCGGTAGTAACCTCAAATATCAGGGAGACGTAGCCCCCCTCTATCTTTGTGGCAAAACAAAATATCTAATTTCAAACGTGGTCTACTACCTCCCCAAACAAATTCTCTAATTAACGTTTGGACCTCTAGAAACCAACTAGACTGTAACTTAATAGGTAGGATCTGCAATAGGTACAGAATCTTGGGAAGAGATTTAATTTTTAGAACCCCTAACCTCCCAAACCATGAGAAGGGCCTGGACTTCCACAGATGTAGATCAGAACAGATTTTATTTAAAAGGGGAGGAAAATTGGTCTCAAATAGTCGAGAAAGGTCCCTAGTAATGATGACACCCAGATATTTCAGTTGAGAAGTATGCCAGGTAAATGAAAACGCTGATTTGAGGCCTGCTATCATCTGAGACATTGCTGTGAGATTCAAGGCCAGCGATTTAGAGTAGTTGACCTTAAAATTAGAGAGGTCTCCAAAGATCTTAAATTCATCAACTAGGTTTGGTAACGAGATAACGGGATTTGTGATTGTGGCCAATAAATCATCAGCGAAAAGAGCCAGTTTAAATTCACCATTACTCAGCCGAAAACGTGATATATCTCGGTTCAACCTGATTGACCTTGCCAGAGCCTCCATACAGAGAATAAAAATTAGGGGGGATAGAGGACAACCCTGTCTAGTCCCATTATTAATAGAGAAAGAATCAGAAAGGGAACCATTGACTCTAACACGAGCAGAGGGAGAGCGGTAGAGTGCAAGGATGCGCTGAAAGCAGACAGGACCCAGTCCCAAATGACCCAACGCCCCTGACATAAAGCTCCAGTCTATTCTATCAAACGCCTTCTCAGCATCTGTAGACAATAGAATAGCTGGGGCATCCGTATTTGAGATTTGGTGGATGAGTGCTATGATTTTGGAGGTGTTGTCCCTGGCTTCACGTCCCGGAACAAAACCTCCTTGGTCATTATGGATAAGAGAAGGTAGGAGGTGTTTCAATCTATTGGCAAGGAGCTTGGCAAATAATTTAACATCGACGATAAAGCAGGGAGATTGGTCGGTAGCTGGGACATAGGGAGGGGTCCTTGTCGTCTGAGAGACATTTCAGTTTCCTCATCCCCGTTGGACGGGATAAGACGTCCAGGTGTAGTAGCCGCTGCAACCCCGATTGGAGAGTATACCCTCAGGCGGGAGGTCACGATCGCCACGGTGCACACTCGTGTGGTTGATCGGTGCACCAACACACAGCGTGGCTGCTAACTTTGGAGGCTTGGCTGAGAGGGACTTCAGCTCCCGCACCTCTAACAGACGGGACATCCAGGTGCAGTAGCCGCTGCGGCCCCCATTGGAGATCGTGCTTCAAGTGAGAGATTACTTTACTGAGTCCTTCACTACTACTGCCTCCTATACCTGTAAGACTATGCCTATAGATAAAAGAACCAACCACTATAAGTGAGTTGTATGGACGGCTTTATCATGTGCTGAATGGGAAATAGTCACTGTTTATTTCTATACAGTGCTAGACATACTGAAATATATTCTCACTGAGGCATATTATTGCTACAAAAGACTGTGGATTATTTATAAACACAGAGATATACACATATATATCTGGTGGACCTTTGAGATAGGAGCTGCTAAAGAAATACACATGATAACCAAAAGTGGCCTCACCGTATACGGAAATTTGCTACATGCTTTAAACCTCACTGTAACATTGGATACAAATTGGTGTAACAACGTTCTGAGCAGTTGGACTTGTGAGTTGATTTTTTGGCTGCTATAGTAATGAAGCTTCATTGAGGAAAATCACACTGATACTTTTCATACTACTACTGTTTTATTTTTGTTTTTTATCAGCCGGACGCGGCTGTTCTATATTAAATTGATTATTTTATGAGCCAATATGTGCTTGAATGAGCAATTTTTCTATTGCTCAAAGTAATATTGTGTTGCATTTTTATACAACCATTACGATATACATGATCTATTAAAATATTTGTTTTTTAAACCTATTGTTATTTTCTGTTAATTCAATACTAATTTTTGATGTTTAGTTGACTATTATTGGAACTGGGTAGTCCTTAAGCGCAGTAAAAATCTTCATCTTTCTGTTTGAAATTGGGTGGCGTCCATCAATTACTGCAGCTAAAGGGTAGTATCATAAACTTAAATTAGGAGTATTTTCATTATTTACTATTTAATACCCATTCATTTTTACATATATATTTTTTCATTGTTTATTATTTTGTACTTGTTTCCTATTTTGAAGCGCCAAGGCTATATAGTCTCTATTGCTGTATCTGTTGCAGTAATCCTTTTATTTGGTTCCCCCTTTGTTTTGTTAAGTAGGAGCCCAATTGAATGTATTTACCCCTAATAACGCACTTATGAGCTTCCCAAACAGTGAGGCTCGAGATGTCAGAAGTAATGTTACAGTCTAGGTAAACATCAATAGCCTCCTCCATCTGATGTGTTTTTAATGTTTTATATACAGCGGCCTGGAAGTCTGCACTGGGGGAGTGTGGGTAGAGTGTGGCTGCACTGGGGGAGTGTGGGTAGAGTGTGGCTGCACTGGGGGAGTGTGGGTAGAGTGTGGCTGCACTGGGGGAGTGTGGGTAGAGTGTGGCTGCACTGGGGGAGTGTGGGTAGAGTGTGGCCGCACTGGGGGAGTGCGGGTAGAGTGTGGCCGCACTGGGGGAGTGCGGGTAGAGTGTGCCCGCGTGCTGGGGGAGTGCGGGTAGAGTGTGCCCGCATGCTGGGGGAGTGCGGGTAGAGTGTGCCCGCATGCTGGGGGAGTGCGGGTAGAGTGTGCCCGCATGCTGGGGGAGTGCGGGTAGAGTGTGCCCGTGTGCTGGGGGAGTGCGGGTAGAGTGTGCCCGCGTGCTGGGGGAGTGCGGGTAGAGTGTGCCCGCGTGCTGGGGGAGTGCGGGTAGAGTGTGCCCGCACTGGGGGAGTGCGGGTAGAGTGTGGCCGCACTGGGGGAGTGCGGGTAGAGTGTGGCCGCACTGTGGGAGTGCGAGTAGAGTGTGGCTGCACGCTGGGAGCCACTGCGACCAGCGCTGAAACAGTTACGGTCCCAGTGAGGACACAGTGTAAAAGCACACTGCACATGGTTTATAATAAACTGTATTAAAGTCTATATTTTTATATTGCTGTAATGCACTGCAGCTGATCTGCAATGCATTAGTGCATGATGCAGAGTATATTTAATAGGCTATGCACTATATGGTTTAAGAGTATATTATTTTATTGGGGATTTCCCTCCTGACATAGGAAGTGATATGTTAATTATCCTGACCTATGATAGTGGTCAAACCCTTTGTGTAACAAAGCTTTCTTTGAAGTGCATTCTAGATTAGACCTGGCTGGAAGGTGTGAAGAGAGTCAATGGCAAATCTCCTTTTGATATGTACCTGAGACTGTCTCTTTTGTGTCTGCGCTTCCTGTGATATGTCCCTGAGACTGTCTCCTGTTTGTCTGCGCTTCCTGTGATATGTCCCTGAGACTGTCTCTTGTGTGTCTGCGCTTCCTGTGATATGTCCCTGAGACTGTCTCTTGTGTGTCTGCGCTTCCTGTGATATGTCCCTGAGACTGTCTCCTGTGTGTCTGCGCTTCCTGTGATAGGTCCCTGAGACTGTCTCCTGTGTGTCTGCGCTTCCTGTGATAGGTCCCTGAGACTGTCTCCTGTTTGTCTGAGCTTCCTGTGATAGGTCCCTGAGACTGTCTCCTGTGTGTCTGCACTTCCTGTGATAGGTCCCTGAGACTGTCTCCTGTGTGTCTGCACTTCCTGTGATAGGTCCCTGAGACTGTCTCCTGTGTGTCTGCACTTCCTGTGATAGGTCTCTGAGACTGTCTCCTGTGTGTCTGCGCTTCCTGTGATAGGTCCCTGAGACTGTCTCCTGTGTGTCTGCACTTCCTGTGATAGGTCCCTGAGACTGTCTCTTGTGTGTCTGCGCTTCCTGTGATAGGTCCCTGAGACTGTCTCCTGTGTGTCTGCACTTCTGGGAAAAAAAGTGTTTGTTTGTGTTTCCTGAATATTGCAGGAAGACTAAAGTGAATATTTAGTTGCTGGTTATTCTACATAGATATGTTGTCACTGTCTGATAAATGTATCAAGTAATTTACCAGTTCCTGTGAAATGTTATATATATACATACACACACATACATGTTAGGAGACAGTTATACTGTATACTCTATGCTAAATCAGTTTATGTTTAGGAAGTAACTGCTTTTAGGTGGTAGATTAGAAAGGAGGAAATTGGGTGACTCCTTTGAAATGTAAGATGTTGTTAAATTATATTATGTGAGGAATAGTGATTGGTTGAGTGGAACCCAGGGCGGATTTACCCCCCTGTGATATTGTGTGTAAGGATGATATAAAAAGAGGGACTGTGAGCCCTGTATGTTGTACATCCCTGTTTATCCTGTGTGGAGAACAATTGATGACTTGATCAGATTCCTGTACGCTGATTATTCCCCTTCATTCAGAAGGTTGAGTCTTCTTTAAGACTTTGAGCAATAAACACCTTTTTGCCTTTACTTCAATTACATCTGTGCTCTGCGACCAACAGAATTGCGCCAAATGCTATTCCGTTCTCCAGCTATTCTGGGTAAGAGCTCGGCATCTCCAAGTTCAAGCTAAGCTACCGTGCAGACCTGGTCCATTGCGAGGGATCGCAAGGAATTAGCTGATACCAAATGGGGTGTGGCCGCAGTTAATCGCAGCTAATCGCATAAGCGGTGCCGAGGTAGGAGCCTGATTGTACGCAAAAAGCTGTTCCAAATGACGATGGTAGAGTTTGGTGGCAGCCTCAGTAAATGCCCACGGCGCAGTGGGCGGAGTCAGTGACAGGCGGTCATTGACGGTGAATGGGAGTCCTAAAGCGCTAACCCATTACCAGGGCCAGCCTAGTCGAAAGGGGTCTGGTCAAAGTCAGTAAGACAGGCAATATTACCAGCATGGAGGTGCGAGCCTTAAATAGTCTCAGCTACCAATCAGAAAGAAGTTCCAGAGCAGTGCCCCCTGATTAACATGGCGAGGATGGAAAGCGCTAGATGCCCCATAACATCACCTGTGGACTGAGCTAGCGTTTATTTACAATAACATTGTGATGCCCACTGCTGGGGTTATCTCCTATGATGCACCATCGCCCTATACGTGCAGGTTGTGGCTGTACCCAGCCCCGCCATGGGTTGCTATGTAGACTATGTGTAACACTGGTAACATAATGGACCCTTGTTGATTGTTTTCTTATCAGGAACTGTATTGGGCAGAACTTCGCCATGAATGAGATGAAAGTGGCTGTAGCCCTGACTCTGCAGAGGTTCCAGCTTACCCCTGACCCAACAAATCCTCCCATCAAAATTCCCCAGCTGGTTCTCAAATCTAAGAACGGGATCCATGTGCACCTTACAAAATTGGGCTGATTGACCATAGGCCTGCTGGACGCGCCAATCTCCTCATGGTGCTGTCAGACACAACAAGTGGATCTTCCAAGGCTGCTGAGTTTGATTTAGATTTATCAACAATAAAATTCTGTATTCCCACTTTTTGTTTCTGGATATGGAAATGTTTATTATGAGAAAAAGAACATAACAATATACTCACTGATCTGTAATTATCCATAACTGCACAGAGTCACACTACATCCATACCTACAGTATATCTCTATATATCACTATCACACTACTGGTATACCTATATATCACTATCACACTACTGGTATACCTATATATCACTATCACACTACTGGTATACCTATATATCACTATCACACTACTGGTATACCTATATATCACTATCACACTACTGGTATACCTATATATCACTATCACACTACTGGTATACCTATATATCACTATCACACTACTTGTATACCTATATATCACTATCACACTACTTGTATACCTATATATCACTATCACACTACTGGTATACCTATATATCACTATCACACTACTGGTATACCTATATATCACTATCACACTACTTGTATACCTACAGTATATCTCTATATATCACTATCACACTACTGGTATACCTATATATCACTATCACACTACTGGTATACCTATATATCACTATCACACTACTGGTATACCTATATATCACTATCACACTACTGGTATACCTATATATCACTATCACACTACTGGTATACCTATATATCACTATCACACTACTGGTATACCTATATATCACTATCACACTACTGGTATACCTATATATCACTATCACACTACTGGTATACCTACAGTATATCTCTATATATCACTATCACACTACTGGTATACCTATATATCACTATCACACTACTGGTATACCTATATATCACTATCACACTACTGGTATACCTATATATCACTATCACACTACTGGTATACCTATATATCACTATCACACTACTGGTATACCTATATATCACTATCACACTACTGGTATACCTATATATCACTATCACACTACTGGTATACCTACAGTATATCTCTATATATCACTATCACACTACTGGTATACCTATATATCACTATCACACTACTGGTATACCTATATATCACTATCACACTACTGGTATACCTATATATCACTATCACACTACTGGTATACCTATATATCACTATCACACTACTGGTATACCTATATATCACTATCACACTACTGGTATACCTATATATCACTATCACACTACTGGTATACCTATATATCACTATCACACTACTGGTATACCTATATATCACTATCACACTACTGGTATACCTATATATCACTATCACACTACTTGTATACCTATATATCTCTATCACACTACATCCATACCTACAGTATATCTCTATATATCACTATCACACTACTGGTATACCTACAGTATATCTCTATATATCACTATCACACTACTTGTATACCTATATATCACTATCACACTACTTGTATACCTATATATCACTATCACACTACTTGTATACCTATATATCACTATCACACTACTTGTATACCTATATATCACTATCACACTACTTGTATACCTATATATCACTATCACACTACCGGTATACCTATATATCACTATCACACTACATCCATACCTACAATATATCTCTATCACACTACTTCCATACCTACAATATATCTCTATATATCACTATCACACTACTTGTATACCTATATATCACTATCACACTACTGGTATACCTATATATCACTATCACACTACTGGTATACCTATATATCACTATCACACTACTGGTATACCTATATATCACTATCACACTACTGGTATACCTACAGTATATCACTATCACACTACTGGTATACCTACAGTATATCTCTATATATCACTATCACACTACTTGTATACCTCATATCACACTACCTGTATACCTATATATCAGTGTCACACTACCTGTATATCAATATCACACTACCTGTATACCTATATATCTGTCACACTACCTGTATACCTATATATCACTGTCACACTACTTGTATACCTATATATTACTATCACACTACTTGTATACCTATATATCACTATCACACTACTTGTATACCTATATATCACTATCACACTACTTGTATACCTATATATCACTATCACACTACCTGTATACCTATATATCACTGTCACACTACTTGTATACCTATATATCACTATCACACTACCTGTATACCTATATATCAGTGTCACACTACCTGTATATCAATATCACACTACCTGTATACCTGTATATCAATATCACACTACCTGTATACCTATATATCACTATCACACTACCTGTATACCTATATATCACTGTCACACTACCTGTATACCTATATATCACTGTCACACTACTTGTATACCTATATATCACTGTCACACTACTTGTATACCTATATCTGTCACACTACTTGTATACCTATATCTGTCACACTACTTGTATACCTATATATCAGTGTCACACTACCTGTATATCAATATCACACTACCTGTATACCTATATATCAGTGTCACACTACCTGTATATCAATATCACACTACCTGTATACCTATCTGATACACACTACTTGTATACCTATATATCAGTGTCACACTACTTGTATACCTATATATCTGTCACACTACCTGTATATCAATATCACACTACCTGTATACCTATATATCACTATCACACTACCTGTATACCTATATATCAGTGTCACACTACCTGTATACCAGTGTCACACTACCTGTATACCTATATATCAGTGTCACACTACCTGTATACCTATATATCAGTGTCACACTACTTGTATACCTATATATCACTGTCACACTACTTGTATACCTATATATCACTGTCACACTACTTGTATACCTATATATCAATATCACACTACCTGTATACCTATATATCACTGTCACACTACCTATATATCACTGTCACACTACTTGTATACCTATATATCACTGTCACACTACTTGTATACCTATATATCACTGTCACACTACCTATATATCACTGTCACACTACTTGTATACCTATATATCACTGTCACACTACTTGTATACCTATATATCACTGTCACACTACTGGTATACCTATATATCACTGTCACACTACCTGTATACCTATATATCACTGTCACACTACTTGTATACCTATATCTGTCACACTACTTGTATATCAATATCACACTACCTGTATACCTATATATCACTGTCACACTACTTGTATACCTATATATCACTGTCACACTACTTGTATACCTATATATCACTGTCACACTACTGGTATACCTATATATCACTGTCACACTACTTGTATACCTATATATCACTGTCACACTACTGGTATACCTATATATCACTGTCACACTACTGGTATACCTATATATCACTGTCACACTACTGGTATACCTATATATCACTGTCACACTACTTGTATACCTATATATCACTGTCACACTACTTGTATACCTATATATCACTGTCACACTACTTGTATACCTATATATCAATATCACACTACCTGTATACCTATATATCACTGTCACACTACCTGTATACCTATATATCACTGTCACACTACTGGTATACCTATATATCACTGTCACACTACCTGTATACCTATATATCACTGTCACACTACTGGTATACCTATATATCACTGTCACACTACCTGTATATCAATATCACACTACCTGTATACCTATATATCAGTGTCACATTATAACCGAGGTTTGCATAGAACAGAGGGCATATAAACCTCTACACAGGAATAGATGGGGTAATAAAGTGCGATCCTTGACAAAGGGTCGGGAGCCTGAAACATGTTGGTTTAGCGCACACCGTACTGACAGTGACATCATAGTATTGCGCCATTAGACACAGATGAAGAAGACGGACACATTTACAGGGAACCAGCCGGACGAAGTGGGAGCAGCCAAGGTATGCACCATTAGGGAGAGACAGATAACCCGATCTGACCCTACCAATACACCGCCCTGCATGGCAATTATTGGAACCCCTTCTCTTATCTGTACAGACTTTTATCATTCAATAGAGCTAGAAACATTGTTTTATACTAACCCTCATTTTATTCCCACAGGTATTGCGTTTGAATATTTACAACTTATTATACAAGTGCTGTATATATTTCATTATACTACGAGTACAGCTACAGTATCACGATTATGGGTTTTTTCATCATTCAACACTATATCGGTTTCCTTTCATAAGTCCCCATAATTGTGGTGGTCACCTCGGCACCTATCCGCCGCTCACCTACACATATCCCTATTCCATTAGAATATGCACAATGGTCAGCGGACATTTCAGGTGCTTTACACAGAGTCACGTCATTGCAAGATTTATAACCATCACATAATAACTGAGATGAATCACATAGTCCAACAGCCTTAGAGATAGCAGACACCAGTGTGATAACAATAGTCCAACAGCCTTAGAGATAGCAGACACCAGTGTGATAACAATAGTCCAACAGCCTTAGAGATAGCAGACACCAGTGTGATAACAATAGTCCAACAGCCTTAGGGCTCTATTTATTAACATTATTTTTACTAAAATAAAGTGATAAATGCTGTTTTGTGCTGTCACACCCTTTTCACATTATTTTAGTTTCACCTGTAGTTATTACAGGGCAATTGGAGTAGAATTAGTAAAATTCTACTCCAACCCCCAGTATCACTTATTTTTAGTAAAGCAGATCGCATTTCCCATAATTGTAATGGGAAATGTGATCCGACCACAGTTACTAAAAATAAATTGTAAAATAATACCGTGGGAAGCCCTGTGATAATAACGTTACCTGGAGGTGGCGTTATCCAGGGTCTCCCCCGGTTACCGGGCTCCCACTCTGCTCTAACGGGGAGAGCAGAGCTGGTACCAGTAATCAGCTGTGTGGTCTAAGCAGACCGCAAGCTGATTGCTGTAAAAAAAAATTAAACATTTTTATTTTCCTTACCTGAATCCAGGGACCGGTGATCGGGCCTCCGGTGATGGCTCCTCTCCGGTCAGCTGGTCTCCCACAGTGCACTGGGGCCCGGTCATCAGGTGATCGGGCCCCAGTGCAGTATGGGAGATAACCTGATCGGGGAGCCAGGAGAAGGTCACCGGAGGCCAGGAGGATGCAGGTAAGTGTAATGAAGGGAGGGGGGGGTCGCGGGGGTCTGCGATCACGGGGGGTGGGGCTTAGCACCGGGGGGCGGGGCTTAGCGTCGGTGGGGGGGTAGTAGCGGTGGTCGGTCGGCGCATGCGCGGGCTCTTAGTCGCGGTATTTTTTCCGAAAATACCACGACTAGAGTGCGGATGGGATCCGCAGGGACAGAGCTTTATCGCAAGCTCTGTCCCTGCAAGGGATTTATGGTAAATCCCTGTGATATTGCCTGAATTCGCAATGCGAATTCACTCGGTAATATCACACTACAATCCACATTCAATATGCGGATTGTAGTAAATAGAGCCCTTAGAGATAGCAGACACCAGTGTGATAACAATTGTCCAAAGTCATCTTCTGCTCTGCTTCACATGCTACGTTCCCTATTACACCCTCAGTGACTATTGCTCCTGTGTGTGTGCGAATTACTGTCACAGGGAGGGTCAGGGGGGGGAGAGGGGCTGCAGCGTGTCGTAACTCTGACCCTGCGCTTTCTGCTAGCATGTAGTGACAGCACACACACGTATGGCGCCATCCTCAGCCTGCGCTTTCTGCGAGCGTGTAGTGACAGCACACACACGTATGGCGCCATCCTCAGCCTGCGCTTTCTGCGAGCGTGTAGTGACAGCACACACACGTATGGCGCCATCCTCAGCCTGCGCTTTCTGCGAGCGTGTAGTGACAGCACACACACACACGTATGGCGCCATCCTCAGCCTGCGCTTTCTGCGAGCGTGTAGTGACAGCACACACACACACGTATGGCGCCATCCTCAGCCTGCACTTTCTGCTAGCGTGTAGTGACAGCACACACACGTATGGCGCCATCCTCAGCCTGCACTTTCTGCGAGCGTGTAGTGACAGCACACACACACACACACGTATGGCGCCATCCTCAGCCTGCGCTTTCTGCGAGCGTGTAGTGACAGCACACACGTATGGCGCCATCCTCAGCCTGCGCTTTCTGCGAGCGTGTAGTGACAGCACACACGTATGGCGCCATCCTCAGCCTGCGCTTTCTGCGAGCGTGTAGTGACAGCACACACGTATGGCGCCATCCTCAGCCTGCGCTTTCTGCGAGCGTGTAGTGACAGCACACACGTATGGCGCCATCCTCAGCCTGCGCTTTCTGCGAGCGTGTAGTGACAGCACACACACACACGTATGGCGCCATCCTCAGCCTGCGCTTTCTGCGAGCGTGTAGTGACAGCACACACACGTATGGCGCCATCCTCAGCCTGCGCTTTCTGCGAGCGTGTAGTGACAGCACACACACGTATGGCGCCATCCTCAGCCTGCGCTTTCTGCGAGCGTGTAGTGACAGCACACACACGTATGGCGCCATCCTCAGCCTGCGCTTTCTGCGAGCGTGTAGTGACAGCACACACACGTATGGCGCCATCCTCAGCCTGCGCTTTCTGCGAGCGTGTAGTGACAGCACACACACGTATGGCGCCATCCTCAGCCTGCGCTTTCTGCGAGCGTGTAGTGACAGCACACACACGTATGGCGCCATCCTCAGCCTGCGCTTTCTGCGAGCGTGTAGTGACAGCACACACACGTATGGCGCCATCCTCAGCCTGCGCTTTCTGCGAGCGTGTAGTGACAGCACACACACGTATGGCGCCATCCTCAGCCTGCGCTTTCTGCGAGCGTGTAGTGACAGCACACACACGTATGGCGCCATCCTCAGCCTGCGCTTTCTTCGAGCGTGTAGTGACAGCACACACACGTATGGCGCCATCCTCAGCCTGCGCTTTCTGCGAGCGTGTAGTGACAGCACACACACGTATGGCGCCATCCTCAGCCTGCGCTTTCTGCGAGCGTGTAGTGACAGCACACACACGTATGGCGCCATCCTCAGCCTGCACTTTCTGCTAGCGTGTAGTGACAGCACACACACGTATGGCGCCATCCTCAGCCTGCGCTTTCTGTGAGCGTGTAGTGACAGCACACACACGTATGGCACCATCCTCAGCAGACATATCAGTAACACATACAGCCTTCTGTTGGCACTCCCACATATGGGCACATTTTCCCCAGCAGTGTTACATGCATTGGCAGAGTTACTGGTTACAGTGGCATAAGACGATATAGTATCAGCATTAACCACATTAATCTGACCTGGGGGCATTCTCCTCGGGTACCTGCAAATCAACACAAGCATTTATCATCATTACATGGCATCATCGCCCCCCTCTTCCACATAGACATTGGTGATTTATCAGGATCACTTGCCACTTGGAGAAGAAAGAGGTTAGTGGGAGGAACTGGCAACAAGGTATTGGATACATCAGCTTCAGTCAGATAGGGAGCTCTTAAACAACCTAGGTCAGTCCCAAATAACACATTTGTGGGAATATTCTCCGACACTCCCACCTCTCTCACAGACTAAGGCCCTCATTCAGAGCCGTACGCTATTTGCGTTCGTTCGTTCAAAAACAAGGGGTGGCTATTCAAATGATCCGTTCGCACATTGCAGTCTGTTCACACCTCTAAGTCTGAACGAGCGTGCAAAACATACGCTCGTTTATTTGATAAAAACGCCCCCTGTCCACTCGCATCATACGTCATGTCCGCTATTTATTAGATTAATCGAGTACATCGAACAGCGTATGAACTGCTCGCTATTCTTGTGGTTGGTTTTTTCAACCACTATTTTGCGAGCAGTTCTGGCTATAAAATAACCCAGTGACGTGGTCAATGACGCTGCTATATTAATTATGCACACCCATAAAACGCCCGTTTTGACCTTTAAGCACGCCTGCGTTCTGATCTCCACTCCCCGTTTTCAAGCACCTTCCCCTGTTACCACCCACATACGCCTCATTCTGTCACTCAAAATAGCAGGCACTCGCTATATAGCGTACAAACGATTTTTGGCCGAACTGACTGGTTCGCGCATGCGTACTAAAAACCGTACGCATGCGCAGATGTGCGAACATCGCTCGGAACGAGCGTACTACCGCTAACGAGCGGCTCTGAATGAGGGCCTAAGTCCTTATAATCGGCCTCCTCCAATCGCCATTTCTGAGCAGCCTGAGGTAGTAGGCTGCTTGCACCAACAGCCTGTCCCAGCAGGGCACACTGCACCTTGGGATGCGATATCTCAGTATCTTATTCCACAGTGGCTGGCACTGGTGGGATTACCTTTTCCTTGTGGGGCACCCCTGTAAGGTGGGCCATTGCTTTCACAGCTGGTGAAAGAAGTTGTTGCAGGCGACACCTTTTTGCATCCACCCGGCAACACTGATCTTGCCAGGATGGGGTATTGACCTGCCCCCATTCATCTGCTGCTTCGCAACCAAGTTCAAAACAATCCTTCAGGCGGTCCAGCCGTTCCACAGAACTCATCTTACAAGCCAGATTCAGAATCTATGCACAATATAGGCTGAAGACATTGCACTCTTCATCCTGTACCCACCTGAGCTGCCTGATCATCTCACTGCAGGTGTTGTTACTGCAGGAGAGACCTTGCAGCTGACATTCATTAGTTATTTACCATGATGAGTACGGAGGAACTAAGTCCTCGTTGACTTGGAAAGTACACCCTCCATTGATTCTCTGGTGCTGCAATGGATTGGCTCTCTGCAGGATGTGTGGCAGCTAGGGGGGCTGCAGTCTAACTGGAACTAACAGAGGGGTCAGATCTCTGCCGAGTGACTGTTGTAATGTCCAGGGCCATCTGATTGTCCAAACCTCAGCTAGCATTTGCTGGACTTCCTCTATCCAATTCCCACACAGGGATGGAGTGGAGTCCATTGGCATTTGTATCTATGGTCACAGGCTGGTGATTGAGTTTAGCGTACTCCAACTGGAACCTGTGATCAGCCTTTTCTTCCTCTCGGTCCATAGTCGCTTTACACTGCCATGGCAGCTTTATGCTCTTCAGCTTCCAAGTTCATAGCTGCTCTGCATTCAGCAGCCTGCCTTACCATGGTAGCCACTTCCAGGTTCATAGCTGCTCTGCATTCAGCAGCCTGCCTTGCCATGGTAGCCACTTCCAGGTTCATAGCTGCTCTGCATTCAGCAGCCTGCCTTGCCATGGTAGCCACTTCCAGGTTCATAGCTGCTCTGCATTCAGCAGCCTGGCTTGCCATGGTAGTCACTTCCAGGTTCATAGCTGCTCTGCATTCAGCAGCCTGGCTTGCCATGGTAGTCACTTCCAGGTTCATAGCTGCTCTGCATTCAGCAGCCTGGCTTGCCATGGTAGTCACTTCCAGGTTCATAGCTGCTCTGCGTTCAGCAGCCTCCATGGTATCAAACTGCTTTACCAGCTGCAGCACCATCTCCGAGTCCGGCTCTTTCACATACTTAAGGGCAGAGTATAGATATCAATCCAGCTTTGAGGCATATTCCATAGATCGTTTAATGTCAGATCCAGATGTGGACTCTTCTCACTCTATTACTTTCCACAGTAAGTAACAATCTAGTACAGGGTAGATCCCAGGCTACTGCAGTAGCCCCAGCCAATGCACTCTGTCCCTCAGCTTGGTGTTTTGCAGAACTCCTCTCCGCCATGGAACTCTTTCTCTCTGCCAGGCGCTCAGCTCTGGCCAGCTCCACGGATGAATGGATAAGAGGTAAATTTGAGGAAGCTTCATGGGCTTCACATTAATAACGAGCTCACATCAGAGTCCAACTTTCCACTATTACTTCCCACAGTAAGTAAAACTCCAGTACAGGATACATCCCAGACTACTGCAGTAGCCCCCACAAATGCACTCCTTTCCAGTATCGACTCGCTGACCACCTGATGCTCTGTATCATAGTCCACTAGATCCCGGATCAATATCTTCTTTGAATGATCCATCCAGACCAGACCTTTCTGCACACACCGCGCTACCAGCTCTTCCTTCTTGAGCTTTTTGTACTTTGCGACCATTATTCGCCAAAATGAAAATAACTGGGTAGGGGAAACAGAAATTGCTTTCACAGTGTGTCCTTTTACTAATATAAGCTTTGGGTTTGGCATCTGGTGAATTTGGGTTCCTCTCTGAGTACTCCCTCCTTCACTTGAGTTTTTAAAAAAAAAAAAAAAAAAAAAAACTTATTATCCCACCGCTGCGAACCAATTGTCACAGACCTGCCGGCCGATCCTCCAGATGCGCCTATCTGAGAATCGCCGACCGTGACTTTTACATGTGGTTAAATAAACCTGGTAACTAACACTAAAGTTCCCCTTTGGTGGTGGAAAACACAGGGTTAGCCTTTGCTCTTACCTGCCATACGATTATGCACATTTAGTAAAAATATGTAACATGAGCCATATGAGGCCTTGGGTCATAAAAACTCAGTTCCAGAACTCAAATTAATATTTTAATTCAATAATATCTTCAAAGCTTAGTTACAAAAAGTTACAAGAATATAATAATGTTAAAATAAAGGAATCACAGAGTTACTTGCAAGTTTAGAAATAAAATAAAATGGAATAAACAAACCACGTCACTTAAGTGGTTCTGGGATGAGGCAGTGCCAATGATGAACTCCGGAACATCTGTACCTTTCAATAGCCTCTCTCAGAATGAACAATGGCCCTCATTCATAGTCGCTCACAAAAAGCGAGTGCTTGCTCTGAATGAGGGCAGACACTTTTGTTTTTAAAGCCGGCCTCCTGGCCAATCACTAAGCTGTGGATGACCATCCATAGCATTAGCAATTGACCAGGTGATGGTCACGATGGTCAAGACCATCGGGGCTTGCAATGAGACCCTTGCGGTAGGGTCTTGTCTACCGCAAGCCCCAGGTAGCTTCCTGCTCTAACAGAGCAGGAAGCTCCCTACTGACATCACTGGTGATATCAGTAGGGCCACCTACAAATGGCAGGCGTTCCTTCAGGAATGCCTCCGTTTGTGCCCACCCCACCTAGAAAACGGGGTGAGCTGTCGATCAACATCGACACCTGAGTGAGAGAATTTCTCTCTCGCTCTGGGTCATGCACGTGCGCAGTGCCCCAACATTGACCCGCTTACGAGCTGGGCCTGAATGAGGGCCAATGTTTCCTAACACACACGTTTATTCCCTTTCACAGGCTGCTCTGGGTCACGCCACTCCCTTGGGATAGTTTAACCTTTCCATTGTTTAGTTGACTGTAACATAGGGTAGGGAGAGAGATGTGACACCTTGCTGGTCGGCCTGTAAGCCTTGCCCCCTGTGGTGTTATGATCATACCCCCAGAACACAGAGCTCCTAATGATGGATTATCAAGGGCCTGGCTAGATATTGCACAAACATTTTTCTTATATGCCACATACAGCTGAACACATTTATGGCTGATGCAGGAAGAAATAACTTCCTACAATCTCTCTGGCTCATCTTCAAAAGGAGGAGTTTTGTCACCTATACACATACAAAGAATGCTACACACCAATTTATAAGGGAAAGTTACTTGTTTATGCTGACACCGTATCATGTACAGTTATGCCCATGTGGATCCGAAATCCACTTTAGTGCTACAGCACCTGTCCAGTGTCCAACCACTCCAGTGTTTAAAAATAAAATAAAAAAAAATAAAAAATTCTAAAAAGTCATAAGTTAAAATTAGTTGTTTTTTGTGTGCTGTACCCCATTGTATCCATAGAAGTACTGTGACACTGCAGGCCGCACCCCATTGTGTATCCCTAACACAAAAGTACTATGATGCTATAGTCCTTATCTCAGTGTATCCATATAAGTACTGTGATGCTGCAGGCTGTACCCCTGTGTATCCATATAAGCACTGTGACACAGCATGCCATACCCCAGTGTATCCATATAAGCATTGTGACGCTGCAGGCCATACCCCAGTGTACCCATATAAGTGGTGTGACTCCATAGTGCCATTTGCAAACAGAGTTTTAAAAAAGTTAATGAAAGGAAAACCTATATACATTAAATTTTATATTATATATATATATATATATATATATATATATATATATATATATATATATATATAAAATTATTTAAGTCAGGGCATATAAAATCAAATAACCAATATTTTACAGTGGTAAAGAAAAAAACCATCAAAGGAAAAACAAAATTTCCAATATTCCATTCACCACACAAAGTGGCGAGGAAAGGCTAAGGCCTTGGCCTTTATTTATGACTGAGGCATGTTCTTTTGCCTCTTATGTAAGCCCTTCTCACTCTAGAAAAGGCGTCACTAAAATTAAATTCACTAAGGCACATGAACCAACTGTGTGCTCAGAAATGTCACAAATCCCTGAGAAGAGTCTAAGCGGCTGATGTACTAAGCTCTGGGAAGTGATAATTTGGAAAGTGATAAACTGACAACCAATCAGCTCCTAACTGTCACTTTTCAAACAGCCTGTAACATGGACGTGAGGGGCTGGCAGTTTATCACTCTCCATTTTATCACTTTCGAGAGCTTAGTACATCTCCTCCTAAGTATGTCTGTGGGTGCAATGTGTGAGCTTGACCTTTCCAATACTGTTCTTGAAGAGAAGCCTCCTTCCACCATTTGTGCGCCCTCTGCAAATGTGGGGAAGAGTAGCACAAGTCAAATTCTGACAGATATTGAGGATGCTGCTGTGGATGAGCACCAGGATGAGGACATTTGTGTAGCTAAAGCTGGAGCTGATGAGGATGTTGATGATGAGGATGTTGTTTTTGAAGATGTTGCTTATGTAAATCAGGCACCATGAGAAACATTTGTTGCCCATGATCAGAAAAAGCCCATTTGTCATGCCTGGGCATTAGACAAAAAATCCACCTCTTATGTGTGGAATTGTAGAGACCTTAACCATCTAGATACCTCCTCCCTGTTACATCATTTGCAGCGCATTCATCAAATGTTTTTGCCAAATTCAGAAACTTTGGTTAAAAAAGTAACAAGCAGTCCAGTATCAGCAAAGTCCCTTCTCTCTGCTAGATTCAAGCACCTGCCATCTCCACCACCAACACCTTCATCAACAATATCTTCAATCATGATCAGAAGTAGTCCTATATCCAATTTGATAAGGCTAACTAAGTCCTCCCCTATCCAGGATTCCTCAGAATACTTGAGAGCTATGCCTGCTGCTGCTGGGAATGGCTCTTCATCCCAGAAGATTACTAGTAGTTGTTTAAAAAAAAACAATTGACTGCCAAACAATCCTTTGCAAGGGGCAGCCAGAATGACAGCAGTCACCCAGTTGCTGCTATTAGATGTGTGTCCAGTGTCTGCCATTAATCCAATGGGTTTTATACAGTTAATTGAAGTCCTGTGTTCCCAGTACCAAATCCAAACTAGATTACACTTCACTAGAAAAGCAATTCCCAGGCTGTACAGGAACCTTCTAAATAAAACTTAATTAGTATCCTCAAAATTCAGTTGTACCCACTGTCCACTTAACCACAGATATGTGGACAAGGTTGAACTCTACCTTTTATATGCTTCAACAGATGCAGGAACAGCAAAAAGCCATCACAATGGCTGGTCAGCTTGTGCTACACCATTTACCTTATTTATCCTTTTAAAGGCATGTTCTAAGGTACAGTAGAGTCATTAAGCTAGTCACAAGAAAAGTTCTGTAAGGCAAACAGTCCATGTTCTCACCTGGGCCTGGAACGGGTTCACCCAAAGCATCACTGAGCAGAGTCACTACAGATGGCATGACCATTGTGCTGCTTTACTCACAGTCATTGGAGCAGCATTCCAAAATGGCAGGTCAGTAAAATCAAGGTTCATGTCTTGGTGTTTTTTTAGGAAAATCCATTAAGACTGGAGAGTCGACCACTGAATTGTTTGTTGATGTGTACGGCCGGCCTTGTTCATAGAGAACTTCCTTGAATAGCATGACCCAAAATAAGTGGGTATGGTAATCTAAGTGCTATTTGCCTGAAAAACACAATCTGATCTTTAAGGGTGATTGGCAAAAAGCTTCTCTTATATCCCTCAGTTGTTTCATGGATATAGAGGACTTTCACCTTTGACAGTCTATTGTTTGAATGACCAGAGTCATCTTTACACAGATTAGTAACCCTGAAGGATTCTGGGTACAGTTATTAGCCAATGGGCAATAACTGAACTTTTCTTCCACATTGGTTGGTCTTAACTTTCTACAAGGACCTTGTGTTGAGCACTTTCATTATCAATGAGAACTTTGAATTGACAAGAGTCATCCTTATGCAGAACATGGAAAAAGATTATGGGTACTGTATATGCAGATTAGGAACACAGGTGAATTATAAATACAAAGTCAAATCATTCAATGGTATAACCATTAATGGTTACTATGTGCACATGCACACATAAGATGAGCTAGAGATGGCTGTGGGTTAACCATGAATGCTCACAATCATTGGTACCATTGGTGGATTGACCTCGATGATATGAACCCATTGGCTGGAAACCATCAATGGATTCTTCCACCATTTGTTATCCCTTTTTTAATTCTAGCTGGGCAATAGACTAATTAGGGGGTGTGGCTTCACAGGTCATGTTGGGGGTGGAGTTAGGATCCAAGTCCCGGCACATGGGGAAAAAATATTGTATCTCTGCCATCGATGGCAAAACCATTGGCAATCAGTGGTTAACCATTGATAGCTGTTAACCATAGATGATCAATGGCCATCCTACATTGAGCTGTGGACACCACTCCAGGGTGTCCTCAGCTGCATGCAAGCATGTCAGTCATCGGATGCACATTGGAAAGCTGCATCATATGGCTGGCAACCATTGAAAACCCACAATTTGATGCAAAAAAGTATTTCCATTGGATTGGGAAGATAAACGATCAGCTTCCGATGTCCATCCCTATCTCAGCGTGGAACTGCAATTGTGGGGCTGTTTACAATTACTCCTAGACTTAAGGTATGCTACCATATATATGTTACCAGAAGATTGAGAAGCAACAGGAGACAATGTATATTGCTTTCCAATAATATAAAATAGTGCTGCTTAGATCAACTTAATGGTATTTCTCATGTGCTTGAAAAGGGAGAGGTTCACCTTCCAGCACACTGCAAGAGAGCAGCAATAAGATTTGAATAATACATGATAATAGAAATCCAGAGATCTTAAACATATATTTGCAAATATATGTTTAAGCACTGGGCTGTGTCAATGCTTCTCTGTACTGGAGAGTCGGCCATTGCATCCATTGCTGATAGCTTCTTTGTCCCTAACGCTAGATGATAATAATAGCACCCACTTTGGGTCATATAATTGCATACTGTTATGTCACATGAGAATAGCACATGCATGAATAAATCCAAGTTGACAGTCAACTCATCTGGGAGGTTACCTATAATCCTCCAAATAGCACTACAAGAACAAGCACACCCTGCCAACCGGTCCCATCCATGCCGCTCAGAACAGTAATATAAAATACTGTCTGCTCAGATCAACTTAATGGTATTTTATAGCTGCATGACAGGGAGAGGTTTACTTTAGACAAGAAAACAGAATGTCCCCCAGCACACTGCAAAAGACCAGCAATAAGATTTGAATAATACATGATAATAGAAAACCAGAAATCTTTGTTGCATATATTTGCAAAGCTGTTTAAGTACAGGGTCACCTCAAAGCAACTCTGTACCGGTGTTCCTAAAACGACATAATAATAGCACCCGTTTGGGGTCATACAATTGCATACTGTTATGCCACATGATAATAGCACATGCATTAACATATCTAAGTGTTAGGAACACGGGTATGGAGAATCCAGGTAACAGAGTTCTGAAAGTAGATCGGTAACTTATTGACTCTGCTAGATGCTCAGGTTAAAGCGTCAATACGATGTCTGAAGGGATTTGTGGGTCGTGTCTCTGTCACAAAAGGAAAGAATCGCCCTTGAGAGGAAGAACCTTCCAGAAGTGATACGAAACCTGTCAGTACTCTCTCTCTGGTTGTCACCTATTTCTATTAACACGAGGGGTAGAAATGAGGATTCAGACAGGCACACATTTGGTAAAGCAGTGCCTTTTAATGGCAGCAGACCCTGCACCTTAGCATACGTGGGCTTAGGCCTGAACACACACAGGTATATAACACAAACAAACAACTAAACATAAAAAGTCCCAGCACTCCTTGTGCGTAGCAGTCAGCAATGGCTTGCAGCACAATTGGCCATGCTCTGCCAGCATAGCCCTTGGTCCCTATCACTACAACACTAAGGCCTACTACCTGGCTGCTAGACAGCATCAGGGCAAAGGACAACGGGTGCATGAGAGTATTAAACCCTTCCTGTGCTGCCGACTTCCTGTTGGCTCTGGTAGACCTGAAAAACCCGGAATTCCAAACTTCTATTGTATGTGTAGAATGTGCCGGTCCTGTTTTTCTCTCCCTTGGAGGGAGCTGATCCCACCAGAATGTGGGCAATTCAGGTAAGAGACCACCTCTCTCACCACAACACCTATTGGGGTACGCCATACATACAGTATATTGACAAATTTGTTTGATTTAATTAAGTGATTGTCTAAGATATTATACACAACACACACACACACACACACACACACACAAAACACATTTATTAGTGACAAAAATATACCAACAAAAATTGTTGAAAATAAAAAGGTAAATTGTAACTATTAATCGGCAACCAAAAGCTTTGTAAGGGCCAAGTCTATTAGATCATTATCAGAGAGTCCTCCTTACTGAAGATCTTTGTTAACAATAAGATAAGGTGGATTGTCACAGTATTAGTAGCAGCTAAAGGTTAGATTGCAAACATATGGGAGTAACAATGTAATTCTGAAACAGGGAGGAATATAATGATATCACCATGCAGGCATGTAAGAGCAATATAATTACCAGGCAGGTGCACTATAGGTCATGTCAAAGCTCCATTTCCTGAGAATGATCACAAATGTATGTAACAGAAGTGCGCATAATAACCATTATATCACACATCTATGGGCCTCATTCAGTAGTGCTCCCATGTTAGAAGATTAGCACATGCGCAGGATCTGTACTACGCATGCATCGGACTTCTACTGTGAGATCACTTGCAGTTCCCCAAAGCCACAGCCATGTGGGGGCGGGGAGTGTTCTGGAACAGCCAGCGTTCCCAAAACAGGAGGTGTTCCCCCATTGTCTGGGAGTGCCGAGGGTTAGGGTCTGAATCTAACAATGCAGAGTTCCTGACCTTAGCTACGGGTATGAGAGAACTATCTGAGTAAACTGAGGGTAACCTGAAGGCAGAGGCATCCACAGTGGCGAGCTGGGCCGGGGGGCAGGGTGCCATGTGCCCCCCGGGCCGCAGCGTCATGCGGGCTGTGGGCAGTCTGTGTCATTGTCACACAGACTGCACCGCGTGTGTAGCGCTGACCGGACGGAGTTCGGTCAGCGCTACACAAGGGACAAACACACAGGCGCCGGCTCCGGCAGCTGTGTGTTTGTTTTGATCAGCAGCCAATGAGAGTCTGTCAGACTCTCATTAGCTGCTGCTGCTGCACCGACTGCGGGAGCCGCTCCATCTTCCGGCTCCCGCAGTGGGTAATGGGAGAGGCGTCATGACGTCACATGATGTCTCTCCAATAATGCAGAGCGGCCCGGCCCGCGAAGGACAGACGGAGGAGCGGATGGCGACGGCGGGAGCGGGGATTCAGGTAAGTGGGTTTTTTTTGTCTTTTTTTACTACGTGTGTCTACTGGGGGGGGGCACTACAAGGGGGAGACCACTACTGGGGGCACCACAAGGGGGGAACCACTACTGGAGGCACTGCAAGGGGGGGTACTACTACTAATGGGGGCAATACAACGGGGGGACTACTACTACTACTGGGGGCACTACAGGGGGGGGGGGGGGACTACTGGTGGCACTACAAGAGGGAGGGACTACTACTCGGGGCACTACAAGAGGGAGACCTCTACTGGGGGCACTACAAGGGGGGACCACTACTGGGGATTATAACTGGGGGCACTTCAAGGGGGGGGGACTACTACTACTAGGGACACTACAAGGAGAGGGGACAACTACTAGGGGCACTGCATAGGGGGGACCACTACTGGGGGCACTACTGGAGGCCTGCATAAGGGGGTCCTCTCCTGGGGCACAGGGGGGCACTGCATCTGGGCACCACGATGGGGCTGTTCCTAATCTTACTTTTACTTTACATTAATCCCGTATGGACCCGCCTCCTCCCTGGAACACTTGAGGGGGGGCGCCGTAGCGCACACGTTCTTCGGGCACCCTGGCTACATGCTACCCCTCTGCCAGGGCCACCTGCACGCATTTGCCCCCCAGGCTAAAAGTTGCCAGCCAGCCAGCCCCTGGGCATCCCTACCTGAGGGTAACCTGAAGGCAAAATAATCCCCACCTGAGGGTAACCTGAAGGCAGAGATGTCCCCACCTGAAGGTAACCTAAAGGCAGAGGCATCCCCACCTGAAGGTAACCTGAAGGCAGTTGCGTCACTTCCTGAGGGTCACTTAAATAGCTGATGGTCTTGCAAGTGATCCAAAGGCTGCATCCTCTCATGTAGCTGTGTAGCAGGAGACTGGAGGCATCTATTTACAGTATGTGTCTAAGGACGCAGCCACAATGCCATCAGCATACAGTTCTGAACCAGGCCTTATGTCTATACTATGATTGCCAAGTCTATTAGTTATACCAAGATGTCTGTGGGAGCTACACTTATTAGGAAGTACATACGATAACTGCACAATTAAATATACAAGCAAGTCAGAGCCGGCCCTAGGCATAGGTAACCCAGGCAAATTGGAATACCTAGGGCCGGTTGACATTTGGGGGACCTGGATGGTGGCTCTCTGACCATGGCAATTGGGCAGCATACAGTGTGTAGCAGCGGGATAGTCCTAGGCCCAGTTGTAGTTTGGGGCACTTAGAAGGGTGAACATCTGCTCTGGCTACCGCGATCGGAGCTCAGCCCGGGCAACTCAGCATGCAGCCAGCAGCAGGAGTGGGGAGGAGCAGGGGCGTATTCAGAGAGAGGAGGGGCCCCATGTCCACTCCCCATCTGGGGCCCCCTCTTCTCTCTCCAGCTGCCATCAACAAACTGACAACAGCAGTAGACTACGGGCACTAGTCTGTGCATGGAGTCTACTGCGCATGCGCAGGTCATTGAGAAAATAGCTGCAGCAGCCATTGTAGCACTACTCTGTGGGACTTCAGAGAGGTAAGTATAAAAAAAGAAGTATGGGTGCACTCTGCCCCCATTATAAATACACCCCTGCTGCTGTGCTGGGTGAGGGGTGATTTGCCAGGAGTGGGTTACTGGGTGAGGGTTGCTGTGCAAGTTAAGGCGTGCTGTGCTGGGTGAGGGGTGCTGTGCTGGGTGAGGGTTGCTGTGCTGGGAGTGGGATACTGGGTGAAGGTTGCTGTGCTGGGTGAGAGGTGCTGGTGGTAGGATACTGGGTGATGAGTGCTGTGCAGGGTAAGGGGTGCTGTGCAAGTTGAGAGGTGCTGTGTTGGGAGTGGGATACTCAGTGAGGGATGCTGTGCTGGGTGAGGAATGATGTGCTGGGAGTGGGTTAATGAGTGAAGGTTGCTATGCTGGGAGAGGGATACTGTGTGAAGGTTGCTATGTTAGGTAATGGGTGCTGTGCTGGGTAAGGGGTGCAGTGCTGGGAGAGGGATACTGCATGAAGGTTGCTGTGCCATGTAAGGAGTGCTGTGCTGGGTAAGGGGTGCAGTGCTGGGAGAGGGATACTGCGTGAAGGTTGCTGTGCCATGTAAGGAGTGCTGTGCTGGGTAAGGGGTGCAGTGCTTGGAGAGGGATACTGTGTGAAGGTTGCTGTGCCATGTAAGGAGTGCTGTGCTGGGTAAGGGGTGCAGTGCTGGGAGAGGGATACTGTGTGAAGGTTGCTATGTTAGGTAAGGAGTGCTGTGCTGGGTGAGGAATGATGTGCTGGGAGTGGGTTAATGGGTGAAGGTTGCTTTGCTGGGTGAGAGGTGCTGTGCTGGGTAAGGAGTGCTGTGCTGGGTGAGAGGTGCTGTGCTGGGTAAGGGGTGCTGTGCTGGGTAAGGGGTGCTGTGCTGGGTAAGGGGTGCTGTGCTGGGTAAGGGGTGCTGTGCTGGGTAAGGGGTGCTGTGCTGGGTAAGGGGTGCTGTGCTGGGTAAGGGGTGCTGTGCTGGGTAAGGGGTGCTGTGCTGGGTAAGGGGTGCTGTGCTGGGTAAGGGGTGCTGTGCTGGGTAAGGGGTGCTGTGCCGGGAGTAGGATACTTGGTGAGGGTTGCTGTGCTATGTAAGGGGTGCTGGGTGAGTGGTGCTGTGCTGGGAGTGGGATACTGTGTGATGAGTGCCGTGCTGGGTGAGAGGTGCCGTGCTGGGTGAGAGGTGCCGTGCTGGGTGAGGAATGCTGTGCTGGGTATGGGATACTGTATGATGGTTTGCTGTGCTGGGTGAGAGGTTCTATGCTGGGAGAGGAGTGCTATGCTGGGAGTGGGATACTTGGTGAGGGTTGCTGTGCTGGGAGTAGGATACTGGGTGAGGAGTGCTGTGCTAGGTAAGGGGTGCTGTGCTGGGTGAGGAGTGCTGTGCTGGGAGTAGGATACTAGGTGAGGAGTGCTGTGCTGGGAGTTGGATACTTGGTGAGGGTTGCTGTGCTAGGTAAGGGGTGCTGTGCTAGGTAAGGGGTGCTGTGCTAGGCGAGTGGTGCTGTGCTGGGAGTGGGATACTTGGTGAGGGTTGCTGTGCTAGGTAAGGGGTGCTGTGCTGGGTGAGGAATGATGTGCTGGGTGAGGAATGATGTGCTAGGTAAGGGGTGCTGTGCGAGGGATGATGTGCTGGGAGTAGGATACTGGGTGAGAAGTGCTGTGCTAGGTTAGGGGTGTTGTGCTAGGCGAGTGGTGCTGTGCTGGGAGTGGGATACTTGGTGAGGGTTGCTGTGCTAGGTAAGGGGTGCTGTGCAGGGTGAGTTGCTGGGTGTGGGGTGCTGTGCTGGGAGTGGCATACATGGTGAGGGTTCCTGTGATAGGTAAGGGGTGCTGTGCTGGGAGTAGGATACTGGGTGAGGAGTGCTGTGCTATGTAAGGAGTGCTGTGCTATGTAAGGGGTGCTGTGCTGGGTGAGGGATGAGGTGCTGGGAGTAGGATACTGGGTGAGGGTTGCTGTGCTATGTAAGGGGTGCTGGGTGAGTGGTGCTGTGCTGGGAGTGGGATACTGTGTGATGAGTGCTGTGCTGGGTGAGAGGTGCTGTGCTGGGAGTGTGATCCTGGGAGAGGGTTGTTGTGCTAGTTAAGGGGTGCTGTGCTGGGTGAAGGATGCTATTGTGGGTAAGGGTTGCTGTGCTGGGTGAGAGGTGCTTTGCTGGGAGTAGGATACTGGGTAAGGGGTGCTGTACTTGGTAAGGGGTGCTGTGCTGGGAGTAGGATACTGGGTAAGGGGTGCTGTGCTTGGTAAGGGGTGCTGTGCTTGGTAAGGGGACGTGCTGGGACTAGATTAATGGGTGAAGGATGCTGTGCTGGGAGAGGGATGCTGTGCTGGGAGAGGGATGCTGGCATGGGTTGCTGTACTCGGTGAGAGGTACTATGGTGGGTTAGAGGTGCTGTGCTGGGAAAGGGGTGAAGTGCTGGGAATAGGATACTGGGTTTGGGGTGATGTCCTGGATAGGAGGTGCAGTCCTGTGTAAGGAGTGCTGTGCTGGGTGAGGGGTGCTGGGCTGGGTTTGGGATACTGAGTGAGGGGTGCTGTGCTGGGAGTAGGATACTGGGTGATGTGCTGGGTGGGAGTAGGGTATGGGGTGATGTGCTGGGTGGGAGGTGCTGTGCTAGGAGTAAGATACTGGGTGAGGTATTATGCTGGGAGTGGAGTGCTGTTCTGGGTGAGAGGTGTGCTGGGTGAGAGGTGCTATGCTGGGTGAGAGGTCCTGTGCTGGGTGTGGGATACTGAGTGAGGGGTGCTGTGCTGGGAGTAGGATACTGGATATGGGGTGCTGTGCTGTGTGGGAGGTGCTGTGCTGGGTGAGGGGTCCTGTGCTGGGTAAGGGGTCCTGTGCTGTAAGTGGGATACTGGGTGAGGGGTGCTTTGCTGGGAGTAGGATACAGGATATGGGTTGCTGTGCTGGGTGGGAGGTGCTGCGCTGGGAGTGGAATACTGCATGAGGGTGGCTGTGCTGGGAGAGGAGTGCTGTGCTGGGTAAGGGGTCCTGTGCTGTAAGTGGTATACTGGGTGAGGGGTGCTGTGCTGGGAGAGGAGTGCTGTGCTGGGTAAGGGGTCCTGTGCTGTAAGTGGGATACTGCGTGAGGGGTGCTGTGCTGGGAGAGGAGTGCTGTGCTGAGGTGGATGCTGTGCTGGGTAAGTGGTGCTGTGCTGGGAGTAGGATACAGGATATGGGTTGCTGTGCTGGGTGGGAGGTGCTGTGCTGGGTGAGAGGTGCTATGCTAGATGCGGAGTGCTGTGCTGGGTAAGGGGTGCTGTGCTGTAAGTGGGATACTGGGTGAGGGGTGCTATGCTGGGAGAGGAGTGCTGTGCTGTAAGTGGGATACTAGGTGAGGGGTGCTATGCTGGGAGAGGAGTGCTGTGCTGGGTAAGGGGTGCTGCGCTGGGAGTGGAATACTGAATGAGGGTGGCTGTGCTGGGAGAGGAGTGCTGTGCTGGGTAAGGGGTCCTGTGCTGTAAGTGGGATACTGGGTGAGGGGTGCTGTGCTGGGAGAGGAGTGCTGTGCTGGGTAAGGGGTCCTGTGCTGTAAGTGGCATACTGGGTGAGGGGTGCTGTGCTGGGAGAGGAGTGCTGTGCTGGGTGCTGCGATGGGAGTGGAATACTGCATGAGGGTGGCTGTGCTGGGAGAGGAGTGCTGTGCTGGGTGCTGCGATGGGTGAGTGGTGCTGCGCTGGGAGTGGAATACTGCATGATGGTGGCTGTGCTGGGAGAGGAGTGCTGTGCTGGGAGAGGAGTGCTGTGCTGGGAGTGGAATACTGCATGAGGGCTGTGCTGGGAGAGGAGTGCTGTGCTGGGTAAGGGGTCCTGTGCTGTAAGTGGGATACTGCATGAGGGGTGCTGTGCTGGGAGAGGAGTGCTGTGCTGAGGTGGATGCTGTGCTGGGTAAGTGGTGCTGTGCTGGGAGTAGGATACAGGATATGGGTTGCTGTGCTGGGTGAGAGGTGCTATGCTAGATGCGGAGTGCTGTGCTGGGTAAGGGGTGCTGTGCTGTAAGTGGGATACTGGGTGAGGGGTGCTATGCTGGGAGAGGAGTGCTGTGCTGGGTAAGGGGTCCTGTGCTGTAAGTGGGATACTGGGTGAGGGGTGCTGTGCTGGGAGAGGAGTGCTGTGCTGGGTAAGGGGTCCTGTGCTGTAAGTGGGATACTGGGTGAGGGGTGCTGTGCTGGGTAAGGGGTCCTGTGCTGTAAGTGGAATACTGCATGAGGGTGGCTGCGCTGGGAGTGGAATACTGCATGAGGGTGGCTGTGCTGGGAGAGGAGTGCTGTGCTGGGAGAGGAGTGCGCTGCTGGGAGAGGAGTGCGCTGCTGGGAGAGGAGTGCGCTGCTGGGTGCTGCGATGGATGAGTGGTGCTGCGCTGGGAGTGGAATACTGCATGAGGGTGGCTGTGCTGGGAGAGGGGTGGCTGTGCTGGGAGAGGGGTGGCTGTGCTGGGAGAGGGGTGGCTGTGCTGGGAGAGGGGTGGCTGTGCTGGGAGAGGGGTGGCTGTGCTGGGAGAGGGGTGGCTGTGCTGGGAGAGGGGTGGCTGTGCTGGGAGAGGGGTGGCTGTGCTGGGTGCTGCGATGGATGAGTGGAATACTGCATGAGGGTGGCTGTGCTGGGAGAGGAGTGCTGTGCTGGGAGAGGAGTGCTGTGCTGGGTGCTGCGATGGATGAGTGGAATACTGCATGAGGGTGGCTGTGCTGGGAGAGGGGTGGCTGTGCTGGGAGAGGGGTGGTTGTGCTGGGAGAGGGGTGGCTGTGCTGGGAGAGGGGTGGCTGTGCTGGGAGAGGGGTGGCTGTGCTGGGAGAGGGGTGGCTGTGCTGGGAGAGGGGTGGCTGTGCTGGGAGAGGTGGATGCTGTGCTGGGCAAGTGGTGCTGTGCTGGGAGTAGGATAGAGGATATGGGTTGCTGTGCTGGGTAAGGGGTGCTGTGCTGGGAGTGGAATACTGCATGAGGGTGGCTGTGCTGGGAGAGGGGTGGCTGTGCTGGGAGAGGGGTCCTGTGCGGAGGTGGATGTTGTGCAGTAAAGGGAGAATGTGCCCTCTATAATTTCAGACACTGCACTAATGAGAGAAGATAGCAGGAGGGTCTATAATGGCAGATGCTGAAGAGGAGCCTGATAGAGAGAGAAACATCAAGAACCTGAAAAGGACGAGGTGCCCTGGAGAAGACAGAAAAAGCAGAGTTGAAGAAAAAATACAGAATTATGGTATAACATACTTTTGATGATTATTGTTCTTTGAGATCCATAGGGAGCACAGGGATTACCTTGGGGTATGTAGTTGGATCGCATCCAATGCACCAAACAGCAAAAATTTGGGGGCTTACAGCATGCACTGGTCCTCCTACATTTATACACCGCCCCCAGCCACAGGCTTTCAATTTGTAACCAAGCCTAATGGCAAGAGAGAGAGTGGAGAAAGAAGTACAACTTACACAAGAAACACTCAACATACAAATAGGGAATCTGTGAAAAAAGGCTAAAGAACAGATCCCAACTGAGGCCAGGCGCATCAGGGTGAGTGCTCTTTGCACCCTATGGACCTTGAAGAATTATCAAAAGGTACTGTATGCTATACCTTAATTCTGTATTTCTTACTCGGGTTCCATAGGGTCCACAGGAATTACCTTGGGGATATCCTAAAGCAGATCCCTTAAAGGTGGGGACACTCCTGCACAGAGAGGAGAATCCACCGCACAAAGGAAGCATCCTGGGAGGCAAATGTATCAAAAGCATAAAACTTGATAAATGTATTAACGGAAGACCAAGTGGCTGTTCTTACCGGCCTTGATGGTCCAACAGACCTAGTGGATTGTGCTGTCACCTTGTTAGGAATAGGGAGATCAATCTGTGTATAGACCTGTGAAATAGTTATACGAAGCCAGTGAGCCAAAGTTTGTTTGCTGTCCAACCTCTTTTGTGAAATCCATATAACACAAAGAGAGAGTCTGATTTCCTGATGGAGCTGGTCCAATCTAAATCTGAAGGGCTCGAACTACTTCCAGGGAAGCTTCACCTGTTGAGAGGTCTGAAGACTTAAATGCTGGGACTACAATTTCCTTATTTATATGAAAACAGGAAATGATCTTTGAGAGGACAGCTCTATTCTGATAAAAATATGGAGAGCGACATGACAATGCTGCCAAGTCAAACTCTGCGAGCTAAGCATATGTCAAGGAGAAAAAGTATTTTCGCTGTCAGCCATCTTAAGTCCACCTTATCCAACGGTTCAAAGGGATGCGACTGCAGTGCCCTGAGAACCAAAGACAAAATCCCATGGTTCCACCGGTGGGAGAAATAGAGGTTGCAGCCAAAGAACCCCCTGAAAGAATGTTCTAACATATGCCAGAGGGGCAATCTTGCGCTGGAACCAAACAGTCAAAGCAGAAACTTGGACTCTCAAGGTAGCCAGGTGAAGACCTAGGTCTAATCCAGCCTGAAGAAAAGCAAGTAGTCTTGATAATTTATAAAAAACTTAGGGTCATATTTTTTGTGGGAACACCAAAGAAAAATTAATGCCAAATTCTGTGATAGATGTGAGCAGAAGGCAGCTTCCTTGCTCTCAGCATCATCTGCAATAGCATCCTCGAAGGCAGCTGAGGGGTCCCTTGTTCTGGACCCTTACTTGGGGACCTTGTGGTTGTGACATGATGTCATGAGGTCTACGTCTGCTAATCCCCACCTGTCCACCAGGAGTTGGAAAACATCCGGATGAAGAGCCCATTCTCCGGCCTGTATGTCCTGGTGACTTAGGAACGCCGCTTCCCAGTTGAGAACCCCTGGGATGAATATTGCCAAGATTGCTGGAAGATGTCCTGCCCATAGCAGAATATTTGCCACTTCCTTCAAGGCTGCCAGACTTCATGTTCCTCCTTGATGATTGATGTAGGCCACTGCTGTCACATTGTCAGACTGAACCTGGACAGGCATGCCCTGAAGAAGGTCCTGCGCCAGTATAAATGCTGTGTGCACTGCTCGAAGCTCAAGTATACTTATTGGCAGGTGACTTTCCTGAAAGGTGTGAGGACCCATCACTGCTCCCCATCCTCGCAGACTTGTCTGTGGTGAGGAGTACCCATTCCAGGATCCATAACAGATGACCCTTGTCTAAATGAATTGTCTCCAGCCACCAAGCAAGGGACAGCCAAACCTCTGGTGAGATGCGACTCATCTGAGATTTTATCTGATGATATTGACCATCCCACTCTGTCAGAATAGATAGCTGTAGGGACCTGGAGTGGAACTGGGCATAAATCACCATGTTGAAAGTGGCTACCATGGATCCCAGCATCTGCATAGCCAAGTGAACTGACACTTTTTGCTTGCAGAGTAGATTGTGCACACAAGACTTTAGTGCTACAATCTTATCATCTGGTAGAAGAGTCCTCTGTCCCAGAGAGTCCAGCAGAGCCCCCAAGTGCACCACCTGCTGAGTTAGAGAAAGGGAAGACTTTTTCCAATTGATTACCCAGCCATGCTGCTTAAGGCAGGCAATGGTCAGCCATACTGTAGATGGCATTGTAACATCTCCTGAGATTATGCCAATATCAGGAGGTCATCTAGATATGGCAGTATTCTGACTCCTTGTCGCCTGAGGCAATCCATCATGACTGCCATTATCTTGGTAAATACCCAAGGGTCTGTGGCTAGACTGAAGGGTAGAGCCTGAAATTGGTAATGATGCCAATTTACTGCCAACCTCAGAAAGGCATGGTGGGATCTTGCAATCGGGACATGCAGATATGCATCTTGTATGTCCAGTGAGACCATGAAGTCCCCAGGCTCCTTCACCAGCATAATTGAACATAGGATTTCCATACGGAATTTGGGCACCTTACTGCATGAGTGGAGAGATTTCAGATTCAGGATAGGGCGGTGTGACCCATTGGGTTTTTCAATCAAAAATAAAATTTGAATAACACCACTTCCCTGTTGCATCACAGGAACGGGGACTTTGAGTCCTGACCTCAGGAGGACTCCAACAGACTCCTGATAGGCCAAAGCACTGACCAGGTCTGTAGGAAGGTTTGTACCCACAAACTTTTGAGGGGGGTGCCTCAGGAATGTGATGCATAACCCTGAGAACTGTAAAAGTCGGCCTCCAACTCTGACATCCTCCAGGGGAGGCCCGCCCCATCAGACAGCGGGCTTATCTTCTAGCTTTGAAGCCGGGCACTTGGCTGACCCAGATTTCTTGGGCTGCCGTTTCCTGTGGGGATGGCTCTGTCTACAGAGGACTGTTTCTTTGTACTACCTTGTGGACAAAAGGACCAAGATGACGCCTGCCTCTTAGAGGTAGATGTAGATTCAGCCGACGTCAGTGTTGCCAAAGAAGTCATTATGTCATCCAACTCTGGTCCAAACAGTACCTTCTGCGCAAAAGGCAAAGATTCTAGAGCCTTTTTAGACCCTGCATCCGCCTTCCATGACTTGAGCCAAAGGGCTTGTCGAACTCAGAAATATTAAATACAAAATTGTTTTATATCCCAAATCTTATGCATTAACTGGCATATTCTCATGGCATAATTCAAGGAGCCATGGCCTGTGTATATACTCTTTGATCTGTGCACATGCCTCCATCTCTTCAAAAGAACCTTCTTCCATTCTATTGACACCACTTATTAGATAACAAGTTCCAAGTCGTAGATAATGGGGCTTGTTGTCCCCCCCAGCAGACAGGGTGTCATAAAAGGTGGTATTTCTATTCAAATAAAATCCCCCTTTTCTTGGTTGTGTTTAATGTGTAAATAAGCCTGTCATGCCGGGAACCCACTAAAATATATGACTTCTTATCTGCTGTTATTATGGACCCTCTTCTGACCCATACTGGACAATGGATGAACTGGTTTATGACCGCCCCAGGTCTGCTGCACTGTGGTTTTGATCTTAATTACATACACCTGTGCATGTGAGTCCCCAGTCCATTGTTTTGTGACATAGACAGGAAAACCTGTTTCTGTACATAAACTACTAACCATGGTCAAACAGTAAGACAAATGCATCTACATAAATTCTATCTAAACATTGAATATATTAAATGTATTTGATGTATTCCTCACTTTAAGATATATAGGTGCAGTGTATCTGAACTAACGATTGGTGATGTTTTATTTCTGGCGATGTCTTTCATCCTCATATTCCTAGAGATATGTTTGGTTTTGCAAGTGATGACAAGCTGGCTGAGGTGGTAGTGCCCCCCCTTGTGGCCATGAGAGATTGTTTTAATTGGCCACACATTAATCTTATCCCAATGCATTTTGATGCATTTCTTCAAACTAAACTTTCCTTTATTTTACTCTATTGTAATTTCAGTATATATATATATATATATATATATATATATACACACACACAATATATATATATATATATATATATATATATATATATATATATATATGCAGGGGGTCTGGTACTCCATGCATAAATAGAATATAAGCCAAGGTGCCCTCACAAATAATCAAATATAGATAGCGGAAGGTGCGGCACTCTTCTACATTATAAAGAGACAAATACAGGCTGGATAAATAACGTTTCGGTTTATCACCGTCTTCAGATAACAAACATTACAAAAAGCATCTTACCTTTATAGGCATTACACCCAAGTGAAACCCACAAGCCATAAACGGGACACACCACCCGGTCAGCCGACGCAGGATGATGACGTCATCGCGCATGGAGCGCTCGACGTTAGTGACATCCATCACCATAACAACCAGTAGTTATAGTAACAAGATATAAACAAACAATATAATGACACTGGACCATGATACATATTGCGTATCCATAAGCGAGCAACAGCATATTCAATCTACACTCTATTATGGAGCAAAACATCTATAAACATTACCTAATGTACCTAAAACATCTACATTAAGCTTGTATATACTCGGACCATAATATATTATAATATGTTAAATATAAATTATATCCAACTGCTATATTTTGCTATGAAGCTAAATTACTAGATACATATCAAGATGCCCTATCAAAGAATAAGCAAATAAGGTAGTAAACACTTACAAAAAACATGATAAGGGAAGATTTTCATTTAAGCCTCTTGGACTAATAACGTCCAGTCTTTGAATCCATATTGATTCACACTGCAATAATGCCAAATGACGATCACCACCTCTACTAAGTGGAGGGATGTGATCAATCATACAGTACTTAAGATTGGAAAGACTGTGTCCTAAATTGGCAAAGTGCCGTGCAACCGGCTGCTCGCTTTTACCACTTGTAATGGCAGCACGAATAGCCGAACAATGTACACCCATCCGTTCTTTAAATTTCCTTTGCGTCTTGCCAATATATGAAAGTCCGCAAGGACATATAATTTGGTAGACGACAAAAGAGCTGTCACATGTCAGATGATGTCTGATATGAAATTCCTTACCAGAATAGGGATGAAAGAACGTGTTGCCAATAATCAAATAGCGACACGTAACACAAGAACACTTAAAACAACCCCATCTTTTGTTAGACAAAAAGTGTTTGGGAGCAGCATTCCCCATTCCTGTAACATCAGTTTTGACAAGAATAGTATACGAAGGCGGGATAAGCGTGAGTATAACTAAGAATACTATGTTTTTTGCTGTATGGCTGTTGATGACAGCCTTGTTGCTGGGCAGATTATAAGGCTGTCTGGTAAGCTGGTTGGGTGAGCCAATGATATTGCTTGAAGGAGTGGTCAGATGATCAGTATATATTGGGCTGTGTGAGCATGGACAGCCTCTTGGTTCCTGGATCTTTGAAACCCACCATCCCACCCGTTACTGTTTATGTTGTGTCACACTAACTTTTTCTTCCCAATTCAGGGGAGGCGCAGCATGGCGGGAGTACACTGCAGCTCAGTGGTTTTATGTGGCGTAAGATACGTTGTGGGGGCACTTGCCCTCGATGAACCTGGCGAATTTGTCCTGCTCCGCACGGGGGGACCCGGGCGCTTTTTGGTACGGAAGCGCCTCGGATTGGCCCAGGAGGGAAGTGGGACCCTCGCAGCGTTAGTGCGTCTAGAGGGGGGACGTGTCAGTCGTTCCCCGAGTATTTGAGCAAAGAAAAAGCTAGAACTGAGTCTGCAGCGTCTCTTTGCCACCCTGGTTAGGTTAATTCATTATAAATAAAAGCTGTGACCTTTTTTAGCCAAGCTCTTGTTGTCTGTGTCGTTATTTATTAGTTTAAGTTAAGTAAGCTATACAAGGTTAAGGGTTAGAAGCAATAAACCAATGTATTTATGTCTCTCAAAATTTTCCAACTTGTGTAACATGGCATAATAGATGTTGCATTAAGACCCAATGTCACATCTGTTTTAACAATTGGCCATAGTTTTTTGGTAATCTTATTAATTTGAGCAGATAAGGGATTATACCTATTCACCCATGGAAATTTATCACCAGATTGAATGGTTTTCTCTAGTGATCAATAATTGTTTCTGATCCAATGCTAACACACTTTCCTTCGTTTGCAACAACATTTGTAAGGAATAACCTCGAGTGACAAATTTTTCAATTAACTCATCAATCTGAACACATGCCATTTCGATATTATCATTAATGCGTCTAATATGAATCATCTGAGTATGGCAAACCAAGCTTTAAATTGTGTGGATGACAACTATTCATGTGTAATAGAGTATTACGATCAGTCTCTTTTATAAATACTGAAGTACTAATACCACATTCTTTACGAGTGATTAACACGTCAAGAAAATTAATGCTTTGTTGATCCATACTATATGTAATTTTCACAGGATTAGACGACACATTGTGTGGATCAATTAATGATTGAAGACACTCTTTAGACCCATTCCAGATTAGAAAAATGTCATCAATAAAGAGAGTATAAAACAGGATCATAGAACCAATCTCACCACGTTCAAAGAACAATTCTTGTTCAATGCCAAACATATACGCATTCGCATATGCCGGGGCCACAGAGGACCCCATAGCGCATCCTGACAGTTGCAGGTAATACCTTCCATCAAACAAAAAAACATTTTTCATCAAAATAAATTCTAAAAGCTGCAATAAAAACTCAATGAATGATTTTTCTAAAGAGATGTTGGAAAGTAATAACTGTTTCACTGCCGCCATACTCGCATCATGCGGAATAACCGTGTATAAACTGGTTATATCAGCACATACAAACCATATATCTGGAGGTAATGAATCAAGTCTAGTCAATTTGTTCAACAACATAGTAGTATCTAGCAGAAATTTTTTATGACACTGAACTAATGGTTGAAGAACTGTGTCCAATATTGCAGAAGGTTGTGACAAAGACCCACGGGCCGAAATGATCGGACGTCCAGGCGGTGGATCAATACCCTTATGGACTTTGGGTAGAGTGTACATTAAGGGGGTCACTGGAAAATCTGGTAGTAACACGTCTTTGAGGTTTTCATCAATAATTTGCATATCCATAGCCATTAGTAAGCATTCCGATTAGTTCTTGTTTAAAAGATGCAGTAGGGTCGCATTATAATTTCCGATATATCGTGACATCACCCAGTTGACGATAAATCTCATTCTTATACACTGACACATCCTGTACTACCACTCCACTTCCTTTATCCGCAGGGCGAATAATAATATTGTTATTAGATGACAAGGATCTTAATGCATTACGTTCAAGTGGGGTTAAATTTGGGTGTACAGGTGAAGCTTTAGTGGTTATTTCAGAGACCTCCTGATCCAACAATCTCATAAATGTCTTAATTGCTGCGTTAGATGAATTTGGTTCAAAATGTGATTTCTTCTGTAGTTTCTTTAAAGGCGCAGGGATTTCTGTAGCGCTAATAGCAGATGATGTTATTTTGTCATTATCTTGTTTATGAAAGAACTCTTAATTTAAGTTTTCTCTGAAGACAATACTTTTCTTTCTGCCACGAGAAATCATTCAATGATGTAGTAGGTATAAAAGATAGTTCTTTTTCCAAAAGGCTCTGTTCTGCCATAGTTAACTCATAAGAGGATACATTAATTATTATCTCATTCGTGCCAGCGGTGGCTTTCCGCCACGTCCCCTGCCTTTGGTTCTGCCCCCCTCTCCGAGTGCAGCCCCTGTAGCCGGGCCTTGCCTATCTTGTGGTAACCCCTAAAGGGGCACGAGCACCAGTAGATTGTTGTGTATCGGCGGGGGCAACTTCAGAATCACTCGCAGTACTAGTAGGGATCTGTGATGACTCCGTGTCAAAATATGTTCTTGGATATCGATTGCGTCTAAAGAAAGGCACTTTCTTATCATTGGATCTACTCCCCGATAACCATTGATACACCTATCAATTCACAGACTGGACGTTATTAGTCCAAGAGGCTTAAATGAAAATCTTCCCTTATCATGTTTTTTGTAAGTGTTTACTACCTTATTTGCTTATTCTTTGATAGGGCATCTTGATATGTATATAGTAATTTAGCTTCATAGCAAAATATAGCAGTTGGACCATAATATATTATAATATGTTACATATAAATTATATCCGAGTATATACAAGCTTAATGTAGATGTTTTAGGTACATTAGGTAATGTTTATAGATGTTTTGCTCCATAATAGAGTGTAGATTGAATATGCTGTTGCTCGCTTATGGATACGCAATATGTATCATGGTCCAGTGTCATTATATTGTTTGTTTATATCTTGTTACTATAACTACTGGTTGTTATGGTGATGGATGTCACTAACATCGAGCGCTCCATGCGCGATGACGTCATCATCCTGCATCGGCCGACCGGGTGCTGTGTCCCGTTTCTGGCTTGTGGGTTTCACTTGGGTGTAATGCCTATAAAGGTAAGATGCTTTTTGTAATGTTTGTTATCTGAAGACGGTGATAAACCGAAACATTATTTATCCAGCCTGTATTTGTCTCTTTATTATGTACAAGACCTTCCGCTATCTAATATATATAATTAGACATTTATATTACATGTCCAACGTATTATATATATATATATACCCCGGCCTTTGTTGCTCACACAATACATATGGTCCAGGAACAGGATCACATATTAACATAGTGTTTGGGGTCAAACTTTACAGAATTGTGTTACCAGTAATCTGATGGTTGAGAATAGATTGTCGCACATTGCAGCAAGCAGATATTAGCAATGTCAGATTTAGGTTTAATAATAGCATATAACTGCTGTTGATTTGAGTTAGTTTTTGGAGGGACCCCAGAGGAAAACTCCTGTAACTGCATCATGAGCCTAGATATCACCCACTGTTTGAACCAGCCAATGACCCCATGTGAATTTGAGATGTCCCGCCCCTGGACCAATGGAAAGAAGACACAGCTTATTATTAGGCACACCCATAATTTAACTATATAAGAATGGGCTTCCCTGAATTCTACCAGTCATCTGGTGCTGACTGCACTCTGGGTCCAGGGAGCGCATGTGAACGTATGTATACTGGTTTGTAACTCTGACCTTTGTTCTTGAACTGTATAACTTGTAATAATGCTAAATAAGATAAAATATAATATAATTTATATATATATATATATATATATATATATATATACATACACACACACACATACAGTATATATTTTCAATACAATATTTACTTTTGTGCGTTGGACCACAGAAACTGTGTGTGTGTGTGTGTTCACTTGCTTTCACATAAAGTTATTATACTGTTATTATATATTGCTCTGTAATTCATATTGTATTTATGATATAAAGATAGCGACTGCATACTATGCGACTGCATAGTGATGTTACAATAAGGGAAGGTATTGTGTATGTATAACACCTTGTGTGCACTGTGCATTCATATTTGTGTATCACCATATGCAAGGTGCGTCCACTGAGCGTCAACAGCCGTAGAATATTTAAACGGGATTTCACAGGCTCTTTGGGCTTCAATCGAGTTGGCCGAGAGCCTAGAAGCCAGGACACCTGCGTCAATAGCTGCCTCCCCCACACACACACCTGCCTCCCCCATACACACACACACACACCTGCCTCCCCCATACACACAGCTGCCTCCCCCATACACACAGCTGCCTCCCCCATACACACAGCTGCCTCCCCCATACACACAGCTGCCTCCCCCATACACACAGCTGCTTATCGCATTTGGCTAAGAGGAGACAGCTGCTCTCTGGTTAGATCAACCATAGTATCCTCCAGAGACTTTCTCCAATCCTCCATAGCCTTAGCCACCTAGACTACAGCCGTAACTGGTCTGGTAATAGCTCCAGATAATGAAAACATTGATTTCAAGTGATTGTCAAGTTTTCTATCTGTAATCTATTTTAAAGAGGATGATGCAGGAATGGGTAACATAGTGCTCCTGATCAATCTGGTCACATGAGCATCTATCGTTAGGGGAACTTCCCATTCCTTAGATACTCCTGGTGGAAATGGGTACCGAGAGGTTATATTCTTTGTAACATGAAAATGCTTACTAGGAGTACCCCATGCCTCAGACATGAGATTTGTCAGCTGCCCAGACTGAGGGAAATAATCCTTAGTCACCATCTGATGCCTAAAGATTGGCTCATTAGGTGTCAGAGGAACCTCCTCTTCCTCCATGTTGAGGACAGATCTAACCACTCTTACTAGAGAGGGAACATCCACAAGAAACTGATGATCTTCTTTCACTGAGACTAACCCAGAACTCAGAGTATCAGAGTCTGAAGAGGAGGTTGAGCCATCCTGAGGCAACATGACGTGAACCTCTTATGCCCCTGCTCTTCTACTACCACTGGTCTATCTACCTGCAGAGAGGCTGAAGACGGCAGTATACTCTGACTAGAGTGAGCAGCAGAATTAACCCAACAGGGATTCATGGGAGGCATACACATAGGGTGATGCACATGCTTGAGCACCCCATAGCATCAGGCACCGCCGCAGCCAAGGCCCGTACCTCCGTGGCTTTGTCCATTTAATAGGACAAAAGCTGAGGTGTAATGGCCATCCAAGATGACTCCAGTGCTGGTGCAGATGTACCGGATATAGTAGAAAGCTGCAGGGGCAGATTGGGTCAAAAAATCAGCCTGGGAAATTTCTGGAAGCAGCCCTAATGGGGGTGGAGTCTATTGAGGGGCGGGTTCTATCAAGGGGCAGAGCCTGGCGAGCCTGGGCAGGATGCTGTCCTCTCAGAATCAAGAGCTTTGCCAGAAAAGTAACGGCCATTGTTTGAGATATATATATATATATATATATATATATATATATATATATAGTAGTATGGTGCGGCACTTGGTGTGCAGTAGCGAGCATAGACAAACGGATATGATCAACGTTTCAGTGTTAGTAACAGTATCATCAGAATGCTGCCGATAGTGTTACTAACACTTAAATGTTGATCATATCTCTGTTTATTCCCATAAATGCATCGAGTGCCGCACCTTACACCGGCCAAGGCTACATTGACATTTGGAGTCCCAGACCTTGAACATTTTAACTAAATATATATATATATATATATATATATATATCTCTCTCACAGGGGCTCTGCACTCACCATAATAACTAACAATAATTATAATAACAAACAGTGGGGTTTTGGTTCATGAATTGATCAATGCATTTAAGCTTGCAGCCCCCGTCACGGGACCCCACTTTACTGCAAGTCCCTACTCTATAGCTCAGAATTATAACATGGACATAGCCATCACATTAGTGTTACACTCAGGGTATGCTATCAAGGTTTAAAGCTCACAGCAACTTTGCTTTTAAATGTGAGATAGTTACCAAGAACACCTGTTGCAAAGCACCTAGGAAAACAGCTGACACAAGTTACATAAGTAGTTAAAAGGGGTGCATGAGAAAATGTGATCACAAAAATTTAAAAATATATATATATATATATATATATATATATATATATATATACACACACACATACACACATATATATATATATATTTATATATAAATACATACATATACACACACACACACACACACAATAGTCTGGCACTCCTACTATAGACAAAGTCAGCTGCCTGGGTGCTCCCATTACAATGATACAAAGGTAGTAGGAAAAGTACTTGCTAATAAGTACAGAACCAGACCGGCCACTCCAGAGCTTTTGCAAAAAATCCTTAAACTTTCAAATCTGGGCTCAATAGCCTTCCTGGTATATTTCCAAATTATCATCCAATCTCCTGGTAGTAAACAGTGGATACCTGTATCAAGATAAAGGACTGGAATAGAAGAAAACACCTATGTATTTTAGTTAATTGTTTCTGTAAAATTGATACACTGTACACCATATCTGCAGTTGACCTTAATCATGATTTCCTTAACACACTGGAGAAAATAATTTTCTTAATTATCTTAATTACCTTGGCCATTGTTTTTGCATCTGCCCTCCAACACGCCTACCCTCCGGGCTAGTGACTCGTACAAGAGGACATCACATTCAGAACATTTGGGCAGTGGTATAAAATCAATTAGTATCCTCTGTAAGGAACACCGAGTCTGGGGATTACTTTTCACTGGGGTTGGGACAGTCTTACCCAGATTATTCAATGCACATATTAGATACCTTGTTTCAAAGGCCTGTGCAAAAACCCGGAGCTATCCAATTACGGTTGGTGATAGCCACCATTGTATCCTTCCCCATGTGCACCTCACCGTATATATTATCTGGGTCATAGCTGGGTGGAATGCTTTTGGTAGACCTAAAAATATGTTGACCTTTCCCCTCTCACCATTTTTCTTTAGCTCCTAGCTTTGCTTTTCTCAGCCTCTGGAGCTTGTACTTGGAGCTTTGTGAGGGTACTTAAGTCAAACTTGGTGGTGGAATCTACTACATAAGTGGGTTGCCCTTGGGAATAGTGACTTCTGGCAGCAGCATGTGCGGCCTGGTCTACCAGTCTATTGTCTTCAGCTTTGGATGTAGTCTCTTAAGTGTACCTTCATTTTTATCACTACAAGCCTTTGGGATAACTGGAATGCAGTAGACAGTGCTCTGACATAGCCAAAAATATCTTGTGTATGGAACTCCCTCTTCAAAAGAAACATTTGAAAAGTTAAAAAAGGACAATGATTCCTGCTTCATTAGTTCAATACAATCATGATCAGGAAAATAAAAAGTTTGTATATTTTCAGTGTCCTCCTTGACACTATCACTATTTACTTGTATATTATCACTATACTCATTATCACTATACTCTCCCATCTTTTGATACCTGTGAAAGCAGGATTCAACCATTATTAAAAGGGTTAAGGGATATTCCAACATTACATCAGCACTTTACAGGGTCTAGGTGACAAGAGTTTCCATGTGGTTGTTTAAGGACGCCCTGAGCATGTGAGTTAGATGTAAAAACAGTATAATTATCATACTATAATCAGGTAAAACCAATGCTGATGCACCAACAATATCTTGTTTTACAACATGATAAACTTCAATTTATTCATATGCTAATGTAAGTGGATTCTGTTGTACCAATCCCTTGTTTGCATTATACAAAAGTTACAATTTATTTACATAAAGTATCCATTCCTTACAATATGTAAGTAAGCCCCAAAAGGCTTTAAGCTGTTTGGACATCGGCTTTCTGAATCATCACACTAAGCTAAAACTTACAAAGAAAGACAGTGTGATATACAATGTCCTAAAAAATACATTTTTCTGTCTGTAAGGACCGCAATTTATTTTTAAACACTTCAGAATTTTGTTTTACTTGTGCAGAATACTTAGTAATACTATTATTTTATGCAAACAATTTTGCTCTGAATCAACACCATATTGTTCACATATCATATAATGATTAGAACATTAGAACTTGCAGCACACTTGTGGCAGTTTGCATTACGGCTTCTTTTGTTAGGGACTAAAAGGCAGTAAAAAACACTATGAGGTGGGTGGTATGCCATTCAACTAGGTGTGCAGATTAGGTACCGTTAGTGTATTAAACCTGTAAACTTCTACCTATTTGGTTACTTGATCTGATCTGAAAGGGTATTGTTTAACTGGCCACACATGTTAGCTTTAAGTTTAATTTAAATGGGCAGTAGCCTTACAATGAATTACTCTGTCCCCATAACATATCAGGGACTCTAGCAAACATCTCATTTCAGTATAGACTTTCAGTGTTAACATTAATGAGCTAAAGTCACTTCCCCATCTTTGTATGTTATTTTAGCATTTAATGCTGACCAAAAATCTGCCTCTAAAAGATTAGGTAGGCAGTCATCTGAGACTATTACACCATTATTTACAGTAATCTGCAAAGGATTTGTCTTTTGTAAATACTGTATTTGACCATCCAGGCCAGTGACTGGGACTATAGAGGAGGTCAAATGTTCTGGTGAGATTACTTTGAACTGAATTACATTTTTAGCAGCCCCAGATGGGTACTATATATTGTGGGACTCTACAACTGGTCATATTGAGAGGTAGATGATTCTGAGGACTATCTTCTTATGATTGTTTGGCTATGCATGTTCTATTCTAATACACATAGGTTTACTGAGATGAGGACAATCCTTATGTTATTAATGTTACCTTCTCAATAATTGTTAAATTTCAACACTTGTTGTAAACACTTCAATGCTACAATCCAACTTACTCATTATGGGTAACATATGTAAACAATAGCTTAATAAATCCTTGTACAGGATTATATAGTAAAGGTGGATAGCATTACTTACACTGTCCCCATAATACCATAACCATTCAACACTCATACATATTTATATAGTAACAAAACAAAAGCTCATATTAAAAAGTAAAAACAATCTTGATTTGCTCGCTGGCCTGTGGAATGTCACTCCTCTTTACAGAGAAAAATATCAGTAAGACAAAACTCAGCATACACGGAGATTTTTCACTAAGCCTTTTGTGAACAATTATGTCATATTTTCAAATCTTTGAATATCTCACAAACATCACATTTAAATGTCATTGAACATACACCTTAATTTATGCATCTTCTACGTTAACTACTTCTTAAGCTCACTAATTCTTATTTATGGATTTCAACATTTTGTTTACTTTATGGCAAATCATCAGACATTTTCATCACACAATCACTTCTTTGGTCAACCACATTTCTGTAGTGTGAATACATTGCTTAATCTCAGTCTGAAGTTCTATCTGTATAACTTCACACACTTCTCTGTGTATCTCAAACTTACTCATTTCTGCAGTAGCTGCTGTGTATATCAGCACCTGACATCTCAACTTCTTGTAAACACTCACTCCCCCTCCCTTCAGAATTCTTAAAGGGAGATTGTTAGATTTCAGAAACTCAATAGCCAAACTCAATAGCCAAACTCAATAGCCAAACTCAATAGCCAAACTCCAGCATCTGATGCAAAATCAATAAAAAAAAAACTCAACCATTACATTTTATGGGCGTCCCCAAACACATTTCTGAAATCTACCTTTTGCTATCTTTACATTTAAAATCATAAACAATTTAGCACTCTCCACAATTTAATCGAGGATATTCACATTTCTATGTATTTTTCTTATTCTAATTTCTGGTATCTTTCCTGGGTTCAGTATATGATACCTTCAGTTTACAACTTTTACAATTTATAGCACCACAATTAAAAATCACCACATATTTTACAGCCTATATTGGGACATAACTACTTCATTTTAGCAATATTCTTTACTACACAATTTAGACCTACTGTCCATACAGATGTTACTTCAAAATAATCCTTAAAGTACATACAATTAATTTCTTATTCCCTTTCTCTCTTTGTCTAACAAGATCTGTTTTAGCACTTTTAGTATTCAACGTTTGCCTTCAAGTTTGTTACTCTTTATGTAGGGGCCATATGACATATCTGATAAAGTGTGCCATCTCCATTCATTCTGTCACCCCAGGACCTAACACTGTACATATAATATCCATGGGGGTTTAACAGCTGGACAGATGTTTGCTGTCCGCATTACCCATATCTGTGGGTTCACCAAAACCCTATTGTGGGTTCACCAAAACCCTATTGTGGGTTCACCAAAACCCTATTGTGGGTTCACCAAAACCCTATTGTGGGTTCACCAAAACCCTATTGTGGGTAGCAGTTCCTATTTAGAGGAAGAAGACAGACACAAACGCTTTTGTATCCCTTCTGTTACTAAAGGGGGTCTCCTTAGTAGTCCTGGGCACACTATGACCATAACCTTTGGGATGTAAATTGATTGGCAAAATTGTTATAAACAAATCCCAATACTGTAGTCTGAAGATAATCTCCATCAATATGACGCCCTACCAACAAACAAAAGGCACCTCTGTCTATTCACTCTAGAAGTATAAAGATCACAAAATGTATCAAGGGACAATACTTATGTCAAACACAATAACATATTTGTTCATATTCAAATCTATAAGGATTATAATCTGTATATATTTTCAAAGATTCATTGGACGTCATTTCATAAAATAAAACCCAAAACAAAAAAAAACAAACAAGAGTCTGAGACACAGATTTCCATACCTGAATCCCTAGACAGACACGAGAGTTTCCCAAAAAAGCACAGTCTAGCTTGAGCAGAATTACTCATCTCAGATTTAAAGATAGAATCCATTGTAAGTGATCACAGTAACTCATTATATGTGTCATACATAGTATATTGTGTGTCATAATTCCAGCATATACAGGACCAGCGATCACAGTAACCCATTATATGTGCCATACATAGTGTATTGTGTGTCATAATTCCAGCATATACAGGACCAGTGATCACAGTAACCCATTATATGTGTCATACATAGTGTATTGTGTGTCATAATTCCAGCATATACAGGACCAGCGATCACAGTAACCCATTATATGTGCCATACATAGTGTATTGTGTGTCATAATTCCAGCATATACAGGACCAGTGATCACAGTAACCCATTATATGTGTCATACATAGTGTATTGTGTGTCATAATTCCAGCATATACAGGACCAGTGATCAGAGTAACCCATTATATGTGCCATACATAGTGTATTGTGTATCATAATTCCAGCATATACAGGACCAGTGATCACAGTAACCCATTATATGTGTCATACATAGTGTATTGTGTGTCATATACAGGATCAGTGATCACAGTAACCCATTATATGTGTCATACATAGTGTATTGTGTGTCATAATTCCAGCATATACAGGACCAGGGATCACAGTAACCCATTATATGTGTCATACATAGTGTATTGTGTGTCATAATTCCAGCATATACAGGACCAGTAATCACAGTAACCCATTATATGTGTCATACATAGTGTATTGTGTGTCATAATTCCAGCATATACAGGACCAGCGATCACAGTAACCCATTATATGTGCCATACATAGTGTATTGTGTGTCATAATTCCAGCATATACAGGACCAGTGATCACAGTAACCCATTATATGTGTCATACATAGTGTATTGTGTGTCATAATTCCAGCATATACAGGACCAGTGATCAGAGTAACCCATTATATGTGCCATACATAGTGTATTGTGTGTCATAATTCCAGCATATACAGGACCAGTGATCACAGTAACCCATTATATGTGTCATACATAGTGTATTGTGTATCATAATTCCAGCATATACAGGACCAGTGATCACAGTAACCCATTATATGTGTCATACATAGTGTATTGTGTGTCATATACAGGATCAGTGATCACAGTAACCTATTATATGTGACATACATAGTGTATTGTGTCATAATTCCAGCATATACAGGACCAGTAATCACAGTAACCCATTATATGTGTCATACATAGTGTATTGTGTGTCATATATCCAGCATATACAGGACCAGTGATCACAGTAACCCATTATATGTGTCATACATAGTGTATTGTGTGTCATAATTCCAGCATATACAGGACCAGTGATCACAGTAACCCATTATATGTGTCATACATAGTGTATTGTGTGTCATATACCCAGCATATACAGGATCAGTGATCACAGTAACCCATTATATGTGTCATACATAGTGTATTGTGTGTCATATACCCAGCATATACAGGACCAGTGATCACAGTAACCCATTATATGTGTCATACATAGTGTATTGTGTGTCGTAATTCCAGCATATACAGGACCAGCGATCACAGTAACCCATTATATGTGTCATACATAGTGTATTGTGTGTCATAATTCCAGCATATACAGGACCAGCGATCACAGTAACCCATTATATGTGTCATACATAGTATATTGTGTGTAATAATTCCAGCATATACAGGACCAGTGATCACAGTAACCCATTATATGTGTCACACATAGTGTATTGTGTGTCATAATTCCAGCATATACAGGATCAGTGATCACAGTAACCCATTATATGTGTCATACATAGTGTATTGTGTGTCATAATTCCAGCATATACAGGACCAGTGATCACAGTAACTCATTATATGTGTCATACATAGTGTATTGTGTGTCATAATTCCAGCATATACAGGACCAGTGATCACAGTAACCCATTATATGTGTCATACATAGTGTATTGTGTGTCATATATCCAGCATATACAGGACCAGTGATCACAGTAACCCATTATATGTGTCATACATAGTATATTGTGTGTAATAATTCCAGCATATACAGGACCAGGGATCCCAGTAACCCATTATGTGTGTCATACATAGTGTATTGTGTGTCATATACCCAGCATATACAGGATCAGTGATCACAGTAACTCATATGTGTCATACATAGTGTATTGTGTCATAATTGCAGCATATAGAGGACCAGTGATCACAGTAACCATTATATGTGTCATACATAGTGTATTGTGTATCATAATTCCAGCATATACAGGACCAGTGATCACAGTAACCCATTATATGTGTCATACATAGTGTATTGTGTGTCATATACAGGATCAGTGATCACAGTAACCTATTATATGTGACATACATAGTGTATTGTGTCATATATCCAGCATATACAGGATCAGTAATCACAGTAACCCATTATATGTGTCATACATAGTGTATTGTGTGTCATATATCCAGCATATACAGGACCAGTGATCACAGTAACCCATTATATGTGTCATACATAGTGTATTGTGTGTCATAATTCCAGCATATACAGGACCAGTGATCACAGTAACCAATTATATGTGTCATACATAGTGTATTGTGTGTCATATACCCAGCATATACAGGACCAGTGATCACAGTAACCCATTATATGTGTCATACATAGTGTATTGTGTGTCATATATCCAGCATATACAGGACCAGTGATCACAGTAACCCATTATATGTGTCATACATAGTGCATTGTGTGTCATAATTCCAGCATATACAGGACCAGTGATCACAGTAACCATTATATGTGTCATACATAGTGCATTGTGTGTCATAATTCCAGCATATACAGGACCAGTGATCACAGTAACCATTATATGTGTCATACATAGTGTATTGTGTGTCATATATCCAGCATATACAGGACCAGTGATCACAGTAACCCATTATATGTGTCATACATAGTGTATTGTGTGTCATAATTCCAGCATATACAGGACCAGTAATCACAGTAACCCATTATATGTGTCATACATAGTGTATTGTGTGTCATATATCCAGCATATACAGGACCAGTGATCACAGTAACCCATTATATGTGTCATACATAGTGTATTGTGTGTCATAATTCCAGCATATACAGGACCAGTGATCACAGTAACCCATTATATGTGTCATACATAGTGTATTGTGTGTCATATACCCAGCATATACAGGACCAGTGATCACAGTAACCCATTATATATGTGTCATACATAGTGTATTGTGTGTCATATACCCAGCATATACAGGACCAGTGATCACAGTAACCCATTATATGTGTCATACATAGTGTATTGTGTGTCATATATCCAGCATATACAGGACCAGTGATCACAGTAACCCATTATATGTGTCATACATAGTATATTGTGTGTAATAATTCCAGCATATACAGGACCAGTGATCACAGTAACCCATTATATGTGTCATACATAGTGTATTGTGTGTCATATACCCAGCATATACAGGATCAGTGATCACAGTAAGCCATTAGATGCGGCAGTAGGGCCATCCTGCCTGAGCTGCATGTTTTTATGTCAGATGTGGGCACCATTCCAGAGCATTGGAGCAAGTCTGGGAGAGCAGCAGAAGAACCCAGCACTGCCCTGGGTATATACAGTCAGGTGCATAAATATTGGGACATTGTTAGAACTGTCATATTTTGGCCTCTATTCACCACCACAATGGCTTGAAATGAAACAAACAAGATGTGCTTTACCTGCAGACTTTCAGATTTAATTTGAGGGTAATTACATCCAAATCAGGTGAACGGTGTAGGAATTACAACGCTTTCTATATGTGCCTCCCACTTTTTAAGGGGCCAAAAGTAATAGGACAAACTAAACAATCCTAAATCTATCTTTCACTTTTTAATACTTTGTTGCAAATCCTTTGCAGGCAATTACAGACTGAAGTCTGGAACGCATAGACATCACCAGACGCTGGGTTTCATCCCTGGTGATGATCTGCCAGGCCTCTACTGCAAATGTCTTCAGTTCCTGCTTGTTCTTGGGACATTTTCCCTTCAGTTTTGTCTTCATCAAGTGAAATGCATGCTCAATCTGATTCAGGTCAGGGGAGTGACTTGGCCATTGCATAACATTCCACTTTTTAGCTTTAAAAACTGTTTGGTTGCTTTTGCAGTATGCTTCGGGTCATTGTCCATCTGCACAGTGAAGCGCCGTCCAATGAGTTCTGAAGCATTTGACTGAATATGAGCATATAATATTGCCCGAAATATTTCAGAATTCATTCTGCTGCTTTTGTCAGCAGTCCATCATCAATAAATACAAGGGAACCAGTTCCATTGGCAGCCATACATGCCCACACCATGACACTACCACCACCATGCTTCACTGATGAGGTGGTATGTTTTGGATCATGAGCAGTTCCTTTCCGTCTCCTTACTCTTCTCTTCCCATCACTCTGGTACAAGTTGATCTTTGTCTCATCTGTCCATAGGATGTTGTTCCAGAACTGTTATGGCTTTTTTAGATGTTGTTTGGCAAACTCTAATCTGGTCTTCCTGTTTTTGTGGCTCACCAATGGTTTACATCTTGTGGTGAACCCTCTATATTCACTCTTGTGAAGTCTTCTCTTGATTGTTGACTGTGACACATATACACCTACCTCCTGGAGAGTGTTCTTGATTTGGCCAACTGTTGTGAAGGAGTTTTTCTTCACCAGGGAAATAATTCTTCTGTCATCCACCACAGTTGTTTTCCGTGGTCTTCCGGGTCTTTTGGTGTTGCTGAGCTCTCCGATGCATTCTTTCTTTTTAAGAATGTTCCAAACAGTTGATTTGGCCATACTTAATATTTTTGCTATCTCTGATGGGTTTGATTTTTCAGCCTAATGATGGCTTGCTTCACTGATAGTGACAGCTCTTTGGATCTCATATTGAGAGTCGACAGCAACTGATTCCAATTGCAAATGTCACACCTAGAATCAACTCCAGACCTTTTACCTGCTTAATTGATAATGAAATAACGAGGGAATAGCCCACACCTGTCCATGAAATAGCTTTTGAGTTGATAGTCCCATTACTTTTGGCTCCTTAAAAAGTGGGAGGCACATATAGAAACTGTTGTAATTCCTACACCGTTCACCTGATTTGGATGTAATTACCCTCAAATTAAATCTGAAAGTCTGCAGGTAAAGCACATCTTGTTTGTTTCATTTCAAAGCCATTGTGGTGGTGACTAGAGGCCAAAATATGACAATTCTGTCAATGTCCCAATATTTATGCACCTGACTGTATGTACATATTGGTCTCCTTATGCACGGGATAGTGTATTACTATACAGTATTAATAATTATCGCTATTGATGGTCTATAGCAGTGCACCCCTAACAATGCATGTTTTCCAAATCTCCCAGTTGATACACAGGTGTATTTATTGCTGTCTGACACATGTTATAAGATCCCCAGGTGGTCCTAATCATTTAAATTCTGATACCAAGAACATGCAGCACTAGTAAAATTTGATTATATTAATATTTCTATTGTGGTCATGGTGTGGGCTGGGGAGGGGGGTTTCAAGGCAACCAGGACCCCACCTGCATTTGCCTATGGTAGGGGTGAATGAAGGGTGGCAGACCCAAATGGGGAACAATGTGACCGGTCCAGCAGAAAATGGCCCGGCATCCCGCTGGCCCAATGTGCCCCTGGATAGCTGTTTGCAACAGTTATTACACAATCCATGTTGGTTAACATCCTGGTCAGACAGGCCTGCAGAACAGGACTTACAGGATTTAAGCACTGGAGCATCCTCAGCATTACCTTCAGACATGACAATGTATAAATGGTATAAGGTATACAGTATAAATGCAATTTGACTTTATGTCAATGAAACACCCCCACACCCTTCAAAGGGATGAGGAAAAACACAGTGATAGTTGTACTTGACAGTTTTAAAAAAACAGTATACACACAGCAGCTAATATACAGTCACACACAATGCATATATACAGAGTATACACACAGCAGCTAATATACAGTCACACACAATGAATAAATACGCACATTTGCTAAAGCAATATGGACTCTGAATCAACTGACCAGCCCCACCAGGGTAATGGTAGGCTATAGAGTGCGCTGTATGCCAAACCCAAGGGAGAGGTATACAGAGAGACAGACCAAACCTCTGAGACCGCCACTTCAGGAGTGCACGGACAAACACTAAACTGCGCGTGTCTTACACAAGGTGGTCATTATACTAGATGCTGGTGTCCATAACCAGAAGTTTGCGTCTGGGGTGAGGAATGGCAGTGAGAGTGCCCAGCTCCCCTAGGCTGTGATTTAGATGGCCAGGTACGCTGACCTCATGGCAGTAAGACATTAAATAGTGCACTCTAGTACATCTTACCACCCGTCCCCGGCAACAGACGATATGAGGACTCGTTACACGAGGTCTTCCCACACAGCCACCTCTGATGTCTCTCTCACCGGAGGCAGTAGACTGCTTCGCGCACAATTCCCTGAGAGGAATCACTTACCTGACATACCCGTGACCCAGCTGCACTTACCTGACGTCCCTGACCTCAGTGAAAGCTGCTAGCCAAGCCACACTAAGGCCTGTTGAGAACCTCAGGCCATGTAGCAGTACTGGTGTATCGGCGTCGGCAGAGGTAGGAGTCACGGTGTAAATATCTTTCATGGCGCCTGGTACTGCTAAACTCAGAACTTTGAAAAGACTTACGGTAAATCAGAAAATAAAAAATCCTAGCAGTCCTGCTGTATAACAGGTGTGTCATGCCACGCACAAAACAAAAACACTGAAAGCCTGTGGCTGGGGATGGGGTATATAGGGAGGAGCACCAGTGCATGCTGGGAGCCCTAAAGCTTTGCTGTTTGGTGCATTGGATGCGATCCAAATACATATCACAGGGTAATTCCTGTGGACCCTATGGAACCCGAAGAAGAAAGGTAAGTGTTTTATTATGTCTATGGGAGCTACACTAATTAGGAAGTACATATATACTAACTGCACAATTAAATATACAAACAAAAAGGTAGCAATGAGACAGTGACAGGTGACAGCAGAGTGCTGGGAGCAATGAGACAGTGACAGGTGACAGCAGAGTGCTGGGAGCAATCAGACAGTGACAGGTGACAGCAGAGTGCTGGGAGCAATCAGACAGTGACAGGTGACAGCAGAGTGCTCGGAGCAATGAGACAGTGACAGGTGACAGCAGAGTGCTGGGAGTAGTCAGACAGTGACAGGTGATTGCAGAACACTGGGAGCAATCAGACTGACAGGTGACAGCAGAGTGCTCGGAGCAATGAGACAGTGACAGGTGACAGCAGAGTGCTGGGAGTAGTCAGACAGTGACAGGTGATTGCAGAACACTGGGAGCAATCAGACTGACAGGTGACAGCAGAGTGCTCGGAGCAATGAGACAGTGACAGGTGACAGCAGAGTGCTGGGAGTAGTCAGACAGTGACAGGTGATTGCAGAACACTGGGAGCAATCAGACTGTGACAGGTGACAGCAGAGTGCTTGGAGCAATGAGACAGTGACAGGTGACAGCAGAGTGCTCGGAGCAATGAGACAGTGACAGGTGACAGCAGAGTGCTGGGAGTAGTCAGACAGTGACAGGTGATTGCAGAACACTGGGAGCAATCAGACTGACAGGTGACAGCAGAGTGCTCGGAGCAATGAGACAGTGACAGGTGACAGCAGAGTGCTCGGAGCAATGAGACAGTGACAGGTGACAGCAGAGTGCTGGGAGCAGTCAGACAGTGAGAGGTGACAGTGGAGCGATGGGAGCAATCAGACAGTGACAGGTGACAGCAGAGTGCTGGGAGCAGTCAGACAGTGAGAGGTGACAGTGGAGCGATGGGAGCAATCAGACAGTGACTGGTGACAGCAGAGTGCTGGGAGCAGTCAGACAGTGACAGGTGACAGCAGAGTGCTGGGAGCAGTCAGACAGTGAGAGGTGACAGTGGAGCGATGGGAGCAATCAGACAGTGACAGGTGACAGCAGAATGCTGGGAGCAGTCAGACAGTGAGAGGTGACAGTGGAGCGATGGGAGCAATCAGACAGTGACATGTGACAGCAGAGTGATGGGAGCAATGAGACAGTGACAGGTGACAGCAGAGTGCTCGGAGCAATGAGACAGTGACAGGTGACAGCAGAGTGCTGGGAGCAGTCAGACAGTGAGAGGTGACAGTGGAGCGATGGGAGCAATCAGACAGTGACAGGTGACAGCAGAGTGCTGGGAGCAGTCAGACAGTGAGAGGTGACAGTGGAGCGATGGGAGCAATCAGACAGTGACTGGTGACAGCAGAGTGCTGGGAGCAGTCAGACAGTGACAGGTGACAGCAGAGTGCTGGGAGCAGTCAGACAGTGAGAGGTGACAGTGGAGCGATGGGAGCAATCAGACAGTGACAGGTGACAGCAGAATGCTGGGAGCAGTCAGACAGTGAGAGGTGACAGTGGAGCGATGGGAGCAATCAGACAGTGACAGGTGACAGCAGAGTGCTGGGAGTAGTCAGACAGTGAGAGGTGACAGTGGAGCGATGGGAGCAATCAGACAGTGACAGGTGACAGCAGAGTGCTGGGAGCAGTCAGACAGTGAGAGGTGACAGCAGAGTGCTGGGAGTAGTCAGACAGTGACAGGTGATTGCAGAACACTGGGAGCAGTCAGACAGTGAGAGGTGACAGTGGAGCGATGGGAGCAATCAGACAGTGACATGTGACAGCAGAGTGCTGGGAGCAATCAGACAGTGACAGGTGACAGCAGAGTGCTGGGAGCAATCAGACAGTGACAGGTGACAGCAGAGTGCTCGGAGCAATCAGACAGTGACAGGTGACAGCAGAGTGCTCGGAGCAATGAGACAGTGACAGGTGACAGCAGAGTGCTGGGAGTAGTCAGACAGTGACAGGTGATTGCAGAACACTGGGAGCAATCAGACTGTGACAGGTGACAGCAGAGTGCTTGGAGCAATGAGACAGTGACAGGTGACAGCAGAGTGCTCGGAGCAATGAGACAGTGACAGGTGACAGCAGAGTGCTGGGAGTAGTCAGACAGTGACAGGTGATTGCAGAACACTGGGAGCAATCAGACAGTGAGAGGTGACAGTGGAGCGATGGGAGCAATCAGACAGTGAGAGGTGACAGTGGAGCGATGGGAGCAATCAGACAGTGACATGTGACAGCAGAGTGCTGGGAGCAATCAGACAGTGACAGGTGACAGCAGAGTGCTGGGAGCAGTCAGACAGTGAGAGGTGACAGTGGAGCGATGGGAGCAATCAGACAGTGACAGGAGACTAGAGAGTATATGCGTCTGAGATCACTAAAACATATATAACAAAGAAACAAATTTAGCTGTAAGCTAATTTATTCATACTAATAGCAACAATGAATCCAATCATTAAGCTGCATACACACCTAAAGCCTATCTGTCCTACCATCCAACTAGTTGATTGGTTGGAATTAGAGATGAGCAGGTTCGGATCTCAGAGATCCACACCCATCCGAATTTCAGGGATCCGGGGCGATCCGAGCGCACCTAAGGCAAAACCTCATGACCCCGCTGGCAGGTCGCGTGGTTTTGTTTTGCGCAGGCTTAATGCTGATTGGCCGAGAGAGCTGTCATGTCACGCTCTCAGCCAATCAGCGTTAAGACCATTGAAAATGCACAGAGAGATAGAAAAAGAAGATGGCGCCCGCCTTCTCACGCCACCCACCGCTGGCACCCCTGTTGCTGCCACCACCAGCACCCCCACTGGCGGCATCCCCCGCTGCTGACACCACATCTGCCGACACTCCTGCACTGCTGCCCCATGTACTGAGGACACAGTCAGTGACCCCCACACTGCCGACGCTCCCACACTGAGAACACCACCAGCACCCCTGCACTGCCAACACTGTCAGCATACATGCACTGAGGACACCGCTAGCAGCCCCGCTCTCTGCCGGCACCACCAGCACCCTGCATTGAGAACACCTCTGCACTGCCGACACAGCCAGCAAACCTGCCCTAAAGACACCAATGGCACCCCCGCACTGCCAACATCGGCACCCTTCACTGAGGACACTGCCAGCACCGCAGCACTGCCATTCCATGTACTGAGGACACTGTCAGCAACCCCGCTCTGCCGACACTGCTGTCATAGTAAGTGCACTATTGGTGTATACAACCCACACTGTATTACCCACTGTATCCATGTTGGAAGTTAGAAGCTGAACTACCACATGTTAGTGCGGCCCACTGTGTCACTTAGCTTAGTCAGCCAGCTAGCTCAATGCAACCTTTTGGCCTTAAGATGAAGCAAATAATATTGTGAGGTGGTCAAAATTGATTGGAAATTACTGGAAATAAATGTTATTGAGGTTAATTATACTGTAGGGACAAAAACAGGCCCATTTTATGTGAGACAGTGGCAGGTTATTATATAGAGTACTGGGAAAGGTCAAACTGACGTTACTGGGGATTGCTTAGAACAATCAGACAGACAGTGACAGGTGACAGCAGAGCGCTGGGAGCAGTGAGACAGTGACAGGTGACAGCAGAGCGCTTGGAGCAGTGACACAGTGACAGGTGACAGCAGAGCGCTGGGAGCAGTGAGACAGTGACAGGTGACAGCAGAGCGCTGGGAGCAGTGAGACAGTGACAGGTGACAGCAGAGCGCTGGGAGAGGTCAGACAGTGACAAGTGACTGCAGAGTGCTGGGAGAGGTCAGGCAGTGACGTTACTAGGGATTGCTTAGAGCAATCAGACAGTGACAGGTGACAGCAGAGCGCTGGGAGCAGTGAGACAGTAACAAGTGACTGCAGAGTGCTTGGAGAGGTCAGACAGTGACAAGTGACTGCAGAGTGCTGGGAGAGGTAAGGCAGTGACGTTACTGGGGATTGCTTAGAGCAATCAGACAGTGACAGGTGAGAGCAGAGCAGTGAGACAGGGACAGGTGACAGCAGAGCGCTGGGAGCAGTCAGACAGTGAGAGGTGACAGTGGAGCGATGGGAGCAATCAGACAGTGACATGTGACAGCAGAGTGCTGGGAGCAATCAGACAGTGACAGGTGACAGCAGAGTGCTGGGAGCAATCAGACAGTGACAGGTGACAGCAGAGTGCTGGGAGCAGTCAGACAGTGAGAGGTGACAGTGGAGCGATGGGAGCAATCAGACAGTGACATGTGACAGCAGAGTGCTGGGAGTAGTCAGACAGTGACAGGTGATTGCAGAACACTGGGAGCAATCAGACAGTGAGAGGTGACAGTGGAGCGATGGGAGCAATCAGACAGTGAGAGGTGACAGTGGAGCGATGGGAGCAATCAGACAGTGAGAGGTGACAGTGGAGCGATGGGAGCAATCAGACAGTGACAGGAGACTAGAGAGTATATGCGTCTGAGATCACTAAAACATATATAACAAAGAAACAAATTTAGCTGTAAGCTAATTTATTCATACTAATAGCAACAATGAATCCAATCATTAAGCTGCATACACACCTAAAGCCTATCTGTCCTACCATCCAACTAGTTGATTGGTTGGAATTAGAGATGAGCAGGTTCGGATCTCAGAGATCCACACCCATCCGAATTTCAGGGATCCGGGGCGATCCGAGCGCACCTAAGGCAAAACCTCATGACCCCGCTGGCAGGTCGCGTGGTTTTGTTTTGCGCAGGCTTAATGCTGATTGGCCGAGAGAGCTGTCATGTCACGCTCTCAGCCAATCAGCGTTAAGACCATTGAAAATGCACAGAGAGATAGAAAAAGAAGATGGCGCCCGCCTTCTCACGCCACCCACCGCTGGCACCCCTGTTGCTGCCACCACCAGCACCCCCACTGGCGGCATCCCCCGCTGCTGACACCACATCTGCCGACACTCCTGCACTGCTGCCCCATGTACTGAGGACACAGTCAGTGACCCCCACACTGCCGACGCTCCCACACTGAGAACACCACCAGCACCCCTGCACTGCCAACACTGTCAGCATACATGCACTGAGGACACCGCTAGCAGCCCCGCTCTCTGCCGGCACCACCAGCACCCTGCATTGAGAACACCTCTGCACTGCCGACACAGCCAGCAAACCTGCCCTAAAGACACCAATGGCACCCCCGCACTGCCAACATCGGCACCCTTCACTGAGGACACTGCCAGCACCGCAGCACTGCCATTCCATGTACTGAGGACACTGTCAGCAACCCCGCTCTGCCGACACTGCTGTCATAGTAAGTGCACTATTGGTGTATACAACCCACACTGTATTACCCACTGTATCCATGTTGGAAGTTAGAAGCTGAACTACCACATGTTAGTGCGGCCCACTGTGTCACTTAGCTTAGTCAGCCAGCTAGCTCAATGCAACCTTTTGGCCTTAAGATGAAGCAAATAATATTGTGAGGTGGTCAAAATTGATTGGAAATTACTGGAAATAAATGTTATTGAGGTTAATTATACTGTAGGGACAAAAACAGGCCCATTTTATGTGAGACAGTGGCAGGTTATTATATAGAGTACTGGGAAAGGTCAAACTGACGTTACTGGGGATTGCTTAGAACAATCAGACAGACAGTGACAGGTGACAGCAGAGCGCTGGGAGCAGTGAGACAGTGACAGGTGACAGCAGAGCGCTTGGAGCAGTGACACAGTGACAGGTGACAGCAGAGCGCTGGGAGAGGTCAGACAGTGACAAGTGACTGCAGAGTGCTGGGAGAGGTCAGGCAGTGACGTTACTAGGGATTGCTTAGAGCAATCAGACAGTGACAGGTGACAGCAGAGCGCTGGGAGCAGTGAGACAGTAACAAGTGACTGCAGAGTGCTTGGAGAGGTCAGACAGTGACAAGTGACTGCAGAGTGCTGGGAGAGGTAAGGCAGTGACGTTACTGGGGATTGCTTAGAGCAATCAGACAGTGACAGGTGAGAGCAGAGCAGTGAGACAGGGACAGGTGACAGCAGAGCGCTGGGAGCAGTGTGACAGGGACAGGTGACAGCAGAGCGCTGGGAGAGGTCAGACAGTGACAGGTGAGAGCAGAGCAGTGTGACAGTGACAGGTGATCATGTCGTCCAGCCTGTGGAAGATTCTGAACCAGTCCTGGCTGTCGGGGAATGTCTATCAGATCGTGCAGGTTGCTGTGTTCCTGTGTTCCGGGCTGCTGCTGGTGAAGGTGATATCATTTTACTACAGATGGAAGAGACTGGAGGCAGCACTGCAGGACTTTCCAGGGCCACCATGTCACTGGTTGTATGGTCATGTCCATCAGGTAAGGGCACTCCCAGAGAGCATGTCTAACACACCAAGGGGTGTATTTACTAATGTGCAGGTGTTTATAATTGGAGTTGTTGCCTATAGCAACCAACCAGATTCTACATAACATTTATTTAGAACCCTCTAGAAGATAATAGCTAGAATCTGATTGGTTGCTATGGTCAACAATTCCTTTTCTAAGAACCTGCACTTTAGTAACTACCCCCCAGGGGACACCTATAGGGGCATATTCAAAACCCTGCAGCTAATTCCTGCACCGGACCGATTCAATTACCGGGAATGCCTCACGCGTGAGTCCCCAAGACCCCACGTGCAAGTCCCCGCAGTAGGAATTTACCTTGCAGCTCATGGAGGTGCGATGTACAATCCACATTAAAACAACCAAATCGGCCTCGTGCGCGGGGAAAAAAACATTTGTTTATGCGGAATCAATGAGTTTCCGCGCGTGAGATTTTACGGCAAGGGAAAAATGCTATTTCATTGAATAGCTTTTTCCTGCGTCACGGGAATTTTGGTCTGCAATTAGTCACGGGGAGAACCCCGCCATTAAAATGACTATGCCCCATAGTGTATTTCTGCTGATCTGAAAAAGTTGTAAACACCCGATCGTGTTATCTACTTTGTTTTTTCATTAATTTTAGACTTTTTACCTTTGGGAAGTAGTATTCTACTCCCCCGAGAGATCCAAATAACTGAGCCAAAGGCCACTTACCGTACTGTGTAGTGTGTATAGTATTTATAGGATTTGTGTAGTATGTATAGTATTTATAGGATTTGTGTAGTGTGTATAGTATTTATAGGATTTGTGTAGTGTGTATAGTATTTATAGGATTTGTGTAGTATGTATAGTATTTATAGGATTTGTGTAGTGTGTATAGTATTTATAGGATTTGTGTAGTGTGTATAGTATTTATAGGATTTGTGTAGTATGTATAGTATTTATAGGATTTGTGTAGTGTGTATAGTATTTATAGGATTTGTGTAGTGTGTATAGTATTTATAGGATTTGTGTAGTGTGTATAGTATTTATAGGATTTGTGTAGTGTGTATTTGTAGCATTTATAGGATTTGTGTAGTGTGTATAGTATTTATAGGATTTGTGTAGTGTGTATTTGTAGTATTTATAGGATTTGTGTAGTGTGTATAGTATTTATAGGATTTGTGTAGTGTGTATAGTATTTATAGGATTTGTGTAGTGTGTATAGTATTTATAGGATTTGTGTAGTGTGTATAGTATTTATAGGATTTGTGTAGTGTGTATTTGTAGTATTTATAGGATTTGTGTAGTGTGTATTTGTAGCATTTAAAGGATTTGTGTAGTGTGTATAGTATTTATAGGATTTGTGTAGTATGTATAGTATTTATAGGATTTGTGTAGTGTGTATAGTATTTATAGGATTTGTGTAGTATGTATAGTATTTATAGGATTTGTGTAGTGTGTATAGTATTTATAGGATTTGTGTAGTATGTATAGTATTTATAGGATTTGTGTAGTATGTATAGTATTTATAGGATTTGTGTAGTGTGTATAGTATTTATAGGATTTGTGTAGTATGTATAGTATTTATAGGATTTGTGTAGTGTGTATTTGTAGCATTTATAGGATTTGTGTAGTATGTATAGTATTTATAGGATTTGTGTAGTGTGTATTTGTAGCATTTATAGGATTTGTGTAGTGTGTATTTGTAGTATTTATAGGATTTGTGTAGTGTGTATAGTATTTATAGGATTTGTGTAGTATGTATAGTATTTATAGGATTTGTGTAGTGTGTATAGTATTTATAGGATTTGTGTAGTGTGTATTTGTAGTATTTATAGGATTTGTGTAGTGTGTATAGTATTTATAGGATTTGTGTAGTATGTATAGTATTTATAGGATTTGTGTAGTGTGTATAGTATTTATAGGATTTGTGTAGTATGTATAGTATTTATAGGATTTGTGTAGTGTTTATAGTATTTATAGGATTTGTGTAGTATGTATAGTATTTATAGGATTTGTGTAGTGTGTATAGTATTTATAGGATTTGTGTAGTGTGTATAGTATTTATAGGATTTGTGTAGTGTTTATAGTATTTATAGGATTTGTGTAGTATGTATAGTATTTATAGGATTTGTGTAGTGTTTATAGTATTTATAGGATTTGTGTAGTGTGTATAGTATTTATAGGATTTGTGTAGTGTTTATAGTATTTATAGGATTTGTGTAGTGTGTATAGTATTTATAGGATTTGTGTAGTGTGTATTTGTAGCATTTATAGGATTTGTGTAGTGTGTATTTGTAGTATTTATAGGATTTGTGTAGTGTGATAAGGAGTGGAGGCTGCTGCTCTTTTTTTTAATTTCCTTTAAACACTTTCCTGACGTGGTCACATGGGATGCGAACGCAGCCAGCTGACAAGGTGCGACCGCTCCGCCCCACTGTGTTCTGCATGTGTAGAACAGATCTCATCTGACTCCCCGCACTCTCCTAGGGAATCGGCAATTTCTGACCGGTTTGATGGAAAAATCATCAGTTAAGTAGTTAAGAGGCAGCTAAATACTTGTTATAATATATGAAGATCCATAATGTAAACCTCAATAATGACAGAAGGTAAGTCCTGTCCACCTCCCCAGCCAGTGGTTGCTATAGGGCCTAATCCAGGAGTGTACAGTGTGTAAATAAATGCCTCCTGCCGGCTTCTATGATCCGCTGCTGCATCCGGAGAGGCAGCATGGGATCACTCTCCTGCCCACCGGACATCTGAGTAACCCTCAGTCATGTGAAATCACGCTGCAGAGGTCAGGTGCACTGAAAGACACAGACCCTGGCCACACCTTGAAAATGTGGCACACGCCCCCATTTTCAAGAATGCAGCCTGCTGCCACCCTGTTCTCACCCACAATTGCGATCGTCATCTCAGACACGGATCCTCACATGCACAGTACCAGAGGCGGATTTAGGCCTCATGGGGCCCTGAGCAAGACACTGATTTGGGGCCCCCCTTCCTCAAACAATTGTATAACACTATATTTTTATTCCTGATTTATTCCCCTTACATTATTTGTCAGTTTTCCTCCTTATATTCAACTTTTTAAAACATTAAACATTACAGACATCACAAACATTACAGACATCACAAACATTACAGACATCACAAACATTACAGACATCACAAACATTACAGACATCACAAACATTACAGACATCACAAACATTACTAACGGAATCGGTATGAAATGCCGCCGGCCACATGGCCAGCAAAGGCAGAGTTCCTGGCAGCGGAAGCCCGACAGCACTGGAAATCCCAATCATTGCTAAGGTAAGTATAAACTAACCTAACCCAGTAACCTTAACCCTCCTTAGGGGTGCCTTACCCTAACCTCCCCCAAGTGCCTAACCCTAATTCCCCCTTTCCACGCTGCCTAAACCTAAGTCCCCCGGGGGGGGTACCTAACCCTAAGTCCCCCTCGGGGGTGCCTAACACTAACCCTCCCTCCCCCTAGCCTAACCCCAAGTCCCCCCCAGGTGCCCTAAACCTAACCCTCCCCCCTGCGGCTGTTCGCTCGCAGTGCCCGGCATCCCTTCGATCGGGATGCCGGGCGCCTGTCGCCCGGCATCTGGAAAATGTCAGGCGTCTACATCTAGATGACCGGTATTTCACCCTCGCCGGGATATCACAGTCGGGAAGTCGGCTGTCAGTATAGTGTATGCCCAGCATTAGTGACAGACAGATATGTGACAGATAAGTGTATAGTGTATACCCAGCATTAGTGATAGACAGATATGTGACAGATAAGTGTATAGTGTATACCCAGCATTAGTGATAGACAGATATGTGACAGATAAGTGTATAGTGTATACCCAGCATTAGTGATAGACAGATATGTGACAGATAAGTGTATAGTGTATGCCCAGCATTAGTGTCAGACAGATATGTGACAGATAAGTGTATATTGTATACCCAGCATTAGTGATAGACAGAAAAGTGTATAGTGTATACCCAGCATTAATGATAGACAGATATGTGACAGATAAGTGTATAGTGTATACCCAGCATTAGTGATAGACAGATATGTGACAGATAAGTGTATAGTGTATGCCCAGCATTAGTGATAGACAGACAGATATGTGACAGATAAGTGTATAGTGTATACCCAGCATTAGTGATACAGATGTGTGACAGATAAGTGTATAGTGTATACCCAGCATTAGTGACAGATATGTGATAGATAAGTGTATAGTGTACGCCCAGCATTAGTGATAGACAGATATGTGACAGATAAGTGTATAGTGTATACCCAGCATTAGTGATAGACAGATAAGTGTATAGTATATACCCAGCATTAGTGATAGACAGATGTGTGACAGATAAGTGTATAGTGTATACCCAGCATTAGTGATAGACAGACAGATATGTGACAGATAAGTGTATAGTGTATACCCAGCATTAGTGACAGACAGATATGTGACAGATAAGTGTATAGTGTATGCCCAGCATTAGTGATAGACAGATAAGTGTATAGTATATACCCAGCATTAGTGATAGACAGATGTGTGACAGATAAGTGTATAGTGTACGCCCAGCATTAGTGATAGACAGACAGATATGTGACAGATAAGTGTATAGTGTATACCCAGCATTAGTGACAGACAGATATGTGACAGATAAGTGTATAGTGTATGCCCAGCATTAGTGATAGACAGATAAGTGTATAGTGTATGCCCAGCATTAGTGATACAGATATGTGACAGATAAGTGTATACCCAGCATTAGTGATACAGATGTGTGACAGATAAGTGTATAGTGTACGCCCAGCATTAGTGATAGACAGATATGTGACAGATAAGTGTATAGTGTATGCCCAGCATTAGTGATAGACAGATAAGTGTATACCCAGCATTAGTGATAGACAGATATGTGACAGATAAGTGTATAGTGTATACCCAGCATTAGTGACAGATATGTGATAGATAAGTGTATACCCAGCATTAGTGACAGACAGATATGTGACAGATAAGTGTATAGTGTATACCCAGCATTAGTGATAGACAGATATGTGACAGATAAGTGTATAGTGTATACCCAGCATTAGTGATAGACAGATATGTGACAGATAAGTGTATAGTGTATGCCCAGCATTAGTGATAGACAGATAAGTGTATACCCAGCATTAGTGACAGATAAGTGTATAGTGTATACACAGCATTAGTGATAGACAGATATGTGACAGATAAGTGTATAGTGTACGCCCAGCATTAGTGATAGACAGATATGTGACAGATAAGTGTATAGTGTATACCCAGCATTAGTGATAGACAGATATGTGACAGATAAGTGTATAGTGTATACCCAGCATTAGTGATAGACAGACAGATATGTGACAGATAAGTGTATAGTGTATGCCCAGCATTAGTGATAGACAGATAAGTGTATACCCAGCATTAGTGATAGACAGATGTGACAGATAAGTGTATAGTGTATACCCAGCATTAGTGATAGACAGATATGTGACAGATAAGTGTATAGTGTATACCCAGCATTAGTGACAGATATGTGACAGATAAGTGTATAGTGTATACCCAGCATTAGTGATAGACAGATATGTGACAGATAAGTGTATAGTGTATACCCAGCATTAGTGATAGACAGATATGTGACAGATAAGTGTATAGTGTATGCCCAGCATTAGTGATAGACAGATATGTGACAGATAAGTGTATAGTGTATACCCAGCATTAGTGATAGACAGACATGTGACAGATAAGTGTGTAGTGTATACCCAGCATTAGTGATAGACAGATATGTGACAGATAAGTGTATAGTGTATACCCAGCATTAGTGATAGACAGATATGTGACAGATGTGTATAGGGTATGCCCAGCATTAGTGATAGACAGATAAGTGAATAGTGTATACCCAGCATTAGTGACAGACAGATAAGTGTATAGTGTACGCCCAGCATTAGTGATAGACAGATATGTGACAGATAAGTGTATAGAGTATACCCAGCATTAGTGATAGACAGATATGTGACAGATAAGTGTATAGTGTATGCCCAGCATTAGTGACAGATATGTGACAGATAAGTGTATAGTGTATGCCCAGCATTAGTGATAGACAGATATATGACAGATAAGTGTATAGTGTATACCCAGCATTAGTGATAGACAGATAAGTGTATAGTGTATGCCCAGCATTAGTGATAGACAGATATGTGACAGATAAGTGTATACCCAGCATTAGTGATAGACAGATATGTGACAGATAAGTGTATAGTGTATGCCCAGCATTAGTGATAGATATGTTACAGATAAGTGTATAGTGTATACCCAGCATTTGTGATAGACAGATATGTGACAGATAAGTGTATAGTGTATGCCCAGCATTAGTGACAGATATGTGACAGATAAGTGTATAGTGTATACCCAGCATTAGTGACAGACAGATATGTGACAGATAAGTGTCTAGTGTATGCCCAGCATTAGTGATAGATATGTGACAGATAAGTGTATAGTGTATACCCAGCATTAGTGATAGACAGATGTGACAGATAAGTGTATAGTGTATACCCAGCATTAGTGATAGACAGATATGTGACAGATAAGTATATAGTGTATACCCAGCATTAGTAATAGACAGATATGTGACAGATAAGTGTATAGTGTATACCCAGCATTAGTAATAGACAGATGTGACAGATAAGTGTATAGTGTATACCCAGCATTAGTGATAGACAGATGTGTGACAGATAAGTGTATAGTGTATGTCCAGCATTAGTGATAGACAGATATGTGACAGATAAGTGTATAGTGTATGCCCAGCATTAGTGATAAACAGATATGTGACAGATAAGTATATAGTGTATGCCCAGCATTAGTGATAGACAGACAGATATGACAGATAAGTGTATAGTGTATGCCCAGCATTAGTGACAGACAGATATGTGACAGATAAGTGTATAGTGTATGCCCAGCATTAGTGATAGACAGATCAGTGTATACCCAGCATTAGTGATAGACATATAAGTGTATAGTGTATGCCCAGCATTAGTGATAGACAGATCAGTGTATAGTGTATGCCCAGCATTAGTGATAGACAGATAAGTGTATAGTGTATGCCCAGCATTAGTGATAGACAGATATGTGACAGATCAGTGTATAGTGTATACCCAGCATTAGTGACAGATAAGTGTATAGTGTATGCCCAGCATTAGTGATAGACAGATAAGTGTATACCCAGCATTAGTGACAGACATATAAGTGTATAGTGTATGCCCAGCATTAGTGACAGACAGATATGTGACAGATAAGTGTATAGTGTATGCCCAGCATTAGTGATAGACAGATCAGTGTATAGTGTATGCCCAGCATTAGTGATAGACAGATCAGTGTATAGTGTATGCCCAGCATTAGTGGTAAACAGATCAGTGTATAGTGTATGCCCAGCATTAGTGATAGACAGATCAGTGTATAGTGTATGCCCAGCATTAGTGATAGACAGATCAGTGTATAGTGTATGCCCAGCATTAGTGATAGACAGATCAGTGTATACCCAGCATTAGTGATAGACAGATCAGTGTATACCCAGCATTAGTGATAGACAGATCAGTGTATACCCAGCATTAGTGATAGACAGATATGTGACAGATCAGTGTATAGTGTATGCCCAGCATTAGTGATAGACAGATATGTGACAGATCAGTGTATAGTGTATGCCCAGCATTAGTGATAGACAGATCAGTGTATAGTGTATGCCCAGCATTAGTGATAGACAGATCAGTGTATAGTGTATGCCCAGCATTAGTGATAGACAGATCAGTGTATACCCAGCATTAGTGATAGACAGATAAGTGTATAGTGTATGCCCAGCATTAGTGATAGACAGATCAGTGTATAGTGTATGCCCAGCATTAGTGATAGATAAGTGTATAGTGTATGCCCAGCATTAGTGATAGACAGATCAGTGTATAGTGTATACCCAGCATTAGTGATAGACAGATATGTGACAGATAAGTGTATAGTGAATGCCCAGCTTAAGGGGTAAATGTACTAAAGTGAGAATTTTTAGAAGTGAGTTGTTAGAAGTGGGGATGTTGCCCATAGCAACCAATCAGATTCTACTTAACATAACTAGCACCATTTAGCAGATAATTGCTAGAATCTGATTGGTTGCTATGGACAACATCTCTTCTAGAACTCACTTCTAAAAAGTCTCACCTTAGTAAATTTACCCCTAAGCATAAACAATATCATACAGTAAAATCCCTGATCACTATACAGTTATATTATATTATATAATTATTGTTACAGTGTTATTTTGTGTGTTTTTGTACAGATGCATGCAAGAGGTTATTGAGGTCCAGTTGTTTAACAAGATCTGATTCCACAGCCAGCAAAGATAGTGCTAATAGATGATCTGACCCATGGTGGTTCTTTCATTTTTAATGAAATTAGACAGGGAAATGACCTATATGCACTGGCGTTAGCAATAGGCATACATAAAAAGTACGTAGCATGTTGTCTGTATTGGTTAATACATCCAGGAGATCATAGTCAATTATATACTGACTCATTGCCCCTGAGTTATCCTCCTAAGGCAACACTGAAGAAAATTGGATAAATTCTTCAGTAAAACGCTCATCAAGATGGTCTGGATTATTTTTGTCCATCTCATTTATGTGTATTCCAGCTGATGGTTTAAGAATTGCAAATGGAATAATGATATCACTATTTCCCTCAGAAAGCGCTGATAGTATAATGTTCTCATGGTGCTCTCCTGTATAGGAATGTATTGGCACAAATCCTAAAATTCATTCTACTCATCCATCTTGGTTCACATATCTCACAACTATTGCTACTTGTTCAACATGACTGAGATCTGGAGTGAAATCCACAATAACAGAATTATATTGGGCCAGTTTGAGCTCAAGGACTATTGTATCTAAAACTTTAGCTCCCATAAGGCCAATAAATTCTTCAACTGAGTTTGAGAACATGTAATTACTTACTCCACTCTCTGCTCCTCCATATTACTTGATATGAGTATCAAGAAAACAGATCAAATTAGGTGATAAGTTCCAGACATGCAAGGAAACATCCATTCTGTTTAAAACCAAATATCTCATCATGACCACGAAAGGTAAACCGTGCTCCCCTAGGAAATTTATAAGGGCAACAACTCTGTTTAAGACTTCTCTCCAGCATTGTGTTCATTATCTAATTGTAAAGCCAGGGCATGGTCTAACCAGCAACTATGTTTGGCTTGTTGTGTTAATGTCATTACACAGCTGCGATGATCACTTGATGTTTGATGTTCCTTCAACCTTGTTCCAGCATTTTCCAATCGTTAGATCCAGCTGCTTCAAGTGCACGTGGTTTAAAGCTGCCACACACTAGACCAACTTACATCCAACCAGCCAACTTGTTGATTGGTTGGAATGAAAATCTGGTAACATATGGGAGTAAATGATTATCAGCAATTTGCTCCTAAATGCCAGAAAACAGATGCAAATGGTCGTTCAGACAAGTTTGAGCAAATTTTTTGCTCAAACATTTAACAAACAACAGTTTTTGTCCATTTTCCGGCATTTGGGAGCAAATTGCAGATTGTAATTTGCTTTTATTCCTTTGAAAAAAAATAAAAAATAAAACAGAAATGTCCCTTGGTTGGCGCACTAACAAAAAATGTGATAAAATTTAACTTTTATTAAACAATATTAAAATTGTATATATAATAATCTCTCCAGTGAAATATCAAAAATGAAAAAACGTCTCAGTGTGTTAATTATTGAAATGAATAGTGTTATTGGTACACCTGCGCGTGTAATGGCGACACAAAAATGGATATTAATAAATAGAAAATCTCTCACAACATGTTAATGCTATTAATATGTTCAAGAAGTCTAATTTTAAATGGTCTTATGGTCTTGCCAATATATTTCTTGCCACATGGGCATATTAGTTGGTATACTAACCCGGAGGAATTACAGTTGATGTAATTATCAATTTTCCACTTATGTCCAAAATAATCTAAAAATTGTTTGGTAGGTGCCATATACTGGCAAGCTTTACACTGCTTACAACTAAAGGAACCTTGAGTTGGAAAACCAGATTTTTTTAGGGGAAGACAAGTGGCTATGTACTAAAAGGTCTTGTAAGTTGCTTGACCTTCTCCAACTCATCGGCACTCGACTGGGGAGTATTTTTGCAAATCATGATCAGTATGAAGGATAGGCCAGTGTTGTTGTTAGATGGTATTAATTTCTCGCCATTTTTTATTAAAAGTACCTATAAATCTCACTGGTTCCTCACTTTTAGTTTTAATTTTAGGAATCAGTAATGTATCTCTAGCCTGTGTGTGTACATCCTTCTTCACCTTTTTCAATAATCTATTACTGTACCCCCTTGTCATAAGCCTATCACATAATTCATGTTCCCTTACTATATAATCATGATCTTCAGAACAGTTTCTCTTAGTCACTTCTCACATGCATATCATGGCAATTCTGACATGCAGTGGACATTGCAGAATATTATCCCACTTATAGGGATATTATAGCATGCCACATATAATTGGTCCCAATTAAATGCATTTTTTGATTTGCTATTTTTGGATTTGCATATATTCTATGACTTATTTGTGAGAGATTTTCTATTTATTAATATCCATTTTTGTGTCGCCATTACACGCGCAGGTGTACCAATAACACTATTCATTTCAATAATTAACACACTGAGACGTTTTTTCATTTTTTATATTTCACTGTAGAGATTATTATATATACAATTTTAATATTGTTTAATAAAAGTTAAATTTTATCACATTTTTTGTTAGTGCGCCAACCAAGGGACATTTCTGTTTTATTTTTTATTTTTTTTCAAAGGAATAAAAGCAAATTACAATCTGCAATTTGCTCCCAAATGCCGGAAAATGGACAAAAACTGTTGTTTGTTAAATGTTTGAGCAAAAAATTTGCTCAAACTTGTCTGACCGACCATTTGCATCTGTTTTCTGGCATTTAGGAGCAAATTGCTGATAATCATTTACTCCCATATGTTACCAGATTCTCATTCCAACCAATCAACAAGTTGGCTGGTTGGATGTAAGTTGGTCTAGTGTGTGGCAGCTTTAAACCACGTGCACTTGAAGCAGCTGGATCTAACGATTGGAAAATGCTGGAACAAGGTTGAAGGAACATCAAACATCAAGTGATCATCGCAGCTGTGTAATGACATTAACACAACAAGCCAAACATAGTTGCTGGTTAGACCATGCCCTGGCTTTACAATTAGATAATGAACACACAGACGTTTTTTCATTTTTTATATTTCACTGGAGAGATTATTATATATACAATTTTAATATTGTTTAATAAAAGTTAAATTTGATCAAATTTTTTGTTAGTGCGCCAACCAAGGGACATTTCTGTTTTCTTTTTTATTTTTCTTCCATGTTGTATCTTGTCCTTGGCAGCACGCCCCAGACGTCGCATAAATATTGAATTTATTACTCTATATATTAGGGTTTCACACTTATTTTTAAACAAATATTTACTGGTGCAGAAGCTTTCCCCAGATTCCTTTCCTTCTATCCTAACGCTTTTATTCCTTTCCCGAGTTTCATTCCAACCAATCAACTAGTTGGCTGGTTGGACAGATAATCTTTAGATGTGTGGCCAGCTTAAGGCTGTACAGTTTACAAAAGATGCAGATTACAGCGCCTTTTGATTTAGAGTATATAAGACAAACACGGTGAACACTTTCACCATTCATTTTTTTTCTCCAAATTAGATCTGGAGTTAGAAGTCATTTGCCATCAGAATAGATTAATCTGGATGCTAAAAAATGTGACAGAGAATTTTTTAATTGATTGCGGGAAAAATATTCTCTCATGGATTCTGTAATTGTTATTACCCAGTGTCCAGTCGGTGGAGTCATGAGAATAATTTACAATGATATAATCCTCTATAGATTTTCTGGATGAAACTTGTGATCTAGACAAGGCAGTGTATAATTTCTGAATGAGTCTGAAGATCTGAAATTTCTTCAACAATAGCAGAAGATGTATGTTGTACATTTGTTTATTCTGTCTCATGGGATGTTCCAGACTGCAGGCTTATGATACTGGAAGTATCTTCTAAGGTGGCACAGCAAGTGTACGCCTGTAATGATGTCTACAGTGATACTGCTGTGAGAAGTTCCCTGTATTGATGTCTACAGTGATACTGCTATGAGAAGTTCCCTGTATAGATATCTACAGTGATACTGCTGTGACAAGGTCCCTGTAATGATGGCTACAGTGATATTGCTGTGACATGTTCCTGCTATATAAAAATTCATGGTGTAAGTTTCTGCTCTATATCACAGCAGCATATCCCAGCCTCACCGACAGCAGCACATCACCTCCTCACCGACACCATCACATCACCTCCTCACCGACACCATCACATCACCCCCTCACCAACACCATCACATCACCCCCTCACTGACACCATCACATCACCCCCTCACCGACACCATCACATCACTCCCTCACTGACACATCACCCCCTCACTGACACATCACCCCCTCACTGACACCATCACATCACCCCCTCACTGACACCATCACATCACCTCCTCACTGACACCATCACATCACCTCCTCACTGACACCATCACATCACCTCCTCACCGACACCATCCCCTCACCGACACCATCACATCACCCCCTCACCGACACCGTCACATCACCTCCTCACCAACACCGTCACATCACCTCCTCACCGACACCGTCACATCACCTCCTCACCGACACCGTCACATCACCTCCTCACCGACACCATCACATCACCCCCTCACCAACACCATCACATCACCCCCTCACTGACACCATCACATCACCCCCTCACCGACACCATCACATCACTCCCTCACTGACACATCACCCCCTCACTGACACATCACCCCCTCACTGACACCATCACATCACCCCCTCACTGACACCATCACATCACCTCCTCACTGACACCATCACATCACCTCCTCACCGACACCATCACATCACCTCCTCACCGACACCATCCCCTCACCGACACCATCACATCACCCCCTCACCGACACCGTCACATCACCTCCTCACCAACACCGTCACATCACCTCCTCACCGACACCGTCACATCACCTCCTCACCGACACCGTCACATCATCCCCTCACTGACACCATCACATCACCTCCTCACTGACACCATCACATCACTGACACCATCACTTCACCTCGTCACTGACACATCACCTCCTCACTGACACCATCACATCACTGACACCATCACAACATTCCCTCACTGACACCATCATATCACCTCCTCCCTGACACCATCACATCACCCCCTCACTGACACCATCACATCACTGACACCATCACATGACCCCCGGACACCGTCACATCATCCCCTCAATGACACCACCACATCACCCCCTCACTGACATCGTCACATCATCCCCTCAATGACACCACCACATCACTGACACCATCACATCACCAAATCACTGACACCGTCACATCAGCTCCTCACCGACACCGTCACATCACCTCCTCACCGACACCATCACATCACCTCCTCTCCGACACCATCACATCACTCCCTCATTGACGCCATCACATCACCTCCTCACTGACACCATCACATCACCTCCTCACTAATACCATCACATCACTGACACCATCACATCATGCCCTCACTGACACCATCACATCACCTCCTCACTGATACCATCACATCACTGACACCATCACATCACGCCCTCACTGACACCATCACATCACCTCCTCACTGACACCATCACATCGCCTCCTCACTGACACCGTCACATCGCCTCCTCACTGACACTGTCACATCGCCTCCTCACTGACACCGTCACACCATCCCACCACTGACACCGTCACACCATCCCCTCACTGACACCATCACATCACCCCCTCACTGTTACCACCGTCACATCAACTCCTCACTGACACATAACCCCCTCACTGACACCATCACATCACCTCCTCCCTGACACCATCACATCGCCTCCTCACTGACACCATCACATCACCCCCTCACTGACACCATCACATCACCTCCACACTGACACCGTCCCATCACTGACACCATCACATCACCTCCTCACAGACAGCATCACATCACCTCCGCACTGACAGCATCACATCACCTACTCACTGATACCATCACATCACCTCCTCACTGACACAATCACATCAACTCATCACTCACACCATCACATCACCTCTTCACTGACACCGTGACATCACCGCCTCACTGACACCATCACATCACCCCCTCACTGACACCATCACATTATCCCCTCACTGACACCGTCACATCACCTCACTGACACCGTCACATCACCCCCTCACTGACACCATCACATCACCCCCTCACTGACACCGTCACATCACTCCCTCACTGACACGGTCACATCACCTCACTGACACCATCACAACACCCCCTCACTGACACCATCACATCACCCCCTCACTGACCATCACATCACCTCCTCACTGACACAGTCACATCACCCCCTCACTGACACAGTCACATCACCTTCTCAACTGACACCATCACCTCACTGACACCATCACAACACCCCCTCACTGACACCATCACATCACCCCCTCACTGACACCATCACATCACCTCCTCACTGACACAGTCACATCACCCCCTCACTGACACAGTCACGTCACCTTCTCACTGACACCATCCCATCACTGACACCGTCACATCACCCCCTCACTGACACCATCACATCACTGACATCATCACATCACCCCCTAACTGACACCGTCACATCACCCCCTCACTGCCACAGTCACATCACCCCCTCACTGACACAGTCACATCACCCCCTCACTGACAGTCACATCACCTCCTCACTGACACCATCACATCATCCCCTCACTGACAGCATCATATTACCTCCTCACTGACACCATCACATCATCCCCTCACTGACACCATCACATCACCTCCTCACTGACACCGTCACATCACCCCCTCACTGACACCATCACATCACCTCCTCACTGACACAATCAAATCACCTCCTCACTGACACCATCACATCATCCCCTCACTGACACAGTCATATCACCCCCTCACTGACACCGTCACATCATCCCCTCAATGACACCATCACATCACTGACACCATCACATCACCTCCTCACTGATACCATCACATCACTGACACCATCATATCTCCTCCTCACTGACACCATCACATCACCCCCTCACTGACACCATCACATCATCCCCTCACTGACACAGTCATATCACCCCCTCACTGACACCGTCACATCATCCCCTCAATGACACCATCACATCACTGACACCATCACATCACCTCCTCACTGATACCATCACATCACTGACACCATCATATCACCTCCTCCCTGACACCATCACATCACCCCCTCACTGACACCATCACATAACCTCCTCACTGACACCATCACATCACCTCCTCACTGATACCATCACATCACTGACACCATCATATCACCCCTTCACTGACAGTCACATCACCCCCTCACTGACACCATCACATCACCCCCTCACTGACACCATCACATCACCCCCTCACTGACACCATCACATCACTGACACCTTCACATCACCCCCTCGCTGACACCGTCACATCACTCCCTCACTGACACCATCACATCACCTCCTCACTGACACCATCACATCACTGACACCATCATTTCACCTCGTCACTGACACCGTCACATCACCCCCTCACTGACACCATCACATCACCTCCTCACTGAAACCATCACATCACCCCCTCACTGACACCATCACATCACCTCCTCACTGACACCATCACATCACCTCCTCACTGACACCATCACATCACCCACTCACTGACACCATCACATCACCCCCTCACTGACACCATCACATCACCCACTTCAACGACACCATCACATCACATCCTCACTGACACCATCACATCACTGACACCATCATAACACCTACTCACTGACACCATCACATCACCTCCTCACTGACACCATCACATCACTGACACCATCACATCACCCCCTTACTGACACCATCACATCATCCCCTCACTGACACCATCACATCACCCCATCACTGACACCATCACATCATCCCATCACTGACACCGTGACATCACCCCCTCACTGACACCATCACATCACCCCCTCACTGACACCATCACATCGCCCCCTCACTGACACCATCACATCGCCCCCTCACTGACACCATCACATCGCCACATCACTGACACCATCACATCGCCTCCTCACTGACACCATCACATCATCCCCTCTCTGACACCGTCACATCACCCCCTCACTGACACCGTCACATCACCCCCTCACTGACACCGTCACATCACCCCCTCACTGACACCGTCACATCACCCCCTCACTGACACCGTCACATCACCTCCTCATTGACACCGTCACATCACCTCCTCATTGACACCGTCACATCACCTCCTCACTGACACCATCACATCACCTCCTCACTGGCACCACCACATAACCCACTCACCGACACCGTCACATCACTGACACCATCACATCACCCCCTCACTGACACCATCACATCACCCACTCACCGACACCATCACATCACCCTCTCACCGACACCATCACATCATCTCCTCAATGATACCATCACATCACTGACACATCACATCACCAACTCACTGACACCGTCACATCACCTCCTCACTGTTACCGTCACATCACTGACACCATCATATCACCTACTCACTGACAGTCACATCACCCCCTCACTGACACCATCACATCACCCCCTCTCTGACACCATCACATCACCCCCTCACTGACACCTCCTCACTGACACCATCACATTGCCTCCTCACTGACACCATCACATCATCCCCTCACTGACAGCATCACATCACCTCCTCACTGACAGCATCACATCACCTCCTCACTGACAGCATCACATCACCTCCTCACTGACAGCATCACACCACCTCCTCACTGTTACCGTCACATCACCTCCTCCCTGACACATCACCCCCTCACTGACACCATCACATCACCCCCTCACTGACACCATCACATCACTCCCTCACTGACACCATCACATCACCTCCTCACTGACACCATCACATCACTGACACCATCACTTCACCTCGTCACTGACACATCACCCCCTCACTGACACCATCACATCACCTCCTCACTGACACCATCACATCACCCGCTCACTGACACCATCACATCACCTCCTCACTGACAGTCACATCACCCCCTCACTGACACAGTCACACCACATCACCTCCTCACTGACACCATCACATCACCTCCTCACTGACACCATCACATCACCTCCTCACTGACACCATCACATCACTGACACCATCATATCACCTCCTCACTGACACCATCACATCACCTCCTCACTGACACCATCACATCACTGACACCATCACATCACCTCCTCACTGACACCATCACATCACTGACACCATCACATTACCCACTCACTGACACCATCATATCACCTCCTCACTGACACCATCACATCACCTCCTCACTGACACCATCACATCACCTCCTCACTGATACCATCACATCACCCCCTCACTGACACCATCACATCACCCCCTCACTGACACCATCACATCACCTCCTCACTGACACCATCACATCACTGACACCATCATATCACCTCCTCACTGACACCATCACATCACCCACTCACTGACACCATCATATCACATCCTCACAGACACCGTCACATCACCTCCTCACTGACACCATCACATCACCTCCTCACTGACACCGTCACATCACTGACACCATCACATCACCCCCTCACTGACACCATCAATCACCCACTCACTGACACCATCACATCACCTCCTCACTGACACCATCACATCACCTCCTCACTGACACCGTCACATCACCTCCTCACTGACACCGTCACATCACCTCCTCACTGACACCGTCACATCACCTCCTCACTGACAGTCACATCACCCCCTCACTGACACAGTCACACCACATCACCTCCTCACTGACACCATCACATCACCTCCTCACTGACACCATCACATCACCTCCTCACTGACACCATCACATCACTGACACCATCACATCACCAACTCACTGACACCGTCACATCACCTCCTCACTGTTACCGTCACATCACTGACACCATCATATCACCTACTCACTGACACAGTCACATCAGCCCCTCTCTGACACAGTCACATCACCCCCTCTCTGACACCATCACAACATCACCCACTCACTGACACCGACACATCACCCCCTCACTGACACCATCACATCACCTCCTCACTGACACCATCACATCACTGACACCATCACATCACCCCCTCACTGACACCATCACATCACCCACTCACTGACACCATCATATCACATCCTCACAGACACTGTCACATCACCTCCTCACTGACACCATCACATCACCTCCTCACTGACACCGTCACATCACTGACACCATCACATCACCCCCTCACTGACACCATCACATCACCCACTCACTGACACCATCACATCACCTCCTCACTGACACCATCACATCACCTCCTCACTGACACCGTCACATCACCTCCTCACTGACACCGTCACATCACCTCCTCACTGACACCGTCACATCACCTCCTCACTGACACCGTCACATCACCTCCTCACTGACACCGTCACATCACCTCCTCACTGACAGTCACATCACCCCCTCACTGACACAGTCACACCACATCACCTCCTCTCTGACACCATCACATCACCTCCTCACTGACACCATCACATCACCTCCTCACTGACACCATCACATCACTGACACCATCACATCACCAACTCACTGACACCGTCACATCACCTCCTCACTGTTACCATCACATCACTGACACCATCATATCACCTACTCACTGACACAGTCACATCACCCCCTCACTGACACAGTCACATCACCCCCTCTCTGACACCATCACATCACCCACTCACTGACACCGTCACATCACCCCCTCACTGACACCATCACATCACCTCCTCACTGACACCATCACATCACTGACACCATCACATCACCCCCTCACTGACACCATCACATCACCCACTCACTGACACCATCATATCACATCCTCACAGACACTGTCACATCACCTCCTCACTGACACCATCACATCACCTCCTCACTGACACCGTCACATCACTGACACCATCACATCACCCCCTCACTGACACCATCACATCACCCACTCACTGACACCATCACATCACCTCCTCACTGACACCATCACATCACCTCCTCACTGACACCGTCACGTCACCTCCTCACTGACACCGTCACATCACCTCCTCACTGACACCGTCACATCACCTCCTCACTGACACCGTCACATCACCTCCTCACTGACAGTCACATCACCCCCTCACTGACACAGTCACACCACATCACCTCCTCACTGACACCATCACATCACCTCCTCACTGACACCATCACATCACCTCCTCACTGATACCATCACATCACCTCCTCACTGACAGTCACATCACCCCCTCACTGACACCATCACATCACCTCCTCACTGACACCATCACATCACCTCCTCACTGACACCATCACATCACCACCTCACTGACACCATCACATCACTGACACCATCATATCACCTCCTCACTGATACCATCACATCACCTCCTCACTGACACCATCACATCACCTCCTCACTGACACCATCACATCACCTCCTCACTGACAGTCACATCACCTCCTCACTGACACCATCACATCATCCCCACACTGACACCATCATATTACCTCCTCACTGACACCATCACATCATCCCCTCACTGACACCATCACATCACCTCCTCACTGACACCGTCACATCACCCCCTCACTGACACCATCACATCACTTCCTCACTGACACAATTAAATCACCTCCTCACTGACACCATCACATCATCCCCTCACTGACACCGTCACATCATCCCCTCAATGACACCATCACATCACTGACACCATCACATCACCTCCTCACTGATACCATCACATCACTGACACCATCATATCACCTCCTCACTGACACCATCACATCACCCCCTCACTGACACCATCACATCATCCCTCACTGACACAGTCATATCACCCCCTCACTGACACCGTCACATCATCCCCTCAATGACACCATCACATCACTGACACCATCACATCACCTCCTCACTGATACCATCACATCACTGACACCATCATATCACCTCCTCCCTGACACCATCACATCACCCCCTCACTGACACCATCACATAACCTCCTCACTGACACCATCACATCACCTCCTCACTGATACAATCACATCACTGACACCATCATATCACCCCTTCACTGACAGTCACATCACCCCCTCACTGACACCATCACATCACCCCCTCACTGACACCATCACATCACCCCCTCACTGACACCATCACATCACTGACACCTTCACATCACCCCCTCGCTGACACCGTCACATCACTCCCTCACTGACACCATCACATCACCTCCTCACTGACACCATCACATCACTGACACCATCATTTCACCTCGTCACTGACACCGTCACATCACCCCCTCACTGACACCATCACATCACCTCCTCACTGAAACCATCACATCACCCCCTCACTGACACCATCACATCACCTCCTCACTGACACCATCACATCACCTCCTCACTGACACCATCACATCACCCACTCACTGACACCATCACATCACCCCCTCACTGACACCATCACATCACCCACTTCAACGACACCATCACATCACATCCTCACTGACACCATCACATCACTGACACCATCATATCACCTCCTCACTGACACCATCACATCACCTCCTCACTGACACCATCACATCACTGACACCATCACATCACCCCCTTACTGACACCATCACATCATCCCCTCACTGACACCATCACATCACCCCATCACTGACACCATCACATCATCCCATCACTGACACCGTGACATCACCCCCTCACTGACACCATCACATCACCCCCTCACTGACACCATCACATCGCCCCCTCACTGACACCATCACATCGCCCCCTCACTGACACCATCACATCGCCACATCACTGACACCATCACATCGCCTCCTCACTGACACCATCACATCATCCCCTCTCTGACACCGTCACATCACCCCCTCACTGACACCGTCACATCACCCCCTCACTGACACCGTCACATCACCCCCTCACTGACACCGTCACATCACCCCCTCACTGACACCGTCACATCACCTCCTCATTGACACCGTCACATCACCTCCTCATTGACACCGTCACATCACCTCCTCACTGACACCATCACATCACCTCCTCACTGGCACCACCACATAACCCACTCACCGACACCGTCACATCACTGACACCATCACATCACCCCCTCACTGACACCATCACATCACCCACTCACCGACACCATCACATCACCCTCTCACCGACACCATCACATCATCTCCTCAATGATACCATCACATCACTGACACATCACATCACCAACTCACTGACACGTCACATCACCTCCTCACTGTTACCGTCACATCACTGACACCATCATATCACCTACTCACTGACAGTCACATCACCCCCTCACTGACACCATCACATCACCCCCTCTCTGACACCATCACATCACCCCCTCACTGACACCTCCTCACTGACACCATCACATTGCCTCCTCACTGACACCATCACATCATCCCCTCACTGACAGCATCACATCACCTCCTCACTGACAGCATCACATCACCTCCTCACTGACAGCATCCCATCACCTCCTCACTAACAGCATCACACCACCTCCTCACTGTTACCGTCACATCACCTCCTCCCTGACACATCACCCCCTCACTGACACCATCACATCACCCCCTCACTGACACCATCACATCACTCCCTCACTGACACCATCACATCACCTCCTCACTGACACCATCACATCACTGACACCATCACTTCACCTCGTCACTGACACATCACCCCCTCACTGACACCATCACATCACCTCCTCACTGACACCATCACATCACCCGCTCACTGACACCATCACATCACCTCCTCACTGACAGTCACATCACCCCCTCACTGACACAGTCACACCACATCACCTCCTCACTGACACCATCACATCACCTCCTCACTGACACCATCACATCACCTCCTCACTGACACCATCACATCACTGACACCATCATATCACCTCCTCACTGACACCATCACATCACCTCCTCACTGACACCATCACATCACTGACACCATCACATCACCTCCTCACTGACACCATCACATCACTGACACCATCACATTACCCACTCACTGACACCATCATATCACCTCCTCACTGACACCATCACATCACCTCCTCACTGACACCATCACATCACCTCCTCACTGATACCATCACATCACCCTTCACTGACACCATCACATCACCCCCTCACTGACACCATCACATCACCTCCTCACTGACACCATCACATCACTGACACCATCATATCACCTCCTCACTGACACCATCACATCACCCACTCACTGACACCATCATATCACATCCTCACAGACACCGTCACATCACCTCCTCACTGACACCATCACATCACCTCCTCACTGACACCGTCACATCACTGACACCATCACATCACCCCCTCACTGACACCATCAATCACCCACTCACTGACACCATCACATCACCTCCTCAATGACACCATCACATCACCTCCTCACTGACACCGTCACATCACCTCCTCACTGACACCGTCACATCACCTCCTCACTGACACCGTCACATCACCTCCTCACTGACAGTCACATCACCCCCTCACTGACACAGTCACACCACATCACCTCCTCACTGACACCATCACATCACCTCCTCACTGACACCATCACATCACCTCCTCACTGACACCATCACATCACTGACACCATCACATCACCAACTCACTGACACCGTCACATCACCTCCTCACTGTTACCGTCACATCACTGACACCATCATATCACCTACTCACTGACACAGTCACATCACCCCCTCTCTGACACAGTCACATCACCCCCTCTCTGACACCATCACAACATCACCCACTCACTGACACCGACACATCACCCCCTCACTGACACCATCACATCACCTCCTCACTGACACCATCACATCACTGACACCATCACATCACCCCCTCACTGACACCATCACATCACCCACTCACTGACACCATCATATCACATCCTCACAGACACTGTCACATCACCTCCTCACTGACACCATCACATCACCTCCTCACTGACACCGTCACATCACTGACACCATCACATCACCCCCTCACTGACACCATCACATCACCCACTCACTGACACCATCACATCACCTCCTCACTGACACCATCACATCACCTCCTCACTGACACCGTCACATCACCTCCTCACTGACACCGTCACATCACCTCCTCACTGACACCGTCACATCACCTCCTCACTGACACCGTCACATCACCTCCTCACTGACAGTCACATCACCCCCTCACTGACACAGTCACACCACATCACCTCCTCTCTGACACCATCACATCACCTCCTCACTGACACCATCACATCACCTCCTCACTGACACCATCACATCACTGACACCATCACATCACCAACTCACTGACACCGTCACATCACCTCCTCACTGTTACCATCACATCACTGACACCATCATATCACCTACTCACTGACACAGTCACATCACCCCCTCACTGACACAGTCACATCACCCCCTCTCTGACACCATCACATCACCCACTCACTGACACCGTCACATCACCCCCTCACTGACACCATCACATCACCTCCTCACTGACACCATCACATCACTGACACCATCACATCACCCCCTCACTGACACCATCACATCACCCACTCACTGACACCATCATATCACATCCTCACAGACACTGTCACATCACCTCCTCACTGACACCATCACATCACCTCCTCACTGACACCGTCACATCACTGACACCATCACATCACCCCCTCACTGACACCATCACATCACCCACTCACTGACACCATCACATCACCTCCTCACTGACACCATCACATCACCTCCTCACTGACACCGTCACATCACCTCCTCACTGACACCGTCACATCACCTCCTCACTGACACCGTCACATCACCTCCTCACTGACACCGTCACATCACCTCCTCACTGACAGTCACATCACCCCCTCACTGACACAGTCACACCACATCACCTCCTCACTGACACCATCACATCACCTCCTCACTGACACCATCACATCACCTCCTCACTGATACCATCACATCACCTCCTCACTGACAGTCACATCACCCCCTCACTGACACCATCACATCACCTCCTCACTGACACCATCACATCACCTCCTCACTGACACCATCACATCACCACCTCACTGACACCATCACATCACTGACACCATCATATCACCTCCTCACTGATACCATCACATCACCTCCTCACTGACACCATCACATCACCTCCTCACTGACACCATCACATCACTGACACCATCACATCACCTCCTCACTGACAGTCACATCACCTCCTCACTGACACCATCACATCATCCCCACACTGACACCATCATATTACCTCCTCACTGACACCATCACATCATCCCCTCACTGACACCATCACATCACCTCCTCACTGACACCGTCACATCACCCCCTCACTGACACCATCACATCACTTCCTCACTGACACAATTAAATCACCTCCTCACTGACACCATCACATCATCCCCTCACTGACACCGTCACATCATCCCCTCAATGACACCATCACATCACTGACACCATCACATCACCTCCTCACTGATACCATCACATCACTGACACCATCATATCACCTCCTCACTGACACCATCACATCACCCCCTCACTGACACCATCACATCATCCCCTCACTGACACAGTCATATCACCCCCTCACTGACACCGTCACATCATCCCCTCAATGACACCATCACATCACTGACACCATCACATCACCTCCTCACTGATACCATCACATCACTGACACCATCATATCACCTCCTCCCTGACACCATCACATCACCCCCTCACTGACACCATCACATCACCTCCTCACTGACACCATCACATCACCTCCTCACTGATACCATCACATCACTGACACCATCATATCACCCCTTCACTGACAGTCACATCACCCCCTCACTGACACCATCACATCACCCCCTCACTGACACCATCACATCACCCCCTCACTGACACCATCACATCACTGACACCTTCACATCACCCCCTCGCTGACACCGTCACATCACACCCTCACTGACACCATCACATCACCTCCTCACTGACACCATCACATCACTGACACCATCACTTCACCTCGTCACTGACACCGTCACATCACCCCCTCACTGAAACCATCACATCAGCCCCTCACTGAAACCATCACATCACCCCCTCACTGACACCATCACATCACCTCCTCACTGACACCATCACATCACCTCCTCACTGACACCATCACATCACCCACTCACTGACACCATCACATCACCCCCTCACTGACACCATCACATCACCCACTTCAACGACACCATCACATCACATCCTCACTGACACCATCACATCACTGACACCATCATATCACCTCCTCACTGACACCATCACATCACCTCCTCACTGACACCATCACATCACTGACACCATCACATCACCCCCTTACTGACACCATCACATCATCCCCTCACTGACACCATCACCTCACCCCATCACTGACACCATCACATCATCCCATCACTGACACCGTGACATCACCCCCTCACTGACACCATCACATCACCCCCTCACTGACACCATCACATCACCCCCTCACTGACACCATCACATCGCCCCCTCACTGACACCATCACATCGCCCCCTCACTGACACCATCACATCACCTCCTCACTGACACCATCACATCACTGACACCATCACATCACCCCCTCACTGACACCATCACATCACCCACTCACTGACACCATCATATCACATCCTCACAGACACTGTCACATCACCTCCTCACTGACACCATCACATCACCTCCTCACTGACACCGTCACATCACTGACACCATCACATCACCCCCTCACTGACACCATCACATCACCCACTCACTGACACCATCACATCACCTCCTCACTGACACCATCACATCACCTCCTCACTGACACCGTCACATCACCTCCTCACTGACACCGTCACATCACCTCCTCACTGACACCGTCACATCACCTCCTCACTGACACCGTCACATCACCTCCTCACTGACAGTCACATCACCCCCTCACTGACACAGTCACACCACATCACCTCCTCTCTGACACCATCACATCACCTCCTCACTGACACCATCACATCACCTCCTCACTGACACCATCACATCACTGACACCATCACATCACCAACTCACTGACACCGTCACATCACCTCCTCACTGTTACCATCACATCACTGACACCATCATATCACCTACTCACTGACACAGTCACATCACCCCCTCACTGACACAGTCACATCACCCCCTCTCTGACACCATCACATCACCCACTCACTGACACCGTCACATCACCCCCTCACTGACACCATCACATCACCTCCTCACTGACACCATCACATCACTGACACCATCACATCACCCCCTCACTGACACCATCACATCACCCACTCACTGACACCATCATATCACATCCTCACAGACACTGTCACATCACCTCCTCACTGACACCATCACATCACCTCCTCACTGACACCGTCACATCACTGACACCATCACATCACCCCCTCACTGACACCATCACATCACCCACTCACTGACACCATCACATCACCTCCTCACTGACACCATCACATCACCTCCTCACTGACACCGTCACATCACCTCCTCACTGACACCGTCACATCACCTCCTCACTGACACCGTCACATCACCTCCTCACTGACAGTCACATCACCCCCTCACTGACACAGTCACACCACATCACCTCCTCACTGACACCATCACATCACCTCCTCACTGACACCATCACATCACCTCCTCACTGATACCATCACATCACCTCCTCACTGACAGTCACATCACCCCCTCACTGACACCATCACATCACCTCCTCACTGACACCATCACATCACCTCCTCACTGACACCATCACATCACCACCTCACTGACACCATCACATCACTGACACCATCATATCACCTCCTCACTGATACCATCACATCACCTCCTCACTGACACCATCACATCACCTCCTCACTGACACCATCACATCACTGACACCATCACATCACCTCCTCACTGACAGTCACATCACCTCCTCACTGACACCATCACATCATCCCCACACTGACACCATCATATTACCTCCTCACTGACACCATCACATCATCCCCTCACTGACACCATCACATCACCTCCTCACTGACACCGTCACATCACCCCCTCACTGACACCATCACATCACTTCCTCACTGACACAATTAAATCACCTCCTCACTGACACCATCACATCATCCCCTCACTGACACCGTCACATCATCCCCTCAATGACACCATCACATCACTGACACCATCACATCACCTCCTCACTGATACCATCACATCACTGACACCATCATATCACCTCCTCACTGACACCATCACATCACCCCCTCACTGACACCATCACATCATCCCCTCACTGACACAGTCATATCACCCCCTCACTGACACCGTCACATCATCCCCTCAATGACACCATCACATCACTGACACCATCACATCACCTCCTCACTGATACCATCACATCACTGACACCATCATATCACCTCCTCCCTGACACCATCACATCACCCCCTCACTGACACCATCACATCACCTCCTCACTGACACCATCACATCACCTCCTCACTGATACCATCACATCACTGACACCATCATATCACCCCTTCACTGACAGTCACATCACCCCCTCACTGACACCATCACATCACCCCCTCACTGACACCATCACATCACCCCCTCACTGACACCATCACATCACTGACACCTTCACATCACCCCCTCGCTGACACCGTCACATCACACCCTCACTGACACCATCACATCACCTCCTCACTGACACCATCACATCACTGACACCATCACTTCACCTCGTCACTGACACCGTCACATCACCCCCTCACTGAAACCATCACATCAGCCCCTCACTGAAACCATCACATCACCCCCTCACTGACACCATCACATCACCTCCTCACTGACACCATCACATCACCTCCTCACTGACACCATCACATCACCCACTCACTGACACCATCACATCACCCCCTCACTGACACCATCACATCACCCACTTCAACGACACCATCACATCACATCCTCACTGACACCATCACATCACTGACACCATCATATCACCTCCTCACTGACACCATCACATCACCTCCTCACTGACACCATCACATCACTGACACCATCACATCACCCCCTTACTGACACCATCACATCATCCCCTCACTGACACCATCACCTCACCCCATCACTGACACCATCACATCATCCCATCACTGACACCGTGACATCACCCCCTCACTGACACCATCACATCACCCCCTCACTGACACCATCACATCACCCCCTCACTGACACCATCACATCGCCCCCTCACTGACACCATCACATCGCCCCCTCACTGACACCATCACATCACCTCCTCACTGACACCATCACATCATCCCCTCACTGACACCGTCACATCACCCCCTCACTGACACCGTCACATCACCCCCTCACTGACACCGTCACATCACCCCCTCACTGACACCGTCACATCACCTCCTCACTGACACAGTCACATCACCCCCTCTCTGACACCATCACATCACCTACTCACTGACACCGTCACATCACCCCCTCACTGACACCATCACATCACCTCCTCACTGACACCATCACATCACTGACACCATCATATCACCTCCTCACTGACACCATCACATCACCCACTCACTGACACCATCATATCACATCCTCACAGACACCGTCACATCACCTCCTCACTGACACCATCACATCACCTCCTCACTGACACCGTCACATCACTGACACCATCACATCACCCCCTCACTGACACCATCACATCACCCACTCACTGACACCATCACATCACCTCCTCACTGACACCATCACATCACCTCCTCACTGACACCGTCACATCACCTCCTCACTGACACCGTCACATCACCTCCTCACTGACACCGTCACATCACCTCCTCACTGACACCGTCACATCACCTCCTCACTGACAGTCACATCACCCCCTCACTGACACAGTCACACCACATCACCTCCTCACTGACACCATCACATCACCTCCTCACTGACACCATCACATCACCTCCTCACTGACACCATCACATCACCTCCTCACTGACACCATCACATCACTGACACCATCATATCACCTCCTCACTGATACCATCACATCACCTCCTCACTGACACCATCACATCACCTCCTCACTGACACCATCACATCACCCCCTCACTGACACCATCACATCACTCCCTCACTGACACCATCACATCACCTCCTCACTGACACCATCACATCACTGACACCATCACTTCACCTCGTCACTGACACATCACCCCCTCACTGACACCATCACATCACCTCCTCACTGACACCATCACATCACCTCCTCACTGACAGTCACATCACCCCCTCACTGACACAGTCACACCACATCACCTCCTCACTGACACCATCACATCACCTCCTCACTGACACCATCACATCACCTCCTCACTGACACCATCACATCACTGACACCATCATATCACCTCCTCACTGACACCATCACATCACCTCCTCACTGACACCATCACATCACTGACACCATCACATCACCTCCTCACTGACACCATCACATCACTGACACCATCATATCACCTCCTCACTGACACCATCACATCACCTCCTCACTGACACCATCACATCACTGACACCATCACATCACCTCCTCACTGACACCATCACATCACTGACACCATCATATCACCTCCTCACTGACACCATCATATCACCTCCTCACTGACACCATCACATCACCCACTCACTGACACCATCATATCACATCCTCACAGACACCGTCACATCACCTCCTCACTGACACCATCACATCACCTCCTCACTGACACCGTCACATCACTGACACCATCACATCACCCCCTCACTGACACCATCACATCACCCACTCACTAACACCATCACATCACCTCCTCACTGACACCATCACATCACCTCCTCACTGACACAGTCACATCACCTCCTCACTGACACCGTCACATCACCTCCTCACTGACACCGTCACATCACCTCCTCACTGACACCGTCACATCACCTCCTCACTGACAGTCACATCACCCCCTCACTGACACAGTCACACCACATCACCTCCTCACTGACACCATCACATCACCTCCTCACTGACACCATCACATCACCAACTCACTGACACCGTCACATCACCTCCTCACTGTTACCGTCACATCACTGACACCATCATATCACCTACTCCCTGACACAGTCACATCACCCCCTCACTGACACAGTCACATCACCCACTCACTGACACCGTCACATCACCCACTCACTGACACCGTCACATCACCCACTCACTGACACCGTCACATCACCCCCTCACTGACACCATCACATCACCCACTCACTGACACCGTCACATCACCCCCTCACTGACACCATCACATCACCTCCTCACTGACACCATCACATCACTGACACCATCACATCACCCCCTCACTGACACCATCACATCACCCACTCACTGACACCATCATATCACATCCTCACAGACACCGTCACATCACCTCCTCACTGACACCATCACATCACCTCCTCACTGACACCGTCACATCACTGACACCATCACATCACCCCCTCACTGACACCATCACATCACCCACTCACTGACACCATCACATCACCTCCTCACTGACACCATCACATCACCTCCTCACTGACACCGTCACATCACCTCCTCACTGACACCGTCACATCACCTCCTCACTGACACCGTCACATCACCTCCTCACTGACACCGTCACATCACCTCCTCACTGACAGTCACATCACCCCCTCACTGACACAGTCACACCACATCACCTCCTCACTGACACCATCACATCACCTCCTCACTGACACCATCACATCACCTCCTCACTGACACCATCACATCACCTCCTCACTGACAGTCACATCACCCCCTCACTGACACCATCACATCACCTCCTCACTGACACCATCACATCACCTCCTCACTAACACCATCACATCACCACCTCACTGACACCATCACATCACTGACACCATCATATCACCTCCTCACTGATACCATCACATCACCTCCTCACTGACACCATCACATCACCTCCTCACTGACACCATCACATCACCCCCTCACTGACACCATCACATCACCTCCTCACTGACACCATCACATCACCTCCTCACTGACACCATCACATCACCTCCTCACTGACACCATCACATCACCTCCTCACTGACACCATCACATCACCCCCTCACTGACACCATCACATCACCTCCTCACTGACACCATCACATCACCTCCTCACTGACACCATCACATTGCCTCCTCACTGACACCATCACATCATCCCCTCACTGACACCATCACATCACCCCCTCACTGACACCATCACATCACGTCCTCACTGACACCATCATATCACCTCCTCACTGACACCTTCACATCACTGACACCATCACATCACCCCCTTACTGACACCATCACATCATCCCCTCACTGACACCATCACATCACCCCATCACTGACACCGTGACATCACCCACTCACCGACACCATCACATAACCCACTCACCGACACTGTCACATCACTGACACCATCACATCACCCCCTCACTGACACCGTCACATCACCCACTCACTGACACCGTCACATCACCCCCTCACTGACACCGTCACATCACCCCCTCACTGACACCGTCACATCACCCCCTCACTGACACCGTCATATCACCCCCTCACTGACACCGTCACATCACCCCCTCACTGACACCATCACATCACCCCATCACTGACACCGTGACATCACCCACTCACCGACACCATCACATAACCCACTCACCGACACTGTCACATCACTGACACCATCACATCACCCCCTCACTGACACCGTCACATCACCCACTCACTGACACCGTCACATCACCCCCTCACTGACACCGTCACATCACCTCCTCACTGACACCATCACATCACCCCCTCACTGACACCATCACATCACCCACTCACTGACACCATCACATCACCTCCTCACTGACACCATCACATCACCTCCTCACTGATACCATCACATCATTCCCTCACTGACACCATCACAACACCTCCTCACTGACGCCATCACATCACCTCCTCACTGACACCATCACATCACCCCCTCACTGACACTATCACATCACCCCCTCACTGACAGCAGCACATCACTGCCTCATTGTTACAGTTCTCATATGGAGTTGAGACTACAGGACTGCTGACCAAAGATAGAACTGGGATATTAAGTGTTAATCCTTCCACTACTATTGCAAACTGGAGTGTGGCTGCATAAGAATTGAACAATCACAGTAATAATAGACAGGGTGGCAGGTTATGAAGGGACAGATGAGAGGTCTCAGGATTGTGTAGGCAGATGACAGATCTCAGGATTGTGAAGGCAGATGGCAGATGAGAGGTCTCAGGATTGTGAAGGGACTATGGTGTGAGCTGGGTTGTCAGGTATGAAGAGAATGGGCAATCTAAACTAGCTGCACAGCAGGAATGACCAGTACTGAGGATATAGCAGGACACAGACTAAACAAGACAGGCAGGATAAACAAGAAATAGACAAATAGACAAACAAAACAATGATGAGATGGAGCAGTAGCCAAGGTGCAGCTTTGAGAGTTGGGAAGATCTTGTCATGGTGCAGGCTAGTGGCTGAGGTGCAGCTTTGAGAGCTGAGATGAACTTGGCACGGTGCGGCCACTGTGCCATGTAGGTATAGACAAAGTTCAATGTGGCCTATGGGATGGGATGTGGCTGAGACCGCCGGGATGCGGCTACTATGCCGTGATGGTATACACAAAGTTTGATGCGGCCTATGGGCCATGATGTGGCTTGGAGAGCCGGGCTGCGGCTACTGCACAATTATGGTGTAGTTGGAGTCGAATATGGTCTTGCAGGTGGGAAACATGACCCAGACAGGTTTACTCAGGCACTGCAGATAGATATACTGATTACTGAGAGACACAGCTTGACAGGATTTGTAGTATAGAAAGCCACTGGATCAATGCTGACAGATTCAGCATACTAGAACTGTGGAACATAAGACTGGCTAGAGTTCAGACTTCTGAGAAAGACCAACAACTAGTAAGTCAGACAGTATAACCTGCACTGAGTGCTGGGCTGGCTGTAACTTAAAAGATGTAAGGTCCAATCAGAGCCATTTCCTGCAGAGATTTTCCTAATGACAGGCTAGTGTTCACCCAAGCTCTCCAAACAGATAGATGATTACCTAGTGTGCACCTGAGAACTCCACGCAGACAGGCAGGAATGACAGGCTATGAGTTATACACAGACAAGACAGGATTTCCAGCTATCTGCAACAGCCAGCACAAGGACAAGACATGATACAGTGTCCTAGTAGCAACTATGACTGGGAACTGCCACCAAGATGATCTGCTAACTGCATATCCTAACAGCACCACCCCCTTGTGGGTGAACTCCGGACACTCCAATGTCAGTAAGGGGAGCATGAATCTTGGTGTAAACAGAGAATGATCAATGTATTTTATGATGTCTCTTTTTCTTCCCCACATATTTAGGCTTAACAATGGGGAGCATAAATATTTTACTATCGTCCACAGGAAGTTCCCCAAAGAATCTGCTATCTGCTACTGAGTCGTAGTCAGAACCAGTGTCATCATCCAAAGGCAGAATCATCCCCTTACTATTGGAAATTGAATGCTTCACATACTGTTAAGGCTGAGGTATAACTTAGTAGGGTATTCTCCTGCAACTGCCTTAAGGGCTGGTAATATCCTGGCAAGATGCAGCCGTGTAGCAGCTTAAATAGCTGATGTGACTGGAGTGGTTGAAGTCTGTGAGCCAGTAGGATGTGGTGCAGCCTTTGGGCCATGCAGCAGCCTTGAGGGCTGGAAGTGGCATGGCTGGTTGTGGCCTGTGGGCCTGAAGATGAGTTGTGGCCTTTGGGCCAGTAGCAGCCTTGAGGGCTGGAAATACCTTGGCTTGCTGTGGCCTGTGGGCCTGAAGATTTATTATTTTATTATTTATTACCAGTTATTTATATAGCGCACACATTTTACACAGTGCTTTATAGAGAATATCTTATCATTCACATCAATCCCTGCCCCAGAGGAGCTTACAACCTATATTCTATAACACACACACAATTTTGTGGGGAGCCAATTAACCTACCAGGAGTATTTGATATATTTGGAGTATTTTAAGAACAAAAATGACTTAAAGTTGCTTGCAGTTGGGAGATGGGGCCTGTATTAGAATGAAGGCCTGTGGTAAGAAAACGGAGTATGCCTTTTAAATTAACAATTTAAACTATAATCACAGCAGTTATAAAACAGAAATACAGGGATTGCTGCTTCCAGATAAAAACTTCAGTTTCAGTTTAAGCTACATCCACAGTGATTATAAGCTGTACATACAGTGCTGCATGTTAACATGCAAACCCTAGCTTAATATTTATAACTGCATTACGGAAAATATAAACAACCACAATTTTATAATACAAAAGACGTGATATATGTTAAAAATGCAAGCCCTTAGCTTAATTACGCAGGTACTGGCAATCATAAATAACAGCAATTGGATGATCTAAAAGACGTGATATATGTTCAAAGCGACCTCAACTTAATGTTATGAACCTCAGTACTAGCAGCTTAGTTAGGAAATGAAATATACCTATCTTAACACTTAACACTCTAAACTAGCATTTACCAACTCTCAGATTCCTGTTACAAATGTAACTGCCCAAAGATAATGAATTCCTTATCTCAGGGAAAGATGTAGGAAATGTAGCAAGGGGAGGGGGAAAAACAGTTAAAACAGCTAGCAACCCTTTTGTTATATATATATATATATATATATATATATATATATATATATATATATATATATTAGAGCACAAAAAGGGGGCGCCACAATTTGCATCAAATATAGACAAAAGTTTTATTACATAAAAAACAGACTCCAGGTCTATATATACATACACACACTGTATACATACACATACACAAATGCAGATGTGCAAGGGTATGGGCTCCTAGAGCAAATAGTAGGCCCAGAGGGGAATATTCAGACAATCAACCCAAACAAAGCCCCAGCGATTGGTACTTATCTGTCCCATTTGATCCTGTTTCTGGAAAAATTCCTCAATGTGCCCATACATGGTGCAATGCACCATGTAGGGTGACTGCTGATCCGTCGGCAGATGGATCGTACTGACACTGCTGGCAAGTGTGAGGTCCCCGCAGACCGCACGATAAGCTGGCCCCCCCTTCCTCCATCTGAATGGGATCATACATTACATCCCAGATCAGATGAACATGCAGGAACACCTGGGGATGTGATGTACGAAACTGTGGGAGCACGAAGGACGATATCATGCCCATACATGGCACGATCGCCTATATCGTGCTGATCTGTCGGTTCGACACATACTGTATCATGCTGTGTATGGGGGCCTTTAGAAAGAAGATGAGATGCAGCCTTTGGGCCAGTAGCAGCCATGAGATCTGGCAGTGCCTTGGCTAGCTGCTGTAACAGAGGACTGCAGGAAGTACGCTGGCCTGCATACTATGGATGCTGGATTGTGACCTGTGCCGCCAAGTTGACCCAAGCTGCTGGTGCTGGAGTGCGCCCTGTGCCGCTGTGTTGACACCAGCACGAGTACATTGGTTTGCATACCGAAGATGCTGGAGTGAGGCCTGTGCTGCCTTGTTGACACAAGCACAAGTACGCTGGCTTGCGTATGGAGGATGCTGGAGTGCGACCTGTGCCGCCGGGTTGGCACAAGCACAAGTATGCTGGTTCGCGTACTGAGGACACTGGATTGTGCACTCTGGACACTGACACAAATGGCAGGTAGTATAAATGCAGACAGTGCCACCTAGATGGCACAAACAGCAGGAACAATAAAGCTGACTGGATACAGGGAACTCAACTGTATACAGGAGACAATGCCAGTACCGGAAACACGTGAAATGCTATCACCGGCATCGGAGCAGCATTTTTAGCAGGATATGGACACAGGAGCCAATCCAGATCGATCCCAGAATGATGGACGGAGGTAGGAGCAGTCTCAGTGAATGCTGGCCCGACGTTCACTTTGCATAGCATTAGCAGTGCGGCAGCTTGTGACAGTACCCCCCCTTGATGAGGGGTTACGGAACCCCTAGACTCTGGCTGTCCGGAAAGTCCTGGAAGAATCTTTTCTTCAGGGTAGGAGCATGCAAAGAGCTTTCCGGGACCCAGGAACACTCCTCTGGTCCATACCCCTTCCAGTGGACAAGAAACTGTAGACATCCACGGGAAATTCTGGAGTCTAGGATCTTCTCCATGACAAACTCCTGACGCTCTTGGACAAGCACAGGTGGAGGCCTGATCGAACATCTAGGTATTATTAATCCTAAGAGTCCTCACTTGGGCAATAATATGAAATGGGCCAATGAATTTGGGCCCCAACTTCTGTGACCTCTGGAATAGATTAATGTTTTCACTTGACAGCCAGACCAAGTCTCCTATTTTGAATTGACAGGGCCTCCGATGTTTATCAGCCCACATTTTGGATCGACCTTATGCCTGATGGAGAGACTGATTGACCTTCCTCCAAACTGACCGTTGCCTAGAAATGGATGGAGAAGAAGGTGTTCTGGTTGTCAAGGACTCAAAAGAATTGCTTCTAGGATGCAACCCAGAGTTGCAGTAGAAGGGAGAGACAGAGGAAGTAGAATGGCAGGAGTTGTTATAAGCAAATTCTTCAAAGGGCAAAAGTGAAGCCCAGTTGTCTTATCACTTTGAGATGAAACAGTGATGGTACTGTTCCAGGGACAGAAACATCTCCAAAACCGGGCAACAAATTGTGTCCCCCTGTCTGAGACGATATCCACTGGAAGCCCATGGAGCTTGAAGACATGCTGTAAGAACAGTGCAGACAACTCCTTGGCAGATGATAACTTGACGAGAGGAATGTAATGCACCATTTTGAAAAAACGGTCTATGATGGTCCAGATGACTATGCAACGGGAAGACACAGGAAAGTCCACAACAAAGTCCATAGCAATAGGAGTCCATGGTTTAGAGGGCGTCGGAAGAGGACACAACAGACCTTGCGGAGTAGTCCTGAGGGTATTATTTCTAGAACATACATCACAGGCCAGGACAAATGCATTAGTGTCTCGAAATGTGGACTGCCACCACACAGATCTAGACAGAAGTTCAAAAGTTCTAGAAATGCCAGGATGACCACCTGCCTTAGAAGAATGAAAGTCCTTCAAAACAGCTTTACGAAGTCTCTCAGGGACAAAAATCACACCTAATGGCTTACCAAGAGGGGCGTCAGCTTGAGATGCCCTGAGAGAATCTGCCATGGTCCTGGTGACAGTACAATGGATCATGAAAGACGAAATGATGGTTTATTCCGAAGCCATTGGAGGTTGACTGACAGAGAAGCTTCGAGACAGGGCATCCGTTTTAATATTCTTGGACCCAGGTCAGAACGAAATCACATAATGAAAGCAGGTGAAGAATAGGGCCCATCATGCCTGCTTCACTTTGAACCTTTTTGCCATCTCGATGTAGGCCAGATTTCTGTGATCAGTGAGAACTGTCACTACATGGTTAGCCCCCTCTAACCAATGCCTCCAGTCCTCAAAGGCCCACTTAATAGTAAACAGCTCTCGGTTGCCAACATCATAGTTTTTCTCAGCTGAACCGAATTTCCTGGAGAAGAAAACACCCAGATTGTCAGGATCCGGCATGGGATCGACCTTTACTCACCACTGGACTGGTGTCTTTTGGCTCCGAGGCATTCAGATGTAAGTAGCAGTGGTGGTTTATGGCTGAGGATTGTCCCCGGGGTCCTGTGTTTTTTAGGCATGGGTGCAGACATGTTGGTTCATCTCACCTGACCAGTTTCCTCCAATGACAGTCTTGCTAGTCTCCCAGCTGATCTCATGTCCCAAAGAGCAGCTGCCTAAGGGTATTTAGGACCGTATCCTACAACAGGAAGTTGTATGAGCAACTGTGTCATTTTCCAGTGTCTGTTGATGCTACTTTGTTCCAGGTCTGTCCTTGTGTTACTCCTGTGATTACCAGTGCTGACTCTTATGCTCCAGTGAGTTCAGAATATCTCTCCAGTGCTTTCAGTAATTACCAAATCATTGTGCTACAGTGTGCTCAGAAAATCTCTCCTGTGCTTGCTGCAATTACCAAAGCATTGTGCTACAGTGTGTTAAGAATATCTCTCCAGTGTTGCAGCAATTACCAAAGCATTGTGCTACAGTGAGTTTAGAATATTTCTTCTGTGTTGCAGCAATTACCAGGCATTGTGCTCCAATGTGCTCAGAATATCTCTCCTGTGCTTTCAGCAATTACCAAATCATTGTGCTCCAGTGTGTTCAGAATATCTTTCCTGTGCTTTCAGCAATTACCAATTCATTGTGCTACAGTGTGTTTAGAATATCTCTCCTGTGTTGCAGCAATTACCAAATCATTGTGCTACAGTGTGCTCAGAATATCTCTCCTGTGTTGCAGCAATTACCAAATCATTGTGCTCCAGTGTGTTCAGAATATCTCTACTGTGTTGCAGCAATAACCAAATCATTGTGCTCCAGTGTGTTCAGAATATCTCTCCTGTGCTTGCAGCAATTACCAAATCATTGTGCTCCAGTGTGTTCAGAATATGTCTCCTGTGCTTGCAGCAATTACCAAATCATTGTGCTCCAGTGTGCTCAGAATATCTCTCCTGTGCTTTCAGCAATTACCAAATCATTGTGCTACAGTGTGTTTAGAATATCTCTCATGTGTTGCAGCAATTACCAAATCATTGTGCTACAGTGTGCTCAGAATATCTCTACTGTGTTGCAGCAATTACCAAATCATTGTGCTCCAGTGTGTTCAGAATATCTCTACTGTGTTGCAGCAATTACCAAATCATTGTGCTCCAGTGTGTTTAGAATATCTCTCCTGTGCTTTCAGCAATTACCAAATCATTGTGCTCCAGTGTGCTCAGAATATCTCTCCTGTGTTGCAGCAATTACCAAATCATTGTGCTACAGTGAGTCCAGAATATCTCTCCTGTGTTGCAGCAATTACCAAATCATTGTGCTACAGTGTGTTTAGAATATCTCTCCTGTGTTGCAGTAATTACCAAATCATTGTGCTCCAGTGTGTTTAGAATATCTCTCCTGTGTTGCAGTAACTACCAAATCATTGTGCTACAGTGTGTTTAGAATATCTCTCCTGTGTTGCAGTAATTACCAAAGCATTGTACTACAGTGGGGTAAATTTACTAATGCTCGATTTGCAGCACGATTTGAGGAGTGATTTAGTACTTCTCAAATTGACTCAAATCGAATGCAGTGAAAACTGTTTTTTTCACTGCATTTACTATGACTCGATTTGTTTTGTGATTTGCAAAACAAATTCCATTTGAGTCGGTTTTGAAGAGTGATTTGCACTTTGGTTTGGCATGTTCATGTACAAATCGAACGACGAATCACCCTTCAAAACGAACTGCAAATCCTCGACACACGAACTGCTTCATGCTTTCACTTTCAGCACGAGCAGTTCATTGTTACACAGATACATGCAGACATCAGTGAGATGCCTGCAAACAAGAAGTATGGTGGTTGCTCATATCAGCTTAATGACATAGCACAGGTGCTTGTAAAGGGTGGGGTTTACACTGAACCACAGAAAAAAAAGGATTCCCTCCAGTTCACTGCAGCAATATCAACAGAAAAATACTTAAATCCTACATGATAATAGAGATTCAGAGGTATTAGTTACATACATTTACAAATATATGAATAAGCGCCAGGCCATAGTCAAGGCTCCTCTATACTAGCATCCCTAACATTAAGGGGTTCATGTCCGAGAAGCAAGGTATGCAAAAAAATTCCAGCCAAGGACCATCCCAAGGGCATCACATGAAAAGGGGAAAAAAGGTGATAATGGAGTGTAAAGAATAGGGGCCCATTTATTAAGGATCGCATTTTGCAATGCGATCAGTGCATGCAGTACCGCCCATGATTACATTGAAAAATGCTATCATTGTGGCTGAATGTATGACCCGGCACATGCAGGGAGATGGGCTCTGAAAAGAGCCCGTCCCTGCGATGTGGCCGGAGCGCATTCTGGGCTGCTGCTCCCTCGGGCTGCACATGAGCGGTGCCCATTGCCGGCGGAGGGATCTGAGAAATCCCTCCGCCGGCTGAAATGCGGGTAAGTGCCCATAGGACACAGCGGCTAATGCTATCTTCAGATGGCGTTAGCTGCTGGGGTCAATATCTGGAATGCTTCGCATTCCCGATATTGATACATTTGGCAGCATCGCATCCCCCATAGAAACCTATAGAAACCTATGGGGGAGGTGGCTGCCGGCGGCAATGGAGGGATCGCAGCAGGAATCGGAGGTATTGGTACCTGCTGTGGTCCCTCCTTCATACATCCAGGGGGATACTAAGTATTTGAGGTAAACCCCAAAAAACAGGTGTTTTCAGCGAATTTACCTCAAATGCAGTTTGATAAATGGGCCCCTAGATGTGTAAAAATAAAATCAATAAGTGTTAATGAAATGTGAAAGAATTAAAATGACATAAATAATAAACAATTAGAAAAGTGATGAAAAAATTCTGTGTGAATTAAGTGGTGATGCCCTGAAAAAGGTCCAGCCAGAGCCACTCCGGGGGCCCCACTCCCAAATGCTCACCCCAAAATAATTATTGCTACATAATAGTAGCACCCACTCTGGGTCATATAATTACAAATTGGTGTAATGCATAATAACAGTACATATGTATGAGCTGAGAGCTAACTCACCTTGGAGGTACCCCAGAAACCTCCACATGGCACTATAAGGACCCAGCTCTCAAAGCTGCACCTTAGCCATTGTTCTGTCTCATCATTGTTCTTGTTTGTCTATTTGTCAGTCTCTTGTTTATCTTGCCTGTCTTGTCCATGTTATCTTGCCTGTCTTGTCCATGTTATCTTGCCTGTCTTGTCCATGTTATCTTGCCTGTCTTGTCCATGTTATCTTGCCTGTCTTGTCCATGTTATCTTGCCTGTCTTGTCCATGTTATCTTGCCTGTCTTGTCCATGTTATCTTGCCTGTCTTGTCCATGTTATCTTGCCTGTCTTGTCTAGTCTGTGTCCTGCTATATCCTCAGTAATGGTCATTCCTGCTGTGCAGCTAGTTTAGATTGTCCATTCTCTGCCTACCAGCTCACACCATAGTCCCTTCACAATCCTGAGACCTCTCATCTGCCGCTGCAAGTGTACCATGTCTATTATTACTGTGCTTTGTAGTGGAAGGACTGCCACTTCATATCCCAGTTCAATCCTTGGTCAGCAGTCCTGCGGTCTCATCTCTGTATGAGAACCGTAACATTATAACCGTCCAGAAAACCGCCGCTACTGGAGTGTTTTCAATATGGTCTCTGTCCTGTCAAATCTTGATCAAACAAAATTTGGAACCTAGTTCATGCAAACACTGCTGCTACAAGCCTTCCTAGGATTGTCCTCTTGTTTGGATGTGCTGTAGCAGCAAATAACTCAAGCCTCCCTGCCTTTATCGGACGCATCTAGCTATTGCAAGAATCCATCTAGAGAGGAAAAATTGGTCGGCACCCCAATTGTAAACTGTTCTACAACACCTCAGTCTTATGATTTGATGAATCCTGAGCTGATACAGGAATGTCATTCAAAGTCTGAACAGTTGCAAAATTTGTTGTATTGTACTAGTCAGTTAGTACAAAAAATGTTTGGGAATTTACCTGACTTTGAAGATATTCCATCCTTCCCAGCAGAAATAAAAGAGATGACCTACTTCACTTCCCTTACTTCTTCAATGCCACCCACTATGCAGAAGGAAGGTGGATATCAGAGCTACTGATGCCATACACTCTCTGAAGCCAAGCAGCAAAGGTGTAGGGACAATTGTCTATTTGTACTGTGGGAGTGCTGATCATTTTATTGCAGACTGTTCTTTATGTAAGCCTAGAAAAGATGACCAGCCTCGAAGTCTTAGGCTTCAAGTTGACAACTCGTCTTGTAAGCCTATTTCTGCCACAGACTCCGTAATCCCCGATAAAGGTGTCAAGGTTCCCTAAAAGAAGCCAGTTATTTATAATTGGTCACTAAAGGGACCAAATCTCAAATTTGGGAACCAATTAAACAAAGACTCTCATTGTACCAGCAAGGGTTCCGTTTGTTCCAATATTAAAGTCGATGTCTTGTCCTTGACAGACAGATACAGATGAAATGATGAATTTCCTGACAGATACAGATGAAATGATCAATACTTTCACCTTAGAAGAGGTGCCCAAAGTATCGACATCAATAGAAGTGTCTGATGTACGTACTCCAAAAGGAGTTTCCGATGTTTCAGTCATTCAGACCTCCAGTAGAGGAGTCTGATGTGCCGACCTCAAGTGACGAGTCCAATGTTCCAAATCCTGAAGGGGTTCCCGATGTTTCAATCATCCAGACCCCAGGAGGGGTATCCGATGTATCGACTTCAGTTAAGGTGCCGGATGTACTACCCTCAGAAGAAGTATCAGTAGTATCTCTCCCAGGAGTGGAGTTTGAGGTACCAACCTCGGAAGAGAGGTCTGAAGTACCGACACTAGAAGGAGAATCCAATGTATTGACCTCAGAAATGTGCAAGACATACCACCCTCAGAAGTAGTCTCCATAGTACCGCTCCAAGGAGTGGAGTTTAATGTACCATCCTCAGATGAGAGGTGCGAAGTACGGACACAAGGAGGGGAGTATGATTTACTTACCCCAAAGGAGAAGTCTGATGTTCCTTTCCCTAGAGGAGAGTCTGATGTATCAATTCCAGCTAGGGATCTTCAATCGGTCACACCAGACCAGGACCCTGATTGTTCCAATTCCCCATTGAAGATGAGGCAATTTCAGGACCTAATGCTTCAAGTCCCGGTGCTTCCTCCAGATCTTTCTCAGCATGAAAACATTTTGTTCTTGCTTTTAACATTTAAAGGATAACCTAAGAAATGGGCTGAGCCTTATATTAAATCTAATGACTCTATTCTCCATGATTCGATTAATTTGTATGTGCTGTCCTTAGCAGGTTTGAGGGTCCAGACATAGTGATTGCTGAGCCTTCTGGAAGTCCTATTTGTTCCACGAAAGGTCTATTCATGTTACATCTACTAAATTAACCAGCAAATTGCAACCTCCTCAAGAGTGTAGTGTTTCCTCCTCTCCACAGGAGTCTCTGCCTACATATCTCCACTCTGGATGCTTGTTACAGTGAATCCTTTGTGAATTTGGAGAAGAGAAAACTATCAGCTTCTTAGTCTATGTCACAAGCCGCCACAATGCTAATGCTGTGCAAAGCAAACGTTGGGCCAGCGTTCACTGAAACTCCGCCTACCTCCTGTCCATCATTCTGGGATCGATCCGGATTGGCTCCTGTGTCCATATCCTTCTGCTGTAAACGCTGCTCTGATCCTGGTGTCACGTGTTTCCGGTTCTGGCATTGTGTCCTGTATACAGTAGAGTTCCCAGTATCCAGTCAGCTTTATTGTTCCTGCCATTTGTGTCATCTTGGCGGCATGGTCTGCATTACTGCCCTCTACCGTTTGTTATCCAGGTGGCACAGACCGCACTCAGTGTCCAGAGTGCACAATCCAGCATCCTCATTACGTGAGCCAGCATACTCGTGCTTGTGCCAACCCGGCAGCACAGGCCGCACTCCAGCGTCCTCAGTATGCAAGCTAGTGTACTCGTGCTTGTGTCAATCTGGCGGCACACCAGCACCAGTTGTCAACTTGGTGGCACAGGCTGCACTCCAGCACCAGTGGCTTGTGTCAACTTGGTGGCACAGGTCACAATCCAGCATCCTTAGTATGCAGGCCAGCATACTTCCTGCAGTCTCCTGTTACAGCAGCTAGCCAAGGCACTGCCAGCCATCAAGGCTGCTACTGGCCCAAAGGCTACATCTCATCTTCAGGCCCTAGGCCACAGCCAGCCAATGCACTTCCATACCTCAAGGCTGCTACCAGCCCAAAGGCCCCATCTCATCCTACTGGCCCACAGGCCACAGCCAGCCAAGTCACTTCCAACCCTCAAGGCTGCTACATGGCCCAAAGGCTGCACCACATCCTACTGGCCCACAGGCTTCAACCACTCCAGTCATATCAGCTATTTAAGCTGCTACATGGCCACATCTTGCCAAGATATTACCGGCCCTCTAGGCGGTTGCAGGACAATACCCTACTAAGTTATACCTGAGCCCTTACATTATCACCTGCCACACATATATATTTTTCATGGTATTGTTGTGGTCCTCAATCATGGAGCCTGGTCAGAATCCAGCTCAGATTCTGACAGCAGAGATCCAGGTACTGATACAAAGGGTGCACGAACTTTCCCTCCATGTGGAGGAGACTCATGGTGCTACAGTCCCCACTGTAGTATAACCAAAATTAAATCTGCCTGATCGATTCTCTGGAAACTGTAAAGATTTTTTACATTTTTGAGAGCGTTGTAAGCTCTTCTTCAGACTTCAACCCAGATCTTCTGGTTCTGAGACTCAACAAGTAGGGATAATAATCTCATTATTACAGGGTAACCCCCAAACCTGGGCCTTTGGTGTTCCCTCACCCAGTCCGACCTTACAGATAGTTTAGACATTTTTTGCTGCATTAGAGTTGCTTTACGATGACACTGAAAAAAGCGGCTATGGTGGAGGCAAGTCTTAGGTCACTAAAGCAGGAGAACAGAGCTGCAGAAAACTACTGTACGGAGTTCCATAAATGGGCTGTAGATGCAGGCTGGAACGATCCAGCTTTGCGAAGCCAATTTCATTGGGGTTTATCAGACGAATTAAAGGATATCCTAGTCCAGTATTCTGCTCCAAGTTCCCTGGACGACCTCATGAACTTGGCTATTTGTGTAGACCAATGGCTCTGGGAACACTGAGTAGAGAAGATGTTGCCTTCTCAACCCCTTGATCTCCATTACTGATGGCTCCATCCGAGTCAGAAGAACCAATGCAGCTGGGAGCGTTTCGTCTCCGGCCGAAGAGAAACGAAGGAGATGCTTGTTGGGTTTATGCCTTTTACTGCATTGGTAGAAGTCATTTTGCCCAGCTTTGTCCTCTAAAGTCAGGAAAAGGCAAGGTCTCGGTAATCTAGGGGAGTTACATCTAGGCCTTGCATCCGTCTCCCCAGAAAATTCTGTCATTTATAACTGCAGTTGTCCATCTATCCAACAAGCAAGTCTCCGTTCCTGCATTTGTCGATAGTGGTACAGCGGATAGCTTCATGGACATGTCCTTTTTCCAAACATTGTGTCTGACCCCGATGCCATTATCCACTCCTGTGTCAGTGATATTGGACTGGATGGTACCAGTCTTTCTGATGCCCCAGTGTTCTTCCGGACTCTTGCAGCTGTCGATTGGTGTCCTACATCGAGAGGAATTGTCATTTCTTCTCCTGCAGTGTCCTTTGGCCCCAGTGGTTTTGGGATTACCCTGGCTGAAGAAACATAACCCTTTGATCTGGCAGACTGGTGAAATTCTAGAATGGGGTCTATCGTGCTTCTCTCAATGTCTGTCCCGGCCTATTCATCTGGCTGCTGCTGTCGCCTCTTCAGTTCCGGCTCCATATCGTGACCTAGCCAAGGTTTTCTCTAAGAAAAACCCTGATGTCCTACCTCCTCGCCATCGATTTGCTACTCGGTGCTAGGCTTGACAAGGGCAGATTATACACTTTGTCCATTCCGGTGGATAAAGCCATGCAGGACTACATTCAGGAGGCTCTGGATAAAGGTTTATTCATCCATCCAAATCCCCAGTGGGAGCAGGATTTTTCTTTGTCCAGGAGAAGGACGGATCTCTCCGACCCTGCATTGACTTCCATGGACTGAACAAAATCATAGTCAAGAATACATATCCCTTGCCGATCATGGCCATGCTCTTTGACCAACTTTGTGAAGCATCCATTGTCTCAAAGATTTATCTCAGAGGCGCATGTAACCTCATTTGCATCAGAGAAGGGGATGAGTAGAAGATGGCATTTAACACCCATTCAGGATGTGTCTTAGAGACAGCTTATACAGAGGTTCTGAGCAAAGAAAGAAAAACAAACACTCTTACAATACAAGGACAAGAACAAGACCAAAGAGGACCAGAAATCAGTTTACTTCATAACAGAATACAATACAGCTTCAACAAATCTAAAAAAAATCCTAAATAAAACATTGGAACATACTATTAAAGGATGAAACACTTAAAACCATTCATAAATCACATCAAACCAGAAAATTGCCAACAGACATAAATCACCACTTCACACAAAACCAAATGATTTTTACTCTGTGGGAAATGCAAAAATTCACCATGGGAAACGAAACAACCAAACCTATAACAACATTCTCCTCTAATGTAACACAAAAAACCTTCCAGATACAACAATGTATAACATGCGACACAAAAGGGGTGATCTATATATTAGAATGCCCCTGCAGAAAACAATATGTGGGCAAGACAATCAGACAATTAAACCAGAGGATCGGAGAACACAGAAGAAATATTTTAAATGGCTTTGAGATGCACAGCATCTGACAGCGAATCACAGCGTCTGACAGCGAATCACAGCGTCTGACAGCGAATCACAGCGAATCACAGCGTCTGACAGCGAATCACAGCGTCTCACAGCGAATCACAGCGTCTGACAGCGAATCACAGCGAATCACAGCGTCTGACAGCGAATCACAGCGTCTGACAGCGAATCACAGCGAATCACAGCGTCTGACAGCGAATCACAGCGTCTCACAGCGTCTCACAGCGAATCACAGCGTCTCACAGCGAATCACAGCGAATCACAGCGTCTCACAGCGAATCACAGCGTCTCACAGCAAATCACAGCGTCTCACAGCGAATCACAGCGTCTCACAGCGAATCACAGCGTCTCATAGTGTCTGACAGCGAATCACAGCACTTCAAACAACAACACAACCAAGATCCAAGTAAACTCATGTTCACAGCAATTGAATAAATAGAACATAATTGGAGAGGACGAGATCACAAAAAAAAAAATAAACAAAGCCGAAATCAAATAGATAATGACATTAGGCACACTTACACCTAGTGGCTTAACATAGACCTAGAGATACAAAACATACTTTAAACCTCCACTTCAAAGTACAAATAAAAATGAAGCATACTGTACTTTAACCCACACTTACAAATGAGAAGAATACAGTCTGCCAGCCTATGAAACTAATAACCTTGACACAGATAATACATTATGAAATCATTATCAGTAAGTACATAGATGGATAGATACAATTAGAATTAATACTACATTGCATAGTGCATGTATGCAACAGAAAGCAAACAGACAGTTTAGAAATAAACACTGATCTGGACCATAAAGAAGCAACAAACTGTCCATATAAAAAGATCACATACATCATAGGGTACAGTATAAATACCCCATTTATACGAAAGAGAACAGCAACTTAATTTACCCCTGTATCCCCCCATTCCTAATGTGTTATCCTCACCACCTATCCTCAACTATGTCAATCATCCCAAACCACACCCATCCCATAGGAAAATCCAATGCAATAATGGAAACAATTAACCAAGGGGGTACTTATAGGAGACCAGAACAGAAGCAGACCACACACCATGAAAAAGGCTATACAAAGCCGAAACACATTGGGACATGCTACATTCACAAACCAGCACCAGGAAACCAGCACTTTGCTCCCTAGAGCCATCTGCTGTGAACTCAGACACACAGAGGACGAAGGCGCATGGAGGCGATGAAGGACTAAAAGAGCCACAGCAAGCTGCGGGCGCAGCGTCAGCAGACAGTCACCACAGATTTGGGACACCATCCGTGATCTCAGCACATGGAGGCAGCGCAGGAAGAGACTGCCACGAACCACCAGCACAGCGTGAGTGGGAAGACGCCACCGCAGACCCCAGTACAGAGAGTAACATCCCGCCTAGCGAGGAAGGGTAAGTACCAACAGGTCTAGGCAGCCTGATACAACATCGAAAACACAATTCCGCTGACCGTCAAATCAATCAAATAGGGAGCTCCCTGTCTCGAAGGAATCGGTATGTAATACCGCCGGCCGCATGGCCGGCAGTTCGAATCCTGGCAGCGTCAGGCCGACAGAGGAAGAGATCCCGGCAGCGATAGCCCGACAGCTCTGGAAATCCCGATCATCCCCAGGTAAGTACTAACTAATCTAACCTACCCCCCTAACCCTAACCTTCCCTTAGGGGTGCCTAACCCTAACCTCACCCCTAAGTACCTAACCCTAATCCCCCCTCTAAATGCCTAAACCTAACCCCCCCTTCCCTGCTGCCTAAACCTAAGTCCCCCGGGGGGGTGCCTAACCCTAACCCCCCCTGGGGGTGCCTAACACTAACCCCCCCTTCCCCTAGCCTAACCCTAACCCTCCCGGGGGGTGTCTAACCCCAAGTCCCCCCGGTAGCCCTAAACCTAACCCTCCCCCCACGGCTGTCCGCTCGCGGCACCCCTTCGATCGGGATGCCGGGTGCTGGTCTCCTGGCGTAGGGGTAATGACAGGCGTCTAGATTTTCGATGCCTGTAATTTAACCCTAGCCGGGATTGAGGAGTTGGGAAGCCGGCGGTCGGTATTGCGGCTGCCGGCATCCTAAACGTATACCGTCTCAAACGTCTATCATATAACAACTACGATTCATCACCTAAGGAATAACAGGACAAGGGTAAACCATCCAACGGCCACTAAACAGAAGAGACTGGACCATTAAAACATCCCATAGACATTTTCCTTTAGTACCGGGACATTACCATCTCATCTGCATCCCCCCCCCCAATCCCTTTACCCTCACTATAACTCACAACTGTCCCTGTCTGTATCATGCTTCCAAACACACTCCTTTCCTCTGTTTCATATTAGGCACATCGTACTTGTCCTGTTTTTGTGGTGTCTAACTTAAACAACTTAAAGCCGGACGGTAATAGGGAGCACAAACTGTATCAGAACAAACCAACAATACTACAAGGTTCATTATTTTAAACCATATCTTAAAATTAAGATTTTAATAAAATAAAATACTTTATGAAGGAATATTGGGCCTGATTCAGAGCCGCTCGTAAGCGGCCGCTCGTTCGCTCCGAGCGATGTTTGCCCAACTGCGCATGCGTACGGATTGTAATACGCATGCGTGAACCAGTCAGTGCGGACGAAAATCGTGTGCTCGCAAAATAGCGAATGCCTGCTATTTTGAGTGACAGAATGAGGAGTTTGTGGGTGGTAACAGGGGAAGGTGCTTGAAAACGGGGAGTGGAGATCCGAACGCAGGCGTGCTTAAAGGTCAAAACGGGCGTTTTGAGGGTGTGCATAATTAATACAGCAGCGTCATTGACCACGTCACTGGGTTATTTTATAGCCAGAACTGCTCACAAAATTGTGGTAGCAAAAACCAACCACAAGAATAGCGAGCAGTTCATACCCTGGTCGATGTACTCGATTAATCTAATAAATAGCGGACATGACGTAGGATGCGAGCGGCCAGGGGGCGTATTTTTTCAAAAACCGACCGCAAGTTTTGTTCGCTCGTTCAGACATAGAGGCATGAACAGACCGCAAAGAGCGAACGGTTGATTTGAATAGCCACCCCTATTTTCTGGACGAGCGAGCACTAATTGCGTCCGGCTCTGAATCAGGCCCATTGACTGCATTACATTATTTAAAGGGAACAATATACATAGGTTGAGCTCTGTGGTATGACAACATTTTGAAACAGGACTTTGAGTGCCTAGTAATGGTGTTTGGCCTTTCCAACACCCCAGCCATGTTTCAAGAGTTTATTAATGAGGTGTTAATGGATTACTTGGGAGTCTTTGCAGTGGTTTTTTTAGATGACATCTTCATCTATTGTAAATCTGTGGAGGAACATCGGAGACATGTCAGGCAGATCTTGTGAAGATTACTGGATAACAACCTGTATGCCAAACTGGAGAAGTGCGAGTTTGATGTTAAGGAGGTATCATTCTTGGGCTACAGTATTTCTTTGCGAGGCTTCTCCATGGATCTAGGAAAGGTAAAGGCCATCCTGGACTGGGAACAACCCACTACGTTGAAGGCCATCCAGCAGTTTATGGGTTTTGTTAATTATTACCACAGGTTCATCAAGTCTTTTGCTGCCATAGTCTCCCCCCATCATGGAACAAACCAAAAAAGGAGCTGAGGTCATGAATTTGTCACCTGGGGCCAGTCAAGCCTTTGACACTTTGAAGGTGGCGTTTGTGTCTGCTACTGTCCTCTGGCATCTGAATCCAGGACTTCTATGTCACGACCAGCTGTAGGAAATTCCCTACTGAGGGGTGCAAGCTGTGGTTCAGGACTTGAGGAGGAAATCAGAGACGTGGGGCCTGTACATAAGATCTCCTCATCCATGAATACCAGTCGTTGACGAGACCTGACAAAGAGTGCAGAATCTAACCAGTTGGGAGGTGTTCACCAGTGACCCCTCCTAGTGGAATATGGGTTTAGCTGCACCCAGCTGGCAGGTCATGGTCCCTTGGTCAGGTAACTGGTACTCACAGATATAGAGAATCTTGCTAACGTGGCCCTAGAGGATACCCTCATATAGCTTTTGATATATACACCGGTGGACCTAGAAAGTAACAAGGCAGTGAGGACTGGTGCATGCGAGGTACAATGGGACTGAGGATTGAATGCTGTAGAGACACCGGTACAGGCTGAACGCTGTAGTCACTGCGGTACTATGGCTGGATGCTATGGTGACAGCGGTACTATTGGTGGATGCTGTGGTGACAGTGGTACTATGGCTGGATGCTATGGTGACAGTGGTACTATGGCTGGATGCTATGGTGACAGCGGCACTATTGGTGGATGCTGTGGTGACAGCGGTACTATGGCTGGATGCTGTGGTGACAGCAGTACTGTGGCTGGATGCTATGGTGACAGCGGTACTGTGGCTGGATGCTATGGTGACAGTGGTACTATGGCTGGATGCTATGGTGACAGCGGTACTATGGCTGGATGCTGAGGTGACAGCAGTACTATGGCTGGATGCTGTGGTGACAGCGGTACTATGGCTGGATGCTGTGGTGACAGCGGTACTATGGCTGGATGCTATGGTGACAGCGGTACTATGGCTGGATGCTGTGGTGAAAGTGGCACAATGATTTGGTAATTGCTGCAACACAGGAGAGATATTCTGAACTCACTGTAGCACAATGATTTGGTAATTGCTGCAAGCACAGGAGAGATATTCTGAACTCACTATAGCAAAATGATTTGGTAATTGCTGCAAGCACTGGATAGATATTCTGAACTCACTGTAGCACAATGATTTGGTAATTGCTCCAAGCACAGGAGAGATATTCTGAACACACTGTATCATAATGATTTGGTAATTGCTGCAAGCACAGGAGAGATATTCTGAAATCACTGTATCACAATGATTTGGTAATTGCTCCAAGCACAGGAGAGATATTCTGAACATGCTGTATCATAATGATTTGGTAATTGCTGCAAGCACAGGAGAGATATTCTGGACTCACTGTAGCACAATGATTTGGTAATTGCTCCAAGCACAGGAGAGATATTCTGAACACACTGTATCATAATGATTTGGTAATTGCTGCAAGCACAGGAGAGATATTCTGAAATCACTGTAGCACAATGATTTGGTAATTGCTCCAAGCACAGGAGAGATATTCTGAACACACTGTATCATAATAATTTGGTAATTGCTGCAAGCACAGGAGAGATATTCTGAAATCACTGTAGCACAATGATTTGGTAATTGCTGCAACACAGGAGAGATATTCTGAACTAACTGTATCACAATGATTTGGTAATTTCTGCAAGCACAGGTGAGATATTCTGGACTCACTGTAGCACAATGATTTGGTAATTGCTCCAAGCACAGGAGAGATATTCTGAACACACTGTATCATAATGATTTGGTAATTGCTGCAAGCACAGGAGAGATATTCTGAAATCACTGTAGCACAATGATTTGGTAATTGCTCCAAGCACAGGAGAGATATTCTGAACACACTGTATCATAATAATTTGGTAATTGCTGCAAGCACAGGAGAGATATTCTGAAATCACTGTAGCACAATGATTTGGTAATTGCTGCAACACAGGAGAGATATTCTGAACTAACTGTATCACAATGATTTGGTAATTTCTGCAAGCACAGGAGAGATATTCTGGACTCACTGTAGCACAATGATTTGGTAATTGCTCCAAGCACAGGAGAGATATTCTGAACACACTGTATCATAATGATTTGGTAATTGCTGCAAGCACAGGAGAGATATTCTGAAATCACTGTAGCACAATGATTTGGTAATTGCTCCAAGCACAGGAGAGATATTCTGAACACACTGTATCATAATGATTTGGTAATTGCTGCAAGCACAGGAGAGATATTCTGAAATCACTGTAGCACAATGATTTGGTAATTGCTGCAACACAGGAGAGATATTCTGAACTAACTGTATCACAATGATTTGGTAATTTCTGCAAGCACAGGAGAGATATTCTGGACTCACTGTAGCACAATGATTTGGTAATTGCTGCAAGCACTGGAGAGATATTCTGAACTCACTGTAGCACAATGATTTGGTAATTGCTGCAACACTGGAGAGATATTCTGAACTCACTGTATCACAATGATTTGGTAATTTCTGCAAGCACAGGAGAGATATTCTGGACTCACTGTAGCACAATGATTTGGTAATTGCTGCAAGCACTGGAGAGATATTCTGAACTCACTGTAGCACAATGATTTGGTAATTGCTGCAAGCACTGGAGAGATATTCTGAACTCACTGTATCATAATGATTTGGTAATTGCTGCAAGCACAGGAGAGATATTCTGAACACACTGTAGCACAATGATTTGGTAATTGCTGCAAGCACTGGAGAGATATTCTGAACTCACTGTATCATAATGATTTGGTAATTGCTCAAGCACAGGAGACATATTCTGAACTCACTGTATCATAATGATTTGGTAATTACTGCAACACAGGAGAGATATTCTGAACACACTGTAGCACAATGATTTGGTAATTGCTGCAAGCACTGGAGAGATATTCTGAACTCACTGTATCATAATGATTTGGTAATTGCTCAAGCACAGGAGACATATTCTGAACTCACTGTATCACAATGATTTGGTAATTACTGCAACACAGGAGAGATATTCTGAACACACTGTATCATAATGATTTGGTAATTGCTGCAAGCACTGGAGAGATATTCTGAACTCACTGTATCATAATGATTTGGTAATTGCTCAAGCACAGGAGACATATTCTGAACTCACTGTATCATAATGATTTGGTAATTACTGCAACACAGGAGAGATATTCTGAACACACACACACTGTATCATAATGATTTGGTAATTGCTGCAAGCACAGGAGACATATTCTGAACTCACTGTATCATAATGATTTGGTAATTACTGCAACACAGGAGAGATATTCTGAACACACTGTAGCACAATGATTTGGTAATTGCTGCAAGCACAGGAGAGATATTCTGAACACACTGTAGCACAATGATTTGGTAATTGCTGCAAGCACTGGAGAGATATTCTGAACTCAGTGTAGCACAATGATTTGGTAATTGCTGCAACACAGGAGAGATATTCTGAGCACACTGGAGGAAATTTACTAAAGGTCAATTTGACATTTTGAGTGATTTGAGGTGCGATTTTCATTTGATTTGGATTTGATTTTGCTTTTGGGCATTTACTAAAGGCCAAATTGAATGTAAAATCGGACTTTAAATCGAATTTTGAGTCAAATTGGCCTCAAATCGACCATCGGAAAAACATTGGTACTTTTACATAGCCCAACACACAAAACCCTTATTTACTATCATTAGATTTGAAATCGACCTCAAAATCGGACTTTACATCGAACTTCAAATCCCCAATACAATAGACCTGCTTCAGGCTTTCCATTTGAGCATGAGCAGGTCGGAGTGACACAGATACATGCAGACATCAGGGAGATATACCTGCATGTATCTCACTGTATAAAAGCAAATAAAGAGTTAAAGCTAGAAGCAAATTGACGCGAGGTCCCACCCACAAATTAGAACCAGCCCCGGACTGCTGAAACCCAGTTCTGGTTGACTAAGTACAGGGAAAAAATGACACAGGGTCTCCCTGTACTCAGTACAACCAGCACTGGGCTATGGGAAGCAGGGCTGGTTCTGGATTTACAGGGAAAAATTTGCGTAGGGTTCCCCTGTAAGATCCAAAACCAGCCCTAGACCCTTTCTAATAGGGGACTGATGCCACAGCCAGGGGAGCCCTATCACCGGCCCCCCAGCCACAGCATCAGCCCTGACCATTAGTCAGCCCAGGCCAGGGATCCCTGGGGAGTTGGAGACCCCTTCAAAAAAAGGGGTCTCCCTCTCCAGGGCACCCCTAGCCTGGGCTGATAGCTGGGGCTATCCCCACCACCCCTGGGTGGTGGGTTAATTGTGTAGGTGTTGAGTAAAAATAGATAAAACTAAACATTGTCTTTACAATAGAACTGCAGGTCCCAGCAAGCTTCCCTCGCATGCTGGTACTTGGAGAACCACAGTACCAGCATGCGGGGCATTAAGGGCCCACTGGGACTTGTAGTTCACCTACATCACACGAAAAGGGGAAAAAAAGGTGATAGTGGAGTGTAAAGAATACATCTACATGATGCCCTGGGGATGGTCCTTGGCTGGAATTTTTTTGGGTACCTTGCTTCTCAGACGTGAACCCCTTAATGTTAGGGATGCCAGTATAGAGGAGCCTTGACGATGGCTTGGTGCTTATTCATATATTTGCAAATGTATGTAACTAATACCTCCAAATCTCTATTATCATGTAGGATTTAAGTATTTTTTGTTGATATTGCTGCAGTGAGCTGGAGTTAATCTTTTTTTTCTTTGGTTCAGTGTAAACCCCGCCCTTTACAAGCACCTGTGCTATGTCATTAAGCTGATATGAGCAACCACCATACTTCTTGTTTACAGTCTTGAGAGGTATGAAGGGAGCCAGCATTGGGATCTTGGCTAAGATTTGGCCTAGTGGCTGAGGTACAGCTTTGAGAGCTGGGAAGATCTTGGCTAAGATGAGGCCTAGTGGCCAAGGTGCAGCTTTGAGAGCTGGGAAGATATTGTCTAAGATTCCCCACTTGTGGCCAAGGTGCAGCTTTGAGAGCTGGAAGATCTTGGCTAAGATGCAGCATAGTGGCCGAGATGCAGCTTTGATAGCTGGGAAGATCTTGGCTAAGATGCAGCATAGTGGCCAAGGTGCAGCTTTGAGAACTGGGAAGATCTTGCTTAAGATGAGGCCTAGTGGCCAAGGTGCAGCTTTAAGAGCCAGGAAGATCTTGGCTAAGATGCAACATAGTGGCCGAGATGCAGCTTTGAGAGCTGGGAAGATCTTGGCTAAGATTCAGCATAGTGGCCGAGGTGCAGTTTTGAGATCTGGAAGATCTTGGCTAAGATGTAGCATAGTGGCCGAGGTGCAGCTTTAAGAGCTGGGAAGATCTTGGCTAAGATAAGGCCTAGTGGCAAAGGTGCAGCTTTGAGAGCTGGGAAGATCTTGGCTAAGATGTAGAATAGTGGCCGAGGTGCAGCTTTAAGAGCTGAGACGAACTTGGCTAAGATGTAGCATAGTGGCCGAGGTGCAGCTTTAAGAGCTGGGAAGACCTTGGCTAAGATAAGGTCTAGAGGCAAAGGTGCAGTTTTGAGAGCTGGGAAGATCTTGGCTAAGATGCAGCATAGTGGCCAAGGTGCAACTTTAAGAGCTGGGAAGATCTTGGCTAAGATGTAGCATAGTGGCCGAGGTACAACTTTGAGAGCTGGGAAGATCTTGGCTTAGATGTAGCATAGTGGCCAAGGTGCAGCTTTGAGAGCTGAGACTAACTTGGCAAGGTGCGGCCACTGCCCCGTGATGTTGGTGATGCCCAACGATGAAATCCCGATGCCCGGCATACCGAATGAAGGTAAGGCAGGTGTCTTAGTTTGTAGTCGGGGGGGTGAAGGTTAGGTTTAGGAACCCCCAGGGTGACTTAGGGTTAGGCACCTTCCCGGGAGGGTTAGGTTTAGCCTAGGGAAAGGAGGGTTAGGACAGAGGATCTTTTAGCCTTAGAGGAAGTGGAGTTGGCTAACCTATAGACAGAACTTGTAGGTGGAATGTTCTCTAATTTTCAGGCCTATAGTGGAGCTGGTCAGCCTGAAAATCCCAGAGCACATTCTACTAGATTGTTGAGTGGATCCTGGGAGTCATGACATTGGGCCTCAACTGAGCAGCATTGTAGGGACCACACTTGCTCATCTGTTCACACATTCACTAGATCATTTGTGTTTAAATGGTGTGCACCCAGGCATACCAGTTTGGAAGGAAGGGCTTTGCATGGCATCCTATGAACGCATCTTCCCTTAGAGGCAGCTTTGGGAAATTCTTAATGTTTTCAGTTGTTATTTTCGGAGGACTATATTGTTTATTGGTTTCTTCCTTTTTATTTATTCCCCAGTGGCAAACGCGTAGGATTTCTAGAGGGGTGTTTGCAAATGCTTGATTTTAGAGTGAGTGTGCCCAATATATGGAGAGGGCTTAATTAACATTAACCAGATATAATATGTGTCATACAAAGTGCAGCATATGTCATAATACTGTCCTCCACTATGCACAGATTTGATTAGCACCTTCTGCTGTGGGTGGAGGGCTGTTTCTAAGGGGGTGGGGGTAATCAGGATGCATATGTTTGTAACCTTCTATTTTGTAGTTCAGTGTAGGCAGTTAGGCTGTCCAGTATCTGAAGTGTTCAGTTCTAAAGTGTATTGCGCATTTAAAATCAATAGTAGCATTAGACCAGCATTAAACCAAAGGTAAATAGATGGAAAAAACACTGCAAGCCAGCACTAACACAGATGGACTACACTCAAGCTACACAGTGAGTCAACACAATCATCAAAACTAACTCCTGCAGTCTGCATAACCTGCATACTCTACACTGATCTCCCTGGTTTGGACACTGCATAACCTGCACAATCTACACTGATCTCCCTGGTTTGGACACTGCATAACCCGCACACTCTACACTGATCTCCCTGGTTTGGACACTGCATAACCCGCACACTCTACACTGATCTCCCTGGTTTGGACACAGCATAACCTGCACACTCTACACTGATCTCCCTGGTTTGGACACTGCATAACCTGCACAATCTACACTGATCTCCCTGGTTTGGACACTACATAACCTGCACACTCTACACTGATCTCCCTGGTTTGGACACTGCATAACCCCCACACTCTACACTGATCTCTCTAGTTTGGACACTGCATAACCCCCACACTCTACACTGATCTCCCTGGTTTGGACACTGCATAACCCCCACACTCTACACTGATCCCCCTGGTTCGGACACTACATAACCTGCACAATCTACACGGATCTCACTGGTTTGGACACTGCATAACCTGCACAATCTACACGGATCTCCCTGGTTCGGACACTGCAAAACCTTTCTCCTCAGGTGCAGCTTCTTGCATTGAAATTTTAGTTTCTGAGAAACACCTGAATGCACATCCCAAACAATGTCATTTTGCTTTATATACACGATTACCCTGTCTAAATGTACTGCTCACCAGTGTGATATTTACTACTCTTCATTTGACTTGTTCCTCCAACACTATTTCCCTACTCTCTTCCACTACCTCTCTGCCTCATTGCCTGCCTCCCCTCTAATTAGCTGCATCCTCTGCTGTGCTCTCCTGCCCACCTCCTACTTTCTCTCTTGTAATCCTTTGCTCTCCCTCCACCCTGAGTCAGCCACCATGCCTTCTCTCCCCTGCCCCGTACCAACCATATCCATTGGCTTACACCTTCCCCTTAGATCTAGCCCACACGCCCTCACCCACAACCCAGACAATCTCATCCACATGTCCCCCGTCCCCTCCCTCCTATTATTCTGTGCTCTCTGGAACACCAGATACATCTGCAATAAATTGCCTGCTATCCACGACCTTTTTATTTCATACTCTCTAAATTTTCTTGCCATCACCAAAACCTGGCTTTCCTCCTATGACACTGCCTCCCCTGCTGTGCTCTCATATGGGGGCCTTGCCTTCACCCACTCTGTCAGACCTGACAACCGCCAAGGCGGCAGAGTGGACATCCTCTTATCCCCTAACTGCACTTTTTGCATTATCCCACCTAAGCCCTCCCTTTCTTTCTCCACCTTTGAGGTACGCTCTAGCCATCTCTTCTACCCCATTAATCTCCATGTAGCAGTCTTTGACCATCCCCCAGGCTCCCCCACCCAATTTCTTGACAACTTTGCTGCCTGGCTTCCCCATTTTCCTCTCTGCTGACCTTCCCTCTATAATCCTTGGTGACTTTAACATCCCTATTGACACAACAAATCCTGCATCCACCAATCTTCTTGCCCTCTCCTCCTCCTTTGGACTTTCACAATGGACCTCCACCACTACCCACTGTCTCGGCCACTCCCTTGACCTTGTATTCACCCATCTGTGTGCTCTCTCTGACTTCTCCAACTTTCCCTTCCCCCTCTCTGACCACAATCTGCTCTCTTTCAGTTTCTCAACTCCTCCCCTCACCCAAAGCCACAATCACCAGGCGCAATCTTGAGACTCTCGACCCTGCTGTCTTGTCTATATCACTTGATACTCTCCTCTATCAACCATGGCCTGCCCTAACTTGACGGCCTCCTTCTACAACATCACCCTCACTTCTGCACTTGACTCCATTGCCCCCACCTCCTCTATCCCCCTCCATCAGTCCAAACCCCAACCTTGGCACTCCAAACTGACCTGGTTTCTCCAAAAGACTTCCTTCACTTCAAGTTTGTCCTCTCTTCCTACAGCTCGGCAGTCTCCCTCACCAAGCAATCCTTCTTCCAGTCGCTCATCTCCTCAGTCCTCCAATCCCTGCTGCCTCTTTGGTACTTTCAACACTCTCCTTCACCCTCCCCTCCACCCCTCCCATCCTCTCTCACTGCATTTGACTTTGCCTCCTTCTTTTCTTCCAAAATTGGAGTAATTTGTCACAGTATTTCCTTCAATCTCTCTGCTGCAACCCCACCTCCCCCACTATCTGTACTTCCCAGCCACCCCATCTTGTGCTCCTTCAGCCCCACCATGGGCAATGAGGTCCACTTCCTCATCTTGTCCTCTCCCCCCTCCACCTGCCCCCTTGATCCCCTCCCTTCTCACCTTCTACGCTCCCTCTTCTCCACCGCCTTTCTCCCACCTTGCTCACCTTTTCAACTTCTCTCTCTCCATCGGCATCTATCCCTCATCATTGAAACATGCTCGTCACACCTATTCTTAAAAAACCCAACATTGACCCGTCCTCACCCGCCAATTACTGCCCCATTTCTCTTCTCCCTTTTGCCTCCAAACTACTTGAGCGGCTTGTCTACAGCCGCATCACCAGCTATCTCTCTCACAACTCCATCCTTGATCCTCTTCAAACTGGCTTTTGACTACTTCACTCCACTGAAACTGCCCTGGCCACAGTCACCAATGACCTGCTTGCAGCCAAATCCAGTGGCCACTTCTCTCTGCTCATCCTCCTGGACCTCTCTGCAACCTTCAACACCGTGGATCATACTCTTCTCCTCTGCACCCTTCAGACCTCTGGCATCTCTAACACTGTTCATGCCTGGTTCACCTCTTACCTCAGCACCTGCTCCTTCTCTGTGTCTGGCTCCACCCCCCCCCCCTTCCACCCTTCCTGTTGGTGTCCTGCATGGTTATGTCCTGGGCCCGCTGCTCTTCTACCTGTACACCTCCACACTAGGAGAACTCATCAGCTCCTTCGGCCTCCAATACCACCTCCTATGCCGATGACACGCAACTATATCTCTCCTCTCCTGAACTCTCTCCTTCTGTCCTCTCTCAGGTATCCAGCTGCCTCTCCGCCATCTTCTCCTGGATGTTCAAGCGCTCTCTGAAGCTCAACATGGACAAAACCAAACTCATAATTTTTCCCACTAAAAGAGTCTCCACTCCAACCAATCTCGCTATCACTGTTGACAACACCATCATTTCCCCTGTCCCGCAACTTTGCTGTTTGGGTGTCATCCTCTACTCCACCCCCCACATTCAATCTCTGGCTCAATCCTGTTGGTTCCAACTATGCAACATTGCTCGCATTAGGCCATTCCTCTCCCAGAATGCTACCAAACTGATTATTCATTCACTAATCATTTCTCGGCTTGACTACTGCAACCTTCTCCTTACTGGCCTCCCACATTGCCATCTTGCCCCCTCCAGTCTGTTCTCAATGCTGCAGCTAGACTTATCTTCCTCTCCTGCCATTCCACTTCTGTTGCTCCCCTCTGCCAAAACCTGCACTGGCTCCCATTCCCCTACAGAATCCTCTTCAAACTCCTCACCTTCACATACAAGGCCCTCTCGAATTCTACTGCTCCCTACATCTCCAACATCATCTCATTACATACTCCCTCCCACCCACTCCGGTCTGCCATTGACTGTTACCTCTCCTCCACCCTGGTTACTTCATCTCATGCTTGTATCCAAGATTTTGCCCGTGCAGCCCCCCTCCACTGGAATGAGCTCCCTCACTCAATCAGGCTTTCCCCGACCTTGCAGAGCTTCAAACGTGCACTGAAAACCAACCTGTTCATCAAAGCATACCCTTCCACCACATAACCATGTCACCAGGTCTCTGTCCCTCCTGCCTCAGCCATCTCTACCTTGCTTAGTTCCTGCACTCAGGTCCCCCTCTACACACTCATGCTTCATCTCATCTGTCCATCTCCCTTCTCCCCTAGATTGTAAGTTCCTAGGAGCAGGGTCCTCCTCCACACTGTCTCACAGCCTTCTTCTCTAGCACTTCTGTGACAGCCTTCACCTTCAGAGCTGTACTGTGTATGGAGAATTGTGTTGCTAATTGTTACTTGTGTTCTGTTTATATTTTGGTTACTGTATTGTAATGTAATGTTCTGTGTACCCTTTATTGTATGTACAACGCTGTAGACCACTTGTGGCGCCCTATAAATAAAATGTAATAATAATAACAACAACAACATATACAGGGCCAGAAAATGTAGTTGACCCATTAGATATAGCAGTAGGGCTGTCCTGCCTAAGATGAATGTTTTTATTTCAAATGTGGGCCCAATTCCAGAGCATTGGGACAAGTCCAGGAGTCTGGAGGATCGGCAAAAGAACCTAGCACTGCCCTGGACACATATGTACACATTGATTTCCTTGTGCACTGGATACTAATAATTATCCATATAGATGGTCTATAATAGTGCACCCCTAGCAGTGCATGTTTTCCTTATCTCCTAGTTGGTGCACATGTGTAATCATTACTGGTTGTGGTAATTATTTCATATGTGATACTGAGATCTTTAAAACATGCAGCTTTTGTAAAATGTGAATATATACTGTTATTGTGGTCATGGTGTGGGCTGGGGAGAGGAGTTTCCAGGCAACTGTAACTCCCCCAGCATTAACCTATGTTCCCTCTCTATACTGTCCTGTGGGTTCTGGTTAAACATAACTGCGGTTTATGAGGGTGAAGGACTCTTTCCACACTAATTTCAGCCCAATGGTTGTAAAAAGCAAATATTAACATAAGTACAAAAATGTTTTTTTGTAGTTTCGTCGTGATGGAAAAGATCTGGAAAGGTTAATGGTTTGGGTAAATAAATACCCCAAAGCTTTCCCATTATGGATTGGAAAATTTGTGGCTGCTTTGGTCATCACTCACCCAGAGTATGCTAAGGCCATATTTGGGAGATCAGGTAAGAACTAGGTTATTTATTTGGTTGTTCTTTTGCAGTGTTGAACCATAAAGCCCAGCTATATACCACAGTGATAATATGTGATAACCAGTCTGCCAGGACGTCAGGTAGTTTTATAGAGAGAGAAAAATTAACAGTTCCTGAATAACATAAAATGTTTATGAATAATAATAATAAAGATAATAATAATAATAATAATAATAATAATAAATAAACTAGTTTAACATAACTAAAGTCAAACACTTTCTTGATTAATAGGATTGCAGAGTTGAAGTGTTAATAAGTATATTGATAAAAATTCTGCATTTAATTTCATACAAACAGCAAGCATTAAAATGTTAAATGTACGATAGTTAACTACATGAGGAAACTATTAAAGATTGCTTTGGTCCTGTATATACAGCTGTACCAGGTGCTACACTTGGTACAGTCAGTAACATAATGTAGAGCTTAATTTTAATATAATTGCAAAAGTTAAATAATAATTATAAGTTGCCTGGGAAATAAAAATTGTTCTGAAAACTGAAGAAGAGAAAAATGTGAAAAAGAATTCACAAATCCCAGCACTGATTTTATATGATATCATTCAGAATAGTAGCAGCAAGTGACAATTAGGGGTTGTAAAAAAACCTTTCATTTAACTAATGACATATATAAAACATCTTCACTGTGCTCCATTGTTAATAATTAATCCAATCTCTACCTTGTGTCAAACAATGCAATGGTTTCATAACTTGAAATTTAAACATTGATTATATATAAAGCAACAAATATGTAACAGACAATAAACATCTATAACTATGTTGCCAACCAGTAGACTAATTTGTACCACTGAAATAAAAACCGTTCATCATTGTGATACAGAATTACAGCATCTAGTACCTATTATTTCATAGGGCTCTATTTATTAACATTATTTTTACTAAAATAAAGTTATAAATGCTGTTTTGTGCTGTCACACCCTTATCACATTATTTTAGTATCACCTATAGTTATTACAGGGCAATTGGAGTAGAATTAGTAAAATTCTACTCCAACCCCCAGTATCACTTATTTTTAGTAAAGCAGATCGCATTTCCCATAATTGTAATGGGAAATGTGATCCGACCACAGTTACTAAAAATAAACTGTAAAATAATACCGGGGGAAGCCCTGTGATAATAACGTTACCTGGAGGTGGCGTTATCCAGGGTCTCCCCCGGTTACCGGTCTCCCACTCTGCTCTAATGGGGAGAGCAGAGGCGGGAGCCGGTACCAGTAATCAGCTCTGTGGTCTAAGAAGACCGCAAGCTGATTGCTGTAAAAAAAAGTAAAAAAAAATTAAACATTTTTTTTTCCTTACCTGAATCCAGGGACCGGTGATCGGGCCTCCGGTGATGGCTGCTCTCCGGTCAGCTGGTCTCCCACAGTGCACTGGGGCCCGGTCATCGGGTGATCGGGTCCCAGTGCAGTATGGGAGATCACCTGATCGGGGAGCCCGGAGAAGATCACCGGAGGCCAGGAGGATGCAGGTAAGTGTAATGAAGGGAGGGGGGGTGGCGGGGGTCCGCGATCGTGGGGGGTGGGGCTTAGCACAGGGGGCAGGGTTTAGCATCGGTGGGGGGGTAGTAGCAGTGGTCGGTCGGCGCATGCGCGGACTCTAAGTCGCGGTATTTTTTCCGAAAATACCGCGACTAGAGTGCGGATGGGATCCGCAGGGACAGAGCTTTATCGCAAGCTCTGTCCCTGCAAGGGATTTATAGTAAATCCCTGTGATATTGCCTGAATTCGCAATGCGAATTCACTCGGTAATATCACACTACAATCCACATTCAATATGCGGATTGTAGTAAATAGAGCCCATAGTCTTATTGGGGTAGGACAATTCCTACGGTCCTGAATAATGTAATAATATAGGAATACCTGCTGGGTTCGGTGTTATGAGGTGATGATCCTGCAGATAAACCTTTGGCCCATAGTAAAGCCGGTTATTCACAGGTCCTTCACAGATAATAATGAGACACAGTGGCTGTAATCAAAATGGAGGGCACATGGTGTCTCCTCAGCTCCTGGTGTAATGTATGTCACTGTTATTACACTATAGGGCACCACAAGTGTTCCGCAGCACCATACATACAGCAATCAGATGGCACATGTTATCTCCTCAGCTCCTGGTGTAATGTATGTCACTGTTATTACACAATAGGGCACCACAAGTGTTCCGCAGCACCGTACATACAGCAATCAGAGGGCACATGGTATCTCCTCAGCTCCTGGTGTAATGTATGTCACTGTTATTACACTATAGGGCACCACAAGTGTTCCGCAGCACCATACATACAGCAATCAGATGGCACATGGTATCTCCTCAGCTCCTGGTGTAATGTATGTCACTGTTATTACACTATAGGGCACCACAAGTGTTCCGCAGCACCATACATACAGCAATCAGATGGCACATGGTATCTCCTCAGCTCCTGGTGTAATGTATGTCACTGTTATTACACTATAGGGCACCACAAGTGTTCCGCAGCACCGTACATACAGCAATCAGAGGGCACATGTTATCTCCTCAGCTCCTGGTGTAATGTATGTCACTGTTATTACACTATAGGGCACCACAAGTGTTCCGCAGCACCATACATACAGCAATCAGAGGGCACATGCTATCTCCTCAGCTCCTGGTGTAATGTATGTCACTGTTATTACACTATAGGGCACCACAAGTGTTCCGCAGCACCATACATACAGCAATCAGAGGGCACATGGTATCTCCTCAGCTCCTGGTGTAATGTATGTCACTGTTATTACACTATAGGGCACCACAAGTGTTCCGCAGCACCGTACATACAGCAATCAGATGGCACATGGTATCTCCTCAGCTCCTGGTGTAATGTATGTCACTGTTATTACACTATAGGGCACCACAAGTGTTCCGCAGCACCGTACATACAGCAATCAGAGGGCACATGGTATCTCCTCAGCTCCTGGTGTAATGTATGTCACTGTTATTACACTATAGGGCACCACAAGTGTTCCGCAGCACCGTACATACAGCAAACAATCAGAGGGCACATGGTATCTCCTCAGCTCCTGGTGTAATGTATGTCACTGTTATTACACTATAGGGCACCACAAGTGTTCCGCAGCACCATACATACAGCAATCAGATGGCACATGGTGTCTCCTCAGCTCCTGGTGTAATGTATGTCACTGTTATTACACTATAGGGCACCACAAGTGTTCCGCAGCACCGTACATACAGCAATCAGATAGCACATGGTGTCTCCTCAGCTCCTGGTGTAATGTATGTCACTGTTATTACACTATAGGGCACCACAAGTGTTCTGCAGCACCGTACATACAGCAATCAGAGGGCACATGGTATCTCCTCAGCTCCTGGTGTAATGTATGTCACTGTTATTACACTATAGGGCACCACAAGTGTTCCGCAGCACCGTACATACAGCAATCAGAGGGCACATGGTATCTCCTCAGCTCCTGGTGTAATGTATGTCACTGTTATTACACTATAGGGCACCACAAGTGTTCCGCAGCACCGTACATACAGCAATCAGAGGGCACATGGTATCTCCTCAGCTCCTGGTGTAATGTATGTCACTGTTATTACACTATAGGGCACCACAAGTGTTCCGCAGCACCGTACATACAGCAATCAGAGGGCACATGGTATCTCCTCAGCTCCTGGTGTAATGTATGTCACTGTTATTACACTATAGGGCACCACAAGTGTTCCGCAGCACCGTACATACAGCAAACAATCAGATGGCACATGGTATCTCCTCAGCTCCTGGTGTAATGTATGTCACTATTATTACACTATAGGTGACCACAAGTGTTCCGCAGCACCGTACATACAGCAATCAGATGGCACATGGTATCTCCTCAGCTCCTGGTGTAATGTATGTCACTGTTATTACACTAAAGGGCACCACAAGTGTTCCGCAGCACCGTACATACAGCAATCAGAGGGCACATGGTATCTCCTCAGCTCCTCTTGTAATTTATGTCACTGTTATTACACTATAGGGCACCACAAGTGTTCCGCAGCACCGTACATACAGCAATCAGAGGGCACATGCTATCTCCTCAGCTCCTGGTGTAATGTATGTCACTGTTATTACACTATAGGGCACCACAAGTGTTCCGCAGCACCATACATACAGCAATCAGATGGCACATGGTATCTCCTCAGCTCCTGGTGTAATGTATGTCACTGTTATTACACTATAGGGCACCACAAGTGTTCCGCAGCACCGTACATACAGCAATCAGAGGGCACATGGTATCTCCTCAGCTCCTGGTGTAATGTATGTCACTGTTATTACACTATAGGGCACCACAAGTGTTCCGCAGCACCGTACATACAGCAATCAGATGGCACATGGTGTCTCCTCAGCTCCTGGTGTAATGTATGTCACTGTTATTACACTATAGGGCACCACAAGTGTTCCGCAGCACCGTACATACAGCAATCAGATGGCACATGGTATCTCCTCAGCTCCTGGTGTAATGTATGTCACTGTTATTACACTATAGGGCACCACAAGTGTTCCGCAGCACCGTACATACAGCAATCAGATGGCACATGGTATCTCCTCAGCTCCTGGTGTAATGTATGTCACTGTTATTACACTATAAGGCACCACAAGTGTTCCGCAGCACCGTACATACAGCAATCAGATGGCACATGGTATCTCCTCAGCTCCTGGTGTAATGTATGTCACTGTTATTACACTATAGGGCACCACAAGTGTTCCGCAGCACCGTACATACAGCAATCAGAGGGCACATGGTATCTCCTCAGCTCCTGGTGTAATGTATGTCACTGTTATTACACTATAGGGCACCACAAGTGTTCCGCAGCACCGTACATACAGCAAACAATCAGATGGCACATGGTATCTCCTCAGCTCCTGGTGTAATGTATGTCACTATTATTACACTATAGGGCACCACAAGTGTTCCGCAGCACCGTACATATAGCAATCAGATGGCACATGGTATCTCCTCAGCTCCTGGTGTAATGTATGTCACTGTTATTACACTATAGAGCACCACAAGTGTTCCGCAGCACCGTACATACAGCAAACAATCAGAGGGCACATGTTATCTCCTCAGCTCCTGGTGTAATGTATGTCACTGTTATTACACTATAGGGCACCACAAGTGTTCCGCAGCACCGTACATACAGCAATCAGATGGCACATGGTATCTCTTCAGCTCCTGGTGTAATGTATGTCACTGTTATTACACTATAGGGCACCACAAGTGTTCCGCAGCACCGTACATACAGCAATCAGATGGCACATGGTGTCTCCTCAGCTCCTGGTGTAATGTATGTCACTGTTATTACACTATAGGGCACCACAAGTGTTCCGCAGCACCATACATACAGCAATCAGAGGGCACATGTTATCTGCTCAGCTCCTGGTGTAATGTATGTCACTGTTATTACACTATAGGGCACCACAAGTGTTCCGCAGCACCGTACATACAGCAATCAGATGGCACATGGTATCTCCTCAGCTCCTGGTGTAATGTATGTCACTGTTATTACACTATAGGGCACCACAAGTGTTCCGCAGCACCGTACATACAGCAATCAGAGGGCACATGGTATCTCCTCAGCTCCTGGTGTAATGTATGTCACTGTTATTACACTATAGGGCACCACAAGTGTTCCGCAGCACCGTACATACAGCAGTCAGATGGCACATGTTATCTCCTCAGCTCCTGGTGTAATGTATGTCACTGTTATTACACTATAGGGCACCACAAGTGTTCCGCAGCACCGTACATACAGCAAACAATCAGAGGGCACATGGTATCTCCTCAGCTCCTGGTGTAATGTATGTCACTGTTATTACACTATAGGGCACCACAAGTGTTCCGCAGCACCGTACATACAGCAATCAGAGGGCACATGGTATCTCCTCAGCTCCTGGTGTAATGTATGTCACTGTTATTACACTAAAGGGCACCACAAGTGTTCCGCAGCACCGTACATACAGCAATCAGATGGCACATGGTATCTCCTCAGCTCCTGGTGTAATGTATGTCACTGTTATTACACTATAGGGCACCACAAGTGTTCCGCAGCACCGTACATACAGCAATCAGAGGGCACATGTTATCTCCTCAGCTCCTGGTGTAATGTATGTCACTGTTATTACACTATAGGGCACCACAAGTGTTCCGCAGCACCATACATACAGCAAACAATCAGAGGGCACATGGTATCTCCTCAGCTCCTGGTGTAATGTATGTCACTGTTATTACACTATAGGGCACCACAAGTGTTCCGCAGCACCGTACATACAGCAATCAGATGGCACATGGTGTCTCCTCAGCTCCTGGTGTAATGTATGTCACTGTTATTACACTATAGGGCACCACAAGTGTTCCGCAGCACCGTACATACAACAATCAGATGGCACATGGTATCTCCTCAGCTCCTGGTGTAATGTATGTCACTGTTATTACACTATAGGGCACCACAAGTGTTCCGCAGCACCGTACATACAGCAATCAGAGGGCACATGTTATCTCCTCAGCTCCTGGTGTAATGTATGTCACTGTTATTACACTATAGGGCACCACAAGTGTTCCGCAGCACCATACATACAGCAATCAGAGGGCACATGCTATCTCCTCAGCTCCTGGTGTAATGTATGTCACTGTTATTACACTATAGGGCACCACAAGTGTTCCGCAGCACCGTACATACAGCAATCAGATGGCACATGGTATCTCCTCAGCTCCTGGTGTAATGTATGTCACTGTTATTACACAATAGGGCACCACAAGTGTTCCGCAGCACCATACATACAGCAATCAGAGGGCACATGGTATCTCCTCAGCTCCTGGTGTAATGTATGTCACTGTTATTACACTATAGGGCACCACAAGTGTTCCGCAGCACCGTACATACAGCAATCAGATGGCACATGGTATCTCCTCAGCTCCTGGTGTAATGTATGTCACTGTTATTACACTATAGGGCACCACAAGTGTTCCGCAGCACCGTACATACAGCAATCAGGGGGCACATGTTATCTGCTCAGCTCCTGGTGTAATGTATGTCACTGTTATTACACTATAGGGCACCACAAGTGTTCCGCAGCACCGTACATACAGCAATCAGAGGGCACATGTTATCTCCTCAGCTCCTGGTGTAATGTATGTCACTGTTATTACACTATAGGGCACCACAAGTGTTCCGCAGCACCGTACATACAGCAATCAGAGGGCACATGGTATCTCCTCAGCTCCTGGTGTAATGTATGTCACTGTTATTACACTATAGGGCACCACAAGTGTTCCGCAGCACCATACATACAGCAAACAATCAGATGGCACATGGTATCTCCTCAGCTCCTGGTGTAATGTATGTCACTGTTATTACACTATAGGGCACCACAAGTGTTCCGCAGCACCGTACATACAGCAATCAGAGGGCACATGGTATCTCCTCAGCTCCTGGTGTAATGTATGTCACTGTTATTACACTATAGGGCACCACAAGTGTTCCGCAGCACCGTACATACAGCAATCAGATGGCACATGGTATCTCCTCAGCTCCTGGTGTAATGTATGTCACTGTTATTACACTATAGGGCACCACAAGTGTTCCGCAGCACCATACATACAGCAAACAATCAGAGGGCACATGTTATCTCCTCAGCTCCTGGTGTAATGTATGTCACTGTTATTACACTATAGGGCACCACAAGTGTTCCGCAGCACCGTACATACAGCAATCAATCAGATGGCACATGGTATCTCCTCAGCTCCTGGTGTAATGTATGTCACTGTTATTACACTATAGGGCACCACAAGTGTTCCGCAGCACCGTACATACAGCAATCAGAGGGCACATGTTATCTCCTCAGCTCCTGGTGTAATGTATGTCACTGTTATTACACTATAGGGCACCACAAGTGTTCCGCAGCACCATACATACAGCAATCAGAGGGCACATGCTATCTCCTCAGCTCCTGGTGTAATGTATGTCACTGTTATTACACTATAGGGCACCACAAGTGTTCCGCAGCACCGTACATACAGCAATCAGATGGCACATGGTATCTCCTCAGCTCCTGGTGTAATGTATGTCACTGTTATTACACAATAGGGCACCACAAGTGTTCCGCAGCACCATACATACAGCAATCAGAGGGCACATGGTATCTCCTCAGCTCCTGGTGTAATGTATGTCACTGTTATTACACTATAGGGCACCACAAGTGTTCCGCAGCACCGTAAATACAGCAATCAGATGGCACATGGTATCTCCTCAGCTCCTGGTGTAATGTATGTCACTGTTATTACACTATAGGGCACCACAAGTGTTCCGCAGCACCGTACATACAGCAATCAGATGGCACATGGTATCTCCTCAGCTCCTGGTATAATGTATGTCACTGTTATTACACTATAGGGCACCACAAGTGTTCCGCAGCACCGTACATACAGCAAACAATCAGATGGCACATGTTATCTCCTCAGCTCCTGGTGTAATGTATGTCACTGTTATTACACTATAGGGCAACACAAGTGTTCCGCAGCACCGTACATACAGCAATCAGATGGCACATGGTATCTCCTCAGCTCCTGGTGTAATGTATGTCACTGTTATTACACTATAGGGCACCACAAGTGTTCCGCAGCACCGTACATACAGCAATCAGGGGGCACATGTTATCTGCTCAGCTCCTGGTGTAATGTATGTCACTGTTATTACACTATAGGGCACCACAAGTGTTCCGCAGCACCGTACATACAGCAATCAGAGGGCACATGTTATCTCCTCAGCTCCTGGTGTAATGTATGTCACTGTTATTACACTATAGGGCACCACAAGTGTTCCGCAGCACCGTACATACAGCAATCAGAGGGCACATGGTATCTCCTCAGCTCCTGGTGTAATGTATGTCACTGTTATTACACTATAGGGCACCACAAGTGTTCCGCAGCACCATACATACAGCAAACAATCAGATGGCACATGGTATCTCCTCAGCTCCTGGTGTAATGTATGTCACTGTTATTACACTATAGGGCACCACAAGTGTTCCGCAGCACCGTACATACAGCAATCAGAGGGCACATGGTATCTCCTCAGCTCCTGGTGTAATGTATGTCACTGTTATTACACTATAGGGCACCACAAGTGTTCCGCAGCACCGTACATACAGCAATCAGATGGCACATGGTATCTCCTCAGCTCCTGGTGTAATGTATGTCACTGTTATTACACTATAGGGCACCACAAGTGTTCCGCAGCACCATACATACAGCAAACAATCAGAGGGCACATGTTATCTCCTCAGCTCCTGGTGTAATGTATGTCACTGTTATTACACTATAGGGCACCACAAGTGTTCCGCAGCACCGTACATACAGCAATCAATCAGATGGCACATGGTATCTCCTCAGCTCCTGGTGTAATGTATGTCACTGTTATTACACTATAGGGCACCACAAGTGTTCCGCAGCACCGTACATACAGCAATCAGAGGGCACATGTTATCTCCTCAGCTCCTGGTGTAATGTATGTCACTGTTATTACACTATAGGGCACCACAAGTGTTCCGCAGCACCATACATACAGCAATCAGAGGGCACATGCTATCTCCTCAGCTCCTGGTGTAATGTATGTCACTGTTATTACACTATAGGGCACCACAAGTGTTCCGCAGCACCGTACATACAGCAATCAGATGGCACATGGTATCTCCTCAGCTCCTGGTGTAATGTATGTCACTGTTATTACACAATAGGGCACCACAAGTGTTCCGCAGCACCATACATACAGCAATCAGAGGGCACATGGTATCTCCTCAGCTCCTGGTGTAATGTATGTCACTGTTATTACACTATAGGGCACCACAAGTGTTCCGCAGCACCGTAAATACAGCAATCAGATGGCACATGGTATCTCCTCAGCTCCTGGTGTAATGTATGTCACTGTTATTACACTATAGGGCACCACAAGTGTTCCGCAGCACCGTACATACAGCAATCAGATGGCACATGGTATCTCCTCAGCTCCTGGTATAATGTATGTCACTGTTATTACACTATAGGGCACCACAAGTGTTCCGCAGCACCGTACATACAGCAAACAATCAGATGGCACATGTTATCTCCTCAGCTCCTGGTGTAATGTATGTCACTGTTATTACACTATAGGGCACCACAAGTGTTCCGCAGCACCGTACATACAGCAATCAGAGGGCACATGTTATCTGCTCAGCTCCTGGTGTAATGTATGTCACTGTTATTACACTATAGGGCACCACAAGTGTTCCGCAGCACCGTACATACAGCAATCAGAGGGCACATGGTATCTCCTCAGCTCCTGGTGTAATGTATGTCACTGTTATTACACTATAGGGCACCACAAGTGTTCCACAGCACCGTACATACAGCAATCAGAGGGCACATGGTATCTCCTCAGCTCCTGGTGTAATGTATGTCACTGTTATTACACTATAGGGCACCACAAGTGTTCCGCAGCACCATACATACAGCAATCAGAGGGCACATGGTATCTCCTCAGCTCCTGGTGTAATGTATGTCACTGTTATTACACTATAGGGCACCACAAGTGTTCCGCAGCACCGTACATACAGCAAACAATCAGAGGGCACATGGTATCTCCTCAGCTCCTGGTGTAATGTATGTCACTGTTATTACACTATAGGGCACCACAAGTGTTCCGCAGCACCGTACATACAGCAAACAATCAGATGGCACATGGTATCTCCTCAGCTCCTGGTGTAATGTATGTCACTGTTATTACACTATAGGGCACCACAAGTGTTCCGCAGCACCGTACATACAGCAAACAATCAGATGGCACATGGTATCTCCTCAGCTCCTGGTGTAATGTATGTCACTGTTATTACACTATAGGGCACCACAAGTGTTCCGCAGCACCGTACATACAGCAATCAGATGGCACATGGTATCTCCTCAGCTCCTGGTGTAATGTATGTCACTGTTATTACACTATAGGGCACCACAAGTGTTCCGCAGCACCGTACATACAGCAATCAGATGGCACATGGTATCTCCTCAGCTCCTGGTGTAATGTATGTCACTGTTATTACACTATAGGGCACCACAAGTGTTCCGCAGCACCGTACATACAGCAATCAGATGGCACATGGTATCTCCTCAGCTCCTGGTGTAATGTATGTCACTGTTATTACACTATAGGGCACCACAAGTGTTCTGCAGCACCATACATACAGCAATCAGATGGCACATGGTGTCTCCTCAGCTCCTGTTGTAATGTATGTCACTGTTATTACACTATAGGGCACCACAAGTGTTCCGCAGCACCGTACATACAGCAATCAGATGGCACATGGTATCTCCTCAGCTCCTGGTGTAATGTATGTCACTGTTATTACACTATAGGGCACCACAAGTGTTCCGCAGCACCGTACATACAGCAATCAGAGGGCACATGGTATCTCCTCAGCTCCTGGTGTAATGTATGTCACTGTTATTACACTATAGGGCACCACAAGTGTTCCGCAGCACCATACATACAGCAATCAGATGGCACATGGTGTCTCCTCAGCTCCTGGTGTAATGTATGTCACTGTTATTACACTATAGGGCACCACAAGTGTTCCGCAGCACCGTACATACAGCAATCAATCAGAGGGCACATGGTATCTCCTCAGCTCCTGGTGTAATGTATGTCACTGTTATTACACTATAGGGCACCACAAGTGTTCCGCAGCACCGTACATACAGCAAACAATCAGATGGCACATGGTATCTCCTCAGCTCCTGGTGACATCTTGGATTCAGGAGTGAGATGTAGTAACCAGGATGGAGGAAAGGCAATGAGGACGAGAGGGAGTATGTAGTTGGAGAAGGCCTTTTATGTAAGGGAAACCAATATAATCTATATGTATACATAAATTCTATAGAATTCAGGCGCTCAAAGCTTGGTAATGGTGACTATTACTGGAATTAGAAAAGCTGCTCCTAACAGTGAATAGCTCTGTACTTCCCACCTGGTATGAAAATATATAAAGTCTGAATATACCGTCAATTTATACAAGCCTCAGAACAACCAAAGGTCAGTGTTGATGGATAAATTAGTATCCACTTATCAGACAAAGAGTGCTAATTCTAAAAAGTATAACAATTTAGTGACACAATATAAATATAAAAAATAAATAAAAAAAAGATGTAAAAATAATTTATAAATCTTTATTTTTAAATGTAAGAGACACCCACCGCAGGGGTGAATCTTCTATTTTTTCACATAAGCCAACTTACATTTCTATACCAGATTGGCTTTTCATTTATATGTGTGTCTTTATATGTACATTATTTATCATTTATTTAATATCTTTCATTTATTTGTTTTATATTTATGTTGTATCAATAAATTGTTATACTTTTTAGAATTAGCACTCTTTGTCTGATAAATGGATACTAATTTAGCCATCAACACCGACCTTTGGTTGTTATGAGACTTGTATAAATTGACGGTATATTCAGACTATATATTTTATGTAAGGGGGAAGAGGTTTGAAAAGGGTTCTGTTGGGGAAGGGGAGCCAGTGCAGGGCTTGACAAAGGTGGAAGCAGATATGGAGCGGAGGTAGAGGAAGAGTAGCGGTAGTATTGAGAACACATTGGAGAGGAGCGAGATGGGAGCAGGGGGAGACCAGTAAGGAGAAGGTTGCAGTAGTCAAGATGAGAAATGAGCAGTAAGTGAACAATAGTTTTAGTGGTGTTCTGGGAGAAGAAGGGTCTGATGTGAGTGATATTACAGAGCTGGACCAGACAGGATTGGGCAAAAGATTGAATGTGGAGGTGAAGAAAAGGGAGGAATCAAGAATGACATCCAGGCAGCTGAGCTGTGAGCCAGCGGAGATAGTAATGTTGTTGACAGCAATAGAGAGATTGGGAGGCTCGGAAACTCACATATGACCTCACTGTGAGATATATTTATTTTGTTATCTGCAAGCCATCCACTTTATTTACAATTCACCTTTTGCTAAACCCAGTACTTCCTGACCTGCACACCGAATAGCAATTGACACACCATGTTTATCCAGAATATAAAATGACAGAACATCACACATCATACAATATAATTTGTGAGGGCCTATTCGCCACAAAGACACTCAAGTATTTTGGGGGCAAATGGGAGGAGAGAAATGGAGCAGTCATTAGAGAGTTTTTAGAGCTAGATATTTGATGAAAGATTGTTTGGAAAGTGAGAGAGCAGAACTGTAGGAAGAGGATGAACTTGAAGTGGAGGAAGTCTGAGAGGCATGCATGAAATAAGGAGAGAGTGAAGGAGAGGAGATGGTGGTCAGAGAGTGGGAAGGGAGAGTTGGAGAAGTCAGAGAAAGTACATAAATGAGAGAAGACAAGTTGAAGGGAGTGGTCCGAGACAGTGGTTGGTGGAGAAAGTCCATTGAGAAAGGCCAATGGACCAAAAGAGGAGGAAATTGTCAAGAAGTTTGGTGGACGCTGGGTCAGTGGGTATGTTAAAGTTACCTAGGATGATGGAGGGGAATTCATATGAGTGGTACGGGGGAACCCAGGCAGCAGAGTCATCAAGGAATATTGTTGTTTGCGCTACTAAGGTGTCTGTCACACCCATAGCTGCTGTTCACATGTGAGGTGTCCCAACCTCCAAGATAATTAGGAAAATGGTTCTATAATGATTGTATTTGGTAGTATAGACAAGTGTCTGTCACTTAACTATGACACAGTCCTGGTGTGATCCACCGATTACAGTCTCAAATGGGTGTAGGAAGGGTGTTCTAATCATGGTAGTTCCCAACATGTAGTTTCTATGTGCAAAATCTGTGGGCTGGATGTTCATCCTAATGGAACTTGCCCTTATAGTCTGTCCCAGGTATCATACCAGTATGGCAGAATATGTGTGGTCTCCAAATTCCATCAATCAGATGCTGCTGTGCATATATGAAATGCCTCTCCACCATAGATCGTGCAGCTGTGTTGCTTCTCAGAGCCCTTGTTGCGCAGGGTTTTTTCTAGCATCTGAGGTTCCCAGTGCAAATAGTGAAAATGTGCCCCTTCCCCCGCAAGAAGCAGTAATATCGGAAGAGCTGGTGTGGCCTCATTGTGAGGGGGTGTGGTCTCACAGTAAGGGGGGGCGTGGTCTCATAAGACCACAGAATATTAGCCGCTCTGACTGCTGATCCCAGGGGTGGCTAACCAGTCCGAGGTAAAGAACCCAAATATCTGCAGTTAAAGTAAAGAGCCGACAGCATGCATGCGCCAGAGGCATGTGCTCAATAAGGGGTGTGGCCTAGCTGTCACAAGGCCACACCGCATTACTGTGTGCACGCCTTTGGTATGACATTTGCAGGAGCATGATCTTGTGTCACTCCCATGTTTTTAGTCACGTTGGGTGTGAGCCCAGCACATTGAAAATACAAGCCAGATCCACATAAAATACACTGAAAAATACACTTCAGGATAAGACACACTGACACAAGCCAGATCCACATAAAATACACTGAAAAAGACACTTCAGGATAAGACACACTGACACAAGCCAGATCCACATAAAATACACTGAAAAAGACACTTCAGGATAAGACACACTGACACAAGCCAGATCCACATAAAATACACTGAAAAAGACACTTCAGGATAAGACACACTGACACAAGCCAGATCCACATGAAGCCCTAATTAACCCACCAGTTAATAAGGACATTAGAGTATTAGCTCCTTTAAATATAAATAAATTGTTACGGATGATATAGTACCCATTATCACCTCCTATTAGGGCAGTAATTGTACATAAAGAATATATAAATATTTATGTTTACATGATACAGTTGGTATATACCTTATTGATTAACAAATATATTATATAAAGTATTTTTGTAATTGTGTATTTGTATAATTAATGTGTAAACTGTGAGGAAGTTAGTGCAGGAGACCAAGCATGCAGGGTAGGGGCTAGTGTTTTTTAGTGTAGGAAAGGTCTCGAGGGGTTGAGGAAAATGCCAGAAGTGGCATGAGATGGCTCTGAAGGAGCTCGAGACGCAGATATAAAGGGAGAGCCGTTTCACTAACGGTGGTCTGCCGTTCCCCTCTCCAGTGCTTGTCCCTCTGACTTACCGGGGCTGCTTAAAGAGCTATAGTATTGGAAACAACTAAGAGTCTGAGAGGCAGAGACCAGTGTGGGGCAGCCCACGGTGATCGGTGTTTAGCGGCGATTGAGGAGAAAGGTGGTGGTGAGAGAGACCGCAGCAGAGGAAGCCGGGGACTGCTAGCTGTGGTTAGCTGAGTGAGTCCCCAGCAGCAGCAGCAGCAGAACGGATAGGCAGTAGCTGCCAGTATCCCTTCCTGATACCCCTGTGGGAGGCCAGCTTTCAGCCTGACAGTGCAGTGGCCGTGCAGCACAAGAGGAGGCAGAGCAGCAGTTGTTATATAACGTGGTGCAGTGAGTGAGTACAACCCCTATATCACAGCACACTCACCTAGAGGCTCCCCAGCCAGTCATTCAGGGACAGGATTGCCGGATCCATATTTAGTAGAGAGGAGGCTTATTAACTGTGCTCCTCCAGAGACCTCCTATATCGCAGCTAAAGTACTGAAAGTTTCCAACCATATGCTGTTATTGCTGCTATGCTTCAAATGTATAAGAGTTAGGCAGCAGCTAAGAAGTCTGGAACATTAACCTATAAGGTAGGGGGAGTTATCATTCCAAGCAAGAATAGTAATGCTGAAATAGTTAACCACAGAAGAAGTAGAGCAGGAGCAAAGATAAAGCTGCAGGTTATCTCCGTTTTGCCAGTAAAGATAACAAGCTGTTATGAGACCTAAGCTGACACAGTATAAGTACTGAGTTTCAATTTGCAAGAGATACATTTAATTCAAGGGTTAGGGAAACAATTGTAGCTAACTCTAGTTACTGTCACTGTACTGGACTAGTTAAAGCTATAATACAGGACACATAAACTTCTGCACTAACATCTGCAATCTACTGTAATATTATCGATGTATCAATTCTAAGCATCTTTCTTGGAGACTATACCAATTTTATTTAGGTAATTGGAACTGTGCCAGCATGGGTAACACTGCAGCCAAAGGCTTAGCAGTAATCTTTCCCTATCAGAACTACTGAAAGTAGCACAAACTTTACTGGACTCTAAGGACTCCTACAGTACTAGACTTTGAAATATATATATGTAGATATCTGTACTGACAGTTATAAGTGGTGAGAGTTACTGTTTAAAGATATAAAAATTGTATGAATTTGTGTAATAGATGGTATTTTTATTATCCAGTGTACCTATATAAGTGGAATATACCATATATGAATATGTTAATGTGTGCTAACATCATTTTATAAAACTGTAAATGAACATATGTATGTCTTCTGTGGATGTACTTACCTTAAGGTGTGTCGAAGTCCAGCTTGCCAGGAGTAAAGGATTAGGAGACAGGTGGTTTGGTTTGCAAAAGGCCATAATTGTGAAGTATTGTTTAATGTAAAGCACAATCACCACACACACTATCCAATAGAATATTCATATAGTTCATCATATCATTAGGCTTTCCCGGGTGAGCCAATAAAACATATACAATATAACCTGGGTGGAGGCACTGTTATATATAGTGTGTAACAGAGGGTTACATTTTGGAGGCACTGCTGAGATGCCATCTCCGCTCACTATATGTCCTAAATATTTGACAGCTGGCTGACAAAATTTACACGCTATATATAACAGTGCCTCCACCCAGGTTATATTGTATATGTTTTATTGGCTCACCCGGGAAAGCTGTACTTCGACACACCTTAAGGTAAGTAGAGAAAGATGCTTAGAATTGATACATCGATAATATTACAGTAGATTGCAGATGTTAGTGCAGAAGTTTATGTGTCCTGTATTATAGCTTAAACTAGTCCAGTACAGTGACAGTAACTAGAGTTAGCTACAATTGTTTCCCTAACCCTTGAATTAAATGTATCTCTTGCAAATTGAAACTCAGTACTTATACTGTGTCAGCTTAGGTCTCATAACAGCTTGTTATCTTTACTGGCAAAACGGAGATAACCTGCAGCTTTATCTTTGCTCCTGCTCTACTTCTTCTGTGGTTAACTATTTCAGCATTACTATTCTTGCTTGGAATGATAACTCCCCCTACCTTATAGGTTAATGTTCCAGACTTCTTAGCTGCTGCCTAACTCTTATACATTTGAAGCATAGCAGCAATAACAGCATATGGTTGGAAACTTTCAGTACTTTAGCTGCGATATAGGAGGTCTCAGGAGGAGCACAGTTAATAAGCCTCCTCTCTACTAAATATGGATCCGGCAATCCTGTCCCTGAATGACTGGCTGGGGAGCCTCTAGGTGAGTGTGCTGTGATATAGGGGTTGTACTCACTCACTGCACCACGTTATATAACAACTGCTGCTCTGCCTCCTCTTGTGCTGCACGGCCACTGCACTGTCAGGCTGAAAGCTGGCCTCCCACAGGGGTATCAGGAAGGGATACTGGCAGCTACTGCCTATCCGTTCTGCTGCTGCTGCTGCTGGGGACTCACTCAGCTAACCACAGCTAGCAGTCCCCGGCTTCCTCTGCTGCGGTCTCTCTCACCACCACCTTTCTCCTCAATCGCCGCTAAACACCGATCACCGTGGGCTGCCCCACACTGGTCTCTGCCTCTCAGACTCTTAGTTGTTTCCAATACTATAGCTCTTTAAGCAGCCCCGGTAAGTCAGAGGGACAAGCACTGGAGAGGGGAACGGCAGACCACCGTTAGTGAAACGGCTCTCCCTTTATATCTGCGTCTCGAGCTCCTTCAGAGCCATCTCATGCCACTTCTGGCATTTTCCTCAACCCCTCGAGACCTTTCCTACACTAAAAAACACTAGCCCCTACCCTGCATGCTTGGTCTCCTGCACTAACTTCCTCACAGTTTACACATTAATTATACAAATACACAATTACAAAAATACTTTATATAATATATTTGTTAATCAATAAGATATATACCAACTGTATCATGTAAACATAAATATTTATATATTCTTTATGTACAATTACTGCCCTAATAGGAGGTGATAATGGGTACTATATCATCCGTAACAATTTATTTATATTTAAAGGAGCTAATACTCTAATGTCCTTCTTAACTGTTGGGTTAATTAGGGCTTCATTCATAAAAATTGTTTTAAAAACCACATCCACATAAAATACATTTTGAAATCAAGAAGCACATAAATACATTGAAAAAACAAGATCTCAGGCTGCTTCCCCATTGGCTCTCAGTCAAAAGTGCCCATTATGCAGTGCCCCCTGTAGTTTTCCCCTTTATACATTTCCCCCTGTAGTTTTGCTTTGCCCTTATGCAGTGCCCCCAGGCTGGCCCCTTACGCTGTGGACCCAGGCTGGCCAATTATGCTGTGCCCCCAGGCTGGTACCAGCCCAGTACTTACTTGTACATGCTTGGTGCTCCACTCCCGCTGCCTCTCTCTGACTGGATCTAACTAGATCCAGCATCGACGTAGGGCAGGCTTCTCAAGTCATGACATCAGCCACACAGTGCATCATTGCGAACGCATGCCTCTGAAGCGCTTGGAGGCATCTTTAGCCACTGGTTGCTTTAGAGGCCTGCATTCCACAGCACGGGTCGGAGGCGGAGTGCACCGTGCGATTGCACGGGTCGCCCGCCCCTAGAAATGGCCCTGTTTTTAAGGCTATGGCTTCAAAATTAGACTAAACCGCAATCTGCAATTTAGGACTTACCCTAAATATGAAGGTTAGACCTGATGAGTGCCAATAACCTAAGTGTTACCCATAGACCTCGCTAACACTGCCACATTCTCGCTGTACAGTAGGGTATCACTATGTGACAACACGCTGTATGAATGTGGGGGTGATGAGCACCTGTGTTATAGTGATAGGAGAATAGTAGGAGATATATGATACATACACATCACTGTACAGTACGGTATCACTATGTGACAACACGCAGTATGAATGTGGGGTGATGGGCACCTGCGTTATGGTGATAGGAGAATAGTAGGAGATATATGATACATACACATCACTGTACAGTATGGTATCACTATGTGACAACACGCTGTATGAATGTGGGGTGATGGGCACCTGCGTTATGGTGATAGGAGAATAGTAGGAGATATATGATACATACACATCACTGTACAGTATGGTATCACTATGTGACAACACGCTGTATGAATGTGGGGTGATGGGCACCTGTGTTATGGTGATAGGAGAATAGTAGGAGATATATGATACATACACATCACTGTACAGTACGGTATCACTATGTGACAACACGCTGTATGAATGTGGGGGTGATGAGCACCTGTGTTATAGTGATAGAATAGTAGGAGATATATGATACATACACATCACTGTCCAGTACAGTATCACTATGTGACAACACGCTGTATGAATGTGGGGTGATGGGCACCTGTGTTATGGTGGCAGGAGAATAGTAGGAGATATATGATACATACACATCACTGTACAGTAGGGTATCACTATGTGACAACACGCTGTATGAATGTGGGGTGATGGGCACCTGTGTTATGGTGATAGGAGAATAGTAGGAGATATATGATACATACACATCACTGTACAGTAGGGTATCACTATGTGACAACACGCTGTATGAATGTGGGGTGATGGGCACCTGTGTTATAGTGATAGGAGAATAGTAGGAGATATATGATACATACACATCACTGTACAGTAGGGTATCACTATGTGACAACACGCTGTATGAATGTGGGGTGATGGGCACCTGTGTTATGGTGGCAGGAGAATAGTAGGAGATATATGATACATACACATCACTGTACAGTATGGTATCACTATGTGACAACACGCTGTATGAATGTGGGGTGATGGGCACCTGTGTTATGGTGATAGGAGAATAGTAGGAGATATATGATACATACACATCACTGTACAGTATGGTATCACTATGTGACAACACGCTGTATGAATGTGGGGTGATGGGCACCTGTGTTATGGTGATAGGAGAATAGTAGGAGATATATGATACATACACATCACTGTACAGTATGGTATCACTATGTGACAACACGCTGTATGAATGTGGGGTGATGGGCACCTGTGTTATGGTGATAGGAGAATAGTAGGAGATATATGATACATACACATCACTGTACAGTACGGTATCACTATGTGACAACACGCTGTATGAATGTGGGGTGATGGGCACCTGTGTTATGGTGATAGGAGAATAGTAGGAGATATATGATACATACACATCACTGTACAGTACGGTATCACTATGTGACAACACGCTGTATGAATGTGGGGTGATGGGCACCTGTGTTATGGTGATAGGAGAATAGTAGGAGATATATGATACATACACATCACTGTACAGTAGGGTATCACTATGTGACAACACGCTGTATGAATGTGGGGTGATGGGCACCTGTGTTATGGTGATAGGAGAATAGTAGGAGATATATGATACATACACATCACTGTACAGTATGGTATCACTATGTGACAACACGCTGTATGAATGTGGGGTGATGGGCACCTGTGTTATGGTGATAGGAGAATAGTAGGAGATATATGATACATACACATCACTGTACAGTATGGTATCACTATGTGACAACACGCTGTATGAATGTGGGGGTGATGGGTACCTGTGTTATGGTGATAGGAGAATAGTAGGAGATATATGATACATACACATCACTGTACAGTAGGGTATCACTATGTGACAACACGCTGTATGAATGTGGGGTGATGGGCACCTGTGTTATGGTGATAGGAGAATAGTAGGAGATATATGATACATACACATCACTGTACAGTACGGTATCACTATGTGACAACACGCTGTATGAATGTGGGGTGATGGGCACCTGTGTTATGGTGATAGGAGAATAGTAGGAGATATATGATACATACACATCACTGTACAGTACGGTATCACTATGTGACAACACGCTGTATGAATGTGGGGTGATGGGCACCTGTGTTATGGTGATAGGAGAATAGTAGGAGATATATGATACATACACATCACTGTACAGTATGGTATCACTATGTGACAACACGCTGTATGAATGTGGGGTGATGGGCACCTGTGTTATGGTGATAGGAGAATAGTAGGAGATATATGATACATACACATCACTGTACAGTATGGTATCACTATGTGACAACACGCTGTATGAATGTGGGGTGATGGGCACCTGTGTTATGGTGATAGGAGAATAGTAGAAGATATATGATACATACACATCACTGTACAGTACGGTATCACTATGTGACAATACGCTGTATGAATGTGGGGTGATGGGCACCTGTGTTATGGTGATAGGAGAATAGTAGGAGATATATGATACATACACATCACTGTACAGTACGGTATCACTATGTGACAACACGCTGTATGAATGTGGGGTGATGGGCACCTGTGTTATGGTGATAGGAGAATAGTAGGAGATATATGATACATACACATCACTGTACAGTATGGTATCACTATGTGACAACACGCTGTATGAATGTGGGGTGATGGGCACCTGTGTTATGGTGATAGGAGAATAGTAGGAGATATATGATACATACACATCACTGTACAGTACGGTATCACTATGTGACAACACGCTGTATGAATGTGGGGTGATGGGCACCTGTGTTATGGTGATAGGAGAATAGTAGGAGATATATGATACATATACATCACTGTACAGTATGGTATCACTATGTGACAACACGCTGTATGAATGTGGGGTGATGGGCACCTGTGTTATGGTGATAGGAGAATAGTAGGAGATATATGATACATACACATCACTGTACAGTATGGTATCACTATGTGACAACACGCTGTATGAATGTGGGGTGATGGGCACCTGTGTTATGGTGATAGGAGAATAGTAGGAGATATATGATACATACACATCACTGTACAGTATGGTATCACTATGTGACAACACGCTGTATGAATGTGGGGTGATGGGCACCTGTGTTATGGTGATAGGAGAATAGTAGGAGATATATGATACATACACATCACTGTACAGTACGGTATCACTATGTGACAACACGCTGTATGAATGTGGGGTGATGGGCACCTGTGTTATGGTGATAGGAGAATAGTAGGAGATATATGATACATACACATCACTGTACAGTATGGTATCACTATGTGACAACACGCTGTATGAATGTGGGGTGATGGGCACCTGTGTTATGGTGATAGGAGAAAAGTAGGAGATATATGATACATATACATCACTGTACAGTACGGTATCACTATGTGACAACACGCTGTATGAATGTGGGGTGATGGGCACCTGTGTTATGGTGATAGGAGAATAGTAGGAGATATATGATACATACACATCACTGTACAGTAGGGTATCACTATGTGACAACACGCTGTATGAATGTGGGGTGATGGGCACCTGTGTTATAGTGATAGGAGAATAGTAGGAGATATATGATACATACACATCACTGTACAGTACGGTATCACTATGTGACAACACGCTGTATGAATGTGGGGTGATGGGCACCTGTGTTATAGTGATAGGAGAATAGTAGGAGATATATGATACATACACATCACTGTACAGTACGGTATCACTATGTGACAACACGCTGTATGAATGTGGGGTGATGGGCACCTGTGTTATGGTGATAGGAGAATAGTAGGAGATATATGATACATACACATCACTGTACAGTACGGTATCACTATGTGACAACACGCTGTATGAATGTGGGGTGATGGGCACCTGTGTTATTGTGATAGGAGAATAGTAGGAGATATATGATACATACACATCACTGTACAGTATGGTATCACTATGTGACAACACGCTGTATGAATGTGGGGTGATGGGCACCTGTGTTATGGTGATAGGAGAATAGTAGGAGATATATGATACATACACATCACTGTACAGTATGGTATCACTATGTGACAACACGCTGTATGAATGTGGGGTGATGGGCACCTGTGTTATGGTGATAGGAGAATAGTAGGAGATATATGATACATACACATCACTGTACAGTATGGTATCACTATGTGACAACACGCTGTATGAATGTGGGGTGATGGGCACCTGTGTTATGGTGATAGGAGAATAGTAGGAGATATATGATACATACACATCACTGTACAGTATGGTATCACTATGTGACAACACGCTGTATGAATGTGGGGTGATGGGCACCTGTGTTATGGTGATAGGAGAATAGTAGGAGATATATGATACATACACATCACTGTACAGTATGGTATCACTATGTGACAACACGCTGTATGAATGTGGGGTGATGGGCACCTGTGTTATGGTGATAGGAGAATAGTAGGAGATATATGATACATACACATCACTGTACAGTAGGGTATCACTATGTGACAACACGCTGTATGAATGTGGGGTGATGGGCACCTGTGTTATAGTGATAGGAGAATAGTAGGAGATATATGATACATACACATCACTGTACAGTAGGGTATCACTATGTGACAACACGCTGTATGAATGTGGGGTGATGGGCACCTGTGTTATGGTGATAGGAGAATAGTAGGAGATATATGATACATACACATCACTGTACAGTACGGTATCACTATGTGACAACACGCTGTATGAATGTGGGGTGATGGGCACCTGTGTTATGGTGATAGGAGAATAGTAGGAGATATATGATACATACACATCACTGTACAGTATGGTATCACTATGTGACAACACGCTGTATGAATGTGGGGTGATGGGCACCTGTGTTATGGTGATAGGAGAATAGTAGGAGATATATGATACATACACATCACTGTACAGTAGGGTATCACTATGTGACAACACGCTGTATGAATGTGGGGTGATGGGCACCTGTGTTATGGTGATAGGAGAATAGTAGGAGATATATGATACATACACATCACTGTACAGTATGGTATCACTATGTGACAACACGCTGTATGAATGTGGGGTGATGGGCACCTGTGTTATGGTGATAGGAGAATAGTAGGAGATATATGATACATACACATCACTGTACAGTAGGGTATCACTATGTGACAACACGCTGTATGAATGTGGGGTGATGGGCACCTGTGTTATGGTGATAGGAGAATAGTAGGAGATAAATGATACATACACATCACTGTACAGTAGGGTATCACTATGTGACAACACGCTGTATGAATGTGGGGGTGATGGGCACCTGTGTTATGGTGATAGGAGCATAGTAGGAGATATATGATACATACACATCACTGTACAGTAGGGTATCACTATGTGACAACACGCTGTATGAATGTGGGGTGATGGGCACCTGTGTTATGGTGATAGGAGAATAGTAGGAGATATATGATACATATACATCACTGTACAGTAGGGTATCACTATGTGACAACACGCTGTATGAATGTGGGGTGATGGGCACCTGTGTTATGGTGATAGGAGAATAGTAGGAGATATATGATACATACACATCACTGTACAGTATGGTATCACTATGTGACAACACGCTGTATGAATGTGGGGTGATGGGCACCTGTGTTATGGTGATAGGAGAATAGTAGGAGATATATGATACATATACATCACTGTACAGTATGGTATCACTATGTGACAACACGCTGTATGAATGTGGGGTGATGGGCACCTGTGTTATGGTGATAGGAGAATAGTAGGAGATATATGATACATACACATCACTGTACAGTATGGTATCACTATGTGACAACACGCTGTATGAATGTGGGGTGATGGGCACCTGTGTTATGGTGATAGGAGAATAGTAGGAGATATATGATACATACACATCACTGTACAGTAGGGTATCACTATGTGACAACACGCTGTATGAATGTGGGGTGATGGGCACCTGTGTTATGGTGATAGGAGAATAGTAGGAGATATATGATACATACACATCACTGTACAGTAGGGTATCACTATGTGACAACACGCTGTATGAATGTGGGGTGATGGGCACCTGTGTTATGGTGATAGGAGAATAGTAGGAGATATATGATACATACACATCACTGTACAGTAGGGTATCACTATGTGACAACATGCTGTATGAATGTGGGGTGATGGGCACCTGTGTTATGGTGATAGGAGAATAGTAGGAGATATATGATACATACACATCACTGTACAGTACGGTATCACTATGTGACAACACGCTGTATGAATGTGGGGTGATGGGCACCTGTGTTACGGTGATAGGAGAATAGTAGGAGATATATGATACATACACATCACTGTACAGTACGGTATCACTATGTGACAACACGCTGTATGAATGTGGGGTGATGGGCACCTGTGTTAAGGTGATAGGAGAATAGTAGGAGATATATGATACATACACATCACTGTACAGTATGGTATCACTATGTGACAACACGCTGTATGAATGTGGGGTGATGGGCACCTGTGTTATGGTGATAGGAGAATAGTAGGAGATATATGATACATACACATCACTGTACAGTACGGTATCACTATGTGACAACACGCTGTATGAATGTGGGGTGATGGGCACCTGTGTTATGGTGATAGGAGAATAGTAGGAGATATATGATACATACACATCACTGTACAGTATGGTATCACTATGTGACAACACGCTGTATGAATGTGGGGGAGATGAGCACCTGTGTTATAGTGATAGAAGAATAGTAGGAGATATATGATACATACACATCACTGTACAGTACGGTATCACTATGTGACAACATGCTGTATGAATGTGGGGTGATGGGCACCTGTGTTATGGTGATAGGAGAATAGTAGGAGATATATGATACATACACATCACTGTACAGTAGGGTATCACTATGTGACAACACGCTGTATGAATGTGGGGTGATGGGCACCTGTGTTATAGTGATAGGAGAATAGTAGGAGATATATGATACATATACATCACTGTACAGTAGGGTATCACTATGTGATAACATGCTGTATGAATGTGGGGTGATGGGCACCTGTGTTATAGTGATAGGAGAATAGTAGGAGATATATGATACATATACATCACTGTACAGTAGGGTATCACTATGTGACAACACGCTGTATGAATGTGGGGTGATGGGCACCTGTGTTATGGTGATAGGAGAATAGTAGGAGATATATGATACATATACATCACTGTACAGTATGGTATCACTATGTGACAACACGCTGTATGAATGTGGGGGTGATGAGCACCTGTGTTATGGTGATAGGAGAATAGTAGGAGATATATGATACATACACATCACTGTACAGTAGGGTATCACTATGTGACAACACGCTGTATGAATGTGGGGGTGATGGGCACCTGTGTTATGGTGATAGGAGAATAGTAGGAGATATATGATACATATACATCACTGTACAGTAGGGTATCACTATGTGACAACACGCTGTATGAATGTGGGGTGATGGGCACCTGTGTTATGGTGATAGGAGAATAGTAGGAGATATATGATACATACACATCACTGTACAGTAGGGTATCACTATGTGACAACACGCTGTATGAATGTGGGGTGATGGGCACCTGTGTTATGGTGATAGGAGAATAGTAGGAGATATATGATACATACACATCACTGTACAGTAGGGTATCACTATGTGACAACACGCTGTATGAATGTGGGGTGATGGGCACCTGTGTTATGGTGATAGGAGAATAGTAGGAGATATATGATACATACACATCACTGTACAGTATGGTATCACTATGTGACAACACGCTGTATGAATGTGGGGTGATGGGCACCTGTGTTATGGTGATAGGAGAATAGTAGGAGATATATGATACATACACATCACTGTACAGTATGGTATCACTATGTGACAACATGCTGTATGAATGTGGGGTGATGGGCACCTGTGTTATGGTGATAGGAGAATAGTAGGAGATATATGATACATACACATCACTGTACAGTATGGTATCACTATGTGACAACACGCTGTATGAATGTGGGGTGATGGGCACCTGTGTTATGGTGATAGGAGAATAGTAGGAGATGTATGATACATACACATCACTGTACAGTACGGTATCACTATGTGACAACACGCTGTATGAATGTGGGGTGATGGGCACCTGTGTTATGGTGATAGGAGAATAGTAGGAGATATATGATACATACACATCACTGTACAGTACGGTATCACTATGTGACAACACGCTGTATGAATGTGGGGTGATGGGCACCTGCGTTATGGTGATAGGAGAATAGTACGAGATATATGATACATACACATCACTGTACAGTAGGGTATCACTATGTGACAACACGCTGTATGAATGTGGGGTGATGGGCACCTGTGTTATGGTGATAGGAGAATAGTAGGAGATATATGATACATACACATCACTGTACAGTACGGTATCACTATGTGACAACACGCTGTATGAATGTGGGGTGATGGGCACCTGTGTTATGGTGATAGGAGAATAGTAGGAGATATATGATACATACACATCACTGTACAGTAGGGTATCACTATGTGACAACATGCTGTATGAATGTGGGGTGATGGGCACCTGTGTTATGGTGGCAGGAGAATAGTAGGAGATATATGATACATACACATCACTGTACAGTAGGGTATCACTATGTGACAACACGCTGTATGAATGTGGGGTGATGGGCACCTGTGTTATGGTGACAGGAGAATAGTAGGAGATATATGATACATACACATCACTGTACAGTACGGTATCACTATGTGACAACACGCTGTATGAATGTGGGGTGATGGGCACCTGTGTTATGGTGATAGGAGAATAGTAGGAGATATATGATACATACACATCACTGTACAGTACGGTATCACTATGTGACAACACGCTGTATGAATGTGGGGTGATGGGCACCTGTGTTATGGTGATAGGAGAATAGTAGGAGATATATGATACATACACATCACTGTACAGTACGGTATCACTATGTGACAACACGCTGTATGAATGTGGGGGTGATGGGCACCTGTGTTATGGTGACAGGAGAATAGTAGGAGATATATGATACATACACATCACTGTACAGTATGGTATCACTATGTGACAACACGCTGTATGAATGTGGGGTGATGGGCACCTGTGTTATAGTGATAGAATAGTAGGAGATATATGATACATACACATCACTGTACAGTACGGTATCACTATGTGACAACACGCTGTATGAATGTGGGGTGATGGGCACCTGTGTTATGGTGATAGGAGAATAGTAGGAGATATATGATACATACACATCACTGTACAGTAGGGTATCACTATGTGACAACACGCTGTATGAATGTGGGGTGATGGGCACCTGTGTTATGGTGATAGGAGAATAGTAGGAGATATATGATACATACACATCACTGTACAGTAGGGTATCACTATGTGACAACACGCTGTATGAATGTGGGGTGATGGGCACCTGTGTTATGGTGATAGGAGAATAGTAGGAGATATATGATACATACACATCACTGTACAGTAGGGTATCACTATGTGACAACACGCTGTATGAATGTGGGGTGATGGGCACCTGCGTTATGGTGATAGGAGAATAGTAGGAGATATATGATACATACACATCACTGTACAGTATGGTATCACTATGTGACAACACGCTGTATGAATGTGGGGTGATGGGCACCTGTGTTATAGTGATAGGAGAATAGTAGGAGATATATGATACATACACATCACTGTACAGTACGGTATCACTATGTGACAACACGCTGTATGAATGTGGGGTGATGGGCACCTGTGTTATGGTGATAGGAGAATAGTAGGAGATATATGATACATACACATCACTGTACAGTACGGTATCACTATGTGACAACACGCTGTATGAATGTGGGGTGATGGGCACCTGTGTTATGGTGATAGGAGAATAGTAGGAGATATATGATACATACACATCACTGTACAGTAGGGTATCACTATGTGACAACACGCTGTATGAATGTGGGGTGATGGGCACCTGTGTTATGGTGATAGGAGAATAGTAGGAGATATATGATACATACACATCACTGTACAGTAGGGTATCGCTATGTGACAACACGCTGTATGAATGTGGGGTGATGGGCACCTGTGTTATGGTGATAGGAGAATAGTAGGAGATATATGATACATACACATCACTGTACAGTAGGGTATCGCTATGTGACAACATGCTGTATGAATGTGGGGTGATGGGCACCTGTGTTATGGTGATAGGAGAATAGTAGGAGATATATGATACATACACATCACTGTACAGTAGGGTATCACTATGTGACAACACGCTGTATGAATGTGGGGTGATGGGCACCTGTGTTATGGTGATAGGAGAATAGTAGGAGATATATGATACATACACATCACTGTACAGTATAATATCACTATGTGACAACACGCTGTATGAATGTGGGGTGATGGGCACCTGTGTTATGGTGATAGGAGAATAGTAGGAGATATATGATACATACACATCACTGTACAGTAGGGTATCACTATGTGACAACACGCTGTATGAATGTGGGGTGATGGGCACCTGTGTTATGGTGATAGGAGAATAGTAGGAGATATATGATACATACACATCACTGTACAGTATGGTATCACTATGTGACAACACGCTGTATGAATGTGGGGTGATGGGCACCTGTGTTATGGTGATAGGAGAATAGTAGGAGATATATGATACATACACATCACTGTACAGTAGGGTATCACTATGTGACAACACGCTGTATGAATGTGGGGTGATGGGCACCTGTGTTATAGTGATAGGAGAATAGTAGGAGATATATGATACATACACATCACTGTACAGTATGGTATCACTATGTGACAACACGCTGTATGAATGTGGGGTGATGGGCACCTGTGTTATAGTGATAGGAGAATAGTAGGAGATATATGATACATACACATCACTGTACAGTATGGTATCACTATGTGACAACACGCTGTATGAATGTGGGGTGATGGGCACCTGTGTTATGGTGATAGGAGAATAGTAGGAGATATATGATACATACACATCACTGTACAGTATGGTATCACTATGTGACAACACGCTGTATGAATGTGGGGTGATGGGCACTTGTGTTATGGTGATAGGAGAATAGTAGGAGATATATGATACATACACATCACTGTACAGTACGGTATCACTATGTGACAACACGCGGTATGAATGTGGGGTGATGGGCACCTGTGTTATGGTGGCAGGAGAATAGTAGGAGATATATGATACATACACATCACTGTACAGTATGGTATCACTATGTGACAACACGCTGTATGAATGTGGGGTGATGGGCACCTGTGTTATGGTGATAGGAGAATAGTAGGAGATATATGATACATACACATCACTGTACAGTATGGTATCACTATGTGACAACACGCTGTATGAATGTGGGGTGATGGGCACCTGTGTTATGGTGGCAGGAGAATAGTAGGAGATATATGATACATACACATCACTGTACAGTATGGTATCACTATGTGACAACACGCTGTATGAATGTGGGGTGATGGGCACCTGTGTTATGGTGATAGGAGAATAGTAGGAGATATATGATACATACACATCACTGTACAGTACGGTATCACTATGTGACAACACGCGGTATGAATGTGAGGTGATGGGCACCTGTGTTATAGTGATAGGAGAATAGTAGGAGATATATGATACATACACATCACTGTACAGTACGGTATCACTATGTGACAACACGCTGTATGAATGTGGGGTGATGGGCACCTGTGTTATGGTGATAGGAGAATAGTAGGAGATATATGATACATACACATCACTGTACAGTATGGTATCACTATGTGACAACACGCTGTATGAATGTGGGGTGATGGGCACCTGTGTTATGGTGATAGGAGAATAGTAGGAGATATATGATACATACATATCACTGTACAGTAGGGTATCACTATGTGACAACACGCTGTATGAATGTGGGGTGATGAGCACCTGTGTTATGGTGATAGGAGAATAGTAGGAGATATATGATACATACACATCACTGTACAGTAGGGTATCACTATGTGACAACACGCTGTATGAATGTGGGGTGATGGGCACCTGTGTTATGGTGATAGGAGAATAGTAGGAGATATATGATACATACACATCACTGTACAGTATGGTATCACTATGTGACAACACGCTGTATGAATGTGGGGTGATGGGCACCTGTGTTATGGTGATAGGAGAATAGTAGGAGATATATGATACATACACATCACTGTACAGTAGGGTATCACTATGTGACAACACGCTGTATGAATGTGGGGTGATGGGCACCTGTGTTATGGTGATAGGAGAATAGTAGGAGATATATGATACATATACATCACTGTACAGTACGGTATCACTATGTGACAACACGCTGTATGAATGTGGGGTGATGGGCACCTGTGTTATGGTGATAGGAGAATAGTAGGAGATATATGATACATACACATCACTGTACAGTACGGTATCACTATGTGACAACACGCTGTATGAATGTGGGGTGATGGGCACCTGTGTTATGGTGATAGGAGAATAGTAGGAGATATATGATACATACACATCACTGTACAGTACGGTATCACTATGTGACAACACGCTGTATGAATGTGGGGGTGATGGGCACCTGTGTTATGGTGATAGGAGAATAGTAGGAGATATATGATACATACACATCACTGTACAGTAGGGTATCACTATGTGACAACACGCTGTATGAATGTGGGGTGATGGGCACCTGTGTTATAGTGATAGGAGAATAGAAGGATATATATGATACATACACATCACTGTACAGTAGGGTATCACTATGTGACAACACGCTGTATGAATGTGGGGTGATGGGCACCTGTGTTATGGTGATAGGAGAATAGTAGGAGATATATGATACATACACATCACTGTACAGTACGGTATCACTATGTGACAACACGCTGTATGAATGTGGGGTGATGGGCACCTGTGTTATGGTGATAGGAGAATAGTAGGAGATATATGATACATACACATCACTGTACAGTATGGTATCACTATGTGACAACACGCTGTATGAATGTGGGGTGATGGGCACCTGTGTTATAGTGATAGGAGAATAGTAGGAGATATATGATACATACACATCACTGTACAGTATGGTATCACTATGTGACAACACGCTGTATGAATGTGGGGTGATGGGCACCTGTGTTATGGTGATAGGAGAATAGTAGGAGATATATGATACATACACATCACTGTACAGTATGGTATCACTATGTGACAACACGCTGTATGAATGTGGGGTGATGGGCACCTGTGTTATAGTGATAGGAGAATAGTAGGAGATATATGATACATACACATCACTGTACAGTAGGGTATCACTATGTGACAACACGCTGTATGAATGTGGGGGTGATGGGCACCTGTGTTATGGTGATAGGAGAATAGTAGGAGATATATGATACATACACATCACTGTACAGTACGGTATCACTATTTGACAACACGCTGTATGAATGTGGGGTGATGGGCACCTGTGTTATGGTGATAGGAGAAAAGTAGGAGATATATGATACATACACATCACTGTACAGTACGGTATCACTATGTGACAACACGCTGTATGAATGTGGGGTGATGGGCACCTGTGTTATGGTGATAGGAGAATAGTAGGAGATATATGATACATACACATCACTGTACAGTATGGTATCACTATGTGACAACACGCTGTATGAATGTGGGGTGATGGGCACCTGTGTTATGGTGATAGGAGAATAGTAGGAGATATATGATACATACACATCACTGTACAGTACAGTATCACTATGTGACAACACGCTGTATGAATGTGGGGTGATGGGCACCTGTGTTATGGTGATAGGAGAATAGTAGGAGATATATGATACATACACATCACTGTACAGTAGGGTATCACTATGTGACAACATGCTGTATGAATGTGGGGTGATGGGCACCTGTGTTATGGTGATAGGAGAATAGTAGGAGATATATGATACATACACATCACTGTACAGTAGGGTATCACTATGTGACAACATGCTGTATGAATGTGGGGTGATGGGCACCTGTGTTATGGTGATAGGAGAATAGTAGGAGATATATGATACATACACATCACTGTACAGTATGGTATCACTATGTGACAACACGCTGTATGAATGTGGGGTGATGGGCACCTGTGTTATGGTGATAGGAGAATAGTAGGAGATATATGATACATACACATCACTGTACAGTATGGTATCACTATGTGACAACACGCTGTATGAATGTGGGGTGATGGGCACCTGTGTTATGGTGATAGGAGAATAGTAGGAGATATATGATACATACACATCACTGTACAGTAGGGTATCACTATGTGACAACACGCTGTATGAATGTGGGGTGATGGGCACCTGTGTTATGGTGATAGGAGAATAGTAGGAGATATATGATACATACACATCACTGTACAGTAGGGTATCACTATGTGACAACACGCTGTATGAATGTGGGGTGATGGGCACCTGTGTTATGGTGATAGGAGAATAGTAGGAGATATATGATACATACACATCACTGTACAGTAGGGTATCACTATGTGACAACACGCTGTATGAATGTGGGGTGATGGGCACCTGCGTTATGGTGATAGGAGAATAGTAGGAGATATATGATACATACACATCACTGTACAGTATGGTATCACTATGTGACAACATGCTGTATGAATGTGGGGTGATGGGCACCTGTGTTATGGTGATAGGAGAATAGTAGGAGATATATGATACATACACATCACTGTACAGTATGGTATCACTATGTGACAACACGCTGTATGAATGTGGGGTGATGGGCACCTGTGTTATGGTGGCAGGAGAATAGTAGGAGATATATGATACATACACATCACTGTACAGTAGGGTATCACTATGTGACAACACGCTGTATGAATGTGGGGTGATGGGCACCTGTGTTATGGTGATAGGAGAATAGTAGGAGATATATGATACATACACATCACTGTACAGTACGGTATCACTATGTGACAACACGCTGTATGAATGTGGGGTGATGGGCACCTGTGTTATGGTGATAGGAGAATAGTAGGAGATATATGATACATACACATCACTGTACAGTATGGTATCACTATGTGACAACACGCTGTATGAATGTGGGGTGATGGGCACCTGTGTTATAGTGATAGGAGAATAGTAGGAGATATATGATACATACACATCACTGTACAGTACGGTATCACTATGTGACAACACGCTGTATGAATGTGGGGGTGATGGGCACCTGTGTTATGGTGATAGGAGAATAGTAGGAGATATATGATACATACACATCACTGTACAGTAGGGTATCACTATGTGACAACACGCTGTATGAATGTGGGGTGATGGGCACCTGTGTTATAGTGATAGGAGAATAGTAGGAGATATATGATACATACACATCACTGTACAGTAGGGTATCACTATGTGACAACACGCTGTATGAATGTGGGGTGATGGGCACCTGTGTTATGGTGATAGGAGAATAGTAGGAGATATATGATACATACACATCACTGTACAGTATGGTATCACTATGTGACAACACGCTGTATGAATGTGGGGTGATGGGCACCTGTGTTATGGTGATAGGAGAATAGTAGGAGATATATGATACATACACATCACTGTACAGTATGGTATCACTATGTGACAACACGCTGTATGAATGTGGGGTGATGGGCACCTGTGTTATGGTGGCAGGAGAATAGTAGGAGATATATGATACATACACATCACTGTACAGTATGGTATCACTATGTGACAACACGCTGTATGAATGTGGGGTGATGAGCACCTGTGTTATGGTGATAGGAGAATAGTAGGAGATATATGATACATACACATCACTGTACAGTAGGGTATCACTATGTGACAACACGCTGTATGAATGTGGGGTGATGAGCACCTGTGTTATGGTGATAGGAGAATAGTAGGAGATATATGATACATACACATCACTGTACAGTAGGGTATCACTATGTGACAACACGCTGTATGAATGTGGGGTGATGGGCACCTGTGTTATGGTGATAGGAGAATAGTAGGAGATATATGATACATACACATCACTGTACAGTATGGTATCACTATGTGACAACACGCTGTATGAATGTGGGGTGATGGGCACCTGCGTTATGGTGATAGGAGAATAGTAGGAGATATATGATACATACACATCACTGTACAGTAGGGTATTACTATGTGACAACACGCTGTATGAATGTGGGGTGATGGGCACCTGTGTTATGGTGATAGGAGAATAGTAGGAGATATATGATACATACACATCACTGTACAGTACGGTATCACTATGTGACAACACGCTGTATGAATGTGGGGTGATGGGCACCTGTGTTATGGTGATAGGAGAATAGTAGGAGATATATGATACATACACATCACTGTACAGTAGGGTATCACTATGTGACAACACGCTGTATGAATGTGGGGTGATGGGCACCTGTGTTATGGTGATAGGAGAATAGTAGGAGATATATGATACATACACATCACTGTACAGTAGGGTATCACTATGTGACAACACGCTGTATGAATGTGGGGTGATGGGCACCTGTGTTATGGTGATAGGAGAATAGTAGGAGATATATGATACATACACATCACTGTACAGTACGGTATCACTATGTGACAACACGCTGTATGAATGTGGGGTGATGGGCACCTGTGTTATGGTGATAGGAGAATAGTAGGAGATATATGATACATACACATCACTGTACAGTACGGTATCACTATGTGACAACACGCGGTATGAATGTGGGGTGATGGGCACCTGTGTTATGGTGATAGGAGAATAGTAGGAGATATATGATACATACACATCACTGTACAGTATGGTATCACTATGTGACAACACGCTGTATGAATGTGGGGGTGATGGGCACCTGTGTTATGATGATAGGAGAATAGTAGGAGATATATGATACATACACATCACTGTACAGTATGGTATCACTATGTGACAACACGCTGTATGAATGTGGGGTGATGGGCACCTGTGTTATGGTGATAGGAGAATAGTAGGAGATATATGATACATACACATCACTGTACAGTAGGGTATCACTATGTGACAACACGCTGTATGAATGTGGGGTGATGGGCACCTGTGTTATGGTGATAGGAGAATAGTAGGAGATATATGATACATACACATCACTGTACAGTATGGTATGACTATGTGACAACACGCTGTATGAATGTGGGGTGATGGGCACCTGCGTTATGGTGATAGGAGAATAGTACGAGATATATGATACATACACATCACTGTACAGTATGGTATCACTATGTGACAACACGCTGTATGAATGTGGGGTGATGGGCACCTGCGTTATGGTTATAGGAGAATAGTAGGAGATATATGATACATACACATCACTGTACAGTACGGTATCACTATGTGACAACACGCTGTATGAATGTGGGGTGATGGGCACCTGTGTTATGGTGATAGGAGAATAGTAGGAGATATATGATACATACACATCACTGTACAGTACGGTATCACTATGTGACAACACGCTGTATGAATGTGGGGTGATGGGCACCTGTGTTATAGTGATAGGAGAATAGTAGGAGATATATGATACATACACATCACTGTACAGTAGGGTATCACTATGTGACAACACGCTGTATAAATGTGGGGTGATGGGCACCTGTGTTATAGTGATAGGAGAATAGTAGGAGATATATGATACATACACATCACTGTACAGTATGGTATCACTATGTGACAACACGCTGTATGAATGTGGGGTGATGGGCACCTGTGTTATAGTGATAGGAGAATAGTAGGAGATATATGATACATACACATCACTGTACAGTATGGTATCACTATGTGACAACACGCTGTATGAATGTGGGGTGATGGGCACCTGTGTTATAGTGATAGGAGAATAGTAGGAGATATATGATACATACACATCACTGTACAGTATGGTATCACTATGTGACAACACGCTGTATAAATGTGGGGTGATGGGCACCTGTGTTATGGTGATAGGAGAATAGTAGGAGATATATGATACATACACATCACTGTACAGTACGGTATCACTATGTGACAACACGCTGTATGAATGTGGGGTGATGGGCACCTGTGTTATGGTGATAGGAGAATAGTAGGAGATATATGATACATACACATCACTGTACAGTAGGGTATCACTATGTGACAACACGCTGTATGAATGTGGGGTGATGGGCACCTGTGTTATGGTGATAGGAGAATAGTAGGAGATATATGATACATACACATCACTGTACAGTAGGGTATCACTATGTGACAACACGCTGTATGAATGTGGGGTGATGGGCACCTGTGTTATGGTGATAGGAGAATAGTAGGAGATATATGATACATACACATCACTGTACAGTACGGTATCACTATGTGACAACACGCTGTATGAATGTGGGGTGATGGGCACCTGTGTGATGGTGATAGGAGAATAGTAGGAGATATATGATACATACACATCACTGTACAGTACGGTATCACTATGTGACAACACGCTGTATGAATGTGGGGTGATGGGCACCTGTGTTATGGTGATAGGAGAATAGTAGGAGATATATGATACATATACATCACTGTACAGTAGGGTATCACTATGTGACAACACGCTGTATGAATGTGGGGTGATGGGCACCTGTGTTATGGTGATAGGAGAATAGTAGGAGATATATGATACATACACATCACTGTACAGTATGGTATCACTATGTGACAACACGCTGTATGAATGTGGGGGTGATGGGCACCTGTGTTATGGTGATAGGAGAATAGTAGGAGATATATGATACATACACATCACTGTACAGTACGGTATCACTATGTGACAACACGCTGTATGAATGTGGGGTGATGGGCACCTGTGTTATGGTGATAGGAGAATAGTAGGAGATATATGATACATATACATCACTGTACAGTACGGTATCACTATGTGACAACACGCTGTATGAATGTGGGGTGATGGGCACCTGTGTTATGGTGATAGGAGAATAGTAGGAGATATATGATACATATACATCACTGTACAGTACGGTATCACTATGTGACAACACGCTGTATGAATGTGGGGTGATGGGCACCTGTGTTATGGTGATAGGAGAATAGTAGGAGATATATGATACATATACATCACTGTACAGTACGGTATCACTATGTGACAACACGCTGTATGAATGTGGGGTGATGGGCACCTGTGTTATGGTGATAGGAGAATAGTAGGAGATATATGATACATACACATCACTGTACAGTATGGTATCACTATGTGACAACACGCTGTATGAATGTGGGGTGATGGGCACCTGTGTTATAGTGATAGAATAGTAGGAGATATATGATACATACACATCACTGTACAGTATGGTATCACTATGTGACAACACGCTGTATGAATGTGGGGTGATGGGCACCTGTGTTATGGTGATAGGAGAATAGTAGGAGATATATGATACATACACATCACTGTACAGTACGGTATCACTATGTGACAACACGCTGTATGAATGTGGGCTGATGGGCACCTGTGTTATGGTGATAGGAGAATAGTAGGAGATATATGATACATACACATCACTGTACAGTAGGGTATCACTATGTGACAACACGCTGTATGAATGTGGGGTGATGGGCACCTGTGTTATGGTGATAGGAGAATAGTAGGAGATATATGATACATATACATCACTGTACAGTAGGGTATCACTATTTGACAACACGCTGTATGAATGTGGGGTGATGGGCACCTGTGTTATGGTGATAGGAGAATAGTAGGAGATATATGATACATACACATCACTGTACAGTATGGTATCACTATGTGACAACACGCTGTATGAATGTGGGGTGATGGGCACCTGTGTTATGGTGATAGGAGAATAGTAGGAGATATATGATACATACACATCACTGTACAGTATGGTATCACTATGTGACAACACGCTGTATGAATGTGGGGTGATGGGCACCTGTGTTATGGTGATAGGAGATTAGTAGGAGATATATGATACATACACATCACTGTACAGTAGGGTATCACTATGTGACAACACGCTGTATGAATGTGGGGTGATGGGCACCTGTGTTATGGTGATAGGAGAATAGTAGGAGATATATGATACATATACATCACTGTACAGTAGGGTATCACTATGTGACAACACGCTGTATGAATGTGGGGTGATGGGCACCTGTGTTATGGTGATAGGAGAATAGTAGGAGATATATGATACATACACATCACTGTACAGTATGGTATCACTATGTGACAACACGCTGTATGAATGTGGGGTGATGGGCACCTGTGTTATGGTGATAGGAGAATAGTAGGAGATATATGATACATACACATCACTGTACAGTAGGGTATCACTATGTGACAACACGCTGTATGAATGTGGGGTGATGGGCACCTGTGTTATGGTGGCAGGAGAATAGTAGGAGATATATGATACATACACATCACTGTACAGTATGGTATCACTATGTGACAACACGCTGTATGAATGTGGGGTGATGGGCACCTGTGTTATGGTGATAGGAGAATAGTACGAGATATATGATACATACACATCACTGTACAGTATGGTATCACTATGTGACAACACGCTGTATGAATGTGGGGTGATGGGCACCTGCGTTATGGTGATAGGAGAATAGTAGGAGATATATGATACATACACATCACTGTACAGTATGGTATCACTATGTGACAACACGCTGTATGAATGTGGGGTGATGGGCACCTGCGTTATGGTGATAGGAGAATAGTAGGAGATATATGATACATACACATCACTGTACAGTATGGTATCACTATGTGACAACACGCTGTATGAATGTGGGGTGATGGGCACCTGTGTTATGGTGATAGGAGAATAGTAGGAGATATATGATACATACACATCACTGTACAGTATGGTATCACTATGTGACAACACGCTGTATGAATGTGGGGTGATGGGCACCTGTGTTATAGTGATAGGAGAATAGTAGGAGATATATGATACATACACATCACTGTACAGTATGGTATCACTATGTGACAACACGCTGTATGAATGTGGGGTGATGGGCACCTGTGTTATGGTGATAGGAGAATAGTAGGAGATATATGATACATACACATCACTGTACAGTATGGTATCACTATGTGACAACACGCTGTATGAATGTGGGGTGATGGGCACCTGTGTTATGGTGATAGGAGAATAGTAGGAGATATATGATACATACACATCACTGTACAGTACGGTATCACTATGTGACAACATGCTGTATGAATGTGGGGTGATGGGCACCTGTGTTATGGTGATAGGAGAATAGTAGGAGATATATGATACATACACATCACTGTACAGTAGGGTATCACTATGTGACAATACGCTGTATGAATGTGGGGTGATGGGCACCTGTGTTATAGTGATAGGAGAATAGTAGGAGATATATGATACATATACATCACTGTACAGTATGGTATCACTATGTGACAACACGCTGTATGAATGTGGGGTGATGGGCACCTGTGTTATGGTGATAGGAGAATAGTAGGAGATATATGATACATACACATCACTGTACAGTAGGGTATCACTATGTGACAACACGCTGTATGAATGTGGGGTGATGGGCACCTGTGTTATGGTGATAGGAGAATAGTAGGAGATATATGATACATACACATCACTGTACAGTATGGTATCACTATGTGACAACACGCTGTATAAATGTGGGGTGATGGGCACCTGTGTTATGGTGATAGGAGAATAGTAGGAGATATATGATACATATACATCACTGTACAGTACGGTATCACTATGTGACAACACGCTGTATGAATGTGGGGTGATGGGCACCTGTGTTATGGTGATAGGAGAATAGTAGGAGATATATGATACATATACATCACTGTACAGTACGGTATCACTATGTGACAACACGCTGTATGAATGTGGGGTGATGGGCACCTGTGTTATGGTGATAGGAGAATAGTAGGAGATATATGATACATACACATCACTGTACAGTAGGGTATCACTATGTGACAACACACTGTATGAATGTGGGGTGATGGGCACCTGTGTTATGGTGATAGGAGAATAGTAGGAGATATATGATACATACACATCACTGTACAGTACGGTATCACTATGTGACAATACGCTGTATGAATGTGGGGTGATGGGCACCTGTGTTATGGTGATAGGAGAATAGTAGGAGATATATGATACATACACATCACTGTACAGTACGGTATCACTATGTGACAACACGCTGTATGAATGTGGGGTGATGGGCACCTGTGTTATGGTGATAGAAGAATAGTAGGAGATATATGATACATACACATCACTGTACAGTAGGGTATCACTATGTGACAACATGCTGTATGAATGTGGGGTGATGGGCACCTGTGTTATGGTGATAGGAGAATAGTAGGAGATATATGATACATACACATCACTGTACAGTAGGGTATCACTATGTGACAACACGCTGTATGAATGTGGGGTGATGGGCACCTGTGTTATGGTGATAGGAGAATAGTAGGAGATATATGATACATACACATCACTGTACAGTAGGGTATCACTATGTGACAACACGCTGTATGAATGTGGGGTGATGGGCACCTGTGTTATGGTGATAGGAGAATAGTAGGAGATATATGATACATACACATCACTGTACAGTAGGGTATCACTATGTGACAACACGCTGTATGAATGTGGGGTGATGGGCACCTGTGTTATAGTGATAGGAGAATAGTAGGAGATATATGATACATACACATCACTGTACAGTATGGTATCACTATGTGACAACACGCTGTATGAATGTGGGGTGATGGGCACCTGTGTTATGGTGATAGGAGAATAGTAGGAGATATATGATACATACACATCACTGTACAGTACGGTATCACTATGTGACAACACGCTGTATGAATGTGGGGTGATGGGCACCTGTGTTATAGTGATAGGAGAATAGTAGGAGATATATGATACATACACATCACTGTAAAGTAGGGTATCACTATGTGACAACACGCTGTATGAATGTGGGGTGATGGGCACCTGTGTTATGGTGATAGGAGAATAGTAGGAGATATATGATACATACACATCACTGTACAGTACGGTATCACTATGTGACAACACGCTGTATGAATGTGGGGGTGATGGGCACCTGTGTTATGGTGATAGGAGAATAGTAGGAGATATATGATACATACACATCACTGTACAGTATGGTATCACTATGTGACAACACGCTGTATGAATGTGGGGGTGATGGGCACCTGTGTTATGGTGATAGGAGAATAGTAGGAGATATATGATACATACACATCACTGTACAGTATGGTATCACTATGTGACAACACGCTGTATGAATGTGGGGTGATGGGCACCTGTGTTATGGTGATAGGAGAATAGTAGGAGATATATGATACATACACATCACTGTACAGTACGGTATCACTATGTGACAACACGCTGTATGAATGTGGGGTGATGGGCACCTGTGTTATAGTGATAGAATAGTAGGAGATATATGATACATACACATCACTGTACAGTATGGTATCACTATGTGACAACACGCTGTATGAATGTGGGGTGATGGGCACCTGTGTTATGGTGATAGGAGAATAGTAGGAGATATATGATACATACACATCACTGTACAGTACGGTATCACTATGTGACAACACGCTGTATGAATGTGGGGTGATGGGCACCTGTGTTATAGTGATAGGAGAATAGTAGGAGATATATGATACATACACATCACTGTACAGTATGGTATCACTATGTGACAACACGCTGTATGAATGTGGGGTGATGGGCACCTGTGTTATAGTGATAGGAGAATAGTAGGAGATATATGATACATACACATCACTGTACAGTATGGTATCACTATGTGACAACACGCTGTATGAATGTGGGGGTGATGGGCACCTGCGTTATGGTGATAGGAGAATAGTAGGAGATATATGATACATACACATCACTGTACAGTACGTTATCACTATGTGACAACACGCTGTATGAATGTGGGGTGATGGGCACCTGTGTTATGGTGATAGGAGAATAGTAGGAGATATATGATACATACACATCACTGTACAGTATGGTATCACTATGTGACAACACGCTGTATGAATGTGGGGTGATGGGCACCTGTGTTATGGTGATAGGAGAATAGTAGGAGATATATGATACATACACATCACTGTACAGTACGGTATCACTATGTGACAACACGCTGTATGAATGTGGGGTGATGGGCACCTGTGTTATGGTGATAGGAGAATAGTAGGAGATATATGATACATACACATCACTGTACAGTACGGTATCACTATGTGACAACACGCTGTATGAATGTGGGGTGATGGGCACCTGTGTTATGGTGATAGGAGAATAGTAGGAGATATATGATACATACACATCACTGTACAGTACGGTATCACTATGTGACAACACGCTGTATGAATGTGGGGTGATGGGCACCTGTGTTATGGTGATAGGAGAATAGTAGGAGATATATGATACATACACATCACTGTACAGTAGGGTATCACTATGTGACAACATGCTGTATGAATGTGGGGTGATGAGCACCTGTGTTATAGTGATAGGAGAATAGTAGGAGATATATGATACATACACATCACTGTACAGTATGGTATCACTATGTGACAACACGCTGTATGAATGTGGGGGTGATGGGCACCTGTGTTATAGTGATAGGAGAATAGTAGGAGATATATGATACATACACATCACTGTACAGTAGGGTATCACTATGTGACAACACGCTGTATGAATGTGGGGGTGATGGGCACCTGTGTTATGGTGATAGGAGAATAGTAGGAGATATATGATACATACACATCACTGTACAGTATGGTATCACTATGTGACAACACGCTGTATGAATGTGGGGTGATGGGCACCTGCGTTATGGTGATAGGAGAATAGTAGGAGATATATGATTCATACACATCACTGTACAGTATGGTATCACTATGTGACAACACGCTGTATGAATGTGGGGTGATGGGCACCTGTGTTATGGTGATAGGAGAATAGTAGGAGATATATGATACATACACATCACTGTACAGTACGGTATCACTATGTGACAACACGCTGTATGAATGTGGGGTGATGGGCACCTGTGTTATGGTGATAGGAGAATAGTAGGAGATATATGATACATACACATCACTGTACAGTACGGTATCACTATGTGACAACACGCTGTATGAATGTGGGGTGATGAGCACCTGTATTATGGTGATAGGAGAATAGTAGGAGATATATGATACATACACATCACTGTACAGTAGGGTATCACTATGTGACAACACGCTGTATGAATGTGGGGTGATGGGCACCTGTGTTATGGTGATAGGAGAATAGTAGGAGATATATGATACATACACATCACTGTACAGTATGGTATCACTATGTGACAACACGCTGTATGAATGTGGGGTGATGGGCACCTGTGTTATGGTGATAGGAGAATAGTAGGAGATATATGATACATACACATCACTGTACAGTAGGGTATCACTATGTGACAACATGCTGTATGAATGTGGGGTGATGGGCACCTGTGTTATGGTGATAGGAGAATAGTAGGAGATATATGATACATACACATCACTGTACAGTAGGGTATCACTATGTGACAACACGCTGTATGAATGTGGGGTGATGGGCACCTGTGTTATGGTGATAGGAGAATAGTAGGAGATATATGATACATACACATCACTGTACAGTAGGGTATCACTATGTGACAACACGCTGTATGAATGTGGGGTGATGGGCACCTGTGTTATGGTGATAGGAGAATAGTAGGAGATATATGATACATACACATCACTGTACAGTAGGGTATCACTATGTGACAACACGCTGTATGAATGTGGGGTGATGGGCACCTGTGTTATGGTGACAGGAGAAAAGTAGGAGATATATGATACATACACATCACTGTACAGTACAGTATCACTATGTGACAACACGCTGTATGAATGTGGGGTGATGGGCACCTGTGTTATGGTGATAGGAGAATAGTAGGAGATATATGATACATACACATCACTGTACAGTAGGGTATCACTATGTGACAACACGCTGTATGAATGTGGGGTGATGGGCACCTGTGTTATGGTGATAGGAGAATAGTAGGAGATATATGATACATACACATCACTGTACAGTAGGGTATCACTATGTGACAACACGCTGTATGAATGTGGGGTGATGGGCACCTGTGTTATGGTGATAGGAGAATAGTAGGAGATATATGATACATACACATCACTGTACAGTACGGTATCACTATGTGACAACACGCTGTATGAATGTGGGGTGATGGGCACCTGTGTTATGGTGATAGGAGAATAGTAGGAGATATATGATACATACACATCACTGTACAGTAGGGTATCACTATGTGACAACACGCTGTATGAATGTGGGGTGATGGGCACCTGTGTTATGGTGATAGGAGAATAGTAGGAGATATATGATACATACACATCACTGTACAGTATGGTATGACTATGTGACAACACGCTGTATGAATGTGGGGTGATGGGCACCTGCGTTATGGTGATAGGAGAATAGTACGAGATATATGATACATACACATCACTGTACAGTATGGTATCACTATGTGACAACACGCTGTATGAATGTGGGGTGATGGGCACCTGTGTTATGGTGATAGGAGAATAGTAGGAGATATATGATACATACACATCACTGTACAGTACGGTATCACTATGTGACAACACGCTGTATGAATGTGGGGTGATGGGCACCTGTGTTATAGTGATAGGAGAATAGTAGGAGATATATGATACATACACATCACTGTACAGTATGGTATCACTATGTGACAACACGCTGTATGAATGTGGGGTGATGGGCACCTGTGTTATGGTGATAGGAGAATAGTAGGAGATATATGATACATACACATCACTGTACAGTACGGTATCACTATGTGACAACACGCTGTATGAATGTGGGGTGATGGGCACCTGCGTTATGGTGATAGGAGAATAGTAGGAGATATATGATACATACACATCACTGTACAGTACGGTATCACTATGTGACAACACGCTGTATGAATGTGGGGTGATGGGCACCTGTGTTATGGTGATAGTAGAATAGTAGGAGATATATGATACATATACATCACTGTACAGTATGGTATCACTATGTGACAACACGCTGTATGAATGTGGGGTGATGGGCACCTGTGTTATGGTGATAGGAGAATAGTAGGAGATATATGATACATACACATCACTGTACAGTACGGTATCACTATGTGACAACACGCTGTATGAATGTGGGGTGATGGGCACCTGTGTTATGGTGGCAGGAGAATAGTAGGAGATATATGATACATACACATCACTGTACAGTAGGGTATCACTATGTGACAACACGCTGTATGAATGTGGGGTGATGGGCACCTGTGTTATGGTGATAGGAGAATAGTAGGAGATATATGATACATACACATCACTGTACAGTAGGGTATCACTATGTGACAACACGCTGTATGAATGTGGGGTGATGGGCACCTGTGTTATGGTGATAGGAGAATAGTAGGAGATATATGATACATACACATCACTGTACAGTACGGTATCACTATGTGACAACACGCTGTATGAATGTGGGGTGATGGGCACCTGTGTTATGGTGGCAGGAGAATAGTAGGAGATATATGATACATACACATCACTGTACAGTAGGGTATCACTATGTGACAACACGCTGTATGAATGTGGGGTGATGGGCACCTGTGTTATGGTGATAGGAGAATAGTAGGAGATATATGATACATACACATCACTGTACAGTAGGGTATCACTATGTGACAACACGCTGTATGAATGTGGTTTGATGGGCACCTGTGTTATGGTGATAGGAGAATAGTAGGAGATATATGATACATACACATCACTGTACAGTAGGGTATCACTATGTGACAACACGCTGTATGAATGTGGGGTGATGGGCACCTGTGTTATGGTGATAGGAGAATAGTAGGAGATATATGATACATACACATCACTGTACAGTATGGTATCACTATGTGACAACACGCTGTATGAATGTGGGGTGATGGGCACCTGTGTTATGGTGGCAGGAGAATAGTAGGAGATATATGATACATACACATCACTGTACAGTATGGTATCACTATGTGACAACACGCTGTATGAATGTGGGGTGATGGGCACCTGTGTTATGGTGATAGGAGAATAGTAGGAGATATATGATACATACACATCACTGTACAGTAGGGTATCACTATGTGACAACACGCTGTATGAATGTGGGGTGATGGGCACCTGTGTTATGGTGATAGGAGAATAGTAGGAGATATATGATACATACACATCACTGTACAGTAGGGTATCACTATGTGACAACACGCTGTATGAATGTGGGGTGATGGGCACCTGTGTTATGGTGATAGGAGAATAGTAGGAGATATATGATACATACACATCACTGTACAGTATGGTATCACTATGTGACAACACGCTGTATGAATGTGGGGTGATGGGCACCTGTGTTATGGTGATAGGAGAATAGTAGGAGATATATGATACATACACATCACTGTACAGTATGGTATCACTATGTGACAACACGCTGTATGAATGTGGGGTGATGGGCACCTGTGTTATGGTGATAGGAGAATAGTAGGAGATATATGATACATACACATCACTGTACAGTACGGTATCACTATGTGACAACACGCTGTATGAATGTGGGGTGATGGGCACCTGTGTTATAGTGATAGGAGAATAGTAGGAGATATATGATACATACACATCACTGTACAGTACGGTATCACTATGTGACAACACGCTGTATGAATGTGGGGTGATGGGCACCTGTGTTATGGTGATAGGAGAATAGTAGGAGATATATGATACATACACATCACTGTACAGTATGGTATCACTATGTGACAACACGCTGTATGAATGTGGGGTGATGGGCACCTGTGTTATGGTGATAGGAGAATAGTAGGAGATATATGATACATACACATCACTGTACAGTATGGTATCACTATGTGACAACACGCTGTATGAATGTGGGGTGATGGGCACCTGTGTTATGGTGGCAGGAGAATAGTAGGAGATATATGATACATACACATCACTGTACAGTATGGTATCACTATGTGACAACACGCTGTATGAATGTGGGGTGATGGGCACCTGTGTTATGGTGATAGGAGAATAGTAGGAGATATATGATACATACACATCACTGTACAGTAGGGTATCACTATGTGACAACACGCTGTATGAATGTGGGGTGATGGGCACCTGTGTTATGGTGATAGGAGAATAGTAGGAGATATATGATACATACACATCACTGTACAGTAGGGTATCACTATGTGACAACACGCTGTATGAATGTGGGGTGATGGGCACCTGTGTTATGGTGATAGGAGAATAGTAGGAGATATATGATACATACACATCACTGTACAGTATGGTATCACTATGTGACAACACGCTGTATGAATGTGGGGTGATGGGCACCTGTGTTATGGTGATAGGAGAATAGTAGGAGATATATGATACATACACATCACTGTACAGTACAGTATCACTATATGACAACACGCTGTATGAATGTGGGGTGATGGGCACCTGTGTTATGGTGATAGGAGAATAGTAGGAGATATATGATACATACACATCACTGTACAGTATGGTATCACTATGTGACAACACGCTGTATGAATGTGGGGTGATGGGCACCTGTGTTATGGTGGCAGGAGAATAGTAGGAGATATATGATACATACACATCACTGTACAGTATGGTATCACTATGTGACAACACGCTGTATGAATGTGGGGTGATGGGCACCTGTGTTATGGTGATAGGAGAATAGTAGGAGATATATGATACATACACATCACTGTACAGTATGGTATCACTATGTGACAACACGCTGTATGAATGTGGGGTGATGGGCACCTGTGTTATGGTGGCAGGAGAATAGTAGGAGATATATGATACATACACATCACTGTACAGTATGGTATCACTATGTGACAACACGCTGTATGAATGTGGGGTGATGGGCACCTGTGTTATGGTGATAGGAGAATAGTAGGAGATATATGATACATACACATCACTGTACAGTAGGGTATCACTATGTGACAACACGCTGTATGAATGTGGGGTGATGGGCACCTGTGTTATGGTGATAGGAGAATAGTAGGAGATATATGATACATACACATCACTGTACAGTACAGTATCACTATATGACAACACGCTGTATGAATGTGGGGTGATGGGCACCTGTGTTATGGTGATAGGAGAATAGTAGGAGATATATGATACATACACATCACTGTACAGTATGGTATCACTATGTGACAACACGCTGTATGAATGTGGGGTGATGGGCACCTGTGTTATAGTGATAGGAGAATAGTAGGAGATATATGATACATACACATCACTGTACAGTAGGGTATCACTATGTGACAACACGCTGTATGAATGTGGGGTGATGGGCACCTGTGTTATGGTGATAGGAGAATAGTAGGAGATATATGATACATACACATCACTGTACAGTAGGGTATCACTATGTGACAACACGCTGTATGAATGTGGGGTGATGGGCACCTGTGTTATGGTGATAGGAGAATAGTAGGAGATATATGATACATACACATCACTGTACAGTAGGGTATCACTATGTGACAACACGCTGTATGAATGTGGGGTGATGGGCACCTGTGTTATAGTGATAGAATAGTAGGAGATATATGATACATACACATCACTGTACAGTATGGTATCACTATGTGACAACACGCTGTATGAATGTGGGGTGATGGGCACCTGTGTTATGGTGATAGGAGAATAGTAGGAGATATATGATACATACACATCACTGTACAGTATGGTATCACTATGTGACAACACGCTGTATGAATGTGGGGTGATGGGCACCTGTGTTATAGTGATAGAATAGTAGGAGATATATGATACATACACATCACTGTACAGTATGGTATCACTATGTGACAACACGCTGTATGAATGTGAGGTGATGGGCACCTGTGTTATGGTGATAGGAGAATAGTAGGAGATATATGATACATACACATCACTGTACAGTAGGGTATCACTATGTGACAACACGCTGTATGAATGTGGGGTGATGGGCACCTGTGTTATGGTGATAGGAGAATAGTAGGAGATATATGATACATACACATCACTGTACAGTATGGTATCACTATGTGACAACACGCTGTATGAATGTGGGGTGATGGGCACCTGTGTTATGGTGGCAGGAGAATAGTAGGAGATATATGATACATACACATCACTGTACAGTATGGTATCACTATGTGACAACACGCTGTATGAATGTGGGGTGATGGGCACCTGTGTTATGGTGGCAGGAGAACGCCTGTACACTTGGTGACTGACAGTTTAACTGGGCGGGCAAGTGTAAATATACACCCAATTGTGATGTCAGACACAACACATCGGGCCACCGATTGGTCAGTGTGTATGTACTTAATCATCAGAGAGGACAGCCGATCAGCCAGAATGCCGGTCTGTCATCCTATTGTGTATTTAGTTTAGTCAGAGACCCCTATGTACTAGTCTCCACTATTGCAGTTTAAATAACACAATTTAATCTACTTTACAGATCCAAAAACATCAACAGGATACAATTTTCTGGTCCCATGGATTGGTATGTATCTGTTATCTTCTGACTTTTATCAATTAGTGATTGCAGTAATGTAGCTCTATCGCTTGTATACTTTTATCATTTTACTGTCTGTTCTTTGGAATAAATTGACCTTTGCTGTCATTTAGGCTACATTCCTCTCAAATGCAACATTTCTATTTCTGTTTTATGGAGCTTTTTAATATTACAGATTAAAATGCAAAACTTTCCATATTGTATACTGTACCATTCAACACACAGCGGGGTATATACTGTACTATCCAACACACAGCAGAGTATATACTGTACTATCCAACACACAGCAGAGTATATACTATACCATTCAAAACACAGCAGGGTATATACTGTACTATCCAACACACAGCAGAGTATATACTGTACCATCTATTGCAATGCCGGTTGTATACTGTACTATCCAGAGCCGTAACTAGACTTTTTGGTGCCCTGTGCCAGAAAGAGCATTGGCGCACCCCTCATTTTTCAAAGGGACATAATGCACCCAAAAAAGGGCCATGGCTTCATGGGGAAGGGCCAGGGAAGAGATAGGAGAGCCCAGGAGATGCTGGGTAATGAAATAAGGGGAAGCTACAAGCAAGAACGTTAATAAACAGAAATGTGACAGGCCCAAACAGCGCCCCCTGCCCTGTGGTGCCCTGTGTGATGGCACCGGCCGCACTACCCTTGCTACGGCCCTGGTACTATCCAACACACAGCATGGTGTATAGTGTACCATCCAATACACAGCAGGGTATATACTGTACTATCCAACACACAGCAGTGTATATGAGAGGTGGTGCCGTGCAGGTGTACATCTGTTCCTTACCTTGCGTCGCACCCTCTCACCTTCAGGCCCTGTGTTGAGCAGACGGTCCTGGAACTACCAAAAAGAACACGGACACAATGACCTAGGGGGAAGGAGACGAGGTGAGTACCGTCCTTCCTCACGTCGACTGACGCGCCCTACCGAACCGGGGAATAAATTCAGGTTTTAAGTGAAGATCATCATTGGCACTTTTGGCCTCAGATCCCGAATTTTCACCTATCGGTACTCACGCACCAGGTGAAGATCCGTCCTTGCACCGGGTTGCAAGGTTCACCGTCCACCCAGAAGGAAGGAAAGATAGATAGTGACAAACAAACGGTGATGAATATCTGTGTGTACTGTCTCTCCCTGTGTCCACTCCTGCTCTTCGTCCGCTCACTCACCTACAGGTCCCTGTAAGGAGATGTACAACACAGCCGTGCAGGGCCTAAACCTATGTCAAGCAACTACACATACTAAAACGGAATCACCCTCAACCTACGGTGTGTGTAGTGCGACAGATATAACAATAACTAAACTTTTGCCCTGCACGGAACACCAAACGCAGACTATGAGTATACAAAAGCAAAACACGGTACCGTCTCTTTAAATGTCTGCTACCTACCTATCCAGAGCTGGCCAGCTCCTCTTCCCAGTGACTGGGGAAACTCTACCTTATTGGTGGGAGCCGTACAGCTCTCCACCACTGCTCACACCTCTGATCGTCTATGCGAGGCTACCTATTTGGCTCAGGGCCCTGGGCCTAACGCCCAGGGTCTTACCAGTGGCTCAGGGCTTATGCCTGCCTACTGCAGGGTACTCAAGGGACTTGGGCCTACTGCCCAGAGTCCAGTCTCTATTTTGCAGCTCAGGCCTAGGGGCCTGCCTAACGGTGGGCTCTGGTACTTGCCTGGGCCTAATGCCCAGACCACTTTATGGGGCTCAGGCCTATTTGCCTGCCTATCTGTGGGGTTCACTTAGCGGTCTGGGCCTAATGCCCAGACCACCTTATATTCTGGGTGGCTCAGGCAGTTACCCATCTACTTTATTATATAGTGACCTGGGCCTAGTACCCAGGCCACTCACACCTGATTAAGGGCTAATCCTTTTAATGGGGCCTAATGCCCGCTATAGTGCCCCAGGCCTTGTGCCCATCTATTTGCGCACGGGCCTTGTGCCCGACTATGCCCCACGGGCCTAGCGCCCGACAACCCTGGTGGTCTAGGGAGGGAGTAAAAGGGTAGGCCTCACGGAGGGCCTACCTGTTACGTTGGAAGAGGCTGCGGGGAGGGGGGAACTTTGTGACGCTCTTTTACTTCCCTCCCCCGCAGTCCTCTCCGGTCCTGGCAAGTGGCGCCGCCTCTTCTTTTCTTCTTCCAGCCGGCGCCGCCTATCTTCTCTCTTGACAGCGCCGTCTTCTGGCCTCTTCCGCGGCCGCCGCCCCTGTTGCCACGCCGATCTTCTGCTCTACGGGAGGTCTTCTCTCCTCGCTATCTGCCACCGAACTGACTCTTCCCGCTCAGCGCCGTCTAATAAAAGACGGCGCGAGTGGGCGGGGCTATGACGCGGCAAGCCGCGATTGGCTCGTCGCGTCCGCCTCCTATTGGCTGCTGGCCCGTGAGCCAGGTTTGGCTCACGGCCAGCGCCAAACACCCTCCGTGCCCGACCGGCGCTGGGAGCAGGTACTCTGTCCCAGCGCTGGCTACCCGCCGCTTCTTGGCTGCCGGACGCCAAACTCCGCTGAGCTTGCGCCTGGAGCCAAGCGTCTCCCGGCGCCACAGTACCGCCGGCACTGATGAAAGGGACCAGGCGGTCCCTTCACCAGGTGCCTTCGGCGTCTGCACCGACGCTATGGACATCACTGTCCCAGCACCGGCAACGGATGTGTCCCGCAGAGGACACATCCCCTCTGCCTGTCCCTGCAACTCTGCTGATGCTGGGATCAAACACTTGATCCCAGCACAGTCTTCCACATATATACTGTACCATCTATTACAAAGCCGGTTGTATACTGTACTATCCAACACACAGCAGGGTATATACTAGGGATGAGCGGGTTCGGATTTATGAAATCTGAACTCTCCCGATCTGAGCTGGGAACAGAGTCAGGCTCGGGTTTTCCTGCCTGACTCGGACCTGAAACCGAGGCAAAACATCATCATCCCGTTGTCAGATCTCGCGGGTTTTGGATTCTATAAAAAGTCCCCACATCAGCGCCATTTTTCACTCCGGCTATGGACAGTGAAGAGGGAGGGTGGGAGTTAGGGCTGGCTGGGCTGTGTTGTGCAGTGTCCCATAAAGGCTGTAGTCCTACAGGAGTGCTGTAGTGTTGTCCAAGGGGTGCTCTGTCCATCAGAGGTGCTCCCCCCAATTGCAAAAAAAATATTTTTCTTTCTGTTTGTGCGCTGTAGCCGCACATGCATCAACTAAGTAGCAGCGCCAAGCGTGCGCCTGTGTCATAAGTCAAGGGCCGGGCGGCTCATCTGTTGAAGGGTGCCCCCAAAGTGCGCTCCATCCCAAAAAAATAAAAAAATAATTTTCTGTGTTTGTGTGCGCCTTAGCCGCACGTATAGATCAATATCACATAAATGGAGGACAACAATTTGTCTGATAAAAATAAAATAGGGAAAGATCAAAAACCACTTCCTCCTAGTGCTGAAGCTGCTGCCACTAGTCATTACATAGATGATAAAATGCCATGAATGTCATCTGCCAAGGTCGATGCCCAATGTCAGTAGATGGCATATAAAATCTCAAATTACAAAGTTCAGGGAAATTACCTTAGAAAAAACATTTAAAACGTCTAAGGAAAAAACGTACAGTTGCCAATATGCCATTTACGACACGGTGTGGCAAGGAACGGCTAAGGTCTTTCCCTATGTTCATGACTAGTGGTTCAGCTTCACATGACGATGGAAGCCCTCCTCCCACTAAAAAAATCAAAAGAGTTAAGCTGGCAAAAGCACAGCGAAGAACTGTGCATTCTAAGAAGATATCACAAATCCCCAAGGAGAGTCCAAGTGTGGTGGTGGTTGCGATGCCTGACCTTCCAGCACTGGATGGGAAGAGGTGGCTCTTTCCACCATTTGCACGCCCCCTGCAAGTGCTGAAAGGAGCACCCACAGTCCACTTGCTGATATGCAAATTGAAGATGTAACTGTTGAAGTACAACAGGTTGAGGATACTGGTGTAGCTGGCGCTGAGGAGGAAGTTGGCGAGGAGGATTCTGATGGTGATGTGGTTTGTTTACATCAGGCTCCGGGGGAGACAGTTGTTGTCCGTGGGATGAAAAAGCCCATCACGGTCATGCCTGGGCAGAAGACCAAACATTCCACCTCTTTTGTCTGGAAATATTTCTATCCAAATCCGGACAACAACTGTCTTGCCATATGTAAAGGTGGAATAAGTAGGGGTAGTGACGTTAACCATCTAGGAACATCCTCCCTTATACGTCACCTGCAGTGCATTCATAAAAAGTTACTGTCAAGTTCAGAAACTTTGGCTAAGACCGTAAGCAGTCCAGGGACACCTAAATCCCTTTGTCCTGTTGTATCCAGGTGCCTGCAAACCACACAGTCAACTCCATCCTCATCAATTTCGTCCTCAGTCAGGATCGGAAGTAGTCCTGCAGGCCATGTCACTGGCATGACTGACTCCTCTCCTATCTGAGATTCCTCCGGAGGATCCTGCATTGCTATGCCTACTGCTGCTGTTGCTGCTGGGAGTCATTCATCATCCCAGAGAGGAAGTAGGAACACCACTACTTTTACTAAACAATTGACGCTCCAACAGTCCTTAGCGAGGAGGATGAAGTACGACAGCAGTCATCCTGTAGCAAAGCGTATAACTGAGGCCTTGACTGCTATGTTGGTGTTAGACGTGCGTCCGGTATCCGCCATTAGTGTAGAGGGATTTAGACAATTGATGGAGGTAGTGTGTCCCCGGTACAAAATCCCGTCTAGATTCCACTTCACTAGGCAGGCGATACAGAGAATACAGAGATGTCAGAAAAAGTGTCCCTAGTGTCCTAAAAAATCCGGTTGTACCCAATGTCCACTTAACCACAGACATATAGACAAGTGGAACAGAGCAAATTAAGGACTGGGTAGATGTATCGCCTTATGCAGCAACAACAGCAGTGTCACCATTAGCAGCAGCTCAGAAATGCCAGCTCATTCCAAGGCAGGCTATGCTGTGTATAACCGGTTTCAGTAAGAGGCACACCACCGACAACCTCTTAGAGAAACTGAGGGAAATTATCGCCCAATGGATTACCCCACTTAGACTCTCCTGGGGATTTGTGATATCGGACAACACCACCAATATTGTGCGGGCATTACATCTGGGCAAATTCCAGCACGTCCCATGTTTTGCTCACAAAATAAATTTGGTGGTGCAGAATTTTCTGAAATACAACAAGGACTTGCAGGAGACACTTTGGGTGGCCCGAAAATTTTCTGGCCACTTTCACCATTCAGAAACTGTGTGCCGAAGACTGGAGCTCGAGCAAACAGTCTTTAACCTGCCCTGCCATCACCTGAAGCAAGAGGTTGTGACACGGTGGAACTCAAACCTCTATATGCTTCAGAGGATGGAGAAGCAGCAAAAGGCCATTCAAGCCTATACATCAACCTATGACATAGGCAAAGGAGGAGGTTTGCACCTGACTCAAGCGCAGTGGAGAATGATTTCCGTGTTGTGCAAGGTTCTCCAGCCCTTCGAACTTGCCCCACGTGAAGTCAGTTCAGACACTGCCAGCTTGAGTCAGGTCATTCCCCTCATCAGGCTTTTGCAGAAGCAGCTGGAGAGAGTGAAGAAGGAGCTAAGACGGAGCGATTCCGCTCAACATGTGGGACTTGTATGAAGCCCTTCATTCTCTTTGCCAGGTTTCGAGGGTGGTCATTCTGTTGAAAACAGGCCACTAAATTTAGGCCACCGTGCTCGATCCTAGATTTAAAGCCTATGTGGTGTCTCTCTTTCCAGCTGACACAAGCCTGCAGAGGTGTAAAGACCTGCTGGTGAAAACTCTGTCAGATGAAGCGGAACGTGACATGTCAACAGCTCCTTCTTCATTTTCTCCCGCAACTGGGGCTGCCAGGAAAAAACTTAGGTATCCTAAGCAACCCGCTGGCCGTGATGCAGGGCAGGCAGGACCAAGTTTGGACATCTGGTCCGGACTGAAGGACCTGCCAACAATTTCTGACATGTCTACTGTCACTGTGTATGATACTGTCACCATAGACAGAATGGTGGAGGATTACATCGGTGACAGCATCCAAGTAGGCATGTCAGACAGTCCATACCTGTACTGGCAGGAAAAAGAGGCAATTTGGAGACCCCTGTACAAACTAGCTCTATTTTACCTAAGTTGCCCCCCCTCCAGTGTGTACTCCGAAAGAGTGTTTAGTGCAGCCGGGGACAAATTAATACTCTGAAGATGAGGATGTACACAACACTGAAGAGGGTGAGGAATCGGTGGATGAGGAGGATGAGGACGACATCTTGCTTCCGTAGAGCCAGGGACAGATTAATTGCCAGCTTGTATTGTGGGGGCCCAAACGAACCAATCATTTCAGCCACAGTTGTGTGGCAGACCCTGGCGCTGAAATGATTGGTTTGTTAAAGTGTGCATGTCCTGTTTATACAACATAAGGGTGGGTGGGAGGGCCCAAGGACAATTCCATCTTGCACCTCTTTTTTTTCTTTGCATTATGTACAGTTTGGGGCCTAGTTTTTCAAACTGCCATCCTGCCTGCCACTGCAGTGCCACTCCTAGATGGGCCACGTGTTTGTGCCGCCCACTCGTGTCGCTTAGCATAGTCATCCAGCTACCTCGGTGCAACCTTTTGGACATAAAAACACTATTGTGAGGTGTGAGGTGTTCAGAATAGACTGGAAATGAGTGGAAATTAATGTTATTGAGGTTAATAACAGCATAGGAGCAGAAAAACCCACAAATTCTTCGATTTTAGCTGTTTTTATGCTTTTTTCCAAAAAATACAGATCCAAAACACAAAACCCAGAACCCAAAACACGGAAGGGTGGTTTTGGCAAAACCAATCCAGATCCAAAACACGAAGAAAGATCCAGATCCAAAACCAAAACACGAAAAGTGGCCGATGCACACCCCTAGTATATATTGTCCCATCCAACACACAGAAGTGTATATACAGGGCATGATTCAGACCCGCTCGCAAGCGCTACTCCTCAGTGTATGTATCAGTGGAGACACAACTATTAGGAATTGTTTTCATAACTTGTGTGCGCTCTCTGCCTCTTCCATTTGGGTATATACTGTACCATCCAGCAAACAGCAGTGTATATACTGTACCATCCAGCAAACAGCAGTGTATATACTGTACCATCCAGCAAACAGCAGTGTATATACTGTACCATCCAGCACACAGCAGTGTATATACTGTACCCACCACACAGCAGTGTATATACTGTACCATCCAGCACACAGCAGTGTATATACTGTACCATCCAACACACAGCAGTGTATATACTGTACCATCCAGCAGTGTATATACTGTACCATCCAACACACAGCAGTGTATATACTGTACCATCCAACACACAGCAGTGTATATACTGTACCCACCACACAGCAGTGTATATACTGTACCATCCAGCAGTGTATATACTGTACCATCCACCACACAGCAGTGTATATACTGTACCATCCAGCAGTGTATATACTGTACCATCCACCACACAGCAGTGTATATACTGTACCATCCAGCAGTGTATATACTGTACCATCCAACACACAGCAGTGTATATACTGTACCCACCATCCAGCAGTGTATATACTGTACCATCCAACACACAGCAGTGTATATACTGTACCCACCACACAGCAGTGTATATACTGTACCATCCAACACACAGCAGTGTATATACTGTACCATCCAACACACAGCAGTGTATATACTGTACCCACCACACAGCAGTGTATATACTGTACCATCCAGCAGTGTATATACTGTACCATCCAACACACAGCAGTGTATATACTGTACCATCCAACACACAGCAGTGTATATACTGTACCATCCAGCAGTGTATATACTGTACCATCCAACACACAGCAGTGTATATACTGTACCCACCACACAGCAGTGTATATACTGTACCATCCAACACACAGCAGTGTATATACTGTACCATCCAGCAAACAGCAGTGTATATACTGTACCCACCACACAGCAGTGTATATACTGTACCATCCAACACACAGCAGTGTATATACTGTACCATCCAGCACACAGCAGTGTATATACTGTACCATCCAACACACAGCAGTGTATATACTGTACCATCCAACACACAGCAGTGTATATACTGTACCATCCAGCACACCGCAGTGTATATACTGTACCATCCAACACACAGCAGTGTATATACTGTACCATCCAACACACAGCAGTGTATATACTGTACCCACCACACAGCAGTGTATATACTGTACCATCCAGCAGTGTATATACTGTACCATCCAACACACAGCAGTGTATATACTGTACCATCCAACACACAGCAGTGTATATACTGTACCATCCAGCAGTGTATATACTGTACCATCCAACACACAGCAGTGTATATACTGTACCCACCACACAGCAGTGTATATACTGTACCATCCAACACACAGCAGTGTATATACTGTACCATCCAACACACAGCAGTGTATATACTGTACCATCCAACACACAGCAGTGTATATACTGTACCCACCACACAGCAGTGTATATACTGTACCATCCAGCAGTGTATATACTGTACCATCCAACACACAGCAGTGTATATACTGTACCATCCAACACACAGCAGTGTATATACTGTACCATCCAGCAGTGTATATACTGTACCATCCAACACACAGCAGTGTATATACTGTACCCACCACACAGCAGTGTATATACTGTACCATCCAACACACAGCAGTGTATATACTGTACCATCCAGCAAACAGCAGTGTATATACTGTACCCACCACACAGCAGTGTATATACTGTACCATCCAACACACAGCAGTGTATATACTGTACCATCCAGCACACAGCAGTGTATATACTGTACCATCCAACACACAGCAGTGTATATACTGTACCATCCAACACACAGCAGTGTATATACTGTACCATCCAGCACACCGCAGTGTATATACTGTACCATCCAACACACAGCAGTGTATATACTGTACCCACCACCACACAGCAGTGTTTATACTGTACCCACCACACAGCAGTTTCTATAGTGTACCATCCAACACACAGCAGTGTATATACTGTACCATCCAACACACAGCAGGCTGTATACTGTTCCATCCAACACACAGCAGGGTGTATACTGTACCCACCACACAGCAGTGTATATACTGTACCATTCTACACACAGCAGTGTATATACTGTACCCACCACACAGCAGTGTATATACTGTACCATCCAGCACACAGCAGTGTATATACCGTACCATCCAGCAAACAGCAGTGTATATACTGTACCATCCAGGACACAGCATGGTGTATACTGTACCATCCAACACACAGCAGTGTATATACTGTACCATCCAGCACACAGCATGGTGTATACTGTACCATCCAACACACAGCAGTGTATATACTGTACCATCCAGCAAACAGCAGTGTCTATACTGTACCATCCAGCAAACAGCAGTGTCTATACTGTACCATCCAACACACAGCAGTGTATATACTGTACCCACCACACAGCAGTGTATATACTGTACCCTCCAACACACAGCAGTGAATATACTGTACCATCCAGCAAACAGCAGTGTATATACTGTACCCACCACACAGCAGTGTATATACTGTACCATCCAACACACAGCAGTGTATATACTGTACCATCCAACACACAGCAGTATATATACTGTACCATCCAGCAAACAGCAGTGTATATACTGTACCCACCACACAGCAGTGTATATACTGTACCATCCTACACACAGCAGGCTGTATACTGTACCATCCAACACAATGCAGGCTGTATACTGTTCCATCCAACACACAGCAGGGTGTATACTGTACCATCCAACACACAGCAGGGTCTATACTGTACCATCCAACACACAGCAGGGTATATACTGTACCATCCAACACACAGCAGGGTATATACTGTACCATCCAACACACAGCAGGGTATATACTGTACCATCCAACACACAGCAGTGTCTATACTGTACCATCCTACACACAGCAGGGTCTATACTATACCATCCAACACACAGCAGGATATATACTGTACCATCCAACACACAGCAGTGTATATACTGTACCATCCAACACACAGCAGGCTGTATACTGTACCATCCAACACAATGCAGGCTGTATACTGTTCCATCCAACACACAGCAGGGTGTATACTGTACCCACCACACAGCAGTGTATATACTGTACCATTCTACACACAGCAGTGTATATACTGTACCCACCACACAGCAGTGTATATACTGTACCATCCAACACACTGCAGTGTATATACTGTACCATCCAGCACACAGCAGTGTATATACTGTACCATCCAGCAAACAGCAGTGTCTATACTGTACCATCCACCACACAGCAGTGTATATACTGTACCCTCCAACACACAGCAGTGAATATACTGTACCATCCAGCAAACAGCAGTGTATATACTGTACCCACCACACAGCAGTGTATATACTGTACCATCCAACACACAGCAGTGTATATACTGTACCATCCAGCAAACAGCAGTGTATATACTGTACCATCCAGCACACCGCAGTGTATATACTGTACCCACCACACAGCAGTGTATATACTGTACCCACCACACAGCAGTGTATATACTGTACCATCCAGCACACCGCAGTGTATATACTGTACCCACCACACAGCAGTGTATATACTGTACGCACCACACAGCAGTGTATATACTGTACCCACCACACAGCAGTGTATATACTGTACCATCCAACACACAGCAGGCTGTATACTGTACCATCCAACACAATGCAGGCTGTTTACTGTTCCATCCAACACACAGCAGGGTGTATACTGTACCATCCAACACACAGCAGGGTGTATACTGTACCATCCAACACACAGCAGGGTCTATACTATACCATCCAACACACAGCAGGGTATATACTGTACCATCCAACACACAGCAGGGTATATACTGTACCATCCAACACACAACAGGGTATATACTGTACCATCCAACACACAGCAGTGTATATACTGTACCATCCTACACACAGCAGGGTCTATACTATACCATCCAACACACAGCAGGGTATATACTGTACCATCCAACACACAGCAGTGTATATACTGTACCCACCACACAGCAGTGTATATACTGTACCATCCAGCACACAGCAGTGTATATACTGTACCATCCAACACACAGCAGTGTATATACTGTACCATCCAACACACAGCTGAAGTCCCTCTGACTATGGGCCGTATTCAATTTGAGGTGAAAATCCATTTTCGCCTGTTTTGATTTTACTCCGTATTCAATTTGAAAGACTTTCCGCCTAGGCAGAAAGGCATTGCAATGTAATAGGCAGAAAGGCAATGCTATGTAATAGGCAGAAAGGCATTGCAATGTAATAGGCAGAAAGGCAATGCTATGTAATAGGCAGAAAGGCATTGCAATGTAATAGGCAGAAAGGCAATGCTATGTAATAGGCAGAAAGGCATTGCAATGTAATAGGCAGAAAGGCAATGCTATGTAATAGGCAGAAAGGCATTGCAATGTAATAGGCAGAAAGGCAATGCTATGTAATAGGCAGAAAGGCAATGCTATGTAATAGGCAGAAAGGCAATGCTATGTAATAGGCAGAAAGGCATTGCAATGTAATAGGCAGAAAGGCAATGCAATGTAATAGGCAGAAAGGCAATGCAATGTAATAGGCAGAAAGGCAATGCTATGTAATAGGCAGAAAGGCATTGCAATGTAATAGGCAGAAAGGCAATGCTATGTAATAGGCAGAAAGGCATTGCAATGTAATAGGCAGAAAGGCAATGCTATGTAATAGGCAGAAAGGCAATGCTATGTAATAGGCAGAAAGGCAATGCAATGTAATAGGCAGAAAGGCAATGCTATGTAATAGGCAGAAAGGCAATGCAATGTAATAGGCAGAAAGGCAATGCAATGTAATAGGCAGAAAGGCAATGTAATAGGCAGAAAGGCAATGCAATGTAATAGGCAGAAAGGCAATGCAATGTAATAGGCAGAAAGGCAATGTAATAGGCAGAAAGGCAATGCAATGTAATAGGCAGAAAGGCATTGCAATGTAATAGGCAGAAAGGCAATGCTATGTAATAGGCAGAAAGGCAATGCAATGTAATAGGCAGAAAGGCAATGCAATGTAATAGGCAGAAAGGCAATGCTATGTAATAGGCAGAAAGGCAATGCTATGTAATAGGCAGAAAGGCAATGCAATGTAATAGGCAGAAAGGCAATGCTATGTAATAGGCAGAAAGGCAATGCAATGTAATAGGCAGAAAGGCAATGCAATGTAATAGGCAGAAAGGCAATGTAATAGGCAGAAAGGCAATGCAATGTAATAGGCAGAAAGGCAATGCAATGTAATAGGCAGAAAGGCATTGCAATGTAATAGGCAGAAAGGCAATGCTATGTAATAGGCAGAAAGGCAATGCAATGTAATAGGCAGAAAGGCAATGCAATGTAATAGGCAGAAAGGCAATGCTATGTAATAGGCAGAAAGGCAATGCTATGTAATAGGCAGAAAGGCAATGCAATGTAATAGGCAGAAAGGCAAAGTTATGTAATAGGCAGAAAGGCAATGCGATGTAATAGGCAGAAAGGCAATGCAATGTAATAGGCAGAAAGGCAATGTAATAGGCAGAAAGGCAATGCAATGTAATAGGCAGAAAGGCAATGCAATGTAATAGGCAGAAAGGCAATGTAATAGGCAGAAATGCAATGCAATAGGCAGAAAGGCAATGCTATGTAATAGGCAGAAAGGCAATGCTATGTAATAGGCAGAAAAGCAATGCAATGTAATAGGCAGAAAGGCAATGCTATGTAATAGGCAGAAAGGCAATGCAATGTAATAGGCAGAAAGGCAATGCTATGTAATAGGCAGAAAGGCAATGCTATGTAATAGGCAGAAAGGCAATGCAATGTAATAGGCAGAAAGGCAATGTAATAGGCAGAAAGGCAATGCAATGTAATAGGCAGAAAGGCAATGTAATAGGCAGAAAGGCAATGCAATAGGCAGAAAGGCAATGCAATGCAATAGGCAGAAAGGCAATGCAATGCAATAGACAGAAAGGCAATGCTATGTAATAGGCAGAAAGGCAATGCAATGTAATAGGCAGAAAGGCAATGCAATGTAATAGGCAGAAGGGCAATGCAATGTAATAGGCAGAAAGGCAATACAATGTAATAGGCAGAAAGGTAATGCAATGTAATAGGCAGAAAGGCAATGCTATGTAATAGGCAGAAAGGCAATGTAATTGGCAGAAAGGCAATGCAATGTAATAGGCAGAAAGGCAATGCAATGTAATAGGCAGAAAGGCAATGTAATTGGCAGAAAGGCAATGCAATGTAATAGGCAGAAAGGCAATGTAATTGGCAGAAAGGCAATGCAATGTAATAGGCAGAAAGGCAATGCAATGTAATAGGCAGAAAGGCAATGCAATGTAATAGGCAGAAAGGCAATGCAATGTAATAGGCAGAAAGGCAATGCAATGTAATAGGCAGAAAGGCAATGCTATGTAATAGGCAGAAAGGCAATGTAATAGGCAGAAAGGCAATGTAATAGGCAGAAAGGCAATGCAATGTAATAGGCAGAAAGGCAATGTAATAGGCAGAAAGGCAATACAATGTAATAGGCAGAAAGGCAATGCTATGTAATAGGCAGAAAAGTGTCGCCTATGAATGGGAGGTGGAAAAAAATTGGCAAATTGGGGTTTTGGGATGCAACATTGTGGGAACCCCCGTGCAGCCTTCTGACAGTCCCCCAAAGGTAAACTGTCAAAAAAAATTATTATTTTTTTAAAAAAACACAGAACACCCCAAAAAATGACTTTGAATTTGGGGGCGTAAAAAAAATGTTGGGGGACAAAGTTAAAAACTAGCGAACTTGACTCTGGGGGGGTCCCCAAATATGCCCCAGGTGTTTTTTGGATTGCAGGTGCTTGCAGCAGGTGGATTTTTAAAAAAAAAATTTAACTTTACTTTAGCAACTTTTAAATTTGCTGGAATTAGTTATTTTCTGGAAAATCCTGAATACTATTCTGCACCACATATAGAAAAACGCTATTTAGCAGCTATTGAGCCCATTTAAAAGCCCCAAATACCTTCAGCAAGCCAAATCGGGGGGTACCATAGCTAACCCCCATGTCAGAGCATCTTTTGGGGGTGTCAGGCTGATTTCCCCAAATCTGACAATACTTTCCGCCTGTTCAAGTTTCCCCAGGTCCCGTTTTCGCACACTTTCAAATTGAATACAGGGTGAAGCGGGCACGCACGCGATACTTTTCCGCCTACAAAACAGGCAAAGTAGGCGAAAAGTCCGAGCCGCGGAAACGTATCGCGGCTCGGCTCAAATTGAATACGGCTCCATGTTTCCAGTCTTTGTTCCCCATGATCTGTAAACAAATAAAATGTATTATTCTTTGAAGTACTTGGTGATCTGCAAAGGGAATTTGCTGTCAGGGGTTGTATTTCTGCATGTTAATATTTGGTCATTTTTACTCGCTCTTGAAAAATTATCAATGTTTTCAGTTCTGTAATTGCAAATAATATGTATGGCTAATGGAATTGGCCCAGATATTTAAATATTACTGTTAATTAATATGACAATGACAACCCTACCTGAATTAACTTTTACATGATTTTCTTCATTTTAGTTTAAACTTTAAATAAATGTTTTTATTATCTTATTGCTGTTCTCCCAGTGCAGAATCAGTCATTACACCACCAACTGCCAGGTCTCTTTGCAAGTCATTACACCACCAACTGCCAGGTCTCTTTGCAAGTCATTACACCACCAACTGCCAGGTCTCTTTGCAAGTCATTACACCACCAACTGCCAGGTCTCTTTGTAAGTCATTACACCACCAACTGCCAGGTCTCTTTGTAAGTCATTACACCACCAACTGCCAGGTCTCTTTGTAAGTCATTACGCCACCAACTGCCAGGTCTCTTTGTAAGTCATTACGCCACCAACTGCCAGGTCTCTTTGTAAGTCATTACACCACCAGCTGCCAGACCTCTTTGGAAGTCCTTACACCAGAAAAAACTGCTCCAGCACTGTATACACCCTATGGGTTGCTTTTTAATAAGCTCACAGCTGCAGAATCCCTCTGAGTTTGTGCTGCTAAGCAGAAATAAAAATTCCTAAACTAAACAATATATATGGATTCTGCGCTTCTACATAAATATGGATTGCAATATGGCAGAAAATCAAAAAGGTCAAAAACTCGGATCTTAAACAATGTACATTTAATGAGAAGTAGAATTAAACTAAAAAACTCCAATAAATGACACATATAACATGAGAATGAATATAGACATGTGATATCAGACATCATACATATAAATAAGGACTTGTAGTAGCCTTATCTCCAGCACCTGCTGCAAATGTTATAACTGCATAGCTTTGTGTGTATAATAATGACTGAGACTTAGTGAATTGTCTCTGTGTGAGAGTAGATCGTCAGCTTTTGGCACCTTGGTTTAGGAAAAAAACTGTGTCACCTGCAGCTGAGGATCCTGCTAAGGATATATCTATCTGTTTCCAGGGTAGTATCAGGAATGTCACAGTGTGTGGTGAGTCAGCCGCTGTTATTGTCTTACCTGGTCCTGTATGAGATCACAGGTCCCAGCGCTCCTGCTGCACGCTATGGCTGCTGTGTGCACACTGTCCTGCGGTCTAGTAATCTAGGTAGCCGCTCACTTGCGCTGGCTATAGGTGAGTAAATGAGATCAAAGGTCCCAGCGCTCCTGCTGCACGCTACGGCTGCTGTGTGCACAGTCCTGCGGTCTAGTAATCTAGGTAGCCGCTCACTTGCACTGGCTATAGGTGAGTAAATGAGATCAAAGGTCCCAGCGCTCCTGCTGCACACTACGGCTGCTGTGTGCACACTGTCCTGTGGTCTAGTAATCGAGGTAGCCGCTCACTTGCGCTGGCTATAGGTGATTAAATGAGATCACAGGTCCCAGCGCTCCTGCTGCACGCTACGGCTGCTGTGCGCACTGTCCTGCAGTCTAGTAATCGAGGTAGCCGCTCACTTGCGCTGGCTATAGGTGAGTAAATGAGATCACAGGTCCCAGCGCTCCTGCTGCACGCTACAGCTGCTGTGCGCACAGTCCTGCGGTCTAGTAATCTAGGTAGCCGCTCACTTGCGCTGGCTATAGGTGAGTAAATGAGATCACAGGTCCCAGCGCTCCTGCTGCACGCTACAGCTGCTGTGCGCACTGTCCTGCGGTCTAGTAATCGAGGTAGCCACTCACTTGCACTGGCTATAGGTGAGTAAATGAGATCACAGGTCCCAGCGCTCCTGCTGCACGCTACGGCTGCTGTGCGCACTGTCCTGCGGTCTAGTAATCGAGGTAGCTGCTCACTTGCGCTGGCTATAGGTGAGTAAATGAGATCACAGGTCCCAGCACTCCTGCTGCACGCTACAGCTGCTGTGTGCACAGTCCTGCGGTCTAGTAATCTAGGTAGCCGCTCACTTGCGCTGGCTATAGGTGAGTAAATGAGATCACAGGTCCCAGCGCTCCTGCTGCACGCTACAGCTGCTGTGCGCACTGTCCTGCGGTCTAGTAATCGAGGTAGCCGCTCACTTGCACTGGCTATAGGTGAGTAAATGAGATCACAGGTCCCAGCGCTCCTGCTGCACGCTATGGCTGCTGTGTGCGCACTGTCCTGCGGTCTAGTAATCTAGGTAGCCGCTCACTTGCGCTGGCTATAGGTGAGTAAATGAGATCACAGGTCCCAGCGCTCCTGCTGCACGCTACAGCTGCTGTGCGCACTGTCCTGCGGTCTAGTAATCGAGGTAGCCGCTCACTTGCGCTGGCTATAGGTGAGTAAATGAGATCACAGGTCCCAGCACTCCTGCTGAACGCTACAGCTGCTGTGCGCACTGTCCTGCGGTCTAGTAATCGAGGTAGCCGCTCACTTGCGCTGGCTATAGGTGAGTAAATGAGATCACAGGTCCCAGCGCTCCTGCTGCACGCTATGGCTGCTGTGTGCACAGTCCTGTGGTCTAGTAATCTAGGTAGCCGCTCACTTGCGCTGGCTATAGGTGAGTAAATGAGATCACAGGTCCCAGCGCTCCTGCTGCATGCTATGGCTGCTGTGCGCACTGTCCTGCGGTCTAGTAATCGAGGTAGCCGCTCACTTGCGCTGGCTATAGGTGAGTAAATGAGATCACAGGTCCCAGCACTCCTGCTGCACGCTACAGCTGCTGTGTGCACAGTCCTGCGGTCTAGTAATCAAGGTAGCCGCTCACTTGCGCTGGCTATAGGTGAGTAAATGAGATCACAGGTCCCAGCGCTCCTGCTGCACGCTATGGCTGCTGTGTGCACAGTCCTGCGGTCTAGTAATCAAGGTAGCCGCTCACTTGCGCTGGCTATAGGTGAGTAAATGAGATCACAGGTCCCAGCACTCCTGCTGCACGCTACGGCTGCTGTGCGCACAGTCCTGCGGTCTAGTAATCAAGGTAGCCGCTCACTTGCGCTGGCTATAGGTGAGTAAATGAGATCACAGGTCCCAGCGCTCCTGCTGCACGCTACAGCTGCTGTGTGCACAGTCCTGCGGTCTAGTAATCGAGGTAGCCGCTCACTTGCGCTGGCTATAGGTGAGTAAATGAAATCCGGATCAGGTAGCCAATATGAGCCAGTTAGACAGTAAGCGGTGCAGGAGTCCTTATAGCGGCTGGCACAATGGGAATCCAAAACAGCGTGACAAATGCTTATTCAGCAGGTCAGTCCTTCAGGATGTCAGCTTATATGGGGTATATTCTCTGACATGTTTTGCCACCATGGAGGCTTTTTCAAAGAGTAATGGTTTACCCCACCATTTGCCTTTATATAGCCAGTTTTGTATCCTTATAGGTTCTCATCATTACAAACTAGGGGTGAGCGGGTTTGGATTTCTGAAATCCGAACCCCCCCGAGCCACCCCGATCCGAGTCCGATCCGAGTCAGGCTCGACTTTTCCCGCCTGACTCGGATCTGAAATCGAGGCAAAACGTCATCATCCCGCCTTCCGAGTCTCGCTGGTTTTGGATCCTATATAAGGTACCCGCGTCGGTGCCATTTTCTCACTCGGCTGTGGACAGTGAAGAGGGAGGGTGGGAGTTAGGGCTGGCTGGGCTGTGTAGTGTAGTGTAGTGCAGAGTAGTGTTGTGCTGTGCTGTGCTGCGTTGTGCTGCTGTTGTCCACTACTTCAAAGTCCATAGGGGCTGGCTGTGTTGTGCTGTGCTGCTGTTGTTAATAGGGGCTGTGTCCACTACTTCAAAGTCCATAGGGGCTGGCTGGACTGTGTTGTGCAGTCAGTTCTCCATAGGGGCTGTGTACACTCCAAAGTCCTGTGCAGTGTCCCAGTCCTAAAGGGGTGCTGTAGTGTTGTCCAGGGGGTGCTCTGTCCATCAGGGGTGCTCCCCCCAAGTGCTAAAAAAATAATATTTTTTGTGTGTTTGTGAATTGTGTGCGCAGTAGCCGCACGTGCATCAACAAAGTAGTGCCAAGCGTGCGCCTGTGTCATAAGTAAAGGGCCGGCTGGCTTGACCGTTAAAGGGTGCTGTAACCCCCAAAGTACACTCCAGTCCAAACCAAAAAATAAATATTTTCTGTGTTTGTGAATTGTGTGCGCAGTAGACGCACGTGCATCAACAAAGTAGTGCCAAGCGTGCGCCTGTGTAATAAGTAAAGGGCCGGCTGGCTTGATCGTTAAAGGGTGCTGTAACCCCCAAAGTACTCTCCAGTCCAAACTAAAAAAAAAATTATTTTCTGTGTTTGTGAATTGTGTGCGCAGTAGCCGCACGTGCATCAGAAAGTAGTGCCAAGCGTGCGCCTGTGTCATAAGTAAAGGGCCGGCTGGCTTGACCGTTAAAGGGTGCTGTAACCCCCAAAGTACACTCCAGTCCAAACCAAAAAAATATATATTTTCTATGTTTGTGAATTGTGTGCGCAGTAGCCGCACGTACATCAACAAAGTAGTGCCAAGCGTGCGCCTGTGTCATAAGTAAAGGGCCGGCTGGCTTGACCGTTAAAGGGTGCTGTAACCCCCAAAGTACACTCCAGTCCAAACTAAAAAAAAAATTATTTTCTGTGTTTGTGAATTGTGTGCGCAGTAGCCGCACGTGCATCAGAAAGTAGTGCCAAGCATGCGCCTGTGTCATAAGTAAAGGGCCGGCTGGCTTGACCGTTAAAGGGTGCTGTAACCCCCAAAGTACACTCCAGTCCAAACCAAAAAAAAATATATTTTCTATGTTTGTGAATTGTGTGCGCAGTAGCCGCACGTACATCAACAAAGTAGTGCCAAGCGTGCGCCTGTGTCATAAGTAAAGGGCCGGCTGGCTTGACCGTTAAAGGGTGCTGTAACCCCCAAAGTACACTCCAGTCCAAACCAAAAAAATATATATTTTCTATGTTTGTGAATTGTGTGCGCAGTAGCCGCACGTACATCAACAAAGTAGTGCCAAGCGTGCGCCTGTGTCATAAGTAAAGGGCCGGCTGGCTTGACCGTTAAAGGGTGCTGTAACCCCCAAAGTACACTCCAGTCCAAACTAAAAAAAAAATTATTTTCTGTGTTTGTGAATTGTGTGCGCAGTAGCCGCACGTGCATCAGAAAGTAGTGCCAAGCATGCGCCTGTGTCATAAGTAAAGGGCCGGCTGGCTTGACCGTTAAAGGGTGCTGTAACCCCCAAAGTACACTCCAGTCCAAACCAAAAAAAAATATATTTTCTATGTTTGTGAATTGTGTGCGCATTAGCCGCACGTGCATCAACAAAGTAGTGCCAAGCGTGCGCCTAAAGGGCCGGCTGGCTTGTCCGTTAAAGGGTGCTGTAACCCCCAAAGTACACTCCAGTCCAAACCAAAAAAAATATATTTTCTGTGTTTGTGAATTGTGTGCGCAGTAGCCGCACGTGCATCAGCAAAGTAGTGCCAAGCGTGCGCCTGTGTCATAAGTAAAGGGCCGGCTGGCTTGACCGTTAAAGGGTGCTGTAACCCCCAAAGTACACTCCAGTCCAAACCAAAAAAAAAATTATTTTCTGTGTTTGTGAATTGTGTGCGCAGTAGCCGCACGTGCATCAACAAAGTAGTGCCAAGCGTGCGCCTGTGTCATAAGTAAAGGGCCGGCTGGCTTGACCGTTAAAGGGTGCTGTAACCCCCAAAGTACACTCCAAACCAAATAAAAAAATATTTTCTGTGTTTGTGAATTGTGTGCACTGTGGCTGCACATGCATCAACAAAGGAGCAGCGCCAAGCGTGCGCCTGTGTCCCATAAGTAAAGAGCCGGCTGGCTCATTTCTTAAAGGGTGGTGTAACCCACCAAGTGCACTACTCTCCAGCAAAAATAAAAAATATTTTCTGTGTTTGTGTGCGCCTTAGCCGCACGTATATATCAATATAACATAAATGGAGGACCAAACTTTCTCTGATAAAAATAAAATAGGGAATGATCAAGAACCACTTCCTCCTAGTGCTGTTGCTGCTGCTGGGAGTTGTTCATCATCCCAGAGAGGATGTAGGAACATCACTACTTTTACTAAACAATTGACCCTCCAACAGTCCCTAGCGATGAGGATGAAGTACGACAGCAGTCATCCTGAAGCAAAACGTATAACTGAGGCCTTTACTGCTATGTTGGTGTTAGACATGCGTCCGGTATCCGCCATTAGTGCAGTGGGATTTAGACAATTGATGGAGGTAGTGTGTCCCCGGTTCCAAATCCCGTCTAGATTCCACCTGCATCCTCAAAGCAGCAGCGACAAGCGTGCGTCTGTCTGTTAAAGGGTGGTGTAACCCTCAAAGTGCGCTCCACAAACAATAAAAATATTCTTCTTTTTTTTTCTGTCTTTGTGAAATGTGTGGGTTGTAGCCGCACCTGCATCCTTAAAACAGCAGCGACAAGCGTGCGTCTGTCTGTTAAAGGGTGGTGTAACCCTCAAAGTGTGCTACACAAACAATAAAAAAATTCTTTTTTTTCTCTTTGTGAAATGTGTGGGATGTAGCCGCACCTGCATCCTTAAAACAGCAGCGACAAGCGTGCGTCTGTCTGTTAAAGGGTGCGTAACCCTCAAAGTGTGCTACACAAACAATAAAAAAATTCTTTTTTTTCTCTTTGTGAAATGTGTGGGCTGTAGCCACACTTGCATCCTTAAAACAGCAGCGACAAGCGTGCGTCTGTCTGTTAAAGGGTGGTGTAACCCTCAAAGTGCTCCAAAAAATAAAAAACTATGTGTTTGTGACTTGTGTGCGATGTAGCCGCACGTGCATCAACACAGTAGCAGCGCCAAGCGTGCGCCTGTGTCATAAGTCAAGGACTGGTTTGGACATCTGGTCCGGACTGAAGGACGTGCCAACAGTTTCTGACAAGTCTACTGTCACTGCATATGATACTGTCCTCAAAGCAGCAGCGACAAGCGTGCGTCTGTCTGTTAAAGGGTGGTGACACCCTCAAAGTGTGCTACACAAACAATAAAAATATTCTTCTTTTTTCTGTCTTTGTGAATTGTGTGGGCTGTAGCCGCACTTGCATCCTCAAAGCAGCAGCGACAAGCGTGCGTCTGTCTGTTAAAGGGTGGTGACACCCTCAAAGTGTGCTACACAAACAATAAAAATATTGTTCTTTTTTTTTTGGTCTTTGTGAAATGTGTGGGCTGGAGCCGCACCTGCATCCTTAAAGCAGCAGCGACAAGCGTGCATCTGTCTGTTAAAGGGTGGTGACACCCTCTAAGTGTGCTACACAAACAATAAAAATATTGTTCTTTTTTTTTCAGTCTTTGTGAAATGTGTGGGCTGTAGCCGCACCTGCATCCTTAAAGCAGCAGCGACAAGCGTGCGTCTGTCTGTTAAAGGGTGGTGACACCCTCAAAGTGTGCTACACAAACAATAAAAATATTGTTCTTTTTTTTTCTGTCTTTGTGAATTGTGTGGGCTGTAGCCGCACCTGCATCCCCAAAGCAGCAGCGACAAGTGTGCGTCTGTCTGTTAAAGGATTACATCGGGACAGCATCCAAGTAGGCATGTCAGACAGTCCGTACCTGTACTGGCAGGAAAAAGAAGCAATTTGGAGGTCCCTGTACAAACTGGCTCTATTTTACCTGAGTTGCCCCCCCTCCAGTGTGTACTCCGAAAGAGTGTTTAGTGCAGCCGGGAACCTTGTCAGCGAAAGGCGTAGGAGGTTGCTTCCACAAAATGTGGAGAAGATAATGTTCATAAAATGAATTATCAACTCTTCCAGGGAGACCAGCCTCTAGAACGTACAGAGGGACCTGTGGTGGTGGATTCCAGTGGGGACGAGTTAATACTCTGTGAGGATGAGGATGTACACACTGAAGAGGGTGAGGAATCGGTGGATGAGGAGGATGAGGATGACATCTTGCCTCCGTAGAGCCAGTTTGTGCAGGGACACATTAATTGCCAGCTTGTTTTGTGGGGGCCCAAACGAACCAATCATTTCAGCCACAGTCGTGTGGCAGACCCTGGCGCTGAAATGATTGGTTTGTTAAAGTGTGCATGTCCTGTTTATACAACATAAGGGTGGGTGGGAGGGCCCAAGGACAATTCCATCTTGCACCTCTTTTTTTTCTTTGCATTATGTACAGTTTGGGGCCTAGTTGTTCAAACTGCCATCCTGTCTGCCACTGCAGTGTCACTCCTAGATGGGCCATGTGTTTGTGCCGCCCACTCGTGTCGCTTAGCATAGTCATCCAGCTACCTCGGTGCAACCTTTTGGACATAAAAACACTATTGTGAGGTGTGAGGTGTTCAGAATAGACTGGAAATGAGTGGAAATTAAGGTTATTGAGGTTAATAATAGCATAGGAGCAGAAAAAACCACAAATTCTGTGATTTTAGCTGTTTTTATGCTTTTTTTCAAAAAAATACAGATCCAAAACACATAACCCAGAACCCAAAACACGGAAGGGTGGTTTTGGCAAAACCAATCCAGATCCAAAACACGAAGAAAGATCCAGATCCAAAACCAAAACACAAAACACGAAAAGTGGCCGATGCACACCCCTATTACAAACACATGTGCTTCAGTCTCATCCATTGTACTGAGTGCATTAATGATTTACATTTCCCTGGTGCATTCACATTCATATGTACATATATAAATACACATTCCAAAGTAAAATGATATAAAGATCGAGTTTATGATTACAATAAATAATAGTTTAAAATACTTCAAAAAATCTTTTAAAAGTATAATAAATCAACTTAGAATACAACGTCCTAAAATCTACCTAATTGTCCCTGTATCTATCAGGATTAAAACTCCCAACCTCTCAGTCACAAGTCCGATCACGTAACCATTATGCTACAGCTCCCGCAACAAAACACAGCCAGAATAAATACACTTTATGTTGGAAACATTTCATAGAGTAACCAGTCATTCTATTGAAGATACATATCATATATACATATATGTTACAAGTCTCATATATAACTAAGGTAACTGGATAGTCTATACATGGATATATCCAAGATCCTTATTCCATTTTTATATAGTAACTAAATCCTTCGGCAAAGGACTAATATACTGTATGCACATATAACACTGTAAATAATAAGTATTGAATCGCACAGTAATGTGCAGTACTCAGAATAAAATTAAAATATAAAAAAGAAAATAAAAACATATTGTCTATATAGATACAAGACTGCAATGTGAAGGGAAATTGAACTCATGCTGTTAAAGGCATAAATCAGCGCACTAACATACTAAGCTATACCAATACCTACAAACAATGAATATGGTGGTCGCTCACATCAACTTAATGACATTGCACAGGTGCTCGTAAAGGGCGGGGATTACACTGAGCTACAGGGAAAAACAGGGATTTTCCCTCCAGCAAAAACAAAATCAACAAAAATACTTGAATACCAATACCTAGTTTGGGAAATCCCTCTATAACATCTCAAGCTAATAGAAGAGAGGACCCATCGGATTGAAATCTACTACTATATCACACCTTTCTAAGACAAATATCACACCCCTAAATATGCGATGCTAATATCTATAGAAATGTAACTCATATCTGGTGAACTAAATGGAATTGGGAACACAAGATAATTAAGCAAATGTCTCAAAATCGATGGTCTCATTCATCCCATTGGGAAACATAGAATGTAACCTGAAAATCCAAAATGCCTCTTAAGCACATAACCTTCGAAATCTATCGCCCCCTCTACAGGTTTTCCTAATGTGTTTAACCCCTATGATTCTAATTCTCTCAGGGTTGCTATCCCGCTGAGGGGAATAATGTTTAGAGACACTATGGAACTGATTCTTTTTTTAGTCCTTTGCCGAAGGATTTAGTTACTATATAAAAATGGAATAAGGATCTTGGATATATCCATGTATAGACTATCCAGTTACCTTAGTTATATATGAGACTTGTAACATATATGTATATATGATATGTATCTTCAATAGAATGACTGGTTACTCTATGAAATGTTTCCAACATAAAGTGTATTTATTCTGGCTGTGTTTTGTTGTGGGAGCTGTAGCATAATGGTTACGTGATCGGACTTGTGACTGAGAGGTTGGGAGATCTAATCCTGATAGATACAGGGACAATTAGGTAGATTTTAGGACGTGGTATTCTAACTTGATTTATTATACTTTTAAAAGATTTTTTGAAGTATTTTAAACTATTATTTATTGTAATCATAAACTCGATCTTTATATCATTTTACTTTGGAATGTGTATTTATATATGTACATATGAATGTGAATGCACCAGGGAAATGTAAATCATTAATGCACTCAGTACAATGGATGAGACTGAAGCACATGTGTTTGTAATGATGAGAACCTATAAGGATACAAAACTGGCTATATAAAGGCAAATGGTGGGGTAAACCATTACTCTTTGAAAAAGCCTCCATGGTGGCAAAACATGTCAGAGAATATACCCCATATATGCTGACATCCTGAAGGACTGACCTGCTGAATAAGCATTTGTCACGCTGTTTTGGATTCCCATTGTGCCAGCCGCTATAAGGTCTCCTGCACCGCTTACTGTCTAACTGGCTCATATTGGCTACCTGATCCGGATTTCATTTACTCACCTATAGCCAGCGCAAGTGAGTGGCTACCTCGATTACTAGACCGCAGGACTGTGCACACAGCAGCCATAGCATGCAGCAGGAGCGCTGGGACCTGTGATCTCATTTACTCACCTATAGCCAGCGCAAGTGAGCGGCTACCTCGATTACTAGAACGCAGGACTGTGCACACAGCAGCCATAGCATGCAGCAGGAGCGCTGGGACCTGTGATCTCATTTACTCACCTATAGCCAGCGCAAGTGAGCGGCTACCTCGATTACTAGACCGCAGGACTGTGCACACAGCAGCCGTAGCGTGCAGCAGGAGCGCTGGGACCTGTGATCTCATTTACTCACCTATAGCCAGCGCAAGTGAGCGGCTACCTCGATTACTAGACCGCAGGACAGTGCGCACACAGCAGCCGTAGCGTGCAGCAGGAGCGCTGGGAACTGTGATCTCATTTAATCACCTATAGCCAGCGCAAGTGAGCGTCTACCTAGATTACTAGACCGCAGGACTGTGCGCACAGCAGCTGTAGCGTGCAGCGGGAGCGCTGGGACCTGTGATCTCATTTACTCACCTATAGCCAGCGCAAGTGAGCGGCTACCTAGATTACTAGACCGCAGGACTGTGCACACAGCAGCTGTAGCGTGCAGCAGGAGCGCTGGGATATGTGATCTCATTTACTCACCTATAGCCAGCGCAAGTGAGCGGCTACCTAGATTACTAGACCGCAGGACTGTGCACACAGCAGCTGTAGCGTGCAGCAGGAGCGCTGGGACCTGTGATCTCATTTACTCACCTATAGCCAGCGCAAGTGAGCGGCTACCTCGATTACTAGACTGCAGGACTGTGCACACAGCAGCTGTAGCATGCAGCAGGAGCGCTGGGACCTGTGATCTCATTTACTCACCTATAGCCAGTGCAAGTGAGCGGCTACCTCGATTACTAGACCGCAGGACTGTGCACACAGCAGCCATAGCATGCAGCAGGAGTGCTGGGACCTGTGATCTCATTTACTCACCTATAGCCAGCGCAAGTGAGCGGCTACCTCGATTACTAGACCGCAGGACTGTGCACACAGCAGCCATAGCATGCAGCAGGAGCGCTGGGACCTGTGATCTCATTTACTCACCTATAGCCAGCGCAAGTGAGCGGCTACCTCGATTACTAGACCGCAGGACAGTGCGCACACAGCAGCCGTAGCGTGCAGCAGGAGCGCTGGGACCTGTGATCTCATTTAATCACCTATAGCCAGTGCAAGTGAGCGGCTACCTCGATTACTAGACCGCAGGACTGTGCACACAGCAGCTGTAGCGTGCAGCAGGAGCGCTGGGACCTGTGATCTCATTTACTCACCTATAGCCAGCGCAAGTGAGCGGCTACCTCGATTACTAGACCGCAGGACTGTGCGCACAGCAGCTGTAGCGTGCAGCGGGAGCGCTGGGACCTGTGATCTCATTTACTCACCTATAGCCAGTGCAAGTGAGCGGCTACCTCGATTACTAGACCGCAGGACTGTGCACACAGCAGCTGTAGCGTGCAGCAGGAGCGCTGGGACCTGTGATCTCATTTACTCACCTATAGCCAGCGCAAGTGAGCGGCTACCTCGATTACTAGACGGCAGGACTGTGCACACAGCAGCTGTAGTGTGCAGCAGGAGCGCTGGGACCTGTGATCTCATTTACTCACCTATAGCCAGCGCAAGTGAGCGGCTACCTCGATTACTAGACCGCAGGACTGTGCACACAGCAGCTGTAGTGTGCAGCAGGAGCGCTGGGACCTGTGATCTCATTTACTCACCTATAGCCAGCGCAAGTGAGCGGCTACCTAGATTACTAGACCGCAGGACAGTGCGCACACAGCAGCCGTAGCGTGCAGCAGGAGCGCTGGGACCTGTGATCTCATTTAATCACCTATAGCCAGCGCAAGTGAGCGGCTACCTAGATTACTAGACCGCAGGACTGTGCACACAGCAGCCGTAGCGTGCAGCAGGAGCGCTGGGACCTTTGATCTCATTTACTCACCTATAGCCAGTGCAAGTGAGCGGCTACCTCAATTACTAGACCGCAGGACTGTGCGCACAGCAGCTGTAGCGTGCAGCAGGAGCGCTGGGACCTGTGATCTCATTTACTCACCTATAGCCAGTGCAAGTGAGTGGCTACCTCGATTACTAGACCGCAGGACAGTGCGCACAGCAGCTGTAGCGTGCAGCAGGAGCGCTGGGACCTGTGATCTCATTTACTCACCTATAGCCAGCGCAAGTGAGCGGCTACCTAGATTACTAGACCGCAGGACTGTGCGCACAGCAGCTGTAGCGTGCAGCAGGAGCGCTGGGACCTGTGATCTCATTTACTCACCTATAGCCAGTGCAAGTGAGCGGCTACCTCAATTACTAGACCGCAGGACTGTGCGCACAGCAGCTGTAGCGTGCAGCAGGAGCGCTGGGACCTGTGATCTCATTTACTCACCTATAGCCAGCGCAAGTGAGCGGCTACCTAGATTACTAGACCGCAGGACAGTGCGCACACAGCAGCCGTATCGTGCAGCAGGAGCGCTGGGACCTGTGATCTCATTTAATCACCTATAGCCAGCGCAAGTGAGCGGCTACCTCGATTACTAGACCGCAGGACAGTGTGCACACAGCAGCCGTAGCGTGCAGCAGGAGCGCTGGGACCTGTGATCTCATTTACTCACCTATAGCCAGCGCAAGTGAGCGGCTACCTAGATTACTAGACCTCAGGACTGTGCACACAGCAGCTGTAGCGTGCAGCAGGAGCGCTGGGACCTTTGATCTCATTTACTCACCTATAGCCAGCGCAAGTGAGCGGCTACCTAGATTACTAGACCGCAGGACAGTGTGCACACAGCAGCCGTAGCGTGCAGCAGGAGCGCTGGGACCTGTGATCTCATTTACTCACCTATAGCCAGCGCAAGTGAGCGGCTACCTAGATTACTAGACCGCAGGACAGTGTGCACACAGCAGCCGTATCGTGCAGCAGGAGCGCTGGGACCTGTGATCTCATTTAATCACCTATAGCCAGCGCAAGTGAGCGGCTACCTCGATTACTAGACCGCAGGACAGTGTGCACACAGCAGCCGTAGCGTGCAGCAGGAGCGCTGGGACCTTTGATCTCATTTACTCACCTATAGCCAGCGCAAGTGAGCGGCTACCTAGATTACTAGACCGCAGGACTGTGCACACAGCAGCTGTAGCGTGCAGCAGGAGCGCTGGGACCTTTGATCTCATTTACTCACCTATAGCCAGCGCAAGTGAGCGGCTACCTAGATTACTAGACCGCAGGACAGTGTGCACACAGCAGCCGTAGCGTGCAGCAGGAGCGCTGGGACCTTTGATCTCATACAGGACCAGGTAAGACAATAACAGCGGCTGACTCACCACACACTGTGACATTCCTGATACTACCCTGGAAACAGATAGATATATCCTTAGCAGGATCCTCAGCTGCAGGTGACACAGTTTTTTTCCTAAACCAAGGTGCCAAAAGCTGACGATCTACTCTCACACAGAGACAATTCACTAAGTCTCAGTCATTATTATACACACAAAGCTATGCAGTTATAACATTTGCAGCAGGTGCTGGAGATAAGGCTACTACAAGTCCTTATTTATATGTATGATGTCTGATATCACATGTCTATATTCATTCTCATGTTATATGTGTCATTTATTGGAGTTTTTTAGTTTAATTCTACTTCTCATTAAATGTACATTGTTTAAGATCCGAGTTTTTGACCTTTTTGATTTTCTGCCATATTGCAATCCATATTTATGTAGAAGCGCAGAATCCATATATATTGTTTAATTCCTTACACCACCAGCTGCCAATTCTATCTGTAATTCCTTACACCACCAGCTGCCAATAGTTAGTAAGTCCTTACACCACCAGCTGCCAATACTTAGTAAGTCCTTACACCACCAGCTGCCAATACATAGTAATTCCTTACACCACCAGCTGCCAATACTTAGTAAGTCCTTACACCACCAGCTTCCAATACTTAGTAAGTCCTTACACCACCAGCTGCCAATACTTAGTAAGTCCTTACACCACCAGCTGCCAATACTTAGTAATTCCTTACACCACCAGCTGCCAATACTTAGTAATTCCTTACACCACCAGCTGCCAATACTTAGTAAGTCCTTACACCACCACTTGCCAATACTTAGTAATTCCTTACACCACCAGCTGCCAATACTTAGTAAGTCCTTACACCTCCAGCTGCCAATACTTAGTAAGTCCTTACACCACCAGCTGCCAAAACTTAGTAAGTCCTTACACCACCAGCTGCCAATACTTAGTAAGTCCTTACACCACCAGCTGCCAATACTTAGTAAGTCCTTACACCACCAGCTGCCAATACTTAGTAAGTCCTTACACCACCACCTGCCAATACTTAGTAATTCCTTACACCACCAGCTGCCAATACTTAGTAAGTCCTTAAACCACCAGCTGCCAATACTTAGTAATTCCTTACACCACCAGCTGCCAATACTTAGTAATTCCTTACACCACCAGCTGCCAATACTTAGTAAGTCCTTACACCACCAGCTGCCAATACTTAGTAATTCCTTACACCACCAGCTGCCAATACTTAGTAAGTCCTTACACCACCAGCTGCCAATACTTAGTAATTCCTTACACCACCACCTGCCAATACTTAGTAATTCCTTACACCACCAGCTGCCAATACTTAGTAAGTCCTTAAACCACCAGCTGCCAATACTTAGTAAGTCCTTACACCACCAGCTGCCAATACTTAGTAATTCCTTACACCACCAGCTGCCAATACTTAGTAATTCCTTACACCACCAGCTGCCAATACTTAGTAATACCCCTTTTCCTCCTAAATTCCGGGTCTGACTGGAGTTGGAACAAAGTTCCTATACGGATCAGACCCGGAATTTTGCCGGCGCTAACTCGGGACATTCCCGAGTCAGCGCCGCGCACACCGGAGTCGGGTCTGCATATACACGGCTTTTCTGGAGTGAAAGTGGACATTTGGAGATGACGTCATCTCCCAGCGCCACTGAAGCCGGACCAATCAGCCGGCTAGCAGCGCAATCCAGGTCATCGTGACCCGGAGTGCGCTGTTCTCACAGCAGGGTTTCACAGGCTATGCCTGTGTTAAACCCTGCTAGTTACCTGGGTTGGATTGCCGGGTCACTCGACCCGGCGATCCAACTCTCTCCCCTTTTACACCAGGGAGCTGCCCGGGTTAACCCTTAAAAAACCCGGGTTTTAGCTCCAGTGTAAAAGGGGTATTAGTTATTACTCCACTAGCTGCCAGGTCTCTTTGTAAACGCCCCCATACATCAGCAATTGATTGCAGCAATCATGCAATTTGCAATCCATTTTGTATAAAAATCTTTCCTTTTTCAATCGATTGCTGATGTATGGGGACCTTAAGTCAAACATATAAACAAGCAATAAGGAGCGCAATAGTAGAATATTACAAATTAATTTAATATGGTATAATTACCAGGATATAAAATTGAAACATAAAATGCTATTTGAAACCACAAAGGGTGGCCCAAAAAAGGTTATTACTTTAGATATATAGGAGGTAAAAATACAATGTAAAGGAAAACTTCCTAACATATAATGCAAATATAAAGTCCACCAAAGTCTCTAGAGATCCGGTGTATTTTAGAAATCCATCTCTAGGGGAGCGTAATTCACCGAGGTTCTGCCCCCTCCGCTCCTGTTACTCCGGGATTGCTACTGGTGAATAAGACCTACAGCGGTGGTGAGGTGCACTCACGGTAGTGAGGTTGAATATAACATCAACATTTGGGCTTAAAAACTGTATTCAATTATCCTTGTCCCTATACCTAATTGGATTTCTAAAATACATCGGATCTCTAGAGACTTTGGTGGACTTTATATTTGCATTATATGTTAGGAAGTTTTCCTTTACATTATACTTCTCCCTACTATATATCTTAAGTAATAACCCTTTCTGGGCCACCCTTTGTGGTTATAAATAGCATTTTATGTTTCAATTTTATGTCCTGGTAATTATACCATATTAAATGAATTTGTAATATTCTACTTTTGTGCTCCCTATTGCTTGTTTATCTACCTACCAGTGTTTCCAGAAACCTCATTGGGAGCTGCATGGTGGTTGGTATTCATCTATTTATCTGTTAATTATACCTTTATAATATTTTAATTGTGCCTGATATAGATACATCTTATATCTATAGGTTTTTTCTGTCAACTCTTTGTAACTCATTACACCACCAGCTGCCAAGTCCCTTTGTAACTCATTACACCACCACCTGCCAAGTCTCTTTGTAACTCATTACACCACCACCTGCCAAGTCTCTTTGTAACTCATTACACCACCACCTGCCAAGTCTCTTTGTAACACATTACACCACCAGCTGTCAAGTCTCTTTGAAACTCATTACACCACCACCTGCCAAGTCTCTTTGTAACACATTATACCACCAGCTGTCAAATCTCTTTGTAACTCATTACACCACCAGCTGCCAAATCTCTTTGTAACTCATTACACCACCAGCTGCCAAATCTCTTTGTAACTCATTACACCACCACCTGCCAAGTCCCTTTGTAACTCATTACACCACCAGCTGCCAAATCTCTTTGTAACACATTATACCACCAGCTGCCAAATCTCTTTGTATCTCATTACACCACCACCTGCCAAATCTCTTTGTAACACATTACACCACCACCTGCCAAATCTTTGTAACTCATTACACCACCACCTGCCAAGTCTCTTTGCAACTCATTACACCACCAGCTGTCAAGTCTCTTTGTAACTCATTACACCACCAACCCTACCCCTAACCCTCCTGCCCCACATCATAAACCTAACCCTCCCTTCCTGCAGCCTAAACCTAACCTTCCCGCCCCACATCATAAACCTAATCCTCCCCTCCTGCAGCCTAAACCTAACCCTCCCTTCCTGCAGCCTAAACCTAACCCCCCCACAGCCTAACACTAACACTGCCCTCCTGCAGCCTATACCTAACCCTCCTGCCCCACATCATAAAACTAACCCCCCGTAGCCTAACCCTAAACCCCCCTATAGCCTAACCTTCCCCTCCTGCAGCCTAAACCTAACCTCCCATAGTCTAACCCTAGCCCTCCCCCCCCCACAGCCTAACCCTAACCTTCCTCCTTTGCCTAACCCTAAACCTTCCCCCCACAGCCTAACCCTAACCCTCCCCCTATAGCCTAACCGTCCCCTCCTGCAGCCTAAACCTAAAACCCCGTAGCCTAACCCTATCCCTCCCCCCCACAGCCAAACCCTAACCCAAACATTTACCGTAGGAATGTCAGCGGTTGGGATGCTGGCGCCGGAATTCTGACTGGTGTCGGGATTCCAGCTCCTGCATTCTGAGAACCGGCATCCCGACCTTTTGGTATTATAATCACTACATCCCGATTGGAAGATATACTGCTCTCACTCCTGCTGACACATCTCCGGGTGGTCAAACAGAACATCTGGCCCAGTGAGCTTATGTAAGATGGGTGTGCATGGGGTGCAAGCTGGTTGCCATGTAAGTGTAGTCTTGTGCCTACTTTGTGCCCTACTGTCTCACCTTCAGGCCGTACATGTAGCAGGTCATGGTGTGCAGACTGTACACAGACACGAAGGAGGAGATCTAGTAGGAAGGACAATAGTTAGGTTCCTGCCTGCCTCAGAGTTGACCGCAATACCCTGCTGGTCCCGGTCTACTGCAAAATGGAGATTCTGGATTTAGGTGGAAATCATCACTGGCACTATTGGACTCAGATTCCAAGTCTCACTTATGGGTACTCACACACCAGATGAAAACTGTAAGTAAGGAGGACTGTATGTATGTATGTATGACTTATGTAAGTAAGGAGGACTGTATGTATGTATGTATGTATGTATGACTTATGTAAGTAAGGAGGACTGTATGTATGTATATATGTAGGACTGTATGTATGACTTATGTAAGTAAGGAGGACTGTATGTATATATGTAGGACTGTATGTATGCATGACTTATGTAAGTAAGGAGGACTGTATGTATGTATGTATGACTTATGTAAGTAAGGAGGACTGTATGTATGACTTATGTAAGTAAGGACTGTATGTATGTATGTATATATGTAGGACTGTATGTATGTATGTATGACATGTTAGTAAGGTGGACTGTATGTATGTATGACTTATGTTAGTAAGGAGGACTGTATGTATGACATGTTAGTAAGGAGGACTGTATGTATGACTTATGTTAGTAAGGAGGACTGTAGGTATGACTTATGTTAGTAAGGAGGACTGTATGTTTGTAGTGTTCCCTCTAGCTCCGGCGGGAGGCAGGGCACCGGAGCTAGAGAGGGCATGCCTGTGCGCGCGCGCGACCGTGAAGGGGGCGTGGTCATCGGAAAAGGGGGCGTGTCTATAAGACGCGTCCCCTTTTCGTCACTCTTGGGGGCGTGCCCGGCACTTACGTACACGCCGGGCAGCCCCCAAGCACTGCAGACAAGGAGAATAGATGCCGGGCGCATGTGCCCGGCGTCTATTCTCCGGCGGTGACCGGGTCACCGCATGTTTCACCACCCGCGGGACACTGCGTCCCGCGGGTGAGAACGGCTCCCGCAGGCTGTGGGGGCAGGGAGCTTTTTGCCCTCCTCCTGGAGGGCAGGGTGCTTTTTGCCCTCCAGAAGGAGGGCAGGGCGCCGCGCCCCGCTAAAACAGCCTAGTGGGAACGCTATGTATGTATGACTTATGTAAGTAAGGAGGACTGTATGTATTTATATATGTAGGACTGTATGTATGCATGACTTATGTAAGTAAGGAGGACTGTATGTATGTATGACTTATGTAAGTAAGGACTGTATGTATATATGTAGGACTGTATGTATGTATGTATGTATGTATGACATGTTAGTAAGGTGGACTGTATGTATTGTGACACAGTCAGATTAGGGATCCCTCTCCTGGGTAGAGGACTCCTTCCTCACACACACAGCAGCTGAGAAACAGTACGCCAGACAGGATTCAAGTACAAGCTGGTCGGCGCCAGTCTTTATTGTACAATGTCAGAAATAACATAAAGAAAACATAAACACAAATCCTAGCCCTGTCAGGGCACTAACTTCACAGGTAGTTCCCTCACTACCAGAACCTGGCAGGGCCTAATGCCTCACCAGCAAACAAAGCACAGCACAACACTCACTGTTAGGTTTTCCAGTGTCTCTAAGCAAACTCCCTGTCTGCTCTCCCAGGTGAGACAATCAGCCCTAAACACACTAGGCTTATCTTGGCCATTCTCAGGTGGAAGCCCTAATAAGCCTGTTACCAGGCTGCGAGAACCAAAACCTGGAGTGGCCGTGGGTGGAGCCCTCCCTCTCCTCTCACCCACAACCCCCAGGTCCCAAACCAGCTTTTCAAAAAAGCCGAGACTCAAGCCTGCTACACTGCAGACTTTCTCCTGGGGATTTAAACACATGAGACAGGAATCTGGGATAAATGTCCCTGTCACAGACCATTTTACCAGTGATCCTATCACAGTATGTATGTATGTATGATTTATGTTAGTGAGGACTGTATGTATGACTTATGTTAGTAAGGAGGACTGTATGTATGTAGAACTGTATGTATGACTTATGTAAGTTAGGAGGACTGTACGTATGACTTATGTACGTAAGGAGGACTGTATGTATGTAGGACTGTATGTATGACTTAAGTAAAGAGGCTGTATGTATGACTTATGTTAGTAAGGAGGACTGTATGTATGACTTATGTAAGTAAGGAGGACTGTATGTATATATGTAGGACTGTATGTATGACATGTTAGTAAGGAGGACTGTATGTATGACTTGTGTAAGTAAGGAGGACTGTATGTATGTATAAGTCATACATACATACATACATACATACAGTCCTCCTTACTAACATAAGTCATACATACATACAGTCCTCCTTACTAACATAAGTCATACATACATACAGTCCACCTTACTAACATGTCATACATACATACAGTCCTACATATATACATACATACAGTCCTCCTTACTTACATACGTAGGACTGTATGTATGACATGTTAGTAAGGTGGACTGTATGTATGTATGACTTATGTTAGTAAGGAGGACTGTATGTATGACTTATGTTAGTAAGGAGGACTGTATGCATGACTTATGTTAGTAAGGAGGACTGTATGTATGTATGACTTATGTTAGTAAGGAGGACTGTATGTATGACTTATGTAAGTAAGGATGACTTTATGTTTGTAGAACTGTATGTATGACTTATGTAAGTAAGGAGGACTGTATGTATGTATGTATGACTTATGTTAGTAAGGAGGACTGTATGTATGACTTATGTAAGTAAGGATGACTTTATGTATGTAGAACTGTATGTATGACTTATGTAAGTAAGGAGGACTGTATGTATGTATGTATGACTTATGTTAGTAAGGAGGACTGTATGTATGACTTATGTAAGTAAGGATGACTTTATGTATGTAGAACTGTATGTATGACTTATGTAAGTAAGGAGGACTGTATGTATGTATGTATGACTTATGTTAGTAAGGAGGACTGTATGTATGACTTATGTAAGTAAGGATGTCTTTATGTATGTAGAACTGTATGTATGACTTATGTAAGTAAGGAGGACTGTATGTATGTATGTATGTATGACTAATGTTAGTAAGGAGGACTGTATGTATGACTTATGTAAGTAAGGATGACTTTATGTATGTAGAACTGTATGTATGACTTATGTAAGTAAGGAGGACTGTATGTATGTATGACTTATGTTAGTAAGGAGGACTGTATGTATGACTTATGTAAGTAAGGATGACTTTATGTATGTAGAACTGTATGTATGACTTATGTAAGTAAGGAGGACTGTATGTATGACTTATGTACGTAAGGAGGACTGTATGTATGTAGGACTGTATGTATGACTTATGTAAGTAAGGAGGCTGTATGTATGACTTATGTTAGTAAGGAGGACTGTATGTATGTATGACTTATACATACATACATACATACATACATACAGTCCTCCTTACTTACATAAGTCATACATACATACAGTCCTCCTTACTTACATGACTTATGTAAGTAAGGAGGACTGTATGTATATATGTAGGACTGTATGTATGTATGTATGACTTATGTAAGTAAGGAGGACTGTATGTATGTAGGCATATATGTAGGACTGTATGTATGTATGACTTATGTAAGTAAGGAGGTCTGTATGTTTGTATGACTTATGTAAGTAAGGAGGACCGTATGTATGACTTGTGTAAGTAAGGAGGACTGTATGTATATATGTAGAACTGTATGTATGACATGTTAGTAAGGAGGACTGTATGTATATATGTAGGACTATGTATGTATGACTTATGTAAGTAAAGAGAGCTGTATGTATGTATGACTTTTGTAAGGAAGGAGGACTATATTTAAGTAAGGAGGACTATATGTAAGTGTCACCCCGGCTCTCCAGGAGGAGCCCCCACCGGTCCAGGACAGGGACTGTGTGTGAGAGAGAGAATGGGTGAATGTGTGTGTGTGTGACAATGTCTGACTGCTGTGTGTGTGCATATGAGACAATGGATGACTGCTGTGGGTACGCAAGACAACATGTGACTGGTGTGTGTGACAATGGGTGACTTCTATACACCTTCATAGTAGCCATATCTATCCTCAGTAAAAAAACTAACAAACAAAAGGCGGGTAGCTGCTTTGTGTAATAATTGCCGTGCGCATGCGCGCCACATCTATACACTGGAGAGGGGATCTGGGGGCATGCATCCAGTGTGACAAAACTGGGGTTTGGCTTATGTGTATGGCTTTTTCCATGAGACCACGGCCCCTTAATTTTTTCTGGCATGGGCAACAATATGCCTGGGGGCGCCAAAAAATATATTCGCTTACCCAAAAATTTGGGCTAGGGCCGGCCCTGGAAGTAACCCGTCATGTCTATCTGCTGCTGAGAAACAAAATCAGTTCATTATAAATAGAGATGTGTGCCAGACCATTTTTTACTGGTTTTGTTTTTATTCCATTAACCAGTTTTGGTTTTGCCAAACCGCCGTGACTGGTTTTGTTTTATGTTTTTTTTTTTTCCGAAAAGTGACAAAAAAAACTAAAATTACATCATTTGGGCCTTTTTTGTTCCTACAGTATTAACCTCGATAACATTTATTTCCAGTCATTTCCAGTCAATTTTGACCACCTAACTACTCACTATATTGTTTTCATCCAGTTCATGCCAAAAAGCTACACCGAGCTAGCGGCCTAACTGAACTAAGCGACAGCTGTGGGCAGCACTAACATGTGGCAGTTACACTTCCAACATAGCACATCTAGGAAACCGAGTGACACTGCAGAGGCAGACAGGATGACCGTTTAATAAACTATACGATCCCATAAAAAGAAACCAATGTTTTCTTTGATCAAGAGGCCTGATGGAGATGGAGTATGTATGTAGCTAAAGGCATGGAAAGGAAGGAAGGATTCATTAGTTTGTAAATTGAATAAAAAAATTTAATTCTAAAGAAAATTTATGAAAGATAAAAGGGATCCGACGGGAACCGAGCCCCAGCTGGGGTTTTCCCGTCAGGCTCAGATTCAAAATCGAGGCAAAAATACTACTATAAGTGATACTTATAATGGCAACTTATAACATGCTGCAGATCAAAAAGGTTTGAACCCAAAAGCAATAGGTCAATGGATACTTTGGCAAGTAATTAGTCCTCCTCTATGCCTGGATGAGTCGTAGGTGTCTGCCGGCAGACTTTGGGACGCAGTTCTGAGGTGAAAGACTCTGATTAGTGTCCCTCAATGAACTCTGTAATCAACGCGTTTTGCCTGTGTTCAATTCGCTGAAGTAAGCATTCATTTCAGCTCCTGTCCTTCATCATCCCAATCCGGATCTTCCTTTTATTGTTGAGGTGGATGCTTCCGAAGTTGGTGTGGGTGCCTTTTTATCTCAGGAAGATCTCAAAGATAATAAATTGCATCCATGTGCTTTCTTCTGACAGAAATATGCTTCAGTCGAGAAGAATTATGATGTCGGGAATTGGGAATTATTGGTGATCAAGTGGGCATTTGAAGACTGGAGTCACTGGCTGGAAGGGGCAAATCACGTGATTACAGTGCTAACAGATCATAAGAACTTGTCCTATATTGAGACCAGTAAAATATTAAATGCTAGGCAAGCATATAGGGCCTTGTTCTTCACTCATTTTAACTATATTATTTATTTTTGACCCGCTCCAAAAATCTCAAGACGGATGCTCTTTCCCAAAGTTTTCAACCCCTTCAGCCTCTCTCACAGTTTCAGAGAAAACTATCATTCCTGCTTCTCATATCCATTTGGCCTTGACTAAGAACAACAATGTCTGTAAGTCTGAAGCTCCTTCTGGGAAACTGCCGGGAGTACTCTGTTTCTGAGAGATTTCACAAGGCAGTTCTGTTGAACATCCATTCATTCAAAGCTATTGGTCATCCGGCATCTCCAAAACTGCTGAATTACTCTCTTGCTCAGTTTGGTGGCAATCTATTTTCCAAGATGCTGGAGGGATACAGGGAGGCAAATTGCTGGCAGGGGCATAATGTATAAGGGGCACTACTATTGTATGCAATATTGTGTTATATGGGGAACTACTACTATGTGGCATAATCTATAAAGTGCATTACTGTGTGGTATAATGTGTAAAGGGCAAGCATTGCTATGAAGTGTAATGGGCATTTCTGTGTAATGTAAGGGGCATTACCACTGGAGCTAGCCCTGGAACCTGTATAATTTAAGAGTGTCCCCATTTCTAGGTATTGTGTGACAGTATGTGGCCCTGAGGAAGTTCAAACTTAGGCAAAAAGCTAATCCTGGTCAAACTATACCACCCTGCCAAATTTGGTGGAGCTAGGTCCTAAACTCTGGCCGTGCATAAAGGATAAACAGACACACATGCTTTCTTGCTTATTATACAGATGTTGTGTCTCTCAGCTGCAGGAGTATTATCTATTGTATAATGTTCCATAACATAATATATATGTAAATGACAGGGGCTCTGCTCTGTTTCTATGTTTGTGCAGGAAAGGGGTTGCTGGTTCTCTCAGGGGATACTTGGTTCCAGCATCGCAGACTTCTCACTCCTGGTTTTCATTATGATGTCCTGAAACCATATATCAAACTGATCTCCGATTCTACTAACATCATGCTGGTACGTAGGAGATAAAAATTGGTGCATGCTGAAAATCTTATTCACAGGGCTGTTCCACTTCCAGCATCCCTGTTATAAAGTGGCTGCTGTGGGCTCTGGGGTAATGAGGCCCAGTGCTGTATTCCATCTGGTACCATAGAGCATGGTTCAGACATGTTTATGCAGTTGAGCAATTATTGGCACAGTGCATGTGCCCAGGTACATTGCCAGAACTGCTCCCAGGTACTGTACATTGCCAGAGCTGCTCCCAGGTACTGTACATTGCCAGAGCTGCTCCCAGGTACTGTACATTGCCAGAGCTGCTCCCAGGTACTGTACATTGCCAGAGCTGCTCCCAGGTACTGTACATTGCCAGAGCTGCTCCCAGGTACTGTACATTGCCAGAGCTGCTCCCAGGTACATTGTCAGAGCTGCTCCCAGGTACTGTACATTGCCAGAGCTGCTCCCAGGTACAGTACATTGCCAGAGCTGCTCCCAGGTACATTGTCAGAGCTGCTCCCAGGTACTGTACATTACCAGAGCTACTCCCAGGTACATTACCAGAGCTACTTGCAGGTACCCATGAATGCACCCAGATACTGTACATTGCCAGAGCTGCTCCCAGGTACAGTACATTGCCAGAGCTGCTCCCAGGTACAGTACATTGCCAGAGCTGCTCCCAGGTACTGTACATTGCCAGAGCTGCTCCCAGGTACTGTACATTGCCAGAGCTGCTACCAGGTACTGTACATTGCCAGAGCCACTCCCAGGTACATTACCAGAGCTACTTGCAGGTACCCATGAACGCACCCAGATACTGTACATTGCCAGAGCTGCTTCCAGGTACAGTACATTGCCAGAGCTGCTACCAGGTATTGCACATTACCAGAGCTGCTCCCAGGTACTGTACATTGCCAGAGCTGCTCCCAGGTACTGTATATTGCCAGAGCTGCTCCCAGGTACTGTACATTGCCAGAGCTGCTCCCAGGTACTGTACATTGCCAGAGCTGCTCCCAGGTACAGTACATTGCCAGAGCTGCTCCCAGGTACATTGCCATAGCTGCTCCCAGGTACAGTACATTGCCAGAGCTGCTCCCAGATACAGTACATTGCCAGAGCTGCTCCCAGGTACTGTACATTGCTGGAGCTGCTCCCAGGTACAGTACATTGCCAGAGCTGCTCCCAGGTACATTGTCAGAGCTGCTCCCAGGTACTGTACATTACCAGAGCTACTCCCAGGTACATTACCAGAGCTACTTGCAGGTACCCATGAATGCACCCAGATATTGTACATTGCCAGAGCTGCTCCCAGGTTCTGTACATTGCCAGAGCTGCTCCCAGGTACTGTACATTGCCAGAGCTGCTCCCAGGTACTGTACATTGCCAGAGCTACTCCCAGGTACATTACCAGAGCTACTTGCAGGTACCCATGAATGCACCCAGATACTGTACATTGCCAGAGCTGCTTCCAGGTACAGTACAGAGCTGCTCCCAGGTACAGTACATTGCCAGAGCTGTTCCCAGGTACTGTACATTGCCAGAGCTGCTACCAGGTATTGCACATTACCAGAGCTGCTACCAGGTATTGCACATTACCAGAGCTGCTCCCAGGTACTGTACATTGCCAGAGCTGCTCCCAGGTACTGTACATTGCCAGAGCTGCTCCCAGGTACTGTACATTGCCAGAGCTGCTCCCAGGTACTGCACATTGCCAGAGCTGCTCCCAGGTACTGCACATTACCAGAGCTGCTTCCAAGTACATTGCCAGAGCTGCTCCCAGGTACTGTACATTGCCAGAGCTGCTCCCAGGTACTGTACATTGCCAGAGCTGCTACCAGGTATTGCACATTACCAGAGCTGCTACCAGGTACTGTACATTGCCAGAGCTGCTCCCAGGTACTGTTCATTGCCAGACCTGCTCCCAGGTACTGTACATTGCCAGAGCTGCTCCCAGGTACTGTACATTGCCAGAGCTGCTCCCAGGTACTGTTCATTGCAAGAGCTGCTCGCAGGTACTGTACATTACCAGAGATGCTCCCCGATACATTGCCAGAGCTGCTCGCAGGTACCATTGAATGTGCCCAGTTACATTACCAGAGCTGCTCCCGGGTACCAATGCATGCGCCCAGGTACATTACCAGAGCTGCTCGCAGGTACCATTGAATGTGCCCAGGTACATTACCCGAGCTGCTCCCGGGTACTGTACATTGCCAGTGCTGCTCCCAGGTACATTACCAGAGCTTAAATATTGAAAAGGGCGACTATAGGGTGTGGTGCGCAACACCTACTGCCTAACACAAAAGGAGGGAAACTCACAAAATCCCAATGTGAACAGAATGATAAAAAATATTTTTGTGTGGCCGAATGGCGCTGGATATTCAAATATGAAAATGTAGGACAAATAATATGGTACTTAGTCCTTATTGCAGATGGAGAATCCTGACGCATGTTCCCTCATATGTAGAGTTCTCGAAGTCTCCCAATAGTGTTCATTTTGTACATGAAAAAGAAAAAATTCAGAAAAAATGCCTTTAAAGGGCTGGTGGGTTTTCTCTGCAGTGTCTATTTATAATAGTATAATTCTATTCGTTGGTCGGGTGTAGTGGAAGCGTACCCTGACTCACGTTCAAATAAGTGAATGTAATCCCAAAAAGGTTTCTTTATCCCTTCTATTTTAAATGATTTTCTGTATGTATGCCACTTTCACAAAGAGGGGTTGGGTCATGCATACCCTACTCACGTGGTAAGTATCTTGTGTTCTGCCTATAACGGTTTCTTTAGGTTTACAACAGGATTCTCTTGTAATATATCTCCATACAGTAGATCCTCAAAAGAAAGCGGAATGGTGCCATATATAGTACAATGTTTTTAATGATAAAATAGCAAAAAACACAAAACATAAAATCCAAAAAAAAAGGAAAGATATTGACCTATAAATTAAGCAGATATTGCCAGGTCTCCCGTTTAGTTGTCAAGTAAGTTCCTTATAACCAACGCGTTTCAACCTGTCACTGCAGGTCTTTTTCAAGGTATAAGGATTGGTACATACCAGGGTGCTTTAAATACCCTGTCTGACCAATTAATTGAACATAGGAACTTAACTGGTGTATATTGCAAAACGTATATATTAAAAACCTAAGTATAGTGTGTAGTAATTCATGTTCCTGGGCACAAGATTAACCCAACTGTTCTCACTTGTGTATTTATTTGCCCACCGGAGGTGGCGACTGGTGTGTTCCCAATAATAATCCCTATCCAGCTCTAACCTTCCGCTTGTGTATCATCCAAATCTCTTCCCCCCCCCCCCCCCCCCGGAGCACGTGGCGTCCATCTACACCAACCAACGGGCACAGTCACGAAACACCGCCCGCATAGTTCGTCAATACAGCCGGAAGTCACGTCACACCTTGGTGACACTCTTCCGGTAAAGGACGGAGATAGGGTGAAAATTCATGGGAAAAGAACAGTCTCCCAATTACGGAGCCTTCATATTGGTCCAGATTAACACAGATAATAACGTGCCATTTCATTAGTTGCATCTAAACAAATCCAAAGTGTAAAAAACTGGCAACACATATACCGGACATCCCGCAAAGGAAAATGACCAAAGTATTAAAGGTACTTCGGCTACATAATGTAATCCCCTAAAAAATGGGGCAATCGCGTTATAATTAAAAACAATATTGACCCTACCATAATGGATAAATAGCAGCATCACAGATCATTTAGGGCATGAGATGTAAAAATGGGCATCATAAAAATATAACATCATTAATAGTATATACTTTATACATAAAAGCATAGACCTAATACTAAAATCAATAACTTATAGAAAAGTTAAAAAGATGATCAATTATTAAAAGGAAATTTAGAAACGTCTAAAATGGTTTGTTTACTTACAAAAACCATTAAAATTCGAAGTCTTGATTGAGGCCGCCAGGGGTTAATGTTTTATATTGGTATATAATTTTCATTTCTTCCCTAGCGATCGCCATCATATTGTCGGTACATCGTATGGGCTTTTTTACTATTTTTAATACCAAAATTTTTTTTATCCCATCTGTCGCGCAATGGTGGAAATTTTTAAAATGGGCTGATAGTGAATGTGTTACTACACTTTTTCTAATATTCCTAAGATGCTCTCCAATCCTAGTTTTCAAGTTCCTTGTTGTTCTTCCGATATAGTATAGCCCACACTGACATTCAATGGCATAAATAACGTTTTTGGAGTTACATGTAATGAATTCATTTATGGTGAATTCTTGTCCATTGATATTAACGGTTACAATTTTTTTCTCTTTCCCGGGTTTTTTCACGTTCCTACACCCTAGACATAGGCCACATCGTTGAAACCCAACGGTTTTATTGGTATTTAGATTTTCTTCGGTTAGATGTGCACTTCTAACTAATTTAGTGGCAAGATTCGCTGCCTTCCTATATATATATATGAACTGTTTTCTGGGGAATTACTTTTCCCAGAACCGGGTCCCTTTTTAATATTGACCAGTGTTTTCCGAAATCCTCTCAATTTCCCGATGTTGGGAATTAAAGTCCGAGATGAAAGCCCACTTAGTATTATATTTTCTTTATATCCGCTAGCTATGAAGGCTTTTTTCATCTCTTCGGCTTGGTCTTTGAAGTCCTCTATTTTACAGCAGTTCCTTCTTATTCTTTTCAATTGACCTCCTGGAATGGATTCAAGCCATTGATTATGATGGTAACTGCCCATTTGTATATATGTTGAGGAATCCGTAGGTTTTTGGTAGGTTCTAGTTTGTATCTTCCCCTCTTCTATATAGATCATCACATCCAAAATGTTAATTTGTTCGGTCTGGATGTCGAACGGAAGGTTAGAGCTGGATAGGGATTATTATTGGGAACACACCAGTCATCACCTCCGGTGGGCAAATAAGTACACAAGTGAGAACAGTTGGGTTAATCTGGTGCCCAGGAACATGAATTACTACACACTATACTTAGGTTTTTAATATATACGTTTTGCAATATACACCAGTTAAGTTCCTATGTTCAATTAATTGGTCAGACAGGGTATTTAAAGCACCCTGGTATGTACCAATCCTTATACCTTGAAAAAGACCTGCAGTGACAGGTTGAAACGCGTTGGTTATAAGGAACTTACTGGACAACTAAACGGGAGACCTGGCAATATCTGCTTAATTTACAGGTCAATATCTTTCCTTTTTTTTTGGATTTTATGTTTTGTGTTTTATGTTATTTTATCATTAAAAACATTGTACTATATATGGCACCATTCCGCTTTCTTTTGAGGATCTACTGTATGGAGATATATTACAAGAGAATCCTGTTGTAAACCTAAAGAAACCGTTATAGGCAGAACACAAGATACTTACCACGTGAGTAGGGTATGCATGACCCAACCCCTCTTTGTGAAAGTGGCATACATACAGAAAATCATTTAAAATAGAAGGGATAAAGAAACCTTTTTGGGATTACATTCACTTATTTGAACGTGAGTCAGGGTACGCTTCCACTACACCCGACCAATGAATAGAATTATACTATTATAAATAGACACTGCAGAGAAAACCCACCAGCCCTTTAAAGACATTTTTTCTGTATTTAGTCTTTTTCATGTACTAAATGAACACTATTGGGAGACTTCGAGAACTCTACATATGAGGGAACATGCGTCAGGATTCTCCATCTGCAATAAGGACTAAGTACCATATTATTTGTCCTACATTTTCATATTTGAATATCCAGTGCCATTTGGCCACACAAAAATATTTTTTAACATTACCAGAGCTGCTTCCAGATACCAATGCATGTGCCCAAGTACATTACAACATTATAACAGGCGCCTGTCAGGCACACTGCACCCGAACCTGGGAGTCCCAGAGGTGCGCCCGATGTAGGGTTAAGGGTTGGCAATCCCTTAAAGCAGCAGCTTTACACCTTGCACCTAGGGTTATTTTCTATTGTTCTAATTCCCAGCATTCCTATATCCTACCACTGATATCTATCTACACTACTTATCCATCTAACATTATTTTCATATAACATTTATGTTAATAAATTGTAAACTTACCTTACTCGTTGACATGTCTCATCATCAGAAAAAGCTGATAACTGACAGTTCTATACCAAGCAATGATTGGTACAGCAAAACTGAGTGACATCACAAAGGCTGTTTATGATGCTTACTGTAGATTATCAACCTAAAGAGAATATTTATATCTCCTACATGCATTTAACCACTGATATCTAGCTGTACTCATCTATAGCAGAGGTTCCCAAACTCAGTCCCAACAGTTTAGGTTTTAGAGATATCCAGGGTTGTTACTGGTCACATGATCAGCATACAGAGGTGACCTATCATGATCAGCATACAGAGGTGACCTATCATGATCAGCATACAGAGGTGACCTATCATGATCAGCATACAGAGGTGACATATCACAACCTGTGTGCATTTAATCACTGAGATTTAGCTATATTCATCTACCATTATTTTCATATAATGTATAGACAGCTCTACACCAGAGACAATTGTACCAAAGCTGAGTGATATCACAAACACTGAGTATGATGTTAGCCTGTCACATAATTTGATTACTATGGTGATAAATCTTAATCTGGCTACACTTCACCCATTTAATCTATCTACTGTTTATCCAGCTACCATTATTTTCATATAACATTTAGGTAAAAATAAGCTTACCATACATTTATTCCATGCAGTGACTTTACACCAAAGGTGAGTGACATCACAAAGCCTCTTTATGATATAAGCCAGTCACATGATTAACCTATTAAGGAGATACTATAATTCCCAACATGTTTGCACTGGCCCACTGATATCTATCCACTCATCCATCTAACATTATTTTTATGTAACAGTGGTTTCCAAACTGGGTTCCAACGGCTGAAACTTACAGCAGTCTGGCCGGCCTGGAAATCTGCATCCACCAATGCAGACCATGGCCTTGTCCCTCCTTGAAAACGGGGGTGACATGCCCCTAATTCCAAGAACGGAGACCATCCACCTCCAAAGGCTGCAGCTTGGGAGGGTCTGAGGGGGAGATTGTAGGACCCGTTCTGCGCACACACAGACCACTCACCATCTGTAATGTTCGATAACCATTGGGCACATCAAGTCCAAAGCTCAGATAACAATTCTTCCTATAAACCAGAATGGAATCGGTATGATATATTGATGGATGGGATGCCGGCGGTGAAAAGACTGACGCCAGCATCCCGATAGTGAAGAATCCCGGGCATGTGGATCGGGATCTTGACATCTGGGATCCCGTCCACCGGCATCTTGAACGGATCCCAACCAGAATATATTGGCAAATAGTGCATACCATTGTGTTCTACCAGAGTGCCATCAGTTGTCCTCATGTGACACTTGTTTTACATAACAGGACAAATGGGATTCACTGGAGAATCGGAAAGAGTCTGTTGAACTTTTCCAATATGTCAGTCTGATGACACTAGACAGCATCATGAAGTGCGCCTTCAGTTACAACAGCAATTGCCAGACAGACAAGTAAGTCATTTTACCAGGGTGGTGCTTTTGAATTTTTGGTCTTGCTGATGCCTTCATTTTCCTCCTAACACAATGTCACTGGCCCTGTCACATGCAGACCTGTCCTCACTAATACATCCCTCATCTCCTGATATACTCTGTGCTGCTGGAGACCCTTCTCCTCCCACTATATAACTCTCAGTCTGTGACTTCCTGCTGCCTCCATTCCCCTCCTCACATCATGTCACTGCCCCTGTCACATGCAGCCCTGTCCTCACTAACACATCACTCATCTCCTGATATACTCTGTGCTGCTGGGGACCCTGTTCCTCCCACTATATAACTCTCAGTCTGTGACTTACTGCTGCCCCCATTCCCCTCCTCACATCATGTCACTGCCCCTGTCACATGCAGCCCTGTCCTCACTGACACATTACTCACCTCCTGATATACTCTGTGCTGCTGGGGCTCTGGTCCCCTCACTATATAACTCTCAGTCTGTGGCTTCCTGCTGCCCCCATTCCCCTCCTCACAGCCTGTCATTGCCCCTGTGAGAGAGAGGCGTGTCCTGGGAGGAGGCAGTTTCTGTGAGCTGCTGGTGTGTTGCTGACTTGGCAGTGGAGCAGGGGTTTCCCCTGTCACTTCCCCAGGAGGGATGGATCCTCCTGGGGGAAAGAATTCCCAACCCTGTGCTGATCAGGAGTCTGCAAAGCTGAGGAGGAGAAGTGCCTGGGTATTGTCGGCAGCTGGCCAGCCTGGTGCGAGAAGAGGCAGCGGTGCAGGTGCAGCTCCAATGAAGCAATTGGAGCTAGGGACGGCTCCCCCCAAACCTCCGGAGGGTACTCCCCGAGTGAAGTAACTCAGGGTGGAGTGGCAGCGGCCAATGTCAGCCCTACCGGGGGTGAAGCGGGATGGGGTTGTTCAAGTCAAGATGGAGGGAGAGGAAGCCGCCAGCAGTGACATGGAGTCAGCAGCAGAAAGTGTCCTCAGCGAGGAGGATGAAGAGTATGCTGGGCGAACAATTGAGGAGTTACTGAAAGAATCAAGAAAGCTCTCTCTTAGGTTAAATGCTAAGAAGAAAAAAGACAACCACTGTTATAAGTGTGAAAAGCCGGCATTAAATGATGAAGTTCAGTCAATATTGACAGCCCTTGAAAGGGTTAAAGCAAGAATTACTGCATTAAATAGGATTAAGAGAATGAAGTGGCTGAGCAAAGGCATGCTGAATTACTGCAAACAGCTGTGGTGAAGGAGTTCCCAATTACAGAGTAGCGGAGCACCTGCAGGCTGCTGTGCAGTGTGGTGCTGAAGGCAGTAATGAAGTGGTTTGTGCTGACATGGCAGATTCCAGCAAGTGCAGGGGCCAGAGAGGAAGGATTCCAGCATGGAAAGGAGATGATCGGTGGAGGGCTTTTTCAGTGAACCAGTGAACCCTCAGGTGAGTGACTTTATGTGTGGTGCTTGGGGCACAGAGGATGAGGGGTTCCCTTTGTCTGTTGTGCCTCTAGGTGCCCCATATGGATCAGTTCCACCTAGGGAAGAGAGTGGTGTGGCTGATGAGGCAGCTGAAGCTGTGGTTAGGGCAGAGATGGGCATCGTTTTGGAACAGTTTCGGTTAGAAGAGGCCAAGCAGAAGGCAAGCACAGAGGGACATTCACTGAATAAGCCAGCAGCGGACTGCATTGTGCCTGATGTTGTGGTGGCTTTGAGAAGGGTGCCCAGAGAAGTGCACGGTGGAGATAGGTGCGGTAAAAGTGTTGTGGTCAGTGTGGCAGTAAATTGTCAGATGGCACAGGGGTTGCCTGACCAGAATAGATCGGGGCTCCCGCAGGAGCAAAAACTATGATAGAGATTGTGTATGGTGACAGAGTATGGGATCTGTGTATGGTGACTCTGTATGGTGACTGTGTATGGGATCTGTGTATGGTGACTCTGTATGGTGACTGTGTATGGGATCTGTGTATGGTGACTCTGTATGGTGACTGTGTATGGGGTCTGTGTATGGTGACTGTGATAGAGATGGTGTATGGTGACTGTGTATGGTGACTGTGATAGATATGGTGTATGGTAACTGTGTATGGGGTCTGTGTATGGTGACTGTGATAGAGATGGTGTATGGTGACTGTGTATGGTGACTGTGATAGAAATGGTGTATGGTAACTGTGTATGGGGTCTGTGATAGATACTGTGTATGGTGACTGTGTATGGTGACTGTGTATGGTGACTGTGATAGATATGGTGTATGGTAACTGTGTATGGGGTCTGTGATAGATACGGTGTATGGTGACTGTGATAGATATGGTGTATAGTAACTGTGTATGGGGTCTGTGATAGACACTGTGTATGGTGACTGTGATAGAGATGGTGTATAGTAACTGTGTATGGGGTCTGTGATAGATACTGTGTATGGTGACTGTGTATGGTGACTGTGATAGATATGGTGTATGGTAACTGTGTATGGGGTCTGTGATAGATACTGTGTATGGTGACTGTGTATGGTGAATGTGATAGATATGGTGTATGGTAACTGTGTATGGGGTCTGTGATAGATACTGTGTATGGTGACTGTGTATGGTGACTGTGATAGATATGGTGTATGGTAACTGTGTATGGGGTCTGTGATAGATACTGTGTATGGTGACTGTGTATGGTGACTGTGATAGATATGGTGTATGGTAACTGTGTATGGGGTCTGTGATAGAGACTGTGTATGGTGACTGTGTATGGTGACTGTATGGTGACTGTGATAGATATGGTGTATGGTAACTGTGTATGGGGTCTGTGATAGATACTGTGTATGGTGACTGTGTATGGTGACTGTGTATGGTGACTGTGATAGGTATGGTGTATGGTAACTGTGTATGGGGTCTGTGATAGATACTGTGTATGGGGTCTGTGTATGCTGACTGTGATAGAGATGGTGTATGGTGACTGTGATAGATATGGTGTATGGTAACTGTATGGGGTCTGTGTATGGTGACTGTGATAGATATGGTGTATGGTAACTGTGTATGGGGTCTGTGATAGATACTGTGTATGGGGGTCTGTGTATGGTGACTGTGTATGGGGTCTGTGTATGCTGACTGTGATAGAGATGGTGTATGGTGACTGTGTATGGTGACTGTGATAGATATGGTGTATGGTAACTGTGTATGGTGACTGTGATAGATATGGTGTATGGTAACTGTGTATGGGGTCTGTGATAGATACTGTGTATGGTGACTGTGTATGGTGGCTGTGATAGATATGGTGTATGGTAACTGTGTATGGGGTCTGTGTATGGTGACTGTGATAGAGATGGTGTATGGTGACTGTGTATGGTGACTGTGATAGATATGGTGTATGGTAACTGTGTATGGGGTCTGTGATAGAGACTGTGTATGGTGACTGTGATAGATATGGTGTATGGTAACTGTGTATGGGGTCTGTGATAGAGACTGTGTATGGTGACTGTGTATGGTGACTGTGATAGATATGGTGTATGGTAACTGTGTATGGGGTCTGTGATAGAGACTGTGTATGGTGACTGTGTATGGTGACTGTGTATGGTGACTGTGATAGATATGGTGTATGGTAACTGTGTATGGGGTCTGTTTATGGTGACTGTGATCGATATGGTGTATGGTAACTGTGTATGGGGTCTGTGATAGATACTGTGTATGGTGACTGTGATAGATATGGTGTATGGTAACTGTGTATGGGGTCTGTGTATGATGACTGTGATAGAGATGGTGTATGCTAACTGTGTATGGGGTCTGTGATAGAGACTGTGTATGGTGACTGTGTATGGGGTCTGTGTATGGTGACTGTGATAGAGATGGTGTATGGTGACTGTGTATGGTGACTGTGATAGATATGGTGTATGGTAACTGTGTATGGTGACTGCTATAGATACTGTGTATGGGGTCTGTGTATGGTGACTATGTATGGGGTCTGTGTATGGGGTCTGTGTATGGTGACTGTGTATGGTGACTGTGTATGGTGACTGTGTATGGGGTCTGTATATGGTGACTGTTTATAGGGTCTGTGTGTGGGGTCTATTTATGGTGACTGTGATAGATACTGTGTATGGTGACTGTGTATGGGGTCTGTGTATGGGGTCTGTGTATGGTGACTATGTATGGTGTCTTTGTATGGGGTCTGTGTATGGTGACTGTGTATGGGGTCTGTATATGGTGACTGTTTATAGGGTCTGTGTATGGGGTCTATGTATGGTGACTGTGAAAGATACTGTGTATGGTGACTGTGTATGGGGTCTGTATATGGTGACTGTGATAGATACTGTGTATGGGGACTGTGTATGGGGACTGTGTATGGGGACTGTATGGGGACTGTGTATGGGGACTGTGTATGGTGTCTGTGTACGGTTACTGTGCACGGTGACTGTGCACGGTGACTGTGTACGGTGACTGTGTACGGTGACTGTGTATGGAGTCTGTGTATGGAGTCTGTGTATGGAGTCTGTGTATGGTGACTGTGTATGGTGACTGTGTATGGTGACTGTGTATGGTGACTGTGATAGATACTGTGTATGGGGTCTGTGTATGGGGTCTGTATATGGTGACTGTGTATGGTGACTGTGTATGGTGACTGTGTATGGTGACTGTGTATTTGGTCCGTGTATGGTGACTGTGTATGGTGACTGTGTATGGTGACTGTGATAGATACTGTGTATGGGGTCTGTGTATGGGGTCTGTGTACGGGGTCTGTGTACGGGGTCTGTGTACGGGGTCTGTGTACGGTGACTGTGTACGGTGACTGTGTACGGGGTCTGTGTACGGGGTCTGTGTACGGGGTCTGTGTACGGGGTCTGTGTACGGGGTCTGTGTACGGGGTCTGTGTACGGGGTCTGTGTACGGTGACTGTGTACGGGGTCTGTGTATGGTGACTGTGTATTGGGTCTGTGTATGGTGACTCTGTATGGTGACTGTGTATGGGGCTGTGTATGGTGACTGTGTATGGGGACTGTATGCTGGTGCTGGCCAGTGCTGATGTAGCAGCTACATTTATAAGTGAAGATGTGAGAAGAGGGGAATGTGTTACTGCTAAACAAACTGTACCTGGGACTATGGGCTCTATTTATTAACATTATTTTTACTAAAATAAAGTGATAAATGCTGTTTTGTGCTGTCACACCCTTTTCACGTTATTTTAGTATCACCTATAGTTATTACAGGGCAATTGGAGTAGAATTAGTAAAATTCTACTCCAACCCCCAGTATCACTTATTGTTAGTAAAGCAGATCGCATTTCCCATAATTGTAATGGGAAATGTGATTTGACCACAGTTACTAAAAATAAATTGTAAAATAATACCGGGGGAAGCCCTGTGATAATAACGTTACCTGGAGGTGGCGTTATCCAGGGTCTCCCCCGGTTACCGGCCTCCTGCCCTGCTCTAACTGGGAGAGCAGAGGCGGGAGCCGGTACCAGTAATCAGCTATGTGGTCTAAGAAGACCGCAAGCTGATTGCTGTAAAAAAAAAATTAAAAAAAAATTAAACATTTTTATTTTACTTACCTGCATCCAGGGACCGGTGATCGGGCCTCCGGTGATGTCTTCCCTCCGGTCAGCTGGTCTCCCACAGTGCACTGGGGCCCGGTCATCAGGTGATCGGGCCCCAGTGCAGTATGGGAGATCACCTGATCGGGGAGCCTGGAGAAGATCACCGGAGGCCAGGAGGATGCAGGTAAGTGTAATGAAGGGAGGGGGGGTCGCGGGGGTCCGCGATCGTGGGGGGTGGGGCTTAGCGCAGGGGGCGGGGTTTAGCATCGGTGGGGGGTAGTAGCAGTGGTCGGTCGGCGCATGCGCGGGCTCTTAGTCGCGGTATTTTTTCCGAAAATACCGCGACTAGAGTGCGGATGGGATTCGCAGGGACAGAGCTTTATCGCAAGCTCTGTCCCTGCAAGGGATTTATAGTAAATCCCTGTGATATTGCCTGAATTCGCAATGCGAATTCACTCGGTAATATCACACTACAATCCGCATTCAATATGCGGATTGTAGTAAATACAGCCCTTAGACACAATGTTTGCATAAGACAATGGGCTCTATTTACTACAATCCGCATATTGAATGCGGATTGTAGTGTGATATTACCGAGTGAATTCGCATTGCAGGGAGCGCTGCAGTGTAATATGTAATCTCTGTGGGGAAGATGGGCACCCTTATTGCAGATGCCCCTGGGCCAGCCACAATAGCAACCCAATGCAGGAAGAGAGGGGGAGGAGGCTGTAAGAAGAAGGACACAGGTACCAGTAGTGATTAATGCAGTATCAGAGCAGAGGGAAAGGGTGGAGGAAGTACCATTTCAGGAGGTTAGGAGAGGGGTGGAGGAGGAGCCATTTCAGGAGGTTAGGAGAGGGGTGGAGGAGGTACCATTTCAGGAGGTTAGGAGAGGGGTGGAGGAGGTACCATTTCAGGAGGTTAGGAGAGGGGTGGAGGAGGTACCATTTCAGGAGGTTAGGAGAGGGGTGGAGGAGGTACCATTTCAGGAGGTTAGGAGAGGGGTGGAGGAGGTACCATTTCAGGAGGTTAGGAGAGGGGTGGAGGAGGTACCATTTCAGGAGGTTAGGAGAGGGGTGGAGGAGGTACCATTTCAGGAGGTTAGGAGAGGGGTGGAGGAGGTACCATTTCAGGAGGTTAGGAGAGGGGTGGAGGAGGTACCATTTCAGGAGGTTAGGAGAGGGGTGGAGGAGGTACCATTTCAGGAGGTTAGGAGAGGGGTGGAGGAGGTACCATTTCAGGTGGTTAGGAGAGGGGTGGAGGAGGTACCATTTCAGGAGGTTAGGAGAGGGGTGGAGGAGGTACCATTTCAGGAGGTTAGGAGAGGGGTGGAGGAGGTACCATTTCAGGAGGTTAGGAGAGGGGTGGAGGAGGTACCATTTCAGGAGGTTAGGAGAGGGGTGGAGGAGGTACCATTTCAGGTGGTTAGGAGAGGGGTGGAGGAGGTACCATTTCAGGAGGTTAGGAGAGGGGTGGAGGAGGTACCATTTCAGGAGGTTAGGAGAGGGGTTGAGGAGGTACCATTTCAGGAGGTTAGGAGAGGGGTTGAGGAGGTACCATTTCAGGAGGTTAGGAGAGGGGTGGAGGAGGTACCATTTCAGGAGGTTAGGAGAGGGGAGGAGGAGGTACCATTTCAGGAGGTTAGGAGAGGGGTGGAGGAGGTACCATATCAGGAGGTTAGGAGAGGGGTGGAGGAGGTACCATTTCAGGAGGTTAGGAGAGGGGTGGAGGAGGTACCATTGTAGGAGATTAAGAGAGGGGTGGAGGAGGTACCATTGTAGGAGGTTAAGAGAGGGGTGGTGGAGGTACCATTTCAGGAGGTTAGGAGAGGGGTGGAGGAGGTACCATTTCAGGAGGTTAGGAGAGGGGTGGAGGAGGTACCATTTCAGGAGGTTAGGAGAGGGGTGGAGGAGGTACCATTTCAGGAGGTTAGGAGAGGGGTGGAGGAGGTACCATTTCAGGAGGTTAGGAGAGGGGTGGAGGAGGTACCATTTCAGGAGGTTAGGAGAGGGGTGGAGGAGGTACCATTTCAGGAGGTTAGGAGAGGGGTGGAGGAGGTACCATTTCAGGAGGTTAGGAGAGGGGTGGAGGAGGTACCATTTCAGGAGGTTAGGAGAGGGGTGGAGGAGGTACCATTTCAGGAGGTTAGGAGAGGGGTGGAGGAGGTACCATTTCAGGAGGTTAGGAGAGGGGTGGAGGAGGTACCATTTCAGGAGGTTAGGAGAGGGGTGGAGGAGGTACCATTTCAGGAGGATAGGAGAGGGGTGGAGGAGGAGCCATTTCAGGAGGTTAGGAGAGGGGTGGAGGAGGTACCATTTCAGGCGGTTAGGAGAGGGGTTGAGGAGGTACCATTTCAGAAGGTTAGGAGAGGGGTTGAGGAGGTACCATTTCAGGAGGTTAGGAGAGGGGTGGAGGCGGAACCATTTCAGGAGGTACCATTTCAGGAGGTTAGGAGAGGGGTGGAGGAGGTACCATTTCAGGAGGTTAGGAGAGGGGTGGAGGAGGTACCATTTCAGGAGGTTAGGAGAGGGGTGGAGGAGGTACCATTTCAGGAGGTTAGGAGAGGGGTGGAGGAGGTACCATTTCAGGAGGTTAGGAGAGGGGTGGAGGAGGTACCATTTCAGGAGGTTAGGAGAGGGGTGGAGGAGGTACCATTTCAGGAGGTTAGGAGAGGGGTGGAGGAGGTACCATTTCAGGAGGTTAGGAGAGGGGTGGAGGAGGTACCATTTCATGAGGTTAGGAGAGGGGTGGAGGAGGTACCATTGTAGGAGGTTAAGAGAGGGGTGGTGGAGGTACCATTTCAGGAGGTTAGGAGAGGGGTGGAGGAGGTACCATTTCAGGAGGTTAGGAGAGGGGTGGAGGAGGTACCATTTCAGGAGGTTAGGAGAGGGGTGGAGGAGGTACCATTTCAGGAGGTTAGGAGAGGGGTGGAGGAGGTACCATTTCAGGAGGTTAGGAGAGGGGTGGAGGAGGTACCATTTCAGGAGGTTAGGAGAGGGGTGGAGGAGGTACCATTTCAGGAGGTTAGGAGAGGGGTGGAGGAGGTACCATTTCAGGAGGTTAGGAGAGGGGTGGTGGAGGTACCATTTCAGGAGGTTAGGAGAGGGGTGGAGGAGGTACCATTTCAGGAGGTTAGGAGAGGGGTGGAGGAGGTACCATTTCAGGAGGATAGGAGAGGGGTGGAGGAGGAGCCATTTCAGGAGGTTAGGAGAGGGGTGGAGGAGGTACCATTTCAGGCGGTTAGGAGAGAGGTTGAGGAGGTACCATTTCAGGAGGTTAGGAGAGGGGTTGAGGAGGTACCATTTCAGGAGGTTAGGAGAGGGGTGGAGGCGGAACCATTTCAGGAGGTACCATTTCAGGAGGTTAGGAGAGGGGTGGAGGAGGTACCATTTCAGGAGGTTAGGAGAGGGGTGGAGGAGGTACCATTTCAGGAGGTTAGGAGAGGGGTGGAGGAGGTACCATTTCAGGAGGTTAGGAGAGGGGTGGAGGAGGTACCATTTCAGGAGGTTAGGAGAGGGGTGGTGGAGGTAACATTTCAGGAGGTTAGGAGAGGGGTGGAGGAGGTACCATTTCAGGAGGTTAGGAGAGGGGTGGAGGAGGTACCATTTCAGGAGGTTAGGAGAGGGGTGGAGGAGGTACCATTTCAGGAGGATAGGAGAGGGGTGCAGGAGGAGCCATTTCAGGAGGTTAGGAGAGGGGTGGAGGAGGTACCATTTCAGGCGGTTAGGAGAGGGGTTGAGGAGGTACCATTTCAGGAGGTTAGGAGAGGGGTTGAGGAGGTACCATTTCAGGAGGTTAGGAGAGGGGTTGAGGAGGTACCATTTCAGGAGGTTAGGAGAGGGGTGGAGGCGGAACCATTTCAGGAGGTACCATTTCAGGAGGTTAGGAGAGGGGTGGAGGAGGTACCATTTCAGGAGGTTAGGAGAGGGGTGGAGGAGGTACCATTTCAGGAGGTTAGGAGAGGGGTGGAGGAGGTACCATTTCAGGAGGTTAGGAGAGGGGTGGAGGAGGTACCATTTCAGGAGGTTAGGAGAGGGGTGGAGGAGGTACCATTTCAGGAGGTTAGGAGAGGGGTGGAGGAGGTACCATTTCAGGAGGTTAGGAGAGGGGTGGAAGAGGTACCATTTCAGGAGGTTAGGAGAGGGGTGGAGGAGGTACCATTTCAGGAGGTTAGGATAGGGGTGGAGGAGGTACCATTTCAGGAGGTTAGGAGAGGGGTGGAGGAGGTACCATTTCAGGAGGTTAGGAGAGGGGTGGTGGAGGTACCATTTCAGGAGGTTAGGAGAGGGGTGGAGGAGGTACCATTTCAGGAGGTTAGGAGAGGGGTGGAGGAGGTACCATTTCAGGAGGTTAGGAGAGGGGTGGAGGAGGTACCATTTCAGGAGGATAGGAGAGGGGTGCAGGAGGAGCCATTTCAGGAGGTTAGGAGAGGGGTGGAGGAGGTACCATTTCAGGCGGTTAGGAGAGGGGTTGAGGAGGTACCATTTCAGGAGGTTAGGAGAGGGGTGGTGGAGGTACCATTTCAGGAGGTTAGGAGAGGGGTGGAGGAGGTACCATTTCAGGAGGTTAGGAGAGGGGTGGAGGACGTACCATTTCAGGAGGTTAGGAGAGGGGTGGAGGAGGTACCATTTCAGGAGGATAGGAGAGGGGTGCAGGAGGAGCCATTTCAGGAGGTTAGGAGAGGGGTGGAGGAGGTACCATTTCAGGCGGTTAGGAGAGGGGTTGAGGAGGTACCATTTCAGGAGGTTAGGAGAGGGGTTGAGGAGGTACCATTTCAGGAGGTTAGGAGAGGGGTGGAGGCGGAACCATTTCAGGAGGTACCATTTCAGGAGGTTAGGAGAGGGGTGGAGGAGGTACCATTTCAGGAGGTTAGGAGAGGGGTGGAGGAGGTACCATTTCAGGAGGTTAGGAGAGGGGTGGAGGAGGTACCATTTCAGGAGGTTAGGAGAGGGGTGGAGGAGGTACCATTTCAGGAGGTTAGAAGAGGGGTGGAGGAGGTACCATTGTAGGAGGTTTAGAGAGGGGTGGAGGAGGTACCATTGTAGGAGGTTAAGAGAGGGGTGGTGGAGGTACCATTTCAGGAGGTTAGGAGAGGGGTGGAGGAGGTACCATTTCAGGAGGTTAGGAGAGGGGTGGAGGAGGTACCATTTCAGGAGGTTAGGAGAGGGGTGGAGGAGGTACCATTTCAGGAGGTTAGGAGAGGGGTGGAGGAGGTACCATTTCAGGAGGTTAGGAGAGGGGTGGAGGAGGTACCATTTCAGGAGGTTAGGAGAGGGGTGGAGGAGGTACCATTTCAGGAGGTTAGGAGAGGGGTGGAGGAGGTACCATTTCAGGAGGTTAGGAGAGGGGAAAAGAATAAAAGGAAAGGTGAAGGCAGAGGAATTGTATTGAGCAATACATTTGATGTGTTTTCTTCAGGTGATGAAGATGGAGAAGCTGTAAGGGAGAATGGGGAGCTATTCTTGGTTATGAAAGCAAGCAGGAAGGTGGCAGGCAAGAAGACAAGATAAGTGGAGAGTGGTGGTGTGGGAAAGAATGGGAAGAAAAAGAGGAAAGAAAATCAGGAGGAGGAGGAGGGTCAGGATGGCCTGGAATGGGACTCAGTTGGGGGAGGTGATGTGCTTATAGTGACTGATAATGTGGTAGAGGAAACTCAGGATCTGGTGGTGGAAGAAGAACAGGAGGAGTCTCAGGGTTCCATGGTTGGGCCCAGTGGGGCACAAGGTGGTAATGAACCTGGCTTGGGAGGTCAGGTAACAAAATAGGTCCCTAAGCCACCTGATTCTGGATCCTTTCATCAGGAAGAGTTCCTTGTAGGTGGTCAGGGGGAATGCAGGTAGTGGTAGGAATCCCTATGATAGGGAAGACTGGCCCAAGTGGGGTTAGTCTATAGATTATTGTATTGTTTTTCTGTGATGGATATAACCTTTGAAACATGGATCCCCATCCTGTACGATGTGGCACTATTAATGTGGCTTCCGTTGCTTCCGAACGTGCTCGTAGGTTGGCCTTTGATTTTTTTCAACACGGTTGAGGTTGATTTTTTGTTTTTGCAAGAGACTAGGTTTAGTAAATTGGATCTCCTCCACAAAGCAAAACGCGAGTGGAGGAAGTGTCCTTCTTACTGGTCTCTTGTGGCTGAGCCGTACGGTGGAGTGGCAGTACTTTTTACTGACATGGTAACTGTGCACAAGGTTATAGAATTGCAAGCAGGTAGATGTATGATTTTGGATATCAACATGAAGGGACAGGACCTAAGGTTGATCAGTGTTTATGGGCCACAGACGTCCTCGGATAGGAAATGTCTCTTTATGGAAATTAAACCTTTCCTTTTTATGTCTCAGCAGGTTATCTTTGGTGGTGATTTTAATACCGTTACTAGGCCAAAGGACAGGGGAGGTTCAAGGAGACCCCTGGGCCCTGATTCCCATTTTTTAGTTAGTATGGTTAGTCAGGCTGGTCTTGTGGATGTGCATATTCATCACTCACCTGACCTCACGGGTTTTACTTATTTTAGTGGTAGCCATAGGTCTAGAATAGATAGGTTTTTTGTTAAGGAGTCTTCTAAAACCTCATCTCTAGGGGTGAGGTTGGTGGAATTCTCCGATCACGGTTTTCTCTCAGTAGCTTTGAATGCCTCAGAAAGGGTGGAGCCTTTGAACTCGGAGCTTCTAGAGGAAGAGAGGGTTAGGTAGTCTTTCAGGGTCTTCTTTCAATCTCGGGAGACACTTTTGGGGGCTGGTTGGAGTAGATCTCAGTGGTGGGAGGTGATAAAAAATAGAATCCGTAAGATTTTTCGTGGGCTCATAGCCAAGAAAATCTTGATAAAACAGAATTCCTACCATAACCTGAGAAAGAAATTAGATTTCTTGATCTCTGATGAGGGAGATAGTGGGGAAATCTTCCAGGTGAGGGCCCAGATGAAGGAATTTCAGTATAACCGGCGGCATCCTTGGTTCTGGAAAGGGATTATGGAACGTACCACTCACCGGATCCTTACCAGAGCTGTAGGAGGTCAGTCGATACCAAACAGATCAGAGGATTGGTAAACGGACAGGGTGTTCTTCATATTGATAAGAAGGGCATTCTGGATGTCATTATGTCTTATTATTCTAATCTTTTATCTGAGCACTCACTTGTCAGAGAGAGGATGGAGGAATTTCTGAGGGGGACACCAGGTCTGAATCCTCAGGTTGTGTCTCTTGACTCTTTGGAGAGTGATATAACGGTGGAGGAAGTTAGTAAAGCGATAGTGGGGTTAAACCCCAAAAAGTCACTAGGACCAGATGGGTTAACATCTGAATATTTTAAGACCTTTTCAGACCTCCTAATTCCCCGACTAGTGGAAGTGTTTAATGAAAGCATGGACGAGAGAATTCTCCCTCCTTCCATGAGGTTATCTGCTCTTATTTTACTCTCCAAAGAAAAGGACCCATCTTGTATTGAGAACTGGGACCCCATAGCCCTTCTTAATATAGACAGGAAGATTTTGGCAAAAATACTGTTTAATAGGCTATCAGAATTTTCTGAGCTGTTGCTTTCACCTTCTTAACACTGCACGGTGAAGGGTCGTAACACCTTTAGTGCTGTCCTTGGTGTCCAGGGGGCCATTGAGCGGTGCAGACTGAGAAGTGGGGAAAGTACCTACTGGCATTGGATCAGTGTAAGGCCTTTGACTGGGTAAACCATGAGTACCTTTGGGCCTTACTGAAATGGTATGGTCTTCCAGAGTGGGTGGTGAATTGGTTGCAGGCTATTTATTGTCAGGCTGAAAGCTTCCCACTTGTGAATGGTTGGGTGGGTCCCACATTTGGCGTGGGATTTGGTGTCCATCAGGGTTGTCCCCTGAGCCCCCTCCTATGTTTTTGCAATCTATCTATTCATCAGTAGGGTAGAGAATGGAATTATGGGGGGGTGCAGCTGGGCCCGGAGTCACAACTGAAGGTGGTGGCCTATGCGGATGATGTCACAATGGTTCTGTCTTCACGGGCAGAGGCTCATTACAGGAAGGTAGAGAGCTGGAAAAGATGGAAGTTATCTTTGAGGGAAAAGGTTGACCTGTGCAAAACCTACCTGATTCCTATTTTTTTATATGTCAGTTATGTGTTTTTTTCCTTAATCTATGTGGTCAAGATTGAATTCCTTGTTCTTCCTGCTGTTGTGGGGAAATAGGATCAATATAGTCAAGAGGGGCATCACCTACATACCGAGGAAAGTCTGGGGTTTAGAAATTGGTAAACCCTGTTGCTTTTTTGTAACAGCTTTCTTAAAACTGAACTTTGGGAGTATGTTTTTTAGATGCTCCCCCTCGGTGGGTAGAGGGCTTTATTTTGTAGGTGTCTCCCTTCCTCAGTTTGAGGATAGAGGGAGGCCAAGTGAGAAGTTTTTGGATTCGGCATGGTTACCTCCCGATCTATGTTATCTAGAGCTTGAAGGTGATAAGGCAATATGGTGTGGAAGTGGGTGAAGTAAAAAAACTTTTCCAGAAGGGAGTTGGGGAAGAGAACTTTGCAGACCCACTTCCATGTCCCGCTGTCACTGAGGGACTGTCCGGATGATGTCACTTTGGCCAGGCTAACTCTGTTAAATTCCCAGAGGTTACCGCAGAAGTTTTAAGATATCACCTGGCTCTCTTTCATGTAAAGCTTTATGTTGGAGGGAGCCTCAGCTGGAGGAATGCCTGTGATCCTGCTTGCCCATGGGAGGAGTGTCCAGGGGCGGAGGAGATGATGGACCATATCCTGCTTGAATGTCCCTTTAATGTAAAAGTTTGAGGAGGTATCAAGGGCCATTGGTATCCCATGCCTTTCGGGTCTTAGTTACCCTGAGTGGGCTTATGGGGCAGTCAGAAGGTATGGTTGATTTAATTTGAACACAATTTATTTAGTTAGTTTAGCGGTTAGATTTCACACATGGAATGCACGGTGTCATGTTACCATAAGGAAAAAGGTCCTCCCCTGTGAAGAGGTGGTGGGTTTAATTCTACAAGAGGTGAAGAGGATGATGGATCTGGATAATAAAAGGCTGGATGCTGTCAGCTGGTCTCATTGGTGGGGTCAGTTAAAGCCCCCTTGAGTGGGCGGTAGACAGTCTTTACTATGCCCAGCTATGGGTTCTTTTTCTGCTTTCACTCCCCCATAGATTTTTGATGTTGTTATTTTTTTTTTTATGGAAAGGTTTGCATATATCTACCTGTGGGTGTTAGATAGTGCTGAAGGGTAATGGTAGGTTAAATTTAGATAAATTAGTGTGTGATGTAGATAGTTTAGGGGTGTCTTTAAATCCTTGCTTAGTTTTCCCTTGGAGGGAGTGGAATGTATATAGGTGGTAGGTTCAGTAGTTAGTATTAGTTTTGTTTGTGGGGATTTAATATGATGTAATATTATGGTTACCTATGTTTTTTTTTTGGTTATGTGTATATATATATATATTCTGTTTTATGAATTTATTTAGATTTTATGTTGCAAGTTTTAAATAAAATGAGGCATGTCCTAATATACTCTGTGCTGCTGGGACCCTGCTCCTTCTACTATATAGCTCTCAGTCTGTGGCTTCCTGCTGCCTCCATTCCCCTCCTCACATCATGTCACTGCCCCTGTCACATACAGCCCTGTCCTCACTAACACATCACTCATCTCCTGATATACTCTGTGCTGCTGGGACCCTGCTCCTCCCACTATATAGCTCTCAGTCTGTGGCTTCCTGCTGCCTCTATTCCACACCTCTCATTATGTCACTGCCCCTGTCACATGCAGCCCTGTCCTCACTAACACATCACTCATCTCCTGATATACTCTGTGCTGCTGGGGACCCTGCTCCTTCTACTATATATCTCTGTCTGTGACTTCCTGCTGCCTCCATTCCCCTCCTCACATCCTGTCACTGCCCCGTCACATGCAGCCCTGTCCTCACTAACACATCACTCATCTCCTGATATACTCTGTGCTGCTGGGAGCCCTGCTCCTCCCACTATATAACTCTCAGTCTGTGGCTTCCTGCTGCCTCCATTCCCCTCCTCACATCATGTCACTGCCCCTGTCACATGCAGCCCTGTCCTCACTAACACATCACTCATCTCCTGATATACTCTGTGCTGCTGGGGGACCCTGCTCCTCCCACTATATAACTCTCAGTCTGTGACTTCCTGCTGCCTCCATTCCCCTCCTCACATCATGTCACTGCCCCTGTCACATGCAGCCCTGTCCTCACTAACACATCACTCATCTCCTGATATACTCTGTGCTGCTGGGAGCCCTGCTCCTCCCACTATATAACTCTCAGTCTGTGACTTCCTGCTGCCTCCATTCCCCTCCTCACATCCTGTCACTGTCCCTGTCACATGCAGCCCTGTCCTCACTAACACATCACTCATCTCCTGATACACTCTGTGCTGCTGGGGACCCTGCTCCTCCCACTATATAACTGTCAGTCTGTGACTTCCTGCTGCCTCCATTCCCCTCCTCACATCCTGTCACTGCCCCTGTCACATGCAGCCCTGTCCTCACTAACACATCACTCATCTCCTGATACACTCTGTGCTGCTGGGGACCCTGCTCCTCCCACTATATAACTCTCAGTCTGTGACTTCCTGCTGCCTCCATTCCCCTCCTCACATCCTGTCACTGTCCCTGTCACATTCAGCCCTGTCCTCACTAACACATCACTCATCTCCTGATACACTCTGTGCTGCTGGGGACCCTGCTCCTCCTACTATATAGCTCTCAGTCTGTGACTTCCTGCTGCCTCCATTCCCCTCCTCACATCCTGTCACTGCCCCTGTCACATGCAGCCCTGTCCTCACTAACACATCACTCATCTCCTGATATACTCTGTGCTGCTGGGGACCCTGCTCCTCCCACTATATAACACTCAGTCTGTGACTTCCTGCTGCCTCCATTCCCCTCCTCACATCATGTCACTGCCCCTGTCACATGCAGCCCTGTCCTCACTAACACATCACTCATCTCCTGATATACTCTGTGCTGCTGGGGACCCTGCTCCTTCTACTATATATCTCTGTCTGTGACTTCCTGCTGCCTCCATTCCCCTCCTCACATCCTGTCACTGCCCCTGTCACATGCAGCCCTGTCCTTACTAACACATCACTCATCTCCTGATACACTCTGTGCTGCTGGGGACCCTGCTCCTCCCACTATATAACTCTCAGTCTGTGACTTCCTGCTGCCTCCATTCCCCTCCTCACATCCTGTCACTACCCCTGTCACATGCAGCCCTGTCCTCACTAACACATCACTCATCTCCTGATATACTCTGTGCTGCTGGGGACCCTGCTCCTCCCACTATATATCTCTGTCTGTGACTTCCTGCTGCCTCCATTCCCCTCCTCACATCCTGTCACTGCCCCTGTCACATGCAGCTCTGTCCTTACTAACACATCACTCATCTCCTGATATACTCTGTGCTGCTGGGGACCCTGCTCCTCCCACTATATAACTCTCAGTCTGTGACTTCCTGCTGCCTCCATTCCCCTCCTCACATCATGTCACTGCCCCTGTCACATGCAGCCCTGTCCTCACTAACACATCACTCATCTCCTGATATACTCTGTGCTGCTGGGGACCCTGCTCCTCCCACTATATAACTCTCAGTCTGTGACTTCCTGCTGCCTCCATTCCCCTCCTCACATCCTGTCACTGCCCCTGTCACATGCAGCCCTGTCCTCACTGACACATCACTCATCTCCTGATATACTCTGTGCTGCTGGGGACCCTGCTCCTCCCACAATATAACTCTCAGTCTGTGACTTCCTGCTGCCTCCATTCCCCTCCTCACATCCTGTCACTACCCCTGTCACATGCAGCCCTGTCCTTACTAACACATCACTCATCTCCTGATATACTCTGTGCTGCTGGGGACCCTGCTCCTCCCACTATATATCTCTGTCTGTGACTTCCTGCTGCCTCCATTCCCCTCCTCACATCCTGTCACTGCCCCTGTCACATGCAGCTCTGTCCTTACTAACACATCACTCATCTCCTGATATACTCTGTGCTGCTGGGGACCCTGCTCCTCCCACTATATAACTCTCAGTCTGTGACTTCCTGCTGCCTCCATTCCCCTCCTCACATCATGTCACTGCCCCTGTCACATGCAGCCCTGTCCTCACTAACACATCACTCATCTCCTGATATACTCTGTGCTGCTGGGGACCCTGCTCCTCCCACTATATAACTCTCAGTCTGTGACTTCCTGCTGCCTCCATTCCCCTCCTCACATCCTGTCACTGCCCCTGTCACATGCAGCCCTGTCCTCACTGACACATCACTCATCTCCTGATATACTCTGTGCTGCTGGGGACCCTGCTCCTCCCACAATATAACTCTCAGTCTGTGACTTCCTGCTGCCTCCATTCCCCTCCTCACATCCTGTCACTGTCCCTGTCACATGCAGCCCTGTCCTCACTAACACATCACTCATCTCCTGATACACTCTGTGCTGCTGGGGACCCTGCTCCTCCCACTATATAACTCTCAGTCTGTGACTTCCTGCTGCCTCCATTCCCCTCCTCACATCATGTCACTGCCCCTGTCACATGTAGCCCTGTCCTCACTAACACATCACTCATCTCCTGCTACACTATATGAAATGTCAGCTGTGTTGCATGTGTATAAGCTGTTTTCCATTTGCAGCGATGATTCCTATATCAGTGCTGTGTATGACCTTGCCCGTCTGACACAACAAAGGATCCGGACGTTCCCCTATCACAATTCACTGATTTATCACCTAAGCCCTCATGGATATCAGTTTCGCAGAGCATGTAGGACAGCGCACAATCACACCGGTAAGCCACATCTGTATTTCATCAAATGTTTTAAACTTGTTACCTGAAAAAATCTATTAGGCATTTACCAGAAACCATTTTACTGCTCGTCTATTCTTTACCCTGGGCCATATATTTATTTATTTTTATTATTACCAGTTATTTATATAGCGCACACACATATTCTGCAGCACTTTACAAAGAATATTTGGCCATTCACATCACTCCCTGCCACAATACAGCTTACACTCTATATTCCCCATCACATGGTCACACACATACACACTAGGGGTCACATCACTCCCTGCCCCAGTGCTTACACTCTATATTCCCCATCACATGGTCAAACACATACACACTAGGGGTCACATCACTCCCTGCCCCAGTGCTTACACTCTATATTCCCCATCACATGGTCACACACATACACACTAGGGGTCACATCACTCCCTGCCCCAGTGCTTACACTCTATATTCCCCATCACATGGTCACACACATACACACTAGGGGTCACATCACTCCCTGCCCCAGTGCTTACACTCTATATTCCCCATCACATGGTCACACACATACACACTAGGGGTCACATCACTCCCTGCCCCAGTGCTTACACTCTATATTCCCCATCACATGGTCACACACATACACACTAGGGGTCACATCACTCCCTGCCCCACTGCTTACACTCTATATTCCCCATCACATGGTCACACACATACACACTAGGGGTCACATCACTCCCTGCCCCACTGCTTACACTCTATATTCCCCATCACATGGTCACACACATACACACTAGGGGTCACATCACTCCCTGCCCCACTGCTTACACTCTATATTCCCCATCACATGGTCACACACATACACACTAGGGGTCACATCACTCCCTGCCCCACTGCTTACACTCTATATTCCCCATCACATGGTCACACACATACACACTAGGGGTCACATCACTCCCTGCCCCAGTGCTTACACTCTATATTCCCATCACATGGTCACACACATACACACTAGGGGTCACATCACTCCCTGCCCCAGTGCTTACACTCTATATTCCCCATCACATGGTCACACACATACACACTAGGGGTCACATCACTCCCTGCCCCAGTGCTTACACTCTATATTCCCCATCACATGGTCACACACATACACACTAGGGGTCACATCACTCCCTGCCCCAGTGCTTACACTCTATATTCCCCATCACATGGTCACACACATACACACTAGGGGTCACATCACTCCCTGCCCCACTGCTTACACTCTATATTCCCCATCACATGGTCACACACATACACACTAGGGGTCACATCACTCCCTGCCCCAGTGCTTACACTCTATATTCCCCATCACATGGTCACACACATACACACTAGGGGTCACATCACTCCCTGCCCCAGTGCTTACACTCTATATTCCCATCACATGGTCACACACATACACACTAGGGGTCACATCACTCCCTGCCCCAGTGCTTACACTCTATATTCCCCATCACATGGTCACACACATACACACTAGGGGTCACATCACTCCCTGCCCCAGTGCTTACACTCTATATTCCCCATCACATGGTCACACACATACACACTAGGGGTCACATCACTCCCTGCCCCAGTGCTTACACTCTATATTCCCCATCACATGGTCACACACATACACACTAGGGGTCACATCACTCCCTACCCCAGTGCTTACACTCTATATTCCCCATCACATGGTCACACACATACACACTAGGGGTCACATCACTCCCTGCCCCACTGCTTACACTCTATATTCCCCATCACATGGTCACACACATACACACTAGGGGTCACATCACTCCCTGCCCCACTGCTTACACTCTATATTCCCCATCACATGGTCACACACATACACACTAGGGGTCACATCACTCCCTGCCCCAGTGCTTACACTCTATATTCCCCATCACATGGTCACACACATACACACTAGGGGTCACATCACTCCCTGCCCCAGTGCTTACACTCTATATTCCCCATCACATGGTCACACACATACACACTAGGGGTCACATCACTCCCTGCCCCAGTGCTTACACTCTATATTCCCCATCACATGGTCACACACATACACACTAGGGGTCACATCACTCCCTGCCCCAGTGCTTACACTCTATATTCCCCATCACATGGTCACACACATACACACTAGGGATCACATCACTCCCTGCCCTAGTGCTGCTTACACTCTATATTCCCCATCACATGATCACACACATACACACTAGGGGTCACATCACTCCCTGCCCCAGTGCTTACACTCTATATTCCCCATCACATGATCACACACATACACACTAGGGGTCACATCACTCCCTGCCACAATACAGCTTACGCTCTATATTCCCCATCACATGGTCACACACATACACACTAGGGGTCACATCACTCCCTGCCCCAGTGCTGCTTACACTCTATATTCCCTATCACATGGTCACACACATACACACTAGGGGTCACATCACTCCCTGCCCCAGTGCTTACACTCTATATTCCCCATCACATGGTCACACACATACACACTAGGGGTCACATCACTCCCTGCCCCAGTGCTTACACTCTATATTCCCCATCACATGGTCACACACATACACACTAGGGGTCACATCACTCCCTGCCCCACTGCTTACACTCTATATTCCCTATCACATGGTCACACACATACACACTAGGGGTCACATCACTCCCTGCCCCAGTGCTTACACTCTATATTCCCCATCACATGGTCACACACATACACACTAGGGGTCACATCACTCCCTGCCCCAGTGCTTACACTTTATATTCCCCATCACAAGGTCACACACATACACACTAGGGATCACATCACTCCCTGCCCCAGTGCTAACACTCTATATTCCCCATCACATGGTCACACACATACACACTAGGGGTTACATCACTCCCTGCCCCAGTGCTTACACTCTATATTCCCCATCATATGGTCACACACATACACACTAGGGATCACATCACTCCCTGCCCCAGTGCTTACACTCTATATTCCCCATCACATGGTCACACACATACACACTAGGGGTCACATCACTCCCTGCCCCAGTGCTGCTTACACTCTATATTCCCTATCACATGGTCACACACATACACACTAGGGGTCACATCACTCCCTGCCCCAGTGCTTACACTCTATATTCCCCATCACATGGTCACACACATACACACTAGGGGTCACATCACTCCCTGCCCCAGTGCTGCTTACACTCTATATTCCCCATCACATGATCACACACATACACACTAGGGGTCACATCACTCCCTGCCCCAGTGCTTACACTCTATATTCCCCATCACATGATCACACACATACACACTAGGGGTCACATCACTCCCTGCCACAATACAGCTTACGCTCTATATTCCCCATCACATGGTCACACACATACACACTAGGGGTCACATCACTCCCTGCCCCAGTGCTGCTTACACTCTATATACCCTATCACATGGTCACACACATACACACTAGGGGTCACATCACTCCCTGCCCCAGTGCTTACACTCTATATTCCCCATCACATGGTCACACACATACACACTAGGGGTCACATCACTCCCTGCCCCAGTGCTTACAATCTATATTCCCCATCTCATGGTCACACACATACACACTAGGGATCACATCACTCCCTGCCCCAGTGCTTACACTCTATATTCCCCATCACATGGTCACACACATACACACTAGGGATCACATCACTCCCTGCCCCAGTGCTTACACTCTATATTCCCCATCACATGGTCACACACATACACACTAGGGGTCACATCACTCCCTGCCCCAGTGGAGCTTACAATCTATATTCCCCATCTCATGGTCACACACATACACACTAGGGGTCACATCACTCCCTGCCCCAGTGCTTACAATCTATATTCCCCATCACATGGTCACACACATACACACTAGGGATCACATCACTCCCTGCCCCAGTGCTTACACTCTATATTCCCCATCACATGGTCACACACATACACACTAGGGGTCACATCACTCCCTGCCCCAGTGCTTACACTCTATATTCCCCATCACATGGTCACACACATACACACTAGGGATCACATCACTCCCTGCCCCAGTGCTTACACTCTATATTCCCCATCACATGGTCACACACATACACACTAGGGATCACATCACTCCCTGCCCCAGTGCTTACACTCTATATTCCCCATCACATGGTCACACACATACACACTAGGGATCACATCACTCCCTGCCCCAGTGCTTACACTCTATATTCCCCATCACATGATCACACACATACACACTAGGGGTCACATCACTCCCTACCCCAGTGCTTACACTCTATATTCCCCATCACATGCTTACACACATACACACTAGGGGTCACATCACTCCCTGCCCCAGTGCTGCTTACACTCTATATTCCCCATCACATGGTCACACACATACACACTAGGGGTCACATCACTCCCTGCCCCAGTGCTCACACTCTATATTCCCCATCACATGGTCACACACATACACACTAGGAGTCACATTACTCCCTGCCCCAGTGCTTACACTCTATATTCCCCATCACATGGTCACACACATACACACTAGGGGTCACATCACTCCCTGCCCCAGTGCTGCTTACACTCTATATTCCCTATCACATGGTCACACACATACACACTAGGGGTCACATCACTCCCTGCCCCAGTGCTTACACTCTATTTTCCCTATCACATGGTCACACACATACACACTAGGGGTCACATCACTCCCTGCCCCAGTGCTGCTTACACTCTATATTCCCCATCACATGGTCACACACATACACACTAGGGATCACATCACTCCCTGCCCCAGTGCTTACACTCTATATTCCCCTTCACATGGTCACACACATACACACTAGGGGTCACATCACTCCCTGCCCCAGTGCTGCTTACACTCTATATTCCCCATCACATGGTCACACACATACACACTAGGGGTCACATCACTCCCTACCCCAGTGCTTACACTCTATATTCCCCATCACATGGTCACACACATACACACTAGGGGTCACATCACTCCCTGCCCCAGTGCTCACACTCTATATTCCCCATCTCATGGTCACACACATACACACTAGGGGTCACATCACTCCCTGCCCCACTGCTTACACTCTATATTCCCCATCACATGGTCACACACATACACACTAGGGGTCACATCACTCCCTGCCCCAGTGCTTACACTCTATATTCCCCATCACATGATCACACACATACACACTAGGGGTCACATCACTCCCTGCCCCAGTGGAGCTTACACTCTATATTCCCCATCACATGGTCGCACACATACACACTAGGGGCTCACATCACTCCCTGCCCCAGTGCTTACACTCTATATTCCCCATCACATGGTCACACACATACACACTAGGGGTCACATCACTCCCTGCCCCAGTGGAGCTTACACTCTATATTCCCCATCACATGGTCACACACATACACACTAGGGGTCACATCACTCCCTGCCCCAGTGCTTACACTCTATATTCCCCATCACATGGTCACACACATACACACTAGGGGTCACATCACTCCCTGCCCCAGTGCTTACACTCTATATTCCCTATCACACGGTCACACACATACACACTAGGGGTCACATCACTCCCTGCCCCAGTGCTTACACTCTATATTCCCCATCACATGGTCACACACATACACACTAGGGGTCACATCACTCCCTGCCCCAGTGGAGCTTACAATCTATATTCCCCATCACATGGTCACACACATACACACTAGGGGTCACATCACTCCCTGCCCCAGTGCTTACACTTTATATTCCCCATCATATGGTCACACACATACACACTAGGGGTCACATCACTCCCTGCCCCACTGCTTACACTCTATATTCCCCATCTCATGGTCACACACATACACACTAGGGATCACATCACTTCCTGCCCCAGTGCTTACACTCTATATTCCCCATCACATGGTCACACACATACTAGGGGTCACATCACTCCCTGCCCCAGTGCTTACACTCTATATTCCCCATCACATGGTCACACACATACACACTAGGGGTGAGCGGGTTCGGATTTCTGAACTTAACAGAGAGGACGTTGACTATATCACAGATGGAGGTTCTTAACAAGGGACTATCTTTTTCACCAACACAGACATGTGATAGGTTTGAATTAGAAAAAGATCTAAACCTTTTCGCTAGAAAGTTGCTCCTTAAATTCTTCCTTAACAAGGAACGAAGGGGAGATTTTTTGGAACCATGCCCAAAGGAGATAGACCTCTCTAAAGATGATGCTGAAGCCATCTCCATCTTGGAGGAATTAAGGGATCTATCTACACAAGAACCCCAAAACCTGTCTGAAAATATTCTCTCTGAACAACCAGTTGACAATCCTCAAGTTATACTGAAAAAGAAATCCATTTTCTGTCCGGATTTCTCAATATGCCCACAAATCAAGGTGTATATGGATTTGGTCAGTAAAGATCTGGACCATCTTGAAATTATCAAAGAGACCAAAGAATCTGAATCCAATATGACTAGAAAAGAGAGGGAAGCCCTAAGGGAAATCAAACGATGGGATGATACAATAATTAAACCATCAGATAAGGGTGGTATATAGTACTTTGGCCTCGTGACCAATATATAGAAGAACTTAACAAACAATTGGGGGACACCTCATGTTACAAAAAACTAATATTCAACCCGACCCAGAATTTTCTTGATTTGTATAACGATATGATAGGGAGAGCTAGGAGAAATGGGGTGATCTCTAAGAAGGATTATGAATATCTAGAGAAAGATAACCCAAAAATACCAACATTATATTTGCTTCCCAAGATTCACAAAAATGAGACTATCCCCTCTGGGAGGCCCATCATCTCAGGAATGGGAAGCCTCACAGAAAATGTGAGTAGATTCTTGGACGCACATTTAAGAGAACATGCTCTAGCTCTGCCATCGTACATCAGAGACACATCTGATGTACTGAGTAAAATACAAGATGTCATATTGAACGAGCATACGTGGCTCATCACTTGCGACGTAGAGAGTCTCTATACGAGCATTAGCCATGAACATGGTCTAAAAGCAGTTGATTATTTCCTGAGTATGGGTCAAGAAACCGATTTCAATAAGTTTCTGATATCCCTGTTAAGATTCGTCCTCACCAAGAACTATTTTGTATGTAACAACAACTTCTACCTCCAGGTACGAGGGACTGCGATGGGGACCATGTGTGCCCCCACCTATGCTAACCTCTACCTGGGCTGGTGGGAGAGAGAGAGAGTTTTTGGTGAGGAGAATGATCCATATACAAGCCATATCATACTCTGGCTGAGATACATCGATGATCTCTTTATATTATGGGAGGGAGATATACGATTATTCCATGAATTCCTAATCAAATTGAACAATAACAACTTGAACTTCAAACTAACGTATGAAGCGAGTAGAGAGAGCATCAACTTCCTTGATGTTACCTTGAAAATAGAAGATGGACATCTCTCTTCAGACTTGTATCGTAAAAAGACATCTACAAACAGTATACTACACAAGGAGAGTTCACACTTTCCCCCAGTACTGAAAGGTTTACCGAAAGGGGAGTTTCTTCGTATGAAGAGAAACTGTTCTGAAGAACAAACCTTTCTGAAAAGGTCAGAAGAACTAACAAAGAGATTAAGATGTCGGGGGTACAGTAACAGAATGATTAAACGGGGATTTAAAGAAACTCACAAATATACAAGAGATCAATTATTGACACCAAAAAGGGAGAAAGGCCAGGAAGAGACAGTCAGATTTATAGGGACTTTTTGCAGAGAGTGGAAATACATCCAGAATGTCTTACAAAAACATCTGAGTATATTAGATACAGATAATGATTTGGCTTCCATCCTTGGAGGAAAAATACCAGTGAGCTGGAGAAGGTCCAAGAATTTAAAATATATTTTAACAAGAAGCCATTTGGAACCACTGACTAAACAAATGTATTTAAAAAAAGGATCCCGACAATGTGGAACATGCAAAGCATGTCCAATTATGATCCCAATGGAATCATACTGGGATAGATTCAATAAAGAATGGCGTATTAATGAATACATCACTTGCAACACCACAGCAGTGATCTACAACTTGCAAAACCCATGTCATAAAAATTACATCAGGAAGACCAAAAGACCTTTCAAAAAGAGAATATTTGAACATCTAAACAGCATAAGGAATGCAGAGAGAGATCGTAGATTGTTTAAACCTCTGACTCCGATAGCGAGACACTTTCTGAAATGTCAAGGAGGAAATCCGAATGGACTACGAGTGTATGGGATGAAGAGAATTAATTCAAACATCAGAGGAGGGGATGTAGATAGGGAGTTACTAAGACAGGAAACTCGATTAATTTTTCTCATGAACACCTTGACACCAATGGGTCTAAATGAAGAAAATAGTTATGTACCTTTTTTGAGGGAGTAACATATGAGTGACATCCAAAACATCATAAATATAGGAGTAAACCTTAAGACCACTCTGGGGTTATAATGTGCGAAGATTGACCTGTGTCAATGTGCGAAGCTAATATGCGAAGATTGACCTGTGTCAATGTGCGAAGCTAATATGCAAAGATTGACCTGTGAAACTACAACTTATATCCATGTGAATTTTGAATAATATTACCTTCTTGGATTCAAGAACACATTTACCTTTCTTAATCACATATTTAATGGGGAACTTAGGTTTTATGATTTTCCCCTCTTTTTCACATTTGCTTTATCACATTGCACTTTCTTCTTTTTATGTTTATTGAGCACGTGTACACCTTTCTTTCCCTTTTTTTAATTGAGGGATGTATATATGTGAGTTGTGTAGACAACTCTTTATATCTATGTAGGTCTTAATTTAATATTTAATCACTGATAATATAAAATTAGTCAGTTCACTACTATCATGCACATTTATGCTGTTTGCACACAATGATATTTTTTTATTTATAGAATTTTATTTTATTTTTTGTTTTTGTTTTTACTAATGTATATGTTCACTCTAACATTATTTATTTAATTTATTTATAAATATTCACATTGATATGTTTATATATTATCAGATTATATTTATATTTAAGATAATTTATTGTATTGTATTTCATGTTATTCTACAATATTTCTTCTTCATATGTGCACCAAATCCCCTTTCTGAGATTAGGTTGAATCCATTTTTCTGGAATCGCTCCACCCGTCTAGATAGACCCTATATTGTAAGGTTAGGTCTAGACTGTACAGGGCTGATGGCCCTGTGACGTCACACCCACGTGACTCGGCCTGAAAGGGGGAGGGGCGGGGATGGTAACGGGGGACCAAAACTGTCCCCTCGCGGGCTCGCTGCGCTCGCCACGCTTCGGGCACGGTGGCTCGCTGCGCTCGCCACAAATATATATTCCCCCTCTATGTCCTAGTGGATGGTAACGCAGGAGCGGTCCAGCCTCCTGCAGCGGTCACGTGGTGTCTACGTCACAGAGGTCCTTTCTCCAACTTGGAAATAGCAGCAACCTATATTGTAATGAATGGTGGAATATTAACTTTTCCCCCTTCTGTCCCCCGTTTTACTATTCAACATCCACTGATAATATAATATATAAGCCATGTCATAGATATCCTTAATTATCATTATACCTTTGATATTTCTGTGATTTTGATTACAACAATGTCCATATTTACATGGATCAAGTAATCAGGATTCGACTACTTCAGTCTGAAATACGTAGGAAAAATCATTAGTATCTGCTGAGTTAGAAGGATTCTGTCAATCAAAAAGGAGGGGCGGAACTATGAGATTTTCAGCCATTCAATTGGAGGAATCTATTCTAGGGAGTCCCGGATTGGCCATGAGATAAATGTGAGGGTATTTAAGTTACTTCCGGTAAGCGGCTCGGCTTACCTTGACAAAGCTACCTAGCGAAACGCTGCGTCGGTTAGCGGCGCTCCGTACACCTTCATGTCCTAACATGTTACTTTGCGAGTCAGCTCAGTTAAAGAATGTGGAATGTTTACCCTATATATGTTAACTATAGCGTGACTAGCATGTAAGTGTTTGTCAGTATATAAAGATGTGTGCAACATAGCACTAATAATAAGAGGTTGCTGCTGTTCAACCTGTCTATCTGAAACTGTGATAAACAATTATAATAGGTACTAATATCACCCATTATTTGAACCACTGCTTATATAGTGATTCAGTGCAGTAGTGTGCCACGGAGGGACCCCTCCGGACAGGGACTCTAGCACATCGGGATCTATGAATAAAGTAGGGTATTGGTAACCAAGACATCCATCATTTGCATAAATGATTTCCCATGAATACCTGCATATGTGATGGGAGAATATACTCTATGATATGGGATATGTGACAGGAGGTTATAAAGCTTGGTGTGGGGAAGATTTTCAGTCCTATGCGGAGCTGCATGATATTACACACGGTGGAATGCCCATGATATAAACAGAGGACTTTATCACTGTGAGAGTGATAACCATAGAGAAGAACTACACAGCGGATCTGCTATGATAGCAATGGGTTTAACAACAGCATGAAAACAAGCAGATATCTATATACAGAGAACCTTACTGGTCACATGTTAGAGAACATGTTAGAGAACATCACACGTGTGTAATCTGCCACTAACCACTGTAACTGAAAGAGCGCAGACTATCACTATTTGTGTACATGCATAACGTGAGGAACAACTTATTGTGTGACAGCCACAGGAGGAGGATGTTTTTGACATCACTCTGAGATAAATTCTATACCATATAGGGGCCACACATTATATTTATATATCCTTTTCAGTGGCATCATCATCTTTATATATCTCTATATTCCAACCGGTTATTGATATTAATATCAGGACATTTCAGTGGAATAGGAGCGTACGCAATTTTTATAACACATTTTATTTACATTACATACACTATTCTCTTTTAATATTTTGCTTTTTAGACATTAATTAAATAAAAGTTAGATTTTATGTATCATTTCTATTTAGTGCACTGCAATGGACATTTCTTCTAGATTAAACCTTATTATTCTTATCACTGGGAATTTGTGGAGTTTGGTGATTTTTCTTCATTAATTAGGTTTTCATAGGCTCAGATATTAGGAAAATAAGCTGTAACTCAATAAAAATTTACTTTTATCTCTCTTTCTCCAAAGTGACCTCTATTATATGACACTGGGCCTGATTCAGAGCCGCTCGTTCGTTCCGAGCGATGTTTGCCCAACTGCACATGCGTACGGATTGTAATACGCATGTGCGAACCAGTCAGTGCGGCCGAAAATCGTGTGCTCGCTAAATAGCGAATGCCTGCTATTTTGAGTGACGGAATGAGGCGTATGTGGGTGGTAACAGGGGAAGGTTCTTGAAAATGGGGAGTGGAGATCCGAACGCAGGTGTGCTTAAAGGTCAAAACGGGCGTTTTATGGGTGTGCATAATTAATACAGCAGCGTCATTGACCACATCACTGGGTTATTTTATAGTCAGAACTGCTCGCAAAATAGTGGTAGGAAAAACCAGCCACAAGAATAGCGAGCAGTTCATACGCTGGTCAATGTACTCGATTAATCTAATAGCGGACATGACGTAGGATGCGAGCGGCCAGGGGGCGTAGTTATCCAAAAAACTAGCGCAAGTTTTGTTCGCTCGTTCAGACATGGAGGCGTCAACAGACCGCAAAGAGCGAACAGTTCATTTGAATAGCCACCCCCTTTTCCTGAACGACCGTCCGCAAATAGCGTCCGGCTCTGAATCAGGCCCTTTGTGCTGATGCTGTCAGTGTAGTCCATCTTGCCTAATACATGCCTAGATCTGTGCGCCCATGCATATGAGCCTCGCCGTCACCTGGATGGGCAGCTCCACGGCGCTCTCACAGTGGCTGATTACATGAAGGGCAAAGTGATAGAGACTAGGGACAATACACATAGGGCTTGATTCAGAGTTACACACTATGCCGATATTCATGCAAGTGGCACGCGTTCGCCTGGTGTCCATTTAGTGCTGGGAGGCTCTAGGCTATGTCCCTTTTTCTCTGTAAATGCCTTAAATGTGTGCACAAGTCCTGATTCCGCTGTTTGGACGTTTAAGAGGTTACTCGTATGATAATTGGTTTACAATACGTGCAGAAGTTGTACGTAAGTGTCTGCGATGTGTGTATGGCATAAAGCTGACATATACAGAATAAGTTACACCTATTATGGGATCAGCTGTATACCAGCCCCATATACTTACACCTCATTAGATGATTAGATTATATGAGATTTACATTTCTATGTATATAAATAAACAGATGAATGTTTGTAATATAGAATTATGCATAATCTATTAGTAGCTAAATGGTCACATTATACAAATAATTATCTCTGTATTTTCTTCTGTCAGATAAAGTTATTAAACAGAGAAAACAGCTCTTAGAAAAAACAGAAGAGAAGGATAAAATCAGACAGAAGAGACACCCCGATTTCCTGGATATACTTCTCTGTGCCAAGGTCTGTTACTGACCCCCGTTACTGACCCCCGTTACTGACCCCCGTTACTGACCCCTGTTTCTAACCTCTCTGGACTCTGTTATCAGGGCCGTAGCTAGGGTAGTGCGGCCGGTGCCATCACACAGGGCACCACTGGGCAGGGGGCGCTGTTTGGGCCTGTCACATTTCTGTTTATTAACGTTCTTGCTTGTAGCTTCCCCTTATTTCATCCCCAGCATCTCCTGGGCTCTCCTATCTCTTCCCTGGCCCTTCCCCATGAGGCCATGGCCCTTTTTTGGGTGCATTAAATCCCTTTGAAAAATGAGGGGGGCGCCAATGCTCTTTCTGGCACAGGGCACCAAAAAGTCTAGTTACGGCTCTGTCTGTTACTAACCTCTCTGGGCTCTGTTTCTGGCCTCTGTTACTGACATCTATTACTGACCTCTGTTACTAACCTCTCTGGCCTCTGTTTCTGGCCTCTGTTACTGACATCTATTACTGACCTCTGTTACTAACCTCTCTGGCCTCTGTTTCTGGCCTCTGTTACTGACATCTATTACTGACCTCTGTTACTAACCTCTCTGGCCTCTGTTACTGACATCAATTACCAAATTCTGTTACTGGCCTACAGTATGTTACTGACCACTGTTACTAACCTCTCTGGCCTCTGTTTCTGGCCTCTGTTACCAACTTCTGTTTCTGACCTCTTTTACTGACCTCTGTTTTTGACCTTTTTCTCTGATGTCTTTCGCTGACCTCTCTGGCCTCTGTTAGTGACCTATTTTACTAACCTCTCTGGCCTCTGTTACTGTCCTCTGTTTACCAACTTCTGTTACTGGCCTCTGTTACTGGCCTCCTGTTTCTGGCCTCTCTTACCTGTTACCAACTTCTGTTTCTGGCCCCTGTTTCTGGCATATTTTACTGACCACTGTTACCAACCTCTGTGTCTGGCCTCTCTTACTGACATTTAATATTAATTTCTGTGTCTAGCCTCTATTACTGAACTCTTTTACCAACCTCTGTTATTGGTCTCTGATTGTGGCCTCTCTTACTGACTTCTGTTACTGACCTCTGTTACCAACTTCTGTTTCTGGCCTCTGTTTCTGGCATATTTTACTGACCACTGTTACCAACTTCTGTGTCTGGTCTCTGTTTTTGGCCTCTGTTTCTGGCCTCTGTTACTGACCTATGTTTCTAAACTCTCTGCCCACTGTTACTAACCTCTATGTCTTGCCTCTGTTACTAACCCCTGTTACGAACCTCTGTTTCTGGCCTCTCTTACAACCTTTTAATATTAATTTCTGTGTCTAGCCTCTGTTACTGAACTCTTTTACCAACCTCTGTTACTAGTCTCTGTTTGTGACCTCTGCTTCTGGCCTTTGTTACTGACCACTGTTACCAACTTCTGTTTCTATTATATTGTACTAACTCTTGTTACCAACTACTATTACTGGCCTCTCTTACTGACCTCTGTTACCTACTGTTTTTTCTGGCCTCTGTTACCAACTTCCATTCCGGGCCTTTACTTCTGGCCTCTCTTACTGATCTCGTTTTGAATCTCTGGGAAGATTCACAGAGGGACCATTACCAGGAATTTGAAGCGCCATATAGTATAGTGAGTTGATAGATTATGTAGCTAGATGAGTCCAATTGATAAAAGATACTTGAAAAGTCAATTGATAAAAAGTCAGTTGATGAGGAATTGTGAGGACAAGATTGCTCCTAACTGAAATGTGGCCTTGAGGGCTGATATGAACTTGGCAAGTTGCAGCCTTGAGGACTGATAAATACTTGGCTAGTAGCAGCCTTGAGGGCTGGGATGTACTTGCCTGGTTGCAGTCTTGAAAACTGATAAGTACTTGGCTGGTTGCAGCCTTGAGAGCTGGTATGCACTTGGCTAGTTGCAGTATTGAGAGCTGGTATGCACTTGGCTAGTTGCAGTCTTGAGGGCTGGTATTCACTTGGCTGGTTGCAGCCTTAAGACTTAGCCTCTGTTTCTGACCTTTGTTACCAACTTCTCTTTCTGGCCTCTGTTACTGACCTCTGTTGCTGACCTCTGTTGCTGACCTCTGTTACTAACCTCTCTGACCTCTGTTACCAACTTCTGTTTCTGGCCTGTTACTGACCTCTGTTACTAACCTCTTTGGCCTCTGTTAATGGCCTCTATTACCAACTTTTGTTTCTGGCCTGTTACTGACCTCTCTGGCCTCCTGTTTCTGGCCTCTCTTACCTGTTACCAACTTCTGTTTCTGGCCTCTGTTTCTGGCATATTTTACTGACCACTGTTACCAACTTCTGTGTCTGGCCTCTCTTACTGATTTTTAATATTTATTTCTGTGTCTAGCCTCTATTACTGAACTCTTTTACCAACCTCTGTTACTGGTCTTTGTTTGTGGCCTCTCTTACTGACCTCTGTTACCAACTTCTGTTTCTGGCCTCTGTGATTGACCTCTGTTACTGACCTCTCTGGCCTTTGTTACTGACCTCTGTTACTAACCTCACTGGCCTCTGATACTAACCTCTGTTACTAACTTCTCTGGCCTCTGCTTCTGGCCTCTGTTTCTGGCCTATTACTGACCTATGTTTCTAAACTCTTTTACCTCTGTTACTGGCCTCTGTTTCTGACCTATGTTACTAACCTCTCTGGGCTCTGTTACTAACCTCTGTTAGTGACCTTTGTTACTAACCTCCTTGGCCACTATTACTAACCTCTGTTACTAACCTCTCTGGCCTCTGTTTCTGACCTCTGTTACCAACTTCTGTTTCTGGCCTCTATTACTGACCTCTGATACTTACTTCTGTTTCTAGCCTCTCATACTGACCTCTATTATCAACTTCTATTTCTGGTTTCCCTTACTGACCTCTGTTACAAACGTCTATTTCTATATATTGTACAAACTCTTGTTACCAACTACTATTACTGGCCTCTCTTACTGACCTCTGTTACCAACTGTTTTTTCTGGCCTCTGTTACCAACTTCTATTCCAGGCCTTTACTTCTGGCCTCTCTTACTGATCTCTTGTTTTGAATCTCTGGGAAAATTCACAGAGGAACCATTACCAGGAATATGAAGCACCATATAGTATAGTGAATTGATAGATTATGCAGCTAAGTAAGTCATATGATTAAGAGTTGATTGATGAGGAATTGTGAGGACAAGATTGCTCCTAACTGAAATGTGGCCTTGAAGGCTGATATGTACTTGGCAAGTTGCAACCTTGAGGACTAATAAATACTTGGTGAGTAGCAGCCTTGAAGGCTGGTATGTACTTGGCTGGTTGCAGTCTTGAAAACTGGTGAGTACTTGGCTGGTTGCAGCCTTGAGGGCTGGTATGCACTTGGCTGGTTTCAGTCTTGAGGGCTGGTATGCACTTGGCTGGTTTCAGTCTTGAGAGCTGGTATGCACTTGGCTAGTTGCAGCCCTAAGACCTGGCCTCTGTTGCGAACTTCTGTTATCAACTTCTGTTTCTGTCCTATTACTGACTTCTATTACTAACCTCTCTGGCCTCTGTTAATGGCCTCTATTACCAACTTTTGTTTCTGGCCTGTTACTGACCTCTCTGGCCTCCTGTTTCTGGCCTCTCTTACCTGTTACCAACTTCTGTTTCTGGCAGAGCGCTCGCTCTGAATCAGGGCCATCCCTCTGAATTTTAGAGCGGCCTCCTGGCCGCTCGCATAGCTGTGGGTGACCACCCACAGCTATAGCGAGCGGCCAAAAAGATGGTCGCGATGGTCAAGACCATCACGACCATCGGGCTTGCGACGAGACCCTTGTGGTAGGGTCTCGTTGCCGCAAGCCCTGGAGTGCTTATGGCTCAAACAGAGCCGAAAGCACTCCCACTGACATCACTTGTAATGTCAGTGGGGCCGGCCCCAGACGGTAGGCATTCCCATGGGAACACCTCCGTCTGGCCAGCCATGCCCCCGGCCCCCGCCCCCAGCACCAAAGGGGGCATGCTGTCACTCACCATCGACAGCATGCCCCCTTTGTAGCGAGACCCATAGCAACGGCTAGCCCGTCGCTATCCGGGCCTCGTGCATGCGCACGATGGAGCTGCCTCCGTCGTGCGCAATCACACTGGGCTAACATCGACCCGCTTGCGAGCGCACACTGCTCACGAGCGGGTCTGAATTAGGCCCTCTGTTACCAACTTCTGTTTCTGGCCTCTGTTTCTGGCATATTTTACTGACCACTGTTATCAACTTCTGTTTCTGGTCTCTGTTTTTGGCCTTTGTTTCTGATCTGTTAGTGACCTCTGTTACTAACTTCTCTGGCCTTTGTTACTGACCTCTATTACTTTTTTTGTTACTGACCTTTTTTTTTTTTTTACCAACTTCTGTTTCTGGCCTCCTGTTAATGACCTCTGTTACTGACCTCTATGGCCTTTGTTACTGACCTCTGTTACTAACCTCACTGGCCTTTTGTACTAAACTCTGTTACTGGCCTCTGTTTCTGATCTGTAATACTAACCTCTCAGGTCTCTGCTTCTGACCTCTGTTACCAACTTCTGTTTCTGGTTTCTCTTACTGACCTCTGTTACAAACTTCTGTTTCTATTTTATTATACTAACTCTTGTTACCAACTACTATTAGTGGCCTCTCTTACTGACCACTGTTACCAACTGTTTTTTCTGGCCTGTGTTATCAACTTTAATTTCGGGCCTCTATTTATGGCCTTTCTTACTGACCTCTAGTTTTGAATCTCTGGGAAGATTAACAGAGAAACCATTACTAGGAATATGAAGTCCCATATAGTATAGTGAGTTGATAGATCATGCAGCTAGGAGAGTCAATTGATTAAGAGCAGATTGATAGAAGATACCAGAGTCAATTGATAAGGAATTGTGAGCACAAGATGGCTACTAACTGAAATGTGGCCTTGAGGGCTGATATGTACTAAACAAGTTGCAGCCTTAAGGACTGATAAATACTGCTGGTTGCAGCCTTGAGACCTGGTATGCACTTGGCTAGTTGCAGTCTTGATGGCTGGTATGCACTTGGCTGGTTGCAGCCTTAAGAGCTGGTATGCACTGAGGTATATCAGAAACTGCTGTAAATGTTTATTGCTTGCTTGTATATACAGACCATAAATTGCAACTGAAACTGAGGAGTTGTAAATTGCAGATAGTGCACATAAACACTGAATTGCAGTATAGACTGCTAGATGTTATTTAGCTGATTGGCCTCACAGACACAGAGAAGCTGCTAAGACTGCTGGAATGAATAAAGAAAAAGGTCACTCAGTACTGAAGTGCTGCTGACACTGCTTACTTGCCAGTAAATCACAGACATGCTGGGAAGTGGCCTCCCCGTGAGAATCTGGAATCCAAAATCTTCTCCGCAATGTATTCTTTATGACCTTGTGTGAGAATAGGAGAAGGTCTAGCTGGATGTCTGGAACTGAACCTGGTAGAAGAAAAATATGGTTTCAGTAGAGAGCAATGGAATGTATTATTAATTTTCAGTGTGTTGACTAACTTCAGCTTAAAGGCAACTGGATTAATGTGAGATATGAATCTGAAGGGACCAATAAATCTAGGACCAAACTTTTGTGAACATTGATGAATGATGATGTTTTTGGAAGACAGCCAAACCAGATCTCCAACCTTGAACTTGCATGGCTTGCAAAATTGATCAGTCAATGCTTTGGAATGAAAAGATTCTTTGAGAAGACACTGCCTAACCTTCTTCCAAACCAAACAGAGCCTAGAGACTGGCATAGAAAAATAAGTTCTTCCAGGGAAGGTCTCAAAAGAATTAGCTCTAAGATGCAGTCCGGAATTACAAAAAAATTGAGAAATTGTAGATGGAAAATGTTAAGAATTATTGAAGGCAAATTTCACCAATGGTAAATGAGAAACCCAATCATTTTGATATTTGGAGATAAAACACCAGAAATGATTTTCCAAAGATTGATTGATCCATTCAGTCTGTCCATTGGACTGAGGATGGTATCCTAAAGGCAAACTAAGGCTGATGCTAAGAGAAGAACAGAAAATCTTCCATAAATGAGCCACAAATTGAGTTCCTTGATCTGAAACAATGTCCACAGGCAAACCATGAAGTCTGAAAATGTGTTGGATGAACAAAACGGATAACTCTTTGGCAGAAAGCAGTTTGAAGAGTGGAATAAAATGAGCCATTTTACTGAAATGGCCAACAACAGTCCAAATGACCGAACACCGAGAAGAAGGTAGATCCACAATGAAATCCATTGTAATATGAGTCCAGAGTTTAGGTGGCACTGAGAGGGGAAGAAGGAGGCCAGAAGGAGCGATACAAGGAGTTTTATTGTGGGCATAAATATCAAAGGCCAGGATGAATTCCCAAACATTATGGAACAAAGATGGCCATCATACTGAGTGGGAGAGTAATTCAACAGTCTTTAAGATTCCCGGGTGACCAATGGCTTTCACTGAATGAAAGTCTGTAAGAATTGCTTTCTGAAATCTGTTAGGGACAAAGAGTAGTTACGAAGGCTTTCCCAAAGGAGCTTCAGACTGACAGGAACGATGAGTATCAGCTAGATTCCTAGTCAAGGCCAAATTAATATGAGAAGCTGGAAGGATGGTCTCTTCAGAAGGAGAAGAAGATACAGTGGGTTGGAAGTTTTGTGAAAGAGTCTCTGCCTTGAGATTCTTGGAACCAGACCTAAAAGAAATAACATAATTGAAATGAGTAAAAAAGAGCAGCCAACATGCTTGTCTGGCATTCTACTGTATCTCTTAGCACTTTCAATATAGGATAAGTTCTTATGATTGGTCAAAACAGTAATATGATGTTTAGCTTCTTCCAACCAGTGCCTCCAATCTTCGAAAACCCACTTGATGGCTAACAGCTCTGGATTACTGACATCATAATTTCTTTCAGCAGCAGCAAATTGCATGAGAAAAATGCACATGGGTCGAACTTCTTGTCCCAGGGGGCCTTTTGTGATAAGATGATAACCAACTTCGGAGGCATCCACTTCCACAATAAAAGGAAGATCCAGATCAGGATGATGAAGAACAGGAGCAGTGATGAACACAGACTTCAGAGAACTAAAAGCCTGTACCGCCTTGACAGACCTTTTAGCTGTATCCGCTCCTTTTTTAGTCAACTCCACAATAGGTGTGACAATAGAAGAAAGTTACTTGATAAATCTACGATAATAGTTTGCAAAACCCAGGAAGCATTGGATAGCCTTGAGTGTGGATGGTTGAACCCAGTCAGAGGTGGCTTTGATTTTACTAGAGTCCATAGAGAATCCCTGGGAAGAGATGACATACCCCAAAAAAGAGACCTCATTCACCTCAAGCTCACATTTCTCCAGTTTTGCATATAGATTGTTCTCTTGGAGTTTTTGTAAGACTTGTCTCACGTGCTGGCGATGTTGCTCCAGGGATTTAGAATAAATGATAATGTCCTCTAAATACACCACGGCAAAGACTCCAAGGAATTCTCTCAATACATAATTACTGAAGTCCTGAAAGATGGCAGGAGCATTTGACAGACTAAAAGGCATAACAAGCTTGTTACAAGTCCAGTCCAGGACGTCTCCTGCCAGTATTCCTCCTGCTCCTGACCATGCTTCTAGGTTGCCGGTTGCTAGGAGACCCAGACGTCAGAGGATTTCACGTTTCCTCCTAGTGTTGCCTGGTTGGCAGCTGATCCTATTTGAACTTCCTGGACTGTCGCCATCCTGTCGGCTATAGAGTTTTCATGTGGAAATTTTGGTTATGCAACTTGCTGTCTGTGCATCCAGACTTCCACTTATAATCTGTACATGCTGCGTGTACTCTGCTCACCGGCTTCTAAGTGACCCAAGTACCCCGGGTTCAAGCATCGCTGTGTACAGGGCCCTCTAGGCCATACAGCTATGCTGCTTCTACACCACGTTTCAAGCAACGCTATCTACTAGGCCCTCTAGGCCATACAGCAATCCTACCACTACACCACGTTTCAAGCATCGCTGTCTACAGGGCCCTCCAGGCCATAAAGCTAACCTGCTTCTACACCATGTTTCAAGCATCGCTGTCTACTAGGCCCTCCAGGCCATAGAGCAATCCTGCCTCTACACCACATTTCAAACATTGCTGTCTACTGGGCCCTCCAGGCCATACAGCAATCCTGCTTCAACACCACATTTCAAGCATCGCTGTCTACTAGGCCCTCCAGGCCATACAGCAATCCTGCTTCAACACCACATTTTCAAGCATCGCTGTCAACTAGGCCTCCTGGCCATTCAACAACTTTAGTTTGGGCTGTAAGTCTACAGTATATTCTATTGACTGTCCTATTGTTTCAGCTCCTTACTGCACCATTGACATGCTGTGTTTGTACTGGCCCTTCAGGTCCACCATATCATTTATAAAGTAAACTGCCATGATTTTAATATTCTGCTTGTGACTGTTCTTCGATGTGCCTCGTATTTCCAATACCTCCATCTCAGTCCTAGCAATGACTAGAGGATTATAATAAAGGTATTCATAATGACAGAATGAGTATTGAAGGCCATCTTTCACCCTCTTTGATCTGGATCAGGTTATAGGCCCCTCGTAGGTCAATTTTGGAAAAATTGATGCCTTATGAAGCTGAACTTAATGGTAATGGATAAGTGTTCTTTATAGTGATGTTATTTAGACCCCGGAAATCAATACAGAGTCAAAGTGATCTGTCTTCTGCACAAAGAAAAAAACCTCTCCAACTGGATATTTGGATGGATGAATGAATACCTTCTGAAGAGCCTCTTGAATGTACCCCTGCATGCATTGACTCTCACGTAGAGACAAAGCATATAAGCTACCTTTCAGAAGTTGTGCTCCCGGCTATAGTTTGATGGCATAGTAATATGGAGGATGTGGAGGCAGGGTATCCACTTTTTATTTAGAAAATACATTAGCGAGGTCCCGATGAGGAGCAGGAATAATAGACAAGGACTCTGTCTTGACAACAGCAGCTACTTAAACTGGTAGAGCAAGACATCGAGAGGAATGGGTGGACCCCCACTGAAGCACTTCATCCGACTGCCAGTTAATAACAGGGTTGTGGTTCCTAAACCATGGTAATCCTAGGATTACAGGTGCCAAAGGACAATAAAACAACAGGAATGTTGTTTTCAGAATGTAAAGCTCCAATAGAGAGTTGGTTAGGCGGAAAGCGAGCGTTGACTACTCCTTGGGTAATGAGGTTACCATCCAGGCCGACAATAGAGACAGATTTAAATAAAGACTCAGGAACTAAACCTGAGTTAAAGAATAAAAATGTCCATGAAATTATCTGCAGAAACACTGTCCAGGAAGGCAGATATGCTTAATTCTTTATCAAAAACTTGACTGAAAGAATGAGAACTGAATTACTAGGAGAGACAGATGCAAAGCCTAGAAGTAACTCTCCCTGAACATCTAGACTTTGCCTTTTCCCAACTTGATTGGGGAAGTATAGGCAGTATGTCCTTTACCATTACAGTAAAGACACAACCCCAGCGATCGCCTTTTATGCTTTTCCTTGGATGACAGACGGAAGGACCATAGCTGCATGGGCTCTACTTGAACAGAAGGAGTCACCCAAACTGGAGATCATGGAGTGAGGGTAGGCAAATCTTTCTCTAGTCTACGCTCCCGGGGGTAAATTTACTAAAGTGAGAGTTTTTAGAAGTGAGTTTTACAAGTGCTGTTGCCCATAGCAACAAATCAGATTTTACTTATCATTTAACTAGCACCTTCTAGAAGATAGTAGCTAGAATCTGATTGGTTGTAATGGGCAACATCACTTCTAAAACTCACTTCTAAAAACTCACTTTAGTAAATTTACCCTCCCGGAGTCAACGGATGGCCAGATGCATAAAACCGTCCAGATTTCAGGAGCAGGGTATTGGACAATTATATCATTGATTTGGTCAGAGAGACCCAGACAAAATTGATTACAGAGCGCAGGATAGTTCCATCCGCAATATACTGAGCACTTGCGAAACTCTGAGCGCTAATCCTCTGCTGCTTTCTGTCATTGTCTTAAAGATGGAAGACTAGCTTTGGCCATGGCTGCTTTGTCTGGGGCATCATATAACAGATTATATTAAACAAAAAGAGGCTAGGGGTTGTTATAGATGGGCGCACATGCACAAAATCAATACACTAAAACTTGACTTTTATTAATTATTGTACTAAAAATTCCATTCACTTGGAATGGTACAATGAAAAATAGAGGTTAAAAGATGAATTAATTGAATTGATAAAAATACATATAGATTAGTATATAAAGATAGAAAAATGTGAACAAATAGTGTATAAAAAAGAAGGGTCCACTATTTCAATTTTCCAGTATTATGAAAGCAATGTACTATGTTAGACTGGAGCAAAATTATATGTTATATGTAACTTCAATATATCTAATAACATACATATAAATGGTGCTTGTTGGTCATAGAGCTAAATAAATTAAGAAATTCACTAATTGCATTTATATATTATCAGAAATTTGGAGTTGTGCACCTGAGATTTGTCTGTTTCTGTGCCTGCAATTAGTCTCATCAGGTAGCACCTCCCATTATATATATATATATATATATATATATATATATATATATATATATATATATATATATATATTCAGGGTGTGCAGTCCAGAAATCTTTCCCATATACTCCATTTAATGTGCTTTATTGCACACCTGAGGGAAAGGAGACGCCCTCAGTCTGGATTAGCAGCCCTCTTTTATTGGTGTAAAAGCATGGAGTATGGTATAGTATATGCACACTGGTAATAGGCACAATTCTAGGTAAGTCCTACAAGTTTGTATACTGTAGTGCAATTTTGGGTTGATTTTTGGGGCGTGGGTCCCCCTGGATTGCTTTGGTTGGTCTGCTCCAGGGCACTGCATCATAACACATTCTTTTCTGCACAATTTTAATACTTTGTTTGTTTCATTATATTTGTATTCTCACCTTTCTATGCAGCCATAGCTGCTCTTACTTTTTTACTGCACTTTTCTCACTATTGCAATGCCCTGGGGTGGCTCGGCTGTGTTGATTTGGGGGGCCTGTGCTCTGGATTTGAACCCTAGTATGTTAGGGACCTACCCTAAAGAGGTTACCTGGATATGGTGGGTAGGCCCATAACCTTGGCCAAGATTATGCTAAAAACTCTATTGATTGCAACATTTTATTGCGTTTATATATTATCAGTAATTTGGAGTTGTGCACCTGAGATTTGTCTGTTTCTGTGCCTACAATTAGTCTCATCAGATAGTACCTCCCAGTATATATATTCAGGGTGAGCAGTCCAGGAATCTTTTCTACATTCTTTAAAACACCTGCTGCATATTTGCCCCCCCCCCCCCGAATTAATTAGGCTATTTAAAAAGTTGTTCCACTATTTTTTTATTTTTTTTAACCCCAAAATTAAAATATTTTTGGGGTGTCCCTATTTTTTTTATACAGCTTTTTTTGACACAGCTCATTTTTAGGGGCTATTCCCAGGGGTGCAGGCTATTTTTTAAGCCTGCACCCCTAAACCCCAATTCTGCATTTTTTTTCGCCATGTAAAACATGGTGAAAACTTATCCCCGTTTTTTATTCAAAGACTTTTTGTACCGGCGAAAAGTCTTTGAAATTGAATATGGGGATAATTGAAACATGTGAAAATGACGTCATTGGCGATAATTATCGCTGATTCCGACTTTTCGCAGCCTAATTGAATAAGGCCCATAGTGTCCTATTAGATCTGGTTATTAGTGCTTATATTCTTTCCATGAACACTCCCAAAAGAAAGGAAGAATGTAACAATGACAGAATAAGCTGTATCCTGTGCCGCACTGCGGCTGACAGCAACGCTCAGATGTTCATCACACTTCTACAAATCACACATTTATTATCTTGTATGTATCAATTTACTCACCTGATAGAGTACACATTGGTTTGTGAGTATAGAATAGGGTTACATTAATACCGCTATATATTGTCACTTATATTCTGACTTCATCAATTCGTATGGTGCTCAGAAGTCACTTCAGGTTGTGCTACCAATAAATACTGTTGTAATCAGGTAGCATTATTACCACAGCTCAGATAGGGCTCTATTTATTAACATAATTTTTACTAAAATAAAGTGATAAATGCTGTTTTGTGCTGTCACACCCTTTTCACGTTATTTTAGTATCACCTATAGTTATTACAGGGCAATTGGAGTAGAATTAGTAAAATTCTACTCCAACCCCCAGTATCACTTATTGTTAGTAAAGCAGATCGCATTTCCCATAATTGTAATGGGAAATGTGATTTGACCACAGTTACTAAAAATAAATTGTAAAATAATACCGGGGGAAGCCCTGTGATAATAACGTTACCTGGAGGTGGCGTTATCCAGGGTCTCCCCCGGTTACCGGCCTCCTGCCCTGCTCTAACTGGGAGAGCAGAGGTGGGAGCCGGTACCAGTAATCAGCTATGTGGTCTAAGAAGACCGCAAGCTGATTGCTGTAAAAAAAAAAGTAAAAAAAAATTAAACATTTTTATTTTACTTACCTGCATCCAGGGACCGGTGATCGGGCCTCCGGTGATGGCTCCTCTCCGGTCAGCTGGTCTCCCACAGTGCACTGGGGCCCGGTCATCAGGTGATCGGGCCCCAGTGCAGTATGGGAGATCACCTGATCGGGGAGCCAGGAGAAGATCACCGGAGGCCAGGAGGAAGCAGGTAAGTGTAATGAAGGGAGGGAGGGGAGGTCGCGGGGGGGTGTCGCGGCGGGGGAGGGGGGGTCACGGGGGTCTGCGATCGCGGGGGCGGGGCTTAGCGCCGGGGGCGGGGCATAGCGTCAGTGGGGGGGTAGTAGCGGTGGTCGGTCGGCGCATGCGCGGGCTCTTAGTCGCGGTATTTTTTCCGAAAATACCGCGACTAGAGTGCGGAGGGGATTCGCAGGGACAGAGCTTTATCGCAAGCTCTGTCCCTGCAAGGGATTTATAGTAAATCCCTGTGATATTGCCTGAATTCGCAATGCGAATTCACTCGGTAATATCACACTACAATCCGCATTCAATATGCGGATTGTAGTAAATAGAGCCCTTTGTATATATGAGCACTCCTAAAAAGGAATGCAATAATCACAGAATAAATGATACCTGTGCCTGACTGCAGCTTCCAGCAAGGCATAAAATGGTAATAATCAGACGTCTATCAGTCATATATTCTGCTGTCTCATGTGTCACAATTTATTCGCTTAATATCATACACGTTGGTTTGTGAATGTAGAATAGTGTTACGCTCATACTGCTGTATAATATCAGTGTTATTCTGACTGTTCGATTCATATGAAGCTCACAGATCACTATAAGCTGTGCTGCCGATGAATAATGTTACTGCAATGTTACCATGATCACTACTCAAGTAGCATTATTACCACACCATATATTTATAGTGGTATCACTTCTGTACTAGTACAAGCATAATATATACAATTACATGGGACCACATGGTGGACCCTCTTGAAATGCCAACTTGCACGTTTCACTGTGTAAACCGCTTTATCAAGCCTGAACCAGATTGTGCCCCTCAGGTGCATATTTACCAGATATAGGCAACCAATCATAATGCTGTTCTAGGTCACCTGCATGTGGCAGCCAATAGGAGCCATAATTCCAGCGAGCTGCACCAGAGGTCACATGATGGGATCTCATCTCCTCCTAAAGAAGGAGAAGAACATACATATGCTATTATAACAATGTAATTAGTGTTAGGATGATAAACCAAAGCAAAATAATAAATGTAATATAAATTAATATAATAATTCTAAAGGAAAAAATTATATAATAAAATCATGAAAAAAATCCAACCCACAAATGAAAACAGTAATAAAACCCCAATTATATAAAATCTACAATATGTATATTGTATATATTAGGGGTGTGCAACGGCCACTTTTACTGTTTTGGTTTTTGATCTGGATCTTTCTTCATGTTTTGGATATGGACTGGTTTTGCCAAAAACACCCTTCCGTGATTTGGGCTCTGGGTTTTGTGTTTTGGATCTGTATTTTTTTAGAAAAAAGCTTAAAAACAGCTAAAATCACAGATTTATTTTTTTTTTCTTCCTATGCTATTATTAACCTCAATAACCTTAATTTCCACTCATTTCCAGTCTATTCTGAACACCTCACACCTCACAATAGTGTTTTTAGGCCAAAAGGTTGCACCGAGGTAGCTGGATGACTATGCTAAGCGACACGAGTGGGCGGCACACAGAGCACAGGGCAGCATACCCCTACACCACACAGGGCAGCCCCTGTAATAATTATATGTATGTATGAAGGGCAGCGTACCCCTACACCACACAGGGCAGCCCCTGTAATAATTATATCTATGTATGAAGGGCAGCGTACCCCTACACCACACAGGGCAGCCCCTGTAATAATTATTTGTATGTATGAAGGGCAGCGTACCCCTACACCACACAGGGCAGCCCCTGTAATAATTATATGTATGTATGAAGAGCAGCGTACCCCTACACCACACAGGACAGCCCCTGTAATAATTATTTGTATGTATAAAGGGCAGCGTACCCCTACACCACACAGGGCAGCCCCTGTAATAATTATTTGTATGTATGAAGGGCAGCGTACCCCTACACCACACAGGGCAGCCCCTGTAATAATTATTTGTATGTATGAAGGGCAGCGTACCCCTACACCACACAGGGCAGCCCCTGTAATAATTATTTGAATGTATAAAGGGCAGCGTACCCCTACACCATACAGGGCAGCACCTGTAATAATTATATGTATGTATGAAGGGCAGCGTACCCCTACACCACACAGGGCAGCCCCTGTAATAATTATATGTATGTATGAAGGGCAGCGTACCCCTACACCACACAGGGCAGCCCCTGTAATAATTATATGTATGTATGAAGGGCAGCGTACCCCTACACCACACAGGGCAGCCCATGTAATAATTATATGTATGTATGAAGGGCAGCGTACCCCTACACCACACAGGGCAGCCCCTGTAATAATTATATGTATGTATGAAGGGCAGCGTACCCCTACACCACACAGGACAGCCCCTGTAATAATTATTTGTAAGTATGAGGGGCAGCGTACCCCTACACCACACAGGGCAGCCCCTGTAATAATTATATGTATGTATGAAGGGCAGCATACCCCTACACCACACAGGGCAGCCCATGTAATAATTATATGTATGTATGAAGGGCAGCGTACCCCTACACCACACAGGGCAGCCCCTGTAATAATTATATGTATGTATGAAGGGCAGCGTACCCCTACACCACACAGGACAGCCCCTGTAATAATTATTTGTATGTAAGAAGGGCAGCGGACCCCTACACCACACAGGGCAGCCCCTGTAATAATTATATGTATGTATGAAGGGCAGCGTACCCCTACACCACACAGGGCAGCCCCTGCAATAATTATATCTATGTATGAAGGGCAGCGTACCCCTACACCACACAGGACAGCCACTGTAATAATTATATGTATGTATGAAGAGCAGCGTACCCCTACACCACACAGGGCAGCCCCTGTAATAATTATATGTATGTATGAAGGGCAGAGTACCCCTACACCACACAGGGCAGCCCCTGTAATAATTATATGTATGTATGAAGGGCAGCGTACCCCTACACCACACAGGTCAGCCCCTGTAATAATTATATGTATGTATGAAGGGCAGCGTACCCCTACACCACACAGGGCAGCCCCTGTAATAATTATATGTATGTATGAAGGGCAGCGTACCCCTACACCACAGAGGTCAGCCACTGTAATAATTATTTGTATGTATGAAGGGCAGCGTACCCCTACACCACACAGGGCAGCCCCTGTAATAATTATATGTATGTATGAAGGGCAGCGTACCCCTACACCACACAGGGCAGCCCCTGTAATAATTATATGTATGTATGAAGGGCAGCGTACCCCTACACCACACAGGGCAGCCCCTGTAATAATTATATGTATGTATGAAGGGCAGCGTACCCCTACACCACACAGGGCAGCCCCTGTAATAATTATTTGTATGTATGAAGGGCAGCGTACCTCTACACCACACAGGGCAGCTCCTGTAATAATTATATGTATGTAAGAAGGGCAGCGTACCCCTACACCACACAGGGCAGCTCCTGTAATAATTATATGTATGTATGAAGGGCAGTGTACCCCTACACCACACAGGGCAGCCCCTGTAATAATTATTTGTATGTATGAAGGGCAGCGTACCTCTACACCACACAGGGCAGCTCCTGTAATAATTATATGTATGTAAGAAGGGCAGCGTACTCCTACACCACACAGGACAGCCCCTGTAATAATTATATGTATGTATGAAGGGCAGCGTACCCCTACACCACACAGGGCAGCCCCTGTAATAATTATTTGTATGTATGAAGGGCAGCGTACCCCTACACCACACAGGGCAGCCCCTGTAATAATTATATGTATGTATGAAGGGCAGCTTACCCCTACACCACACAGGCCAGCCCCTGTAATAATTATTTGTATATATAAAGGGCAGCGTACCCCTACACCACACAGGGCAGCCCCTGTAATAATTATATGTATGTATGAAGGGCAGCGTACCCCTACACCACACAGGGCAGCCCCTGTAATAATTATATGTATGTAAGAAGGGCAGCGTACTCCTACACCACACAGGGCAGCCCCTGTAATAATTATTTGTATGTATGAAGGGCAGCGTAACCCTACACCACACAGGGCAGCCACTGTAATAATTATATGTATGTATGAAGGGCAGCGTACCCCTACACCACACAGGGCAGCCCCTGTAATAATTATATGTATGTATGAAGGGCAGCGTACACCTACACCACACAGGGCAGCCTATGTAATAATTATATGTATGTAAGAAGGGCAGCGTACTCCTACACCACACAGGACAGCCCCTGTAATAATTATATGTATGTATGAAGGGCAGCGTACCCCTACACCACACAGGGCAGCCCCTGTAATAATTATTTGTATGTATGAAGGGCAGCGTACCCCTACACCACACAGGGCAGCCCCTGTAATAATTATATGTATGTATGAAGGGCAGCTTACCCCTACACCACACAGGCCAGCCCCTGTAATAATTATATGTATGTATGAAGGGCAGCGTACCCCTACACCACACAGGGCAGCCCCTGTAATAATTATATGTAATTAGATGTAACTTGCAGGGAGTATACAGACACTGAGGTGTAGCAGGCACTGCACTAATGTTACTGGCAGGTATATCACACACATGCTGGGTAGTAGCAGCCACTGATTAGATGTAACTTGCAGGGAGTATACAGACACTGAGGTGTAGCAGGCTCTGCACTAATGTTACTGGCAGGTAATCACACACATGCTGGGAAGCAGCAGCCACTGATTAGATGTAACTTGCAGCGAGTATACAGACACTGAGGTGTAGCAGGCTCTGCACTAATGTTACTGGCAGGTATATCACACACATGCTGGGTACCAGCAGCCACTGATTAGATGTAACTTGCAGGGAGTATACAGACACTGAGGTGTAGCAGGCACTGCACTAATGTTACTGGCAGGTAATCACACACATGCTGGTAGTAGCAGCCACTGATTAGATGTAACTTGCAGGGAGTACACAGACACTGAGGTGTAGCAGGCTCTGCACTAATGTTACTGGCAGGTAATCACACACATGCTGGTAGTAGCAGCCACTGATTAGATGTAACTTGCAGGGAGTATACAGACACTGAGGTGTAGCAGGCACTGCTCTAATGTTACTGGCAGGTAATCACACACATGCTGGGTAGTAGCAGCCACTGATTAGATGTAACTTGCAGGGAGTATACAGACACTGAGGTGTAGCAGGCTCTGCACTAATGTTACTGGCAGGTAATCACACACATGCTGGGTAGTAGCAGCCACTGATTAGATGTAACTTGCAGGGAGTATACAGACACTGAGGTGTAGCAGGCACTGCTCTAATGTTACTGGCAGGTAATCACACACATGCTGGGTAGTAGCAGCCACTGATTAGATGTAACTTGCAGGGAGTATACAGACACTGAGGTGTAGCAGGCTCTGCACTAATGTTACTGGCAGGTATATCACACACATGCTGGGTAGTAGCAGCCACTGATTAGATGTAACTTGCAGGGAGTATACAGACACTGAGGTGTAGCAGGCACTGCACTAATGTTACTGGCAGGTAATCACACACATGCTGGGTAGTAGCAGCCACTGATTAGATGTAACTTGCAGGGAGTATACAGACACTGAGGTGTAGCAGGCTCTGCACTAATGTTACTGGCAGGTAATCACACACATGCTGGGTAGTAGCAGCCACTGATTAGATGTAACTTGCAGGGAGTACACAGACACTGAGGTGTAGCAGGCACTGCACTAATGTTACTGGCAGGTATATCACACACATGCTGGGTAGTAGCAGCCACTGATTAGATGTAACTTGCAGGGAGTATACAGACACTGAGGTGTAGCAGGCACTGCACTAATGTTACTGGCAGGTATATCACACACATGCTGGGTAGTAGCAGCCACTGATTAGATGTAACTTGCAGGGAGTATACAGACACTGAGGTGTAGCAGGCTCTGCACTAATGTTACTGGCAGGTAATCACACACATGCTGGGTAGTAGCAGCCACTGATTAGATGTAACTTGCAGGGAGTATACAGACACTGAGGTGTAGCAGGCACTGCACTAATGTTACTGGCAGGTAATCACACACATGCTGGGTAGTAGCAGCCACTGATTAGATGTAACTTGCAGGGAGTATACAGACACTGAGGTGTAGCAGGCTCTGCACTAATGTTACTGGCAGGTATATCACACACATGCTGGGTAGTAGCAGCCACTGATTAGATGTAACTTGCAGGGAGTATACAGACACTGAGGTGTAGCAGGCACTGCACTAATGTTACTGGCAGGTAATCACACACATGCTGGGTAGTAGCAGCCACTGATTAGATGTAACTTGCAGGGAGTATACAGACACTGAGGTGTAGCAGGCACTGCACTAATGTTACTGGCAGGTATATCACACACATGCTGGGTAGTAGCAGCCACTGATTAGATGTAACTTGCAGGGAGTATACAGACACTGAGGTGTAGCAGGCTCTGCACTAATGTTACTGGCAGGTAATCACACACATGCTGGGTAGTAGCAGCCACTGATTAGATGTAACTTGCAGGGAGTATACAGACACTGAGGTGTAGCAGGCACTGCTCTAATGTTACTGGCAGGTAATCACACACATGCTGGGTAGTAGCAGCCACTGATTAGATGTAACTTGCAGGGAGTATACAGACACTGAGGTGTAGCAGGCTCTGCACTAATGTTACTGGCAGGTAATCACACACATGCTGGGTAGTAGCAGCCACTGATTAGATGTAACTTGCAGGGAGTACACAGACACTGAGGTGTAGCAGGCACTGCACTAATGTTACTGGCAGGTATATCACACACATGCTGGGTAGTAGCAGCCACTGATTAGATGTAACTTGCAGGGAGTATACAGACACTGAGGTGTAGCAGGCTCTGCACTAATGTTACTGGCAGGTATATCACACACATGCTGGGTAGTAGCAGCCACTGATTAGATGTAACTTGCAGGGAGTATACAGACACTGAGGTGTAGCAGGCTCTGCACTAATGTTACTGGCAGGTATATCACACACATGCTGGGTAGTAGCAGCCACTGATTAGATGTAACTTGCAGGGAGTTTACAGACACTGAGGTGTAGCAGGCACTGCACTAATGTTACTGGCAGGTAATCACACGCATGCTGGGTAGTAGCAGCCACTGATTAGATGTAACTTGCAGGGAGTATACAGACACTGAGGTGTAGCAGGCTCTGCACTAATGTTACTGGCAGGTAATCACACACATGCTGGGTAGTAGCAGCCACTGATTAGATGTAACTTGCAGGGAGTATACAGACACTGAGGTGTAGCAGGCTCTGCACTAATGTTACTGGCAGGTAAATCACACACATGCTGGGTAGTAGCAGGCACTGATTAGATGTAACTTGCAGGGAGTATACAGACACTGAGGTGTAGCAGGCTCTGCACTAATGTTACTGGCAGGTAATCACACACATGCTGGGTAGTAGCAGCCACTGATTAGATGTAACTTGCAGGGAGTATACAGACACTGAGGTGTAGCAGGCACTGCACTAATGTTACTGGCAGGTATATCACACACATGCTGGGTAGTAGCAGCCACTGATTAGATGTAACTTGCAGGGAGTATACAGACACTGAGGTGTAGCAGGCACTGCACTAATGTTACTGGCAGGTAATCACACACATGCTGGGTAGTAGCAGCCACTGCTTAGATGTAACTTGCAGGGAGTATACAGACACTGAGGTGTAGCAGGCTCTGCACTAATGTTACTGGCAGGTATATCACACACATGCTGGGTAGTAGCAGCCACTGATTAGATGTAACTTGCAGGGAGTATACAGACACTGAGGTGTAGCAGGCACTGCACTAATGTTACTGGCAGGTAAATCACACACATGCTGGGTAGTAGCAGCCACTGATTAGATGTAACTTGCAGGGAGTATACAGACACTGAGGTGTAGCAGGCACTGCACTAATGTTACTGGCAGGTAATCACACACATGCTGGGTAGTAGCAGCCACTGATTAGATGTAACTTGCAGGGAGTACACAGACACTGAGGTGTAGCAGGCTCTGCACTAATGTTACTGGCAGGTATATCACACACATGCTGGGTAGTAGCAGCCACTGATTAGATGTAACTTGCAGGGAGTATACAGACACTGAGGTGTAGCAGGCTCTGCACTAATGTTACTGGCAGGTAATCACACACATGCTGGGTAGTAGCAGCCACTGATTAGATGTAACTTGCAGGGAGTATACAGACACTGAGGTGTAGCAGGCTCTGCACTAATGTTACTGGCAGGTAAATCACACACATGCTGGGTAGTAGCAGCCACTGATTAGATGTAACTTGCAGGGAGTATACAGACACTGAGGTGTAGCAGGCACTGCACTAATGTTACTGGCAGGTATATCACACACATGCTGGGAAGCAGCAGCCACTGCTTAGATGTTACTTGCAGGGAGTATACAGACACTGAGGTGTATCAGCCACTGATTAGATGTAACTTGCAGGGAGTATACAGACACTGAGGTGTAGCAGGCTCTGCACTAATGTTACTGGCAGGTAATCACACACATGCTGGGAAGCAGCAGCCACTGATTAGATGTTACTTGCAGGGAGTATACAGACACTGAGGTGTATCAGCCACTGCTTAGATGTAACTTGCAGGGAGTATACAGACACTGAGGTGTAGCAGGCACTGCACTAATGTTACTGGCAGGTAATCACACACATGCTGGGTAGTAGCAGCCACTGATTAGATGTAACTTGCAGGGAGTATACAGACACTGAGGTGTAGCAGGCAATGCACTAATGTTACTGGCAGGTAATCACACACATGCTGGGTAGTAGCAGCCACTGATTAGATGTAACTTGCAGGGAGTATACAGACACTGAGGTGTAGCAGGCACTGCTCTAATGTTACTGGCAGGTAATCACACACATGCTGGGTAGTAGCAGCCACTGATTAGATGTAACTTGCAGGGAGTACACAGACACTGAGGTGTAGCAGGCTCTGCACTAATGTTACTGGCAGGTATATCACACACATGCTGGGTAGTAGCAGCCACTGATTAGATGTAACTTGCAGGGAGTATACAGACACTGAGGTGTAGCAGGCTCTGCACTAATGTTACTGGCAGGTAAATCACACACATGCTGGGTAGTAGCAGCCACTGATTAGATGTAACTTGCAGGGAGTATACAGACACTGAGGTGTAGCAGGCTCTGCACTAATGTTACTGGCAGGTAATCACACACATGCTGGGTAGTAGCAGCCACTGATTAGATGTAACTTGCAGGGAGTATACAGACACTGAGGTGTAGCAGGCACTGCACTAATGTTACTGGCAGGTATATCACACACATGCTGGGTAGTAGCAGCCACTGATTAGATGTAACTTGCAGGGAGTATACAGACACTGAGGTGTAGCAGGCTCTGCACTAATGTTACTGGCAGGTAATCACACACATGCTGGGAAGCAGCAGCCACTGATTAGATGTAACTTGCAGCGAGTATACAGACACTGAGGTGTAGCAGGCTCTGCACTAATGTTACTGGCAGGTATATCACACACATGCTGGGTAGTAGCAGCCACTGATTAGATGTAACTTGCAGGGAGTATACAGACACTGAGGTGTAGCAGGCACTGCACTAATGTTACTGGCAGGTAATCACACACATGCTGGGTAGTAGCAGCCACTGATTAGATGTAACTTGCAGGGAGTATACAGACACTGAGGTGTAGCAGGCACTGCACTAATGTTACTGGCAGGTATATCACACACATGCTGGGTAGTAGCAGCCACTGATTAGATGTAACTTGCAGGGAGTACACAGACACTGAGGTGTAGCAGGCACTGCACTAATGTTACTGGCAGGTATATCACACACATGCTGGGTAGTAGCAGCCACTGATTAGATGTAACTTGCAGGGAGTATACAGACACTGAGGTGTAGCAGGCTCTGCACTAATGTTACTGGCAGGTATATCACACACATGCTGGGTAGTAGCAGCCACTGATTAGATGTAACTTGCAGGGAGTATACAGACACTGAGGTGTAGCAGGCTCTGCACTAATGTTACTGGCAGGTATATCACACACATGCTGGGTAGTAGCAGCCACTGATTAGATGTAACTTGCAGGGAGTATACAGACACTGAGGTGTAGCAGGCTCTGCACTAATGTTACTGGCAGGTAATCACACGCATGCTGGGTAGTAGCAGCCACTGATTAGATGTAACTTGCAGGGAGTATACAGACACTGAGGTGTAGCAGGCTCTGCACTAATGTTACTGGCAGGTAATCACACACATGCTGGGTAGTAGCAGCCACTGATTAGATGTAACTTGCAGGGAGTATACAGACACTGAGGTGTAGCAGGCTCTGCACTAATGTTACTGGCAGGTAAATCACACACATGCTGGGTAGTAGCAGCCACTGATTAGATGTAACTTGCAGGGAGTATACAGACACTGAGGTGTAGCAGGCACTGCTCTAATGTTACTGGCAGGTAATCACACACATGCTGGGTAGTAGCAGCCACTGATTAGATGTAACTTGCAGGGAGTATACAGACACTGAGGTGTAGCAGGCACTGCACTAATGTTACTGGCAGGTAATCACACGCATGCTGGGTAGTAGCAGCCACTGATTAGATGTAACTTGCAGGGAGTATACAGACACTGAGGTGTAGCAGGCTCTGCACTAATGTTACTGGCAGGTAATCACACACATGCTGGGTAGTAGCAGCCACTGATTAGATGTAACTTGCAGGGAGTATACAGACACTGAGGTGTAGCAGGCTCTGCACTAATGTTACTGGCAGGTAATCACACACATGCTGGGTAGTAGCAGCCACTGATTAGATGTAACTTGCAGGGAGTATACAGACACTGAGGTGTAGCAGGCTCTGCACTAATGTTACTGGCAGGTAATCACACACATGCTGGGTAGTAGCAGCCACTGATTAGATGTAACTTGCAGGGAGTATACAGACACTGAGGTGTAGCAGGCACTGCACTAATGTTACTGGCAGGTATATCACACACATGCTGGGTAGTAGCAGCCACTGATTAGATGTAACTTGCAGGGAGTATACAGACACTGAGGTGTAGCAGGCACTGCACTAATGTTACTGGCAGGTAATCACACACATGCTGGGTAGTAGCAGCCACTGCTTAGATGTAACTTGCAGGGAGTATACAGACACTGAGGTGTAGCAGGCTCTGCACTAATGTTACTGGCAGGTATATCACACACATGCTGGGTAGTAGCAGCCACTGATTAGATGTAACTTGCAGGGAGTATACAGACACTGAGGTGTAGCAGGCACTGCACTAATGTTACTGGCAGGTAAATCACACACATGCTGGGTAGTAGCAGCCACTGATTAGATGTAACTTGCAGGGAGTATACAGACACTGAGGTGTAGCAGGCTCTGCACTAATGTTACTGGCAGGTATATCACACACATGCTGGGTAGTAGCAGCCACTGATTAGATGTAACTTGCAGGGAGTATACAGACACTGAGGTGTAGCAGGCTCTGCACTAATGTTACTGGCAGGTAATCACACACATGCTGGGTAGTAGCAGCCACTGATTAGATGTAACTTGCAGGGAGTATACAGACACTGAGGTGTAGCAGGCTCTGCACTAATGTTACTGGCAGGTAAATCACACACATGCTGGGTAGTAGCAGCCACTGATTAGATGTAACTTGCAGGGAGTATACAGACACTGAGGTGTAGCAGGCACTGCACTAATGTTACTGGCAGGTATATCACACACATGCTGGGAAGCAGCAGCCACTGCTTAGATGTTACTTGCAGGGAGTATACAGACACTGAGGTGTATCAGCCACTGATTAGATGTAACTTGCAGGGAGTATACAGACACTGAGGTGTAGCAGGCTCTGCACTAATGTTACTGGCAGGTAATCACACACATGCTGGGTAGTAGCAGCCACTGATTAGATGTAACTTGCAGGGAGTATACAGACACTGAGGTGTATCAGCCACTGATTAGATGTTACTTGCAGGGAGTACACAGATGCTGAACGCAAGGAACTGTCACACACAAGAGGATGAACTTCTTACTAGAGCCGGAAGCCACATCAAACGCTCTAGCCGGCATCAGAGCAGGGAACCAGCAGGGGTAAAAAAGGAAGGTGATCCAATCAGCGCAGGGAGGCAGAGACAGAACAGTCAGGTAGGAAGATCTTGTGGAGAAGCAGCCCGGTGTTCTTCTCTCCTAGTAATGGGCCTGGGAAAGCTACCTGTAGCACCATTGTCAGACAAGGCACAGTGGTGGCTAATGATACCTCTGTTACCAACTTTTGTTTCTTGCCTCTGTTACTGACCATTGTAACCAACTTCTGTTTTTGCCATATTTTACTTACCTCTGTTACCAACCTCTGAGTCTGGTCTCTGTTACTAACCTCTGTCACCAACCTCTGTTTCTATTATATTTCACTAACCCTTGTTTCCAACTCCTGTTACTGGCCTCTGTTACCAACTCCTGTTACTGGCCTCTGTTACCAACTCCTGTTACTGGCCTCTGTTACCAACTCCTGTTACTGGCCTCTGTTACCAACTCCTGTTACTGGCCTCTGTTACCAACTCCTGTTACTGGCCTCTGTTACCAACTCCTGTTACTGGCCTCTGTTTCTGGCATCTCTTACTGACCTCTGTTACCAATTTCTGTTTCTATTCTCTGTTACTGGCATCTCTTACTGACCTGTTACCAACCTCTGATCTGTTAACAATCTTTGTATTGTAATCTCTATTACTGACTTTTACTTATGTACTAAGCATCGCATCCACAATGTCGTACATCCAGCCTCTTATCAGGCACTTTCTGTGGTTGATTACCATGGTATGTACCTAGAAATGCAATTTAAAAATGCAAAGGACAGCACTCCCGGTGAGAGCTGCCCTGATGAGAGCTGTCCTTTGTGATGCTCCCAGATAGAGGACTTTAGGGTTTAACACCCAGAAGTCCCTCTGGCGACCTCCTGTACATGCACAGGAGGACACGGGCCATGGGGAGAGATGGTAAGGATCCCTCAGGGGGAAAATCCAGAAAAAAAAACATAGGGTTCAATTGGGTAATGCCAACTGAAGATGGCATTACCCATTGGGACAAAATGCTTAGTGCATAGGGGGAATGTGGTAATACTCCCGAAAACTGAATTTTTTGTTTTACTGCATTTTTCTGTTCAGTACATTTCGTCTATTGCCCAGTTTTATTAACAAGTGATATTCTATTGTTACTAATCATAAATGATGCTCTGACCTATGAGCTCCTAACTGTCATGTGTATGAGAAATGAACATTAGGAGCTGACCTCTGGTAATGGCCTCTCTTACTGGACTCTGTTACTGACTAACTTGCTAACTACTATTACAGGTATCTATCACTGACCCCTCTTTGTCACCTCCATTACTCGGCTCTGTTTCTGGCCTTTGTTACTGACCTCTTTCAATTACTTCTTTTACTGACATCCCTGTCAGCATTGGTAGGGACGATTACCTAGGAGCCTAGTCCAGCACAGTCTTGAGGGCAGGAATGCAATAGTCCAAGAGTTGTATGGCAGCCTTGAGGGCTGGTAATCTTGGCTTGATGCGGCCTTTGGGCTGAGATGCAGCCTTTGGGCTGTGTAGCAGCCTTGAGGGCTGGAATGCTTGGCAAGATGATGCTGGGATGTGCTAAATGCCATAGAGATTACACTAGCTGTGCAATATTCTGGACGCTGAGGTGCGCCTAATGCCACCGGGATGACTCTGGCAACAGTATACAAGATAGCGCAGTCGGACGCTGAGGTGCGCCTAGTGCCGCCGGGATGACTATGGCGCAAGTACACTAGAAGGCGCACACTGGACACAGGAGTGCGGCCTGTGCCGCCAGGTTGACACAAGCAGCAGCATATGGAATAATGCACACAGGATGCAGGTGTGCGATCCGTGCCGCCTGGATGACACAAATGGCTAGTAGCTGGTATACAGACTGTGCCTTCTGGATGACCCAAGCGGCAAGTGACAGGAATACTCAGGAGACTGACCACAACCAGAAACATGTGAATGTTATCACCGGCATGGAGTAAAGGGCTGGCTGCAATTTAACAGATACAGGGCCCAATAAGAGCAAGTCTTGCAAGCCTCCCTAATGACAGATAAGTGTAATTAATTAGTGTGCAGCTGATACTGCACCCAGACAGGCAGTAATTAATGAACACAAGAGAACAGCACAATATGATCTGCTAACTGCAGTTCCTAACAGTACCCCCCCTTCTTGATGAAGGGTTAAGGAACTCCTAAATCCTGGCATGTAATGATCTTTCAGGAACCCAGGAACGATCCTATGGTCCATACACCTTCCAATGTACAAGAAACTGAAGACCACCTCTAAAAATTCTGGAGTCCAAGATCTTTTCAAGGACAAATTCCTGACGTCCCTGGACAAGCACTGGTCTAACTGAATGCTTTGAAAGAAAACCTGGTGGAGAGAAAAAAATGGTTTCAGGAGAGAACAATGAAAAGTATTATTGATTTTGAGAGTCCGGGGTAACTTCAAACGGAAAGCCACAGTATTTACTTGAGAAATAATCCTGAATGGACCGATGAACTTGGGTCCCAACTTTTGTGACCTCTGATGCAGGTTAATGTTTTTGGCGGACAGCCAGACCAAATCCCCCACTTTGAGACCACAAGGCTTACGATCTCTGTCCACCCTGACCTTGGAATGTCCAGAAGCTTGAAGAAGGGACTGATGCAGTTTCTTCCAAACTACACGTAACCTAGACACAGATGAAGGAGAAGGAGCAGTGGAAGCTGAAGTCTTAAAAGAATTACTTCTTGGATGAATCCCGAAGTTGCAGACTAATGGAGACACTGCAGAGATGGAGTAGGCAAATTCCGCGAATGGCAACAAAGACACCCAGTTGTTTTGACACTTGGAAATAAAACAACGAAGGTACTGCTCCAGAGTTTGATTGGCCCATTCTGTCTGTCCATTGGACTGTGGGTGATACCGTGAAGACAGACTGACATTAATGCCCAGATCAGCACAGAAGCACCTCCGCCAAGTCACGGTAAGGAACGGGAATCATGGAAGTCTCAGACGGAATTACAGCAAGATGAACTGGACGAGACAAACAATGAGCGAGACAAGAGGATCCCCATTGTAGAATCTCTCCAGTTTGCCAGTGGATAACGGGAATATGAAGGTACTGCTCCAGAGTTTGATTGGCCCGCTCTGTCTGTCCATTGGTCTGTGGGGATACTCTGAAGACAGACTGACATTAATGCCTAGATCAACACAGAAGCACCTCTGCCAGGTCACGGTAAGGAGCGGGGATCATGGAAGTCTCAGACGGAATTACAGCAGCAAGATGAACTGGATGAGACAAACAATGAGTGAGACAAGAGGTTCCCCACTGTAGAATATCTCCAGTTTGCCAGTGGATAATGGGACTATGCTTTTTTAGCCACGGGAGACAATGGGCATTGTAGAGGAGAAAAGACAGTTCTTCCCGATGAAGTGCTCCAATGGTCAACTGTATAAGAGGCGTCCGGTAGGAAATGGGAACTGAAGACAGATCCTTGCCACCTAGTCCAACTAGTCCAACTACTGCGACCGAGGTACCCAAAGATTCTGGAGAAAACCCCAAGGACTCAAAAAATAAGTCTATGAAAATCTCTACAGCTCCGCTATCAATGAAGGCTGATACACTGACCAGGCCAAAAGAAGACTTGAGTATAGTGGTGAATAGGACAGATTTTTTAGGAGAGATGGATGCAAGGCTTAGATGCAACTCTCCACTAGCATCTAGACCTTGGCTTTTCCTGACTTGATGGGATAAATTTGAACCAAATGACCCTTACCCCCACAATACATGCACAGTCCCAGGGTGCGCCTTATTAATCTCCCTTCAACAGGGAGACAGCCCCCAATTGCATGGGTTCCTCCTGTTCACCAGCAGGCATCTAAAGGGGAGAACAACGAGTTTGTGGAGGCGGATTCTTCTCCAACCTGCGTTCTCAGAGGCGTCAGTCGATGCGGACTCATAAGATCATCCAGGGTATCTGCGGAGGGATGTGGGACCAGGATTTCCTTTATCTGATCCGATAGGCCCCATCGGAACTGACTCCAAAAAGCCGTAACATTCCATCCTGAGTCTACGGCCCACTTTCGGAACTCCATACAATAATCCTCCGCTGCCCTGTTCTCCTGTTTAGGAGACCAAAGGCTAGCCCCTGCCATGGCCGCCTTGTCTGGGTCATAAAGCAACCCCAGAGCAGATAAAAAGGCATCCACAGTCTGTAGGGCAGTTGAAGAGGAAGGAAGACCGAAGGCCCAAGTTTTGGGGTCTCCCTGTAAAAGAGAGATCACTATCCCAACTCGCTGAACTTAAGAACCTGAAGACTGAGGTCTGAGTTTAAAGTAAAGCTTTCAGCTTTCTCGAAAGTTCAGAAAGTCCTTACGATTCCTTGTAAATCAGCTGGACAAGTTCAATTTGTGCTCACGAATAGAGGGAAGGGCAGGTGCAGCCTGAGTCTCTACAAATTTTAGGGAAAGTTCCTGCACTTTTTGAGTGAGCACCTGAATCTGGGCTGCCAGAATTTGTGCAGGATTCTGCCCAGGCTCCATGACAAATCAAAAGTAATTACTTATTTGGGCCGGTGATAATGTCAGGATTGGCAGGGATGATTACCTAGGAGCCTAGTCCAGCACAGTCTTGAGAGCCTCTCTTACTGGCCCCTGTTACTAGCCTCTCTTACTGGCCCCTGTTACTAGCCTCTCTTACTGGCCCCTGTTACTAGCCTCTTACTGGCCCCTGATACTAGTCTCTCTTACTGGCCCCTGTTACTAGCCTCTCTTACTGGCCCCTGCTACTAGCCTCTTACTGGCCCCTGTTACTAGTCTCTCTTACTGACCCCTGTTACTAGCCTCTCTTACTGGCCCCTGTTACTAGCCTCTCTTACTGGCCCCTGTTACTAGCCTCTTACTGGCCCCTGTTACTAGTCTCTCTTACTGACCCCTGTTACTGGCCTCTTACTGGCCCCTGTTACTAGTCTCTCTTACTGACCCCTGTTACTAGCCTCTCTTACTGACCCCTGTTACTAGTCTCTCTTACTGACCCCTGTTACTAGCCTCTCTTACTGACCCCTGTTACTAGTCTCTCTTACTGGCCCCTGTTACTAGCCTCTCTTGCTGGGCCCTATTACTAGCCTCTTACTGGCCCCTGTTACTAGCCTCTCTTACTGACCCCTGTTACTAGTCTCTCTTACTGGCCCCTGTTACTAGCCTCTCTTACTGGGCCCTATTACTAGCCTCTTACTGGCCCCTGTTACTAGCCTCTCGTACTGGCCCCTGTTACTAGCCTCTCTTACTGGCCCCTGTTACTAGCCTCTCTTACTCGCCCCTGTTACTAGCCTCTTACCGGCCCCTGTTACTAGCCTCTCTTACTGACCCTTGTTACTAGCCTCTTACTGGCCCCTGTTACTAGCCTCTCTTACTGACCCCTGTTACTAGCCTCTTAATGGCCCCTGTTACTAGTTTCTCTTACTGACCCCTGTTACTAGTCTCTCTTACTGGCCCCTGTTACTAGCCTCTCTTACTGGCCACTGTTACTAGTCTCTCTTACTGACCCCTGTTACTAGCCTCTCTTACTAGCCCCTGTTACTAGCCTCTCTTACTGGCCCCTGTTACTAGCCTCTCTTACTGGGCCCTATTACTAGCCTCTTACTGGCCCCTGTTACTAGTCTCTCTTACTGACCCCTGTTACTAGCCTCTCTTACTGACCCCTGTTACTAGTCTCTCTTACTGACCCCTGTTACTAGTCTCTCTTACTGGCGCCTGTTACTGGCCTCTCTTACTGGCCCCTATTACTAGCCTCTCTAACTGGCCCCTGTTACTAGTCTCTTACTAAACACTGTTACTAGTCTCTCTTACTGGCCCCTATTACTAGTCTCTCTTACTGACCCCTATTACTAGCCTCTCTTACTGGTGCCTGTTACTGGCCTCTCTTACTGGCCCCTATTGCTAGCCTCTCTAACTGGCCCCTGTTACTAGTCTCTTACTAAACACTGTTACTAGTCTCTCTTACTGGCCCCTATTACTAGTCTCTCTTACTGACCCCTGTTACTAGCCTCTCTTACTGACCCCTGTTACTAGCCTCTCTTACTGAACCCTGTTACTAGCCTCTCTTACTGACCCCTGTTACTAGTCTCTCTTACTGAACCCTGTTACTAGCCTCTCTAACTGGCCCCTGTTACTAGCCTCTTACTAAACACTGTTACTAGCCTCTCTTACTGGCCCCTATTACTAGTCTCTCTTACTGACCCCTATTACTAGCCTCTCTTACTGGACTCTCTTACTGTCCTCTCTTACTGGCTTCTGTTACTAGCCTCTCTTACTAGCCCCTGTTACTAGCCTCTTACTGGCCCCTGTTACTAGCCTCTCTTACTGGCCCCTGTTACTAGCCTCTCTTACTGGCCCCTGTTACTAGCCTCTTACTGGCCCCTGTTACTAGTCTCTCTTACTGGCCCCTGTTACTAGCCTCTCTTACTGGACCCTGCTACTAGCCTCTTACTGGCCCCTGTTACCAGTCTCTCTTACTGACCCCTGTTACTAGCCTCTCTTACTGGCCCCTGTTACTAGCCTCTCTTACTGGCCCCTGTTACTAGCCTCTTACTGGCCCCTGTTACTAGTCTCTCTTACTGACCCCTGTTACTGGCCTCTTACTGGCCCCTGTTACTAGTCTCTCTTACTGACCCCTGTTACTAGTCTCTCTTACTGACCCCTGTTACTAGCCTCTCTTACTGACCCCTGTTACTAGTCTCTCTTACTGACCCCTGTTACTAGCCTCTCTTACTGGCGCCTGTTACTGGCCTCTCTTACTGGCCCCTATTACTAGCCTCTCTAACTGGCCCCTGTTACTAGTCTCTTACTAAACACTGTTACTAGTCTCTCTTACTGGCCCCTATTACTAGTCTCTCTTACTGACCCCTGTTACTAGCCTCTCTTACTGGCCCCTGTTACTAGCCTCTCTTACTGGCCCCTGTTACTAGCCTCTTACTGGCCCCTGTTACTAGTCTCTCTTACTGACCCCTGTTACTGGCCTCTTACTGGCCCCTGTTACTAGTCTCTCTTACTGACCCCTGTTACTAGCCTCTCTTACTGGCCCCTGTTACTAGCCTCTCTTACTGGCCCCTGTTACTAGCCTCTCTTACTGGCCCCTGTTACTAGTCTCTCTTACTGACCCCTGTTACTGGCCTCTTACTGGCCCCTGTTACTAGTCTCTCTTACTGACCCCTGTTACTAGCCTCTCTTACTGACCCCTGTTACTAGTCTCTCTTGCTGACCCCTGTTACTAGCCTCTCTTACTGGAGCCTGTTACTGGCCTCTCTTACTGGCCCCTATTACTAGCCTCTCTAACTGGCCCCTGTTACTAGTCTCTTACTAAACACTGTTACTAGTCTCTCTTACTGGCCCCTATTACTAGTCTCTCTTACTGACCCCTATTACTAGCCTCTCTTACTGGCGCCTGTTACTGGCCTCTCTTACTGGCCCCTATAGCTAGCCTCTCTAACTGGCCCCTGTTACTAGTCTCTTACTAAACACTGTTACTAGTCTCTCTTACTGGCCCCTATTACTAGCCTCTCTTACTGACCCCTGTTACTAGCCTCTCTTACTGGCCCCTGTTACTAGCCTCTTACTGGCCCCTGTTACTAGTCTCTCTTACTGACCCCTGTTACTGGCCTCTTACTGGCCCCTATTACTAGTCTCTCTAACTGGCCCCTGTTACTAGTCTCTTACTAAACACTGTTACTAGTCTCTCTTACTGGCCCCTATTACTAGTCTCTCTTACTGACCCCTGTTACTAGCCTCTCTTACTGGCCCCTGTTACTAGCCTCTCTTACTGGCCCCTGTTACTAGCCTCTTACTGGCCCCTGTTACTAGTCTCTCTTACTGACCCCTGTTACTGGCCTCTTACTGGCCCCTGTTACTAGTCTCTCTTACTGACCCCTGTTACTAGCCTCTCTTACTGGCCCCTGTTACTAGCCTCTCTTACTGGCCCCTGTTACTAGCCTCTCTTACTGGCCCCTGTTACTAGTCTCTCTTACTGACCCCTGTTACTGGCCTCTTACTGGCCCCTGTTACTAGTCTCTCTTACTGACCCCTGTTACTAGCCTCTCTTACTGACCCCTGTTACTAGTCTCTCTTGCTGACCCCTGTTACTAGCCTCTCTTACTGGAGCCTGTTACTGGCCTCTCTTACTGGCCCCTATTACTAGCCTCTCTAACTGGCCCCTGTTACTAGTCTCTTACTAAACACTGTTACTAGTCTCTCTTACTGGCCCCTATTACTAGTCTCTCTTACTGACCCCTATTACTAGCCTCTCTTACTGGCGCCTGTTACTGGCCTCTCTTACTGGCCCCTATAGCTAGCCTCTCTAACTGGCCCCTGTTACTAGTCTCTTACTAAACACTGTTACTAGTCTCTCTTACTGGCCCCTATTACTAGCCTCTCTTACTGACCCCTGTTACTAGCCTCTCTTACTGGCCCCTGTTACTAGCCTCTTACTGGCCCCTGTTACTAGTCTCTCTTACTGACCCCTGTTACTGGCCTCTTACTGGCCCCTATTACTAGTCTCTCTTACTGACCCCTGTTACTAGCCTCTCTTACTGACCCCTGTTACTAGCCTCTCTTACTGGCCCCTGTTACTAGCCTCTTACTGGCCCCTGTTACTAGTCTCTCTTACTGACCCCTGTTACTGGCCTCTTACTGGCCCCTGTTACTAGCCTCTCTTACTGACCCGTTACTAGCCTCTCTTACTGACCCCTGTTACTAGCCTCTCTTACTGACCCCTGTTACTAGTCTCTCTTGCTGACCCCTGTTACTAGCCTCTCTTACTGGCGCCTGTTACTGGCCTCTCTTACTGGCCCCTGTTACTAGCCTCTCTAACTGGCCCCTGTTACTAGTCTCTTACTAAACACTGTTACTAGTCTCTCTTACTGGCCCCTATTACTAGTCTCTCTTACTGACCCCTATTACTAGCCTCTCTTACTGGCGCCTGTTACTGGCCTCTCTTACTGGCCCCTATAGCTAGCCTCTCTAACTGGCCCCTGTTACTAGTCTCTTACTAAACACTGTTACTAGTCTCTCTTACTGGCCCCTATTACTAGCCTCTCTTACTGACCCCTGTTACTAGCCTCTCTTACTGACCCCTGTTACTAGTCTCTCTTACTGGCCCCTGTTACTAGCCTCTCTTACTGGGCCCTATTACTAGCCTCTTACTGGCCCCTGTTACTAGCCTCTCTTAATGACCCCTGTTACTAGTCTCTCTTACTGGCCCCTGTTACTAGCCTCTCTTACTGGTCCCTATTACTAGCCTCTTACTGGCCCCTGTTACTAGCCTCTCGTACTGGCCCCTGTTACTAGCCTCTCTTACTGGCCCGTTACTAGCCTCTCTTACTCGCCCCTGTTACTAGCCTCTTACCGGCCCCTGTTACTAGCCTCTCTTACTGACCCTTATTACTAGCCTCTTACTGGCCCCTGTTACTAGCCTCTCTTACTGACCCCTGTTACTAGCCTCTTAACGGCCCCTGTTACTAGCCTCTTACTGGCCCCTGTTACTAGTTTCTCTTACTGGCCCCTGTTACTAGCCTCTCTTACTGGCCCCTGTTACTAGTCTCTCTTACTGACCCCTGTTACTAGCCTCTCTTACTAGCCCCTGTTACTAGCCTATCTTACTGGCCCCTGTTACTAGCCTCTCTTACTGGGCCCTATTACTAGCCTCTTACTGGCCCCTGTTACTAGTCTCTCTTACTGACCCCTGTTACTAGCCTCTCTTACTGACCCGTTACTAGTCTCTCTTACTGACCCCTGTTACTAGCCTCTCTTACTGGCGCCTGTTACTGGCCTCTCTTACTGGCCCCTATTACTAGCCTCTCTAACTGGCCCCTGTTACTAGTCTCTTACTAAACACTGTTACTAGTCTCTCTTACTGGCCCCTATTACTAGTCTCTCTAACTGACCCCTATTACTAGCCTCTCTTACTGGCGCCTGTTACTGGCCTCTCTTACTGGCCCCTATTGCTAGCCTCTCTAACTGGCCTCTGTTACTAGTCTCTTACTAAACACTGTTACTAGTCTCTCTTACTGGCCCCTATTACTAGTCTCTCTTACTGACCCCTGTTACTAGCCTCTCTTACTGAACCCTGTTACTAGCCTCTCTTACTGACCCCTGTTACTAGTCTCTCTTACTGAACCCTGTTACTAGCCTCTCTAACTGGCCCCTGTTACTAGCCTCTTACTAAACACTGTTACTAGCCTCTCTTACTGGCCCCTATTACTAGTCTCTCTTACTGACCCCTATTACTAGCCTCTCTTACTGGACTCTCTTACTGTCCTCTCTTACTGGCTTCTGTTACTAGCCTCTCTTACTAGCCCATGTTACTAGCCTCTCTTACTAGCCCCTGTTACTAGCCTCTCTTACTAGCCCCTGTTACTAGCCTCTCTTACTGGCGCCTGTTACTAGCCTCTCTTACTAGCCCCTGTTACTAGCCTCTCTTACTAGCCCCTGTTACTAGCCTCTCTTACTGACCCCTGTTACTAGCCTCTCTTACTGGCGCCTGTTACTGGCCTCTCTTACTGGCCCCTATTACTAGCCTCTCTAACTGACCCCTGTTACTAGTCTCTTACTAAACACTGTTACTAGTCTCTCTTACTGGCCCCTATTACTAGTCTCTCTTACTGACCCCTGTTACTAGCCTCTCTTACTGAACCCTGTTACTAGCCTCTCTTACTGACCCCTGTTACTAGCCTCTCTTACTGGCGCCTGTTACTGTCCTCTCTTACTGGCCCCTATTACTAGCCTCTCTAACTGGCCCCTGTTACTAGTCTCTTACTAAACACTGTTACTAGTCTCTCTTACTGGCCCCTATTACTAGTCTCTCTTACTGACCCCTGTTACTAGCCTCTCTTAATGAACCCTGTTACTAGCTTCTCTTACTGACCCCTGTTACTGGCCTCTCTTACTGACCCCAGTTACTAGTCTCTCTTAATGAACCCTGTTACTAGCTTCTCTTACTGACCCCTGTTACTGGCCTCTCTTACTGAACCCTGTTACTAGTCTCTCTTACTGAACCCTGTTACAAGCCTCTCTAACTGGCCCCTGTTACTAGCCTCTTACTAAACACTGTTACTAGCCTCTCTTACTGGCCCCTATTACTAGTCTCTCTTACTGACCACTATTACTAGCCTCTCTTACTGGACTCTCTTACTGTCCTCTCTTACTGGCTTCTGTTACTAGCCTCTCTTACTAGCCCCTGTTACTAGCCTATCTTACTAGCCCCTGTTACTAGCCTCTCTTACTAGCCCCTGTTACTAGCCTCTCTTACTGACCCCAGTTACTAGTCTCTCTTAATGAACCCTGTTACTAGCTTCTCTTACTGACCCCTGTTACTGGCCTCTCTTACTGAACCCTGTTACTAGCTTCTCTTACTGACCCCTGTTACTGGCCTCTCTTACTGACCCCAGTTACTAGTCTCTCTTAATGAACCCTGTTACTAGCTTCTCTTACTGGCCCCTGTTACTAGCCTCTCTAACTGGCCCCTGTTACTAGTCTCTTACTAAACACTGTTACTAGTCTCTCTTACTGGCCCCTATTACTAGTCTCTCTTACTGACCCCTATTACTAGCCTCTCTTACTGGCGCCTGTTACTGGCCTCTCTTACTGGCCCCTATAGCTAGCCTCTCTAACTGGCCCCTGTTACTAGTCTCTTACTAAACACTGTTACTAGTCTCTCTTACTGGCCCCTATTACTAGCCTCTCTTACTGACCCCTGTTACTAGCCTCTCTTACTGACCCCTGTTACTAGTCTCTCTTACTGGCCCCTGTTACTAGCCTCTCTTACTGGGCCCTATTACTAGCCTCTTACTGGCCCCTGTTACTAGCCTCTCTTAATGACCCCTGTTACTAGTCTCTCTTACTGGCCCCTGTTACTAGCCTCTCTTACTGGTCCCTATTACTAGCCTCTTACTGGCCCCTGTTACTAGCCTCTCGTACTGGCCCCTGTTACTAGCCTCTCTTACTGGCCCCTGTTACTAGCCTCTCTTACTCGCCCCTGTTACTAGCCTCTTACCGGCCCCTGTTACTAGCCTCTCTTACTGACCCTTATTACTAGCCTCTTACTGGCCCCTGTTACTAGCCTCTCTTACTGACCCCTGTTACTAGCCTCTTAACGGCCCCTGTTACTAGCCTCTTACTGGCCCCTGTTACTAGTTTCTCTTACTGGCCCCTGTTACTAGCCTCTCTTACTGGCCCCTGTTACTAGTCTCTCTTACTGACCCCTGTTACTAGCCTCTCTTACTAGCCCCTGTTACTAGCCTATCTTACTGGCCCCTGTTACTAGCCTCTCTTACTGGGCCCTATTACTAGCCTCTTACTGGCCCCTGTTACTAGTCTCTCTTACTGACCCCTGTTACTAGCCTCTCTTACTGGCCCCTGTTACTAGTCTCTCTTACTGACCCCTGTTACTAGCCTCTCTTACTGGCGCCTGTTACTGGCCTCTCTTACTGGCCCCTATTACTAGCCTCTCTAACTGGCCCCTGTTACTAGTCTCTTACTAAACACTGTTACTAGTCTCTCTTACTGGCCCCTATTACTAGTCTCTCTAACTGACCCCTATTACTAGCCTCTCTTACTGGCGCCTGTTACTGGCCTCTCTTACTGGCCCCTATTGCTAGCCTCTCTAACTGGCCTCTGTTACTAGTCTCTTACTAAACACTGTTACTAGTCTCTCTTACTGGCCCCTATTACTAGTCTCTCTTACTGACCCCTGTTACTAGCCTCTCTTACTGAACCCTGTTACTAGCCTCTCTTACTGACCCCTGTTACTAGTCTCTCTTACTGAACCCTGTTACTAGCCTCTCTAACTGGCCCCTGTTACTAGCCTCTTACTAAACACTGTTACTAGCCTCTCTTACTGGCCCCTATTACTAGTCTCTCTTACTGACCCCTATTACTAGCCTCTCTTACTGGACTCTCTTACTGTCCTCTCTTACTGGCTTCTGTTACTAGCCTCTCTTACTAGCCCATGTTACTAGCCTCTCTTACTAGCCCCTGTTACTAGCCTCTCTTACTAGCCCCTGTTACTAGCCTCTCTTACTGGCGCCTGTTACTAGCCTCTCTTACTAGCCCCTGTTACTAGCCTCTCTTACTAGCCCCTGTTACTAGCCTCTCTTACTGACCCCTGTTACTAGCCTCTCTTACTGGCGCCTGTTACTGGCCTCTCTTACTGGCCCCTATTACTAGCCTCTCTAACTGACCCCTGTTACTAGTCTCTTACTAAACACTGTTACTAGTCTCTCTTACTGGCCCCTATTACTAGTCTCTCTTACTGACCCCTGTTACTAGCCTCTCTTACTGAACCCTGTTACTAGCCTCTCTTACTGACCCCTGTTACTAGCCTCTCTTACTGGCGCCTGTTACTGTCCTCTCTTACTGGCCCCTATTACTAGCCTCTCTAACTGGCCCCTGTTACTAGTCTCTTACTAAACACTGTTACTAGTCTCTCTTACTGGCCCCTATTACTAGTCTCTCTTACTGACCCCTGTTACTAGCCTCTCTTAATGAACCCTGTTACTAGCTTCTCTTACTGACCCCTGTTACTGGCCTCTCTTACTGACCCCAGTTACTAGTCTCTCTTAATGAACCCTGTTACTAGCTTCTCTTACTGACCCCTGTTACTGGCCTCTCTTACTGAACCCTGTTACTAGTCTCTCTTACTGAACCCTGTTACAAGCCTCTCTAACTGGCCCCTGTTACTAGCCTCTTACTAAACACTGTTACTAGCCTCTCTTACTGGCCCCTATTACTAGTCTCTCTTACTGACCACTATTACTAGCCTCTCTTACTGGACTCTCTTACTGTCCTCTCTTACTGGCTTCTGTTACTAGCCTCTCTTACTAGCCCCTGTTACTAGCCTATCTTACTAGCCCCTGTTACTAGCCTCTCTTACTAGCCCCTGTTACTAGCCTCTCTTACTGACCCCAGTTACTAGTCTCTCTTAATGAACCCTGTTACTAGCTTCTCTTACTGACCCCTGTTACTGGCCTCTCTTACTGAACCCTGTTACTAGCTTCTCTTACTGACCCCTGTTACTGGCCTCTCTTACTGACCCCAGTTACTAGTCTCTCTTAATGAACCCTGTTACTAGCTTCTCTTACTGAACCCTGTTACTAGCCTCTCTTACTGACCCCTGTTACTAGTCTCTCTTACTGAACCCTGTTACAAGCCTCTCTAACTGGCCCCTGTTACTAGCCTCTTACTAAACACTGTTACTAGCCTCTCTTACTGGCCCCTATTACTAGTCTCTCTTACTGACCACTATTACTAGCCTCTCTTACTGTCCTCTCTTACTGGCTTCTGTTACTAGCCTCTCTTACTAGCCCCTGTTACTAGCCTCTCTTACTAGCCCCTGTTACTAGCCTCTCTTACTAGCCCCTGTTACTAGCCTCCCTTACTGACTGCTGTTACTAGCCTCTCTTACTGACTACTGTTACTGTCAGCTCTTACTGGCCCCTGTTACTGGCCTCTCTTTCTGACCACTGTTACTGGCCTCACTGACCCCTGTTACTAGCCTCTCTTACTGACCCCTGTTACTAGCCTCTCTTACTGACCCCTGTTACTGGCATCTCTAATACCCCTTTTCCACCAAAATTCCGGGTCTGACCCGGAGTTGGAACAGGGTTCCTATCCAGATCAGACCCGGAATTTAGCCGGCGCTGACAGGATATTCCCGAGTTGGCGCCGCTCACACTGCAGTATGGTCTGCATAGACCCGGCTTTTCCGGCGTCATCTCCAAGCGTCTCTGAGGCGATTGCGGCCGGCTTGCGGCGCACTGCAGGTCATCAAGAACCGGAGTGCGCCGTACACACAGCAGGGTTTCACTGGCTACGCCCGTGTTAAACCCTGATATTTACCTGGGTTGGATTGCCGGGTCACTCGACCCAGCGATCCAACCCTCACCCCTTTTACTCCAAGGAGCTGCCCGGGTAAACCCTGCAATAACCTGGGTTTTAGCTCCGGTGTAAAAGGGGAATTACTGGCACCTGTTACTAGCCTCTCTTACTGACCCATGCTATTGGCCTTTGTTACTGACCACTGTTACTAGCCTCTCTCCGCGATCTATCGGTAGGTCGCGATCGACTTTTTGGCCAGTCCTGGCATAGTGGATACACGGCATTACTGACCCGTGTTACTATCCTCACTTACTGACCACTGTTACTAGCCTCTCTTACTTACCACTGTTACTGGCCTCTTTTACTGACCCCTGTTACTAGCCTCACTGACTCCTGTTACTGGCCTCACTTACTGACCACTGTTACTGGCCTCTCTTACTGACCCCTGTTACTAGCCTATCTTACTGACCCCTGTTACTAGCCTCACTGACTCCTGTTACTAGCCTCTCTTACTTACCCCTGTTATTAGCCTTTCTTACTGACCACTGTTACTAGCCTCTCTTACTGACCCCTGTTACTAGTCTCTCTTAATGAACCCTGTTACTAGCTTCTCTTACTGACCCCTGTTACTGGCCTCTCTTACTGACCCCAGTTACTAGTCTCTCTAAATGAACCCTGTTACTAGCTTCTCTTACTGACCCCTGTTACTGGCCTCTCTTACTGACCCCTGTTACTGGCCTCTCTTACTGACCCCTGTATTGCTCTCTGATACTGACCCCTATTATTGCCCACTGATACTGAACCCTGTTATTGCCCTCTGATACTGACCACTGTTACTGGCCCCTGTGCCCCTGTTACTAGCCTCTGTTACTGGCCTCTCTAACTGGCCTCTCTTAAAGACTCCTGTTACTAGCCTCTTACTGGCCTCTTACTGGCCCCTGTTACCAGCCTCTCTTACTGACTCCTGTTACTGGGATCTCTTAATCGCCTCTCTGGCCCCTGTTACTACACTCTCTTACTGACCCCTGTTATTAGCCTCTCTTACTGAACCCTGTTACTAGCCTCTCTTACTGACCCCTGTTACTGGTCTCTCTTACTGACCCCAGTTGCTTGCATCTCTTACTGACTCCTGTTACTAGCCTTTTTTACTGACCCCTTTTACTGGCTTCTCTTACTGGGCTCTCTTACTGGCCCCTGTTACCAGCTTCTCTTACTGGCCCCTGTTACTGGCCTCTCTTACTGGCTCCTGTTATTAGTCTCTCTTACTGGCCCCTGTTACTAGCCTCTCTTACTGACTCCTGTTACTGGCCTCTCTTACTGACCTCTGTTACTGGCCTCTCTTACTGACCCCTGATACTGGCCTCTCTTACTGACTCCTGTTACTGGCCCCTGTTACTGGCCTCTCTTACTGGCCCCTGTTACTGGCATCTCTTACTGGCCCCTGTTACTGGCATCTCTTACTGGCCCCTGTTACTGGCATCTCTTACTGGCCCCTGTTACTAGCCTCTCTTACTGGCCCCTGTTACTGGCCTCTCTTACTGACCCCTGTTACTGGCCTCTCTTACTGACCCCTGTTACTAGCCTCTCTTACTGGCCCCTGTTACTGGCCTCTCTTACTGACCCCTGTTACTAGCCTCTCTTACTGGCCCCTGTTACTGGCCTCTCTTACTGACCCCTGTTACTGGCCTCTCTTACTGACCCCTGTTACTAGTCTCTCTTAATTAACTCTGTTACTGGTCTCTCTTAATTAACCCTGTTACTGGCCTCTCTTACTGACCCCATTAGTAGCCTCTCTTACTGGCCCCTGTTACTGTCATCTCCTACTGGCCCCTGTTACTGTCATCTCTTACTGACTCCTGTTACTGTCATCTCTTACTGACTCCTGTTACTGTCATCTCTTACTGACTCCTGTTACTGTCATCTCTTACTGACTTCTGTTACTGGCCTCTCTAACTGGCTCCTGTTACTAGCATCTCTTACTGACTCCTGTTACTGTCATCTCTTACTGACTCCTGTTACTAGCCTCTCTTACTGACTTCTGTTACTGGCCTCTCTTACTTACTCCTGTTACTAGCCTCTCTTACTGACTCCTGTTACTGTCATCTCTTACTGACTCCTGTTACTAGCCTCTCTTACTGACTCCTGTTACTAGCCTCTCTTACTGACTCCTGTTACTGTCATCTCTTACTGACTCCTGTTACTAGCCTCTCTTACTGACTCCAGTTACTAGCCTCTCTTACTGACCTCTGTTACTGTCATCTCTTACTTACTCCTGTTACTAGCCTCTCTTACTGACTTCTGTTACTGTCATCTCTTACTGACTCCTGTTACTGTCATCTCTTACTGACTCCTGTTACTAGCCTCTCTTACTGACTTCTGTTACTGGCCTCTCTTACTGACTTCTGTTACTAGCCTCTCTTACTGACACCTGTTACTGTCATCTCTTACTGACTCCTGCTACTAGCCTCTCTTACTGACTCCTGTTAGTAGCCTCTCTTACTGGCCCCTGTTACTCGCCTCTTACTAGCCACTGTTTCTAGTCTCTCTTACTGACCCCTGTTACTAGCCTCTCTGGCCCTTGTTACTAGCCTCTCTGGCCCCTGTTTCTAGCTTCTCTTATGGGCCCCTGTTACTGGCCTCTCTTACTGACCCCTGTTACAGGCCTCTCTTACTGACTCCTGTTACTAGCTTCTCTTACTGACCCCTGTTACTAGCTTCTCTTACTGACTCTGGTTACTAGCCTCTCTTACTGACTCCTGTTAATAGCCTCTCTTACTGACTTCTGTTACTGGCCTCTCTTACTGACTCCTGTTACTGGCATCTCTTACTGGCCCCTGTTACTAGCCTCTCTTACTGGCCCCTGTTACTAGCCTCTCTTACTGACTTCTGTTACTGGCCTCTCTTACTGACTCCTTTTACCTGCATCTCTTTCTGACCCCTGTTACTAGCCTCTCTTACTGACCCCTGTTACTAGCCTCTCTTACTGACTCCTGTTACTGGCCTCTCTCACTGACTTCTGTTACTGGCCTCTCTTACTGATCCCTGTTACTGGCCTCACTTACTGACTCCTGTTACTGGCCTCTCTTACTGGAATCTCTTACTGATCCCTGTTACTAGCCTCTCTTACTGACTCCTGTTACTAGCCTCTCTTACTGACTCCTGTTACTAGCCTCTCTTACTGACTCCTGTTACTAGCCTCTCTTACTGACTCCTGTTACTGTCCTCTCTTACTGGCCCCTGTTACTGGCTTCTCTAACTGGCCCCTGTTACTGGCATCTCTTACTGGCTCCTGTTACTAGCCTCTCTTACTGGCTCCTGTTACTAGCCTCTCTTACTGGCCCCTGTTACTAGCCTCTCTTACTGGCCCCTGTTACTAGCATCTCTTACTGGCCCCTGTTACTAGTCTCTCTTACTGGCCCCTGTTACTGGCCTCGCTTACTGACCCCTGTTACTGGCCTCGCTTACTGACCCCTGTTACTGGCCTCGCTTACTAACTCCTGTTACTAGCCTCTCTTACTGACTCCTGTTACTGGCCTCTCTTACTGGCCCCTGTTACTAGCCTCTCTTACTGACTCCTGTTACTGGCCTCTCTTACTGGCCCCTGTTACTGGCATCTCTAACTGGCCCCTGTTACTGGCATCTCTTACTGGCTCCTGTTACTGGCCTCTCTTACTGGAATCTCTTACTGGCCCCTGTTACTAGCCTTTCTTACTGACTCCTGTTACTAGCCTCTCTTACTGACTCCTGTTACTAGCCTCTCTTACTGACTCCTGTTACTGGCCTCTCTTACTGGCCCCTGTTACTGGCATCTCTAACTGGCCCCTGTTACTAGCCTCTCTTACTGGCCCCTGTTACTGGCATCTCTTACTGGCCCCTGTTACTAGCCTCTCTTACTGGCCCCTGTTACTAGCATCTCTTACTGGCCCCTGTTACTAGTCTCTCTTACTGGCCCCTGTTACTAGCCTCTCTTACTGGCCCCTGTTACTAGCCTCTCTTACTGACCCCTGTTCCTAGCCTCTCTTACTGACCACTGTTCATAGCCTCTCTTACTGACCCCTGTTCATAGCCTCTCTTACTGACCCCTGTTCATAGCCTCTCTTACTGACCTCTGTTCATAGCCTCTCTTACTGGCCCCTGTTACTAGCCTCTCTTACTAACCACTGTTACTAGCCTCTCTTACTGACCCCTGTTACTAGCCTCTCTTACTGACCTCTGTTACTAGCCTCTCTTACTGACCTCTGTTACTAGCCTCTCTAGCTGGCCCCTGTTACTAGCCTCTCTGACCCCTGTTACTACACTCTCTTACTGACCCCAGTTGCTGGCCTCTCTTACTGGCCCCTGTTACTAGCCTCTCTTACTGGCCCCTGTTACTAGCCTCTCTTACTGGCCCCTGTTACTAGCCTCTCTTACTGACTCCTGTTACTAGCCTCTCTTAAGCCACGTATCCACTAGCAGATATCGGCACGACATTATGATTAAGATGTCATAATCATACCTTCATTTCCCATCTCTGCAGTACCTAGACTGAATTATTAACCATGCAGTGCAGGCATCCTCCATCATCCCTGAACATAGTCAATCTGTCATTATCGGCAATGGCCAGCGCGAGCGCGCATCACTGGTCGTTTCTGACATAATAGTGCACGATTTGTCCATGATTAATGAGCGATTGCACGATTACGTTGTCATAATCATGCAATCACTCATTAATATCGCGTAGTGCAGGGGTGGCCAGACTTTTGGACTGTGTGATCTACTTTTAAAACTTAAAACCTTTTGTGATCTACTGAGGCAAAAATGGGGGCGTGGTATGCAAAAAAAGGGGACGCGACCTCACAGCGAGGGGCGTGGAGGTCTCCCCAATTCAAATTACTCCACACAACAGCACAATCTTATTCACATTACACCACATAGCAGTGTCCCTTACTCACGTTCCAACACACATTAGTGCCCCTTATACAATGCCCACAGTAGTGCCCCTTATACAATGACCATTGTAGTTGTGCCCCTTATTCAATGCCCCCAGTAGTAGTGCCCTTTATGCAATGCCCCCAGTAGATGTGCCCATTATGCAGTTCCCATGTAGTTGTGCCCATTACGCAATACAGGAGGTATTAGAGCCCCTCATGCAGTGCCCTCAGTAGTGCCCTTTATGCAGTGCCCCCCATTGAGCCCTTTATGCAGTGCCCTCAGTAGTGCCCCTTATGCTGTTTCCCACTAATACCCCTAGTTGTGCCCCTTATGCTGTGGCCCCAGTACTGGTGCCCTCTCCCCTGTGCATTACTTACCTGGCCAGCGCTCCCGCATAGTCATCCGCTGCCTGCAGCTGGCTGGATCTAATTAGATCCAGGCACGCAGGCTCTTCACATCTTGGTAGATGCGGGTGATGTCATGACGTCACCCACATTCCCGCGGAAGGGCATCACTGGGAACGCTGCGATCAGTGGCTTATTTAGTCTCTGATCACTTCAGAGACCAGCATTCCCAAGAACTGCAGCAGGTTGGTTGCAATCTACCGTCGGGAGCTCCGCGATCTATCGGTAGATAGCGATCAACCTTTTGGTCAGCCCTGGCATAGTGGATACATGGATTTACTGACCCGTGTTACTAGCCTCACTTACTGACCCCTGTTACAGGCCTCGCTTACTGACCCCTGTTACTGGCCTCGCTTACTGACCCCTGTTACTGGTCTCTCTTAATTAACCCTGTTACTGGCCTCTCTTACTGACCCCATTATAAGCCTCTCTTACTGGCCCCTGTTTCTGTCATCTCTTACTGACTCCTGTTACTGTCATCTCTTACTGACTCCTGTTACTGTCATCTCTTACTGACTCCTGTTACTAGCCTCTCAAACTGACCCCTGTTACTAGCCTCTCTTACTGACCCCTGTTACTAGCCTCTCTTACTGGCTCCTGTTACTAGCCTCTCTTACTGGCCCCTGTTACTAGCCTCTCTTACTGACTCCTGTTACTAGCCTCTCTAACTGACTCCTGTTACTAGCCTCTCTTACTGACTCCTGTTACTAGCCTCTCTAACTGGCTCCTGTTACAAGCCTCTCTAACTGGCTCCTGTTACTAGCCTCTCTTACTGACTCCTGTTACTAGTCTCTCTAACTGGCTCCTGTTACTGGCCTCTCTAACTGGCTCCTGTTACTAGCCTCTCTAACTGGCCCCTGTTACTAGCCTCTCTAACTGGCTCCTGTTACTAGCCTCTCTAACTGGCTCCTGTTACTAGACTCTCTTACTGGCTCCTGTTACTAGTCTCTCTTACTGGCTCCTGTTACTGTCATCTCTTACTGACTCCTGTTACTGTCATCTCTTACTGTCTCCTGTTACTGTCATCTCTTACTGTCTCCTGTTACTGTCATCTCTTACTGACTCCTGTTACTAGCCTCTCTTACTGACTCCTGCTTCTAGCCTCTCTTACTGACTCCTGTTACTGTCATCTCTTACTGACTCCTGTTACTAGCCTCTCTTACTGACCCCTGTTACTAGCCTCTCTTACTGACCCCTGTTACTATCCTCTCTTACTGACTCCTGTTACTAGCCTCTCTTACTGACTCCTGTTACTAGCCTCTCTTTCTGGCCCCTGTTACTAGTCTCTCTTACTGGCCCCTGTTACTGGCCTCTCTTACTGGCCCCTGTTACTGGCCTCACTGACCCCTGTTACTGGCCTCTCTTACTGACCCCTGTTACTGGCCTCACTGACCCCTGTTACTAGCCTCTCTTACTGACCCCTGTTACTATCCTCTCTTACTGACTCCTGTTACTAGCCTCTCTTACTGACTCCTGTTACTAGCCTCTCTTTCTGGCCCCTGTTACTAGTCTCTCTTACTGGCCCCTGTTACTGGCCTCTCTTACTGGCCCCTGTTACTGGCCTCACTGACCCCTGTTACTGTCCTCTCTTACTGACCCCTGTTACTGGCCTCACTGACCCCTGTTACTAGCCTCTCTTACTGACCCCTGTTACTATCCTCTCTTACTGACTCCTGTTACTAGCCTCCCTTAATGACTGCTGTTACTAGCCTCTCTTACTGACTACTGTTACTGTCATCTCTTACTGGCCCCTGTTACTGGCCTCTCTTTCTGACCACTGTTACTGGCCTCACTGACCCCTGTTACTAGCCTCTCTTACTGACCCCTGTTACTAGCCTCTCTTACTGACCTCTGTTACTGGCATCTCTAATACCCCTTTTCCACCAAAATTCCGGGTCTGACCCGGAGTTGGAACAGGGTTCCTATCCAGATCAGACCCGGAATTTAGCCAGCGCTGACGGGATATTCCCGAGTCGGCGCCACTCACACTGCAGTTGGGTCTGCATAGACCCTGCTTTTCCGGCGTCATCTCCAAGCACCACTGAGGCCGGACCGTTCGGCCGCCTTGTGGCGCACTGCAGGTCATCAAGACCCGGAGTGCGCCGTACACACAGCAGGGTTTCACTGGCTACGCCCGTGTTAAACCCTGATATTTACCTGGGTTGGATTGCCGGGTCACTCGACCCAGCGATCCAACCCTCACCCCTTTTACTCCAAGGAGCTGCCCGGGTAAACCCTGCAATAACCTGGGTTTTAGCTCCGGTGTAAAAGGGGTATTACTGGCTCCTGTTACTAGCCTCTCTTACTGACCCATGCAACTGGCCTTTGTTACTGACCACTGTTACTAGCCTCCCTCCGTGATCTATCGGTAGATCGCGATCGACCTTTTGGCCAGTCCTGGCATAGTGGATACACGGCATTACTGACCCGTGTTACTAGCCTCACTTACTGGCCACTGTTACTGGCCTCTTTTACTGACCCCTGTTACTAGCCTCGCTTAGTGACCCCTGTTACTAGCCTCTCTTACTGACCCCTGTTACTAGCCTCACTGACTCCTGTTACTTGCTTCTCTTACTGACTCCTGTTACTGGCCTCGCTTACTGACTCCTGTTACTGGCCTCGCTTACTGACCCCTGTTACTGGCCTCTCTTACTGACCCCTGTTACTGGCCTCTCTTACTGACCCCTGTTACTGGCCTCTCTTACTGACCCCTGTTACTGGTCTCTCTTAATTAACCCTGTTACTGGCCTCTCTTACTGACCCCTGTTACTGTCATCTCTTACTGGCCCCTGTTACTGGCCCCTGTTACTAGCCTCTCTTACTGGCCCCTGTTACTGTCATCTCTTACTGACCCCTGTTACTGGCCTCACTTACTGACCCCTGTTACTGGTCTCTCTTAATTAACCCTGTTACTGGCCTCTCTTACTGACCCCTGTTACTGTCATCTCTTACTGACTCCTGTTACTGGCCTCTCTTACTGACCCCTGTTACTGGTCTCTCTTAATTAACCCTGTTACTGGCCTCTCTTATTGACCCCTGTTACTGTCATCTCTTACTGACTCCTGTTACTGGCCCCTGTTACTAGCCTCTCTTACTGGCCCCTGTTACTGTCATCTCTTACTGACTCCTGTTACTGTCATCTCTTACTGACTCCTGTTACTAGCCTCTCAAACTGACCCCTGTTACTAGCCTCTCTTACTGACCCCTGTTACTAGCCTCTCTTACTGGCTCCTGTTACTAGCCTCTCTTACTGGCCCCTGTTACTAGCCTCTCTTACTGGCCCCTGTTACTGTCATCTCTTACTGACTCCTGCTACTAGCCTCTCTTTCTGACTCCTGTTACTAGCCTCTCAAACTGACCCCTGTTACTAGCCTCTCTTACTGACCCCTGTTACTAGCCTCTCTTACTGGCTCCTGTTACTAGCCTCTCTTACTGGCCCCTGTTACTAACCTCTCTTACTGACTCCTGTTACTAGCCTCTCTAACTGGCTCCTGTTACTAGCCTCTCTTACTGACTCCTGTTACTAGCCTCTCTAACTGGCTCCTGTTACTAGCCTCTCTTACTGACTCCTGTTACTAGTCTCTCTAACTGGCTCCTGTTACTGGCCTCTCTAACTGGCTCCTGTTACTAGCCTCTCTAACTGGCCCCTGTTACTAGCCTCTCTAACTGGCTCCTGTTACTAGCCTCTCTAACTGGCTCCTGTTACTAGCCTCTCTTACTGGCTCCTGTTACTGTCATCTCTTACTGACTCCTGTTACTGTCATCTCTTACTGTCTCCTGTTACTGTCATCTCTTACTGACTCCTGTTACTAGCCTCTCTTACTGACTCCTGCTTCTAGCCTCTCTTACTGACTCCTGTTACTGTCATCTCTTACTGACTCCTGTTACTAGCCTCTCTTACTGACCCCTGTTACTAGCCTCTCTTACTGACCCCTGTTACTATCCTCTCTTACTGACTCCTGTTACTATCCTCTCTTACTGACTCCTGTTACTAGCCTCTCTTTCTGGCCCCTGTTACTAGTCTCTCTTACTGGCCCCTGTTACTGGCCTCTCTTACTGGCCCCTGTTACTGGCCTCACTGACCCCTGTTACTGGCCTCTCTTACTGACCCCTGTTACTGGCCTCACTGACCCCTGTTACTAGCCTCTCTTACTGACCCCTGTTACTATCCTCTCTTACTGACTCCTGTTACTAGCCTCTCTTACTGACTCCTGTTACTAGCCTCTCTTTCTGGCCCCTGTTACTAGTCTCTCTTACTGGCCCCTGTTACTGGCCTCTCTTACTGGCCTCACTGACCCCTGTTACTGTCCTCTCTTACTGACCCCTGTTACTGGCCTCACTGACCCCTGTTACTAGCCTCTCTTACTGACCTCTGTTACTGGCATCTCTAATACCCCTTTTCCACCAAAATTCCGGGTCTGACCCGGAGTTGGAACAGGGTTCCTATCCAGATCAGACCCGGAATTTAGCCAGCGCTGACAGGATATTCCCGAGTTGGCGCCGCTCACACTGCAGTTGGGTCTGCATAGACCCTGCTTTTCCGGCATCATCTCCAAGCACCACTGAGGCCGGACCGTTCGGCTGGCTTGCGGCGCACTGCAGGTCATCAAGACCCGGAGTGCGCCGTACACACAGCAGGGTTTCACTGGCTACGCCCGTGTTAAACCCTGATATTTACCTGGGTTGGATTGCCGGGTCACTCGACCCAGCGATCCAACCCTCACCCCTTTTACTCCAAGGAGCTGCCCGGGTAAACCCTGCAATAACCTGGGTTTTAGCTCCGGTGTAAAAGGGGAATTACTGGCACCTGTTACTAGCCTCTCTTACTGACCCATGCTATTGGCCTTTGTTACTGACCACTGTTACTAGCCTCTCTCCGCGATCTATCGGTAGGTCGCGATCGACCTTTTGGCCAGTCCTGGCATAGTGGATACACGGCATTACTGACCCGTGTTACTAGCCTCACTTACTGGCCACTGTTACTGGCCTCTTTTACTGACCCCTGTTACTAGCCTCGCTTAGTGACCCCTGTTACTAGCCTCTCTTACTGACCCCTGTTACTAGCTTCTCTTACTGACCCCTGTTACTTGCTTCTCTTACTGACTCCTGTTACTGGCCTCTCTTACTGACCTCTGTTACTGGCCTCTCTTACTGACCTCTGTTACTGGCCTCTTATACTCTTATACTGACCCCCGTTATTGCCGTCTGATACTGACCCCTATTATTGCCCTCTTATACTGACCTCTGTTATTGCCCTCTTATACTGACCTCTGTTATTGCCCTCTGATACTGACCCCTGTTATTGCCCTCTGATACTGGCCCCTGTTACTGGCACTTGTTACTGACCCCTGTTACTGGCTCTGGTTACTGACCCCTGTTACTGGTTCTGGTTACTGACCCCTGTTACTGGCTCCGGTTACTGACCCCTGTTACTGGCTCCGGTTACTGACCCCTGTTACTGGCTCCGGTTACTGACCCCTGTTACTGGCTCCGGTTACTGACCCCTGTTACTGGCTCTGGTTACTGACCCCTGTTACTGGCTCTGGTTACTGACCCCTGTTACTGGCTCTGGTTACTGACCCCTGTTGCTAGCCTTTCTTACTGACCCCTGTTACTGGCTCTGGTTACTGACCCCTGTTACTGGCTCTGGTTACTGACCCCTGTTACTGGCTCTGGTTTCTGACCCCTGTTACTGGCTCTGGTTACTGACCCCTGTTACTGGCTCTGGTTTCTGACCCCTGTTACTGGCTCTGGTTACTGACCGCTGTTACTGGCTCTGGTTACTGACCGCTGTTACTGGCTCTGGTTACTGACCGCTGTTACTGGCTCTGGTTACTGACCCCTGTTACTGGCTCCGGTTACTGACCCCTGTTACTGGCTCCGGCTACTGACCCCTGTTACTAGCTTTTCTTACTGACCCCTGTTACTGGCTCTGGTTACTGACCCCTGTTACTGGCTCTGGTTACTGACCCCTGTTACTGGCTCTGGTTACTGACCCCTGTTACTGGCTCTGGTTACTGACCCCTGTTACTGGCTCTGGTTACTGACCCCTGTTACTGGCTCTGGTTACTGACCCCTGTTACTGGCTCTGGTTACTGACCCCTGTTACTGGCTCCGGTTACTGACCCCTGTTACTAGCTTTTCTTACTGACCCCTGTTACTGGCTCTGGTTACTGACCCCTGTTACTGGCTCTGGTTACTGACCCCTGTTAGTGGCTCTGGTTACTGACCCCTGTTAGTGGCTCTGGTTACTGACCCCTGTTACTGGCTCCGGTTACTGACCCCTGTTACTGGCTCCGGTTACTGACCCCTGTTACTGGCTCCGGTTACTGACCCCTGTTACTGGCTCTGGTTACTGACCCCTGTTAGTGGCTCTGGTTACTGACCCCTGTTAGTGGCTCTGGTTACTGACCCCTGTTAGTGGCTCTGGTTACTGACCCCTGTTAGTGGCTCCGGTTACTGACCCCTGTTACTGGCTCCGGTTACTGACCCCTGTTACTGGCTCTGGTTACTGACCCCTGTTACTAGCCTCTCTTACTGACTTGCTGCTCCTTCTGACTGGGGAATTGCAGACTGCAATAGGTCCTGCCCAGCAGTGTAACAATATAGCTATTTGCCGTAGGATGAGAATGGACAAAGTCTGTCTGACCGGGACCTGCGTGCGGAGGTGGACACATTCATGTTTGAAGGACATGACACAACAGCCAGCGGCATCTCCTGGATACTGTACTGTATGGCCAAATATCCTGAGCACCAGGAGAAGTGCCGGGAGGAGATCCGAGAGGTCCTGGGGCAGAGGCAGGCCATGGAGTGGTGAGAACACATTGTTACATACAATTCCCTCAGGGTACAGATGTAGTGATTAGCAGACTGTGTGTGCGCCATGGCCTGCGTGCGATTGCTTTCACCAGTGGTTGGATGAGGGTATTGCGGTCACAGAGATGTGGCTGACTCTGAATACCCCTGCATTTGTTATGTGCAGCTCTGCAACAGGTCCAAGGGGCTGATGCAGACTTAGGGGTATATTTACTAAAGTGAGAGTTTTTAGAAGTGGGGATGTTGCCATAGCAACCAATCAGATTCTACTTAACATTTAACTAGCACCTTCTAGAAGATAGTAGCTGAAATCTGATTGGTTGCTAAGGACAACATCTCCACTTCTAAAAACTCTCACTTTAGTAAACATACCCCTTAGTAGCCAAATGAGTGCAATGCGTATTTCTGCACATACTGTATGCAGTGCTATACACATCGCGAGATGCCGCCACTTTCACATTGATGACAAGTCATCATTATCAGTTTTATTGGCATCTGCCCTGTTACCTCCAGGTCATACTTGCCTACATTCCCGGAAGTCGCGGGAGGCTCATGATTTTTCGGGTAGCCCCCTGCAGCCCCGTATGTGTAGGCAGTACTCCCGCATCCTGCCCACTTCCTAGTGAAACGGGCAGGATGGGGTAGGGATGACCATTGACGCTACATACTCATCGATGGTTTATGGCCAATGTCAAATGTTTTTACCATCAATGGGGAGAACCAGAATGCTTCCCTCCATCGATGGTGCAGCATAACTGAATTATTTTTTTGTACATGGTGCCAGGACATAGAGCATAGCTCTGCCCCCTGACATATGAATCCCCACCCCCAGTTCTGATTGGCCCATGGCCAATCAGTCAAAGAACAGGGATGACCATCGGTTGGTGAAACCATCAATGGTCATCCATTGCATAGTTAGTTGCTATCGATGGCCACTTGCTATTTTACCATTGATGGTAACCATAGCAATGGCCATCCCTAGGATGGGGAAATTTAATAGGGAATTTGCGGGTTCACGAGGAGGGGGTGATTGTAAACAAAACAATTTGTCATTTAGCCCTGTCCCGTCATTGTGGACCAGCGAATCATGGACCTTCCCGATAAAGGGGTGGGACCTAGTTACTTCACCAGTCTGGCCCCACCCTCCAAACTGGCCTGCATCCCAGAAAGGACGAAAACAAAGGGCCTGATTCAGAGACACTCGTAAGCGGCAGCTCGTTCGCTCCGAGCGATGTTTGGCCAACTGCGCATGTGTACGGATTGTAATACGCATGCGCGAACCAGTCAGTGCGGTCGAAATTCATGTGCTCGCAAAATAGCAAATGCCTGATAAATTGAGTGACGGAATGAGGCATATGTGGGTGGTAACAGGGGAAGGTGCTTGAAAACGGGGAGAGGAGATCAGAAGGCAGGTGTGCTTAAAGGTCAAAACGGGCGTTTTATGGGTGTGCATAATTAATACAGCAGCGTCATTGACCACATCACTGGGTTATTTTATAGCCAGAACTGCTCGCAAGATTGTGGTAGCAAAAACCAACCACAAGAATAGCGAGCAGTTCATACGCTGGTCGATGTACTCGATTAATCTAATAAATAGCGGACATGACGTAGGATGCGAGCGGCCAGGGGGCGTAGTTTCCCAAAAAAACGACCGCAAGTTTTGTTCGCTCGTTCAGACCTAGAGGCATGAACAGACCGCAAAGAGTGAACAGTTCATTTGAATAGCCACCCCTACTTTCGGGACGAGCGAGCGCTAATTGCGTCCGGCTCTGAATCAGGCCCAAAGTTTGTAAGTTCTCCAGGTAGGCTCATACTGTATGCCCATAATTGATAATTGCTGGTTTGCATTAACCTTCTCACCCCCATTCTGCTGGCAAGGCCTGATGGGTCCAAATGGTATTCTCCTTCTAGGAAGTTACAGTGGGACAATACACAAAACACGGATGTGGCTCTCACTGTGCATCAGCCCCAGGATGTACAACTAATGCCCATCCACACACTCACAGATTATTACTTATTGCAATGATATTTGGGCTTACGAAGCATTTGTCTTACAGGGAAGACCTGAGCAAGCTGTCCTACACCACAATGTGCATTAAGGAGAGTCTGCGCCTCTATCCACCAGTGCCGTCAGTGTCCAGGGAGCTTTCCAAACCGGTCACATTCTTTGATGGGCGTTCCTTACCAGCAGGTAATGGTTCAGGTGTGATATTCTGAATGGGAATTGTGAAGACTGCAACCTGTGATCCTTTGAAGATGCTGAATACATTATTGTTTCCTGGGTGGGATCTTTATGAGTATGTTTATCTGATAGTCAGTCTTGTGGTTTGCAGGCAATAAATACACGTATGTGTTATGGTGTAGCATGGGGCAGCATGATGGCATAGTGGTTAGTATCGCTGCCTCATAGCAATGAGTTCAATTTCCAGTCAGTGCCAGATTAAGGTCTACATGGGCCTGGAGCTGAAAATGATGAAGGGCCTATTGTGTGCTGCTGCAGGGGAATGTGATAACCTCTGTGGCAGTGTGACTAGTGATGTGGGGGCGTGCCTAGTGGGTGTGGTCAGCACAGGGGGTGTGGCTATCCATGGGGGCATAACTTGCGCCTACTTTTAACAACTTTATAGAGCTATAACAAAAAAGGTTTGTTTTTTTTGGTGAAAGGGCAAACACAGCTGCCATCCCCGGCCTGCGGCACCTCTGAAGGCTATGATTGATCATCATCGCCCCTCATTGATGCAGCAGCTCCTTATATACACACACGGACATATATACATATATATATATCAGTATGTTTGTACCTTGACAAAGGGACAGGTGCGACCTGAAACGTTGGTGGTGTTACAAATGTGTATGTAATACAGATTTACTATTTACACAAATCTCGAGTGCCGCAGCTTGTTTGTGTCGGTCTACATGGATTCTCCCTGAAGGTACCGGAGTTAATGAATGCCAATCCGAGTGGGAGTGTATATAATATATATATAGTGTATGTAAAAATACATATATAAGAATCGGGATGCTACAGGAACCAAAGAGGATGTGTGAAACCCTTCATTTTTTGAGTAATAAATTAGTAAATGAGGATTGTGTCAGGGTGTCTTTAATAAAATATAATATTTGGTGTGAGAGTCCAGTTTTTTATTGGATTACAGGTGCCAGAGGACCCTTGATGTCCGAGAATACTGGCACTTGTGGTTCGACAAGTGCCATCTTGCCCAGGCAGGCTTGCTGGGACCTCTAGTCCACCTGTAATGAACAATATTTTCTATTTATTTACACTATTACCAATGCATGCACAGTCTTGGGGGTGCGCAGATTATAATATATATATATATATATATATATATATATATATACATACATACACCAATGGATATGTGTACGGGATGCCGGCGCTCAGGATCCCGCCAGTCAAAAACACCTGACGTCGGCATCCCGCCAGGGATAGGATAACAACACTTGTCGGTCAGTATCCTAACCCTCCCCACTGCCTAATACTAACCTCCCCCCCCAGTGCCTAAACCTAACCCGCCCCCTGCACCCCTAAACCTAACCCCCCATAGTGTCTAACCCTCCCCCTAATGCTTAGCCCTAACCCCAGTACTTATAGTTGGATTACCGGCGGTCGGTAATCCAACTGTTGTCATTTTTCCAGCGCTGGCATTGTAAGTGCCGGTATCCCGACTGTCGGTATGATGACCGCATCCAATACCAATGAAGGCGGCACTCTGACTGCGATTATGGATCACCCAGGACCCCCAAGATGCTTTTAACGTTTCAGAATTCTATACTTAGGTTGTTTCATCATGAAAGAACCTTAAGCCAGGTACACACTAGGTCGTCGATTGGCTGACAAGCAAACTATCTGACGACTGGAAAGTGTATACTGTGATAGGATCACTGGTAAAGTGGTCTGTGACAGGTACATTGGTCCCAGATTCCTGTCTTATGTGTTTTAAACCCCCAGGAGAAAGTCTGCAGTGTAGCAGGCTTGAGTTTCGGCTTTTTGAAAAGCCGGTGTGGGACCTGGGGGTTGTGGGTGAGAGGAGAGGGAGGGCTCCACCCACGGCCACTCCAGGTTTTGGATCTCTTGGCCTGGTAACAGGCTTATTAGGGTTTCCACCTGAGAGTGGCCAATATAAGCCTAGTGTGTTGAGGGCTGATTGTCTCATCTGGGAGAGCAGACAGGGAGTTTGCTCAGAGACACTGGAAAACCTATCTGTGAGTACTGTGCTGTGCTTTGTTTGCTGGTGAGGGCATTAGGCCCTGCCAGGTTCTGGTAGTGAGGGAACTACCTGTGAAGTTAGTGCCCTGACAGGGCTAGGATTTATGTTTATGTTTTCTTTATGTTATTTCTGACATTGTACAATAAAGACTGGCGCCGACCAGCTTGTACTTGCATCCAGACTGGTGTGCTGCTTCCCAGCTGCTGTGTGTGTGTGTAAGGAAGGAGACCTCTACCCAGGAGAGGGACCCCTAATCTGACTGTGTCACAATACATACTTGCCAATCATCTGCCCGATGACCCGGGCTTGACAGCTGCACACAGATGGGATATGTCTGTGAACCATATCGTTCACATACATATCCGCTGTACACACCCGGTGATACACTATAGATATATCGCCAATTCAGTGGAATGAGCGATATATCTATCGGTGTGTACCCAGCTTAAGTAAAGAGTTCTGAAATGTTGAAAGCAACTGGATGTCCAGTGTGGTCTATAATTACCGTCACGGTGCCGCCTTTATTGGCATATGTGTGTGGATGCCAACCTATTGCAGAAGTTGGCAATTAAGGAGGACACCAGTGCAAGTTTTATTTATGTGCATGTGCATGCCGGCTTCGATAACTGATTATACATATATATATATAATATGAGATATGGTAAGAACTTACCCTTGTTATCTCTATTTCTACGAAGTCCATAGGGTTCCACAGGATACCTTGGGGTATAGGTGTGACGTCAGTCGCAGGGCACCAAAGAGTTAAGCTTTCAGCCTCCCAGGATGCACTAGGTCCCCCTCCTATACCCCACCCCCAGGCCAAGGCACCTCAGTTAGTTACCAAGCCATAGGCCGGAGGAGGAGAAGGAAGAGAGAGAACAAAGATCTGGACACATACAAGAATCACATTCTCACCAGAGGGAGACGGAAAACCGGTGACCAGAGCAAAGCCCATCTGCAGCACAGGTGCGACAGGGCGGGAGTCCTGTGGAACCCTATGGACTTCGTAGAAATAGAGATAACAAGGGTAAGTTCTTACCATATCTCATATTTTCTACTTCAGGGTCCATAGGGTATCCACAGGATACCTTGGGGATGTCCCAAAGCAGTATCCTTTAAGGGTGGGGACGCTCCTGTGCAGAAAGGAGAATCCGCCGCCCGAAGGAAGCATCCTGAGAGGCGAAGGTGTCAAACCTGTAATACCTCACGAAGGTATGGACAGAAGACCACGTAGCAGCCTTGCAGATCTGAACTGCCGAGGCACCACGTCAAGCTGCCCACGAAGGACCCACAGACCTAGTGGAATGAGCCTTCAGAGAAGGAGGGACCGGTAGGCCTTCATGAAGATAAGCTTCAGAAATAGCCATACGGATCCAGGCTGCCAAAGTTTGCTTTGAAGCAGGCCAACCCTTTTTACAGAAGCCATAGAGGACAACAAAGCGTCCGACTTCCTAAACAAAGAAGTGCGGTCCACATAAGTCCTTAAGGCCCGCACAACATCCAAAGAGGCCTCACCCACGGAAAGACCCGGTGAGTTAAAGGCCGGAACAACTATTTCCTCGTTAACCTGAAACTGGGAAACAACTTTGGGGAGAAACTCGGGCCGAGTGCGGAGCACTGCCCTGTTCCCATGAAAAAAACAAGAAAGGGGGTCTACAAGAAAGAGCCCCTAACTCAGAAACACGTCTGGCTGAAGCAACGGCCAGAAGGAAAACAGTCTTAGCTGTTAGCCATTTAATATCCACTGAGCCCAGTGGTTCAAACGGCGGTCCTTGGAGAGTCCTCAGGACCACAGCCAAATCCCAAGGCGCCACAGGTGGAACAAAGGGCGGCTGAATACGGAGAACACCTTGCATAAAGGTGCGCACATCCGGGATTGTAGCAATCCTACGGTGAAACCAGACAGATAGGGCCGAAACCTGTACCTTCAAAGAAGCAAGGCGAAGCCCATGATCTAGTCCAGCTTGCAGGAAGGCGAGAATCCGAGACAGACGAAACTCCCGCGGTGCATAACCTCTCGGTCGACACCACTGGAAGAACGTATGCCACACGCGATGGTATATCCTCGCGGAAGACGGTTTCCGAGCTCGTAACATGGTACACACCACAGAGCTGGCAAACCCCCAGGACCTCAGCATGGACAGCCGAGTCAGGTCCGGGTGAAGACAAGGACCCTGAGACAGAAGGTCCGGTCGTAGCGGCAACCGCAGAGGACTGTCCACGGACAGACCCTGAAGGTCTGAGAACCAGTGCCGTCTGGGCCACGCGGGAGCTATCAACAGGAGCGTCCCTCCTTCCTGTTTGAATTTCCGGATTACCCGTGGAAGAAGGGAGACCGGAGGGAACAGGTATGCGAACCTGAACGTCCACCGGACGGACAGAGCATCCACCAGAGACGCCCCTTCGTCTCTTGTGCGAGACCCGTACACCGGCAACTTGTTGTTGTGCCGGGACGCCATGAGGTCGATTTCTGGAAGACCCCACCTGTCCACCAGTAGTTGAAAAATGTCCGGGTGCAGGGACCATTCCCCTGGATGAACGTCCTGGCGACTTAGAAAGTCCGCCTCCCAATTTAGCACTCCCGGGATGAAGACCGCTGATATGGCCGGAAGATTGCGCTCCGCCCAAACCAGGATCCGAGAGACCTCTACGAGAGCCGCCCGACTGCGAGTTCCTCCTTGCCTGTTTATGTAGGCCACGGTGGTAGCATTGTCCGACTGGACCTGCACCGGGTGACCCTGGAGAAACCGCTGTGCCTGCAGGAGAGCATTGAAGACCGCACGGAGTTCCAAGATATTTATTGGAAGCTCCGCTTCTGTCGGTGTCCACCTGCCCTGGAACAAGTGTGGACCCGAAACTGCTCCCCAGCCCCGAAGACTGGCGTCCGTTGTCAACAGGACCCAATTTGGAACCCAGAACGGACGTCCCTTGTTGAGGTGGGTCATCTTTAACCACCACGCAAGGGACAGGCGAACCTCCGGGGTGAGCACAATCGTCTGGAACTTCAGAGACTGAGGCAGCCCGTTCCACTTGGACAGGATCAGGTGCTGCAGAGGTCTAGAGTGAAACTGGGCGTATTCCACCATGTCGAACACCGACACCATGGAGCCCAGTAACCTCATCGCCGAGTGTAAGGACACCCGGCGGCTGTGCAGACAACTGCGCACCCTTGACTGTAAAGCAGAGATCTTGTCCTCCGTCACGAAGATTCTTTGCTGTCCCGAGTCCAATAAGGCTCCAAGATGCAGAATCCTCCGAGACGGAATTAGAGTGGACTTCTGCCAGTTAATTAGCCAGCCATGCCGTTGCAGCAGTGCAATGGTCAGGTCCAAGTGGTGTAACAGGAGCTCTGGAGATCCTGCCACCAATAACAGGTCGTCCAAGTACGGCAACATGCGGACTCCTTGCAGCCGCAGAGAAGCCACCATGACCGCCATAGCGTCCTGTATGTCCAATGACACCATGTAGTCCCCAGGTTCCAGCGCCAGAATGATGGACCGTAGGGTCTCCATCCGAAACTTCGGGACCCGCAAAGACTTGTTGAGTGCTTTGAGGTTGAGAATCGGACGATATGACCCATTGGGTTTCTGTACCAAAAATAGATTTGAATAGAAACCCTGGCCCCTCTGGGAGAATGGAACAGGCACTATAACTCCAGCCTGGAGCATAGTGTGCAATACCTTCCGCATCTCCGTAGCCTTGTTCCGGTCTGATGGTAGACCCGTGGTGAAGAATCGAGCCGGGGGTCTGTGCCGGAAGGAGAGGGCGTACCCGTGAGAGACCACCTCCAGAACCCAAGTGTCTGTCGTAGTGAACGACCAACACCGGGAGAACTGCAGCAGGCGGCCTCCCACCCTGGGATCCCCCAAGGGGAGACCCGGACCGTCAGGCCGCAGGCTTGTCATCTGGCTTGGGGGCCGGACGTCTGGTACTCCATGCCTGTTTCCGGGGCTTGCCCGATTTCTTAGGGCCAGCCTGTCGAGGAAACGACTGTGGTTTGGGCCTGCCCTGGGCCCTAGATGACCGAAAGGACGATGGTCCAGAACCAGAAGGAGCAGCGGCCGACGGGAGACAAGCAGATTTGGCTGCCGCCACAATCTTATCCAGATCCGGACCGAAGAGAACTTCTCCGGTAAACGGCAACGCTTCCAGACCTTTCTTGGATCTGCGTCCGCCTTCCAGGATCGCAGCCACAAGGTGCGACGAGCAGCTACCGCTGCTGAAGAAATTCTAGACACCAGAGTACTAATGTCTAGAGCCGCCTCGTTGATGTAGGTGGCCGAATCACGGAGATTGCCAATCAACTCCGCTTGTTCGGCCGGACAGTCGGATTCAAAAGAAGCCTCTAATGAATCCGCCCAGCGCTCCATCGCTCTGGCAACCCAGCAAATGGCCATAGCCGGCCGTGCTGCCCCCCCTGCAAGGGAATAAGCGGACTTCAGGCAGATTTCTACCTTGCGGTCCGTAGCATCCTTAAGGGAGGACATGGATGGCATCGGCAATGTGGCACTACGGACAAGACGGGTCACATGAGAATCCACCTGTGGAGGGGATTCACACTTAGCAAAATAATTATCCGCGAACGGATAAGCCACCGCCAGGCGTCTCTGCGGCTGGTATCTTTTGCCAGGTTGTTTCCACGCCTCCTCTAAATGGTCCACCAACTGACCCGAAAGAGGAAAGACTGTGGCATCGCCCTTCACATCTTTGAAAAAGGCATACTTAGATTTAGCCGCTGGGGGAACTTCGTCCTCAATCACCAAGGCTGTGCGGACCGCCCTAATAAGTCCAGGAAAATATACTTTGGACTTAGCATCAGCGTCCTTAGTATGGAAAGGTTCCTGATCTCCAGAATCTCCCCATCATCAGACGTCCCTTCGTCATCCTCATAAGGAGCGGACAGAGACGCCACCGGCCTTTTATGAGGCCGCATCACAGACTCCCCTTGCAATACATCCGACAAGTGCTGTAAAGAACTCGTCAGGGAGTTAACCCACGCTGGCTCCTGAGAACCCGGGAGCGGGGAAATAGGGAGACTGTGGGGTACCACCAATTGTCGTGGGAACCCCTGCATGGGTGACGACACCACAGACTGCTGGGACAAACCCATCGGAGTAAACGCGGGCTGCGGAGCTAACTGGCCCACTAAAGCTGTTAACGCCTGAGCGAAACAAGCCCAGGGCGGCTCCTGTACCGGTGCTGTAACCGTAATAGGCCGCGCCATGGACAACACTGCCGGCAAAGGCCCTCCGCGCTACCCTCCCCCTCCGCTAACGGTACTTTGCACGTGGTACACTGTAGCCGGAGGGGAAAATCACTTTCAGACATGATGGCACCACGTATGTGACCTCTCTCACCAATTAAGTATTAAATAGGCGAGAGACCACCCTGCAGCACCGCACCGCAAGGGCTTTAGCAGAAAGAACAGGGACAGTAATAAAGCTGACAGTTTAGTGAAGAATAGTTACAGGCAGCGCTAGCACAGTCACATACAATGCAGAGAAATAACAATTCCTGCACTAACAGCGCTGATCACTCAACTACACAGACACAGGGCCTGGTAGGACACAGCGCTGCATACACAGACCTGAGCCACAGCGGAGGAGAGGTATGCGGGGGGACCCAGACCACGATGCTTCCTTCCAGACTTCCAGCAGCGTTCACCATGCGTTGCAGAGAAGATGGCCGCCGAGGAGCAGAGAGAAGCTGGCCTGGGGGAGGAGCGCTGACACAGGACCAGTCAGCACAGTGCAGAGAGGGCTGTGTGCAGCGGGGGAGGCGCCGGCTGTGAGACAGGGAAGGCGCGCTCCCCTGGCATGCATTTAACCCCTGGGACGCCGCAGCGCTACCGCTCTGCTGCGGTCCGCTGTCCCAGGGGGTAGTGGAAGCGCAGGTTGGTCGCCTGGCTCCACGCTGCAGCCAGTCCCCAGGGAGCCCCCTGCCTGGGGACTTAGGACCATGTGATCAGCGGGGACCCACCGCGGGACCCCGCTGCTTACCTCTGTCCCCCTTGAATCCGGCCATGGTCCGGAGCATCTGGGGTCACCGCTAGCTGTGACCCCAGACGCCCACCAGCATCCCCGGATCAGTACCGGCGTTCTGGTACCGGCGGGGTGTAGGGAAGACAGCATGGACGTCAGGACTGACTGTCCATGCTGTTCATCCAGATGTGCAGCCACAGCTGCATGAAGAAAAAGCTTCAGGGGCTCTTCTAGCCCCCACTCCAACAGGTGCACCCGACTCCGGCCGGGCACCAAACTAAACTGAGGTGCCTTGGCCTGGGGGCGGGGTATAGGAGGGGGACCTAGTGCATCCTGGGAGGCTGAAAGCTTAACTCTTTGGTGCCCTGCGACTGACGTCACACCTATACCCCAAGGTATCCTGTGGATACCCTATGGACCCTGAAGTAGAAATATATATATACACACACACATATTGCATATGTACACACACATTATATATATATATATATATATATATATATATATGTACACATACATACAATATACACATTATGTGTGTATGTATATATATATAAATATTTATACACACATATGTACTTGCATACATACACACACACACACACTTATGTACATACATACACACACACATATGTACATACATACACGCATATGTACATACATACACACACATACATAGGTGGCAGACAGTACACTGACCTGTGGGAAGGAGTGCTGGTTTCTTCTCACGGCTGGTGAAAGCTCCCTCCTTCCTTTGCAAGGCAGCTCAGCCTCTGCACTCCACTCGATAGGCTGTCCTTAAACTGTAGTTTAATTTCTGTGCCCAGCTATTGATTATGTTGCCCAGGGAGGGGAGTAGTGGCCCTTTGGGTGAATGGGACTGTGCTTCAGATGATCCTGGGGTCCGGAGCATAAGGTGACCCAAGGAACACAACTGCAGATGGCATGGGGAACTTTTGTACGACCTGGGGGCGGAGCTTCGGCCGGCAAGGGGGCGGAGCTTCGGCCGGCAAGGAGGCGGGGCTTCAGGTACCATGGGGCGGAGCCTCCTACTGTATGGAGAGGATATTCGGACAGCTAGTGACGTGTGAGTTCGGACGGCCGGTGTGGGGAGCGGGGTGAATGGTCCAAACTTTGGATACTCCATCACTGCAATGCAGTGTCGGATTCAAAGCAGTGCAGACAGTGTTCACAGGGATTTTTTTTTTCCTGTCTGCACTGAATCCTGTGGGTCTATTTTAATAGTGGGCCTGGAGCTGTAGCTCCACCCGCCCCATTAGTAATCCGGCCCTGTTTCCAGTAATGGTCCATCTGTGTGGAGCTTGTATGTTCTCTCCGTGTTTGTATGGGTTTCCTCCATGTGCTCCGGTTTCCTCCCACTCTCCAAAAACAAACTGGTAAGTTGATTAGTTTCTGACAAAAGTAACCCTAGTGCAGAGGTCCTCAAGGTGTTAGAGATATCCATGGCTGAGCACAGGTGAGTTAATCAGTACCTCAGTCACTTTGATGTAACCAGCTGTGCTCACCCATGGATTTCTCTGAAACCTGAACTGTTGGGGAGCCTTGGGAACCTCTGCCCTAGTGTATGTGTGAGAGCATGTGGTAGGGAATAAAGAGTGTAAGCTGCATCGGGGCAGGGACTGATCTAAATGACTATAATGTATAGGAATATGTGTGCGCTATATAAATAACTGGTAATAATAATATGTGTGCGCTATATAAATAACTGGTAATAATAATATGTGTGCGCTATATAAATAACTGGTAATAATAATATGTGTGCGCTATATAAATAACTGGTAATAATAATATGTGTGCGCTATATAAATAACTGGTAATAATAATATGTGTGCGCTATATAAATAACTGGTAATAGTAATATGTGTGCGCTATATAAATAACTGGTAATAACAATATGTGTGCGCTATATAAATAACTGGTAATAATAATGTGTGCGCTATATAAATAACTGGTAATAATAATATGTGTGCGCTATATAAATAACTGGTAATAATAATATGTGTGCGCTATATAAATAACTGGTAATAATATGTGTGCGCTATATAAATAACTGGTAATAATAATATGTGTGCGCTATATAAATAACTGGTAATAATAATATGTGTGCGCTATATAAATAACTGGTAATAATAATATGTGTGCGCTATATAAATAACTGGTAATAATATGTGTGCGCTATATAAATAACTGGTAATAGTAATATGTGTGCGCTATATAAATAACTGGTAATAACAATATGTGTGCGCTATATAAATAACTGGTAATAATAATATGTGCGCGCTATATAAATAACTGGTAATAATATGTGTGCGCTATATAAATAACTGGTAATAATATGTGTGCGCTATATAAATAACTGGTAATAATAATATGTGTGCGCTATATAAATAACTGGTAATAATAATATGTGCGCGCTATATAAATAACTGGTAATAACAATATGTGTGCGCTATATAAATAACTGGTAATAACAATATGTGTGCGCTATATAAATAACTGGTAATAATAATATGTGTGCGCTATATAAATAACTGGTAATAACAATATGTGTGCGCTATATAAATAACTGGTAATAATAATATGTGCGCGCTATATAAATAACTGGTAATAATAATATGTGTGCGCTATATAAATAACTGGTAATAATAATATGTGTGCGCTATATAAATAACTGGTAATAATAATATGTGTGCGCTATATAAATAACTGGTAATAGTAATATGTGTGCGCTATATAAATAACTGGTAATAGTAATATGTGTGCGCTATATAAATAACTGGTAATAATAATATGTGTGCGCTATATAAATAACTGGTAATAATAATATGTGTGCGCTATATAAATAACTGGTAATAATAATATGTGTGCGCTATATAAATAACTGGTAATAGTAATATGTGTGCGCTATATAAATAACTGGTAATAATAATATGTGTGCGCTATATAAATAACTGGTAATAGTAATATGTGTGCGCTATATAAATAACTGGTAATAGTAATATGTGTGCGCTATATAAATAACTGGTAATAGTAATATGTGTGCGCTATATAAATAACTGGTAATAGTAATATGTGTGCGCTATATAAATAACTGGTAATAATAATATGTGTGCGCTATATAAATAACTGGTAATAATAATATGTGTGCGCTATATAAATAACTGGTAATAATAATATGTGTGCGCTATATAAATAACTGGTAATAATAATATGTGTGCGCTATATAAATAACTGGTAATAATAATATGTGTGCGCTATATAAATAACTGGTAATAGTAATATGTGTGCGCTATATAAATAACTGGTAATAGTAATATGTGTGCGCTATATAAATAACTGGTAATAGTAATATGTGTGCGCTATATAAATAACTGGTAATAATAATATGTGTGCGCTATATAAATAACTGGTAATAATAATATGTGTGCGCTATATAAATAACTGGTAATAATAATATGTGTGCGCTATATAAATAACTGGTAATAATAATATGTGTGCGCTATATAAATAACTGGTAATAATAATATGTGTGCGCTATATAAATAACTGGTAATAATAATATGTGTGCGCTATATAAATAACTGGTAATAATAATATGTGTGCGCTATATAAATAACTGGTAATAACAATATGTGTGCGCTATATAAATAACTGGTAATAATAATATGTGTGCGCTATATAAATAACTGGTAATAATAATATGTGTGCGCTATATAAATAACTGGTAATAATAATATGTGAAAATCTCTGAGAAAAAAAAATGCCAAAAGCGCTGGTGTAAAATCTCTTTATGGGACCATTTATGTAATACAAGGAAAACATACAATGGATAAAACACACAGCTCTTGTCTGAAGTAAACAGATTGGCACAGAATGGGGGGGGGGAGGCAGCTTCCATTGCAGACAGTCCATATTTAAGGGCAAATATAATAACCAAATGGATTTCCATCCGTGTTTAAGCTTAACTGGAAGCAGCAACATTCTCACATATTAGGGGAAAGTGACCCAGTTTTATAGTGTGTACTTTACATTAATAATGGCAATTTATAATGAAAAAACAGATTTGAAAAAAAAAAAAATTATTATTCCTTGAAAGTAATCAGGAATATAGGGGCTGATTCCGTGATGAACGTAATAGAGGGACCCCTGAGGAAGGCACAAGCCGATACATGTTGGGAACTACACACCGATCACTCCGATCCCATCAGAGACTCATCATCATAGCGGAGTCCCACTCCTTAGTCTCCTCGCGGCGACGAGTCGAGCCGCCGTGCAGTGTCTGCTGAGCCCAGGAGTTGCACAATCTCGCGAGAGTGCACACACCCGGAAGTCTCGCAGATCGCCGGTGGGGACACAGCTCACCAGCAGCGCGTCCTGACACGCGCTGCTCTACACAGCGGAGCCAAGGACTGGAGGACCACAGACGGGAGAAGAGGACTTCACTAACCCCGGAGGTGAAGAGACAAGCACGTCGAGGGTAAGTTTTGTGCACCTGGGGGATACGGGACGCCGCCCCGCCAGACACAAACTTGGATACCCCGCGTTTAGGACTTCGATTGACTCACAGCTACACCTTCCTGGTACACTACCCTAGGTAGTATCACTGACTGCCCTGTATCCCAGTTGATACATACCCCCACCATCCTACATATACCCTGCCCCGAATTCCAGTTCCTATACTGAGATTCATTGCCATCTTACATATACCCTGCCCCGAATCCAGTTCCCCCACTGAGATTCATCACTCTGCAATAAGTTATACATGTAAGGGGCATTGCGACCCCCTATCATATTAATTAATAAAATAATCCCTTTTTACATTTTCATCTACTGTGTCAGTTTTACGTATTACACCAAGTGTAGCGCCGACCTCTAAACCACAATTGTTTATCCTATAAAATTTGGGGTGGGTATCCCCAGAGAGGTCCGCAGCAAGCACTGCAACATATACAGCCACATAACTATCCTAGCGCAGGTCTCCACCATTTCCTTGGTAATAGAGGGACTGATTCAGTGATGTACAGGAATATATAGGCTGATTCAGTGTTGTACAGTAATATAGCAGCTAATTCAGTGATGTACGGTAATATAGGGGCTGATTCAGTGATATACGGTAATATAGGGGCTGATTCAGTGATGTACGGTAATTTAGGGGCTGATTCAGTGATGTACGGTAATATAGGGGCTGATTCAGTGATGTACGGTAATTTAGGGGCTGATTCAGTGATGTACGGTAATATAGGGGCTGATTCAGTGATGTACGGTAATATAGGGGCTGATTCAGTGATATACGGTAATATAGGGGCTGATTCAGTGATGTACGGTAATTTAGGGGCTGATTCAGTGATGTACAGTAATTTAGGGGCTGATTCAGTGATGTACGGTAATATAGGGGCTGATTCAGTGATGTACGGTAATATAGGGGCTGATTCAGTGATGTATGGGAATATAGGGGCTGATTCACTGATGTACGGTAATATAGGGACTGATTCAGTGATGTACGGTAATATAGGGTCTGATTCAGTGATGTACGGTAATATAGGGTCTGATTCAGTGATGTACGGTAATATAGGGGCTGATTCAGTGATGTACAGTAATATAGGGGCTGATTCAGTGATGTACGGTAATATAGGGGCTGATTCAGTGATGTACGGTAATATAGGGGCTGATTCAGTGATGTACGGTAATATAGGGGCTGATTCAGTGATGTACGGTAATATAGGGGCTGATTCAGTGATGTATGGTAATATAGGGGCTGATTCAGTGATGTACGGTTATATATGGACTGATTCAGTGATGTACGGTAATATAGGGGCTGATTCAGTGATGTACGGTAATATAGGGGCTGATTTAGTGATGTACGGTAATATAGGGGCTGATTCAGTGATGTACGGTAATATAGGGCTGATTCAGTGATGTAAGGTAATATAGGGGCTGATTCAGTGATGTACGGTAATATAGGGGCTGATTCAGTGATGTACGGTAATATAGGGGCTGATTCAGTGATGTACGGTAATATAGGGGCTGATTCAGTGATGTACAGGAATATAGGGCTGATTCAGTGATGTACAGTAATATAGGGGCTGATTCAGTGATGTACGGTAATATATGGACTGATTCAGTGATGTACGGTAATATAGGGTCTGATTCAGTGATGTACGGTAATATAGGGTCTGATTCAGTGATGTACGGTAATATAGGGCTGATTCAGTGATGTACGGTAATATAGGGGCTGAATCAGTGATGTACGGTAATATAGGGGCTGATTCAGTGATGTATGGTAATATAGGGTCTGATTCAGTGATGTACGGTAATATAGGGCTGATTCAGTGATGTACGGTAATATAGGGGCTGATTCAGTGATGTACAGTAATATAGGGGCTGATTCAGTGATGTACGGTAATATAGGGGCTGATTCAGTGATGTACGGGAATATAGGGGCTGATTCAGTGATGTACGGGAATATAGGGGCTGATTCAGTGATGTACGGGAATATAGGGGCTGATTCAGTGATGTACGGTAATATAGGGGCTGATTCAGTGATGTACGGTAATATAGGGGCTGATTCAGTGATGTACGGTGTGACGATTAATCGCAAGAATAATCACTAGAAATTATATTTTGTGAACTATGCAGGCGATGTACCTTAATTGAACTGTGGGCCTGATTCAGACCCGCTCGCGAGCGCTCGCAAGCGGGTCGATGGTGCCCTAGTGCGCATGCGCACGACGAAGGCTGCTCCGTCGTGCGCATGCGCAAGACCTGGCTAGCGACGGGTAAGCCGTCGCTCTGGGTCTCGCACCAAAGGGGACGTGCTGTCGATGGTGAGTGACAGCATGCCCCCTTTGGTGGGCGTGCCTGGGGCGTGGCTGCCAGATGGAGGTGTTCCCATGGGAACGCCTACCGTCTGGGTCCGGCCCCACTGACATCACTAGTGATGTCAGTGGGAGTGATTTTGGCTCTGATAGAGCCAAAATCACTCCAGGGCTTGCAGTCACCGAGACCCTACCGCAGGGTCTCGTCGCAAGCCCGATGGTCGCGATGGTCTTGACCATCGCAACCATCTTTTTGGCCGCTCGCATATGCTGTGGGTGGTCATCCACAGCTGTGCGAGCGGCCAGGAGGCTGCTCCAAGTTTAGGTAGGATGGCCCTGATTCAGAGCGAGCGCTCTGGTCAGAGCGTCCAACCAATCAGATTCCAGGTATTATCTTCTAGAACGTGCTAGATAAATGAGAAGTAGAATCTGATTGGTTGCTATGGGCAACATCACTTCTTAAATAGAACTCCCATCTTAGTAAATGTATCCCTTATAGTCTGTATACAAATGGATGTGAGGTCATGTGTGAACAACTAGCCCTCTCCCTTTTTATGACCCCTGAAGCCAGTGTCATGGATCGAAAGTCCTAAAAACTAGACCTATTTTTACTTTAGTGTTACTTCTAAAGACTCTTGTTATGCTATAGAGGCTGAGATAAGGATTCTGGTATTTACTATAGGATAGGTCTTGAAGGGGGAACTTGAAGAGTGAGTTATATCATCACTTATCTTTAAAGCAGGGACCCTGTTAGTTTGGCCAGGTAACCCTGTATTGGAAACCTATTAATCTCAAACCCTGCTGACTTGATTGGGAGAGTATGAACAAAGAATTAGGGATGTATAAAAAGGAATACCATCCAGCATTCAATGTCCACTCCTTGGGGTTCAGACAGTCAGGTCTGGGAGTGGATATTCCTGTGGGTGAGATCCCCCCCCCCATCACCAGTGCTAAGAACTTTATTGTGAGTTGTCTTAGGGACTCTGAGTTTTCACTCTTAGTTTTTTTGAAAATATTTGCATTATAATCTGTCATTTTATTAATATTTTTGTAACTAAGCCTTGAAAATATTTTTTGGATTACACACATTTAATCTAGCATATTCTCCGTGATTCTTCTTGAACTTGCGTGCCTGGATAGGCCCATGCTACATTTTTGGGTCATTTGTATGTGATTTATTATTATTAATCTTTTGGGAGATCGCAGACCTTCAGAGAACCGTCTGCATGGTGGCAGAAGAACCAGGTATTTTGATAAGTAACCGCAGTGCGCCAGTGTCACAACACGAGATGTGCGCTGACCCTTGTGTTTTGATTTTGGTTCTGGATCGGATTTTGGATTTTTTTCCTTGGTGTTTTTGTTGTCGTGTTTTGGTTTTGGATCTGGATTTTACATGTTCCTTCCTCCCTTACATCTTCCTTCCTCACTTACATCTTCTCAGCTACCTTACATCTTCTCAGCTACCTTACATCTTCCCTCCTCCCTTACATCTTCCCTCCTCCCTTACATCTTCTCAGCTACCTTACATCTTCTCAGCTACCTTACATCTTCTCAGCTACCTTACATCTTTCCAGCTCCTTTACATCTGCCCTTCTCCCTTACATCTCCCTCCTCACTTACATCTTCCCTTTCCCTTACATCTTCCCTCCTCCCTAACATATTTCCTCCTCCCTTTCATCTTCCCAGATCCCTTACATCTCTCCAGCTCAAGTACATATTCCCTCCTACCTTACGTCTTTGCTCATCCCTTACATATTCCCTTCTCCCTTATATCTTCCCTTCTCCACTACATTTTCCCTTCACCCTTACATCTTTTTGTCACACTTACATCTTCCCTCCTTCGTTAAATTTTCCCTCCTCCCTTACATCTTCCCTCCTCCCTTACATCTTCCCTACTCCCTTACATCTTTCCCTGCTCCCTTACATCTTCCCTCCTCCCTAACAACTTCCCTCCTCCCTTACACCATCCCTCCTCCCTTATACCATCCCTCCTCCCTTACAACTTCCCTCCTCCCTTACAACTTCCCTCTTCCCTTACAACTTCCCTCCTCCCTTACATCTTCTCTCCCCCCTTACATTTTCTCTCCTCCCTTACACCATCCCTCCTCCCTTACACCATCCCTCCTCCCTTACATCTTTCCTCTTCCCTTACATCTTCTTAGCTACCTTACATCTTCCCTACTTCATTACTTCTTCCCTCTTCCCTTTCATCTTGCCTCCTCCCAAACATCTTCCCTCCTCCCAAACATCTTCCCTTCCCTCCTCCCTTACATCTTGTCAGCTACCTTACATCTTCCCTCCTCCCTTACATTTTTCCTCCTCCCTTAAATTTTCCCTCCTCTATTACATCTTCTCAGCTCCCTTACATCTTCCCTCCTCCCTTACATCTTCCCTCCTCCCTTACATCTTCCCTCCTCCCTTACATCTTCTCAGCTACCTTACATCTTCTCAGCTACCTTACATCTTCTCAGCTACCTTACATCTTTCCAGCTCCTTTACATCTGCCCTTCTCCCTTACATCTCCCTCCTCACTTACATCTTCCCTCTTCCCTTACATCTTCCCTCCTCCCTAACATATTTCCTCCTCCCTTTCATCTTCCCAGATCCCTTACATCTCTCCAGCTCAAGTACATATTCCCTCCTACCTTACGTCTTTGCTCATCCCTTACATATTCCCTTCTCCCTTATATCTTCCCTTCTCCACTACATTTTCCCTTCACCCTTACATCTTTTTGGCACACTTACATCTTCCCTCCTTCGTTAAATTTTCCCTCCTCCCTTACATCTTCCCTCCTCCCTTACATCTTCCCTACTCCCTTACATCTTTCCCTGCTCCCTTACATCTTCCCTCCTCCCTAACAACTTCCCTCCTCCCTTACACCATCCCTCCTCCCTTATACCATCCCTCCTCCCTTATACCATCCCTCCTCCCTTACAACTTCCCTCCTCCCTTACAACTTCCCTCTTCCCTTACAACTTCCCTCCTCCCTTACATCTTCTCTCCCCCCTTACATCTTCTCTCCTCCCTTACACCATCCCTCCTCCCTTACACCATCCCTCCTCCCTTACATCTTTCCTCTTCCCTTACATCTTCTCAGCTCCCTTACATCTTCCCTCCTCCCTTACATCTTCCCTCCTCCCTTACATCTTCTCAGCTACCTTACATCTTCTCAGCTACCTTACATCTTCTCAGCTACCTTACATCTTCTCAGCTACCTTACATCTTTCCAGCTCCTTTACATCTGCCCTTCTCCCTTACATCTCCCTCCTCACTTACATCTTCCCTCTTCCCTTACATCTTCCCTTCTCCCATATATCTTCTGTCCTACCTTAAATCTCTCGTCCCTTACATCTTTACTCCTCCCTTTTATATTTCCTCCTCCCTTTCATCTTGTCAGCTCCTTTACATCTTCCCTCCTCCCTTCCATGTTCTCAGCTCTCTTACATCTTTCTATTTCTGTTACATCTTCTCAGCTCTCTTCCATTTTCCCTCCTCCCTTCCATCTTCCCTTCTCCCTTACATCTTCCCTTCTCCCTTACATCTTTCCAGCTCCCTTACATCTTTCCAGCTCCCTTACATCTTCCCTACTACCTTACTTATTCGTTACTACCTTACATCTTCTCAGCTCGCTTACTTTTTCCCTGCTCCCTTACATTTTCCCTGCTCCTTTACATCTTTCCTACTCCCTTACATCTTCTTACGTCCCTTACATTTTCTTACCTCCTCCCTTACATCTTCCCTCCTCACTAACCTCTTCCCTCCTCACTAACCTCTTCCCTCCTCACTAACACGTTCCCTCCTCTCTTACATTTTCCCTCCTCCCTTACATCTTTCCAGCTCAATTACATCTTCCCTCCTCCCTTACATCTTCCCTCCTCCTTTACATCTTCCCTCCTCCCTTACATCTTCCCTCCTCCTTTACATCTTCCCTCCTCCTTTACATCTTCCCTCCTCCTTTACATCTTCCCTCCTCCCTTTCATCTTCCCTCCTCCCTTTCATCTTCCCTGCTCCCTTCCATCCTCCCTGCTCCCTTCCATCTTCCCTGCTCCCTTCCATCTTCCCTGCTCCCTTCCATTTTCCCTGCTCCCTTCCATCTTCCCTGCTCCCTTCCATCGTCTCTGCTCCCTTCCATCGTCTCTGCTCCCTTCCATCGTCTCTGCTCCCTTCCATCTTCCCTGCTCCCTTCCATCGTCTCTGCTCCCTTCCATCGTCTCTGCTCCCTTCCATCTTCCCTGCTCCCTACCATCTTCCCTGCTCCCTTCCATCGCTCTGCTCCCTTCCATCGTCTCTGCTCCCTTCCATCGTCTCTGCTCCCTTCCTTCATCTCTGCTCCCTTCCATCCTCTCTGCTCCCTTACATCTTCCCTGCTCCCTTACATCTTACCTGCCATGTGAAGCCATGAACAGTTGTGATCTTATTTACATCTAAAAATCATGTAGGAAGTTATTTAAGACAGGTTTATTTTTCTTCCCAAGACATTGATTTTTGAGATACATCAGGAGATGGAGTACAAAACAAGTATTATGTAAACCCATCTACATTTGCTAACCAGTCTTATCCTATGGAATTATTAAATAACCGATCCCTCTGTAGCATTAAAATAATATTCAAAAAAGCAACTCTGGGCCTTTTAGGGATCTTCTACTTTTGGATAATCTTGGTGTTGAAGTCTAAGCATCTACTGAATTAGTACAAGACAAGATATCCCTGAAATACTGTCTGTTACATAGCCAATAAGTGGATTTTTCCTTCATATCTTCATTCACATATACATTGGAACAAGTCGTTGTTCGGAGACCCCAGTTTGCTCAGAGAATTTTGGTGTCTAGTAGCCATTCCTTAGCATGCTTGTAGAGGGCAATTTGGCTGTATGGTGTTATGCCCAGGTTCTGTAAAGCTATAGATGGTGGCATGCCAGACCTATTTCTTCAATGTAGACTCTAGATACAGTAATTGCTAATAAAATAAAAAATTCTGCCTCTGTTTCAGCAACCACGGAATTAACATTGTGCCATGTCCCCAAATATAAATCCACAGCAAGTGTAGTGGTTGGTATCCCTACTTTAATGAACATATAAAAGTGCAGCAGAGGAAGAAGTGCCTTAAGTCACCCAGCAAAGTGAAGCCTGTGGATTGAGGAGTGTTGTCTGCAGGCTGGGGAGCTGGATATATGGTATCAGCCCGAAAATATTTTTCACATTATGGAGTATTTGGATGAGGAGGACCAGCTTGGAACTAGAATATAGGGTGATATCAGACCACGTCTGCTTTCATAGGGGGATGGGTGATTGGGTATGCTTCTGATCTGGGGGGGTAAGAGGAATAAAGGGGAGCATAGATGTTGGTGTCACTCCCTGCTTATTCCTCAATTATGCTGCCTCTGGCCCCCACTGTGAGGAACCAAATTTTGCCACACTCTGCCCTTTTGGGGTGAAAGAAGGAGGCTGCGATAGTCCTTTAAAAAGTAGTGTAGAAACAATATACATACACAATCCCTGTGCCACTGGGGGTGGGTCTTGCTCATTGTTGGGGTTCCCTATGCATTTTGATTGTCCCATTACCTTGGTGGGTGAGTCGGTTCTTCTCCATGGATGTGCTAGGTAAAGGCTAACGGTTACCTGCCATTCTTGCAAGTTGGATAAGCTGGGCTAATTCAATGGCTCTGGTCCTTTCCCTCCTGACTCTGGACAGTCAGGTTCTGTGGCCACAGGGGCATCCCCATAAATGGCTGGGACTTCACTCACCCCTTGCAGATGTTCCACACTTGTAAGTGCCTCTGGCTGTATTTTATCCTTTGCTGCATGCTTGCTCTTAGATTGTTTTCTATTTTAATTCTGTAGCTGCATTGCTTCTTTCTGGCAACTAGATTTCCAAACAGCTGCTGCTGACCTCTTCCCCCCCCCCCGTGTTGTGCTGGGCTGTATATCCCCTGCTCTTCATCCTGCAGATCCCTTCTTCTACTGCTTCCTTGCAAGTGACCATGCCTCTACCCTGCCCCATGTTTTAACCCATCCTAGCCTGTCCTGACCCTGCCACCACTTACTGGCTAGATAACCCAGGAGATGGCCCAAGTGCTAAAAGAAAAATGGGTATACCTACCCTCCTCCCCCCCTCTTTCTTCCCACCACTGGCCTGCATGTCACCTAGCACTCTTCCTCCATATCTGCCTCCGGCACCAACTCTGAGGCAATTCCTCTCCCAATAGAACTGATTGCCCCAAAGACTCCTCCATACCATTTTCCCCTCTTCCCATATGCGGGAATAGATGGCAAGGAAATGGTAGATTACTGTGATGTCCCTGAGAGTATTCAGACTTTTATTTAATGCAAGAAAATGATGTTCCATAGGAAATTGTTATGGGAAAAGAGCGCAGATGCACTACGGTATTTGTATGACTTCAGCAAGAAGGACAGTTGCAGACTATGCATCAGAGACTGTGATTGTTAAAGCAAATTATGTGCAAATGACTGAGGAGAAGAAAGTAAATTGTGATGACTACCCATGGTTGAAACTGCCAGCTGGCCAGGATGTCACTCTCCAAGGGAGCCATTTGACATGGTTGGAATGCAGGTCAGGCAGCAGGGAAGGTTCTTCACAGATTACCCCAGTTTTGCCTTTTGCTCTAAGCTCTAGGTTCCATTAAGGAGCCTCCATGATGTTCTGGCCTAAAAGTGGAGCACATATGACATCATGACGTTCTGATGTCATGAAGCAGCGGAGTTAAGGTTTTAGTTGGTCAAGTTTTTCACTTTGCCAGGGGCGCCCGGATTCCTAGACATGGTGAAGGTGGTGTGAGTGGCATAGTAGACATTGTGGAAAGTTAGCCGAGTATGACAAAGGGGTTTGGTATTTTGGTTCACAATGTGGCTGTTTTCCCAGAGAAAAGTGCTTTACAGGACTGTAAATGACTCCTAGAATAAAGATAATTATTTGGATGTGGCTGAGATCGCTGGGTAATGATTATAGGAAAGGAGGATACCTCAATCATATAAGAGGGTGGTTCACAATCTTCCTAAAATGTTTGTAAAAAGTAGGCAAGTGTGGCATGCATGTACATTGGGCAAGCCACGTCTGTGAGCAGGACGGGATCATACCAGAACCACAGACCTGGCAATAGTCATTCCATGCATTGCAAGCTAAACTTATTTCTAATTGTGATACTGTATGTGGCCATAAGAAATTATATTTAATGGGGGAACTATCACAATATTGTTAAATCAGCGCCTAAGCATCAAAGGTATCCAGAAATTAAATGGTTACATCTATTAAAAAGTGATTTATTCCCTAAAAATATATGTAATACCATAGTTGTAATACCATTGAGGCTATTGACACTGTTGCTTTTTCCTCTCTGCTGGACTCTCTTCTCTCCCCTATCCCTTCTCTCTCCTGTCCTGAACAAGCTACTTCCCTGTACAATGCCTCCCTTACTTCTGCTCTTGACTCTGTTCCTCCAGCAACAACTACTCCCCCTCGCAGATCCACACCACAACCCTGGCATTCCAAATGCACCAGGTACCAGCAAAAGTGTTCAAGAATTGATGAGTGCCAGTGGAGGAAATAGCGCTCTATGGCTGACTTCCTCCATTTCATATTTATTCTCATATCCTACAGTGCTGCCCTGTCCCTCTCCAAACAATCATATTTCAAGAACCTCATCTCCTCCCAGTCTGCAAACCCCCGGCGTCTCTTTGCAACTTTCAACTCCCTTCTCTGCCCTTCCCCCTCCTCGCCTCCCCTCCTCACTCTCTGCCCTTAACTTTGCCACCTACTTTACATCTAAAATTGACTACATATGTGAGGACATCTTATCCCATCAGACCCTCAGCACTCCTGCCCCTCCTTTCCCTGACCACCCCTCCCCTTCTGTCTCACCAACTCTGACATCCTACTCCCCTGTTTCTGGAGAGGAAGTCATGGCCCTCATCCATTCCTCCCCTCCTTCCACCTCCCCCCTTGACCCTATCCCTTCCCATATCCTCTGTTACCTGTCTCCCTCTGCCTGTTCCCATCTTGCCCACCTCCTCAATCTCTCCCTATCATCTGGCACTGTCCCTTATTAATTCAAACATGCCCTTGTCTCCCCCATTCTTAAAAACCTACCCTGGATCGTAACATACTCTCCAACTACCGACCCATCTCTCACCTCCCTTTTGCTTCCAAACTCCTTGAACGTATTGTTTACAACCGCCTTACCACCTTCCTTTCCTCCCACTCCCTCGACTCATTTTAATCTGGCTTCTGTTCTCTCCACTCCACAAAAGTAAGCAATGAACTCCTTGCTGCCAAATCCAAGGGCCACTACTCTCTGCTCATTCTCCTTGACCTCTCTGCTGCATTTGACACTGTAGACCACCCTATCCTCCTGCAAAACCTTCACTCTCTTGGTTTCCATGGCATTGCCCTCTCCTGGCTGTCCTCCTACCTCTCTGATCGTTCCTTCTCTGTCTCCTCTCAGGACTCCTCTTCCCCCCCACTAACAGTAGGAGTTCCCCAAGGTTCTGTTCTTGGACCTCTCCTTTTCTCCCTATATACATCCTCTCTAGGTGAACTCATTAACTCTTTTGACCTCCAATATCATCTCTATGCTGATGATACTCAAATTTACCTTTCCACCCCTGACCTCTCCTCCTTGCTTCTTACCCGTATCTCCAACTGTCTCTCTGCGATCTCTTCATGGATGTCCCAGCGCTTTCTTAAACTTAACATGTCTAAGACTGAGCTGATCATCTTCCTACCCTCTTCCACTACCTTACTTCCCACAATTTCTTTATCTATTGATGGCACAACTATCTCCACTATCCCCAAAGTGCGCTGTATTGGAGTTATTCTAGACTCCTCCCTCTCCTTTAAACCATACATTCAGCACCTCTCGCAGTCCTGCCACTTCCTCCTAAAAAATATTTCCAGGATTAGACCCTTCCTCACCCAGGATGCCACTAAAACCATCATCCACTCACTGGTCATCTCCAGATTGGACTACTGTAACCTTCTCCTAGCTGGCCTCCCAGTCTACCACCTGTCTCCGCTACAATCGGTCCTCAATGCTGCTGCTTGGCTCATCTTCCTCTCCAGATGTTCTACATCTGCCTCCCCTCTACTTCAAGCCCTACACTGGCTCCCCTTCCCCTTCAGATGCTAATTCAAGGTTCTTACACTCTCCTACAAAGCCCTCACTAAATCCTCTCCCACATACATTTCTGACCTTCTCTCCCTTCACACTCCCGCCCGTCCACTTCGCTCAACAAATGCATGCCACCTCTCATGCCAACTGATTACTTCCTCCCACTTCCGCCTCCAAGATTTTGCCCATGCTGCTCCCCACCTTTGGAACTCTCTCCCTATCAGACTCTCCACCTCACTGCATATCTTCAAACGGGCTCTCAAGACCCACTACTTTATCAAGGCCTTCCAGCTCTCATCCTAACCCACATAATACTCTCTCCTCCCTGTCTTCCCCTTCTGTGTCACGCCTCTCTGTCTGCTCCTCCCCTTCCGTGTCACGCCTGTCTGTCTGCTCCTCCCCTTCTGTGTCACGCCTGTCTGTCTGCCCCTTCCCTTCTGTGTCACGCCTGTCTGTCTGCCCCTCCCCTTTAGAATGTAAGCTCTCACGAGCAGGGATCTTTTCCCTCATGCGCTTCTCCTTATACTTTCTTCTACTGTAACGCGTCTCTGCCAACTCCCTGCTGCTTATTGTGAGTGTTTTAATCACTATTGCAGCAATGTGTATATAATGTCCTTCACTGTACTGTTAGTTACTCGTTTTTTTTTTTGTTTTTTTGTTCACTTATTAGTTTTATCTACTATGTAAGGCGCTGTGGAAGACTTGTGGCACCATATATATAAAGGATAATAATAATAATAATAATAATAATAGTAAATTTTAATCTATTTTAATTCATTTGTTAAACCTTTAAATCTAACTGGAATATTCTGTTACATTTTAGGCATGATTGTCAGTTTAAACATATATTGCATTCACCGGAACCCTGCAATCTGGACAGATCCTGAGGTAAAGTTATCCCTGTTTGTTTGTGTATTGTGAGGGAATATGCCCAGCAGGCATGCCAAACGTGCGGCCCAAATACATATAAGCGCAGATCGGGCAGTGTTTACTGTATTCAAAACTGGTTACACTGGTCTGTGAAGCGATCAGAGACTAAAGAAACCTCTGATCACTTCAGAGGCCAGTGTTCCCAGTGTTGCAGTGCGTGGGTGACATCACCTGCGATGAGAGAAGCCTGCGCCTGCTGGTCTGGATCTAGTTAGATCCACTCAGCAACAGCGTCTGTGCGGGAGAACTGATGGTGTGGACTGGAGCGGTGCCTAGTGGCCAGCATGGAGAGGTAAGTACTGCACAGGGGAGTAAGGCCTGTTCTACACTGGGAGGGTACACACCATAAAGGGCACTACTAGGGGCATTCTAGGGGGCACAACATAAGGGGCACTACTAGAGACATTACTGGGGGCACTACTAGGGGCATTACTTGGGGCACTGCATAAGGGGCACAACTAGGGGTGCTACTGGGGGCACATTAGGGGCACTACTAGGGGTGTTACTGGGGGCACTGCATAAGGGACACAACTAGGGGCATTACCGAAAACATTGCATAAGCGGCACTACTGGGGGCAGTGCATAATGGGCACCACTAGGGTCATTACTGAAGACACTGCATAAGCGGCACTACTGGGGGCACTGCATAATGGGCACCACTAGGGTCATTACTGAAGACACTGCATAAGGGGCACTACAGGGGGCACTGCATAATTTGCACAACTACAATGGCATTGCGTATGGGGTTCTAGTTAGGAGGAAGAATTGCATAATGGGCACAGCTACAGTGGCATTGCATAAGGGGCTCTAATACAGGGGTCATTGCATAATGGACACAACTTCAGGGGGAATTGCATATGGGACACTACTACAGGGGGCACTGCATTGGTTATTATTAATAATAAACATTTTAAAATACATTTAAGACTTTTTTTTTTTTGCAGCCCACACACTCTTAGGGCTAAATTTACTAAGCTGAGAGTTTGGGAAAGTTAGTAATCTCTGCAGAGTTTGGGCATTTTTTCCCATTCTCAAATTTACTAATGTCAAACTCAGGAGAGAAATCTCCTTTGCTACGGAAAAATACTGGAGAGCTGGCAAACCCTCCTCAATTCACCATCGGCAAAACTCGAGAACCTTCTCACTGGTGAAGATAGGATTCTGGAATGTACCAAGCAGAGAGTTTGTAAACTTTTATGAGATGGGAAAACTCTCCTGTAAAAACTCGTGAAAAAAATACACCTGCCTGTGATCTGAGAGTTTGGAAGAAACATACACAGATTGCTGTGATCCATGTATGTTTCTCCCTGTAAATATAGAAAATTAATTTAAATATCCAAAAACAAATGACATAGGGTCCCCCCCTAAAGCTTTACCAGCCCCAGGCTTTCCAGCCTGTCTTGGTTTCTAAGATTATGGGGAACAAAATGTGTAGGGTTCCCCCATAATTTAGAAACCAACACCAGGCTGCAGGTCCAGTCCTGATTTTAAAAATAGAGGGGAAAATTTGCATAGGGTCCCCCCTATATTTAAAACCAGCACCAGACCCAAAATGGCTGGGCTGTTATGCCACAGCCCGGAGACCCTTTCACCAGGGCTCTGGGTCCAAAGCATTATCAGCCTAAGCCGGTCAGGCCAAGCCGGGGATCTCCAGGGGAGGTGGGGACCTCCCCAAAAAAGGGGTCCCCCCTCTCCCTTAACCCCAGGCTTGGTCTCAGCCCGCAGCTCTTCCCCGCACCCCTGGAGCATTGGGTACAGGGGTAATAAAGTAGTTTAAAATAAGTAAACTATTGTATTTTACAGTGGGACTACAGGTGCCAGCATGCTGCCCTTTGGCACTTTTGGAACTACAAGTGTCAGCAGATGGGTGGCACCTATACCCGCACTGTAAAACAAATAGTTAAAGAAAGACAGACAAAAAACCACACTGTTACAAGTATAACTTTGTTACATACACTTACCCATTCAACATACTTACCTATTCCAGATGTTTCTGTCCCCTTCTCCAGTAGAATCCAGATTGACTGGCCCTGCAAAAAAGATTTCATACTCCCCTATATCCCGGTGCTGGTCTCCGCAGTAATTTATGGACTTTGTAAAACAAAAAACCATCTTGCAGATCCATACACCGGGTATCAATATGTGTGTTTCCACACATACTGATATCTCCCGAATGCCAGCTAATAGGACTGCATGGGGTTTGCATGTCCAGCCAGCCAATCAGCGGCCACGCTGACTGTAGAGCTTTATTACCCCCATATCCAATGCTCCAGGGGTGCAGGAAAGAGCCCCGGGCTTCAGACCAAGCCTTGGGTTAAGGGAGAGGAAGGACCCCTTTTTTGGGGCATCCCCAACTTCCCTGAGATCCCCGGCTTGGCCTGACCGGCTTGGGCTGATAATGCTTTGGATCCAGAACCCCGGTGAAAGGGTCTCCGGGCTGTGGCATAACAGCCCGGCCGTTTTGGGTCTGGTGCTGGTTTTAAATATAGGGGGGCCTTATGCATTTTTTTCCCCACTATATTTAAAATCAGGACAGGACCTGCAGCCTGGTGTTGGTTTCTAAATTATGGGGGAACCGTACACCTTTTTTTTTCCCCGTAATCTTAGAAACCAAGACAGGCTGGAAAGCCTGGGGCTGGTTAAGCTTTAGGGGGGGGGGGCTATGTCATTTTTTTTTTTACCCTTTTATTTATAGGTACAACGCAAGCAGCTTACACATATCTCACTGATATATCTCACTGATATGTGCAGGCTGCTTGCTCGGGTCAGTTTTGCAGGGAGAAGATGCTGCAATCTCGGGTGAGTCATCTCCTGCAAAACCTGCTACTCGGGGGAGAAATCTCGTTCTGCGTCACCATCGGCCATCTCTCTCTCAGCTAAGCTCACTTCATGGTAAATTTGCGAGTCTCAGGAGCTTCAAATCACCCGGGCTTAGGTGAAGCTAATCCAGTTAAAAAAAAGCAAACTCTCCCAGACTCGATTCTTAGTAAATTTACCCCTGAGACTTTGAATTTTAGGCCCTGTTGGTATTTTAAGTTTGACATGCCTTGCTCTAACATATTCTGGCTAGTTTATTACATTGTGCTACATATATAGTGTGACCCCACTGACGGTGACACATTGTGCTACATATATAGTGTGACCCCACTGACGGTGACACATTGTGCTACATATATAGTGTGACCCCACTGACTGTGACACATTGTGCTACATATATAGTGTGACCCCACTGACTGTGACACATTGTGCTACATATATAGTGTGACCCCACTGACTGTGACACATTGTGCTACATATATAGTGTGACCCCACTGACTGTGACACATTGTGCTACATATATAGTGTGACCCCACTGACTGTGACACATTGTGCTACATATGTAGTGTGACCCCACTGACTGTGACACATTGTGCTACATATATAGTGTGACCTCACTGACTGTGATACATTGTGCTACATATATAGTGTGACCTCACTGACTGTGACACATTGTGCTACATATGTAGTGTGACCCCTCTGACTGTGACACATTGTGCTACATATATAGTGTGACCTCACTGACTGTGACACATTGTGCTACATATATAGTGTGACCTCACTGACTGTGACACATTGTGCTACATATATAGTGTGACCTCACTGACTGTGACACATTGTGCTACATATATAGTGTGACCCCACTGACTGTGACACATTGTGCTACATATATAGTGTGACCCCACTGACTGTGACACATTCTGCTACATATGTAGTGTGACCCCACTGACTGTGACACATTGTGCTACATATGTAGTGTGACCCCACTGACTGTGACACATTCTGCTACATATGTAGTGTGACCCCACTGACTGTGACACATTGTGCTACATATATAGTGTGACCCCACTGACTGTGACACATTCTGCTACATATATAGTGTGACCCCACTGACTGTGACACATTGTGCTACATATATAGTGTGACCCCACTGACTGTGACACATTGTGCTACATATGTAGTGTGACCTCACTGACTGTGACACATTGTGCTACATATATAGTGTGACCTCACTGACTGTGACACATTGTGCTACATATATAGTGTGACCTCACTGACGGTGACACATTGTGCTACATATATAGTGTGACCTCACTGACTGTGACACATTGTGCTACATATATAGTGTGACCCCACTGACGGTGACACATTCTGCTACATATATAGTGTGACCCCACTGACGGTGACACATTGTGCTACATATATAGTGTGACCCCACTGACTGTGACACATTGTGCTACATATATAGTGTGACCTCACTGACGGTGACACATTGTGCTACATATATAGTGTGACCCCACTGACGGTGACACATTGTGCTACATATATAGTGTGACCTCACTGACGGTGACACATTGTGCTACATATATAGTGTGACCTCACTGACGGTGACACATTGTGCTACATATATAGTGTGACCCCACTGACTGTGATACATTGTGCTACATATATAGTGTGACCCCACTGACTGTGACACATTGTGCTACATATATAGTGTGACCCCACTGACTGTGACACATTGTGCTACATATATAGTGTGATCCCACTGACTGTGACACATTGTGCTACATATATAGTGTGACCCCTCTGACTGTGACACATTGTGCTACATATATAGTGTGACCCCACTGACTGTGACACATTGTGCTACATATATAGTGTGACCTCACTGACTGTGACACATTGTGCTACATATATAGTGTGACCCCACTGACTGTGACACATTGTGCTACATATATAGTGTGACCCCACTGACTGTGACACATTGTGCTACATATATAGTGTGACCCCACTGACTGTGACACATTGTGCTACATATATAGTGTGACCCCACTGACTGTGACACATTGTGCTACATATATAGTGTGACCCCACTGACTGTGACACATTGTGCTACATATATAGTGTGACCTCACTGACTGTGATACATTGTGCTACATATATAGTGTGACCCCACTGACTGTGACACATTGTGCTACATATATAGTGTGACCTCACTGACTGTGACACATTGTGCTACATATATAGTGTGACCCCACTGACTGTGATACATTGTGCTACATATATAGTGTGACCTCACTGACGGTGATACATTGTGCTACATATATAGTGTGACCCCACTGACTGTGATACATTGTGCTACATATATAGTGTGACCCCACTGACGGTGACACATTGTGCTACATATATAGTGTGACCCCACTGACTGTGATACATTGTGCTACATATATAGTGTGATCCCACTGACTGTGACACATTGTGCTACATATATAGTGTGACCCCTCTGACTGTGACACATTGTGCTACATATATAGTGTGACCCCACTGACTGTGACACATTGTGCTACATATATAGTGTGACCTCACTGACTGTGATACATTGTGCTACATATATAGTGTGATCTCACTGACTGTGACACATTGTGCTACATATATAGTGTGACCCCACTGACTGTGACATATTGTGCTACATATATAGTGTGACCCCACTGACTGTGACACATTGTGCTACATATATAGTGTGACCCCACTGACTGTGACACATTGTGCTACATATATAGTGTGACCTCACTGACTGTGACACATTGTGCTACATATATAGTGTGACCCCACTGACTGTGACACATTGTGCTACATATATAGTGTGACCCCACTGACTGTGATACATTGTGCTACATATATAGTGTGACCTCACTGACTGTGATACATTGTGCTACATATATAGTGTGACCTCACTGACTGTGACACATTGTGCTACATATATAGTGTGACCTCACTGACTGTGACACATTGTGCTACATATATAGTGTGACCCCTCTGACTGTGACACATTGTGCTACATATATAGTGTGACCCCACTGACTGTGACACATTGTGCTACATATATAGTGTGACCCCACTGACTGTGATACATTGTGCTACATATATAGTGTGACCCCACTGACTGTGACACATTGTGCTACATATATAGTGTGACCTCACTGACTGTGACACATTGTGCTACATATATAGTGTGACCCCACTGACTGTGACACATTGTGCTACATATATAGTGTGACCCCTCTGACTGTGACACATTGTGCTACATATATAGTGTGACCCCACTGACTGTGACACATTGTGCTACATATATAGTGTGACCCCTCTGACTGTGACACATTGTGCTACATATATAGTGTGACCCCTCTGACTGTGACACATTGTGCTACATATATAGTGTGACCCCTCTGACTGTGACACATTGTGCTACATATATAGTGTGACCCCACTGACTGTGACACATTGTGCTACATATATAGTGTGACCCCACTGACTGTGACACATTGTGCTACATATATAGTGTGACCCCTCTGACTGTGACACATTGTGCTACATATATAGTGTGACCCCACTGACTGTGACACATTGTGCTACATATATAGTGTGACCCCACTGACTGTGACACATTGTGCTACATATATAGTGTGACCCCTCTGACTGTGACACATTGTGCTACATATATAGTGTGACCTCACTGACTGTGACACATTGTGCTACATATATAGTGTGACCTCACTGACTGTGACACATTGTGCTACATATGTAGTGTGACCCCACTGACTGTGACACATTGTGCTACATATATAGTGTGACCCCTCTGACTGTGACACATTGTGCTACATATATAGTGTGACCCCACTGACTGTGACACATTGTGCTACATATATAGTGTGACCTCACTGACTGTGACACATTGTGCTACATATATAGTGTGACCCCACTGACTGTGACACATTGTGCTACATATATAGTGTGACCCCACTGACTGTGACACATTGTGCTACATATATAGTGTGACCTCACTGACTGTGACACATTGTGCTACATATATAGTGTGACCCCACTGACTGTGACACATTGTGCTACATATATAGTGTGACCTCACTGACTGTGATACATTGTGCTACATATATAGTGTGACCCCACTGACTGTGACACATTGTGCTACATATATAGTGTGACCTCACTGACTGTGACACATTGTGCTACATATATAGTGTGACCCCACTGACTGTGACACATTGTGCTACATATATAGTGTGACCCCACTGACTGTGACACATTGTGCTACATATATAGTGTGACCTCACTGACTGTGACACATTGTGCTACATATATAGTGTGACCCCACTGACTGTGACACATTGTGCTACATATATAGTGTGACCCCACTGACTGTGACACATTGTGCTACATATATAGTGTGACCTCACTGACTGTGACACATTGTGCTACATATATAGTGTGACCCCACTGACTGTGACACATTGTGCTACATATATAGTGTGACCCCACTGACTGTGACACATTGTGCTACATATATAGTGTGACCCCTCTGACTGTGACACATTGTGCTACATATATAGTGTGACCCCACTGACTGTGACACATTGTGCTACATATATAGTGTGACCCCACTGACTGTGATACATTGTGCTACATATATAGTGTGACCCCACTGACTGTGACACATTGTGCTACATATATAGTGTGACCCCACTGACTGTGACACATTGTGCTACATATATAGTGTGACCCCTCTGACTGTGACACATTGTGCTACATATATAGTGTGACCCCACTGACTGTGATACATTGTGCTACATATATAGTGTGACCCCACTGACTGTGATACATTGTGCTACATATATAGTGTGACCCCACTGACAGCGGCACATTTTCAACATATATGTAATGTGACCCCACTTACGGTGACACATTTTACAACATATATGTAGCATGACCCCACTGATGGTACCCAGGTTCATGGTACGCAGGTTGCATGCAATAACGATGTGTATTTGATCAAATGCAACATTTCATGTGTGTGTATATGTCAATGCGCATCTTTGCAAATATATTTGAAAACCGACTTAGGGTATATGTGTATGTGTGTGTGTATATATATATATATATATATATATATGTATGTGTGAATTATATTCCATAGACAAAAAACCTTGCGTAATACAGATATGGAATGCCATCACACCCTGTGGTTAACTACATATTCAGCACTCCCACAGAGTGAGATTGCTGTCACTCACTAAATGGTGGAGCTATTAATTCACAGAATTGTGTGCTCATTGCAATACACACATGCGTCTATGCAACTGAGGTCTGAGCAGTTATGTGGCTCCCACATCCCACTCAGTGCCCACAATCCTCCCATTCATTCACCACAACAATCCCACTGGGTTCCAACATCCTTCTCACTCCATACATCCATCTCATTCAGAATACACATTCAGCTCCCTAATTTCTAAAACTATCATACTCTCTCTATGCATGTTCTCTATCTGCACCTCCAGGGATGTAGTTAAGTGACCAGCGGCTGCACGGCCACTGGTCACAATAAGGACGGCACAATGTCGGCTAGGGATTCATGACAGGTGTCGAGATACCAACGCTTGTCATAATCCCAATGCCGGAACCTCGACCCCTGCCATCCTGATTGTTGTTGATGGGGTAATTATAACACTTAGCATGGGGATGGGGGGTTAGGATTAGGGACCACCGAGGGACTCAGGGTTAGACATCCCCCCAAGGGAAGGTTAGGGTTAGGCAAGGGGAAGGGGGGTTAGGGTTAGGCACCCCCTGGGAGGGTTAGGTTTATGCACTAATAGAGGGAGGTTAGGGTTAGGCACAGGGGGAGGTTAGGGTTAGGCACCCCTAAGGGAGTTTAGGGGGGAGAGGCAAGGGATAGGTTTACTTACCTCTGCTGTTGGGATTTCTTCTGCCAGGTTCACATTGTCTGGATTTGAACTGCCGGCTTTACAATCCCATTCCTCGCCTCCAGTGTGCTCTATCTTCCCCAGTCCCTACAGCTGTGTGGTCTCCTAACTGCGCTAGTTCTTTATTCTCTCATCCGCACCTATCTGTCTTCCTGCATCCGTGGCACTCTGTTTCCTTCCATCTGCACCACTACCTTCCTATCAGCTATGCCACTCTGTCTTCCCCTCATCTGTGCCACTCTTTCTTTCTCTGTCTGCACCACCCTGTCCCCTCCAACTATGGCACTCTGTCTTCCCCCCACCGGCACCACTCTGTCCCCCCCATCCACACCAATCTGTCTTCCCCAATCCCTACTGATGTGTGTTCTCCCATTGTGCTAGTCTGTATTCCCTCATCTGTACCAATCTGTCTTTACCAATCTGCACTACTGTCTTCCCGCGTCCATGCCACTCTGTAACCCCATCTACGTTGCTTTGTTCTCTTTAACCATGCCACTCTGTCTCCCCCGCAACTGCACCACTGTTTTCCTCCCATCTGCATCACTTTGGCTTTCCTCCATCTGTGCTGCTTAATCTCCGTCCTCTCCATGCCTTTCTGTCTCCCCCATCCACACCGCTCTGTCTCTTCCCCATCCACACCACTCAGCTCTATTTTCTGCTCAGACCTCAGTTGCATAGACTGCATGTGTGTATTCCAATGAGCACACAATTCTGTGAATTAGCAGCTCCACCATCTTGTGAGTGACAGCAATCTCACTCTTTTAGAGTGCTGAATCTGCAGTTAACTACAGGGTGTGATGGCATACCATATCTGTATTACGCAAGGAACACGTCCATTCAAGCATCTATGATCAGAATTTTATTGTTTTTTTTAAGTTTGAGTGGCAGAAATTCAGTAGGTTTTGTGAATTTCAGATCATGTCTAAGAAGCCTTAATGGTACATGTGACACTGTAAGGTTTTTTGTCTATGGAATTTCATTGCTTTTTTATAATTAACCATCAAGGACAGGAGCAGCAAACCGGGCCACCTGCAGGAGAGAATGGCAAATAAAATTGTACACTATCCCTGGTGGTGGAGGGGACCGCACACAGGAGGAGTTTCAGGGGTGTAGAGGCATAGACGGCTGAGGGGGAAGGCTGCAGGCATATGGGGCAGTGCACAGTTCAGTAGTGTGGGACTGAAAGACTCACTGGCGATGATGGTCCCAGCCCTGAACTGCTTCTTAAGGCCCCTACACACAGAACAATGTGCTCATGATGCAATATAGTGAATGATTCCCTTGAACACTCCACGGCACTCAGGACACGATATGGTGCTTAAACAGCACATTTTGACTTAAGAGCTATCGTGCTATAAAGATAGCTGAATGCACAAACGGGTCAGTGAGATCTGTAATGCAGGCATCTGTGTAAAATAAATGATTCAGAGATGCACAAATGGATCAGAGAAATCTGTGTGGCTTGCATCTGAAAAAATAAATTAATTAGAAACAGATGCATGGACGGATCAGTGAGATGCATCCAAGTTAAAAAAATAAATAACAACAATATATATAAAAAAAAACGTTCCTCCCCCCAAAAAAAATAACCAGCCACAGGCTCTGGAGACCCAGTACTAGTTGTGCTACATACAGGGGACAAATGATGTAGGGGTCCCCCGTATGAAGCACAACCAGCACCGGGCTATTCAGAACCAGTCCTGGTTGACAAAATACAGGGGACAGACTAATGTAGTGATCCCATGTATTAAACGCAGCCAGCACCGGTCTCTGAGCCGGTCCTAGTTCTGGAAATATGGGGGAAAAATGCGTAGGGTTCCCCTGTACAATCCCAACCAGCACAAAACTTTTTCTAGCGGGGGAGTCATGCCACAACCAGGGGAGCCATTTCACTGAGTCCCACGGCCAAAGCATCACACCTGACTGTTAGTCAGCCAAGGCCGGGGATCCCTGGGGAATTGGGGACCCCCCATAAAGGGGTCCCCCTCTCGAGGGCACCCCAGGCCTGGACTGATAGCCCGGGGATATCTCCGGCATCCTTGGCCGGTGGGTGTAGTGTAGTGTATACGAAAGTTAAAATATTGTATATTGCAGTAGGACTACAGGTCTCAGCAAGCCTTCCTGCATGCTGGTACTTGGAGAACCACAAGTACCAGCAAGCAGGGGATTAAGGGCCCACTGGTACCTATAGTACCCCTGTAAAAGAAATCTTAAAATAACAAAGAAAACTGGTTGTTGTAATAGTTTATTTTCCTGCACCTCCATCTGGGGAACAGCAGCCTTTAAGATCTTTTACTTGCCGCCTCCCCCAGGACTTCCCCGGTGCCACCATCCAGGACTTCCCCGGTGCCACCATCCAGGACTTCCCCGGCATCTTTCTTCAGCAGCTCTTCTCTCTGCCTCCCCGCCATCGGACTGCCATGCCATTGCCTTGTGCTGGCTTATATAGGCCAGGGGGTGGGGTGATGACATAGTGAGTCATGATAGGCTCACGGCAGCCATCTTTAAATTTCAAAAATGGCACTAAGGTGCCTTTTTTGAAATTGGCAAGGAACTAACTTTAAGTTACTTTTGCAGTTCTCACCATTGAGAGGTGAGAACCGTTTATTGGCTGAGAGGCGGATGTATTGAAATCCCACTACGGAGCCATCATTCGGGCAGTACTGTCATTATAGGACAGTTCTAAGTTTGTCCATCCGGGTATTTGCATTTTTTATTTTTTTGCCAAGCCCCGGGATGCTACATGGCATGAAGAGGACGTGATCCACACATAGGATTAGGTGAGTATGGAATTTTTAATACAGGTACCCTATGGATTATCTACTGGGACAAGTAGAAGAGATTGGCTTGTGTGTGTGCATGTTTGTTTTAATAAAATTATACTTTCAACATTGTGTGTGTCATATTTATTTTAATAGTTATTTTGCTGTGGAACTACAGGTACCCGCGGGCACGTAATGCTCTGCATGCTGGTAATTGTGGTTCTCCAAGTCCCAGCCTGCGGAGGAGGCTTGCTGGATCCTGCAGTTCCACATAAAAAGACAATATTTTTACTATCAACAAATGTACCTTTCTACATAATTAACCCGACACCCACCACCCAGGGGTGCCGGGATAGCCCCAGGCCATCAGCCTAAGCTTGGGGTGCCCTGGAGAGGAGGACCCCCTTATTGGGGGGGTCCCCAGATCCCCAGGGATCCCCAGCCTGGGCTAGTGGTCAGGGGTGATGCTTAGGCTGGGGGACCTGGTGAAAGTGCTCCCCTGGCTGTGGCATTACCCCCTTGTTAGAAAAAGTCTGGTGCTGATTTATTCAGGTGGATCTTACACATTATTTTCCCCTGTATTTCCAGAACCAGGAACGGCTCAGAGCCCAATGCTGGTTGTGCTTAATATAGGGGATCCCTACGTCATTTGTCCCCTGTTCTTTGGCAACCAGGACTGGTTCTGTAAAGCCCGGTGCTGGTTGTGCTTCATACATAATTTTTCCCCTGGGTATGCAGTTGGGAAGCTGGCGGACCTTATACCGACAGCCGGCTTCCCGACTGTCATATCCTGGCAAGTGTCTAATGACAGGCATCGAAATCCCGACACCTGTCATTAGACACTTATCCTGGGAGCCCGATGCCCGGCATCCCGATAGAAGGTACGCCGGGCACCGAGCGCGGATAGCCGCGGGGGGGAGGGTTAGGTTTAGGGCTCCCGGGGGGCGGACTTAGGGTTAGGCACCCCCCCGGGAGGTTAGATTTAGGCGGCGGGGATGGAGGGGTTAAGTTTAGGCACTTATAGGAGTTATTAGGTTAGGCACTGGGGGGGAGGTTAGGGTTAAGCACCCCTAAGGGAGGGTTAGGTGGTAGAAATAGGTTAGTAGATAATTACCTTCGACGATCAGGATTTCCTCCTCTGCCCAGATGCCGCTGTCGGGATTCCAACCGCCGGGCATGGGTCCGGCAGTAAATCATACCGATTCCTTTCCCCTGTATTTAGCACAACCAGTACTGGGTCTCCAAAGCCTGGGGCTGGTTGTCCTTTTGGGAGGGGAGGCACGCATATATATATTTTTTAAACAGATTATCATTTTTTTAAACACAGAAGCACAGACGGATCTCACTGCTTCTGTGTTTTATGTCTACAAAGATGCAGACCTCACAGATCTTCCTGATCCGAGCCTGCATCTGTCTGCCGCTAATGCTTGCTACCTCCCCCGAGTCCTGCAGCCCACACCACTGCCGCCTGCTCCACTGCTAACATCCGCTACCTCCACTGGGTCCTGCAACCCGCACCATCACAGCTATCGCCCGCTACTTTCTGCAGGTCCCGGTTGCAGCTAACACACGCTTCTTTCCCTCGAGTCCCACTACCGCCCACAAAGGACAGCCATCTTGGTGCACCCAAGTGAAGCCACTTTGAGTACACCCCTCTGCTGGAGGCACCTACTGAGGCTGCACAACAAGTTGCAGCTTCCTACCAGTATAAAGGCGCAATTGTGAGGTAATAGTTTAAAAACTGTAACTTTCTCATTTATCTGAACCCAAAAAGGCCCTACCCTGGAACATGAGCTACGTAATGAAACAAACCCCAAGTCTAAATTTGCCCCCTACCCTGACTTATACCTTCTCAAATATCCCCCATAGACTACAGCACAAAAGTGGTCCTAGTGTCAGAAAAAAGTGACAGTTGGAACTTTAGATTACTCCAAAATCCTCATTTTTTATTTGTTTGCCCTGACATGCAGCATCGAGAGACAGTTCTACCTATCCATAGCAAATTTCAGCTCAGTACCTCCTATAGTTTTTGAGGTATAGCCCCTTAAACACCATCTCTATGGAGAATTCTGTTCATTTCTAGTCAGTCGTAATTTAAGGGCACGTCCGTGCCCTTATAATATATACACTGTACAGTAATTATTCTGTATATAGAAATTGCTAAAAGTAGATATTTCACTTCATATAAAAGATACAAGTGGCACTACAATCTACGAGGTGTGTATATTGATGGTTTAATGACCACATTGCGCCATCCCATAACATAACTTTAAATAATATTTCATTGTGTATGACTGAATATATTTAAGACCAGAGTGTGAAAGCGGATTGTTTGCTATCAAAGGGTGGACTGTCGAAGCCGGATGATTGGCTGAGACCAGATCTTAAGTTAATATCGGGCGACGCAATCTTGTGTTGTGTTGCCCCTGAGGACACCATCCTGTGTCATCAGCACGAAACCATTGAGTACGATGCTTTATTAGGTTATTAACATCGTGCGACTGCTTTGCTCCCATATATTGTTAAAAGTCCTACCATACCCCATAGATGCGCTGTTTATCAAAGCACTCTACACAACGCACAACGCATATTAGCAACTATACACAATATGCTCACACTTACATATACCAAAACTTATAAAAAGGTTCCTCCACATTAAAAGCTAAATATTAGAGGTTTTATTAGCAAATATTTATGTTGTGAAATGTAATGTATACGATATTTAGGGTACATAAGCTAGTAGACATATCATGTTTGGTACCATTCTAAATCACTGTTTATTTGCAGATTTCCGGTTTGACCCGCAAGGAAATAGCATCATGCGTTCGCAAGATATGATCTATATGAAAATAGTGCTTAGAATGTGAAGCTATATGAAGTGTTTTTTACTAGTTTAAACCAGTTCTTTGGTGGGAAAACCACACAAAGCAACATCTAAGGAACTGGGACATACCCCAAGTGATGCTATATGAACTGTCCAATGACCTGCATTGTACCAGAATGTCCAGGAGCGGGACCCAATGGAAACCTGTTAACTAGTTGCTTTGTTCTGGGAGGGTATATAGCTTGCATGCTGGTTCTAGTATACAGCCATTCTCTTTGGATGACCACAGGCTTCTGGACTGATGACTGTATGCTGGGACCAGTGCGCACGCGTATGTATTGGCTGTATCGTATATTCTGTATTTAATTGTCTTTGCGCTAATTGTGCTAGATGAAAGCGTGTAACGTTCTTTTATTGCAATAAGAACTTTTTGTGCATTGGAACCACAATTATTGTCTGGACAGCGATTATTTCTCTCTAGCAATTTAAGGGTATTCATAGATGGGGGCTCGCAGTTGATATCACACCACCGTGATTCGCACGATAGCAAACGGACCTCGATTCCGCAACAAAGGGTGGAAGGCGCCATAAGCATGCAAGAACGCACTGTGTTCAAAACCCTGCTGTGTTGTGGAATTGATGTCTTTTATTGTGTAATTTTAAGGGGCGCTGATTAGGAACTTGGGGACAGGAGAGAAAGGTTTGTTTCTTTTATTGTCTGTCCGTTCTTTGTGTGTTAGTTGCATTATTGTGTATGCGACTAGGCGCACAATAGCGTATACGTGTTTCCGGTATTGCTGCCATGTGTTCAAACAAATTTTTTAAGATTGCATTGTTGTATTGATAGCGTGATTACATTGTTTTGAGTCTCTTAATCATACTGCCGTATCTGAGAAAAAGTTTAATTTCTTTTCTGCACAGAAAAGGTGCATGATAGACGTATATTTGTGATGAGAATAGGGGTACTGTGTGTTCCCTATTACTAGGGGGACTGTGTGTTCCCTATTACTAGGGGTACTGTGTGTTCCCTATTACTAGGGGGACTGTGTGTTCCCTATTACTAGGGGTACTGTGTGTTCCCTATTACTAGGGGGACTGTGTGTTCCCTATTACTAGGGGTACTGAGTGTTCCCTATTACTAGGGGTACTGTGTGTTCCCTATTACTAGGGGTACTGTGTGTTCCCTATTACTAGGGGTACTGTGTGTACCCTATTACTAGGGGGACTGTGTGTTCCCTATTACTAGGGGGACTGTGTGTTCCCTATTACTAGGGGTACTGTGTGTTCCCTATTACTAGGGGTACTGTGTGTTCCCTATTACTAGGGGGACTGTGTGTTCCCTATTAATAGGGGTACTGAGTGTTCCCTATTACTAGGGGTACTGTGTGTTCCCTATTACTAGGGGTACTGTGTGTTCCCTATTACTAGGGGGACTGTGTGTTCCCTATTACTAGGGGGACTGAGTGTTCCCTATTACTAGGGGTACTGTGTGTTCCCTATTACTAGGGGTACTGTGCGTTCCCTATTACTAGGGGTACTGAGCGTTCCCTATTACTAGGGGTACTGTGTGTTCACTATTACTAGGGGTACTGAGTGTTCACTATTACTAGGGGTACTGAGTGTTCCCTATTACTAGGGGTACTGTGTGTTCCCTATTACTAGGGGTACTGTGTGTTTCCTATTACTAGGGGTATTGAGTGTTCCCTATTACTAGGGGTACTGTGTGTTCCCTATTACTAGGGGTACTGAGTGTTCCCTATTACTAGGGGTACTGAGTGTTCCCTATTACTAGGGGTACTGAGTGTTCCCTATTACTAGGGGTACTGAGTGTTCCCTATTACTAGGGGTACTGTGTGTTCCCTATTACTAGGGGTACTGAGTGTTCCCTATTACTAGGGGTACTGAGTGTTCCCTATTACTAGGGGTACTGAGTGTTCACTATTACTAGGGGTACTGTGTGTTCCCTATTACTAGGGGTACTGTGTGTTTCCTATTACTAGGGGTATTGAGTATTCCCTATTACTAGGGGTATTGAGTGTTCCCTATTACTAGGGGTACTGAGTGTTCCCTATTACTAGGGGTACTGTGTGTTCCCTATTATGAGGGGGACTGTGTGTTCCCTATTAATAGGGGTACTGAGTGTTCCCTATTACTAGGGGTACTGTGTGTTCCCTATTACTAGGGGTACTGTGTGTTCCCTATTACTAGGGGGACTGTGTGTTCCCTATTACTAGGGGGACTGTGTGTTCCCTATTACTAGGGGGACTGAGTGTTCCCTATTACTAGGGGTACTGTGTGTTCCCTATTACTAGGGGTACTGTGTGTTCCCTATTACTAGGGGTACTGTGTGTTCCCTATTACTAGGGGTACTGTGTGTTCCCTATTACTAGGGGTACTGTGTGTCCTATTACTAGGGGTACTGTGTGTTCCCTATTACTAGGGGTACTGAGTGTTCCCTATTACTAGGGGTACTGAGTGTTCCCTATTACTAGGGGTACTGAGTGTTCCCTATTACTAGGGGTACTGTGTGTTCCCTATTACTAGGGGTACTGTGTGTTCCCTATTACTAGGGGTACTGTGTGTTCCCTATTACTAGGGGTACTGTGTGTTCCCTATTACTAGGGGTACTGTGTGTCCTATTACTAGGGGTACTGTGTGTTCCCTATTACTAGGGGTACTGTGTGTTCCCTATTACTAGGGGTACTGAGTGTTCCCTATTACTAGGGGTACTGAGTGTTCCCTATTACTAGGGGTACTGTGTGTTCCCTATTACTAGGGGTACTGTGTGTTCCCTATTACTAGGGGTACTGTGTGTTCCCTATTACTAGGGGTACTGTGTGTTCCCTATTACTAGGGGTACTGTGTGTTCCCTATTACTAGGGGTACTGTGTGTTCCCTATTACTAGGGGTACTGTGTGTTCCCTAGAGCTAGGGGTACTGTGTGTTTCCTATTACTAGGGGGACTATGTGTTCCCTATTACTAGGGGTACAGTGTGTTCCCTATTACTAGGGGTACTGTGTGTTCCCTATTACTAGGGGTACTGTGTGTTCCCTTTTACTAGGGGTACTGTGTGTTCCCTATTACTAGGGGTACTGTGTGTTCCCTATTACTAGGGGTACTGAGTGTTCCCTATTACTAGGGGTACTGTGTGTTCCCTATTACTAGGGGTACTGTGTGTTCCCTATTACTAGGGGTACTGTGTGTTCCCTATTACTAGGGGTACTGTGTGTTTCCTATTACTAGGGGTACTGAGTGTTTCCTATTACTAGGGGTACTGAGTGTTCCCTATTACTAGGGGTACTGAGTGTTCCCTATTACTAGGGGTACTGAGTGTTCCCTATTACTAGGGGTACTGTGTGTTCCCTATTACTAGGGGTACTGTGTGTTTCCTATTACTAGGGGTACTGAGTGTTCCCTATTACTAGGGGTACTGTGTGTTCCCTATTACTAGGGGTACTGTGTGTTCCCTATTACCAGGGGTATTGTGTGTTCCCTATTACCAGGGGTACTGTGTGTTCCCTATTACCAGGGGTACTGTGTGTTCCCTATTACCAGGGGTACTGTGTGTTCCCTATTGCTTGGGGTACTGTGTGTTCCCTATTACTAAGGGTACTGTGTTCCCTATTACTAGGGGTACTGTGTGTTCCCTATTACTAGGGGTACTGTGCGTTCCCTATTCCTAAAGGTACTGTGTGTTCCCTAGAGCTAGGAGTACTGTGTGTTTCCTAGGGTACACATAGCAGGTGTATTGTAGAAAGGGGTACTGTGTGTTCCCTACTACTAGGGGTACTGTGTGTTTCCTATTACTAGGAGTACTGTGTGTTTCCTACTACTAGGGGTACTGTGTGTTCCCTAGAGCTAGGAGTACTGTGTGTTTCCTATGGTACACATAGCAGGTGTATTGTAGAAAGGGGTACTGTGTGTTCCCTATTACTATGGGGTACTGTGTGTTCCCTATTACTAGGAGTACTGTGTGTTTCCTAGGGTACACATAGCAGGTGTATTGTAGAAAGGAGTACTGTGTGTTCCCTATTACTAGGGGTACTGTGTGCTCCCTAGTACTAGGAGTACTGTGTGTTTCCTTGGGTACACATAGCCGGTGTATTGTAGAAAGGGGTACTGTGTGTTCCCTATTACTATGGGGTACTGTGTGTTCCCTATTACTAGGTGTAATGTGTGTTTCCTAGGGTACACATAGCAGGTGTATTGTAGAAAGGAGTACTGTGTGTTCCCTATTACTAGGGGTACTGTGTGTTCCCTATTACTAGGAGTACTGTGTGTTCCCTATTACTAGGAGTACTGTGTGTTTCCTAGGGTACACATAACATGTGTATTGCAGAAAGGAGTACTGTGTGTTTCCTACTGATAGGGGTACTGTGTGTTCCCTATTACTATGGGGTACTGTGTGTTCCCTAGAGCTAGGAGTACTTTGTGTTTGCTAGGGTACACATAGCAGGTGTATTGTAGAAAGGGGTTCTGTGTGTTTCCTACTACTAGGGGTACTGTGTGTTCCCTATTACTAGGGGTACTGTGTGTTCCCTATTACTAGGGGTACTGTGTGTTCCCTAGAGCTAGGAGTACTGTGTGTTTCCTAGGGTACACATAGCAGGTGTATTGTAGAAAGGGGTACTGTGTGTTCCCTACTACTAGGGGTACTGTGTGTTCCCTATTACTAGGAGTACTGTGTGTTCCCTATTACTAGGAGTACTGTGTGTTTCCTAGGGTACACATAGCAGGTGTATTGCAGAAAGGAGTACTGTGTGTTCCCTACTGATAGGGGTACTGTGTGTTCCCTACTGATAGGGGTACTGTGTGTTCCCTATTACTAGGGGTACTGTGTGTTCCCTATTACTAGGAGTACTGTGTGTTCCCTATTACTAGGAGTACTGTGTGTTTCCTAGGGTACACATAGCAGGTGTATTGCAGAAAGGAGTACTGTGTGTTCCCTACTGATAGGGGTACTGTGTGTTCCCTACTGATAGGGGTACTGTGTGTTCCCTAGAGGTAAAATCAGCTCTCAGTGTGATCGCAAAATCCATTGATCAGTTAGGTTCTTTGGGCTTTGCGATTGAACCACACGGTTGGGGCAGACCGTGATTGTGAACTGAGTTGTGGTGGAGGAAATCACTGCTAACAGTGAAAAGTACTCAAAAAGGAATTTGGTTTGGGGTACTGTGTGTTCCCTATCCGGAAGGCAGGATATTGTATAGGCGGCATTCTGCTGCTTGTTGTGTAGGTTGACTGTAATGATTAGTGAGTTGGTTGTACACAGCGGGCGAAGGTGAGTGGACGCAACCTGTGAATTCGTCCACCAGTCCACATACTAGCAAAAAGTGCTTAGCGTTTTCCCAGATGGGTGCCAGGCTGACGCTGGGTATGGTGGATGATGTGCTGCTTTTGGAAGGGCTGACAGGATCGGCAAGGCATATAATGCATACAAAGTATGGAGCGTATGCAACTGCGCACTGTGATGTATGGGTTAAGATGACGAGGAAGTGTGTGACACCTTTTCCGCAGATTGGCAGTGTTGATGTGGAAATATTGAACAATGTTAGAGATGGTATCTGTGTGGTGAAATCTCTGAAGAAAAGAGTAAAATATAACGATTGCTTGAAGCTGTGGCAGCATGAGGGGAACATGTGGCTTAGCGGTGTGCACGTGGTGCAAAATAGAGTCGCACTCACAACGCAAGGGAGCGCGCACGCAACGCACAATAGCATCATGTGCGCGTCACAAAGGAGCGGGTACACACGGCAAGGTAGCGTTGCTGAAAGTACAGTTAGTAGCACAGGCGCACCTTCAGCGCCCTACGCGGTGGAAGGTGAAGATATAGCCCATACCAAAAATGACAAAAATGTAACAAGTAACTTGTACCCGCTCCTGAGTAATTATAAGGAAAATGTTTATGAAGCAGATGATGAACCTGTTGTAATGTCAGCCATTTCTCATGCAGTGCAAATGTAAAATGTTCCTTCACAGCAGGTACAGGAAGTGCCCTCCCCAATGGTAGTAGCAGAAGTGCTACCACCCGCAGAGGCCGTAGCAGAAGCTGGTGTAAATAATATTATACGTTGCAGTAATAGACTGAACCCCCCCAAGTACCAAGGCCAGAGGTAACGGTGTGGTAGGCATGCATCCAGTCCTGACAATAACAGTTGTTATCTTTCCACACTCCCCAACCCACACAACAACAACCTTTCAAACCATACCCACCACGAAGGTGTTATAACTGCAACCAGAAGGGACACCTAATTAGGGACTGTAAAGCAAGGAAACAGGGACCACCTAACCAGGGAACTCCAAAACATCACCAGAATGCAGGAAACTTTCAGCAATCGCCTGCTCACATAGTGGCAGTAAATGCTTTATTCTAGCAGGACAGTCAGCTCTAGGGATCAGGTCACACATATAGTCTACAGCTAGTCAGGTTAACTGGGAGTACAAGGGAAGAACCTGTAATGACGGTTGATGTAGCTGGTACTAAACATACTTTTCTTGTAGACACAGGGGCGACCAGATCAGTGTTAAAATCTCCATCTAATTTACAGGTGACCTGCAAGACAGTACCAGCAATGGGTGTAATGGGTAAAGTGCAGCATTATCCTTTAACCGAATCTGCTGAGGTTACTATCGGGCTATTGCATACCAGGCATTCCTTTCTCCTGGCAGCGGCGGCTCCTACAAACCTACTAGGAAGGGATTTGTGTGTAAAATGGATGTGTCATTTACTGTACCCCTGATGGTATATTCTTAGATATCCCAGAGAGAATTGCGCACGAGGTAAGGGGTATATTGGACACTCCACAAAGGTTAATGCTTCACTTTACCATCCTACAGCAAAGCCTATCACAGGTAAAGGAGATGTTATCTCAAATACCGGGTTCCCTTTGGACCAAAGATGGACAGGACACTGGTTTAATGGCAAATGTAGCTCCTGTAATGATCAACTTAAAGGTGGGAAGACAGGCTCCAAAAATCGCTCAGTACCCTTTAAAACCAGAGGTGGAGTTAGGGGTGTATCCCATAATTGTGAGATTGCTCCAGCAGGGGATTTTAGTCCATATAGCTAGTGTAGCCACCAGTCCCATCTTTCCTGTGACGAGGAGTGATGGGAGGGGTTATAGGCTAGTACAGGACCTTAGAGGGGTTAATAAGGTAGTAGAGAGCCAATTCCCCGTAGTGCCAAATCCAGCTGTCATTCTCATGCAGATCCCACCAAATGCAACCCATTTTACTGTTATTGACCTATGTTCTGCCTTCTTCTCTATCCCGCTTCATCCTGACTATCAGTATTTATTCACCTTCACATACAAGGGGGTACAATACACATGGACAAGATTTCCCCAGGGCTTCATAAACAGCCCCAGTATCTTCTCCCAGGCCTTACAAGACTGTTTACAATCTTTTCAACCTGCCAAGGATCTATTCTAATACAATATGTAGACGACTTGTTGTTGTGCTCGGATTTGTTTATGTCATGTTTAAATGATACTAAGCTACTGTTGCTTCATTGCTCACAGACAGACACAACGTTGATAAGGGCAAATTACAGCCAGACCAGGGTTAAATACTTGGGACACTGCCTAACCCAGGGGCTATGACATCTGACTACTGACAGAATCCAGGCCATACAGACCATGACACTGCCGCAAAACCAACAGCAAATCCGTACCTTCTTGGGCATGTGTGGCTACTGCAGCTCATGGATCCCAGGTTTTTCTCTTTTGGCTTTACCATTGCAGGACTTAGTTTCCTCCTCAAAACCCGACCGTATCACACACACTGAGGAAACAGAGCAGGCTTTCCTTAACCTTAAGGACAGTCTGATAAGAGCACCTGCATTGGGAATGCCAGATTACAAAAAACCTTTTGATTTATATTGTATGGAGGCTAATGGTTTCGCAGCAGGTGTCCTCACACAAAAACATGGTGATGCTAGTAGACCCGTAGCATACTACAGTGCACAATTGGACACTGTGGCAAGATCACTCCCAACGTGTTTAAGAAGTGTAGCAGCAACGGCTCTTTTGGTCAGTAAGAGTGAGGATGTAGTATTATCCCATGGTATGATTGTTTATACACCCCATGCTATATCTGCTTTGCTAAACTCTGCCCAAACCAGACATGTTTCCTCAGCTAGGTTCACGAAATGGGAACTAGCTCTAATAGCACCTGCAAATCTCACCATTAAATGGTGCAGTACGTTAAACTCAGCAACGTATTTACCATATGTGCCTCAGGATGCACAAAGGGTGGAAAAAGGTGAGTCGCTGGTGGAAGGTGAGTTATGCAGGTATACTGATGCACATGATTGTATGGAATATTTGAATCAGACCTTTACTGCAAGACCTGACATACGGGATACACCTTTAGAAAATATATATGTGACATTTTACACAGATGGGAGTTGTCATAGACAAACTGACACTGGATAGTTATGTACAGGTTATGCTGTTGTAAATGATGAGGACGTTATAGAAGCCAAACCTCTTGGTCCACCTCACTCGTTCCAAGTGGCGGAGCTAGTGGCACTAAGAAGAGCGTGTGAGTTGGCAGAAGGCAAATCTGCTAACATATACACTGACTCTAGGTACACCTTTGGGGCTGTACACAATTTCGGAGCTCTATGGCATCTTAGAAATTTTATGACAGCAGCAGGCACACCAGTAGCACACTCAAAACATATAAAAGGACTATTGACAGCAATTCAAATGCCAAAGGCAGTGGCCATCATTAAGTGTAAAGCCCATACATGTGAGGACGATCCGGTGTCACTGGGCAATAATAGAGCAGACGAAGCTGCCAAATGGGCAGCAGGGTTAAGAATGAATACACAAATTGAGCAGATGATGATGTTTCAAACTATTGATATGCAGAAATTAATTGAGATGCAAAATTTGTGTACCATTCAGGAAAAAGCAGTCTGGAGATCCAAGGGATGTGGGCAAGAGTCCTCTGGACTCTGGAGAGATGGACAAGGTAAGCCGGTGGCTCCCAAGGCATACTACCCAAGCCTGGCTGAGGCAGCGCATGGTCTGACTCACCTAGGAAAACACCTGACCTGCTTGAGGAAAAACAATACCAAATGAGCCATCTCACATCCCTCTGACAGACGGACCTATTCAGGTAATACAAATTGATTTCATCCAATTACCACCCTGCAGGAATCTCAAGTATGTATTAGATTGTACCAATGTGTTTTCTAATTGGGTAGAGGCATATCCAGTTGCCACTAATACTGCTGCATTTACTGCTAAAAAGATCGTTCAGGAATTTGTATGTAGGTACGGTATCCCTAGAATCATAGAAAGTGATAGGGGTACTCATTTCACTGATGATGTCTTCCAGAACATGTGTAAGTTGATGGGTATTAATAGTAGACTTCACACCCCCTATCGACCGCAAGCCAGTGCCAAGGTGGAAAGGGTAAACGGTACTATTAATAATAAACTGAGTAAGATTATGGCATAAACTGGACTAGGATGGCCAGAAGCCTTACTGCTAGTCCTTCATAGCATCAGGACAACTCCTAGACCCCCTCTTAATTTGTCCCCCTTTGAGATACTGTTCGGGAGACAACCGCATCTGATTGTAAGTCCACAGGAAGACTTGAAGAGTAACAATGAGGTTACTGTAAAGTATCTTATAACTATGAGTAAACAGTTGAAACAGCAACAGCAGAAATTGAAATTGTTGTCACCTGATATGCCAGAAACAAACTGTCATGATGTTGAACCTGGAGAATTTGTTAAGATCAGAAATTTCTTATGTTCAGGGTGTCTGAGAAATCAGTGGGAAGGTCCGTATCAAGTGTTGCTGACAAGTACGACATCCTTGAAAGTGGCAGAGAGAGATACTTGGGTCCATTCCACTCACTGCAGGAAGGTCAACTATCCGTTGGCGATACAAGGCGGAGTCCAGGCAGATAACGCAGACCTGTCAATTGCGAGCTTGTTCCGGGAGAGTTAAAGACTGCAGTGAGATACCTGAGCTAGAGAAAGTTGCAGTCCACTATTCCAGCAATGGAATGGTGGGCTGGGTTTGCGTTCCTATTTTCTTCCAGAATTCTCATCATCCTTGTTTGGTTCAGGATGTCTTGTTTCTGTAACGGTGGATAGATGATGGAGGGAGCGGTCGATGGTGATACCGATGGAGTGGAGTCTGGAGAAGGAGCAATAAATTCACAAGGGCGGTATCTGACCAAACTCAGTACAGTAATTAAGAGATCTGTCATTCTAGAAACTCGGAGTCAATGTGAAGGTCTATTGTCTGAGGAGTACTGTATGTGTGCAAACTGTGGATCTCCAATTGATGAAAAGTGTATCCAGCGATGCCAGTCCAAGAGTAACCTGTATTTGGGTGAGCATCCTTTAGAGGATTACCATTCCTTAGTGGGTAAGGTCTTAAACCAGACTGAGTGTTGGGTTTGCACTTATGTGCCTCAGGGACAAAATAATGTAGGTTTAGTACCACTCCCGTTAAATGTCTCTGAGGTTCTTGGATAGGTGGATAGATCCCTGTTATGTTTAAACATCACCAATTCCAATAAACCAGGAAATTGGGAGGTGTCTGGGAACAATCAGACAATGACCTTCTCACACAGAGCTGATAATGAACCAGTAGATGGTGGACTTATATGTAACATTACCAATGGAAGATACTTCCGGTATAAGTATACACTTAGCTCTACCAAGGTAATGGTTGGCAGAGTACCTGAAGGGTACTGTGCAGTTATTGTGCAACCTACGTGTATCAGCCAAATGGGAAAATCTGGGGTAGGATTATTTGTTAGAGAATTGTGCCCAATGATAATGATGCATTCTATCCGTTATGTACTCCCAGACTATGTGTATTTTATTTGTGGAAGGAAAGCGTACAAGTGGCTCACTCCGAGTTTTGAAGGTTTATGTTATCTGGGAAGGGTACTCCCAGAGGTTATGACCCTTACACATGGTGAAATGCTTGGTATTCATAAAAACACACCATCACCATATCTTCACACACAGTATGAATACAGAGACAAAAGAAATATGATACCTGGTGATGTACATACAGCCAAACAGATGATTAGCGAAACAACTGGCTTCCAAATTTTGGTAGCATTAGATCCCACCAGGATCGCTCGGGGTACTTTAAATTTTAGATACTTCCAAGACCTTGCTAAATTAATAGATAATATCACCGAGATGTATGGTGACACGTTCAGGTACACTGGTAAGGAGCTACAGGCCTATAAGAAAGAACTTGTGCAACATAGACTAGTATTAAATTATTTAACAGCTGTTACTGGTGGATACTGTGACTCTGGCCACCCAAATTGGTGTCAAGTGTTGCACTTACATCAAAAATAATACTGGCGATCCCAAGGAGGTGATAGACCGGAAGATGGATGAGATTCTGCAGCTGAAATGGGAATTTTGAAAGAACCATAATGCCTCATTGACTCAGGTAGAGGAAAAGGTAGAAGAGTGGTTCTCATGGTTGAACCCTGTAAAATGGTTCTCCGGTCTAGGAGAGTGGGTCCAGGAAATGGTTGCTAGTGTAGGTAAGCTCCTGATCCTCATATTGTTTGTCATCTTAGTAATTGGCTTGTGTGTCAGATGTGTTCCTACTGTGTTGAAGTGTGGAAAATGTAATGCTAAGGTAAACCGAGAGAATGAAATTATGAGGGTGGTTAGTAGTAATAGTATGCATACTAAGGTAAATGAAGAACTGCATTACAATCCTGAACTAGAATGTACCATCAGATGATGTATAGATTTAGCCATGCATGAAATGTATTATTAAATGTTACAGTATTTTAAACATCCTAAATAATATAAGTCCCTATCCCCTTCAAGACTTCCTTTATAGGTTAGGTGCATCCCCACATCTTTCCAATGATCTTCCAAGATCCGTGGTGTGTGTATAAGGGTAGTTTTATGTTCTTCCCAGTGACACATTATTGATGGTTTAATGACCACATTGCGCCATCCCATAACATAACTTTAAATAATATTTCATTGTGTATGACTGAATACATTTAAGACCAGAGTGTGATAGCGGATTGTTTGCTATCAAAGGGTGGACTGTCGAAGTAAGATGATTGGCTGAGACCAGATCTTAAATTAATATAGGTCGACGCCATCTTGTGTTGCCCCTGACGACGCCATCCTGCGTCGTCAGCATGAAACCATTGGGTACGATGCTTTATTAGATTATTAGCATCGTGTGACTGCTTTGCTCCCGTATATTGTTAAAAGTCCTACCACACCCCATACGCACATTAAATAAAACATAAAATATACAAGACGCACAGTGCACAGTTGCGCTGTTTATCAAAGCACTCTACACATAACGCACCACGCATATTAGCGACTATACGCAATATTCTCACACATAAATATACCAAAACTTATAAAAAGGTTCCTCCACATTAAAAGCTAAATATTAGCGGTTTTATTAGCGAATACTTATGTGGTGAAATGTAATGTATATGATATTTAGGGTACATAAGCTAGTAAACATATCATGTATTTTACCATTCTAAATCACTGTTTATTTGCAGATTTCCGGTTCGACCCGCAAGGAAATAGCATCATGCGTTCGCAAGATATGAACTATATGAAAATAGTGGTTAGAATGTGAAGCTATATGAAGTGTTTTTTACTAGTTTAAACCAGTTCTTCAGTGGGAAAACCACACAAAGCAACATCTGAGGAGCTGGATCATACCCCCAGTGATGCTGTATGAACTGTCCAATGACCTGCATTGTACCAGAATGTCCAGGAGCCAGACCCAATGGAAACCTGTTAACTAGTTTATTTGTTCTGGGAGGGTATATAGCTTGCATGCTGGTTCTAGTATACAGCCATTCTCTTTGGATGACCACAGGCTTCTGGACTGATGACTGTATGCTGGGACCAGTGCGCACGCGTATGTATTGGGTTGTTTCATATATTCTGTATTTAATTGTCTTTGCACTAATTGTGCTAGCCTGTAACTTTCTTTAATTGCAATAAGAACTTTTTGTGCGTTGGAACCACAATTATTGTCTGGACAGCGATTATTTCTCTCTTGCAATTTAAGGGTATTCATAATATATATATATATAAAATCAAATGTTCTGATTGACTCACTGACTCATCAATGCCAGCCCTAACCCCTGGACCTAGAGACATGAAAATCTGGGAGTATAGTCCTTCCATCCTCGATTTTGCATTGTGAGTGATTTGAGATGCGATCTTCATTCGATTTGTATTCGATTTTGCTTTTGGGTATTTACTAAAGGCCAAATTGAATGTAAAATCAATATTCCTTGGGTCCTTGTATGGTTTATCACCCACAGTGCAACCTTCGTAGTGCGCCCACCATGGCTGCCTCACCTGGTACACTCGTGGATGGGATGAAAAATACATGAACCTGACTATGTCGGGACCCTACTCCGAGCATCAGGATTTTGCAACCACCCATTTTGTGTCACATCTTCTAGGCGTAACCTATTGCCCCCAGGGTAATCCTACGTAGTGCGCCCAAGATGGCTGCCTCATTTGGTACCTTTGTGGGTGGAATATATGACCCATGGAAGTTATTTCCCAAAATGTCTGCACCAACCCCGCAATATGCTTATTGTGCTCTCTAGGTTTCGGTTGATTTTAATTATCTCTGTTTGGTTTTCTATTCTTTTGCAACACAAAATCCTTGTACAATGTACCATGTTTTCTGATGTCTGTAAAGCGACTTTGAGTCCTATGGGAGAAAAGCACTATATAAATAAAATTATTATTATTATTATTATAAAATCGAATTTTTAGTCAAAGCGGCATCAAATAGACCATCTGAAAAACATTGGTACTTTTACATAGCCCAACACACAAAACCTTTATTTACTATCATTTGATTTGAAATTGACCTCAAAATCGGACTTCAAATCCCCAATACAATAGACCTGCTTCATGCTTTCCATTTGTACATGAGCAGGTCGGATTGACATAGATACATACAGACAGATACATGCGGACAGATACATGCGGACAGATACATGCGGACAGATACATGCGGACAGATACATGCGGACAGATACATGCGGACAGATACATGCGGACAGATACCTGCGGACAGATACCTGCGGACAGATACATGCAGACAGTGAGATACTTTAGTGAGGGTAACTTTAGTTACCCTGCGGCTCCCACCATTGACTTCAATGGAGGAACCGTTCATTGGCTGAGAGGCGGGGCCTGACCTCTCTCAGCCAATGAACGCACAGACACGGAGCTTCAAAGGAGGAAGCCGCGTCTGTGCGCTTCATTCGGGAAGGAATAATCATTCTGGTTAGAATGATTATTGCTTAGTGCAGTGGTCGGGTTTATCGTTTTGTTATTTTAACCCATGGATGCCTACTGGAGAAGGGGACCACTCAAGGTAATATAGGTGAGTATATATGTATGTATGTATTAAACTTATACTGTGTAAGGTGTGTGTGTTTCATTAAACATTTCTTTACAGGTGAACTACAGGTCCTAGTGGGCCCTTAATGCCCCACATGCTGGTACTTATGGTTCTCCAAGTACCAGCATGCGGGGAAGGCTTGCTGGGACCTGCAGTTCTACTGGAAAGGCAATGTTTTTATACTTCTATTTTTACACTACACTAACACAATCAAGCTGCCACCCACCACCCAGGGGCTCCTTCAGCCTAGGCTAGAGGTGCCCAGGAGAGGGAGACCCCTTTATTGGAGGGGTCTCCAACTTCCCAGGGATACCTGGCCTAGGCTGACTAGCGGTTAGGGCTGATGCTGCGGCTGGGGGACCCGGTGATAGGGCTCCCCTGGCTATGGCATCAGTCCCTTGTTAGAAAGGGTCCAGGGCTGGTTCTGTGAATTACAGGGAGACCCTACGCAAATTTTTCCCTGTAATTCCAGAACCAGCCCAGGTTCCCATAGCCCAGTGCTGGTTATACTAAGTAGAGGGAGACCCTACATATTTTTTTCCCTCTACTTAGTCAACCAAACCTGGGTTTGAACAGTCCGGGGCTGGTTCTGTTTTGGGGGGACCTCATGTTTTTTTTGTTTTTCATTTTAACTCTTTATTTACTTTTTACAGTCACATACATGCAGGCATCTCACTGATGTCTGCATGTATCTGTGTGAGAAGGACCTGCTCATGCTGAAAGTGAAAGCATGAAGCAGTTCTATGCTGTCGGGGATTTGCAGTTCGGTTTGAAGTGGGATTTGCTGTGCCATTTGTACCTGAACATGCCAAATCCAACAGCAAATCACTCTTCAAAACCGACTCAAATCAAATTTGTTTTGCAAATCGCAAAACAAATCGAATAATAGTAAATGCAGTGAAAAAACGGTTTTCACTAAATTCAATTTGAGTCGATTTGAGAAGAGCTAAATCACTCCTCAAATCGACCTGCAAATCGACTTTTGATAAATTTACCCCTATGACTCTTTTTTTTAATCTAAGATATTTGGTTATGTAGCTTAGATGTGTGTACTGTAATACCCATGACATTGAAATGGCCTCTGTTAGAAGATTTATTTGATTATGGAACTCCTAAATCTGATTGTTAATAAAACGTTATTTTTATTTGATGGCAAAATTTATTTGCAGTTAGTGGGCTGTGCGATGGGTTCCAATGTGACCCCATCATGTGCCAATATCTTTATGTTTGATGTGGAACTAAAAAAACTTTTTTGTGGATCATACTATTGCACAGAATAATGTTTCTTATATCTGCTTTATTGGTGATCTCTCGGTCTTCTTGAGTGGATTAAATTAAGTGTTAATCTCTAATTGACCACCATAATGCCAGCAATAGTCTGATTAAACTCACTTATTCAATTACTGGCACCCAGATAAATTTTTTGGACATGTCTATCTCCCTAAAAGAGGTGAATATTAAAGCGTGTTTATACACTAAAGCTACTCATATTGGTATATTTACTAAGATTTGAGTTTGGTCGAGTTAGCATTCTCTGGAGAGTGTGGCCATTTTTTACAACTTGGAAATTTACTATTATCAAACTCGAGAGAGAATTCACATTTTCTACAGGACAACTCTGGAGAGTTAGCAAAGACGCTTCAATTCACCATTGGCCGAACTCAAGAGCCTTTTCCCTAGTAAAGATAGGATTCAGGAATTTACCAAAAATTTCGTTTAATAACACTCATGAGAATGGACAAAACTTGTTCCAAAATTTGGGAAAACAATTCACGTGCCTGTGAGATGAGTTCTGCAGTAACGCACAAGGGTCAGTGTGATCAATGTATATTTCTGCCTGTAATTAGTCCAAAAATAGTTCATTATTTTTTCTTTAAATGATGTGGGGTCCCCCCCCTCCAAAGCATATGCAACCCGGGGCAGGGCCGGTGCTGCCATTAGACTTTAGGTGGCTGCCTAGGGGCGAAGGCCACTGGAGAGTGCCGCTGAGTCCGCAAACTAAGAATGTCTCTTTCAGGACTGGCCAGGACTACTGATGTCCAAGGCTATGCAGGTGTGTGTAGGTAATGGGGGGCTTGTGTGTGTAAATGGGTCAAGACAGGCTTAGTGGGGGTGGTGGTAGTTTTATTAAGTGCTGACAAGGTTAGTCTATGTGTGGATTTAATGAGTGCTGGCAGGGTGAGTTGTATATGTGTTTGCGTGGGGGGGTTAATGGGTGGTGACAAATATTGGGGCATGTATGTGTGGCATTAATATATATTGGGGTATGGATGAGTGGCATATTGTATTGGGGCACTGCTGTATGGCATACAAATAATTTGGGACTCGTGTGGGATATATATATATATATATATATAATTAGGGGCATTGTGTAGCATAATTCATGGCTATGTGGCATATAATACATTTGGTGTACAGCTGTGTGGCATATGTATTGGGGCACAGATGTGTGGCATATTATGTATTGGAGGCATTGATGTGTAGCATAATTATGAATTGGGGATAAAGCTGTGTGGCCTATAATGACTTTGTGGCACAGATGTACATATGACATATTATGAACTGGGGGCAGTGTTATGAGGCACAGTATGATTTTGGGGCTCTGCTGTGTGGCATATTAGTTTGGCATATATTATGAATTTGGGACACTGATGTGTGGCATATTATAAATTGGCGACACTAATATGTGGCATGGTATGAATTGGAAGTAGCAGGGGAGGTGTATGAAATGTTGCCTAGGATGCCCAGACACCTTGCACTGGCTCTGAGCCTGGGCTCAGAACCAGTCCTGGTTCTAAAAATATGGGGGACAAAATGTGTAGGGTTCCCCCGTATGTTATGAGCCAGCACTGGGCTCTGTGAGCCTGTCTGATTTTAAAAATACAGGAAAAAAATGGCGTGGGGGTCCCTGTAGTTTTAAAACCAACATCAGACTCAAACTAACTGGGGTATAATGCCACAGCCAGAGGACCCTTTCACCTGGTTACCCCAAACAAAGCATTAACACCACAAGCTAGCCAGCTCAGGTCAGAGATATCAGGGGAGGTGTTAACCTCCCCAATAAAGGGGTCTCCTGTATCCTAAGCACCTCAGGCCTAGGCTGAAGCTAGGGGTCTTCCCTTCACCCATGGCCCAGTGGGTGCATGGGTGATAGTGAGAATAATAAATGGATACTATTGTTTTTTACAGTGGGATTACAGGTGCCAGCATGCCTGCCGTTTGGCACTTGTGGAGCTACAAGTGCCAGCAGGCGGTCAGCATTCATATTCCCACTGTAAAAAAATAGTAATAACAGTACACACACACCATAGCAAAACTTTATTACACACTAAACACACTCACACATACTTACCTTCTCTCCTGTGATTGGTCTCAGGGTTTTCTTAAAATAAACAAATAAATAAGATACTCACCTGGTGCATGTCGGCCCTCTTCTACAGTATAGTCCAGGCCTTGGCAAAATAACAACATGAATAGCCCAGACCCCACGGTCATGATAGATAGATAGATAGATAGATAGATAGACAGATATGAGATAGATAGATATGAGATAGATAGATAGACAGATATGAGATAGATATGAGATAGATAGATAGATGTGAGATAGATAGATATGAGATAGATATGAGAGAGATAGATAGATAGATAGATAGACATGAGATAGATAGACATGAGATAGATAGATAGATATGAGATAGATAGATATGAGATAGATAGATATGAGATAGATAGATATGAGATAGATAGATAGATAGATATGAGATAGATAGATATTAGATAGATATATAGATATGAGTTAGATATTAGATAGATATGAGATAGATAGATAGATAGATATGAGAGATAGATAGATAGATATGAGAGATAGATAGATAGATAGATAGATATGAGATACATAGATAGATATGAGAGAGATAGATAGATAGATAGATAGATAGATATGAGATAGATAGATATGAGATAGATAGATATGGGATAGATAGATATAAGATAGATAGATATGAGATAGATAGATAGATAGACATGAGATAGATAGACATGAGATAGATAGATATGAGATAGATAGATAGATAGATAGATATGAGATAGATAGATAGATATGAGATAGATAGATAGATATGAGAGATAGATAGATAGATAGATATGAGAGATAGATAGATAGATATGAGATAGATAGATAGATATGAGATAGATAGATATGAGATAGATAGATAGATATGAGAGAGATAGATATATAGATATGAGATAGATATATAGATAGATAGATATGAGATAGATAGATAGATATAAGATAGATAGATAGATATGAGATAGATAGATATGAGATAGATAGATAGACATGAGATAGATAGATAGACATGAGATAGATAGATAGATGTGAGATAGATAGATATGAGATGGATAGATAGATAGACATGAGATAGATAGATAGACATGAGATAGATAGATATGAGATAGATAGACATGAGATAGATAGATATGATATAGATAGATATGAGATAGATAGATATGAGATAGATAGATAGACATGAGATAGATAGATAGATAGATAGATATGAGATAGATAGATATGAGATAGATAGATAGATAGATATGAGATAGATAGACATGAGATAGATAGATATGAGATAGATAGATATGAGATAGTTATGAGATAGATAGATAGAGATGATATAGATAGATATGAGATAGATAGATATGAGATAGATAGATATGAGAGATAGATATGAGATAGATAGATATGAGATAGATATGAGATAGATAGATATGAGATAGATATGAGATAGATAGATAGATATGAGATAGATAGACATGAGATAGATAGATATGAGATAGATAGATATGAGATAGATAGATAGATAGATATGAGATAGATAGACATGAGATAGAGAGATAGATAGATATGAGATAGATAGATATGATATAGATAGATATGAGATAGTTATGAGATAGATAGATATGCGATAGATAGATAGATAGAGATGATATAGATAGATATGAGATAGATAGATATGAGATAGATATGAGATAGATAGATATGAGAGATAGATATGAGATAGATAGATATGAGATAGATAGATAGATATGAGATAGATAGATATGAGATAGATATGAGATAGATATGAGATAGATAGATATGATATAGATATGAAATAGATAGATATGAGATAGATATGAGATAGATAGACATGAGATAGATAGATATGAGATAGATAGATATGAGATAGATAGACATGAGATAGATAGATATGACATAGATAGATATGAGATAGTTATGAGATAGATAGATAGATAGATAGATAGATAGATAGAGATGATATAGATAGATATGAGATAGATAGATATGAGATAGATAGATATGAGAGATAGATATGAGATAGATAGATATGAGATAGATAGATATGAGATAGATAGACATGAGATAGATATGAGATAGATAGATAGATAGATATGAGATAGATAGACATGAGATAGATAGATAGATAGATATGAGATAGATAGACATGAGATAGAGAGATAGATATGAGATAGATATGATATAGATAGATATGAGATAGTTATGAGATAGATAGATATACGATAGATATACGATAGATAGATAGATAGAGATGATATAGATAGATATGAGATAGATAGATATGAGAGATAGATATGAGATAGATAGATAGATATGAGATAGATAGATATGAGATAGATATGAGATAGATAGATATGATATAGATATGAAATAGATAGATATGAGATAGATAGACATGAGATAGATAGATATGAGATAGATAGATATGAGATAGATAGATATGAGATAGATAGATATGATATAGATAGATATGAGATAGATAGATATGAGATAGATAGACATGAGATAGATAGATAGATATGAGATAGATAGATATGAGATAGATAGATATGAGATAGATAGATATGATATAGATATGAGATAGATAGATAGACATGAGATAGATATGAGATAGATAGATATGAGATAGATAGATATGATATAGATAGATATGAGATAGATATGAGATAGATAGATATGAGATGGATATGAGATAGATAGATATGAGATAGATAGATATGAGATAGATAGATAGATAGACATGAGATAGATAGATATTAGATAGATAGATATGAGATAGATAGATAGATATGAGATAGATATGAGAGAGATAGATATGATATAGATAGATATGAGATAGATAGATATGAGATAGATAGATAGATATGAGATAGATATGAGATAGATAGATATGAGATAGATAGATAGATAGATATGATATAGATAGATATGAGATAGATAGATATGAGATAGATATGAGATAGATAGATATGAGATAGATAGATATGAGAGAGATAGATATGAGATAGATAGATATGAGATAGATAGATATGAGATAGATAGATATGAGACAGATAGATATGAGATAGATAGATAGATATGATATAGATAGATATGATATAGATAGATATGAGAGAGATGGATATGATATAGATAGATATGAGATAGATAGATAGATATGAGATAGATAAATATGAGAGCGATAGATAGATAGATATGAGATAGATATGAGATAGATAGATAGATAGATATGAGATAGATAGATAGATATGAGATAGATAGATAGATATGAGAGATAGATAGATAGATATGAGAGATAGATAGATAGATATGAGATAGATAGATAGATATGAGATAGATAGATATGAGATAGATAGATAGATATGAGAGAGATAGATATATAGATATGAGATAGATATATAGATAGATAGATATGAGATAGATAGATAGATATAAGATAGATAGATAGATATGAGATAGATAGATATGAGATAGATAGATATGAGATAGATAGATAGACATGAGATAGATAGATAGACATGAGATAGATAGATGTGAGATAGATAGATATGAGATGGATAGATAGATAGACATGAGTTAGATAGATAGACATGAGATAGATAGATAGATATGAGATAGATAGATATGAGATAGATAGATATGAGATAGATAGATATGAGATAGATAGATAGATATGAGATCGATAGATTGATAGATATGAGATAGAAAGATAGATAGATATGAGATAGATAGATAGATGAGATAGATAGATAGACAGATATGAGATAGATAGATAGATATGAGATAGATAGACATGAGATAGATAGATATGATATAGATAGATATGATATAGATAGATATGAGATAGATAGATATGAGATAGATAGATATGAGATAGATAGATAGACATGAGATAGATAGAGAGATAGATAGATATGAGATAGATAGATATGAGATAGATAGATAGATATGAGATAGATAGACATGAGATAGATAGATATGAGATAGTTATGAGATAGATAGATAGATAGAGATGATATAGATAGAGATGATATAGATAGATATGAGATAGATAGATATGAGATAGATAGATATGAGAGATAGATATGAGATAGATAGATATGAGATAGATATGAGATAGATAGACATGAGATAGATATGAGATAGATAGATATGAGATAGATATGAGATAGATAGATAGATAGATATGAGATAGATAGACATGAGATAGATAGATATGAGATAGATAGATAGATAGATATGAGATAGATAGACATGAGATAGAGAGATAGATAGATATGAGATAGATAGATATGAGATAGATAGATATGAGATAGATAGACATGAGATAGATAGATATGACATAGATAGATATGAGATAGTTATGAGATAGATAGATAGATAGATAGATAGAGATGATATAGATAGATATGAGATAGATAGATATGAGATAGATAGATATGAGAGATAGATATGAGATAGATAGATATGAGATAGATAGATATGAGATAGATAGACATGAGATAGATATGAGATAGATAGATAGATAGATATGAGATAGATAGACATGAGATAGATAGATAGATAGATATGAGATAGATAGACATGAGATAGAGAGATAGATATGAGATAGATATGATATAGATAGATATGAGATAGTTATGAGATAGATAGATATACAATAGATAGATAGATAGATAGAGATGATATAGATAGATATGAGATAGATAGATATGAGAGATAGATATGAGATAGATAGATATGAGATAGATAGATAGATATGAGATAGATAGATATGAGATAGATATGAGATAGATAGATATGATATAGATATGAAATAGATAGATATGAGATAGATAGACATGAGATAGATAGATATGAGATAGATAGATATGAGATAGATAGATATGAGATAGATAGATATGATATAGATAGATATGAGATAGATAGATATGAGATAGATAGACATGAGATAGATAGATAGATATGAGATAGATAGATATGAGATAGATAGATATGATATAGATATGAGATAGATAGATAGACATGAGATAGATATGAGATAGATAGATATGAGATAGATAGATATGATATAGATAGATATGAGATAGATATGAGATAGATAGATATGAGATAGATAGATATGAGATAGATAGATAGATAGACATGAGATAGATAGATATTAGATAGATAGATATGAGATAGATAGATAGATATGAGATAGATATGAGAGAGATAGATATGATATAGATAGATATGAGATAGATAGATATGAGATAGATAGATAGATATGAGATAGATATGAGATAGATAGATATGAGATAGATAGATAGATAGATATGATATAGATAGATATGAGATAGATAGATATGAGATAGATATGAGATAGATAGATATGAGATAGATAGATATGAGAGAGATAGATATGAGATAGATAGATATGAGATAGATAGATATGAGACAGATAGATATGAGATAGATAGATAGATATGATATAGATAGATATGATATAGATAGATATGAGAGAGATGGATATGATATAGATAGATATGAGATAGATAGATAGATATGAGATAGATAAATATGAGAGCGATAGATAGATAGATATGAGATAGATATGAGATAGATAGATAGATAGATAGATATGAGATAGATAGATAGATATGAGATAGATAGATAGATATGAGAGATAGATAGATAGATATGAGAGATAGATAGATAGATATGAGATAGATAGATAGATATGAGATAGATAGATATGAGATAGATAGATAGATATGAGAGAGATAGATATATAGATATGAGATAGATATATAGATAGATAGATATGAGATAGATAGATAGATATAAGATAGATAGATAGATATGAGATAGATAGATATGAGATAGATAGATATGAGATAGATAGATAGACATGAGATAGATAGATAGACATGAGATAGATAGATGTGAGATAGATAGATATGAGATGGATAGATAGATAGACATGAGTTAGATAGATAGACATGAGATAGATAGATAGATATGAGATAGATAGATAGATAGATATGAGATAGATAGATATGAGATAGATAGATATGAGATAGATAGATAGATATGAGATCGATAGATTGATAGATATGAGATAGAAAGATAGATAGATATGAGATAGATAGATAGATGAGATAGATAGATAGATAGATAGATATGAGATAGATAGATAGATATGAGATAGATAGACATGAGATAGATAGATATGATATAGATAGATATGATATAGATAGATATGATATAGATAGATATGAGATAGATAGATATGAGATAGATAGATATGAGATAGATAGATAGACATGAGATAGATAGAGAGATAGATAGATATGAGATAGATAGATATGAGATAGATAGATAGATATGAGATAGATAGACATGAGATAGATAGATATGAGATAGTTATGAGATAGATAGATAGATAGAGATGATATAGATAGATATGAGATAGATAGATATGAGATAGATAGATATGAGAGATAGATATGAGATAGATAGATATGAGATAGATATGAGATAGATAGACATGAGATAGATATGAGATAGATAGATATGAGATAGATATGAGATAGATAGATAGATAGATATGAGATAGATAGACATGAGATAGATAGATATGAGATAGATAGATAGATAGATATGAGATAGATAGACATGAGATAGAGAGATAGATAGATATGAGATAGATAGATATGATATAGATAGATATGAGATAGTTATGAGATAGATAGATATGCGATAGATAGATAGATAGATAGAGATGATATAGATAGATATGAGATAGATAGATATGAGATAGATATGAGATAGATAGATATGAGATAGATAGATATGAGATAGATAGATATGAGATAGATAGATAGATATGAGATAGATAGATATGAGATAGATATGAGATAGATATGAGATAGATAGATATGATATAGATATGAAATAGATAGATATGAGATAGATATGAGATAGATAGACATGAGATAGATAGATATGAGATAGATAGATATGAGATAGATAGACATGAGATAGATAGATATGACATAGATAGATATGAGATAGATAGATAGATATGAGATAGATAGACATGAGATAGATATGAGATAGATAGATAGATATGAGATAGATATGAGATAGATAGACATGAGATAGAGAGATAGATAGATATGAGATAGATAGATATGATATAGATAGATATGAGATAGTTATGAGATAGATAGATATACGATAGATAGATAGATAGATAGATAGATAGAGATGATATAGATAGATATGAGATAGATAGATATGAGATAGATAGATATGAGAGATAGATATGAGATAGATAGATATGAGATAGATAGATATGAGATAGATAGATAGATATGAGATAGATAGATATGAGATAGATATGAGATAGATAGATATGATATAGATATGAAATAGATAGATATGAGATAGATAGACATGAGATAGATAGATATGAGATAGATAGATATGAGATAGATAGATAGATATGAGATAGATAGATATGATATAGATAGATATGAGATAGATAGATAGATAGATAGATAGATAGATAGATAGATAGATATGAGATAGATAGACATGAGATAGATAGATAGATATGAGATAGATAGATATGAGATAGATATGAGATAGATAGATATGATATAGATATGAGATAGATAGATAGACATGAGATAGATATGAGATAGATAGATATGAGATAGATAGATATGAGATAGATATGAGATAGATAGATATGAGATGGATATGAGATAGATAGATATGAGATAGATAGATATGAGATAGATAGATAGATAGACATGAGATAGATAGATATTAGATAGATAGATATGAGATAGATAGATATGAGATAGATAGATAGATATGAGAGAGATAGATATGATATAGATAGATATGAGATAGATAGATAGATATGAGATAGATAGATAGATAGATATGATATAGATAGATATGAGATAGATAGATATGAGATAGATAGATATGAGATAGATAGATATGAGATAGATAGATATGAGAGAGATAGATATGAGATAGATAGATAGATATGAGATAGATAGATATGAGATAGATAGATATGAGATAGATAGATATGAGACAGATAGATATGAGATAGATAGATAGATATGATATAGATAGATATGATATAGATAGATATGAGAGAGATGGATATGATATAGATAGATATGAGATAGATAGATAGATATGAGATAGATAAATATGAGAGCGATAGATAGATAGATATGAGATAGATATGAGATAGATAGATATGAGATAGATAGATAGATATGATATAGATAGATATGAGATAGATAGCTATGAGATAGATAGATATGAGATAGATAGATATGAGATAGATAGATATGAGATAGATAGATATGATATAGATAAATATGAGAGAGAGAGATAGATAGATAGATATGAGATAGATAGATAGATAGATATGATATAGATAGATATGAGATAGATAGATATGAGATAGATATGAGATAGATAGATATGATATAGATAGATAGATATGAGATAGATATGAGATAGATAGATATGAGATAGATATGAGATAGATAGATAGATATATAGATAGATATGAGATAGATAGATATGAGATAGATATATATGAGATAGATAGATATGAGACAGATAGATATGAGATAGATATGAGATAGATAGATAGATATGAGATAGATATGAGATAGATAGATATGATATAGATAAATATGAGATAGATAGATAGATATGAGATAGATATGAGCTAGATAGATATGATATAGATAGATATGAGATAGATAGATATGATATAGATAGATATGAGATAGATAGATATGAGATAGATAGATATGAGATAGATAGATATGAGATAGATAGATATGATATAGATAGATATGAGATAGATAGATAAATATGAGAGAGATAGATATGAGATAGATAGATATGAGATAGATAGGTATGAGATAGATAAAATATAGATAGATATGAGATAGATAGATATGATATAGATAGATATGAGACAGATAGATATGAGATAGATATGATATAGATAGATATGATATAGATAGATATGAGATAGCTAGATATGAGATAGATAGATATGAGACAGATAGATATGAGATAGATATGAGATAGACAGATAGATATGAGATAGATAGATAGATATGAGATAGATAGATATGAGATAGATAGATAGATAGGTATGAGATAGATAGAGATGAGATAGATAGATATGAGATAGATAGATATGAGATAGATAGATATGAGATAGATAGATATGAGATAGATAAATATGAGAGAGATAGATAGATATGAGATAGATAGATAGATATGAGATAGATATTAGATAGATAGATAGATATGATATAGATAGATATGACATAGATAGATATGATATAGATAGATATGAGATAGATAGATATGAGATAGATAGATATGATATAGATAAATATGAGAGAGATAGATAGATAGATATGAGATAGATAGATAGATAGATATGATATAGATAGATATGAGATAGATAGATATGAGATAGATATGAGATAGATAGATATAATATAGATAGATAGATATGAGATAGATAGATATGAGATAGATAGATATGATATAGATAGATATGAGATAGATAGATATGATATAGATAAATATGAGAGAGATAGATAGATAGATATGAGATAGATATGAGATAGATAGATATGAGATAGATAAATATGAGAGAGATAGATAGATATGAGACAGATAGATATGAGATAGATATGAGATAGATAGATAGATAGATATGAGATAGATAGATAAGAGATAGATATGAGATAGATAGATATATAGATAGATATGAGATAGATAGATATGATATAGATAGATATGAGATAGATAGATATGAGACAGATAGATATGAGATAGATATGAGATAGATAGATAGATATGAGATAGATATGAGATAGATAGATATGATATAGATAGATATGATATAGATAGATATGAGATAGATAGATATGAGATAGATAGATATGAGATAGATATGAGATAGATAGATATGAGATAGATAGATAGATATGAGATAGATAGATAGATAGATAGATATGAGATAGATAGATAGATAGATATGAGATAGATAGATATGAGATAGATAGATAGATAGATAGATATGAGATAGATAGATATGAGATAGATAGATATGAGATAGATATGAGATAGATAGATAGATATGATATAGATAGATATGAGATAGATAGATATGAGAGAGATAGATATGAGAGAGATAGATATGAGATAGATAGATATGGGATAGATAGATATGGGATAGATAGATATGAGATAGATATGAGATAGATAGATAGATATGATATAGATAGATATGAGATAGATAGATATGAGGGAGATAGATAGATATGAGATAGATAGATATGAGATAGATAAATATGAGAGAGATAGATAGATATGAGATAGATATGAGATAGATAGATAGATAGATAGATAGATATGAGATAGATAGATAGATTTGAGCAAAAATTAGATATGTGCGCTCAGTCTTAATGAATCTCTGCAGTAAGTCATTTGCAGCCTAAATGGCAATAGGTCCGTACAGCTCCTTTCCTAGAACCTTTACCACAGGCTCATATTTTCAGCACATGTAAAATGAGAACATGGAGAACACATACATTAATTCATTGTAAAAAACACTTTATTTCAAAGCTCATGTACATTACAGTAAGGCAGTGGTTCCCAAACTGTGTGCCTCGGGACCCTTGCAGGGGTGCCTCAGGTTGGTGGTCTAGCACAATATGAAATTATTTATGGTCAATGTAATGTAAATATGGGGACAAACCTGTTCCCAGCACATAACTGACCCTAAAGATGACAGGGAGCACAATCTACTTTACTACATTTTTTATCTGAATTTCAACAAATATTTGGCTTAGGGGTTCCGTGACGCAATGCTGAGACTCTAGGGCGCCGGGATTCAAAATAGTTTGGGACCCACTGCAGTAAGGATCAGCGGGTATATTACAAACCCCTGACTTGGCATGTAACTCTGATACCCAGCGGGCAGATAACGCTCCAGACAATCACCCGACCCAGTCTGCAGTCACTGTGCTCAGCGTATGACATCACACCGTCTGGGGTCCCAAAGGACTTGTATAGCACAGATTTATATTGGGCCTCTCTACTTTTCTCTTTAGTGCCTCATATTCCTATTGCTACAAGAGAATTTCCCTCCAGTCTGTTTGTTGCTATAATTGAATATTTACCTCTTCCAGGTGTTTGATCCCCTGCGTTTCTCCCAAGAGAATTCATCTACACGTCATTCCCATGCCTTTCTTCCTTTTGCAGCAGGGCCCAGGTAAATGGAGTCTTTGCAAGATAAGTGTTACAGGTTGAGTCTCCCATATCCAAATATTCTGAAATACGGAATATTTTTACCATGGCTGAGATAGTAAAACCTTTGATTTTTGATGGTTCAATGCACATAAACTTTGTTTAAAGCATATAATTATTAAAAGTATTGTATAAAATTACCTTCAGGCTGTGTGCATAAGGTGTATATAAAACATAAATTAATTTCATGTATGTACACAAACTTTGTTTGAGCCTCAAAATTATTGAAAATATTGTATAAAATGACCTGCAGGCTGTGTGTATTAGGTGTATATGAAACATTAATGCATTCTGTGCTTAGATTTGGGCCCCATTCCCAAGATAATTCATTATGTTATGCAAATATTCCAAAATATGGAATGTTCCAATATCCAAATTAACCTTGGTCCCAAGCATTTTGGATATGGGAGACCAAACCTGTATAGATAAAACCCTATGTTTCCTCTTCTTCCTCCAGCTGAAAACAAGGGGTTGATTTGGGCAGGGCTAGGTAACTATGGTGGTAATCGATTTTACAGGGGATGCGTACAAGTCTCATTCAGGCCTCAAGTTCCTGATCATTTATTGATAGAGATGTGTGCTGACCCCTGTGTTTTGGTTCTAATTCTTCATCGTGTTTTGAATTTGCCCAAACCAGCTTTAGGTGTTTTGGATCTTTTTTACAAATTGATAAAAACTGCAAAATCATGTAATGTTGGCCTGGTTTTGTTCCTACAGTATTATTAACCTCAATAACATTAATTTCAAGTAGTTTCCAGACAATTTTGACCACCTCACTACTCACAATATTGTTCACCAACATTGTCCAAAGGCTGGCTGGCTAAACTAAGCAACAGAGAAGCGTCTGCTAGGATCTGTGGTTAGCAAATCATCTTGGTTGTAGTTCCCAATCTTAGTTGCTACTGGGACACTGCATAAATTCCTGTCTGTCTGTGTGCTGATCTCATGTGTTCAGTAATTACTGCCTGTCTGTGTGCTGATCTCATGTGTTCAGTAATTACTGCCTGTCTGTGTGCTGATCTCATGTGTTCAGTAATTACTGCCTGTCTGTGTGCTGATCTCATGTGTTCAGTAATTACTGCCTGTCTGTGTGCTGATCTCATGTGTTCAGTAATTACTGCCTGTCTGTGTGCTGATCTCATGTGTTCAGTAATTACTGCCTGTCTGTGTGCTGATCTCATGTGTTCAGTAATTACTGCCTGTCTGTGTGCTGATCTCATGTGTTCAGTAATTACTGCCTGTCTGTGTGCTGATCTCATGTGTTCAGTAATTACTGCCTGTCTGTGTGCTGATCTCATGTGTTCAGTAATTACTGCCTGTCTGTGTGCTGATCTCATGTGTTCAGTAATTACTGCCTGTCTGTGTGCTGATCTCATGTGTTCAGTAATTACTGCCTGTCTGTGTGCTGATCTCATGTGTTCAGTAATTACTGCCTGTCTGTGTGCTGATCTCATGTGTTCAGTAATTACTGCCTGTCTGTGTGCTGATCTCATGTGTTCAGTAATTACTGCCTGTCTGTGTGCTGATCTCATGTGTTCAGTAATTACTGCCTGTCTGTGTGCTGATCTCATGTGTTCAGTAATTACTGCCTGTCTGTGTGCTGATCTCATGTGTTCAGTAATTACTGCCTGTCTGTGTGCTGATCTCATGTGTTCAGTAATTACTGCCTGTCTGTGTGCTGATCTCATGTGTTCAGTAATTACTGCCTGTCTGTGTGCTGATCTCATGTGTTCAGTAATTACTGCCCGTCTGTGTGCTGATCTCATGTGTTCAGTAATTACTGCCCGTCTGTGTGCTGATCTCATGTGTTCAGTAATTACTGCCTGTCTGTGTGCTGATCTCATGTGTTCAGTAATTACTGCCTGTCTGTGTGCTGATCTCATGTGTTCAGTAATTACTGCCTGTCTGTGTGCTGATCTCATGTGTTCAGTAATTACTGCCTGTCTGTGTGCTGATCTCATGTGTTCAGTAATTACTGCCTGTCTGTGTGCTGATCTCATGTGTTCAGTAATTACTGCCTGTCTGTGTGCTGATCTCATGTGTTCAGTAATTACTGCCTGTCTGTGTGCTGATCTCATGTGTTCAGTAATTACTGCCTGTCTGTGTGCTGATCTCATGTGTTCAGTAATTACTGCCTGTCTTTGTGCTGATCTCATGTGTTCAGTAATTACTGCCTGTCTGTGTGCTGATCTCATGTGTTCAGTAATTACTGACTGTCTGTGTGCTGATCTCATGTGTTTGTTGAGTAATTACTGCCTGTCTGTGTGCTGATCTCATGTGTTCAGTAATTACTGCCTGTCTGTGTGCTGATCTCATGTGTTCAGTAATTACTGCCTGTCTGTGTGCTGATCTCATGTGTTCAGTAATTACTGCCTGTCTGTGTGCTGATCTCATGTGTTGAGTAATTACTGCCTGTCTGTGTGCTGATCTCATGTGTTGAGTAATTACTGACTGTCTGTGTGCTGATCTCATGTGTTCAGTAATTACTGCCTGTCTGTGTGCTGATCTCATATGTTCAGTAATTACTGCCTGTCTGTGTGCAGTATCAATTATCTTGTCTGTGTGCAAAGGCCAGGTGCACACTAGTCTGTCGTTAGAGAGGCTTGCAGGTCTTGCTCTGATTGGACCCTGTATCTGTTAAATTGTACACAGCCCTTCACTCCATGCTGGTGATAACGTTTTCATGTGTTTCTGCTTGTGGCCAGTCTCCTGTTTGTTGCAGTCGAGTTCCCGTTCTCCTGCTTTATTTCTTGTCTGCTGTTTGTACCATTCAGGTGGCATGGTGCACATAACATCTGCTGTTTGCTGCTTGTGTCATCTAGGCAGCATGGTGTGCATCCCTGTTCCCATCCGCTTGTTTCATCTCAGCGGCACAGAGTGCACTCGCAGTCCTAAGTGCGCAATCCTATGCACTAACGCCTGTGTCAACTCTGCAAAATAGGCCGGACCTCAGCGCCCTAAGTGCACAATCCTGTGCACCAACACCTGTGTCAACCTGGCAACATAGGCCGCAACTCTGTGTGCTAAGTGTGCAATTTAGCACACAAATGCCAGTGTATACCAGCCAAGGCTTACCAGCCCTAATGGCTGGTACACGGCCAAAGCCACATCCAATTCTGCGCAGAGGCTGCCTCTTGCTAAGGCTTACCAGCCTTCAAGGTTGCTACACAGCCAAAGTCGCATACAATACACAGCCCAGAGGCTGCCTCTATCCATGGCTTACCAGCCCTCAAGGATGCTACACGGCCACAGCCGCATCTTGCTGCTCAGCCCAAAGACTGCTCCTCACCCAGACTTACCAGTCCTCAAGGCTGCAACACCTCCCCAGCCCTCAAGGCAAAACGGCCGTAACTAGCCAAGTATTCCAGCCCTCAAGGCTGTAGCTGAACTTTCCTTGTGTGATCATCTCCAGTCTACAAGAGGTATCCCCAACCTATAATCATAGACATCGATTCCCTCCAGAAATCATTACATGAGCACAAACAAAAGGCAGGTTAAAAGACTATAGCACATCTATGAAACATTGCCCCACAGCAGTGGCAGACAGGATGGAAGTTTAATAAACTATACAACTCCATAGAAACAAAAAATGTTTTCATTAATCAAGAACTAGATCAGAGGCCCAAGGGCTGTACAGGGAAATGAAGGTGGAATATGTAGGTAGTGGAAGGCAGGTAAAGAAAGGAAGGATTGATTAGTAAATGTAATTTAATTGATTGCTGAAGAATTTTTATGATAAAATAGACAAAAAAATTAATAAAAAAATATATACAGAAGTATATGGCTTATGAGTCAGTGGGTTAGTAATAACATAGTCAAAAACATATATTACTAACCAACTGACTAGAGAGTCATTGCCCGAAGGGAAGACAACCCTGATACATTCTGATTAGAAACAGTTACTAAGTATCGAATAGAAGGCAATGTACTGACTCACACAACTATACATGTGTTACAAATAACTCATAACACTGGGATTATATTCTGCATTTGCCAGTAATAAGCCTCGATAAAGGCATTGATTTAAGCAGATAAATCTAGCCAGTGTATACAACTTTAAATAATTATTTATAACATAAATAATTGACCCAGGCATAATCAGGACAATTTTTATACACTTTTTTCTTACTATTTACACTCTATTTTTTATATACAAAAACATTTTTCTTTGTATCAATACATCAAGATTTATAAGTAAATAATAAAAGTTATTTTTTATTAATGAAGATGCAACAAAATGAAATATAAAACTTTGAAAACATAAAAATAGCAAAATACTTTTATATAAAATTACACACTAGTGGAGCCTTTTGTTTTTGAGATTCACACTGGAGTGCACCCGACAGCGTCATTACATTTTCTTTTTTCTAAAATATTAGCACACTACATTCCCGTCAGATATCCAGCATTAAATTGCACCTGAATTACCGCTGGAGGAACTTATATAGAATCCAAATCACGCGATATCCAACGCCGGGAAGATGACGTTTTGCCTCGTTTTGGGATCCGAGCCCGATGGAGATAACAGAGTCAGGACTCTGATCCCATTGGATACTTAATTTCGGGTGGCTTCGGTTTTGAGGAGACTGAACTATGTGCCCAAACTGATTCATCTTGATGGTACTTCTGAATACTTCTGGCCAAACGCGGCAAGATGCATGGGGTCATTTATTGAAAATGCAGCTATAGAGGTGGAGAGACAAGTCCCTCAGCTTTTACAGTGCATCCAGAAAGTATTCACAATGCTTCACTTTTTCCACATTTTGGTACGTTACAGCCTTATTCCAAAATGGAATAAATTAGTTTTTGTCTTCAAAATTCTAAACAGAATGGGCCCCATTCAGAGGCGGTCGTTCGATGCAGGTGGTCGGTCTGAATCTTGCATCCTGAACGGCCGCCTCCTTGTCGATCATTATGCTGTGGGTTACCACCCACAGCTCTAATGACTGACATGGGTGATGGTCACGATGGTCAAGATCATCGCGACCATCGGGGCTTACGACCAGACCCTAGGGTAGAGTCTGGGCACTCGTAAGCCCCAGGGAGCTTCCTGCTCTGTTCGAGCAGGAAGTTTCCCACTGACATCAGCAATGATGTCAGTGGGGCCGCCCCCAAACGATAAGCGTTCCGACTGGAACACCTCCATTTGGCCAGGCACGCCCCCGGCCCGTCCAGCAAAAGGGGCGAGCTGTCACTCAACATCGACAGCTCGCCCCATCTGCTACGAGACCCCTAACGATGGAGCGCCCATCGTTAGCCGGGTCTCACGCATGACGGAGCTGGCTTCATCATGCGCACGCGCTGTGGGGCAACATCGAGTTGGTTATGAGCGCTCAGCGCTCACGACCGACTCTGAATGAGCTGCAATACCCCATAATGACAATGTGTAATAAGTTTTTTTGAGATTTTTGCAAATTTAATTTAAAAAAAAACCCTAAGAAATCACATGTACATAAGTATCACAGCCTTTGCTCAATACTTTGTTGATGCACCTTTAGCAGCAATTACAGCCTCAAGTCTTTTTGAATATGATGCCACAAGCTTGGCACACCTATCTTTGGGCAGTTTCGCCCATTCCTCTTTGCAGCACCTCTCAAGCTCCATCAGGTTGGATGGGAAGCGTCAGTGCACAGCCATTTTCAGATCTCTCCAGAGATGTTCAATCTGATTCAAGTCTGGGCTCTGGCTGGGCCACTCACTTTTAGAGCATACATACGCCAGGCTTGCCTACCCTCCATATTTGGCCTGGAGCCTCCCGAATATTGGATGCAGCTCCCGGCCCAACGGAAAGGCAGGCAAGCCTCCCAGCATCCACCAACCCTCCCGACCTCCCCCCAGAATAAACAAGAAATCACCGCAGTGGGGGGGCCGTTGCTTCCATTCGTGCTGAATTGCGTCATCGTTGCCCCGCCCCCTGCTTCACAATGCCGACAATAGTGGCACTGTGAAGAGGGGGCAGGGCCACTATGACACGGTTGTGTGGCCCTGCCCTGGCTCCGCCCCCAATGTGTCATAACTGCCCGGACACACACCCCAGCTGTTAGTGAACATTCAGCTCTTTCCCGGAAGGAGGAAGCTGATTGTCGGCAAGTATGACATCTACGCCCGAGTTACTTACCACTCTCCATCAGCCCTAATGTGTTAGCAGCAGAGTATTTGCACTATATAAATATATTATGTATATGCTGACATACCGATGACTCATTGTATGCCTAAGCACGACTAAACAAGCCCTACATGGTTATGTGTTACCCAGATCACACAATTTGTGCTCCATCTGTAGACTGTGGCTGAATGGGGCTAGCAGTGAGAATACATACAATTTTCTGTATCTGATTGTCCCAGTAGCAGCCGCGTCATACAGATGTGGATTGTGCGCACAATCGGTCGATGTTTGCATTATGCGTAGGCGTATGCATCGCAATGTGCGCGCGCACGACGGTCCCACTGCAATCGGGATGCAATTTAAGATTAACAGACAGGATTCGAGCATTTGTGGATGGTGACGGGGAGAGGTCTTGTGAACGCAGGCGTGTCAGTGCGTTTAAATGGCATTGCACGGGCTTGCAGAAATTAGCCTCAGCCTTCCACGTGACCAGAAGAGTTAGCAATTTAAGTAAGGTCTGACCAGCCGCAATGGAGCGTGAGGGCAAGAAGTCCATTGATGTTACTGATGTTCCAGCTAGTTTGGGGCGGTCTTATGAATGTGTACATATACAAGAGGGCATCCTTATTTTTGCCAAGCGGCAGCATTTTTGCGTATAATCACCATCCCGGGGAGCTTGCGATTGCAATTTTGTGTACCAAGCTGGCTGAGACCCTCAGTGTGAGAAGAAATAGTTTAGTAACATGAAATCGTACAGTACACAGGGAGAAATGCAGCGTTTCCAGGGAGGCGTTTGTATGGGGAAAATTATTTAACAAGTTTCATGGAGGCACTTTTACAGCCACAATATCAGTTCTGTAATTGTCATCTCAGGTTAATGTAATTTGAAAAATACTCTGTGAATAAAACATTTTCTACTGAATGAAGGTGAAGTAGTGGTGCAGGCATGGCCAGGTCAGGGTAATCACCACCTGCTGCCCCCTCTCAGTGCCCCTGGGTGCAGGCATGGCCAGGGTAATCACCACCCTCTCTCCCCCTCTCAGTGCCCCTGGGTGCAGGCATGGTCAGGCCAGGGTAATCACCACCTGCTGCCCCCTCTCAGTGCCCCTGGGTGCAGGCATGGCCAGGCCAGGGTAATCACCACCTGCTCCCCCATCTCTCGGCACCCCTGGGTGTAGGCATGGCCAGGCCAGGGTAATCACCACCCGCTCCCCCCTCTCTGTGCCCCTGGGTGCAGGCATGGCCAGGGTAATCACCACCCACTCCCCCCTCTCAGTGCCCCTGGGTGCAGGCATCACCAGGCCAGGGTAATCACCACCCGCACCCCCTCTCAGTGCCCCTTGGTGCAGGCAAGGTCAGGCCAGGGTAATCACCACCTGCTGCCCCCTCTCAGTGCCCCTGAGTGCAGGCATGGCCAGGCCAGGGTAATCACCACCCGCTCCCCCCTCTCTCGGCACCCCTGGGTGCAGGCATGGCCAGGCCAGGGTAATCACCACCTGCTCCCCCCTCTCTCAGCACCCCTGGGTGCAGGCATGGCCAGGCCAGGGTAATCACCACCCACTCCCCCCTCTCTCGGCACCCCTGGGTGCAGGCATGGCTAGGCAAGGCTAATCACCACCCACTCCTCCCTCTCAGTACCCCTGGGTGCAGGCATCACCAGGCCAGGGTAATCACAACCCACTCCCCCCTCTCAGTGCCCCTGGGTGCAGGCATGGCCAGGGTAATCACCATCCACTCCCCCCTCTCAGTGCCCCTGGGTGCAGGCATGGCCAGGCCAGGGTAATCACCACCCGCTCCCCCCTCTCTCTGCGCCCCTGGGTGCAGGCATGGCCAGCCCACGGTAAACACCACCCGCTCCCCCCTGTCTCGGCACCCCTGGGTGCAGGCATGGCCATGCCAGGGTAGTCACCACCCGCTCCCCCCTCTCAGTGCACCCCTGGGTGCAGGCATGGCCAGGCCACGGTAATCACCACCCGCTGCCCCCTCTCAGTGCACCCCTGGGTGCAAGCATGGCATGCTATGTAACGTACAGTACATTACTTTATGCTGCCCTCTTTATGGTAATATACAGTACATGGCCCATGGTTTAGAAGAAGAGGGGTCCATTTCCTTTCCCTAGTTTTCCCTTCTAGCCTTGTACTTCTATTTATCCATCTTTTCTTTCATTTATTCTTCTTTAACCAGTGTCTTCCCCTGTTTCTTGGTAATCAATCTCCATCACATTTCTCGCTCACTGGGCCTGATTCAGAGCCACCTACAAAAAGCGTGCGCTCGCTCTGAATCAGGGCGCTTTTTTTTGTTGTTGCGGCCTCTGTGCCACTCGCATAGCTGTGGGTTACCACCAACTGCTTATGCGAGCGGCCATGAGGATGGTCGCAATGGTCAAGACCATCGGGCTTGCAACGAGACCCTTGTGGTAGGGTCTCGTTGCCGCAAGCCCCAGTGGACTTCCTGCTCTAATAGAGTGATGTCAGTAGGGCCGCCCACAAATGGCAGGTGTTTCTGTAGGAACGCCTCCATTGCCCAGCGACCCCCCTTCCCCACCTTCCAAACGGGGCAGCTGTCAATCAACATAGACAGCTGCCACTTTTGGATGTGAGTGCTTTTTGCCGTGCGCACTGGGCCAACATCGACCCGCTTGCGAGCGGGTCTGAATCAGGCCCTCTGTTCCCTCTCTGTCTCTTATGTACATTTGTTTCCTGTCCATTTTCTTTCATCCAGTTTCTCTATAGCCAGTGATCAGGCAGGTGTGTTCCTGGGCAGCGGCTGAGGAAAGGAGCGAGCTGTGAGCTGCAGTATTATAGATGGCTATGACGCTACAGTGCCAGAGTGAGCACAGGTATGGCCAGGCCAGGGTAATCACCACCCGCTCCCCCCTCTCTCTATAGCCAGTGATCAGACAGGTGTGTTCCTGGGCAGCGGCTGAGGAAAGGAGCGAGCTGTGAGCTGCAGTATTAGATGGCTATGACGCTACAGTGCCAGAGTGAGCACAGGTATGGCCAGGCCAGGGTAATCACCACCCGCTCCCCCCTCTCTCTATAGCCAGTGATCAGGCAGGTGTGTTCCTGGGCAGCGGCTGAGGAAAGGAGCGAGCTGTGAGCTGCAGTATTAGATGGCTATGACGCTACAGTGCCAGAGTGAGCACAGGTATGGCCAGGCCAGGGTAATCACCACCCGCTCCCCCCTCTCTCTATAGCCAGTGATCAGGCAGGTGTGTTCCTGGGCAGCGGCTGAGGAAAGGAGCGAGCTGTGAGCTGCAGTATTATAGATGGCTATGATGCTACAGTGCCAGAGTGAGCACAGGTATGGCCAGGCCAGGGTAATCACCACCCGCTCCCCCCTCTCACTATAGCCAGTGATCAGACAGGTGTGTTCCTGGGCAGCGGCTGAGGAAAGGAGCGAGCTGTGAGCTGCAGTATTATAGATGGCTATAACGCTACAGTGCCAGAGTGAGCACAGGTATGGCCAGGCCAGGGTAATCACCACCCGCTCCCCCCTCTCTCTATAGCCAGTGATCAGGCAGGTGTGTTCCTGGGCAGCGGCTGAGGAAAGGAGCGAGCTGTGAGCTGCAGTATTATAGATGGCTATGACACTACAGTGCCAGAGTGAGCACAGGTATGGCCAGGCCAGGGTAATCATCACCCGCTCCCCCCTCTCTCTATAGCCAGTGATCAGGCAGGTGTGTTCCTGGGCAGCGGCTGAGGAAAGGAGCGAGCTGTGAGCTGCAGTATTATAGATGGCTATGACGCTACAGTGCCAGAGTGAGCACAGGTATGGCCAGGCCAGGGTAATCACCACCCGCTCCCCCCTCTCTCTATAGCCAGTGATCAGGCAGGTGTGTTCCAGGGCAGTGGCTGAGGAAAGGAGCGAGCTGTGAGCTGCAGTATTATAGATGGCTATAACGCTACAGTGCCAGAGTGAGCACAGGTATGGCCAGGCCAGGGTAATCATCACCCGCTCCCCACTCTCTCTATAGCCAGTGATCAGGCAGGTGTGTTCCTGGGCAGCGGCTGAGGAAAGGAGCGAGCTGTGAGCTGCAGTATTATAGATGGCTATGACACTACAGTGCCAGAGTGAGCACAGGTATGGCCAGGCCAGGGTAATCATCACCCGCTCCCCCCTCTCTCTATAGCCAGTGATCAGGCAGGTGTGTTCCTGGGCAGCGGCTGAGGAAAGGAGCGAGCTGTGAGCTGCAGTATTATAGATGGCTATGACGCTACAGTGCCAGAGTGAGCACAGGTATGGCCAGGCCAGGGTAATCACCACCCGCTCCCCCCTCTCTCTATAGCCAGTGATCAGGCAGGTGTGTTCCTGGGCAGCGGCTGAGGAAAGGAGCGAGCTGTGAGCTGCAGTATTATAGATGGCTATAACGCTACAGTGCCAGAGTGAGCACAGGTATGGCCAGGCCAGGGTAATCATCACCCGCTCCCCCCGCTCTCTATAGCCAGTGATCAGGCAGGTGTGTTCCTGGGCAGCGGCTGAGGAAAGGAGCGAGCTGTGAGCTGCAGTATTATAGATGGCTATGATGCTACAGTGCCAGAGTGAGCACAGGTATGGCCAGGCCAGGGTAATCACCACCCGCTCCCCCCTCTCTCTATAGCCAGTGATCAGGCAGTTGTGTTCCTGGGCAGCGGCTGAGGAGAGGAGCGAGCTGTGAGCTGCAGTATTATAGATGGCTATGACTCTACAGTGCCAGAGTGAGCACAGGTATGGCCAGGCCAGGGTAATCATCACCCGCTCCCCCCTCTCTCTATAGCCAGTGATCAGGCAGGTGTGTTCCTGGGCAGCGGCTGAGGAGAGGAGCGAGCTGTGAGCTGCAGTATTATAGATGGCTATAACGCTACAGTGCCAGAGTGAGCACAGGTATGGCCAGGCCAGGGTAATCACCACCCTCTCCCCCCTCTCTCTATAGCCAGTGATCAGGCAGGTGTGTTCCTGGGCAGCGGCTGAGGAGAGGAGCGAGCTGTGAGCTGCAGTATTATAGATGGCTATAACGCTACAGTGCCAGAGTGAGCACAGGTATGGCAAGGCCAGGGTAATCAACACCTGCTCCCCCCTCTCTCTATAGCCTGTGATCAGGCAGGTGTGTTCCTGGGCAGCGGCTGAGGAAAGGAGCGAGCTGTGAGCTGCAGTATTATAGATGGCTATGACGCTACAGTGCCAGAGTGAGCACAGGTATGGCCAGGCCAGGGTAATCACCACCCGCTCCCCCCTCTCTCTATAGCCAGTGATCAGGCAGGTGTGTTCCTGGGCAGCGGCTGAGGAAAGGAGCGAGCTGTGAGCTGCAGTATTATAGATGGCTATGACACTACAGTGCCAGAGTGAGCACAGGTATGGCCAGGCCAGGGTAATCATCACCCGCTCCCCACTCTCTCTATAGCCAGTGATCAGGCAGGTGTGTTCCTGGGCAGCGGCTGAGGAAAGGAGCGAGCTGTGAGCTGCAGTATTATAGATGGCTATGACGCTACAGTGCCAGAGTGAGCACAGGTATGGCCAGGCCAGGGTAATCACCACCCGCTCCCCCCTCTCTCTATAGCCAGTGATCAGGCAGGTGTGTTCCAGGGCAGTGGCTGAGGAAAGGAGCGAGCTGTGAGCTGCAGTATTATAGATGGCTATAACGCTACAGTGCCAGAGTGAGCACAGGTATGGCCAGGCCAGGGTAATCACCACCCTCTCCCCCCTCTCTCTATAGCCAGTGATCAGGCAGGTGTGTTCCTGGGCAGCGGCTGAGGAGAGGAGCGAGCTGTGAGCTGCAGTATTATAGATGGCTATAACGCTACAGTGCCAGAGTGAGCACAGGTATGGCCAGGCCAGGGTAATCACCACCTGCTCCCCCCTCTCTCTATAGCCTGTGATCAGGCAGGTGTGTTCCTGGGCAGCGGCTGAGGAAAGGAGCGAGCTGTGAGCTGCAGTATTATTGATGGCTATGACGCTACAGTGCCAGAGTGAGCACAGGTATGGCCAGGCCAGGGTAATCACCACCCGCTCCCCCCTCTCTCTATAGCCAGTGATCAGGCAGGTGTGTTCCTGGGCAGCGGCTGAGGAAAGGAGCGAGCTGTGAGCTGCAGTATTAGATGGCTATGATGCTACAGTGCCAGAGTGAGCACAGGTATGGCCAGGCCAGGGTAATCACCACCCGCTCCCCCCTCTCTCTATAGCCAGTGATCAGGCAGGTGTGTTCCTGGGCAGCGGCTGAGGAGAGGAGTGAGCTGTGAGCTGCAGTATTATAGATGGCTATAACGCTACAGTGCCAGAGTGAGCACAGGTATGGCCAGGCCAGGGTAATCACCACCCTCTCCCCCCTCTCTCTATAGCCAGTGATCAGGCAGGTGTGTTCCTGGGCAGCGGCTGAGGAGAGGAGCGAGCTGTGAGCTGCAGTATTATAGATGGCTATAACGCTACAGTGCCAGAGTGAGCACAGGTATGGCCAGGCCAGGGTAATCACCACCTGCTCCCCCCTCTCTCTATAGCCTGTGATCAGGCAGGTGTGTTCCTGGGCAGCGGCTGAGGAAAGGAGCGAGCTGTGAGCTGCAGTATTATAGATGGCTATGACTCTACAGTGCCAGAGTGAGCACAGGTATGGCCAGGCCAGGGTAATCATCACCCGCTCCCCCCTCTCTCTATAGCCAGTGATCAGGCAGGTGTGTTCCTGGGCAGCGGCTGAGGAGAGGAGCGAGCTGTGAGCTGCAGTATTATAGATGGCTATGACGCTACAGTGCCAGAGTGAGCACAGGTATGGCCAGGCCAGGGTAATCATCACCCGCTCCCCCCTCTCTCTATAGCCAGTGATTAGGCAGGTGTGTTCCTGGGCAGCGGCTGAGGAGAGGAGCGAGCTGTGAGCTGCAGTATTATAGATGGCTATGACTCTACAGTGCCAGAGTGAGCACAGGTATGGCCAGGCCAGGGTAATCATCACCCGCTCCCCCCTCTCTCTATAGCCAGTGATCAGGCAGGTGTGTTCCTGGGCAGCGGCTGTGGAAAGGAGCGAGCTGTGAGCTGCAGTATTATAGATGGCTATATCGCTACAGTGCCAGAGTGAGCACAGGTATGGCCAGGCCAGGGTAATCATCACCCGCTCCCCCCTCTCTCTATAGCCAGTGATCAGGCAGGTGTGTTCCTGGGCAGCGGCTGTGGAAAGGAGCGAGCTGTGAGCTGCAGTATTAGATGGCTATGACGCTACAGTGCCAGAGTGAGCACAGGTATGGCCAGGCCAGGGTAATCATCACCCGCTCCCCCCTCTCTCTATAGCTCTATAGCCAGTGATTAGGCAGGTGTGTTCCTGGGCAGCGGCTGAGGAAAGGAGCGAGCTGTGAGCTGCAGTATTAGATGGCTATGACGCTACAGTGCCAGAGTGAGCACAGGTATGGCCAGGCCAGGGTAATCATCACCCGCTCCCCCCTCTCTCTATAGCCAGTGATCAGGCAGGTGTGTTCCTGGGCAGAGGCTGAGGAAAGGAGCGAGCTGTGAGCTGCAGTATTATAGATGGCTATGATCCTACAGTGCCAGAGTGAGCACAGGTATGGCCAGGCCAGGCCAGGGTAATCATCACCCGCTCCCCCCTCTCTCTATAGCCACTGATCAGGCAGGTGTGTTCCTGGGCAGCGGCTGAGGAAAGGAGCGAACTGTGAGCCTCAGTATTAGATGGCTATGATGCTACAGTGCCAGAGTGAGCACAGGTATGGCCAGGCCAGGGTAATCACCACCCGCTCCCCCCTCTCACTATAGCCAGTGATCAGACAGGTGTGTTCCTGGGCAGCGGCTGAGGAAAGGAGCGAGCTGTGAGCTGCAGTATTATAGATGGCTATAACGGTACAGTGCCAGAGTGAGCACAGGTATGGCCAGGCCAGGGTAATCACCACCCGCTCCCCCCTCTCACTATAGCCAGTGATCAGACAGGTGTGTTCCTGGGCAGCGGCTGAGGAAAGGAGCGAGCTGTGAGCTGCAGTATTATAGATGGCTATGATGCTACAGTGCCAGAGTGTGCACAGGTATGGCCAGGCCAGGGTAATCATCACCCGCTCCCCCCTCTCTCTATAGCCAGTGATCAGGCAGGTGTGTTCCTGGGCAGCGGCTGAGGAAAGGAGTGAGCTGCAGTATTATAGATGGCTATGACGCTACAGTGCCAGAGTGAGCACAGGTATGGCCAGGCCAGGGTAATCATCACCCGCTCCCCCCTCTCTCTATAGCCAGTGATCAGGCAGGTGTGTTCCTGGGCAGCGGCTGAGGAAAGGAGCGAGCTGTGAGCTGCAGTATTAGATGGCTATGACGCTACAGTGCCAGAGTGAGCACAGGTATGGCCAGGCCAGGGTAATCATCACCCGCTCCCCCCTCTCTCTATAGCCAGTGATCAGGCAGGTGTGTTCCTGGGCAGAGGCTGAGGAAAGGAGCGAGCTGTGAGCTGCAGTATTATAGATGGCTATGATCCTACAGTGCCAGAGTGAGCACAGGTATGGCCAGGCCAGGCCAGGGTAATCATCACCCGCTCCCCCCTCTCTCTATAGCCACTGATCAGGCAGGTGTGTTCCTGGGCAGCGGCTGAGGAAAGGAGCGAACTGTGAGCCTCAGTATTAGATGGCTATGATGCTACAGTGCCAGAGTGAGCACAGGTATGGCCAGGCCAGGGTAATCACCACCCGCTCCCCCCTCTCACTATAGCCAGTGATCAGACAGGTGTGTTCCTGGGCAGCGGCTGAGGAAAGGAGCGAGCTGTGAGCTGCAGTATTATAGATGGCTATAACGGTACAGTGCCAGAGTGAGCACAGGTATGGCCAGGCCAGGGTAATCACCACCCGCTCCCCCCTCTCACTATAGCCAGTGATCAGACAGGTGTGTTCCTGGGCAGCGGCTGAGGAAAGGAGCGAGCTGTGAGCTGCAGTATTATAGATGGCTATGATGCTACAGTGCCAGAGTGTGCACAGGTATGGCCAGGCCAGGGTAATCATCACCCGCTCCCCCCTCTCTCTATAGCCAGTGATCAGGCAGGTGTGTTCCTGGGCAGCGGCTGAGGAAAGGAGTGAGCTGCAGTATTATAGATGGCTATGACGCTACAGTGCCAGAGTGAGCACAGGTATGGCCAGGCCAGGGTAATCATCACCCGCTCCCCCCTCTCTCTATAGCCAGTGATCAGGCAGGTGTGTTCCTGGGCAGCGGCTGAGGAAAGGAGCGAGCTGTGAGCTGCAGTATTAGATGGCTATGACGCTACAGTGCCAGAGTGAGCACAGGTATGGCCAGGCCAGGGTAATCACCACCCGCTCCCCCCGCTCTCTATAGCCAGTGATCAGGCAGGTGTGTTCCAGGGCAGTGGCTGAGGAAAGGAGCGAGCTGTGAGCTGCAGTATTATAGATGGCTATGATGCTACAGTGCCAGAGTGAGCACAGGTATGGCCAGGCCAGGGTAATCACCACCCGCTCCCCCCTCTCTCTATAGCCAGTGATCAGGCAGGTGTGTTCCTGGGCAGCGGCTGAGGAGAGGAGCGAGCTGTGAGCTGCAGTATTATAGATGGCTATAACGCTACAGTGCCAGAGTGAGCACAGGTATGGCCAGGCCAGGGTAATCATCACCCGCTCCCCACTCTCTCTATAGCCAGTGATCAGGCAGGTGTGTTCCTGGGCAGCGGCTGAGGAAAGGAGCGAGCTGTGAGCTGCAGTATTATAGATGGCTATGACGCTACAGTGCCAGAGTGAGCACAGGTATGGCCAGGCCAGGGTAATCACCACCCGCTCCCCCCTCTCTCTATAGCCAGTGATCAGGCAGGTGTGTTCCAGGGCAGTGGCTGAGGAAAGGAGCGAGCTGTGAGCTGCAGTATTATAGATGGCTATAACGCTACAGTGCCAGAGTGAGCACAGGTATGGCCAGGCCAGGGTAATCACCACCCGCTCCCCCCTCTCTCTATAGCCAGTGATCAGGCAGGTGTGTTCCTGGGCAGCGGCTGAGGAAAGGAGCGAGCTGTGAGCTGCAGTATTATAGATGGCTATAACGCTACAGTGCCAGAGTGAGCACAGGTATGGCCAGGCCAGGGTAATCACCACCCTCTCCCCCCTCTCTCTATAGCCAGTGATCAGGCAGGTGTGTTCCTGGGCAGCGGCTGAGGAGAGGAGCGAGCTGTGAGCTGCAGTATTATAGATGGCTATAACGCTACAGTGCCAGAGTGAGCACAGGTATGGCCAGGCCAGGGTAATCACCACCTGCTCCCCCCTCTCTCTATAGCCTGTGATCAGGCAGGTGTGTTCCTGGGCAGCGGCTGAGGAAAGGAGCGAGCTGTGAGCTGCAGTATTATAGGTGGCTATGACGCTACAGTGCCAGAGTGAGCACAGGTATGGCCAGGCCAGGGTAATCATCACCCGCTCCCCCCTCTCTCTATAGCCAGTGATCAGGCAGGTGTGTTCCTGGGCAGCGGCTGAGGAGAGGAGCGAGCTGTGAGCTGCAGTATTATAGATGGCTATGACTCTACAGTGCCAGAGTGAGCACAGGTATGGCCAGGCCAGGGTAATCATCACCCGCTCCCCCCTCTCTCTATAGCCAGTGATCAGGCAGGTGTGTTCCTGGGCAGCGGCTGAGGAGAGGAGCGAGCTGTGAGCTGCAGTATTATAGATGGCTATGATGCTACAGTGCCAGAGTGAGCACAGGTATGGCCAGGCCAGGGTAATCATCACCCGCTCCCCCCTCTCTCTATAGCCAGTGATTAGGCAGGTGTGTTCCTGGGCAGCGGCTGAGGAGAGGAGCGAGCTGTGAGCTGCAGTATTATAGATGGCTATGACTCTACAGTGCCAGAGTGAGCACAGGTATGGCCAGGCCAGGGTAATCATCACCCGCTCCCCCCTCTCTCTATAGCCAGTGATCAGGCAGGTGTGTTCCTGGGCAGCGGCTGAGGAAAGGAGCGAGCTGTGAGCTGCAGTATTAGATGGCTATGACGCTACAGTGCCAGAGTGAGCACAGGTATGGCCAGGCCAGGGTAATCATCACCCGCTCCCCCCTCTCTCTGTAGCCAGTGATCAGACAGGTGTGTTCCTGGGCAGAGGCTGAGGAAAGGAGCGAGCTGTGAGCTGCAGTATTATAGATGGCTGTGATCCTACAGTGCCAGAGTGAGCACAGGTATGGCCAGGCCAGGCCAGGGTAATCATCACCCGCTCCCCCCTCTCTCTATAGCCACTGATCAGGCAGGTGTGTTCCTGGGCAGCGGCTGAGGAAAGGAGCGAGCTGTGAGCCTCAGTATTAGATGGCTATGATGCTACAGTGCCAGAGTGAGCACAGGTATGGCCAGGCCAGGGTAATCACCACCCGCTCCCCCCTCTCACTATAGCCAGTGATCAGACAGGTGTGTTCCTGGGCAGCGGCTGAGGAAAGGAGCGAGCTGTGAGCTGCAGTATTATAGATGGCTATGATGCTACAGTGCCAGAGTGTGCACAGGTATGGCCAGGCCAGGGTAATCATCACCCGCTCCCCCCTCTCTCTATAGCCAGTGATCAGGCAGGTGTGTTCCTGGGCAGCGGCTGAGGAAAGGAGCGAGCTGTGAGCTGCAGTATTATAGATGGCTATGACACTACAGTGCCAGAGTGAGCACAGGTATGGCCAGGCCAGGGTAATCATCACCCGCTCCCCCCTCTCTCTATAGCCAGTGATCAGGCAGGTGTGTTCCTGGGCAGCGGCTGAGGAAAGGAGCGAGCTGTGAGCTGCAGTATTATAGATGGCTATGACTCTACAGTGCCAGAGTGAGCACAGGTATGGCCAGGCCAGGGTAATCACCACCCGCTCCCCCCTCTCTCTATAGCCAGTGATCAGGCAGGTGTGTTCCTGGGCAGCGGCTGAGGAAAGGAGCGAGCTGTGAGCTGCAGTATTATAGATGGCTATGACACTACAGTGCCAGAGTGAGCACAGGTATGGCCAGGCCAGGGTAATCATCACCCGCTCCCCCCGCTCTCTATAGCCAGTGATCAGGCAGGTGTGTTCCTGGGCAGCGGCTGAGGAAAGGAGCGAGCTGTGAGCTGCAGTATTATAGATGGCTATGATGCTACAGTGCCAGAGTGAGCACAGGTATGGCCAGGCCAGGCCAGGGTAATCATCACCCGCTCCCCCCTCTCTCTATAGCCAGTGATCAGGCAGGTGTGTTCCTGGGCAGCGGCTGAGGAAAGGAGCGAGCTGTGAGCTGCAGTATTAGATGGCTATGATGCTACAGTGCCAGAGTGAGCACAGGTATGGCCAGGCCAGGGTAATCATCACCCGCTCCCCCCTCTCTCTATAGCCAGTGATCAGGCAGGTGTGTTACTGGGCAGCGGCTGAGGAGAGGAGCGAGCTGTGAGCTGCAGTATTATAGATGGCTATAACGCTACAGTGCCAGAGTGAGCACAGGTATGGCCAGGCCAGGGTAATCACCACCCTCTCCCCCCTCTCTCTATAGCCAGTGATCAGGCAGGTGTGTTCCTGGGCAGCGGCTGAGGAGAGGAGCGAGCTGTGAGCTGCAGTATTATAGATGGCTATAACGCTACAGTGCCAGAGTGAGCACAGGTATGGCCAGGCCAGGGTAATCACCACCTGCTCCCCCCTCTCTCTATAGCCTGTGATCAGGCAGGTGTGTTCCTGGGCAGCGGCTGAGGAAAGGAGCGAGCTGTGAGCTGCAGTATTATAGATGGCTATGATGCTACAGTGCCAGAGTGAGCACAGGTATGGCCAGGCCAGGGTAATCATCACCCGCTCCCCCCTCTCTCTATAGCCAGTGATCAGGCAGGTGTGTTCCTGGGCAGCGGCTGAGGAGAGGAGCGAGCTGTGAGCTGCAGTATTATAGATGGCTATGACGCTACAGTGCCAGAGTGAGCACAGGTATGGCCAGGCCAGGGTAATCATCACCCGCTCCCCCCTCTCTCTATAGCCAGTGATCAGGCAGGTGTGTTCCTGGGCAGTGGCTGAGGAGAGGAGCGAGCTGTGAGCTGCAGTATTATAGATGGCTATGACGCTACAGTGCCAGAGTGAGCACAGGTATGGCCAGGCCAGGGTAATCATCACCCGCTCCCCCCTCTCTCTATAGCCAGTGATCAGACAGGTGTGTTCCTGGGCAGCGGCTGAGGAAAGGAGCGAGCTGTGAGCTGCAGTATTATAGATGGCTATGACGCTACAGTGCCAGAGTGAGCACAGGTATGGCCAGGCCAGGGTAATCACCACCCGCTCCCCCCTCTCTCTGTAGCCAGTGATCAGGCAGGTGTGTTCCTGGGCAGCGGCTGAGGAAAGGAGCGAGCTGTGAGCTGCAGTATTATAGATGGCTATAACGCTACAGTGCCAGAGTGAGCACAGGTATGGCCAGGCCAGGGTAATCACCACCCGCTCCCCTCTCTCTCTATAGCTAGTGATCAGGCAGGTGTGTTCCTGGGCAGCGGCTGAGGAAAGGAGCGAGCTGTGAGCTGCAGTATTATAGATGGCTATGATGCTACAGTGCCAGAGTGAGCACAGGTATGGCCAGGCCAGGGTAATCATCACCCGCTCCCCCCTCTCTCTATAGCCAGTGATCAGGCAGGTGTGTTCCTGGGCAGCGGCTGAGGAGAGGAGCGAGCTGTGAGCTGCAGTATTATAGATGGCTATATCGCTACAGTGCCAGAGTGAGCACAGGTATGGCCAGGCCAGGGTAATCACCACCGGCTCCCCCCTCTCTCTATAGCCAGTGATCAGGCAGGTGTGTTCCTGGGCAGCGGCTGAGGAAAGGAGCGAGCCGTGAGCTGCAGTATTATAGATGGCTATAACGCTACAGTGCCAGAGTGAGCACAGGTATGGCCAGGCCAGGGTAATCATCACCCGCTCCCCCCTCTCTCTATAGCCAGTGATCAGGCAGGTGTGTTCCTGGGCAGCGGCTGAGGAAAGGAGCGAGCTGTGAGCTGCAGTATTATAGATGGCTATAACTCTACAGTGCCAGAGTGAGCACAGGTATGGCCAGGCCAGGGTAATCACCACCCGCTCCCCCCTCTCTCTATAGCCAGTGATCAGGCAGGTGTGTTCCTGGGCAGCGGCTGAGGAAAGGAGCGAGCTGTGAGCTGCAGTATTATAGATGGCTATGACACTACAGTGCCAGAGTGAGCACAGGTATGGCCAGGCCAGGGTAATCATCACCCGCTCCCCCCGCTCTCTATAGCCAGTGATCAGGCAGGTGTGTTCCTGGGCAGCGGCTGAGGAAAGGAGCGAGCTGTGAGCTGCAGTATTAGATGGCTATGACGCTACAGTGCCAGAGTGAGCACAGGTATGGCCAGGCCAGGGTAATCATCACCCGCTCCCCCCTCTCTCTATAGCCAGTGATCAGGCAGGTGTGTTCCTGGGCAGCGGCTGAGGAGAGGAGCGAGCTGTGAGCTGCAGTATTATAGATGGCTATGATGCTACAGTGCCAGAGTGAGCACAGGTATGGCCAGGCCAGGGTAATCACCACCCGCTCCCCCCTCTCTCTATAGCCAGTGATCAGGCAGGTGTGTTCCTGGGCAGCGGCTGAGGAAAGGAGCGAGCTGTGAGCTGCAGTATTATAGATGGCTATGATGCTACAGTGCCAGAGTGAGCACAGGTATGGCCAGGCCAGGCCAGGGTAATCATCACCCGCTCCCCCCTCTCTCTATAGCCAGTGATCAGGCAGGTGTGTTCCTGGGCAGCGGCTGAGGAAAGGAGCGAGCTGTGAGCTGCAGTATTTGATGGCTATGATGCTACAGTGCCAGAGTGAGCACAGGTATGGCCAGGCCAGGGTAATCATCACCCGCTCCCCCCTCTCTCTATAGCCAGTGATCAGGCAGGTGTGTTACTGGGCAGCGGCTGAGGAGAGGAGCGAGCTGTGAGCTGCAGTATTATAGATGGCTATAACGCTACAGTGCCAGAGTGAGCACAGGTATGGCCAGGCCAGGGTAATCACCACCCTCTCCCCCCTCTCTCTATAGCCAGTGATCAGGCAGGTGTGTTCCTGGGCAGCGGCTGAGGAGAGGAGCGAGCTGTGAGCTGCAGTATTATAGATGGCTATAACGCTACAGTGCCAGAGTGAGCACAGGTATGGCCAGGCCAGGGTAATCACCACCTGCTCCCCCCTCTCTCTATAGCCTGTGATCAGGCAGGTGTGTTCCTGGGCAGCGGCTGAGGAAAGGAGCGAGCTGTGAGCTGCAGTATTATAGATGGCTATGACGCTACAGTGCCAGAGTGAGCACAGGTATGGCCAGGCAAGGGTAATCACCACCCGCTCCCCCCTCTCTCTATAGCCAGTGATCAGGCAGGTGTGTTCCTGGGCAGCGGCTGAGGAGAGGAGCGAGCTGTGAGCTGCAGTATTATAGATGGCTATGACGCTACAGTGCCAGAGTGAGCACAGGTATGGCCAGGCAAGGGTAATCATCACCCGCTCCCCCCTCTCTCTATAGCCAGTGATCAGGCAGGTGTGTTCCTGGGCAGTGGCTGAGGAGAGGAGCGAGCTGTGAGCTGCAGTATTATAGATGGCTATGACGCTACAGTGCCAGAGTGAGCACAGGTATGGCCAGGCCAGGGTAATCACCACCCGCTCCCCCCTCTCTCTATAGCCAGTGATCAGACAGGTGTGTTCCTGGGCAGCGGCTGAGGAAAGGAGCGAGCTGTGAGCTGTAGTATTATAGATGGCTATGACGCTACAGTGCCAGAGTGAGCACAGGTATGGCCAGGCCAGGGTAATCACCACCCGCTCCCCCCTCTCTCTATAGCCAGTGATCAGGCAGGTGTGTTCCTGGGCAGCGGCTGAGGAGAAGAGCGAGCTGTGAGCTGCAGTATTATAGATGGCTATGACGCTACAGTGCCAGAGTGAGCACAGGTATGGCCAGGCCAGGGTAATCACCACCCGCTCCCCTCTCTCTCTATAGCTAGTGATCAGGCAGGTGTGTTCCTGGGCAGCGGCTGAGGAGAAGAGCGAGCTGTGAGCTGCAATATTATAGATGGCTATGACGCTACAGTGCCAGAGTGAGCACAGGTATGGCCAGGCCAGGGTAATCATCACCCGCTCCCCCCTCTCTCTGTAGCCAGTGATCAGGCAGGTGTGTTCCTGGGCAGCGGCTGAGGAAAGGAGCGAGCTGTGAGCTGCAGTATTATAGATGGCTATAACGCTACAGTGCCAGAGTGAGCACAGGTATGGCCAGGCCAGGGTAATCACCACCCGCTCCCCCCTCTCTCTATAGCTAGTGATCAGGCAGGTGTGTTCCTGGGCAGCGGCTGAGGAGAAGAGCGAGCTGTGAGCTGCAGTATTATAGATGGCTATGATGCTACAGTGCCAGAGTGAGCACAGGTATGGCCAGGCCAGGGTAATCATCACCCGCTCCCCCCTCTCTCTATAGCCAGTGATCAGGCAGGTGTGTTCCTGGGCAGCGGCTGAGGAGAGGAGCGAGCTGTGAGCTGCAGTATTATAGATGGCTATATCGCTACAGTGCCAGAGTGAGCACAGGTATGGCCAGGCCAGGGTAATCACCACCCGCTCCCCCCGCTCTCTATAGCCAGTGATCAGACAGGTGTGTTCCTGGGCAGCAGCTGAGGAAAGGAGCGAGCTGTGAGCTGCAGTATTAGATGGCTATGACGCTACAGTGCCAGAGTGAGCACAGGTATGGCCAGGCCAGGGTAATCATCACCCGCTCCCCCCGCTCTCTATAGCCAGTGATCTGGCAGGTGTGTTCCTGGGCAGCGGCTGAGGAAAGGAGCGAGCTGTGAGCTGCAGTATTATAGATGGCTATAATGCTACAGTGCCAGAGTGAGCACAGGTATGGCCAGGCCAGGGTAATCATCACCCGCTCCCCCCTCTCACTATAGCCAGTGATCAGACAGGTGTGTTCCTGGGCAGCAGCTGAGGAAAGGAGCGAGCTGTGAGCTGCAGTATTAGATGGCTATGACGCTACAGTGCCAGAGTGAGCACAGGTATGGCCAGGCCAGGGTAATCACCACCCGCTCCCCCCGCTCTCTATAGCCAGTGATCAGGCAGGTGTGTTCCTGGGCAGCGGCTGAGGAAAGGAGCGAGCTGTGAGCTGCAGTATTATAGATGGCTATGATGCTACAGTGCCAGAGTGAGCACAGGTATGGCCAGGCCAGGGTAATCATCACCCGCTCCCCCCGCTCTCTATAGCCAGTGATCAGGCAGGTGTGTTCCTGGGCAGCGGCTGAGGAAAGGAGCGAGCTGTGAGCTGCAGTATTATAGATGGCTATGATGCTACAGTGCCAGAGTGAGCACAGGTATGGCCAGGCCAGGGTAATCATCACCCGCTCCCCCCGCTCTCTATAGCCAGTGATCAGGCAGGTGTGTTCCTGGGCAGCGGCTGAGGAAAGGAGCGAGCTGTGAGCTGCAGTATTATAGATGGCTATGACGCTACAGTGCCAGAGTGAGCACAGGTATGGCCAGGCCAGGGTAATCACCACCCGCTCCCCCCGCTCTCTATAGCCAGTGATCAGGCAGGTGTGTTCCTGGGCAGCGGCTGAGGAAAGGAGCGAGCTGTGAGCTGCAGTATTATAGATGGCTATATCGCTACAGTGCCAGACTGAGCACAGGTATGGCCAGGCCAGGGTAATCACCACCCGCTCCCCCCGCTCTCTATAGCCAGTGATCAGGCAGGAGTGTTCCTGGGCAGCGGCTGAGGAAAGGAGCGAGCTGTGAGCTGCAGTATTAGATGGCTATGACGCTACAGTGCCAGAGTGAGCACAGGTATGGCCAGGCCAGGGTAATCACCTTCCGCTCCCCCCTCTCTCTATAGCCAGTGATCAGGTAGGTGTGTTCCTGGGCAGCGGCTGAGGAAAGGAGCGAGCTGTGAGCTGCAGTATTAGATGGCTATGATGCTACAGTGCCAGAGTGAGCACAGGTATGGCCAGGCCAGGGTAATCACCACCCGCTCCCCCCGCTCTCTATAGCCAGTGATCAGGCAGGTGTGTTCCTGGGCAGCGGCTGAGGAAAGGAGCGAGCTGTGAGCTGCAGTATTATAGATGGCTATGATGCTACAGTGCCAGAGTGAGCACAGGTATGGCCAGGCCAGGGTAATCACCACCCGCTCCCCCCTCTCTCTATAGCCAGTGATCAGGCAGGTGTGTTCCTGGGCAGCGGCTGAGGAAAGGAGCGAGCTGTGAGCTGCAGTATTATAGATGGCTATGACGCTACAGTGCCAGAGTGAGCACAGGTATGGCCAGGCCAGGGTAATCACCACCCGCTCCCCCCTCTCTCTATAGCCAGTGATCAGGCAGGTGTGTTCCTGGGCAGCGGCTGAGGAAAGGAGCGAGCTGTGAGCTGCAGTATTAGATGGCTATGATTCTACAGTGCCAGAGTGAGCACAGGTATGGCGAGGCCAGGGTAATCATCACCCGCTCCCCCCTCTCTCTATAGCCAGTGATCAGGCAGGTGTGTTCCTGGGCAGCGGCTGAGGAAAGGAGCGAGCTGTGAGCTGCAGTATTAGATGGCTATGACGCTACAGTGCCAGAGTGAGCACAGGTATGGCCAGGCCAGGGTAATCACCACCCGCTCCCCCCTCTCTCTATAGCCAGTGATCAGGCAGGTGTGTTCCTGGGCAGCGGCTGAGGAAAGGAGCGAGCTGTGAGCCTCAGTATTATAGATGGCTATGACTCTACAGTGCCAGAGTGAGCACAGGTATGGCCAGGCCAGGGTAATCACCACCCGCTCCCCCCTCTCTCTATAGCCAGTGATCAGGCAGGTGTGTTCCTGGGCAGCGGCTGAGGAAAGGAGCGAGCTGTGAGCTGCAGTATTATAGATGGCTATGACGCTACAGTGCCAGAGTGAGCACAGGTATGGCCAGGCCAGGGTAATCACCACCCGCTCCCCCCTCTCTCTATAGCCAGTGATCAGGCAGGTGTGTTCCTGGGCAGCGGCTGAGGAAAGGAGCGAGCTGTGAGCTGCAGTATTAGATGGCTATGATGCTACAGTGCTAGAGTGAGCACAGGTATGGCCAGGCCAGGGTAATCACCACCCGCTCCCCCCGCTCTCTATAGCCAGTGATCAGACAGGTGTGTTCCTGGGCAGCGGCTGAGGAAAGGAGCGAGCTGTGAGCTGCAGTATTATAGATGGCTATGACGCTACAGTGCCAGAGTGAGCACAGGTATGGCCAGGCCAGGGTAATCACCACCCGCTCCCCCCTCTCTCTATAGCCAGTGATCAGGCAGGTGTGTTCCTGGGCAGTGGCTGAGGAAAGGAGCGAGCTGTGAGCTGCAGTATTATAGATGGCTATGATGCTACGGTGCCAGAGTGAGCACAGGTATGGCAAGGCCAGGGTAATCATCACCCGCTCCCCTCTCTCTCTATAGCCAGTGATCAGGCAGGTGTGTTCCTGGGCAGCGGCTGAGGAAAGGAGCGAGCTGTGAGCTGCAGTATTAGATGGCTATGACTCTACAGTGCCAGAGTGAGCACAGGTATGGCCAGGCCAGGGTAATCATCACCCGCTCCCCCCTCTCTCTATAGCCAGTGATCAGGCAGGTGTGTTCCTGGGCAGCGGCTGAGGAAAGGAGCGAGCTGTGAGCTGCAGTATTAGATGGCTATGACTCTACAGTGCCAGAGTGAGCACAGGTATGGCCAGGCCAGGGTAATCACCACCCGCTCACCCCGCTCTCTATAGCCAGTGATCAGACAGGTGTGTTCCTGGGCAGCGGCTGAGGAAAGGAGCGAGCTGTGAGCTGCAGTATTATAGATGGCTATGACGCTACAGTGCCAGAGTGAGCACAGGTATGGCCAGGCCAGGGTAATCACCACCCGCTCCCCCCTCTCTCTATAGCCAGTGATCAGACAGGTGTGTTCCTGGGCAGCGGCTGAGGAAAGGAGCGAGCTGTGAGCTGCAGTATTAGATGGCTATGACGCTACAGTGCCAGAGTGAGCACAGGTATGGCCAGGCCAGGGTAATCATCACCCGCTCCCCCCTCTCTCTATAGCCAGTGATCAGGCAGGTGTGTTCCTGGGCAGTGGCTGAGGAAAGGAGCGAGCTGTGAGCTGCAGTATTATAGATGGCTATGATGCTACAGTGCCAGAGTGAGCACAGGTATGGCAAGGCCAGGGTAATCACCACCCGCTCCCCCCGCTCTCTATAGCCAGTGATCAGGCAGGTGTGTTCCTGGGCAGCGGCTGAGGAAAGGAGCGAGCTGTGAGCTGCAGTATTAGATGGCTATGACGCTACAGTGCCAGAGTGAGCACAGGTATGGCCAGGCCAGGGTAATCACCACCCGCTCCCCCCTCTCTCTATAGCCAGTGATCAGGCAGGTGTGTTCCTGGGCAGCGGCTGAGGAAAGGAGCGAGCTGTGAGCCTCAGTATTATAGATGGCTATGACGCTACAGTGCCAGAGTGAGCACAGGTATGGCAAGGCCAGGGTAATCACCACCCGCTCCCCCCTCTCTCTATAGCCAGTGATCAGGCAGGTGTGTTCCTGGGCAGCGGCTGAGGAAAGGAGCGAGCTGTGAGCTGCAGTATTAGATGGCTATGATGGTACAGTGCCAGAGTGAGCACAGGTATGGCCAGGCCAGGGTAATCATCACCCGCTCCCCCCTCTCTCTATAGCCAGTGATCAGACAGGTGTGTTCCTGGGCAGCGGCTGAGGAAAGGAGCGAGCTGTGAGCTGCAGTATTATAGATGGCTATGACGCTACAGTGCCAGAGTGAGCACAGGTATGGCCAGGCCAGGGTAATCACCACCCGCTCCCCCCTCTCTCTATAGCCAGTGATCAGACAGGTGTGTTCCTGGGCAGCGGCTGAGGAAAGGAGCGAGCTGTGAGCTGCAGTATTATAGATGGCTATAACGCTACAGTGCCAGAGTGAGCACAGGTATGGCCAGGCCAGGGTAATCACCTCCCGCTCCCCCCTCTCTCTATAGCCAGTGATCAGGCAGGTGTGTTCCTGGGCAGCGGCTGAGAAGAGGAGCGAGCTGTGAGCTGCAGTATTAGATGGCTATGATGCTACAGTGCCAGAGTGAGCACAGGTATGGCCAGGCCAGGGTAATCACCACCCGCTCCCCCCTCTCTCTGTAGCCAGTGATCAGACAGGTGTGTTCCTGGGCAGCGGCTGAGGAAAGGAGCGAGCTGTGAGCTGCAGTATTATAGATGGCTATGACACTACAGTGCCAGAGTGAGCACAGGTATGGCCAGGCCAGGGTAATCACCACCCGCTCCCCCCTCTCACTATAGCCAGTGATCAGGCAGGTGTGTTCCTGGGCAGCGGCTGAGGAGAGGAGCGAGCTGTGAGCTGCAGTATTAGATGGCTATGACGCTATAGTGCCAGAGTGAGCACAGGTATGGCCAGGCCAGGGTAATCATCACCCGCTCCCCCCTCTCTCTATAGCCAGTGATTAGGTAGGTGTGTTCCTGGGCAGCGGCTGAGGAAAGGAGCGAGCTGTGAGCTGCAGTATTATAGATGGCTATGATGCTACAGTGCCAGAGTGAGCACAGGTATGGCCAGGCCAGGGTCATCACCACCCGCTCCCCCCTCTCTCTATAGCCAGTGATCAGGCAGGTGTGTTCCTGGGCTGCGGCTGAGGAAAGGAGCGAGCTGTGAGCCTCAGTATTATAGATGGCTATGACTCTACAGTGCCAGAGTGAGCACAGGTATGGCCAGGCCAGGGTAATCATCACCCGCTCCCCCCTCTCTCTATAGCCAGTGATCAGGCAGGTGTGTTCCTGGGCAGCGGCTGAGGAAAGGAGCGAGCTGTGAGCTGCAGTATTATAGATGGCTATGATGCTACAGTGCCAGAGTGAGCACAGGTATGGCCAGGCCAGGGTAATCACCACCCGCTCCCCCCTCTCTCTGTAGCCAGTGATCAGACAGGTGTGTTCCTGGGCAGCGGCTGAGGAAAGGAGCGAGCTGTGAGCTGCAGTATTATAGATGGCTATGATACTACAGTGCCAGAGTGAGCACAGGTATGGCCAGGCCAGGGTAATCACCACCCGCTCCCCCCTCTCACTATAGCCAGTGATCAGGCAGGTGTGTTCCTGGGCAGCGGCTGAGGAGAGGAGCGAGCTGTGAGCTGCAGTATTAGATGGCTATGACGCTACAGTGCCAGAGTGAGCACAGGTATGGCCAGGCCAGGGTAATCATCACCCGCTCCCCCCTCTCTCTATAGCCAGTGATTAGGTAGGTGTGTTCCTGGGCAGCGGCTGAGGAAAGGAGCGAGCTGTGAGCTGCAGTATTATAGATGGCTATGATGCTACAGTGCCAGAGTGAGCACAGGTATGGCCAGGCCAGGGTCATCACCACCCGCTCCCCCCTCTCTCTATAGCCAGTGATCAGGCAGGTGTGTTCCTGGGCTGCGGCTGAGGAAAGGAGCGAGCTGTGAGCCTCAGTATTATAGATGGCTATGACTCTACAGTGCCAGAGTGAGCACAGGTATGGCCAGGCCAGGGTAATCATCACCCGCTCCCCCCTCACTCTATAGCCAGTGATCAGGCAGGTGTGTTCCTGGGCAGCGGCTGAGGAAAGGAGCGAGCTGTGAGCTGCAGTATTAGATGGCTATGATGCTACAGTGCCAGAGTGAGCACAGGTATGGCCAGGCCAGGGTAATCACCACCCGCTCCCCCCTCTCTCTGTAGCCAGTGATCAGACAGGTGTGTTCCTGGGCAGCGGCTGAGGAAAGGAGCGAGCTGTGAGCTGCAGTATTATAGATGGCTATGATCCTACAGTGCCAGAGTGAGCACAGGTATGGCCAGGCCAGGGTAATCATCACCCGCTCCCCCCTCTCTCTATAGCCAGTGATCAGGCAGGTGTGTTCCTGGGCAGCGGCTGAGGAGAGGAGCGAGCTGTGAGCTGCAGTATTAGATGGCTATGACGCTACAGTGCCAGAGTGAGCACAGGTATGGCCAGGCTAGGGTAATCATCACCCGCTCCCCCCTCTCTCTATAGCCAGTGATTAGGTAGGTGTGTTCCTGGGCAGCGGCTGAGGAAAGGAGCGAGCTGTGAGCTGCAGTATTATAGATGGCTATGATGCTACAGTGCCAGAGTGAGCACAGGTATGGCCAGGCCAGGGTCATCACCACCCGCTCCCCCCTCTCTCTATAGCCAGTGATCAGGCAGGTGTGTTCCTGGGCTGCGGCTGAGGAAAGGAGCGAGCTGTGAGCCTCAGTATTATAGATGGCTATGACTCTACAGTGCCAGAGTGAGCACAGGTATGGCCAGGCCAGGGTAATCACCACCCGCTCCCCCCTCTCTCTATAGCCAGTGATCAGGCAGGTGTGTTCCTGGGCAGCGGCTGAGGAAAGGAGCGAGCTGTGAGCTGCAGTATTATAGATGGCTATGATGCTACAGTGCCAGAGTGAGCACAGGTATGGCCAGGCCAGGGTAATCACCACCCGCTCCCCCCCTCTCTCTATAGCCAGTGATCAGGCAGGTGTGTTCCTGGGCAGCGGCTGAGGAAAGGAGCGAGCTGTGAGCTGCAGTATTATAGATGGCTATGATGCTACAGTGCCAGAGTGAGCACAGGTATGGCCAGGCCAGGGTAATCACCACCCGCTCCCCCCTCTCTCTATAGCCAGTGATCAGGCAGGTGTGTTCCTGGGCAGCGGCTGAGGAAAGGAGCGAGCTGTGAGCTGCAGTATTAGATGGCTATGACACTACAGTGCCAGAGTGAGCACAGGTATGGCCAGGCCAGGGTAATCACCACCCGCTCACCCCTCTCTCTATAGCCAGTGCTCAGGCAGGTGTGTTCCTGGGCAGCGGCTGAGGAAAGGAGCGAGCTGTGAGCTACAGTATTATAGATGGCTATGACGCTACAGTGCCAGAGTGAGCACAGGTATGGCCAGGCCAGGGTAATCATCACCCGCTCCCCCCTCTCACTATAGCCAGTGATCAGACAGGTGTGTTCCTGGGCAGCGGCTGAGGAAAGGAGCGAGCTGTGAGCTGCAGTATTATAGATGGCTATGATGCTACAGTGCCAGAGTGAGCACAGGTATGGCCAGGCCAGGGTAATCACCACCCGCTCCCCCCGCTCTCTATAGCCAGTGATCAGGCAGGTGTGTTCCTGGGCAGCGGCTGAGGAAAGGAGCGAGCTGTGAGCTGCAGTATTATAGATGGCTATGACACTACAGTGCCAGAGTGAGCACAGGTATGGCCAGGCCAGGGTAATCATCACCCGCTCCCCCCGCTCTCTATAGCCAGTGATCAGGCAGGTGTGTTCCTGGGCAGCGGCTGAGGAAAGGAGCGAGCTGTGAGCTGCAGTATTAGATGGCTATGACGCTACAGTGCCAGAGTGAGCACAGGTATGGCCAGGCCAGGGTAATCATCACCCGCTCCCCCCTCTCTCTATAGCCAGTGATCAGGCAGGTGTGTTCCTGGGCAGCGGCTGAGGAAAGGAGCGAGCTGTGAGCTGCAGTATTATAGATGGCTATAACGCTACAGTGCCAGAGTGAGCACAGGTATGGCCAGGCCAGGGTAATCATCACCCGCTCCCCCCTCTCTCTATAGCCAGTGATCAGGCAGGTGTGTTCCTGGGCAGCGGCTGAGGAAAGGAGCGAGCTGTGAGCTGCAGTATTAGATGGCTATGATGCTACAGTGCCAGAGTGAGCACAGGTATGGCCAGGCCAGGGTAATCACCACCCGCTCCCCCCTCTCTCTATAGCCAGTGATCAGGCAGGTGTGTTCCTGGGCAGCGGCTGAGGAAAGGAGCGAGCTGTGAGCTGCAGTATTATAGATGGCTATAACGCTACAGTGCCAGAGTGAGCACAGGTATGGCCAGGCCAGGGTAATCATCACCCGCTCCCCCCTCTCTCTATAGCCAGTGATCAGGCAGGTGTGTTCCTGGGCAGCGGCTGAGGAAAGGAGCGAGCTGTGAGCTGCAGTATTAGATGGCTATGATGCTACAGTGCCAGAGTGAGCACAGGTATGGCCAGGCCAGGGTAATCACCACCCGCTCCCCCCTCTCTCTATAGCCAGTGATCAGGCAGGTGTGTTCCTGGGCAGCGGCTGAGGAAAGGAGCGAGCTGTGAGCTGCAGTATTAGATGGCTATGACGCTACAGTGCCAGAGTGAGCACAGGTATGGCCAGGCCAGGGTAATCACCACCCGCTCCCCCCTCTCTCTATAGCCAGTGATCAGGCAGGTGTGTTCCTGGGCAGCGGCTGAGGAAAGGAGCGAGCTGTGAGCTGCAGTATTATAGATGGCTATGATGCTACAGTGCCAGAGTGAGCACAGGTATGGCCAGGCCAGGGTAAACATCACCCGCTCCCCACTCTCTCTGTAGCCAGTGATCAGGCAGGTGTGTTCCTGGGCAGCGGCAGAGGAAAGGAGCGAGCTGTGAGCTGCAGTATTATAGATGGCTATGACACTACAGTGCCAGAGTGAGCACAGGTATGGCCAGGCCAGGGTAATCACCACCCGCTCCCCCCTCTCTCTATAGCCAGTGATCAGGCAGGTGTGTTCCTGGGCAGCGGCTGAGGAAAGGAGCGAGCTGTGAGCTGCAGTATTAGATGGCTATGACGCTACAGTGCCAGAGTGAATACAGGTATGGCCAGGCCAGGGTAATCATCACCCGCTCCCCCCTCTCTCTATAGCCAGTGATCAGGCAGGTGTGTTCCTGGGCAGCGGCTGAGGAGAGGAGCGAGCTGTGAGCTGCAGTATTATAGATGGCTATGATGCTACAGTGCCAGAGTGAGCACAGGTATGGCCAGGCCAGGGTAATCACCACCCGCTCCCCCCGCTCTCTATAGCCAGTGATCAGGCAGGTGTGTTCCTGGGCAGCGGCTGAGGAAAGGAGAGAGCTGTGAGCTGCAGTATTATAGATGGCTATGACGCTACAGTGCCAGAGTGAGCACAGGTATGGCCAGGCCAGGGTAATCATCACCCGCTCCCCCCGCTCTCTATAGCCAGTGATCAGGCAGGTGTGTTCCTGGGCAGCGGCTGAGGAAAGGAGCGAGCTGTGAGCCTCAGTATTATAGATGGCTATGACGCTACAGTGCCAGAGTGAGCACAGGTATGGCCAGGCCAGGGTAATCATCACCCGCTCCCCCCGCTCTCTATAGCCAGTGATCAGGCAGGTGTGTTCCTGGGCAGCGGCTGAGGAAAGGAGCGAGCTGTGAGCTGCAGTATTAGATGGCTATGACGCTACAGTGCCAGAGTGAGCACAGGTATGGCCAGGCCAGGGTAATCATCACCCGCTCCCCCCCTCTCTCTATAGCCAGTGATCAGGCAGGTGTGTTCCTGGGCAGCGGCTGAGGAAAGGAGCGAGCTGTGAGCTGCAGTATTATAGATGGCTATAACGCTACAGTGCCAGAGTGAGCACAGGTATGGCCAGGCCAGGGTAATCAATACCCGCTCCCCCCTCTCTCTATAGCCAGTGATCAGGCAGGTGTGTTCCTGGGCAGCAGCTGAGGAAAGGAGCGAGCTGTGAGCTGCAGTATTATAGATGGCTATGACGCTACAGTGCCAGAGTGAGCACAGGTATGGCCAGGCCAGGGTAATCACCACCCGCTCCCCCCTCTCTCTATAGCCAGTGATCAGGCAGGTGTGTTCCTGGGCAGCGGCTGAGGAAAGGAGCGAGCTGTGAGCTGCAGTATTAGATGGCTATGATGCTACAGTGCCAGAGTGAGCACAGGTATGGCCAGGCCAGGGTAATCACCACCCGCTCCCCCCCTCTCTCTATAGCCAGTGATCAGGCAGGTGTGTTCCTGGGCAGCGGCTGAGGAAAGGAGCGAGCTGTGAGCTGCAGTATTATAGATGGCTATGACGCTACAGTGCCAGAGTGAGCACAGGTATGGCCAGGCCAGGGTAATCATCACCCGCTCCCCCCTCTCTCTATAGCCAGTGATCAGACAGGTGTGTTCCTGGGCAGCGGCTGAGGAAAGGAGCGAGCTGTGAGCTGCAGTATTATAGATGGCTATGACTCTACAGTGCGAGAGTGAGCACAGGTATGGCCAGGCCAGGGTAATCACCACCCGCTCCCCCCCTCTCTCTATAGCCAGTGATCAGGCAGGTGTGTTCCTGGGCAGCGGCTGAGGAAAGGAGCGAGCTGTGAGCTGCAGTATTATAGATGGCTATGACGCTACAGTGCCAGAGTGAGCACAGGTATGGCCAGGCCAGGGTAATCACCACCCGCTCCCCCCCTCTCTCTATAGCCAGTGATCAGACAGGTGTGTTCCTGGGCAGCGGCTGAGGAAAGGAGCGAGCTGTGAGCTGCAGTATTATAGATGGCTATGACGCTACAGTGCCAGAGTGAGCACAGGTATGACCAGGCCAGGGTAATCATCACCCGCTCCCCCCGCTCTCTGTAGCCAGTGATCAGACAGGTGTGTTCCTGGGCAGCGGCTGAGGAAAGGAGCGAGCTGTGATCCTCAGTATTAGATGGCTATGACGCTACAGTGCCAGAGTGAGCACAGGTATGGCCAGGCCAGGGAAATCATCACCCGCTCCCCCCTCTCTCTATAGCCAGTGATCAGACAGGTGTGTTCCTGGGCAGCGGCTGAGGAGAGGAGCGAGCTGTGAGCTGCACTATTATAGATGGCTATGACGCTACAGCGCCAGAGTGAGCACAGGTATGGCCAGGCCAGGGTAATCATCACCCTCTCCCCCCTCTCTCTATAGCCAGTGATCAGGCAGGTGTGTTCCTGGGCAGCGGCTGAGGAAAGGAGCGAGCTGTGAGCTGCAGTATTATAGATGGCTATGACGCTACAGTGCCAGAGTGAGCACAGGTATGGCCAGGCCAGGGTAATCACCACCCGCTCCCCCCTCTCTCTATTGCCAGTGATCAGGCAGGTGTGTTCCTGGGTAGCGGCTGAGGAAAGGAGCGAGCTGTGAGCTGCAGTATTAGATGGCTATGACGCTACAGTGCCAGAGTGAGCACAGGTATGGCCAGGCCAGGGTTATCACCACCCGCTCCCCCCCTCTCTCTATAGCCAGTGATCAGGCAGGTGTGTTCCTGGGCAGCGGCTGAGGAAAGGAGCGATCTGTGAGCTGCAGTATTAGATGGCTATGACGCTACAGTGCCAGAGTGAGCACAGGTATGGCCAGGCCAGGGTAATCACCACCCGCTCCCCCCTCTCACTATAGCCAGTGATCAGACAGGTGTGTTCCTGGGCAGCGGCTGAGGAAAGTAGCGATCTGTGAGCTGCAGTATTAGATGGCTATGACGCTACAGTGCCAGAGTGAGCACAGGTATGGCCAGGCCAGGGTAATCACCACCCGCTCCCCCCTCTCACTATTGCCAGTGATCAGACAGGTGTGTTCCTGGGCAGCGGCTGAGGAAAGGAGCGAGCTGTGAGCTGCAGTATTATAGATGGCTATGATGCTACAGTGACAGAGTGAGCACAGGTATGGCCAGGCCAGGGTAATCACCACCCCCGCTCCCCCCGCTCTCTATAGCCAGTGATCAGGCAGGTTGTGTTCCTGGGCAGCGGCTGAGGAAAGGAGCGAGCTGTGAGCTGCAGTATTAGATGGCTATGACGCTACAGTGCCAGAGTGAGCACAGGTATGGGCCAGGCCAGGGTAATCACCACCCGCCTCCCCCCCTCTCTCTATAGCCAGTGATCAGGCAGGTGTGTTCCTGGGCAGCGGCTGAGGAAAGGGAGCGAGCTGTGAGCTGCAGTATTATAGATGGCTATGACGCTACAGTGCCAGAGTGAGCACAGGTATGGCCAGGCCAGGGTAATCACCACGCCGCTCCCCCCGCCCTCTCTATAGCCAGTGATCAGGCAGGTGTGTTCCTGGGCAGCGGCTGAGGAAAGGAGCGAGCTGTGAGCTGCAGTATTATAGATGGCTATGACTCTACAGTGCCAGAGTGAGCACAGGTATGGCCAGGCCAGGGTAATCACCACCCTCTCCCCCCTCTCTCTAATAGCCAGTGATCAGACAGGTGTGTTCCTGGGCAGCGGCTGAGAGAGAGCGAGCGAGCTGTGAGCTGCAGTATTATAGATGGCTATGATGCTACAGTGCCAGAGTGAGCACAGGTATGGCCAGGCCAGGGTCATCACCACCCCGCTCCCCCCTCTCTCTATAGCCAGTGATCAGGCAGGTGTGTTCCTGGGCAGTGGCTGAGGAAAGGAGCGAGCTGTGAGGCTGCAGTATTAGATGGCTATGACGCTACAGTGCCAGAGTGAGCACAGTATGGCCAGGCCAGCGGTAATCACCACCCGCTCCCCCCACCCCGCTCTCTATAGCCAGTGATCAGGCAGGTGTGTTCCTGGGCAGCGGCTGAGGAAAGGAGCGGAGCTGTGAGCTGCAGTATTATAGATGGCTATGACGCTACAGTGCCAGAGTGAGCACAGGTATGGCCAGGCCAGGGTAATCACCACCCGCTCTCCCCCCGCTCTCCTATAGCCAGTGATCAGGCAGGTGTGTTCCTGGGCAGCGGCTGAGGAAAAGGAGCGAGCTGTGAGCTGCAGTATTCTACTAGATGGCTATGACTCTACAGTGCCAGAGTGAGCACAGGTATGGCCAGGCCAGGGTAATCACCACCCCTCTCCCCCCCCTCTCTCTATAGCCAGTGATCAGACAGGTGTGTTCCTGGGCAGCGGCTGAGGAAAGGAGCGAGCTGTGAGCTGCAGTATTAGATGGCTATGATGCTACAGTGCCAGAGTGAGCACAGGTATGGCCAGGCCAGGGTAATCATCACCCCGCTCCCCCCCTCTCTCTATAGCCAGTGATCAGGCAGGTGTGTTCCTGGGCAGCGGCTGAGGAGAGGAGCGAGCTGTGAGCTGCAGTATTATAGATGGCTATGATGCTACAGTGCCAGAGTGAGCACAGGTATGGCCAGGCCAGGGTCATCACCACCCGCTCCCCCCTCTCTCTATAGCCAGTGATCAGGCAGGTGTGTTCCTGGGCAGTGGCTGAGGAAAGGAGCGAGCTGTGAGCTGCAGTATTAGATGGCTATGATGCTACAGTGCCAGAGTGAGCACAGGTATGGCCAGGCCAGGGTAATCATCACCCGCTCCCCCCGCTCTCTATAGCCAGTGATCAGGCAGGTGTGTTCCTGGGCAGCGGCTGAGGAAAGGAGCGAGCTGTGAGCTGCAGTATTATAGATGGCTATGACTCTACAGTGCCAGAGTGAGCACAGGTATGGCCAGGCCAGGGTAATCATCATCCGCTCCCCCCTCTCACTATAGCCAGTGATCAGACAGGTGTGTTCCTGGGCAGCGGCTGAGGAAAGGAGCGAGCTGTGAGCTGCAGTATTATAGATGGCTATGACGCTACAGTGCCAGAGTGAGCACAGGTATGGCCAGGCCAGGGTAATCACCACCCACTCCCCCTCTCTCTATAGCCAGTGATCAGGCAGGTGTGTTCCTGGGCAGTGGCTGAGGAAAGGAGCGAGCTGTGAGCTGCAGTATTATAGATGGCTATGACTCTACAGTGCCAGAGTGAGCACAGGTATGGCCAGGCCAGGGTAATCATCACCCGCTCCCCCCTCTTTCTATAGCCAGTGATCAGGCAGGTGTGTTCCTGGGCAGCGGCTGAGGAAAGGAGCGAGCTGTGAGCTGCAGTATTATAGATGGCTATAACGCTACAGTGCCAGAGTGAGCACAGGTATGGCAAGGCCAGGGTAATCACCACCCGCTCCCCCCTCTCTCTATAGCCAGTGATCAGGCAGGTGTGTTCCTGGGCAGCGGCTGAGGAAAGGAGCGAGCTGTGAACTGCAGTATTATAGATGGCTATAACGCTACAGTGCCAGAGTGAGCACAGGTATGGCCAGGCCAGGGTAATCACCACCCGCTCCCCCCTCTCTCTATAGCCAGTGATCAGGCCTGTGTGTTCCTGGGCAGCGGCTGAGGAAAGGAGCGAGCTGTGAGCTGCAGTATTAGATGGCTATGATGCTACAGTGCCAGAGTGAGAGAATGGGACAGGATTCAGGGTGACCACCTTTTTCTTTTTTCAAATAATACAAAATTTGACTTCTTCGAGTGGTCACTGGACTATTAGAAATTATTCATTGAGTTTACTGGATTTGATAAATTGAGTATAGGGATGGGGAGAGGTTCTGGGCAACTGCAAATCCCCCTTAAGTCCCCAATATTCCACTGTTCAATAAAGGATACAGAATATGGGAGATAGAGAGAAACCAAATTTCACCGCTATATGTAAATTGTTCATATTAATTTTCTTCCTATCTTGTATCTCAGAAACTGCATTGGACAGAACTTTGCTATGAATGAGATGAAAGTGGCTCTGGCCCTGACACTCAATCGCTTTGAGCTTTCACCAAATCTCTCCAAACCACCACTGAAACTACCCCAGCTGGTCCTGCGCTCCAAAAATGGCATCCATGTATTCCTAAAGGCAGCAGGCTGATCTCGGACACCTGCTCTATTATGTATAAGAAGAATCTCATAAATTTATCTTCAATTTACTTATCTTCAAAAATGTGTTATAATGTCAAAATAAAATAAAATTAAAATAATGTTACAGACTGTTATAGAACATGCTAAATCTCTCTTTTCTACTGCTGTTGGTTTTATCATATATTAGCAAAGCAAATATACTACTGACCATTTCCTAGCTACTGTATAATTAATATACAACTTGCACAGTATAATCAGTTCACCATATGTGCATTATATATACTAGACCCACTCCCTATGGTTAATACAGAAATAACGTGTGAGAAGTATTGTTTATTTGTTTTGTTTTATTTATGTAACGAGGTTTTAGCACCTTTGATCAGTGTCACATTTTATCTGTACTGTTACTTTGTGGTGTTTTTTTATTAGAACCAGGTTGTAATTTTGTGTTTTTTGTGAGTTTGATATGTAATTCGCATTTTTTTTTTTACTCTCAAATGTAATAGGCAGGAGCGTATCTATAATGGGTGCAGGGTGTTTGGGGCACACGGGCCCCTGGGTCCAGGGGGGCTCCACACCGCACACCCTGCAACCATACTATTTTTAGCTTGCCGCAGCCATTTTTCCGGCATTCTGGGCATGTGCAGTAGACTCTGGGCACACTCTAGTGCCCAGAGTCTGCTAATGCTCCGGTGGCCGGCCAGCCGCATCAGTGGACTGCCGGCCACCAGGGAGAGATGAGGGGGCCCCGCATGGGGAGTGCACATAGGCCCCCCCTCTCTTCAGATGCCCCTGGTAATAGGGTGCAAGAAAAGGCAATTTTGCATGTTGTTTTTTATTTTTTTTTAATTTGTTTTTATTAGATTTGTTTGCAAAACAGAAGGATTGTATCAGGGATCCATATAGAATGAATACAGTAACAACATCAATGAAAAGTACAATAGTTGTTACAATAATGGTGTGATGAGAAGAACACAGAATAAATGCAATTATAGTCATTGAAATTATTGTCTTTTAAGAAGAAAAGAACAAACTAAGATTAGACTTCAGTTACTCAGTGAATGTGATCATGCTGAAAATGAAGCATTTGGTCATAAGACTTAAACATCAGAAATAATAAAAAAAGAAAATTATAAACCATGGAACATGAATTAGGGGGGGGGTGAGAAAGGTAAAGAATAGTGGGGCCTATTCATCATAACTAAAGTTTCCCAGGAGGTGATTAGGGTTAGAGCTGGCATGGAGTTCTACCTAATTACCGGAGGATCCATCATTCCTCCTCCCTATAACTATCTATACCGGTAGCTGTCATTTTAGCGATAACCGCCTGTTTGGAAATAGATAGTTATCTCTATCTACACTAACTTACCACAGCTGGAATCCGTGCTGCGCTTACGCTGTTACATCTGTAAAACCAGCGCATGCGCAGCACTGCCTACACCTGCGGTAAGTTTGTGTCCTCCCCTCCGCTCACCTCCCTCCCCCCCCTTCACCTCACCCCCCGTTCGGCACTTACCTGCCCGCGCAGCAGCCTCTGGCTCCGTCTGCTATGCGGTCATGTGGTCTCCCCAGCAGCACACAGTACTGTTTAGAAAAAAAAATAGCGCCGGAGGAAGACGTCGGGGGACCTGTCCAGCTGTAAGCAGGTTAAGTGTTACCTACTATTCACCACCTCACAGTGGCAAATAGTAACTACATCAACTTCCAAAAATACATAATTTTCGGAATTTGATGAATACCATAATTTCCATATCCCCATACTAATGTACTAATGTCCTCATATGGAAAATTAACGTAGGGGGACTTAGCAAGGATATATCAGTGTTATCTCCTGTGTCATCAGGAATACTAAAATGACGTTAATTAAGGAAAATGTCCTTAAAAAATTTATTTTAATGTTGATGAATAGCACCCTGAGACTGAGAGGGGAACGGGTGTTGGGGGGATGTGAGGGTTGTGGAGATGCAGCACGAATCCGACCATACCCAAGAGAATTACTTATTAGAAGAGTTAATGGACCTCATTCAGAGTCGGTCGAAGTGGCCGCACGGTCGTACGCCACCGATGTTCGCTATACTGCACATGCGTAAAGGTCGCAGTGCGCGTGCGCAAACTAGCTGTTACGATCAGAAATTTCTCTCTCCTTGAACACAGCCAGGTCGGTAGTTTGAGTGACAGGAGGAGGCGTTTGTGGGTGGTAACAGGGGAAAGTGCTTGAAAACGGGGGAGTGGAGATCCGAACGCAGCTGTGCCTAATTATGCGAACGGCATTTTATGGGCGTGCATACGGATTATGGGAGTGCATACGGATTATGGGAGTGCATAATTAACAAAGTAGCATCATGGCACATGTGACATTGGAGTTTTTTACACTGACATGATCGTAGAGCTAAAGAGAGGTTCTCGATTAATCCTTATATGCCCGGAGATGACGTGTAATGCGTACGAGAAGGGGGCGTATTTTTTTTGTCTTCCGGCCGCTTCCTCCCCTTGGTCGGCCAGCAGCCGATCCGAACTTAGGGACGCAACTTGCGAGGGAATCATTTGCATATCTGGCCCCTTTTCCCGTACGACCGTGCAGCCGCTTTGACCGACTCTGAATGAGGTCCTATGTGTAGTACGGTCAATCGCCTCGGTTAAGATATTTCTGTACAGGAACCAGTCAGTGCTTTCAAAGATTTTAAAGATTTGGTTTTGGACAATTTTGCATTTTTTAACCTTTTGCAAATTTGCGATTTGCAAACTCGTATCCAAATGTAATAAGAGTTATAAATTCGCAACCTAAACTTTACTAAAAATTGCAAAAACTTTAGACCATGTTCAGATAGGCGAGTTTAATGACACTTTCATACATTTAAAAAAATCTGAGGCTAATTAACCCATGTGATGTGAACTCCATAAATCATAAACACATCCCTATATAACCCACACCTACAGCCATTGTACTAGGGATGAACATGTTCAGATTTTCAAAATTTGAACCCCCCGAGCACCCCTGATCTGAGCCAGGAACCGAGTCAGGCTCGTGGTTTCCCATCAGACTCGGTTCCCGGAGCTGTTGGCTACCGTTGTCTGATAAATAATAAACTTAGTACTTATATACATTACATACTGGGCTGGTTACTGTGAAGAGGGAGGGATCTGGCCTGTAGGGGATGGCTATCTACTGTTGTCCATATACATAGGGGCTGGCTGTAGTGCTGTGTTGTCCAGAGGGTGCTCGTCCTTCAGGCACTCTCCTCACCTACCACCAGTGTTTTTCTGTGTGTGTGTTAGCCACACCTGTTATTGGCATAGGTAGGTGTGCAGGGGTGCTATGCTCTGCCTGTCAAGGGGCTACCGCCCAAAAATAAAAAGTATTTTTACAGGAGCTGCCCTGTGTGGTGTAGGGGTACGCTGCCCTTCATACATACAAATAATTATTACAGGGGCTGCCCTGTGTGGTGTAGGGGTACGCTGCCCTTCATACATACAAATAATTATTACAGGGGCTGCCCTGTGTGGTGTAGGGGTACGCTGCCCTTCATACATACAAATAATTATTACAGGGGCTGCCCTGTGTGGTGTAGGGGTACGCTGCCCTTCATACATACAAATAATTATTACAGGGGCTGCCCTGTGTGGTGTAGGGGTACGCTGCCCTTCATACATACAAATAATTATTACAGGGGCTGCCCTGTGTGGTGTAGGGGTATGCTGCCCTTCATACATAGATATAATTATTACAGAGGCTGCCCTGTGTGGTGTAGGGGTACGCTGCCCTTCATACATACAAATAAATATTACAGGGGCTGCTCTGTGTGGTGTAGGGGTACGCTGCCCTTCATACATACAAATAATTATTACAGGGGCTGCCCTGTGTGGTGTAGGGGTACGCTGCCCTTCATACATAGATATAATTATTGCAGGGGTTGCCCTGTGTGGTGTAGGGGTACGCTGCCCATCATACATACATATAATTATTACAGGGGCTGCCCTGTGTGGTGTAGGGGTACGCTGCCCTTCATACATACATATAATTATTACAGGGGCTGTCCTGTGTGGTGTAGGGGTACGCTGCCATTCATACATACAAATAATTATTACAGGGGCTGCCCTGTGTGGTGTAGGGGTACGCTGCCCTTCATACATAGATATAATTATTACAGAGGCTGCCCTGTGTGGTGTAGGGGTACGCTGCCCTTCATACATACAAATAATTATTACAGGTGCTGCTCTGTGTGGTGTAGGGGTACGCTGCCCTTCATACATACAAATAAATATTACAGGGGCAGCTCTGTGTGGTGTAGGGGTACGCTGCCCTTCATACATACAAATAATTATTACAGGGGCTGCCCTGTGTGGTGTAGGGGTACGCTGCCCTTCATACATAGATATAATTATTGCAGGGGTTGCCCTGTGTGGTGTAGGGGTACGCTGCCCTTCATACATACAAATAATTATTACAGAGGCTGCCCTGTGTGGTGTAGGGGTACGCTGCCCTTCATACATAGATATAATTATTACAGGGGCTGCCCTGTGTGGTGTAGGGGTACGCTGCCCTTCATACATACAAATAATTATTACAGAGGCTGCCCTGTGTGGTGTAGGGGTACGCTGCCCTTCATACATACAAATAATTATTACAGGAGCTGCCATGTGTGGTGTAGGGGTACGCTGCCCTTCATACATACAAATAATTATTACAGAGGCTGCCCTGTGTGGTGTAGGGGTACGCTGCCCTTCATACATACAAATAATTATTACAGGGGCTGCCCTGTGTGGTGTAGGGGTACGCTGCCCTTCATACATACAAATAATTATTACAGGGGCTGCCCTTTGTGGTGTTGGGGTACGTTACCCTTCATACATACATATCATTATTACAGGGGCTGCCCTGTGTGGTGTAGGGGTACGCTGCCCTTCATACATACATATAATTATTACAGGGGCTGCCCTGTGTGGTGTAGGGGTACGCTGCCCTTCATACGTACATATAATTATTACAGGGGCTGCCTGTGTGGTGTAGGGGTACGCTGCCCTTCATACATACATATAATTATTACAGTGGCTGCCCTGTGTGGTGTAGGGGTACGTTACCCTTCATACATACATATAATTATTACAGTGGCTGCCCTGTGTGGTGTAGGGGTACGTTACCCTTCATACATACATATAATTATTACAGGGGCTGCCCTTTGTGGTGTAGGGGTACGTTACCCTTCATACACACATATAATTATTACAGGGGCTGCCCTTTGTGGTGTAGGGGTACGTTACCCTTCATACATACAAATAATTATTACAGGGGCTGCCCTGTGTGGTGTAGGGGTACGCTGCCCTTCATACATACAAATAATTATTACAGGGGCTGCCCTGTGTGGTGTAGGGGTACGCTGCCCTTCATACATACAAATAATTATTACAGGGGCTGCCCTGTGTGGTGTAGGGGTACGCTGCCCTTCATACATACAAATAATTATTACAGGGGCTGCCCTGTGTGGTGTAGGGGTACGCTGCCCTTCATACATACAAATAATTATTACAGGGGCTGCCCTGTGTGGTGTAGGGGTACGCTGCCCTTCATACATAGATATAATTATTACAGAGGCTGCCCTGTGTGGTGTAGGGGTACGCTGCCCTTCATACATACAAATAAATATTACAGGGGCTGCTCTGTGTGGTGTAGGGGTACGCTGCCCTTCATACATACAAATAATTATTACAGGGGCTGCCCTGTGTGGTGTAGGGGTACGCTGCCCTTCATACATAGATATAATTATTGCAGGGGTTGCCCTGTGTGGTGTAGGGGTACGCTGCCCATCATACATACATATAATTATTACAGGGGCTGCCCTGTGTGGTGTAGGGGTACGCTGCCCTTCATACATACATATAATTATTACAGGGGCTGTCCTGTGTGGTGTAGGGGTACGCTGCCCTTCATACATACAAATAATTATTACAGGGGCTGCCCTGTGTGGTGTAGGGGTACGCTGCCCTTCATACATAGATATAATTATTACAGAGGCTGCCCTGTGTGGTGTAGGGGTACGCTGCCCTTCATACATACAAATAATTATTACAGGTGCTGCCCTGTGTGGTGTAGGGGTACGCTGCCCTTCATACATACAAATAAATATTACAGGGGCTGCTCTGTGTGGTGTAGGGGTACGCTGCCCTTCATACATACAAATAATTATTACAGGGGCTGCCCTGTGTGGTGTAGGGGTACGCTGCCCTTCATACATAGATATAATTATTGCAGGGGTTGCCCTGTGTGGTGTAGGGGTACGCTGCCCTTCATACATACAAAAAATTATTACAGAGGCTGCCCTGTGTGGTGTAGGGGTACGCTGCCCTTCATACATAGATATAATTATTACAGGGGCTGCCATGTGTGGTGTAGGGGTACGCTGCCCTTCATACATACAAATAATTATTACAGAGGCTGCCCTGTGTGGTGTAGGGGTACGCTGCCCTTCATACATACAAATAATTATTACAGGAGCTGCCCTGTGTGGTGTAGGGGTACGCTGCCCTTCATACATACAAATAATTATTACAGAGGCTGCCCTGTGTGGTGTAGGGGTACGCTGCCCTTCATACATACAAATAATTATTACAGGGGCTGCCCTGTGTGGTGTAGGGGTACGCTGCCCTTCATACATACAAATAATTATTACAGGGGCTGCCCTTTGTGGTGTAGGGGTACGTTACCCTTCATACATACATATCATTATTACAGGGGCTGCCCTGTGTGGTGTAGGGGTACGCTGCCCTTCATACATACATATAATTATTACAGGGGCTGCCCTGTGTGGTGTAAGGGTACGCTGCCCTTCATACGTACATATAATTATTACAGGGGCTGCCCTGTGTGGTGTAGGGGTACGCTGCCCTTCATACTTACATATAATTATTACAGTGGCTGCCCTGTGTGGTGTAGGGGTACGTTACCCTTCATACATACATATAATTATTACAGTGGCTGCCCTGTGTGGTGTAGGGGTATGTTGCCCTTCATACATACATATAATTATTACAGGGGCTGCCCTGTGTGGTGTAGGGGTACGCTGCTCTTCATACATACATATAATTATTACAGGGGCTGCTCTGTGTGGTGTAGGGGTACGCTGCCCTTCATACATACAAATAATTATTACAGGGGCTGCCCTGTGTGGTGTAGGGGTACGCTGCCCTTCATACATACATATAATTATTACAGTGGCTGTCCTGTGTGGTGTAGGGGTACATTGCCCTTCATACATACATATAATTATTACAGTGGCTGTCCTGTGTGGTGTAGGGGTACGCTGCCCTTCATACATACAAATAATTATTACAGGGGCTGCCCTGTGTGGTGTAGGGGTACGCTGCCCTTTATACATACAAATAATTATTACAGGGGCTGCCCTGTGTGGTGTAGGGGTACGCTGCCCTTCATACATACATATAATTATTACAGGGGCTGCCCTGTGTGGTGTAGGGGTACGATGCCCTTCATACATACATATAATTATTACAGGGGCTGCCCTTTGTGGTGTAGGGGTACGCTGCCCTTCATACATACATATAATTATTACAGGGGCTGCCCTGTGTGGTGTAGAGGTACGCTGCCCTTCATACATACAAATAATTATTACAGGTGCTGCCCTGTGTGGTGTAGGGGTACGCTGCCCTTCATACATACAAATAAATATTACAGGGGCTGCCCTGTGTGGTGTAGGGGTACGCTGCCCATCATACATACATATAATTATTACAGGGGCTGTCCTGTGTGGTGTAGGGGTACGCTGCCCTTCATACATGCAAATAATTATTACAGGTGATGCCCTGTGTGGTGTAGGGATACGCTGCCCTTCATACATACAAATAATTATTACAGGGGCTGCCCTGTGTGGAGTAGGGGTACGCTGCCCTTCATACATACAAATAATTATTACAGGGGCTGCCCTGTGTGGTGTAGGGGTACGCTGCCCTTCATACATACATATAATTATTACAGGGGCTGCCCCGTGTGGTGTAGGGGTACTCTGCCCTTCATACATACATATAATTATTACAGGTGCTGCCCTGTGTGGTGTAGGGGTACGCTGCTCTTCATACATACATATAATTATTACAGGGGCTGTCCTGTGTGGTGTAGGGGTACTCTGCCCTTCATACATACATATAATTATTACAGGGGCTGCCCTGTGTGGTGTAGGGGTACGCTGCCCTTCATACATACAAATAATTATTACAGGGGCTGCCCTGTGTGGTGTAGGGGTACGCTGCCCTTCATACATACATATAATTATTACAGGGGCTGCCCTGTGTGGTGTAGGGGTATGCTGCTCTTCATACATACATATAATTATTACAGGGGCTGCTCTGTGTGGTGTATGGGTACGCTGCCCTTCATACATACAAATAATTATTACAGGGGCTGCCCTGTGTGGTGTAGGGGTACGCTGCCCTTCATACATACATATAATTATTACAGGGGCTGCCCTGTGTGGTGTAGGGGTACGCTGCCCTTCATAAATACAAATAATTATTACAGGGGCTGCCCTGTGTGGTGTAGGGGTACGCTGCCCTTCATACATACATATAATTATTACATAGGCTGCCCTGTGTGGTGTAGGGGTACGCTGCCCTTCATACATACATATAATTATTACAGGAGCTGCCCTGTGTGGTGTAGGGGTACCCTGCCCCTCATACATACATATAATTATTACAGGGGCTGCCCTTCATACATACATATAATTATTACAGGAGCTGCCCTGTGTGGTGTAGGGGTACGCTGCCCTTCATACATACAAATAATTATTTCAGGGGCTGCCCTGTGTGGTGTAGGGGTACGCTGCCCCTCATACATACATATAATTTTTACAGGGGCTGCCCTGTGTGCTGTAGGGGTACGCTGCCCTTCATACATACAAATAATTATTTCAGGGGCTGCCCTGTGTGGTGTAGGGGTACGCTGCCCTTCATACATACATATAATTATTACAGGGGCTGCTCTGTGTGGTGTAGGGGTACGCTGCCCTTCATACATACAAATAATAATTACAGGGGCTGCCCTGTGTGGTGTAGGGGTACGCTGCCCATCATACATACATATAATTATTACAGGGGCTGCCCTGTGTGGTGTAGGGGTACGCTGCCCTTCATACATACATATAATTATTACATAGGCTGCCCTGTGTGGTGTAGGGGTACGCTGCCCTTCATACATACAAATAATTATTACAGGGGCTGCCCTGTGTGGTGTAGGGGTACGCTGCCCTTCATACATACATATAATTATTACAGTGGCTGTCCTGTGTGGTGTAGGGGTACGCTGCCCTTCATACATACATATAATTATTACAGTGGCTGTCCTGTGTGGTGTAGGGGTACATTGTCCTTCATACATACATATAATTATTACAGGGGCTGCCCTGTGTGGTGTAGGGGTACGCTGCTCTTCATACATACATATAATTATTACAGGGGCTGCCCTGTGTGGTGTAGGGGTACGCTGCTCTTCATACATACATATAATTATTACAGGTGATGCCCTGTGTGGTGTAGAGGTACGCTGCCCTTCATACATACATATAATTATTACAGGGGCTGCCCTGTGTGGTGTAGGGGTACGCTGCTCTTCATACATACATATAATTATTACAGGGGCTGCCCTGTGTGATGTAGGGGTATGCTGCCCTTCATACATACAAATAATTATTACAGGGGCTGCCCTGTGTGGTGTAGGGGTACTCTGCCCTTCATACATACATATAATTATTACAGGGGCTGCCCTGTGTGGTGTAGGGGTACGCTGCCCCTCATACATACAAATAATTATTACAGGGGCTGCCCTGTGTGGTGTAGGGGTACGTTGCCCTTCATACATACAAATAATTATTACAGGGGCTGCCCTGTGTGGTGTAGGGGTACGCTGCCCTTCATACATACATATAATTATTACAGGGTCTGCCCTGTGTGGTGTAGGGGTACGCTGCCCTTCATACATACAAATAATTATTACAGGGGCTGCCCTGTGTGGTGTAGGGGTACGCTGCCCTTCATACATACAAATAATTATTACAGGGGCTGCCCTGTGTGGTGTAGGGGTACGCTGCCCTTCATACATACATATAATTATTACAGGGGCTGCCCTGTGTGGTGTAGGGGTACGCTGCCCTTCATACATACATATAATTATTACAGGGGCTGCCCTGTGTGGTGTAGGGGTACGCTGCCCTTCATACATACAAATAATTATTACAGAGGCTGCCCTGTGTGGTGTAGGTGTACGCTGCCCTTCATACATACATATAATTATTACAGGGGCTGCCCTGTGTGGTGTAGGGTTACGCTGCCCTTCATATATACAAATAATTATTACAGGGGCTGCCCTGTGTGGTGTAGGGGTACGCTGCCCTTCATACATACAAATAATTATTACAGGTGATGCCCTGTGTGGTGTAGGGGTACGCTGCCCTTCATACATACAAATGATTATTACAGGGGCTGTCCTGTGTGGTGTAGGGGTATGCTGCCCTTCATACATACATATAATTATTACATAGGCTGCCCTGTGTGGTGTAGGGGTACGCTGCCCTTCATACATACAAATAATTATTACAGGGGCTGCCCTGTGTGGTGTAGGGGTATGCTGCTCTTCATACATACATATAATTATTACAGGGGCTGCCCTGTGTGGTGTAGGGGTACGCTGCCCTTCATACATACAAATAATTATTACAGGGGCTGCCCTGTGTGGTGTAGGGGTACGCTGCCCTTCATACATACAAATAATAATTACAGGGGCTGTCCTGTGTGGTGTAGGGGTACGCTGCCCTTCATACATACATATAATTATTACAGGGGCTGCCCTGTGTGGTGTAGGGGTACGCTGCCATTCATACATACAAATAATTATTACAGGGGCTGCCCTGTGTGGTGTAGGGGTACGCTGCCCTTCATACATACATATAATTATTACAGGGGCTGCCCTGTGTGGTGTAGGGGTACGCTGCCCTTCATACATACATATAATTATTACAGGGGCTGCCCTGTGTGGTGTAGGGGTACGCTGCCCTTCATACATACATATAATTATTACAGGGGCTGCCCTGTGTGGTGTAGGGGTACATTGCCCTTCATACATACATATAATTATTACAGTGGCTGTCCTGTGTGGTGTAGGGGTACGCTGCCCTTCATACATACAAATAATTATTACAGGGGCTGCCCTGTGTGGTGTAGGGGTACGCTGCCCTTCATACATACAAATAATTATTACAGGGGCTGCCCTGTGTGGTGTAGGGGTACGCTGCCCTTCATACATACATATAATTATTACAGGGGCTGCCCTGTGTGGTGTAGGGGTACGCTGCCCTTCATACATACATATAATTATTACAGGGGCTGCCCTGTGTGGTGTAGGGGTACGCTGCCCTTCATACATACAAATAATTATTACAGGTGCTGCCCTGTGTGGTGTAGGGGTACGCTGCCCTTCATACATACAAATAAATATTACAGGGGCTGCCCTGTGTGGTGTAGGGGTACGCTGCCCATCATACATACATATAATTATTACAGGGGCTGTCCTGTGTGGTGTAGGGGTACGCTGCCCTTCATACATGCAAATAATTATTACAGGTGATGCCCTGTGTGGTGTAGGGATACGCTGCCCTTCATACATACAAATAATTATTACAGGGGCTGCCCTGTGTGGTGTAGGGGTACGCTGCCCTTCATACATACAAATAATTATTACAGGGGCTGCCCTGTGTGGTGTAGGGATACGCTGCCCTTCATACATACATATAATTATTACAGGGGCTGCCCTGTGTGGTGTAGGGGTACTCTGCCCTTCATACATACATATAATTATTACAGGTGCTGCCCTGTGTGGTGTAGGGGTACGCTGCTCTTCATACATACATATAATTATTACAGGGGCTGTCCTGTGTGGTGTAGGGGTACTCTGCCCTTCATACATACATATAATTATTACAGGGGCTGCCCTGTGTGGTGTAGGGGTACGCTGCCCTTCATACATACAAATAATTATTACAGGGGCTGCCCTGTGTGGTGTAGGGGTACGCTGCCCTTCATACATACATATAATTATTACAGGGGCTGCCCTGTGTGGTGTAGGGGTATGCTGCTCTTCATACATACATATAATTATTACAGGGGCTGCTCTGTGTGGTGTATGGGTACGCTGCCCTTCATACATACAAATAATTATTACAGGGGCTGCCCTGTGTGGTGTAGGGGTACGCTGCCCTTCATACATACATATAATTATTACAGGGGCTGCCCTGTGTGGTGTAGGGGTACGCTGCCCTTCATAAATACAAATAATTATTACAGGGGCTGCCCTGTGTGGTGTAGGGGTACGCTGCCCTTCATACATACATATAATTATTACATAGGCTGCCCTGTGTGGTGTAGGGGTACGCTGCCCTTCATACATACATATAATTATTACAGGAGCTGCCCTGTGTGGTGTAGGGGTACCCTGCCCCTCATACATACATATAATTATTACAGGGGCTGCCCTTCATACATACATATAATTATTACAGGAGCTGCCCTGTGTGGTGTAGGGGTACGCTGCCCTTCATACATACAAATAATTATTTCAGGGGCTGCCCTGTGTGGTGTAGGGGTACGCTGCCCCTCATACATACATATAATTTTTACAGGGGCTGCCCTGTGTGCTGTAGGGGTACGCTGCCCTTCATACATACAAATAATTATTTCAGGGGCTGCCCTGTGTGGTGTAGGGGTACGCTGCCCTTCATACATACATATAATTATTACAGGGGCTGCTCTGTGTGGTGTAGGGGTACGCTGCCCTTCATACATACAAATAATAATTACAGGGGCTGCCCTGTGTGGTGTAGGGGTACGCTGCCCATCATACATACATATAATTATTACAGGGGCTGCCCTGTGTGGTGTAGGGGTACGCTGCCCTTCATACATACATATAATTATTACATAGGCTGCCCTGTGTGGTGTAGGGGTACGCTGCCCTTCATACATACAAATAATTATTACAGGGGCTGCCCTGTGTGGTGTAGGGGTACGCTGCCCTTCATACATACATATAATTATTACAGTGGCTGTCCTGTGTGGTGTAGGGGTACGCTGCCCTTCATACATACATATAATTATTACAGTGGCTGTCCTGTGTGGTGTAGGGGTACATTGTCCTTCATACATACATATAATTATTACAGGGGCTGCCCTGTGTGGTGTAGGGGTACGCTGCTCTTCATACATACATATAATTATTACAGGGGCTGCCCTGTGTGGTGTAGGGGTACGCTGCTCTTCATACATACATATAATTATTACAGGTGATGCCCTGTGTGGTGTAGAGGTACGCTGCCCTTCATACATACATATAATTATTACAGGGGCTGCCCTGTGTGGTGTAGGGGTACGCTGCTCTTCATACATACATATAATTATTACAGGGGCTGCCCTGTGTGATGTAGGGGTATGCTGCCCTTCATACATACAAATAATTATTACAGGGGCTGCCCTGTGTGGTGTAGGGGTACTCTGCCCTTCATACATACATATAATTATTACAGGGGCTGCCCTGTGTGGTGTAGGGGTACGCTGCCCCTCATACATACAAATAATTATTACAGGGGCTGCCCTGTGTGGTGTAGGGGTACGCTGCCCTTCATACATACAAATAATTATTACAGGGGCTGCCCTGTGTGGTGTAGGGGTACGCTGCCCTTCATACATACATATAATTATTACAGGGTCTGCCCTGTGTGGTGTAGGGGTACGCTGCCCTTCATACATACAAATAATTATTACAGGGGCTGCCCTGTGTGGTGTAGGGGTACGCTGCCCTTCATACATACAAATAATTATTACAGGGGCTGCCCTGTGTGGTGTAGGGGTACGCTGCCCTTCATACATACATATAATTATTACAGGGGCTGCCCTGTGTGGTGTAGGGGTACGCTGCCCTTCATACATACATATAATTATTACAGGGGCTGCCCTGTGTGGTGTAGGGGTACGCTGCCCTTCATACATACAAATAATTATTACAGAGGCTGCCCTGTGTGGTGTAGGTGTACGCTGCCCTTCATACATACATATAATTATTACAGGGGCTGCCCTGTGTGGTGTAGGGTTACGCTGCCCTTCATATATACAAATAATTATTACAGGGGCTGCCCTGTGTGGTGTAGGGGTACGCTGCCCTTCATACATACAAATAATTATTACAGGTGATGCCCTGTGTGGTGTAGGGGTACGCTGCCCTTCATACATACAAATGATTATTACAGGGGCTGTCCTGTGTGGTGTAGGGGTATGCTGCCCTTCATACATACATATAATTATTACATAGGCTGCCCTGTGTGGTGTAGGGGTACGCTGCCCTTCATACATACAAATAATTATTACAGGGGCTGCCCTGTGTGGTGTAGGGGTATGCTGCTCTTCATACATACATATAATTATTACAGGGGCTGCCCTGTGTGGTGTAGGGGTACGCTGCCCTTCATACATACAAATAATTATTACAGGGGCTGCCCTGTGTGGTGTAGGGGTACGCTGCCCTTCATACATACAAATAATAATTACAGGGGCTGTCCTGTGTGGTGTAGGGGTACGCTGCCCTTCATACATACATATAATTATTACAGGGGCTGCCCTGTGTGGTGTAGGGGTACGCTGCCATTCATACATACAAATAATTATTACAGGGGCTGCCCTGTGTGGTGTAGGGGTACGCTGCCCTTCATACATACATATAATTATTACAGGGGCTGCCCTGTGTGGTGTAGGGGTACGCTGCCCTTCATACATACATATAATTATTACAGGGGCTGCCCTGTGTGGTGTAGGGGTACGCTGCCCTTCATACATACATATAATTATTACAGGGGCTGCCCTGTGTGGTGTAGGGGTACATTGCCCTTCATACATACATATAATTATTACAGTGGCTGTCCTGTGTGGTGTAGGGGTACGCTGCCCTTCATACATACAAATAATTATTACAGGGGCTGCCCTGTGTGGTGTAGGGGTACGCTGCCCTTCATACATACAAATAATTATTACAGGGGCTGCCCTGTGTGGTGTAGGGGTACGCTGCCCTTCATACATACATATAATTATTACAGGGGCTGCCCTGTGTGGTGTAGGGGTACGCTGCCCTTCATACATACATATAATTATTACAGGGGCTGCCCTGTGTGGTGTAGGGGTACGCTGCCCTTCATACATACAAATAATTATTACAGGTGCTGCCCTGTGTGGTGTAGGGGTACGCTGCCCTTCATACATACAAATAAATATTACAGGGGCTGCCCTGTGTGGTGTAGGGGTACGCTGCCCATCATACATACATATAATTATTACAGGGGCTGTCCTGTGTGGTGTAGGGGTACGCTGCCCTTCATACATGCAAATAATTATTACAGGTGATGCCCTGTGTGGTGTAGGGATACGCTGCCCTTCATACATACAAATAATTATTACAGGGGCTGCCCTGTGTGGTGTAGGGGTACGCTGCCCTTCATACATACATATAATTATTACAGGGGCTGCCCTGTGTGGTGTAGGGGTACTCTGCCCTTCATACATACATATAATTATTACAGGTGCTGCCCTGTGTGGTGTAGGGGTACGCTGCTCTTCATACATACATATAATTATTACAGGGGCTGTCCTGTGTGGTGTAGGGGTACTCTGCCCTTCATACATACATATAATTATTACAGGGGCTGCCCTGTGTGGTGGAGGGGTACGCTGCCCTTCATACATACAAATAATTATTACAGGGGCTGCCCTGTGTGGTGTAGGGGTACGCTGCCCTTCATACATACATATAATTATTACAGGGGCTGCCCTGTGTGGTGTAGGGGTATGCTGCTCTTCATACATACATATAATTATTACAGGGGCTGCTCTGTGTGGTGTATGGGTACGCTGCCCTTCATACATACAAATAATTATTACAGGGGCTGCCCTGTGTGGTGTAGGGGTACGCTGCCCTTCATACATACATATAATTATTACAGGGGCTGCCCTGTGTGGTGTAGGGGTACGCTGCCCTTCATAAATACAAATAATTATTACAGGGGCTGCCCTGTGTGGTGTAGGGGTACGCTGCCCTTCATACATACATATAATTATTACATAGGCTGCCCTGTGTGGTGTAGGGGTACGCTGCCCTTCATACATACATATAATTATTACAGGAGCTGCCCTGTGTGGTGTAGGGGTACCCTGCCCCTCATACATACATATAATTATTACAGGGGCTGCCCTTCATACATACATATAATTATTACAGGAGCTGCCCTGTGTGGTGTAGGGGTACGCTGCCCTTCATACATACAAATAATTATTTCAGGGGCTGCCCTGTGTGGTGTAGGGGTACGCTGCCCCTCATACATACATATAATTTTTACAGGGGCTGCCCTGTGTGCTGTAGGGGTACGCTGCCCTTCATACATACAAATAATTATTTCAGGGGCTGCCCTGTGTGGTGTAGGGGTACGCTGCCCTTCATACATACATATAATTATTACAGGGGCTGCTCTGTGTGGTGTAGGGGTACGCTGCCCTTCATACATACAAATAATAATTACAGGGGCTGCCCTGTGTGGTGTAGGGGTACGCTGCCCATCATACATACATATAATTATTACAGGGGCTGCCCTGTGTGGTGTAGGGGTACGCTGCCCTTCATACATACATATAATTATTACATAGGCTGCCCTGTGTGGTGTAGGGGTACGCTGCCCTTCATACATACAAATAATTATTACAGGGGCTGCCCTGTGTGGTGTAGGGGTACGCTGCCCTTCATACATACATATAATTATTACAGTGGCTGTCCTGTGTGGTGTAGGGGTACGCTGCCCTTCATACATACATATAATTATTACAGTGGCTGTCCTGTGTGGTGTAGGGGTACATTGTCCTTCATACATACATATAATTATTACAGGGGCTGCCCTGTGTGGTGTAGGGGTACGCTGCTCTTCATACATACATATAAACCTCCCATCGTCTGAGGATTGACCAGTGCGTGAATCATTGACAATAAAACATACTCAATTGAAATAAAGACACAGAGACTTGTATTTGGCAGAATTGTTAGCTATTTTATTTAATTAACAGATAATGAATTAATTACTAAAATTAATTAAATTAATTGAAATATGGTGGCAAAGAAAGAACGGCTATCAACAGCCCAAACCTAACACTATAAACACTCTAACCACAACACAATACGCTCAAGCCTTCTACCTTGACTACCCACCCGGAAAGGTGATGATGCTGCCCCCGGCGGGGTGGTCCAGCAGACTTTAACAGTCAACGAAGGTGAGCGAAACAAAAAGTAAACCAATATTCACAGTGCTAATAGGTAACCTGCCGTTCTTTCCTGCCTAAAATAGCCAACGAAGAAATCACCAAACCCAAATCAAAGAGAGCACATAACATAAAATTTAGGGAGGGAGGGTGGGAAGACAGGAACAAAAGAGGCTGACTCCGCCTCCAACAAACTCTAATATCCCTGCTAAAACCTACAATCCTAAGAACCCATAGGCCCTAATTATCACATGATTCCCCACACTGGTCTGCCCCCAGCCTAGGAAGTTTAACCCTCTCCACTCCTATACAGTCATTTCGTTTATCTAAACCTCCCATCGTCTGAGGATTGACCAGTGCGTGAATCATTGACAATAAAACATACTCAATTGAAATAAAGACACAGAGACTTGTATTTGGCAGAATTGTTAGCTATTTTATTTAATTAACAGATAATGAATTAATTACTAAAATTAATTAAATTAATTGAAATATGGTGGCAAAGAAAGAACGGCTATCAACAGCCCAAACCTAACACTATAAACACTCTAACCACAACACAATACGCTCAAGCCTTCTACCTTGACTACCCACCCGGAAAGGTGATGATGCTGCCCCCGGCGGGGTGGTCCAGCAGACTTTAACAGTCAACGAAGGTGAGCGAAACAAAAAGTAAACCAATATTCACAGTGCTAATAGGTAACCTGCCGTTCTTTCCCGCCAAAAGCAAGGTTCTGCTAACAGAAACCTTGCACCGCCACCATAGAACTAATGCACAGAAACCACAACCTCAAACAGATCCTCAAGAAAAAGAACCAAACCTTCCTTAGCTAAGTGTACCCCGTGAGACCGTAAAAGGTAAGTATACCTAAATTTAATCCTAGTATGTCTGACCACCGCCCCGCCATTTCTCAACACATATTTTGAAACAGCCAAGTTCACTTTTTTTCCGAGCTTTATCAATGGCTCTGCCGATAACCACACCACGCCAACAATCTAGGGACCATGAAAGCCCAGACTATTTTGCAAGATGGCCAAGCCATCATAATCTGACCCAAATCATCCACCACCGCATCCACCACCGCATGCCTTAACTCCAGAGATGTCCCTTGCCCTGAACATTCCCGCCTAGATGTATCACCAAGACTCTTGGCAAGCCATACCGCTAAAGCTGCTGCAAGAGTGTAGGCTTAAGGCTCTCCCTCAACATACCTCTGATCCCTAGCCATCTAACTCCACTAGATCCCGGAAACAATGGCGCCTCCTGCGCGGTCATGAACTGAGTTGCCCAAAAACAAATGAATGGCCAACTATCCATACAGTACAATCATCACTAGCCATTCCTATAAATGAGGGAAAAACAATGAAAAGATTAAAGTTATTGTAAAAATCTTAGCATATTTAATAATGTATATCTAACGGGGAACATATTAGTGAGGATCTGCCAAAAAGAAAAATTTTGTTCTGAATCTTTAAAGATCAACAAGCTTCTGTGCCAATCTGAAGCGACATGAAGACACAAGAGGATAAGTTAAAACAATAAAATGGCAGGGGGGGGAGGGGTTAGGGATAACACAAATGAACTCGACCGGAGAGAAAACGTAAAACCTGCTGAGGGACATATAATTATCATAGTGAATCAAATAGCCGAATTAAGTCTGTCAGATCAGGTAAAAAAAATCGTCAAAACTCTCCAGACTCCCACTGAAATCAATGGTGAGTAGCTAATCCCCGAGTAGGAAAGACAAGGGAAGAACAGACAAGACCAGGACCAATGACATTTAGTAAACACATAACAAACCATAATTAACATGCATGCCCGACATTAAACCTCAACGATTTGGCCGAATGTAACACTTATCACTGGCTGATTTCCACCTGCCCAAAGCCTGAATCTGATCCCGCAGTGGCGGCGGAAGCGGCAGCACCGATTCGAAATGACTGCGTGCCGAATTCCCCTGGTGAGAGGCCCACGCTGCAAAGACATCGCCGCAGCATCCAGCTAAACTGAAATTCTGTCAGTGGAAGCCCATCGCAATGCATCAGCCATGAGCCCTCCGCTGAAGGTCTAACCGATGCATAATGAGTGGCCAAGCCGACCGGACAAATTTGACCATCCGCCGAGGGGACCAATGTTATCCAGCAACCCCTGCCTAGCTGATCAGTCTTAGAACGACGCAATCTGCACAGCAAGGACCTCTCACTCACCTTCATATCCGAACGAAGCATAGTTGAATCCCTCCATTTGGAGGGAGCAACTAATTCTGACACCCGGAAAGCACCATGAAAAGCCATGGAGAAAGCTAACTCAAACAAAAGCGTTTCGAAACCGGAACCGCCACGTCCGCAACTGCTCCTAGGATGGACGGTGACAAGGAAATGTCTATGGGCCGTCTTTTATCGGGGGTAACTGGCTCAGCGTGCGCCCATCCTTTCAAGGCCTTTGTGATGACAAAACTCCTTGTAAGGTCAGGGATTCCCTTCAATTTGGAGAAAACGAAATACCTGCCAAATATCGTGAGACTACTGCTCTTGACCTGCCAGATATGTACAGCTGCCAAATAAAAGAAAGCATCAACTGATGCTGACCCTTACCACCGAGGCCTTGTCCACGGAAAAAACTTCCCACTCTCACACGCGAAACCCACAAAAACTTTGCTCTCTGACCATTTATCGCATGCACCACGCCCAGATTGTCACATCTGAACAAAATGCTGCGATTGCAGATGCGCTCGCACCAGACCTCCAAGGCCACCATTATTGGGAACAACTCTAAGAGCAACATATCCCTTGTCAAACCTGTACGAACCCACTCCTCCGGCCAAGTTGCGATGCACCAGGATCCCTTCAGGTAGCAACCGAACCTCGAAGATCCTGCTGCATCAGTAAACAGCTACAAATCCACATTGTCCACAAGAGGGGATACCAGACCCTGACCCCATTAAAATCCGCCAGAAAGGAAACCCAAACTTTCAGGTCTCTTTTTATTTTTGATGATAAACCGATCAAATGGTGCGGTCTGGAAACCCCCGCTGTGGCCCTCTCTAGCTTTCGGCAAAATGCTATACCCATTGGTATAACTCTACAGGCAAAGTTCATTCAACCCAAAAGCGATTGGGACAAATTTTACGCGCAACCAAACTCTCTGAAATGGATTTTCGCAAATTGTCAACTTTATCATCGCGGAAGACGACAGGAGCCGGACAAGGTATCAATCCTGATACCTAAAAAACAACAAACACGAGAGGGGACCCTCTGTCTTCTCATCTGCCATTGGTACAAGAAAAAAGAAAAAAACAGCGCTCTCATGGAACCAAGTAGCTCGTTACAACGCTCTGAACCAGCGGGGCCCACGCAGAGGAAGTCATCGCTATCCCATGATCCCCACAAGAAAAATCCATGCACCAATGAAGGAAGGTGCTAAACTTTCAAAAAATGCGCAGGAAATCGAACACCCCATAGGCAAGCACTTACTATGAAGTATTCCCCCCCAATGCGAAAACCCTGAACCTAAACGATTCAGGTCGCAAAGGGAGCAAACGAAAAGGCTGATTCAACATCCATCTCAGCCATGAGGGCCCCACATCCATATGCCCTAACGATACTGAAAGCATCATCAAAAGACTGATACCTCACTGAACAGTGTTCAGGAGGTATAGCATCATTAACTGAGGACCCCGATGGATAACACAGATGCCGGATCAGCCGAAATTTTCCTGGAGTATTCTTGGGCAACACCCCCACCGGGGAAAGAATCAGGTTCCCCACTGGAGGATGTGCAAAGGGACCCGCCATCCGTCCTAACTGAACTTCTTTCTCGATCTTTGCCTGAAGGACTTCAGGAAAAACTCGAGCAGATTGTAAATTCCTAGGGGAACAGACTCAAACTTTGCCTATAACGGGTAAACTAAAACCCAACTCGAACCCGAAAAACGAAATTCAGCGTCCTGTCTATTAGGGTACCACCCTAGCCACCTGGACATAGCATCCAAACGGATAGGTGTTGGGGCCCTATTTAGCGCCTGCGCTACCTCCGGCTTTGGGAATAGCTCCTCCTCCCGACTTGGATCACTGTTGGGCCGACAACCGGAAGCAATTAGAGGCGGGGTGCAATCCATTACAATGCAAGCAAAGGTGTCGAAAACGACACCGTTGGCCCCGGGGACAGGTGGCATTATTAAAAGCAAAATATTTACCCTTAACAAGCGTCTGCCCGGAAAGCCGCCCGGGGCCCGTCTGCCGGCGCCCAGGGAAGGGATCAGAATTTGGGTGCCACGCACCAGACCCCCCCTTATTAGTATCCCCGCCTGCCCGAGACTCCTCCGCTCCACCTTTAGGTGGTTCTGTGACGTCAAGCCACACTTCCACATCCTTGCACCCGAAATCTAAGTTTTTTGATCCGTCCTGCTTGCGCTTAAACTCCCCATCAAAGGTCCTCCAGGCGTTGCCCCTGGATTTACGCTGCATCCCGTGAATCAGGTGGATATACCGTATTACGTTCAGGTGCTCCCCTGGGCGATCTTTCAGGTAGCATGCCGCGAATACGCAAAAACCCAGCCAGCCAGTTATCATAAGAGCGAAAATATTCCACCCCCACACCGCCTTTAAGCTTAGCTGCTTTAAAATCTTTTTGGCTTGCTCAGTTAAGATAAACATGTCCACGTAATCGCCCTTCCTAATTTTCTTCTTGCAATAAGCACGCAAACCCCGCAAAACCGCTGTATTGCCGCAATACACCACACCTGGCTGACACTGGCGCTACCTGGACTTACGCAAACTATTCCCCTTACGCCATCGTTTTGCCCTCTTATCGCGCCTTGCCGCCTCTCGTCGTGCATATCTAGCAGCCCTCATCCGCGCCTTCATCGCGCTGCTGGCTGAAGAAGCCAAGGAGGAAGAAGACGATGACAAGTCCGAAACAGAGGAGAAAGAGGAGGCAGAATCAGAAATATCATCATCAAAAACCTCTGAGGTCACACCTGACGACCCAGCCTTGTCACCCCCGGAAGCTGCCGATGATGACACCTCCTCGACGCTGTAATCCTGCTCCATAGTCCCGCCATCAACAGCATCTGAAAAAGACAGTAAAGCTGGCCCCAGGGCCGAAACCCCGGACTCAGCCAACACGGCAAGAGAAGAAACAGCAGTAGGCACCACAGACATCTCCGGACCAGCTGCCAACTAAGCCGCAGCAGCAGCCATAGCTCTACAAGCCTGCATGAACTGATTTACAGCAGGCCCTAGATTAGCAGGAATGGAACGCTGCCCTTGATCTACTCCCACACTAGCTGCATAGTTAGGACCCAATGCCGCCACCATGGGAGCAAATGCAGATGCCATAGATAACATCATGGCCGCAAACGCTGCAGGGTCAAAAGCCTGACTAGGAAGCCCACTACTGGACTGCATATCCACCGAGCCGGAAACTGCAACCGCAGGAATGCTTCTCCCGCCCCTACACGCTGAGCGCTGACCAGCAGCAGTGGATTCAGGCTGTACAACAGGACCAGACAGGCTGCTGCCATCAGAGCTGTGCACAGCCTGCCAATCATCCTCCATATTGTCTCCTAGCCCCTCCCCTCCTATGCCTGCTCCTACTGCCCTGTAATGGTCGCCAGCCTCCCTGCCTGACCTAGCCCTTACACTACTGACAGGGCCAGGTCTCTCACCTCCCTCACTACCTGAACTGCGGGGATGATCCCCGCTGCCCATCCGGGCACTAGCCCTACTCCCTACACCTCCTCTAAAGGAGCGTGCGCACCCCTGTAGGCTCTGCACCCGCGGGGGGCGAGCATCCGCTGACCTACCTCCCTGCGGCGGCTCTGCCCGCCCGCGGGCTCACTAACTGCTGCTCAGAGCCGCTGCGCCTAACCTCTGCGGGCGAGCAGTCACCGGCCTCATTGCGGCGGCTCTGCCCACTCGCAGGGTCTTATCAGGCTCTGAGCCACCGCACCTGACCCCCGCTCGCGGCTGCACAGTGCAGCCACGCCTAAGCTTTGCCGCCGCTGTGGCGCCGGGGACTCCCCACTGGCCACCTCAGTACCATCCTGCCGATCAAGAGCTCCCACTATGGCACCAGCATTAGCCTCCGGTACCCGGTAACGGGCAGGGGTCCGCGCTGCGTGCCTGGGGCGGGGCATGACACAAATGGGGGGGGTTGTAATTGTGGGGCAAAGAAATCAGGGTCACAAAAATAGGGAGCACAGGATATTCTTTTAACACAATAGAGATAGGAAGTGGAATTAAAGAAAGAAAGAAACACAGGCAAATGGGGGGAGGTTACAGAAGTAGGACTCTGATATAAACTGCCCAGCAACACAGAGCTCAGTAATAACACTTACTAACTCTGAAGACAGGAACAAAAGAGGCTGACTCCGCCTCCAACAAACTCTAATATCCCTGCTAAAACCTACAATCCTAAGAACCCATAGGCCCTAATTATCACATGATTCCCCACACTGGTCTGCCCCCAGCCTAGGAAGTTTAACCCTCTCCACTCCTATACAGTCATTTCGTTTATCTAATTATTACAGGGGCTGCCCTGTGTGGTGTAGGGGTACGCTGCTCTTCATACATACATATAATTATTACAGGTGATGCCCTGTGTGGTGTAGAGGTACGCTGCCCTTCATACATACATATAATTATTACAGGGGCTGCCCTGTGTGGTGTAGGGGTACGCTGCTCTTCATACATACATATAATTATTACAGGGGCTGCCCTGTGTGATGTAGGGGTATGCTGCCCTTCATACATACAAATAATTATTACAGGGGCTGCCCTGTGTGGTGTAGGGGTACGCTGCCCTTCATACATACATATAATTATTACAGGGGCTGCCCTGTGTGGTGTAGGGGTACGCTGCCCCTCATACATACAAATAATTATTACAGGGGCTGCCCTGTGTGGTGTAGGGGTACGCTGCCCTTCATACATACAAATAATTATTACAGGGGCTGCCCTGTGTGGTGTAGGGGTACGCTGCCCTTCATACATACATATAATTATTACAGGGTCTGCCCTGTGTGGTGTAGGGGTACGCTGCCCTTCATACATACAAATAATTATTACAGGGGCTGCCCTGTGTGGTGTAGGGGTACGCTGCCCTTCATACATACAAATAATTATTACAGGGGCTGCCCTGTGTGGTGTAGGGGTACGCTGCCCTTCATACATACATATAATTATTACAGGGGCTGCCCTGTGTGGTGTAGGGGTACGCTGCCCTTCATACATACATATAATTATTACAGGGGCTGCCCTGTGTGGTGTAGGGGTACGCTGCCCTTCATACATACAAATAATTATTACAGAGGCTGCCCTGTGTGGTGTAGGTGTACGCTGCCCTTCATACATACATATAATTATTACAGGGGCTGCCCTGTGTGGTGTAGGGTTACGCTGCCCTTCATATATACAAATAATTATTACAGGGGCTGCCCTGTGTGGTGTAGGGGTACGCTGCCCTTCATACATACAAATAATTATTACAGGTGATGCCCTGTGTGGTGTAGGGGTACGCTGCCCTTCATACATACAAATGATTATTACAGGGGCTGTCCTGTGTGGTGTAGGGGTATGCTGCCCTTCATACATACATATAATTATTACATAGGCTGCCCTGTGTGGTGTAGGGGTACGCTGCCCTTCATACATACAAATAATTATTACAGGGGCTGCCCTGTGTGGTGTAGGGGTATGCTGCTCTTCATACATACATATAATTATTACAGGGGCTGCCCTGTGTGGTGTAGGGGTACGCTGCCCTTCATACATACAAATAATTATTACAGGGGCTGCCCTGTGTGGTGTAGGGGTACGCTGCCCTTCATACATACAAATAATAATTACAGGGGCTGTCCTGTGTGGTGTAGGGGTACGCTGCCCTTCATACATACATATAATTATTACAGGGGCTGCCCTGTGTGGTGTAGGGGTACGCTGCCATTCATACATACAAATAATTATTACAGGGGCTGCCCTGTGTGGTGTAGGGGTATGCTGCCCTTCATACATACAAATAATTATTACAGGGGCTGCCCTGTGTGGTGTAGGGGTACGCTGCCCTTCATACATACATATAATTATTACAGGGGCTGCCCTGTGTGGTGTAGGGGTACGCTGCCCTTCATACATACATATAATTATTACAGGGGCTGCCCTGTGTGGTGTAGGGGTACGCTGCCCTTCATACATACATATAATTATTACAGGGGCTGCCCTGTGTGGTGTAGGGGTACATTGCCCTTCATACATACATATAATTATTACAGTGGCTGTCCTGTGTGGTGTAGGGGTACGCTGCCCTTCATACATACAAATAATTATTACAGGGGCTGCCCTGTGTGGTGTAGGGGTACGCTGCCCTTCATACATACAAATAATTATTACAGGGGCTGCCCTGTGTGGTGTAGGGGTACGCTGCCCTTCATACATACATATAATTATTACAGGGGCTGCCCTGTGTGGTGTAGGGGTACGCTGCCCTTCATACATACATATAATTATTACAGGGGCTGCCCTTTGTGGTGTAGGGGTACGCTGCCCTTCATTACATACATATAATTATTACAGGGGCTGCCCTGTGTGGTGTAGGGGTACGCTGCCCTTCATACATACAAATAATTATTACAGGTGCTGCCCTGTGTGGTGTAGGGGTACGCTGCCCTTCATACATACAAATAAATATTACAGGGGCTGCCCTGTGTGGTGTAGGGGTACGCTGCCCATCATACATACATATAATTATTACAGGGGCTGTCCTGTGTGGTGTAGGGGTACGCTGCCCTTCATACATGCAAATAATTATTACAGGTGATGCCCTGTGTGGTGTAGGGATACGCTGCCCTTCATACATACAAATAATTATTACAGGGGCTGCCCTGTGTGGTGTAGGGGTACGCTGCCCTTCATACATACAAATAATTATTACAGGGGCTGCCCTGTGTGGTGTAGGGGTACGCTGCCCTTCATACATACATATAATTATTACAGGGGCTGCCCTGTGTGGTGTAGGGGTACTCTGCCCTTCATACATACATATAATTATTACAGGTGCTGCCCTGTGTGGTGTAGGGGTACGCTGCTCTTCATACATACATATAATTATTACAGGGGCTGTCCTGTGTGGTGTAGGGGTACTCTGCCCTGCATACATACATATAATTATTACAGGGGCTGCCCTGTGTGGTGTAGGGGTACGCTGCCCTTCATACATACAAATAATTATTACAGGGGCTGCCCTGTGTGGTGTAGGGGTACGCTGCCCTTCATACATACATATAATTATTACAAGGGCTGCCCTGTGTGGTGTAGGGGTATGCTGCTCTTCATACATACATATAATTATTACAGGGGCTGCTCTGTGTGGTGTATGGGTACGCTGCCCTTCATACATACAAATAATTATTACAGGGGCTGCCCTGTGTGGTGTAGGGGTACGCTGCCCTTCATACATACATATAATTATTACAGGGGCTGCCCTGTGTGGTGTAGGGGTACGCTGCCCTTCATAAATACAAATAATTATTACAGGGGCTGCCCTGTGTGGTGTAGGGGTACGCTGCCCTTCATACATACATATAATTATTACATAGGCTGCCCTGTGTGGTGTAGGGGTACGCTGCCCTTCATACATACATATAATTATTACAGGAGCTGCCCTGTGTGGTGTAGGGGTACCCTGCCCCTCATACATACATATAATTATTACAGGGGCTGCCCTTCATACATACATATAATTATTACAGGAGCTGCCCTGTGTGGTGTAGGGGTACGCTGCCCTTCATACATACAAATAATTATTTCAGGGGCTGCCCTGTGTGGTGTAGGGGTACGCTGCCCCTCATACATACATATAATTTTTACAGGGGCTGCCCTGTGTGCTGTAGGGGTACGCTGCCCTTCATACATACAAATAATTATTTCAGGGGCTGCCCTGTGTGGTGTAGGGGTACGCTGCCCTTCATACATACATATAATTATTACAGGGGCTGCTCTGTGTGGTGTAGGGGTACGCTGCCCTTCATACATACAAATAATAATTACAGGGGCTGCCCTGTGTGGTGTAGGGGTACGCTGCCCATCATACATACATATAATTATTACAGGGGCTGCCCTGTGTGGTGTAGGGGTACGCTGCCCTTCATACATACATATAATTATTACATAGGCTGCCCTGTGTGGTGTAGGGGTACGCTGCCCTTCATACATACAAATAATTATTACAGGGGCTGCCCTGTGTGGTGTAGGGGTACGCTGCCCTTCATACATACATATAATTATTACAGTGGCTGTCCTGTGTGGTGTAGGGGTACGCTGCCCTTCATACATACATATAATTATTACAGTGGCTGTCCTGTGTGGTGTAGGGGTACATTGTCCTTCATACATACATATAATTATTACAGGGGCTGCCCTGTGTGGTGTAGGGGTACGCTGCTCTTCATACATACATATAATTATTACAGGGGCTGCCCTGTGTGGTGTAGGGGTACGCTGCTCTTCATACATACATATAATTATTACAGGTGATGCCCTGTGTGGTGTAGAGGTACGCTGCCCTTCATACATACATATAATTATTACAGGGGCTGCCCTGTGTGGTGTAGGGGTACGCTGCTCTTCATACATACATATAATTATTACAGGGGCTGCCCTGTGTGATGTAGGGGTATGCTGCCCTTCATACATACAAATAATTATTACAGGGGCTGCCCTGTGTGGTGTAGGGGTACGCTGCCCTTCATACATACATATAATTATTACAGGGGCTGCCCTGTGTGGTGTAGGGGTATGCTGCCCCTCATACATACAAATAATTATTACAGGGGCTGCCCTGTGTGGTGTAGGGGTACGCTGCCCTTCATACATACAAATAATTATTACAGGGGCTGCCCTGTGTGGTGTAGGGGTACGCTGCCCTTCATACATACATATAATTATTACAGGGTCTGCCCTGTGTGGTGTAGGGGTACGCTGCCCTTCATACATACAAATAATTATTACAGGGGCTGCCCTGTGTGGTGTAGGGGTACGCTGCCCTTCATACATACAAATAATTATTACAGGGGCTGCCCTGTGTGGTGTAGGGGTACGCTGCCCTTCATACATACATATAATTATTACAGGGGCTGCCCTGTGTGGTGTAGGGGTACGCTGCCCTTCATACATACATATAATTATTACAGGGGCTGCCCTGTGTGGTGTAGGGGTACGCTGCCCTTCATACATACAAATAATTATTACAGAGGCTGCCCTGTGTGGTGTAGGTGTACGCTGCCCTTCATACATACATATAATTATTACAGGGGCTGCCCTGTGTGGTGTAGGGTTACGCTGCCCTTCATATATACAAATAATTATTACAGGGGCTGCCCTGTGTGGTGTAGGGGTACGCTGCCCTTCATACATACAAATAATTATTACAGGTGATGCCCTGTGTGGTGTAGGGGTACGCTGCCCTTCATACATACAAATGATTATTACAGGGGCTGTCCTGTGTGGTGTAGGGGTATGCTGCCCTTCATACATACATATAATTATTACATAGGCTGCCCTGTGTGGTGTAGGGGTACGCTGCCCTTCATACATACAAATAATTATTACAGGGGCTGCCCTGTGTGGTGTAGGGGTATGCTGCTCTTCATACATACATATAATTATTACAGGGGCTGCCCTGTGTGGTGTAGGGGTACGCTGCCCTTCATACATACAAATAATTATTACAGGGGCTGCCCTGTGTGGTGTAGGGGTACGCTGCCCTTCATACATACAAATAATAATTACAGGGGCTGTCCTGTGTGGTGTAGGGGTACGCTGCCCTTCATACATACATATAATTATTACAGGGGCTGCCCTGTGTGGTGTAGGGGTACGCTGCCCTTCATACATACAAATAATTATTACAGGGGCTGCCCTGTGTGGTGTAGGGGTACGCTGCCCTTCATACATACATATAATTATTACAGGGGCTGCCCTGTGTGGTGTAGGGGTACGCTGCCCTTCATACATACATATAATTATTACAGGGGCTGCCCTGTGTGGTGTAGGGGTACGCTGCCCTTCATACATACATATAATTATTACAGGGGCTGCCCTGTGTGGTGTAGGGGTACGCTGCCCTTCATACATACAAATAATTATTACAGGTGCTGCCCTGTGTGGTGTAGGGGTACGCTGCCCTTCATACATACAAATAAATATTACAGGGGCTGCTCTGTGTGGTGTAGGGGTACGCTGCCCTTCATACATACAAATAATTATTACAGGGGCTGCCCTGTGTGGTGTAGGGGTACGCTGCCCTTCATACATACATATAATTATTACAGGGGCTGCCCTGTGTGGTGTAGGGGTACGCTGACCCTCATACATACATATAATTATTACAGGGGCTGCCCTGTGTGGTGTAGGGGTACGCTGCCCTTCATACATACATATAATTATTACAGGGGCTGCCCTGTGTGGTGTAGGGGTACGCTGCCCCTCATACATACATATAATTATTACAGGGGCTGCTCTGTGTGGTGTAGGGGTACGCTGCCCTTCATACATACAAATAATTATTACAGGTGCTGCCCTGTGTGGTGTAGGGGTACGCTGCTCTTCATACATACATATAATTATTACAGGGGCTGCCCTGTGTGGTGTAGGGGTACGCTGCCCATCATACATACAAATAATTATTACAGGGGCTGCCCTGTGTGGTGTAGGGGTACGCTGCCCTTCATACATACAAATAATTATTACAGGGGCTGCCCTGTGTGGTGTAGGGGTACGCTGCCCTTCATACATACATATAATTATTACAGGGGCTGCCCTGTGTGGTGTAGGGGTACTTTGCCCTTCATACATACATATAATTATTACAGGTGCTGCCCTGTGTGGTGTAGGGGTACGCTGCTCTTCATACATACATATAATTATTACAGGGGCTGTCCTGTGTGGTGTAGGGGTACTCTGCCCTTCATACATACATATAATTATTACAGGTGCTGCCCTGTGTGGTGTAGGGGTACGCTGCCCTTCATACATACATATAATTATTACAGTGGCTGCCCTGTGTGGTGTAGGGGTACGCTGCCCTTCATACATACAAATAATTATTACATAGGCTGCCCTGTGTGGTGTAGGGGTATGCTGCCCTTCATACATACAAATAATTATTACAGGTGCTGCCCTGTGTGGTGTAGGGGTACGCTGCTCTTCATACATACATATAATTATTACAGGGGCTGCCCTGTGTGGTGTAGGGGTACGCTGCCCATCATACATACAAATAATTATTACAGGGGCTGCCCTGTGTGGTGTAGGGGTACGCTGCCCTTCATACATACAAATAATTATTACAGGGGCTGCCCTGTGTGGTGCAGGGGTACGCTGACCTTCATACATACAAATAATTATTACAGGGGCTGTCCTGTGCGGTGTAGGGGTACGCTGCCCTTCATACATACAAATAATTATTACAGGGGCTGCCCTGTGTGGTGTAGGGGTACGCTGCCCTTCATACATACATATAATTATTACAGGGGCTGCCCTGTGTGGTGTAGGGGTACGGTGCCCTTCATACATACATATAATTATTACAGGGGCTGTCCTGTGCGGTGTAGGGGTACGCTGCCCTTCATACATACAAATAATTATTACAGGGGCTGCCCTGTGTGGTGTAGGGGTACGCTGCCCTTCATACAGACAAATAATTATTACAGGGGCTGTCCTGTGCGGTGTAGGGGTACGCTGCCCTTCATACATACAAATAATTATTACAGGGGCTGCCCTGTGTGGTGTAGGGTTACGCTGCCCTTCATACATACATATAATTATTACAGGGGCTGCCCTGTGTGGTGTAGGGGTACGCTGCTCTTCATACATACAAATAATTAGTACAGGGGCTGTCCTGTGCGGTGTAGGGGTACGCTGCCCTTCATACATACAAATAATTATTACAGGGGCTGCCCTGTGTGGTGTAGGGGTACGCTGCCCTTCATACATACATATAATTATTACAGGGGCTGCCCTGTGTGGTGTAGGGGTACGCTGCCCTTCATACATACATATAATTATTACAGGAGCTGTCCTGTGTGGTGTAGGGGTACGCTGCCCTTCATACATACATATAATTATTACAGTGGCTGCCCTGTGTGGTGTAGGGGTACGCTGCTCTTCATACATACAAATAATTATTACAGGGGCTGCCCTGTGTGGTGTAGGAGTACGCTGCCCTTCATACATACATATAATTATTACAGGGGCTGCCCTGTGTGGTGTAGGGGTACGCTGCTCTTCATACATACAAATAATTATTACAGGGGCTGCCCTGTGTGGTGTAGGAGTACGCTGCCCTTCATACATACATATAATTATTACAGGGGCTGCCCTGTGTGGTGTAGGGGTACGCTGCCCTTCATACATACAAATAATTATTACAGGGGCTGCCCTGTATGGTGTAGGGGTACGCTGCCCTTCATACATACAAATAATTATTACAGGGGCTGCCCTGTGTGGTGTAGGGGTACGCTGCCCTTCATACATACAAATAATTATTACAGTGGCTGCCCTGTGTGGTGTAGGGATACGCTGCCCTTCATACATACAAATAATTATTACAGGGGCTGCCCTGTGTGGTGTAGGGGTACGCTGCCCTTCATACATACATATAATTATTACAGGGGCTGCCCTGTGTGGTGTAGGGGTACGCTGCCCTTCATACATACAAATAATTATTACAGGGGCTGCCCTGTATGGTGTAGGGGTACGCTGCCCTTCATACATACAAATAATTATTACAGGGGCTGCCCTGTGTGGTGTAGGGGTACGCTGCCCTTCATACATACAAATAATTATTACAGTGGCTGCCCTGTGTGGTGTAGGGATACGCTGCCCTTCATACATACAAATAATTATTACAGGGGCTGCCCTGTGTGGTGTAGGGGTACGCTGCCCTTCATACATACAAATAATTATTACAGGGGCTGCCCTGTGTGGTGTAGGGGTACGCTGCCCTTCATACATACAAATAATTATTACAGAGGCTGCCCTGTATGGTGTAGGGGTACGCTGCCCTTCATACATACAAATAATTATTACAGGAGCTGCCCTGTGTGGTGTAGGGGTACGCTGCCCTTCATACATACATATAATTATTACAGGGGCTGCCCTGTGTGGTGTAGAGGTACGCTGCCCTATATACATACATATAATTATTACAGGGGCTGCCCTGTGTGGTGTAGGGGTACGCTGCCCTTCATACATACATATAATTATTACAGGGGCTGCCCTGTGTGGTGTAGGGGTACGCTGCCCTTCATACATACATATAATTATTACAGAGGCAGCCCTGTGTGGTGTAGGGGTACGCTGCCCTTCATACATACAAATAATTATTACAGGAGCTGCCCTGTGTGGTGTAGGGGTACGCTGCCCTTCATACAAACATATAATTATTACAGGGGCTGCCCTGTGTGGTGTAGGGGTATGCTGCCCTTCATACATACATATAATTATTACAGGGGCTGCCCTGTGTGGTGTAGGGGTACGCTGCCCTGCATACATACAAATAATTATTACAGGGGCTGCCCTGTGTGGTGTAGGGGTACGCTGCCCCTCATACATACATATAATTATTACCGAAGCTGCCCTGTGTGGTGTAGGGGTACGCTGCCCTTCATACATACATATAATTATTACAGGGGCTGCCCTGTGTGGTGTAGGGGTACGCTGCCCTTCATACATACATATAATTATTACAGGGGCTGCCCTGTGTGGTGTAGGGGTATGCTGCCCTTCATACATACATATAATTATTACAGGGGCTGCCCTGTGTGGTGTAGGGGTACGCTGCCCTTCATACATACATATAATTATTACAGGGGCTGCCCTGTGTGGTGTAGTGGTACGCTGCCCTGCATACATACAAATAATTATTACAGGGGCTGTCCTGTGTGGTGTAGGGGTACGCTGCCCTTCATACATACATATAATTATTACAGGGGCTGCCCTGTGTGGTGTAGGGGTACGCTGCCCTGCATACATACAAATAATTATTACAGGGGCTGCCCTGTGTGGTGTAGGGGTACGCTGCCCATCATACATACAAATAATAATTACAGGGGCTGCCCTGTGTGGTGTAGGGGTACGCTGCCCTTCATACACACATATAATTATTACAGGGGCTGCCCTGTGTGGTGTAGGGGTACGCTGCCCTTCATACATACAAATAATTATTACAGGGGCTGCCCTGTGTGGTGTAGGGGTACGCTGCCCTATATACATACATATAATTATTACAGGGGCTGCCCTGTGTGGTGTAGGGGTTCGCTGCCCTTCATACATACAAATAATTATTACAGAGGCTGCCCTGTGTGGTGTAGGGGTTCGCTGCTCTTCATACATACATATAATTATTACAGGGGCTGCCCTGTGTGGTGTAGGGGTACGCTGCCCTTCATACATACAAATAATTATTACAGGGGCTGCCCTGTGTGGTGTAGGGGTACGCTGCTCTTCATACAAACAAATAATTATTACAGGGGCTGCCCTGTGTGGTGTAGGGGTACGCTGCTCTTCATACATACATATAATTATTACAGGGGCTGCCCTGTGTGGTGTAGGGGTACGCTGCCCTTCATACATACATATAATTATTACAGGGGCTGCCCTGTGTGGTGTAGGGGTACGCTGCCCTTCATACATACATATAATTATTACAGGGGCTGCCCTGTGTGGTGTAGGGGTACGCTGCCCTTCATACATACATATAAATATTACAGGGGCTGTCCTCTGTGGTGTAGGGGTATGCTGCCCTTCATACATACATATAATTATTACAGGAGCTGCCCTGTGTGGTGTAGAGGTACGCTGCCCTTCATACATACATATAATTATTACAGGGGCTGCCCTGTGTGGTGTAGGGGTACGCTGCTCTTCATACATACATATAATTATTACAGGGGCTGCCCTGTGTGGTGTAGGGGTACGCTGCCCTTCATACATACATATAATTATTACAGGGGCTGCCCTGTGTGGTGTAGGGGTACGCTGCCCTTCATACATACTAATAATTATTACAGGGGCTGCCCTGTGTGGTGTAGGGGTACGCTGCCCTTCATACATACATATAATTATTACAGGGGCTGCCCTGTGTGGTGTAGGGGTACACTGCCCATCATACATACAAATAATTATTACAGGGGCTGCCCTGTGTGGTGTAGGGGTTCGCTGCCCTTCATACATACATATAATTATTACAGGGGCTGCCCTGTGTGGTGTAGGGGTACGCTGCCCTTCATACATACATATAATTATTACAGGGGCTGCCCTGTGTGGTGTAGGGCTACGCTGCCCTTCATACATACAAATAATTATTACAGGGGCTGCCCTGTGTGGTGTAGGGGTACGCTGCCCTTCATACATACATATAATTATTACAGGGTCTCCCCTGTGTGGTGTAGGGGTACGCTGCCCTTCATACATACAAATAATTATTACAGGGGCTGCCGTGTGTGGTGTAGGGGTACGCTGCCCTTCATACATACAAATAATTATTACAGGGGCTGCCCTGTGTGGTGTAGGGGTACGCTGCCCTTCATACATACAAATAATTATTACAGGGGCTGCCCTGTGTGGTGTAGGGGTACGCTGCCCTTCATATATACATATAATTATTACAGGGGCTTCCCTGTGTGGTGTAGGGGTACGCTGCCCTTCATACATACATATAATTATTACAGGGGCTGCCCTGTGTGGTGTAGGCGTACGCTGCCCTATATACATACAAATAATTATTACAGGGGCTGCCCTGTGTGGTGTAGGGGTACGCTGCTCTTCATACGTACAAATAATTATTACAGGGGCTACCCTGTGTGGTGTAGGGGTACGATGCCCCTCATACATACATATAATTATTACAGGGGCTGGCCTGTGTGGTGTAGGGGTACGCTGCCCTTCATACATACAAATAATTATTACAGCGGCTGCCCTGTGTGGTGTAGGGGTACGCTGCCCTTCATACATACATATAATTATTACAGCGGCTGCCCTGTGTGGTGTAGGGGTACGCTGCCCTTCATACATGCATATAATTATAACAACGGCTGCCCTGTGTGGTGTAGGGGTACGCTGCTCTTCATACATACATATAATTATTACAGGGGCTGCCCTGTGTGGTGTAGGGGTACGATGCCCTTCATACATACATATAATTATTACAGGGGCTGCCCTGTGTGGTGAAGGGGTACGCTGCTCTTCATACATACATATAATTATTAAAGGGGCTGCCCTGTGTGGTGTAGGGGTACGCTGTCCTTCATACATATAAATAATTATTACAGGGGCTGCCCTGTGTGGTGTAGGGGTACGCTGCCCTTCATACATACATATAATTATTACAGGTGATGCCCTGTGTGGTGTAGGGGTACGCTGCCCTTCATACATACATATAATTATTACAGGGGCTGCCCTGTGTGGTGTAGGGGTACGCTGCCCTTCATACATACAAATAATTATTACAGGGGCTGTCCTGTGTGGTGTAGGGGTACGCTGCCCTTCATACATACAAATTATTATTATTGGGGCTGCCCTGTGTGGTGTAGGGGTACGCTGCCCTTCATACATACATATTATTATTACAGGGGCTGCCCTGTGTGGTGTAGGGGTACGCTGCCCTTCATACATACATATAATTATTACAGGGGCTGCCCTGTGTGGTGTAGGGGTACGCTGCCCATCATACATACAAATAATTATTACAGGGGCTGCCCTGTGTGGTGTAGGGGTACGCTGCCCTTCATACATACATATAATTATTACAGGGGCTGTCCTGTGTGGTGTAGGGGTACGCTGCCCTTCATACATACAAATTATTATTATTGGGGCTGCCCTGTGTGGTGTAGGGGTACGCTGCCCTTCATACATACATATAATTATTACAGGTGATGCCCTGTGTTGTGTAGGGGTACGCTGCCCTTCATACATACATATAATTATTACAGGGCTGCCCTGTATGGTGTAGGGGTACGCTGCCCTTCATACATACATATAATTATTACAGGGGCTGCCCTGTGTGGTGTAGGGGTACGTTGCCCTTCATACATACAAATAATTATTACAGGGTCTGCCCTGTGTGGTGTAGGGGTACGCTGCCCTTCATACATACATATAATTATTACAGGGGCTGCCCTGTGTGGTGTAGGGGTACGCTGCCCTTCATACATACATATAATTATTACAGGGACTGACCTGTGTGGTGTAGGGGTACGCTGCCCTTCATACATACATATAATTATTATTATTGGGGCTGCCCTGTGTGGTGTAGGGGTACGCTGCCCTTCATACATACAAATAATTATTACAGGGGCTGTCCTGTGTGGTGTAGGGGTACGCTGCCCTTCATACATACAAATAATTATTACAGGGGCTGCCCTGTGTGGTGTAGGGGTACGCTGCCCTTCATACATACATATAATTATTACAGGGGCTGCCCTGTGTGGTGTAGGGGTACGCTGCCCTCCATACAAACAAATAATTATTACAGGGGCTGCCCTGTGTGGTGTAGGGGTACGCTGCCCTTCATACATACAAATAATTATTACAGGGGGTGCCCTGTGTGGTGTAGGGGTACGCTGCCCTTCATACATACATATAATTATAACAGGGGCTGCCCTGTGTGGTGTAGGGGTACGCTGCCCTTCACACATACAAATAATTATTACAGGGGCTGCCCTGTGTGGTGTAGGGGTACGCTGCCCTTCATATATACATATAATTATTACAGGGGCTGCCCTGTGTGGTGTAGGGGTACGCTGCCCATCATACATACAAATAATTATTACAGGGGCTGCCCTGTGTGGTGTAGGGGTACGCTGCCCTATATACATACAAATAATTATTACAGGGGCTGCCCTGTGTGGTGTAGGGGTACGCTGCCCTTCACACATACAAATTATTATTACAGAGGCTGCCCTGTGTGGTGTAGGGGTACGCTGCCCTTCATACATACATATAATTATTACAGGTGCTGCCCTGTGTGGTATAGGGGTACGCTGCCCATCATACATACATATAATTATTACAGGGGCTGCCCTGTGTGGTGTAGGGGTAAGCTGCCCTTCATACATACATATAATTATTACAGGGGCTGCCCTGTGTGGTGTAGGGGTACGCTGCCCCTCATACATACAAATAATTATTACAGGGGCTGCCCTGTGTGGTGTAGGGGTACGCTGCCCTTCATACATACAAATAATTATTACAGGGGCTGCCCTGTGTGGTGTAGGGGGTACGATGCCCTTCATACATACATATAATTATTACAGAGGCTGCCCTGTGTGGTGTAGGGGTGTGCTGCCCTTCATACATACATATAATTATTTCAGGGACTGTCCTGTGTGGTGTAGGGGTACGCTGCCCTTCATACATACATATAATTATTTCAGGGACTGTCCTGTGTGGTGTAGGGGTACGCTGCCCTTCATACATACAAATAATTATTTCAGGGACTGTCCTGTGTGGTGTAGGGGTACGCTGCCCTTCATACATACAAATAACTATTACAGAGGCTGACCTGTGTGGTGTAGGGGTATGCTGCCCTTCATACATACAAATAATTATTGCAGGGACTGTCCTGTGTGGTGTAGGGGTACGCTGCCCTTCATACATACAAATAATTATTACAGGGGCTGCCCTGTGTGGTGTAGGGGTACGCTGCCCTATATACATACAAATAATTATTACAGGGGCTACCCTGTGTGGTGTAGGGGTACGCTGCCCTATATACATACAAATAATTATTACAGGGGCTGCCCTGTGTGGTGTAGGGGTACGCTGCCCTTCATACATACAAATAATTATTACAGGGGCTGCCCTGTGTGGTGTAGGGGTACGCTGCCCTTCATACATACAAATAATTATTCCAGGGGCTGCCCTGTGTGGTGTAGGGGTACGCTGCCCTTCATACATACAAATAATTATTACAGGGGCTGCCCTGTGTGGTGTAGGGGTACGCTGCCCTTCATACATACATATAATTATTATAGGGGCTCCCCTGTGTGGTGTAGGGGTACGCTGCCCTTCATACATACATATAATTATTACAGGTGATGCCCTGTGTTGTGTAGGGGTACGCTGCCCTTCATACATACATATAATTATTACAGGGGCTGCCCTGTGTGGTATAGGGGTACGCTGCCCTTCATACATACATATAATTATTACAGGGCTGACCTGTGTGGTGTAGGGGTACGCTGCCCTTCATACATACATATAATTATTACAGGGGCTGCCCTGTGTGGTGTAGGGGTACGCTGCCCTTCATACATACAAATAATTATAACAGGGGCTGTCCTGTGTGGTGTAGGGGTACGCTGCCCTTCATACATACAAATTATTATTATTGGGGCTGCCCTGTGTGGTGTAGGGGTACACTGCCCTTCATACATATAATTATTACAAGGGCTGCCCTGTGTGGTGTAGGGGTACGCTGCCCTTCATACATACAAATAATTATTGCAGGGGCTGCCCTGTGTGGTGTAGGGGTATGCTGCCCTTCATACATACATATAATTATTACAGGGGCTGCCCTGTGTGGTGTAGGGGTACGCTGCCCTTCATACATACATATAATTATTACAGGGGGTGCCCTGTGTGGTGTAGGGGTACGCTGCCCTTCATACATACGTATAATTATTACAGGGGCTGCCCTGTGTGGTGTAGGGGTACGCTGCCCTTCATACATACAAAGAATTATTACAGGGGCTGCCCTATGTGGTGTAGGGGTATGCTGCCCTTCATACATACAAATTATTATTATAGGGGCTGCCCTGTGTGGTGTAGGGGTACGCTGCCCTTCATACATACATATAATTATTACAGGTGATGCCCTGTGTGGTGTAGGGGTACGCTGCCCATCATACATACAAATAATTATTACAGGGGCTGCCCTGTGTGGTGTAGGGGTACGCTGCCCTATATACATACAAATAATTATTACAGGGGCTGCCCTGTGTGGTGTAGGAGTACGCTGCCCTTCACACATACAAATTATTATTACAGAGGCTGCCCTGTGTGGTGTAGGGGTACGCTGCCCTTCATACATACATATAATTATTACAGGGGCTGTCCTGTGTGGTGTAGGGGTACGCTGCCCTTCATACATACATATAATTATTACAGGGGCTGCCCTGTGCGGTGTAGGGGTACGCTGTCCTTCATACATACAAATAATTATTACAGGGGCTGCCCTGTGTGGTGTAGGGGTAAGCTGCCCTTCATACATACATATAATTATTACAGGGGCTGCCCTGTGTGGTGTAGGGGTATGCTGCCCCTCATACATACAAATAATTATTTCAGGGACTGTCCTGTGTGGCGTAGGGGTACGCTGCCCTTCATACATACAAATAATTATTACAGGGGCTGCCCTGTGTGGTGTAGGGGGTACGATGCCCTTCATACATACATATAATTATTACAGAGGCTGCCCTGTGTGGTGTAGGGGTGTGCTGCCCTTCATACATACATATAATTATTTCAGGGACTGTCCTGTGTGGTGTAGGGGTACGCTGCCCTTCATACATACAAATAATTATTTCAGGGACTGTCCTGTGTGGTGTAGGGGTACGCTGCCCTTCATACATACAAATAACTATTACAGAGGCTGACCTGTGTGGTGTAGGGGTACGCTGCCCTTCATACATACAAATAATTATTACAGGGACTGTCCTGTGTGGTGTAGGGGTACGCTGCCCTATATACATACAAATAATTTTTACAGGGGCTGCCCTGTGTGGTGTAGGGGTAAGCTGCCCTTCATACATACAAATAATTATTACAGGGGCTGCCCTGTGTGGTATAGGGGTACGCTGCCCTTCATACATACAAATAATTATTACAGGGGCTGCCCTGTGTGGTGTAGGGGTACGCTGCCCTTCATACATACAAATAATTATTACAGGGGCTGCCCTGTGTGGTGTAGGGGTACGCTGCCCTTCATATATACATATAATTATTATAGGGGCTCCCCTGTGTGGTGTAGGGGTACGCTGCCCTTCATACATACAAATAATTATTACAGTGGCTGCCCTGTGTGGTGTAGGGGTACGCTGCCCTTCATATATACAAATAATTATTACAGGGGCTGCCCTGTGTGGTGTAGGGGTACGCTGCCCTTCATACATACATATAATTATTACAGGTGCTGCCCTGTGTGGTGTAGGGGTACGCTGCCCATCATACATACATATAATTATTACAGGGGCTGCCCTGTGTGGTGTAGGTGTACGCTGCCCTTCATACATACAAATAATTATTACAGGGGCTGCCCTGTGTGGTGTAGGGGTACGCTGCCCTTCATACATACATATAATTATTACAGGGGCTGTCCTGTGTGGTGTAGGTGTACGCTGCCCTTCATACATACAAATAATTATTACAGGGGCTGCCCTGTGTGGTGTAGGGGTACGCTGCCCTATATACATACAAATAATTATTACAGGGGCTGCCCTGTGTTGTGTAGGGGTACGCTGCCCTTCATACATACATATAATTATTACAGGGGCTGCCCTGTGTGGTGTAGGGGTACGCTGCCCTTCATACATACATATAATTATTACAGGGGCTGCCCTGTGTGGTATAGGGGTGCGCTGCCCTTCATACATACAAATAATTATTTCAGGGGCTGCCCTGTGTGGTGTAGGGGTACGCTGCCCTTCATACATACATATAATTATTACAGGGGCTGCCCTGTGTGGTGTAGGGGTACGCTGCCCTTCATACATACATATAATTATTACAGGGGCTGCCCTGTGTGGTGTAGGGGTACGCTGCCCTTCATACATACAAATAATTATTTCAGGGGCTGCCCTGTGTGGTGTAGGGGTACGCTGCCCTTCATACATACAAATAATTATTTCAGGGGCTGCCCTGTGTGGTGTAGGGGTACGCTGCCCCTCATACATACATATAATTATTACAGGGGCTGCCCTGTGTGGTGTAGGGGTACGCTGCCCTTCATACATACAAATAATTATTTCAGGGGCTGCCCTGTGTGGTGTAGGGGTACGCTGCCCTTCATACATACATATAATTATTACAGGGGCTGCCCTGTGTGGTGTAGGGTTAGCTGCCCTTCATACATAAATATAATTATTACAGGGGCTGCCCTGTGTGGTGTAGGGGTACACTACCCTTCACACATACATATAATTATTACAGGGTCTGCCCTGTATGGTGTAGGGGTACGCTGCCCTTCATACATACATATAATTATTACAGGGGCTGCCCTGTGTGGTGTAGGGGTACGATGCCCTTCATACATACATATAATTATTACAGTGGCTGCCCTGTGTGGTGTAGGGGTACGCTGCCCTTCATACATACAAATAATTATTATAGGGGCTGCCCTGTGTGATGCAGGGGTACGCTGCCCTTCATACATACATATAATTATTACAGTGGCTGTCCTGTGTGGTGTAGGGGTACGCTGCCCTTCATACATACAAATAATTATTACAGGGGCTGCCCTGTGTGGTGTAGGGGTACATTGCTCTTCATACATACAAATAATTATTAAAGGGGCTGCCCTGTGTGGTGTAGGTGTACGCTGCCCTTCATACATACATATAATTATTACAGTGGCTGTCCTGTGTGGTGTAGGGGTACGCTGCCCTTCATACATACATATAATTATTACAGGGGCTGCCCTCTGTGGTGTAGGGGTACGCTGCCCTTCATACATACAAATAATTATTACAGGGGCTGCCCTGTGTGGTGTAGGGGTACATTGCTCTTCATACATACAAATAATTATTACAGGGGCTGCCCTGTGTGGTGTAGGTGTACGCTGCCCTTCATACATACATATAATTATTACAGTGGCTGTCCTGTGTGGTGTAGGGGTACGCTGCCCTTCATACATACAAATAATTATTACAGGGGCTGCCCTGTGTGGTGTAGGGGTACATTGCTCTTCATACATACAAATAATTATTACAGGGGCTGCCCTGTGTGGTGTAGGGGTACGCTGCCCTTCATACATACATATAATTATTACAGGGGCTGCCCTGTGTGGTGTAGGGGTACGCTGCCCTTCATACATACATATAATTATTACAGGGGCTGACCTGTGTGGTGTAGGGGTACGCTGCCCTTCATACATACAAATAATTATTACAGTGGCTGCCCTGTGTGGTGTAGGGGTACGCTGCCCTTCATACATACATATAATTATTACAGGGGCTGCCCTGTGTGGTGTAGGGGTACGCTGCCCTTCATACATATAATTATTACAGGGGCTGCCCTGTGTGGTGTAGGGGTACGCTGCCCTTCATACATACATATAATTATTACAGGTGCTGCCCTGTGTGGTATAGGGGTACGCTGCCCATCATACATACATATAATTATTACAGGGGCTGCCCTGTGTGGTGTAGGGGTAAGCTGCCCTTCAAACATACATATAATTATTACAGGGGCTGCCCTGTGTGGTGTAGGGGTACGCTGCCCCTCATACATACAAATAATTATTACAGGGGCTGCCCTGTGTGGTGTAGGGGTACGCTGCCCTTCACACATACAAATTATTATTACAGAGGCTGCCCTGTGTGGTGTAGGGGTACGCTGCCCTTCATACATACATATAATTATTACAGGTGCTGCCCTGTGTGGTATAGGGGTACGCTGCCCATCATACATACATATAATTATTACAGGGGCTGCCCTGTGTGGTGTAGGGGTAAGCTGCCCTTCATACATACATATAATTATTACAGGGGCTGCCCTGTGTGGTGTAGGGGTACGCTGCCCCTCATACATATAATTATTACAGGGGCTGCCCTGTGTGGTGTAGGGTACGCTGCCCTTCATACATACATATAATTATTACAGGTGCTGCCCTGTGTGGTATAGGGGTACGCTGCCCATCATACATACATATAATTATTACAGGGGCTGCCCTGTGTGGTGTAGGGGTAAGCTGCCCTTCAAACATACATATAATTATTACAGGGGCTGCCCTGTGTGGTGTAGGGGTACGCTGCCCCTCATACATACAAATAATTATTACAGGGGCTGCCCTGTGTGGTGTAGGGGTACGCTGCCCTTCACACATACAAATTATTATTACAGAGGCTGCCCTGTGTGGTGTAGGGGTACGCTGCCCTTCATACATACATATAATTATTACAGGTGCTGCCCTGTGTGGTATAGGGGTACGCTGCCCATCATACATACATATAATTATTACAGGGGCTGCCCTGTGTGGTGTAGGGGTAAGCTGCCCTTCATACATACATATAATTATTACAGGGGCTGCCCTGTGTGGTGTAGGGGTACGCTGCCCCTCATACATACAAATAATTATTACAGGGGCTGCCCTGTGTGGTGTAGGGGTACGCTGCCCTTCATACATACAAATAATTATTACAGGGGCTGCCCTGTGTGGTGTAGGGGGTACGATGCCCTTCATACATACATATAATTATTACAGAGGCTGCCCTGTGTGGTGTAGGGGTGTGCTGCCCTTCATACATACATATAATTATTTCAGGGACTGTCCTGTGTGGTGTAGGGGTACGCTGCCCTTCATACATACATATAATTATTTCAGGGACTGTCCTGTGTGGTGTAGGTGTACGCTGCCCTTCATACATACATATAATTATTACAGGAGCTGCCCTGTTTGGTGTAGGGGTACGCTGCCCTTCATACATACAAATAACTATTACAGAGGCTGACCTGTGTGGTGTAGGGGTATGCTGCCCTTCATACATACAAATAATTATTGCAGGGACTGTCCTGTGTGGTGTAGGGGTACGCTGCCCTTCATACATACAAATAATTATTACAGGGGCTGCCCTGTGTGGTGTAGGGGTACGCTGCTCTATATACATACAAATAATTATTACAGGGGCTACCCTGTGTGGTGTAGGGGTACGCTGCCCTATATACATACAAATAATTATTACAGGGGCTGCCCTGTGTGGTGTAGGGGTACGCTGCCCTTCATACATACAAATAATTATTACAGGGGCTGCCCTGTGTGGTGTAGGGGTACGCTGCCCTTCATACATACAAATAATTATTACAGGGGCTGCCCTGTGTGGTGTAGGGGTACGCTGCCCTTCATACATACAAATAATTATTACAGGGGCTGCCCTGTGTGGTGTAGGGGTACGCTGCCCTTCATACATACATATAATTATTATAGGGGCTCCCCTGTGTGGTGTAGGGGTACGCTGCCCTTCATACATACATATAATTATTACAGGTGATGCCCTGTGTTGTGTAGGGGTACGCTGCCCTTCATACATACATATAATTATTACAGGGGCTGCCCTGTGTGGTATAGGGGTACGCTGCCCTTCATACATACATATAATTATTACAGGGCTGACCTGTGTGGTGTAGGGGTACGCTGCCCTTCATACATACAAATAATTATAACAGGGGCTGTCCTGTGTGGTGTAGGGGTACGCTGCCCTTCATACATACAAATTATTATTATTGGGGCTGCCCTGTGTGGTGTAGGGGTACGCTACCCTTCATACATACATATAATTATTACAGGGGCTGCCCTGTGTGGTGTAGGGGTACACTGCCCTTCATACATACAAATAATTATTGCAGGGGCTGCCCTGTGTGGTGTAGGGGTATGCTGCCCTTCATACATACATATAATTATTACAGGGGCTGCCCTGTGTGGTGTAGTTGTACGCTGCCCTTCATACATACATATAATTATTACAGGGGGTGCCCTGTGTGGTGTAGGGGTACGCTGCCCTTCATACATACATTTAATTATTACAGGGGCTGCCCTGTGTGGTGTAGGGGTACGCTGCCCTTCATACATACAAAGAATTATTACAGGGGCTGCCCTGTGTGGTGTAGGGGTATGCTGCCCTTCATACATACAAATTATTATTATAGGGGCTGCCCTGTGTGGTGTAGGGGTACGCTGCCCTTCATACATACATATAATTATTACAGTGGCTGCCCTGTGTGGTGTAGGGGTACGCTGCCCATCATACATAAATATAATTATTACAGGAGCTGCCCTGTGTGGTGTAGGGTACGCTGCCCTTCATACATACATATAATTATTACAGGTGATGCCCTGTGTGGTGTAGGGGTACGCTGCCCATCATACATACAAATAATTATTACAGGGGCTGCCCTGTGTGGTGTAGGGGTACGCTGCCCTATATACATACAAATAATTATTACAGGGGCTGCCCTGTGTGGTGTAGGGGTACGCTGCCCTTCACACATACAAATTATTATTACAGAGGCTGCCCTGTGTGGTGTAGGGGTACGCTGCCCTTCATACATACATATAATTATTACAGGGGCTGTCCTGTGTGGTGTAGGGGTACGCTGCCCTTCATACATACATATAATTATTACAGGGGCTGCCCTGTGCGGTGTAGGGGTACGCTGTCCTTCATACATACAAATAATTATTACAGGGGCTGCCCTGTGTGGTGTAGGGGTAAGCTGCCCTTCATACATACATATAATTATTACAGGGGCTGCCCTGTGTGGTGTAGGGGTATGCTGCCCCTCATACATACAAATAATTATTTCAGGGACTGTCCTGTGTGGTGTAGGGGTACGCTGCCCTTCATACATACAAATAATTATTACAGGGGCTGCCCTGTGTGGTGTAGGGGTACGCTGCCCTTCATACATACAAATAATTATTACAGGGGCTGCCCTGTGTGGTGTAGGGGGTACGATGCCCTTCATACATACATATAATTATTACAGAGGCTGCCCTGTGTGGTGTAGGGGTGTGCTGCCCTTCATACATACATATAATTATTTCAGGGACTGTCCTGTGTGGTGTAGGGGTACGCTGCCCTTCATACATACAAATAATTATTTCAGGGACTGTCCTGTGTGGTGTAGGGGTACGCTGCCCTTCATACATACAAATAACTATTACAGAGGCTGACCTGTGTGGTGTAGGGGTACGCTGCCCTTCATACATACAAATAATTATTACAGGGACTGTCCTGTGTGGTGTAGGGGTATGCTGCCCTATATACATACAAATAATGATTACAGGGGCTGCCCTGTGTGGTGTAGGGGTACGCTGCCCTTCATACATACAAATAATTATTACAGGGGCTGCCCTGTGTGGTATAGGGGTACGCTGCCCTTCATACATACAAATAATTATTACAGGGGCTGCCCTGTGTGGTGTAGGGGTACGCTGCCCTTCATACATACAAATAATTATTACAGGGGCTGCCCTGTGTGGTGTAGGGGTACGCTGCCCTTCATATATACATATAATTATTATAGGGGCTCCCCTGTGTGGTGTAGGGGTACGCTGCCCTTCATACATACAAATAATTATTACAGTGGCTGCCCTGTGTGGTGTAGGGGTACGCTGCCCTTCATATATACAAATAATTATTACAGGGGCTGCCCTGTGTGGTGTAGGGGTACGCTGCCCTTCATACATACATATAATTATTACAGGTGCTGCCCTGTGTGGTGTAGGGGTACGCTGCCCATCATACATACATATAATTATTACAGGGGCTGCCCTGTGTGATGTAGGTGTACGCTGCCCTTCATACATACAAATAATTATTACAGGGGCTGCCCTGTGTGGTGTAGGGGTACGCTGCCCTTCATACATACATATAATTATTACAGGGGCTGCCCTGTGTGGTGTAGGGGTACGCTGCCCTTCATACATATATATAATTATTACAGGGGCTGCCCTGTGTGGTATAGGGGTGCGCTGCCCTTCATACATACAAATAATTATTTCAGGGGCTGCCCTGTGTGGTGTAGGGGTACGCTGCCCTTCATACATACATATAATTATTACAGGGGCTGCCCTGTGTGGTGTAGGGGTACGCTGCCCTTCATACATACATATAATTATTACAGGGGCTGCCCTGTGTGGTGTAGGGGTACGCTGCCCTTCATACATACAAATAATTATTTCAGGGGCTGCCCTGTGTGGTGTAGGGGTACGCTGCCCTTCATACATACAAATAATTATTTCAGGGGCTGCCCTGTGTGGTGTAGGGGTACGCTGCCCCTCATACATACATATAATTATTACAGGGGCTGCCCTGTGTGGTGTAGGGGTACGCTGCCCTTCATACATACAAATAATTATTTCAGGGGCTGCCCTGTGTGGTGTAGGGGTACGCTGCCCTTCATACATACATATAATTATTACAGGGGCTGCCCTGTGTGGTGTAGGGGTACGCTGCCCTTCATACATATATATAATTATTACAGGGGCTGCCCTGTGTGGTGTAGGGGTACGCTGCCCTTCATACATACATATAATTATTACAGGGGCTGCCCTGTGTGGTGCAGGGGTACGATGCCCTTCATACATACATATAATTATTACAGTGGCTGCCCTGTGTGGTGTAGGGGTACGCTGCCCTTCATACATACAAATAATTATTACAGGGGCTGCCCTGTGTTATGCAGGGGTACGCTGCCCTTCATACATACATATAATTATTACAGTGGCTGTCCTGTGTGGTGTAGGGGTACGCTGCCCTTCATACATACAAATAATTATTACAGGGGCTGCCCTGTGTGGTGTAGGGGTACATTGCTCTTCATACATACAAGTAATTATTAAAGGGGCTGCCCTGTGTGGTGTAGGTGTACGCTGCCCTTCATACATACATATAATTATTACAGTGGCTGTCCTGTGTGGTGTAGAGGTACGCTGCCCTTCATACATACAAATAATTATTACAGGGGCTGCCCTGTGTGGTGTAGGGGTACATTGCTCTTCATACATACAAATAATTATTACAGGGGCTGCCCTGTGTGGTGTAGGTGTACGCTGCCCTTCATACATACATATAATTATTACAGTGGCTGTCCTGTGTGGTGTAGGGGTACGCTGCCCTTCATACATACAAATAATTATTACAGGGGCTGCCCTGTGTGGTGTAGGGGTACATTGCTCTTCATACATACAAATAATTATTACAGGGGCTGCCCTGTGTGGTGTAGGGGTACGCTGCCCTTCATACATACATATAATTATTACAGGGGCTGCCCTGTGTGGTGTAGGGGTACGCTACCCTTCATACATACATATAATTATTACAGGGGCTGACCTGTGTGGTGTAGGGGTACGCTGCCCTTCATACATACAAATAATTATTACAGTGGCTGCCCTGTGTGGTGTAGGGGTACGCTGCCCTTCATACATACATATAATTATTACAGGGGCTGCCCTGTGTGGTGTAGGGGTACGCTGCCCTTCACACATACAAATAATTATTACAGGGGCTGCCCTGTGTGGTGTAGGGGTACGCTGCCCTTCATACATACATATAATTATTACAGGGGCTGTCCTCTGTGGTGTAGGGGTACGCTGCCCTTCATACATATAATTATTACAGGGGCTGCCCTGTGTGGTGTAGGGGTACGCTGCCCATCATACATACATATAAATATTACAGGGGCTGCCCTGTGTGGTGTAGGGGTACGCTGCCCTTCATACATACATATAATTATTACAGGGGCTGCCCTGTGTGGTGTAGGGGTACGCTGCCCTTCATACATACAAATAATTATTACAGGGGCTGCCCTGTGTGGTGTAGGGGTACGCTGCCCTTCATAAATACAAATAATTATTACAGGGGCTGCCCTGTGTGGTGTAGGGCTACGCTGCCCTTCATACATACAAATAATTATTACAGGGGCTGCACTGTGTGGTGTAGGGGTACGCTGCCCTTCATACATACATATAATTATTACAGGGGCTGCACTGTGTGGTGTAGGGGTACGCTGCCCTTCATAAATACAAATAATTATTACAGGGGCTGCCCTGTGTGGTGTAGGGCTACGCTGCCCTTCATACATACAAATAATTATTTCAGGGACTGTCCAGTGTGGTGTAGGGGTACGATGCCCTTCATACATACAAATAATTATTACAGGGGCTGCCCTGTGTGGTGTAGGGGTACGCTGCCCTTCATACATACATATAATTATTACAGGTGATGCCCTGTGTGGTGTAGGGGTACGCTGCCCTTCATACATACAAATAATTATTACAGGGGCTGCACTGTGTTGTGTAGGGGTACGCTGCCCTTCATAAATACAAATAATTATTACAGGGGCTGCCCTGTGTGGTGTAGGGCTACGATGCCCTTCATACATACAAATAATTATTTCAGGGACTGTCCAGTGTGGTGTAGGGGTACGCTGCCCTATATACATACAAATAATTATTACAGGGGCTGCCCTGTGTGGTGTAGGGGTACGCTGCCCTTCATACATACATATAATTATTACAGGTGATGCCCTGTGTGGTGTAGGGGTACGCTGCCCATCATACATACAAATAATTATTACAGGGGCTGCCCTGTGTGGTGTAGGGGTACGCTGCCCTATATACATACAAATAATTATTACAGGGGCTGCCCTGTGTGGTGTAGGGGTACGCTGCCCTTCACACATACAAATTATTATTACAGAGGCTGCCCTGTGTGGTGTAGGGGTACGCTGCCCTTCATACATACATATAATTATTACAGGGGCTGTCCTGTGTGGTGTAGGGGTACGCTGCCCTTCATACATACATATAATTATTACAGGGGCTGCCCTGTGCGGTGTAGGGGTACGCTGTCCTTCATACATACAAATAATTATTACAGGGGCTGCCCTGTGTGGTGTAGGGGTAAGCTGCCCTTCATACATACATATAATTATTACAGGGGCTGCCCTGTGTGGTGTAGGGGTATGCTGCCCCTCATACATACAAATAATTATTTCAGGGACTGTCCTGTGTGGCGTAGGGGTACGCTGCCCTTCATACATACAAATAATTATTACAGGGGCTGCCCTGTGTGGTGTAGGGGGTACGATGCCCTTCATACATACATATAATTATTACAGAGGCTGCCCTGTGTGGTGTAGGGGTGTACTGCCCTTCATACATACATATAATTATTTCAGGGACTGTCCTGTGTGGTGTAGGGGTACGCTGCCCTTCATACATACAAATAATTATTTCAGGGACTGTCCTGTGTGGTGTAGGGGTACGCTGCCCTTCATACATACAAATAACTATTACAGAGGCTGACCTGTGTGGTGTAGGGGTACGCTGCCCTTCATACATACAAATAATTATTACAGGGACTGTCCTGTGTGGTGTAGGGGTACGCTGCCCTATATACATACAAATAATTATTACAGGGGCTGCCCTGTGTGGTGTAGGGGTAAGCTGCCCTTCATACATACAAATAATTATTACAGGGGCTGCCCTGTGTGGTATAGGGGTACGCTGCCCTTCATACATACAAATAATTATTACAGGGGCTGCCCTGTGTGGTGTAGGGGTACGCTGCCCTTCATACATACAAATAATTATTACAGGGGCTGCCCTGTGTGGTGTAGGGGTACGCTGCCCTTCATATATACATATAATTATTATAGGGGCTCCCCTGTGTGGTGTAGGGGTACGCTGCCCTTCATACATACAAATAATTATTACAGTGGCTGCCCTGTGTGGTGTAGGGGTACGCTGCCCTTCATATATACAAATAATTATTACAGGGGCTGCCCTGTGTGGTGTAGGGGTACGCTGCCCTTCATACATACATATAATTATTACAGGTGCTGCCCTGTGTGGTGTAGGGGTACGCTGCCCTATATACATACAAATAATTATTACAGGGGCTGCCCTGTGTGGTGTAAGGGTACGCTGCCCTTCATACATACATATAATTATTACAGGGGCTGCCCTGTGTGGTGTAGGGGTACGCTGCCCTTCATACATACATATAATTATTACAGGGGCTGTCCTGTGTGGTGTAGGTGTACGCTGCCCTTCATACATACAAATAATTATTACAGGGGCTGCCCTGTGTGGTGTAGGGGTACGCTGCCCTATATACATACAAATAATTATTACAGGGGCTGCCCTGTGTTGTGTAGGGGTACGCTGCCCTTCATACATACATATAATTATTACAGGGGCTGCCCTGTGTGGTGTAGGGGTACGCTGCCCTTCATACATACATATAATTATTACAGGGGCTGCCCTGTGTGGTATAGGGGTGCGCTGCCCTTCATACATACAAATAATTATTTCAGGCGCTGCCCTGTGTGGTGTAAGGGTACGCTGCCCTTCATACATACATATAATTATTACAGGGGCTGCCCTGTGTGGTGTAGGGGTACGCTGCCCTTCATACATACATATAATTATTACAGGGGCTGCCCTGTGTGGTGTAGGGGTACGCTGCCCTTCATACATACAAATAATTATTTCAGGGGCTGCCCTGTGTGGTGTAGGGGTACGCTGCCCTTCATACATACAAATAATTATTTCAGGGGCTGCCCTGTGTGGTGTAGGGGTACGCTGCCCCTCATACATACATATAATTATTACAGGGGCTGCCCTGTGTGGTGTAGGGGTACGCTGCCCTTCATACATGCAAATAATTATTTCAGGGGCTGCCCTGTGTGGTGTAGGGGTACGCTGCCCTTCATACATACATATAATTATTACAGGGGCTGCCCTGTGTGGTGTAGGGGTACGCTGCCCTTCATACATACATATAATTATTACAGGGGCTGCCCTGTGTGGTGTAGGGGTACACTACCCTTCATACATACATATAATTATTACAGGGTCTGCCCTGTATGGTGTAGGGGTACGCTGCCCTTCATACATACATATAATTATTACAGGGGCTGCCCTGTGTGGTGTAGGGGTACGATGCCCTTCATACATACATATAATTATTACAGTGGCTGCCCTGTGTGGTGTAGGGGTACGCTGCCCTTCATACATACAAATAATTATTACAGGGGCTGCCCTGTGTGATGCAGGGGTACGCTGCCCTTCATATATACATATAATTATTACAGTTGCTGTCCTGTGTGGTGTAGGGGTACGCTGTCCTTCATACATACAAATAATTATTACAGGGGCTGCCCTGTGTGGTGTAGGGGTACATTGCTCTTCATACATACAAATAATTATTAAAGGGGCTGCCCTGTGTGGTGTAGGTGTACGCTGCCCTTCATACATACATATAATTATTACAGTGGCTGTCCTGTGTGGTGTAGGGGTACGCTGCCCTTCATACATACATATAATTATTACAGGGGCTGCCCTCTGTGGTGTAGGGGTACGCTGCCCTTCATACATACAAATAATTATTACAGGGGCTGCCCTGTGTGGTGTAGGGGTACATTGCTCTTCATACATACAAATAATTATTACAGGGGCTGCCCTGTGTGGTGTAGGTGTACGCTGCCCTTCATACATACATATAATTATTACAGTGGCTGTCCTGTGTGGTGTAGGGGTACGCTGCCCTTCATACATACAAATAATTATTACAGGGGCTGCCCTGTGTGGTGTAGGGGTACATTGCTCTTCATACATACAAATAATTATTACAGGGGCTGCCCTGTGTGGTGTAGGGGTACGCTGCCCTTCATACATACATATAATTATTACAGGGGCTGCCCTGTGTGGTGTAGGGGTACGCTGCCCTTCATACATACATATAATTATTACAGGGGCTGACCTGTGTGGTGTAGGGGTACGCTGCCCTTCATACATACAAATAATTATTACAGTGGCTGCCCTGTGTGGTGTAGGGGTACGCTGCCCTTCATACATACATATAATTATTACAGGGGCTGCCCTGTGTGGTGTAGGGGTACGCTGCCCTTCACACATACAAATAATTATTACAGGGGCTGCCCTGTGTGGTGTAGGGGTACGCTGCCCTTCATACATACATATAATTATTACAGGGGCTGTCCTCTGTGGTGTAGGGGTACGCTGCCCTTCATACATATAATTATTACAGGGGCTGCCCTGTGTGGTGTAGGGGTACGCTGCCCTTCATACATACATATAATTATTACAGGTGCTGCCCTGTGTGGTATAGGGGTACGCTGCCCATCATACATACATATAATTATTACAGGGGCTGCCCTGTGTGGTGTAGGGGTAAGCTGCCCTTCAAACATACATATAATTATTACAGGGGCTGCCCTGTGTGGTGTAGGGGTACGCTGCCCCTCATACATACAAATAATTATTACAGGGGCTGCCCTGTGTGGTGTAGGGGTACGCTGCCCTTCACACATACAAATTATTATTACAGAGGCTGCCCTGTGTGGTGTAGGGGTACGCTGCCCTTCATACATACATATAATTATTACAGGTGCTGCCCTGTGTGGTATAGGGGTACGCTGCCCATCATACATACATATAATTATTACAGGGGCTGCCCTGTGTGGTGTAGGGGTAAGCTGCCCTTCATACATACATATAATTATTACAGGGGCTGCCCTGTGTGGTGTAGGGGTACGCTGCCCTTCATACATACATATAATTATTACAGGTGCTGCCCTGTGTGGTGTAGGGGTACGCTGCCCTTCACACATACAAATAATTATTACAGGGGCTGCCCTGTGTGGTGTAGGGGTACGCTGCCCTTCATACATACATATAATTATTACAGGGGCTGTCCTCTGTGGTGTAGGGGTACGCTGCCCTTCATACATATAATTATTACAGGGGCTGCCCTGTGTGGTGTAGGGGTACGCTGCCCATCATACATACATATAAATATTACAGGGGCTGCCCTGTGTGGTGTAGGGGTACGCTGCCCTTCATACATACATATAATTATTACAGGGGCTGCCCTGTGTGGTGTAGGGGTACGCTGCCCTTCATACATACAAATAATTATTACAGGGGCTGCCCTGTGTGGTGTAGGGGTACGCTGCCCTTCATAAATACAAATAATTATTACAGGGGCTGCCCTGTGTGGTGTAGGGCTACGCTGCCCTTCATACATACAAATAATTATTACAGGGGCTGCACTGTGTGGTGTAGGGGTACGCTGCCCTTCATACATACATATAATTATTACAGGGGCTGCACTGTGTGGTGTAGGGGTACGCTGCCCTTCATAAATACAAATAATTATTACAGGGGCTGCCCTGTGTGGTGTAGGGCTACGCTGCCCTTCATACATACAAATAATTATTTCAGGGACTGTCCAGTGTGGTGTAGGGGTACGATGCCCTTCATACATACAAATAATTATTACAGGGGCTGCCCTGTGTGGTGTAGGGGTACGCTGCCCTTCATACATACATATAATTATTACAGGTGATGCCCTGTGTGGTGTAGGGGTACGCTGCCCTTCATACATACAAATAATTATTACAGGGGCTGCACTGTGTGGTGTAGGGGTACGCTGCCCTTCATAAATACAAATAATTATTACAGGGGCTGCCCTGTGTGGTGTAGGGCTACGCTGCCCTTCATACATACAAATAATTATTTCAGGGACTGTCCAGTGTGGTGTAGGGGTACGCTGCCCTATATACATACAAATAATTATTACAGGGGCTGCCCTGTGTGGTGTAGGGGTACGCTGCCCTTCATACATACATATAATTATTACAGGTGATGCCCTGTGTGGTGTAGGGGTACGCTGCCCATCATACATACAAATAATTATTACAGGGGCTGCCCTGTGTGGTGTAGGGGTACGCTGCCCTATATACATACAAATAATTATTACAGGGGCTGCCCTGTGTGGTGTAGGGGTACGCTGCCCTTCACACATACAAATTATTATTACAGAGGCTGCCCTGTGTGGTGTAGGGGTACGCTGCCCTTCATACATACATATAATTATTACAGGGGCTGTCCTGTGTGGTGTAGGGGTACGCTGCCCTTCATACATACATATAATTATTACAGGGGCTGCCCTGTGCGGTGTAGGGGTACGCTGTCCTTCATACATACAAATAATTATTACAGGGGCTGCCCTGTGTGGTGTAGGGGTAAGCTGCCCTTCATACATACATATAATTATTACAGGGGCTGCCCTGTGTGGTGTAGGGGTATGCTGCCCCTCATACATACAAATAATTATTTCAGGGACTGTCCTGTGTGGCGTAGGGGTACGCTGCCCTTCATACATACAAATAATTATTACAGGGGCTGCCCTGTGTGGTGTAGGGGGTACGATGCCCTTCATACATACATATAATTATTACAGAGGCTGCCCTGTGTGGTGTAGGGGTGTACTGCCCTTCATACATACATATAATTATTTCAGGGACTGTCCTGTGTGGTGTAGGGGTACGCTGCCCTTCATACATACAAATAATTATTTCAGGGACTGTCCTGTGTGGTGTAGGGGTACGCTGCCCTTCATACATACAAATAACTATTACAGAGGCTGACCTGTGTGGTGTAGGGGTACGCTGCCCTTCATACATACAAATAATTATTACAGGGACTGTCCTGTGTGGTGTAGGGGTACGCTGCCCTATATACATACAAATAATTATTACAGGGGCTGCCCTGTGTGGTGTAGGGGTAAGCTGCCCTTCATACATACAAATAATTATTACAGGGGCTGCCCTGTGTGGTATAGGGGTACGCTGCCCTTCATACATACAAATAATTATTACAGGGGCTGCCCTGTGTGGTGTAGGGGTACGCTGCCCTTCATACATACAAATAATTATTACAGGGGCTGCCCTGTGTGGTGTAGGGGTACGCTGCCCTTCATATATACATATAATTATTATAGGGGCTCCCCTGTGTGGTGTAGGGGTACGCTGCCCTTCATACATACAAATAATTATTACAGTGGCTGCCCTGTGTGGTGTAGGGGTACGCTGCCCTTCATATATACAAATAATTATTACAGGGGCTGCCCTGTGTGGTGTAGTTGTACGCTGCCCTTCATACATACATATAATTATTACAGGTGCTGCCCTGTGTGGTGTAGGGGTACGCTGCCCATCATACATACATATAATTATTACAGGGGCTGCCCTGTGTGGTGTAGGTGTACGCTGCCCTTCATACATACAAATAATTATTACAGGGGCTGCCCTGTGTGGTGTAGGGGTACGCTGCCCTTCATACATACATATAATTATTACAGGGGCTGTCCTGTGTGGTGTAGGTGTACGCTGCCCTTCATACATACAAATAATTATTACAGGGGCTGCCCTGTGTGGTGTAGGGGTACGCTGCCCTATATACATACAAATAATTATTACAGGGGCTGCCCTGTGTTGTGTAGGGGTACGCTGCCCTTCATACATACATATAATTATTACAGGGGCTGCCCTGTGTGGTGTAGGGGTACGCTGCCCTTCATACATACATATAATTATTACAGGGGCTGCCCTGTGTGGTATAGGGGTGCGCTGCCCTTCATACATACAAATAATTATTTCAGGGGCTGCCCTGTGTGGTGTAGGGGTACGCTGCCCTTCATACATACATATAATTATTACAGGGGCTGCCCTGTGTGGTGTAGGGGTACGCTGCCCTTCATACATACATATAATTATTACAGGGGCTGCCCTGTGTGGTGTAGGGGTAGGCTGCCCTTCATACATACAAATAATTATTTCAGGGGCTGCCCTGTGTGGTGTAGGGGTACGCTGCCCTTCATACATACAAATAATTATTTCAGGGGCTGCCCTGTGTGGTGTAGGGGTACGCTGCCCCTCATACATACATATAATTATTACAGGGGCTGCCCTGTGTGGTGTAGGGGTACGCTGCCCTTCATACATGCAAATAATTATTTCAGGGGCTGCCCTGTGTGGTGTAGGGGTACGCTGCCCTTCATACATACATATAATTATTACAGGGGCTGCCCTGTGTGGTGTAGGGGTACGCTGCCCTTCATACATACATATAATTATTACAGGGGCTGCCCTGTGTGGTGTAGGGGTACACTACCCTTCATACATACATATAATTATTACAGGGTCTGCCCTGTATGGTGTAGGGGTACGCTGCCCTTCATACATACATATAATTATTACAGGGGCTGCCCTGTGTGGTGTAGGGGTACGATGCCCTTCATACATACATAGAATTATTACAGTGGCTGCCCTGTGTGGTGTAGGGGTACGCTGCCCTTCATACATACAAATAATTATTACAGTTGCTGTCCTGTGTGGTGTAGGGGTACGCTGCCCTTCATACATACAAATAATTATTACAGGGGCTGCCCTGTGTGGTGTAGGGGTACATTGCTCTTCATACATACAAATAATTATTAAAGGGGCTGCCCTGTGTGGTGTAGGTGTACGCTGCCCTTCATACATACATATAATTATTACAGTGGCTGTCCTGTGTGGTGTAGGGGTACGCTGCCCTTCATACATACATATAATTATTACAGGGGCTGCCCTCTGTGGTGTAGGGGTACGCTGCCCTTCATACATACAAATAATTATTACAGGGGCTGCCCTGTGTGGTGTAGGGGTACATTGCTCTTCATACATACAAATAATTATTACAGGGGCTGCCCTGTGTGGTGTAGGTGTACGCTGCCCTTCATACATACATATAATTATTACAGTGGCTGTCCTGTGTGGTGTAGGGGTACGCTGCCCTTCATACATACAAATAATTATTACAGGGGCTGCCCTGTGTGGTGTAGGGGTACATTGCTCTTCATACATACAAATAATTATTACAGGGGCTGCCCTGTGTGGTGTAGGGGTACGCTGCCCTTCATACATACATATAATTATTACAGGGGCTGCCCTGTGTGGTGTAGGGGTACGCTGCCCTTCATACATACATATAATTATTACAGGGGCTGACCTGTGTGGTGTAGGGGTACGCTGCCCTTCATACATACAAATAATTATTACAGTGGCTGCCCTGTGTGGTGTAGGGGTACGCTGCCCTTCATACATACATATAATTATTACAGGGGCTGCCCTGTGTGGTGTAGGGGTACGCTGCCCTTCACACATACAAATAATTATTACAGGGGCTGCCCTGTGTGGTGTAGGGGTACGCTGCCCTTCATACATACATATAATTATTACAGGGGCTGTCCTCTGTGGTGTAGGGGTACGCTGCCCTTCATACATATAATTATTACAGGGGCTGCCCTGTGTGGTGTAGGGGTACGCTGCCCTTCATACATACATATAATTATTACAGGTGCTGCCCTGTGTGGTATAGGGGTACGCTGCCCATCATACATACATATAATTATTACAGGGGCTGCCCTGTGTGGTGTAGGGGTAAGCTGCCCTTCAAACATACATATAATTATTACAGGGGCTGCCCTGTGTGGTGTAGGGGTACGCTGCCCCTCATACATACAAATAATTATTACAGGGGCTGCCCTGTGTGGTGTAGGGGTACGCTGCCCTTCACACATACAAATTATTATTACAGAGGCTGCCCTGTGTGGTGTAGGGGTACGCTGCCCTTCATACATACATATAATTATTACAGGTGCTGCCCTGTGTGGTATAGGGGTACGCTGCCCATCATACATACATATAATTATTACAGGGGCTGCCCTGTGTGGTGTAGGGGTAAGCTGCCCTTCATACATACATATAATTATTACAGGGGCTGCCCTGTGTGGTGTAGGGGTACGCTGCCCCTCATACATACAAATAATTATTACAGGGGCTGCCCTGTGTGGTGTAGGGGTACGCTGCCCTTCATACATACAAATAATTATTACAGGGGCTGCCCTGTGTGGTGTAGGGGGTACGATGCCCTTCATACATACATATAATTATTACAGAGGCTGCCCTGTGTGGTGTAGGGGTGTGCTGCCCTTCATACATACATATAATTATTTCAGGGACTGTCCTGTGTGGTGTAGGGGTACGCTGCCCTTCATACATACATATAATTATTTCAGGGACTGTCCTGTGTGGTGTAGGTGTACGCTGCCCTTCATACATACATATAATTATTACAGGAGCTGCCCTGTGTGGTGTAGGGGTACGCTGCCCTTCATACATACAAATAACTATTACAGAGGCTGACCTGTGTGGTGTAGGGGTACGCTGCCCTTCATACATACAAATAATTATTGCAGGGACTGTCCTGTGTGGTGTAGGGGTACGCTGCCCTTCATACATACAAATAATTATTACAGGGGCTGCCCTGTGTGGTGTAGGGGTACGCTGCCCTATATACATACAAATAATTATTACAGGGGCTACCCTGTGTGGTGTAGGGGTACGCTGCCCTATATACATACAAATAATTATTACAGGGGCTGCCCTGTGTGGTGTAGGGGTACGCTGCCCTTCATACATACAAATAATTATTACAGGGGCTGCCCTGTGTGGTGTAGGGGTACGCTGCCCTTCATACATACAAATAATTATTACAGGGGCTGCCCTGTGTGGTGTAGGGGTACGCTGCCCTTCATACATACAAATAATTATTACAGGGGCTGCCCTGTGTGGTGTAGGGGTACGCTGCCCTTCATACATACATATAATTATTATAGGGGCTCCCCTGTGTGGTGTAGGGGTACGCTGCCCTTCATACATACATATAATTATTACAGGTGATGCCCTGTGTTGTGTAGGGGTACGCTGCCCTTCATACATACATATAATTATTACAGGGGCTGCCCTGTGTGGTATAGGGGTACGCTGCCCTTCATACATACATATAATTATTACAGGGCTGACCTGTGTGGTGTAGGGGTACGCTGCCCTTCATACATACAAATAATTATAACAGGGGCTGTCCTGTGTGGTGTAGGGGTACGCTGCCCTTCATACATACAAATTATTATTATTGGGGCTGCCCTGTGTGGTGTAGGGGTACGCTACCCTTCATACATACATATAATTATTACAGGGGCTGCCCTGTGTGGTGTAGGGGTACGCTGCCCTTCATACATAAAAATAATTATTGCAGGGGCTGCCCTGTGTGGTGTAGGGGTATGCTGCCCTTCATACATACATATAATTATTACAGGGGCTGCCCTGTGTGGTGTAGGGGTACGCTGCCCTTCATACATACATATAATTATTACAGGGGGTGCCCTGTGTGGTGTAGGGGTACGCTGCCCTTCATACATACATATAATTATTACAGGGGCTTCCCTGTGTGGTGTAGGGGTACGCTGCCCTTCATACATACAAAGAATTATTACAGGGGCTGCCCTGTGTGGTGTAGGGGTATGCTGCCCTTCATACATACAAATTATTATTATAGGGGCTGCCCTGTGTGGTGTAGGGGTACGCTGCCCTTCATACATACATATAATTATTACAGTGGCTGCCCTGTGTGGTGTAGGGGTACGCTGCCCATCATACATACATATAATTATTACAGGAGCTGCCCTGTGTGGTGTAGGGTACGCTGCCCTTCATACATACATATAGTTATTACAGGTGATGCCCTGTGTGGTGTAGGGGTACGCTGCCCATCATACATACAAATAATTATTACAGGGGCTGCCCTGTGTGGTGTAGGGGTACGCTGCCCTATATACATACAAATAATTATTACAGGGGCTGCCCTGTGTGGTGTAGGGGTACGCTGCCCTTCACACATACAAATTATTATTACAGAGGCTGCCCTGTGTGGTGTAGGGGTACGCTGCCCTTCATACATACATATAATTATTACAGGGGCTGTCCTGTGTGGTGTAGGGGTACGCTGCCCTTCATACATACATATAATTATTACAGGGGCTGCCCTGTGCGGTGTAGGGGTACGCTGTCCTTCATACATACAAATAATTATTACAGGGGCTGCCCTGTGTGGTGTAGGGGTAAGCTGCCCTTCATACATACATATAATTATTACAGGGGCTGCCCTGTGTGGTGTAGGGGTATGCTGCCCCTCATACATACAAATAATTATTTCAGGGACTGTCCTGTGTGGCGTAGGGGTACGCTGCCCTTCATACATACAAATAATTATTACAGGGGCTGCCCTGTGTGGTGTAGGGGTACGCTGCCCTTCATACATACAAATAATTATTACAGGGGCTGCCCTGTGTGGTGTAGGGGGTACGATGCCCTTCATACATACATATAATTATTACAGAGGCTGCCCTGTGTGGTGTAGGGGTGTGCTGCCCTTCATACATACATATAATTATTTCAGGGACTGTCCTGTGTGGTGTAGGGGTACGCTGCCCTTCATACATACAAATAATTATTTCAGGGACTGTCCTGTGTGGTGTAGGGGTACGCTGCCCTTCATACATACAAATAACTATTACAGAGGCTGACCTGTGTGGTGTAGGGGTACGCTGCCCTTCATACATACAAATAATTATTACAGGGACTGTCCTGTGTGGTGTAGGGGTACGCTGCCCTATATACATACAAATAATGATTACAGGGGCTGCCCTGTGTGGTGTAGGGGTACGCTGCCCTTCATACATACAAATAATTATTACAGGGGCTGCCCTGTGTGGTATAGGGGTACGCTGCCCTTCATACATACAAATAATTATTACAGGGGCTGCCCTGTGTGGTGTAGGGGTACGCTGCCCTTCATACATACAAATAATTATTACAGGGGCTGCCCTGTGTGGTGTAGGGGTACGCTGCCCTTCATATATACATATAATTATTATAGGGGCTCCCCTGTGTGGTGTAGGGGTACGCTGCCCTTCATACATACAAATAATTATTACAGTGGCTGCCCTGTGTGGTGTAGGGGTACGCTGCCCTTCATATATACAAATAATTATTACAGGGGCTGCCCTGTGTGGTGTAGGGGTACGCTGCCCTTCATACATACATATAATTATTACAGGTGCTGCCCTGTGTGGTGTAGGGGTACGCTGCCCATCATACATACATATAATTATTACAGGGGCTGCCCTGTGTGGTGTAGGTGTACGCTGCCCTTCATACATACATATAATTATTACAGGGGCTGCCCTGTGTGGTGTAGGGGTACGCTGCCCTTCATACATACATATAATTATTACAGGGGCTGCCCTGTGTGGTGTAGGGGTACGCTGCCCTTCATACATACATATAATTATTACAGGGGCTGCCCTGTGTGGTATAGGGGTGCGCTGCCCTTCATACATACAAATAATTATTTCAGGGGCTGCCCTGTGTGGTGTAGGGGTACGCTGCCCTTCATACATACATATAATTATTACAGGGGCTGCCCTGTGTGGTGTAGGGGTACGCTGCCCTTCATACATACATATAATTATTACAGGGGCTGCCCTGTGTGGTGTAGGGGTACGCTGCCCTTCATACATACAAATAATTATTTCAGGGGCTGCCCTGTGTGGTGTAGGGGTACGCTGCCCTTCATACATACAAATAATTATTTCAGGGGCTGCCCTGTGTGGTGTAGGGGTACGCTGCCCCTCATACATACATATAATTATTACAGGGGCTGCCCTGTGTGGTGTAGGGGTACGCTGCCCTTCATACATACAAATAATTATTTCAGGGGCTGCCCTGTGTGGTGTAGGGGTACGCTGCCCTTCATACATACATATAATTATTACAGGGGCTGCCCTGTGTGGTGTAGGGGTACGCTGCCCTTCATACATATATATAATTATTACAGGGGCTGCCCTGTGTGGTGTAGGGGTACGCTGCCCTTCATACATACATATAATTATTACAGGGGCTGCCCTGTGTGGTGTAGGGGTACGATGCCCTTCATACATACAAATAATTATTACAGGGGCTGCCCTGTGTGATGCAGGGGTACGCTGCCCTTCATACAAACATATAATTATTACAGTGGCTGTCCTGTGTGGTGTAGGGGTACGCTGCCCTTCATACATACAAATAATTATTACAGGGGCTGCCCTGTGTGGTGTAGGGGTACATTGCTCTTCATACATACAAATAATTATTAAAGGGGCTGCCCTGTGTGGTGTAGGTGTACGCTGCCCTTCATACATACATATAATTATTACAGTGGCTGTCCTGTGTGGTGTAGGGGTACGCTGCCCTTCATACATACAAATAATTATTACAGGGGCTGCCCTGTGTGGTGTAGGGGTACATTGCTCTTCATACATACAAATAATTATTACAGGGGCTGCCCTGTGTGGTGTAGGTGTACGCTGCCCTTCATACATACATATAATTATTACAGTGGCTGTCCTGTGTGGTGTAGGGGTACGCTGCCCTTCATACATACAAATAATTATTACAGGGGCTGCCCTGTGTGGTGTAGGGGTACATTGCTCTTCATACATATAAATAATTATTACAGGGGCTGCCCTGTGTGGTGTAGGGGTACGCTGCCCTTCATACATACATATAATTATTACAGGGGTTGCCCTGTGTGGTGTAGGGGTACGCTGCCCTTCATACATACATATAATTATTACAGGGGCTGACCTGTGTGGTGTAGGGGTACGCTGCCCTTCATACATACAAATAATTATTACAGTGGCTGCCCTGTGTGGTGTAGGGGTACGCTGCCCTTCATACATACATATAATTATTACAGGGGCTGCCCTGTGTGGTGTAGGGGTACGCTGCCCTTCACACATACAAATAATTATTACAGGGGCTGCCCTGTGTGGTGTAGGGGTACGCTGCCCTTCATACATACATATAATTATTACAGGGGCTGTCCTCTGTGGTGTAGGGGTACGCTGCCCTTCATACATATAATTATTACAGGGGCTGCCCTGTGTGGTGTAGGGGTACGCTGCCCATCATACATACATATAAATATTACAGGGGCTGCCCTGTGTGGTGTAGGGGTACGCTGCCCTTCATACATACATATAATTATTACAGGGGCTGCCCTGTGTGGTGTAGGGGTACGCTGCCCTTCATACATACAAATAATTATTACAGGGGCTGCCCTGTGTGGTGTAGGGGTACGCTGCCCTTCATAAATACAAATAATTATTACAGGGGCTGCCCTGTGTGGTGTAGGGCTACGCTGCCCTTCATACATACAAATAATTATTACAGGGGCTGCACTGTGTGGTGTAGGGGTACGCTGCCCTTCATACATACATATAATTATTACAGGGGCTGCACTGTGTGGTGTAGGGGTACGCTGCCCTTCATAAATACAAATAATTATTACAGGGGCTGCCCTGTGTGGTGTAGGGCTACGCTGCCCTTCATACATACAAATAATTATTTCAGGGACTGTCCAGTGTGGTGTAGGGGTACGCTGCCCTTCATACATACATATAATTATTACAGGTGATGCCCTGTGTGGTGTAGGGGTACGCTGCCCTTCATACATACAAATAATTATTACAGGGGCTGCACTGTGTGGTGTAGGGGTACGCTGCCCTTCATAAATACAAATAATTATTACAGGGGCTGCCCTGTGTGGTGTAGGGCTACGCTGCCCTTCATACATACAAATAATTATTTCAGGGACTGTCCAGTGTGGTGTAGGGGTACGATGCCCTTCATACATACAAATAATTATTACAGGGGCTGCCCTGTGTGGTGTAGGGGTACGCTGCCCTTCATACATACATATAATTATTACAGGTGATGCCCTGTGTGGTGTAGGGGTACGCTGCCCTTGATACATACAAATAATTATTTCAGGGACTGTCCAGTGTGGTGTAGGGGTACGCTGCCCTTCATACATACAAATAATTATTACAGGGGCTGCCCTGTGTGGTGTAGGGGTACGCTGCCCTTCATACATACATATAATTATTACAGGGGCTGCCCTGTGTGGTGTAGGGGTACGCTGCCTTTCTTACATACAAATAATTATTACAGGGGCTGCCCTGTGTGGTGTAGGGGTACGCTGCCCTTCATACATACAAATAATTATTACAGGGGCTGCCCTGTGTGGTGTAGGGGTACGCTGCCCTTCATACATACAAATAATTATTACAGGGGCTGCCCTGTGTGGTGTAGGGGTACGCTGCCCTTCATACATACATATAATTATTACAGGGGCTGACCTGTGTGGTGTAGGGGTACGCTGCCCTTCATACATACATATAATTATTACAGGGGCTGCCCTGTGTGGTGTAGGGGTACGCTGCCCTTCATAAATACAAATAATTATTACAGGGGCTGCCCTGTGTGGTGTAGGGCTACGCTGTCCTTCATACATACAAATAATTATTTCAGGGACTGTCCTGTGTGGTGTAGGGGTACGCTGCCCTTCATACATACAAATAATTATTACAGGGGCTGCCCTGTGTGGTGTAGGGGTACGCTGCCCTTCATACATACATATAATTATTATTACAGGGGCTGACCTGTGTGGTGTAGGGGTACGCTGCCCTTCATACATACATATAATTATTACAGGGGCTGCCCTGTGTGGTGTAGGGGTACGCTGCCCTTCATAAATACAAATAATTATTACAGGGGCTGCCCTGTGTGGTGTAGGGCTACGCTGTCCTTCATACATACAAATAATTATTTCAGGGACTGTCCTGTGTGGTGTAGGGGTACGCTGCCCTTCATACATACAAATAATTATTACAGGGGCTGCCCTGTGTGGTGTAGGGGTACGCTGTCCGTCATACATACATATAATTATTACAGGGGCTGTCCTGTGTGGTGTAGGTGTACGCTGCCCTTCATACATACATATAATTATTACAGGGGCTGTCCTGTGTGGTGTAGGGGTACGCTGCCCTTCATACATACAAATAATTATTACAGGGGCTGCCCTGTGTGGTGTAGGGGTACGCTGCCCTTCATACATACATATAATTATTACAGGAGCTGCCCTGTGTGGTGTTGGGGTACGCTGCCCATCATACATACAAATAATAATTACAGGGGCTGCCCTGTGTGGTGTAGGGGAACGCTGCCCTTCATACATACAAATAATTATTACAGGGGCTGCCCTGTGTGGTGTAGGGGTACGCTGCCCTTCATAAATACAAATAATTATTACAGGGGCTGCCCTGTGTGGTGTAGGGGTACGCTGCCCTTCATACATACAAATAATAATTACAGGGGCTGCCCTGTGTGGTGTAGGGGAACGCTGCCCTTCATACATACATATAATTATTACAGGGGCTGCCCTGTGTGGTGTAGGGGTACGCTGCCCTTCATACATACAAATAATTATTACAGGGGCTGCCCTGTGTGGTGTAGGGGAACGTTGCCCTTCATACATACAAATAATTATTACAGGGGCTGCCCTGTGTGGTGTAGGGGTACGCTGCTCTTCATACATACCAATAATAATTACAGGGGCTGCCCTGTGTGGTTTAGGGGTACGCTGCCCTTCATACATACAAATAATTATTACAGGGGCTGCCCTGTATGGTGTAGGGGTACGCTGCTCTTCATACATACCAATAATAATTACAGGGGCTGCCCTGTGTGGTGTAGGGGTACGCTGCCCTTCATACATACAAATAATTATTACAGGGGCTGCCCTGTGTGGTGTAGGGGTACGCTGCTCTTCATACATACAAATAATAATTACAGGGGCTGCCCTGTGTGGTGTAGGGGTACACTGCCCTTCACACATACAAATAATTATTACAGGGGCTGCCCTGTGTGGTGTAGGGGTACGCTGCCCTTCATACATACATATAATTATTACAGGGGCTGTCCTCTGTGGTGTAGGGGTACGCTGCCCTTCATACATACAAATAATTATTACAGGGTCTGCCCTGTATGGTGTAGGGGTACATTGCCCATCATACATACATATAATTATTACAGGGGCTGCCCTGTGTGGTGTAGGGGTATGCTGCCCTTCATACATACATATAATTATTACAGGGGCTGCCCTGTGTGCTGTAGGGGTACGCTGCCCTTCATACATACAAATAATTATTACAGGGGCTGCCCTGTGTGGTGTAGGGGTACGCTGTCCTGCATACATACAAATAATTATTACAGGGGTTGCCCTGTGTGGTGTAGGGGTACGCTGCCCTTCATATAAACAAATAATTATTACAGGGGCTGCCCTGTGTGGTGTAGGGGTACGCTGCCCTTCATACATACATATAATTATTACAGGGGCTGCCCTGTGTGGTGTAGGGGTACGCTGCCCCTCATTCATATAAATAATTATTACAGTGGCTGCCCTGTATGGTGTAGGGGTACGCTGCCCTTCATACATACATATAATTATTACAGGGGCTGCCCTGTGTGGTGTAGGGGTACGCTGCTCTTCATACATACATATAATTATTACAGGGGCTGCCCTGTGTGGTGTAGGGGTACGCTGCCCTTAATACATACAAATAATTATTACAGGGGCTGCCCTGTGTGGTGTAGGGGTTCGCTGCTCTTCATACATACAAATAATTATTTCAGGGGCTGCCCTGTGTGGTGTAGGGGTACGCTGCCCTTCATACATACATATAATTATTACAGGAGCTGCCCTGTGTGGTGTAGGGGTACGCTGCCCTTCATACATACATATAATTATTACAGGGGCTGCCCTGTGTGGTGTAGGGGTACGCTGCCCTGCATACATACATATAATTATTACAGGGGCTGCCCTGTGTGGTGTAGGTGTACGCTGTCCGTCATACATACAAATAATTATTACAGCGGCTGCCCTGTGTTGTGTAGGGGTACGCTGCCCTTCATACATACATATAATTATTACAGTGGCTGCCCTGTGTGGTGTAGGGGAACGCTGCCCTTCATACATACATATAATTATTACAGGGGCTGCCCTGTGTGGTGTAGGGGTACGCTGCCCTTCATACATACAAATAATTATTACAGGGGCTGCCCTGTGTGGTGTAGGGGAACGTTGCCCTTCATACATACAAATAATTATTACAGGGGCTGCCCTGTGTGGTGTAGGGGTACGCTGCTCTTCATACATACCAATAATAATTACAGGGGCTGCCCTGTGTGGTTTAGGGGTACGCTGCCCTTCATACATACAAATAATTATTACAGGGGCTGCCCTGTATGGTGTAGGGGTACGCTGCTCTTCATACATACCAATAATAATTACAGGGGCTGCCCTGTGTGGTGTAGGGGTACGCTGCCCTTCATACATACAAATAATTATTACAGGGGCTGCCCTGTGTGGTGTAGGGGTACGCTGCTCTTCATACATACAAATAATAATTACAGGGGCTGCCCTGTGTGGTGTAGGGGTACGCTGCCCTTCACACATACAAATAATTATTACAGGGGCTGCCCTGTGTGGTGTAGCGGTACGCTGCCCTTCATACATACATATAATTATTACAGGGGCTGTCCTCTGTGGTGTAGGGGTACGCTGCCCTTCATACATACAAATAATTATTACAGGGTCTGCCCTGTATGGTGTAGGGGTACATTGCCCATCATACATACATATAATTATTACAGGGGCTGCCCTGTGTGGTGTAGGGGTATGCTGCCCTTCATACATACATATAATTATTACAGGGGCTGCCCTGTGTGCTGTAGGGGTACGCTGCCCTTCATACATACAAATAATTATTACAGGGGCTGCCCTGTGTGGTGTAGGGGTACGCTGTCCTGCATACATACAAATAATTATTACAGGGGTTGCCCTGTGTGGTGTAGGGGTACGCTGCCCTTCATATAAACAAATAATTATTACAGGGGCTGCCCTGTGTGGTGTAGGGGTACGCTGCCCTTCATACATACATATAATTATTACAGGGGCTGCCCTGTGTGGTGTAGGGGTACGCTGCCCCTCATTCATATAAATAATTATTACAGTGGCTGCCCTGTATGGTGTAGGGGTACGCTGCCCTTCATACATACATATAATTATTACAGGGGCTGCCCTGTGTGGTGTAGGGGTACGCTGCTCTTCATACATACATATAATTATTACAGGGGCTGCCCTGTGTGGTGTAGGGGTACGCTGCCCTTAATACATACAAATAATTATTACAGGGGCTGCCCTGTGTGGTGTAGGGGTTCGCTGCTCTTCATACATACAAATAATTATTTCAGGGGCTGCCCTGTGTGGTGTAGGGGTACGCTGCCCTTCATACATACATATAATTATTACAGGAGCTGCCCTGTGTGGTGTAGGGGTACGCTGCCCTTCATACATACATATAATTATTACAGGGGCTGCCCTGTGTGGTGTAGGGGTACGCTGCCCTGCATACATACATATAATTATTACAGGGGCTGCCCTGTGTGGTGTAGGTGTACGCTGTCCGTCATACATACAAATAATTATTACAGCGGCTGCCCTGTGTTGTGTAGGGGTACGCTGCCCTTCATACATACATATAATTATTACAGTGGCTGCCCTGTGTGGTGTAGGGGTACGCTGCTCTTCATACATACAAATAATTATTACAGAGGCTGCCCTGTGTGGTGTAGGGGTACGCTGCCCCTCATACATACAAATAATTATTACATGGGCTGCCATGTGTGGTGTAGGGGTACATTGCCCTTCATACATACATATAATTATTACAGGGGCTGCCCTGTGTGGTGTAGGGGTACGCTGCCCATCATACATACAAATAATTATTACAGGGGCTGCCCTGTGTGGTGTAGGGGTACGCTGCCCATCATACATACAAATAATTATTACATGGGCTGCCCTGTGTGGTGTAGGGGTACGCTGCCCATCATACATACAAATAATTATTACAGGGGCTGCCCTGTGTGGTGTAGGGGTACGCTGCCCATCATACATACAAATAACTATTACAGGGGCTGCCCTGTGTGGTGTAGGGGTACGCTGCCCTTCATACATACAAATAATTATTACAGGGGCTGCCCTGTGTGGTGTAGGGGTACGCTGCCCTTCATACATACAAATAATTATTACAGGGGCTGCCCTGTGTGGTGTAGGGGTACGCTGCTCTTCATACATACAAATAATTATTACAGTGGCTGCCCTGTGTGGTGTAGGGGTACGCTGCCCTTCATACATACATATAATTATTACAGAGGCTGCCCTGTGTGGTGTAGGGGTACGCTGCCCATCATACATACAAATAATTATTACAGGGGCTGCCCTGTGTGGTGTAGGGGTACGCTGCCCATCATACATACAAATAATTATTACAGGGGCTGCCCTGTGTGGTGTAGGGGTACACTGCCCATCATACATACAAATAACTATTACAGGGGCTGCCCTGTGTTTTGTAGGGGTACGCTGCCCTTCATACATACATATAATTATTACAGGGGCTGCCCTGTGTGGTGCAGGGGTACGCTGCCCATCATACATACATATAATTATTACAGGGGCTGCCCTGTGTGGTGTAGGGGTACGCTGCCCTTCATACATACATATAATTATTACAGGTGCTGCCCTGTGTGGTGTAGGGGTACGCTGCCCTTCATACATACAAATAATTATTACAGGGGCTGCCCTGTGTGGTGTAGGGGTACGCTGCCCTTCATACATACATATAATTATTACAGGGGCTGCCCTGTGTGGTGTAGGGGTATGCTGCCCTTCATACATACATATAATTATTACAGGGGCTGCCCTGTGTGGTTTAGGGGTACGCTGCCCTTCATACATACATATAATTATTACAGGTGCTGCCCTGTGTGGTGTAGGGGTACGCTGCCCTTTATACATACAAATAATTATTACAGGGGCTGCCCTGTGTGGTGTAGGGGTACGCTGCCCTTCATACATACAAATAATTATTTCAGGGACTGTCCAGTGTGGTGTAGGGGTACGATGCCCTTCATACATACAAATAATTATTACAGGGGCTGCCCTGTGTGGTGTAGGGGTACGCTGCCCTTCATACATACATATAATTATTACAGGTGATGCCCTGTGTGGTGTAGGGGTATGCTGCCCTTCATACATACAAATAATTATTACAGGGGCTGCACTGTGTGGTGTAGGGGTACGCTGCCCTTCATAAATACAAATAATTATTACAGGGGCTGCCCTGTGTGGTGTAGGGCTACGCTGCCCTTCATACATACAAATAATTATTTCAGGGACTGTCCAGTGTGGTGTAGGGGTACGATGCCCTTCATACATACAAATAATTATTACAGGGGCTGCCCTGTGTGGTGTAGGGGTACGCTGCCCTTCATACATACATATAATTATTACAGGTGATGCCCTGTGTGGTGTAGGGGTACGCTGCCCTTCATACATACAAATAATTATTTCAGGGACTGTCCAGTGTGGTGTAGGGGTACGCTGCCCTTCATACATACAAATAATTATTACAGGGGCTGCCCTGTGTGGTGTAGGGGTACGCTGCCCTTCATACATACATATAATTATTACAGGGGCTGCCCTGTGTGGTGTAGGGGTACGCTGCCTTTCTTACATACAAATAATTATTACAGGGGCTGCCCTGTGTGGTGTAGGGGTACGCTGCCCTTCATACATACAAATAATTATTACAGGGGCTGCCCTGTGTGGTGTAGGGGTACGCTGCCCTTCATACATACAAATAATTATTACAGGGGCTGCCCTGTGTGGTGTAGGGGTACGCTGCCCTTCATACATACATATAATTATTACAGGGGCTGACCTGTGTGGTGTAGGGGTACGCTGCCCTTCATACATACATATAATTATTACAGGGGCTGCCCTGTGTGGTGTAGGGGTACGCTGCCCTTCATAAATACAAATAATTATTACAGGGGCTGCCCTGTGTGGTGTAGGGCTACGCTGTCCTTCATACATACAAATAATTATTTCAGGGACTGTCCTGTGTGGTGTAGGGGTACGCTGCCCTTCATACATACAAATAATTATTACAGGGGCTGCCCTGTGTGGTGTAGGGGTACGCTGCCCTTCATACATACATATAATTATTACAGGGGCTGACCTGTGTGGTGTAGGGGTACGCTGCCCTTCATACATACATATAATTATTACAGGGGCTGCCCTGTGTGGTGTAGGGGTACGCTGCCCTTCATAAATACAAATAATTATTACAGGGGCTGCCCTGTGTGGTGTAGGGCTACGCTGTCCTTCATACATACAAATAATTATTTCAGGGACTGTCCTGTGTGGTGTAGGGGTACGCTGCCCTTCATACATACAAATAATTATTACAGGGGCTGCCCTGTGTGGTGTAGGGGTACGCTGTCCGTCATACATACATATAATTATTACAGGGGCTGTCCTGTGTGGTGTAGGTGTACGCTGCCCTTCATACATACATATAATTATTACAGGGGCTGTCCTGTGTGGTGTAGGGGTACGCTGCCCTTCATACATACAAATAATTATTACAGGGGCTGCCCTGTGTGGTGTAGGGGTACGCTGCCCTTCATACATACAAATAATTATTACAGGGGCTGCCCTGTGTGGTGTAGGGGTACGCTGCCCTTCATACATACAAATAATAATTACAGGGGCTGCCCTGTGTGGTGTAGGGGAACGCTGCCCTTCATACATACATATAATTATTACAGGGGCTGCCCTGTGTGGTGTAGGGGTACGCTGCCCTTCATACATACAAATAATTATTACAGGGGCTGCCCTGTGTGGTGTAGGGGAACGTTGCCCTTCATACATACAAATAATTATTACAGGGGCTGCCCTGTGTGGTGTAGGGGTACGCTGCTCTTCATACATACCAATAATAATTACAGGGGCTGCCCTGTGTGGTTTAGGGGTACGCTGCCCTTCATACATACAAATAATTATTACAGGGGCTGCCCTGTATGGTGTAGGGGTACGCTGCTCTTCATACATACCAATAATAATTACAGGGGCTGCCCTGTGTGGTGTAGGGGTACGCTGCCCTTCATACATACAAATAATTATTACAGGGGCTGCCCTGTGTGGTGTAGGGGTACGCTGCTCTTCATACATACAAATAATAATTACAGGGGCTGCCCTGTGTGGTGTAGGGGTACGCTGCCCTTCATACATACAAATAATAATTACAGGGGCTGCCCTGTGTGGTGTAGGGGAACGCTGCCCTTCATACATACATATAATTATTACAGGGGCTGCCCTGTGTGGTGTAGGGGTACGCTGCCCTTCATACATACAAATAATTATTACAGGGGCTGCCCTGTGTGGTGTAGGGGAACGTTGCCCTTCATACATACAAATAATTATTACAGGGGCTGCCCTGTGTGGTGTAGGGGTACGCTGCTCTTCATACATACCAATAATAATTACAGGGGCTGCCCTGTGTGGTTTAGGGGTACGCTGCCCTTCATACATACAAATAATTATTACAGGGGCTGCCCTGTATGGTGTAGGGGTACGCTGCTCTTCATACATACCAATAATAATTACAGGGGCTGCCCTGTGTGGTGTAGGGGTACGCTGCCCTTCATACATACAAATAATTATTACAGGGGCTGCCCTGTGTGGTGTAGGGGTACGCTGCTCTTCATACATACAAATAATAATTACAGGGGCTGCCCTGTGTGGTGTAGGGGTACGCTGCCCTTCACACATACAAATAATTATTACAGGGGCTGCCCTGTGTGGTGTAGGGGTACGCTGCCCTTCATACATACATATAATTATTACAGGGGCTGTCCTCTGTGGTGTAGGGGTACGCTGCCCTTCATACATACAAATAATTATTACAGGGTCTGCCCTGTATGGTGTAGGGGTCCATTGCCCATCATACATACATATAATTATTACAGGGGCTGCCCTGTGTGGTGTAGGGGTATGCTGCCCTTCATACATACATATAATTATTACAGGGGCTGCCCTGTGTGCTGTAGGGGTACGCTGCCCTTCATACATACAAATAATTATTACAGGGGCTGCCCTGTGTGGTGTAGGGGTACGCTGTCCTGCATACATACAAATAATTATTACAGGGGTTGCCCTGTGTGGTGTAGGGGTACGCTGCCCTTCATATAAACAAATAATTATTACAGGGGCTGCCCTGTGTGGTGTAGGGGTACGCTGCCCTTCATACATACATATAATTATTACAGGGGCTGCCCTGTGTGGTGTAGGGGTACGCTGCCCCTCATTCATATAAATAATTATTACAGTGGCTGCCCTGTATGGTGTAGGGGTACGCTGCCCTTCATACATACATATAATTATTACAGGGGCTGCCCTGTGTGGTGTAGGGGTACGCTGCTCTTCATACATACATATAATTATTACAGGGGCTGCCCTGTGTGGTGTAGGGGTACGCTGCCCTTAATACATACAAATAATTATTACAGGGGCTGCCCTGTGTGGTGTAGGGGTTCGCTGCTCTTCATACATACAAATAATTATTTCAGGGGCTGCCCTGTGTGGTGTAGGGGTACGCTGCCCATCATACATACAAATAATTATTACAGGGGCTGCCCTGTGTGGTGTAGGGGTACACTGCCCATCATACATACAAATAACTATTACAGGGGCTGCCCTGTGTGGTGTAGGGGTACGCTGCCCTTCATACATACATATAATTATTACAGGGGCTGCCCTGTGTGGTGCAGGGGTACGCTGCCCATCATACATACATATAATTATTACAGGGGCTGCCCTGTGTGGTGTAGGGGTACGCTGCCCTTCATACATACATATAATTATTACAGGTGCTGCCCTGTGTGGTGTAGGGGTACGCTGCCCTTCATAAATACAAATAATTATTACAGGGGCTGCCCTGTGTGGTGTAGGGGTACGCTGCCCTTCATACATACATATAATTATTACAGGGGCTGCCCTGTGTGGTGTAGGGGTACGCTGCCCTTCATACATACATATAATTATTACAGGGGCTGCCCTGTGTGGTTTAGGGGTACGCTGCCCTTCATACATACATATAATTATTACAGGTGCTGCCCTGTGTGGTGTAGGGGTACGCTGCCCTTTATACATACAAATAATTATTACAGGGGCTGCCCTGTGTGGTGTAGGGGTACGCTGCCCTTCATACATACAAATAATTATTTCAGGGACTGTCCAGTGTGGTGTAGGGGTACGATGCCCTTCATACATACAAATAATTATTACAGGGGCTGCCCTGTGTGGTGTAGGGGTACGCTGCCCTTCATACATACATATAATTATTACAGGTGATGCCCTGTGTGGTGTAGGGGTACGCTGCCCTTCATACATACAAATAATTATTACAGGGGCTGCACTGTGTGGTGTAGGGGTACGCTGCCCTTCATAAATACAAATAATTATTACAGGGGCTGCCCTGTGTGGTGTAGGGCTACGCTGCCCTTCATACATACAAATAATTATTTCAGGGACTGTCCAGTGTGGTGTAGGGGTACGATGCCCTTCATACATACAAATAATTATTACAGGGGCTGCCCTGTGTGGTGTAGGGGTACGCTGCCCTTCATACATACATATAATTATTACAGGTGATGCCCTGTGTGGTGTAGGGGTACGCTGCCCTTCATACATACAAATAATTATTTCAGGGACTGTCCAGTGTGGTGTAGGGGTACGCTGCCCTTCATACATACAAATAATTATTACAGGGGCTGCCCTGTGTGGTGTAGGGGTACGCTGCCCTTCATACATACATATAATTATTACAGGGGCTGCCCTGTGTGGTGTAGGGGTACGCTGCCTTTCTTACATACAAATAATTATTACAGGGGCTGCCCTGTGTGGTGTAGGGGTACGCTGCCCTTCATACATACAAATAATTATTACAGGGGCTGCCCTGTGTGGTGTAGGGGTACGCTGCCCTTCATACATACAAATAATTATTACAGGGGCTGCCCTGTGTGGTGTAGGGGTACGCTGCCCTTCATACATACATATAATTATTACAGGGGCTGACCTGTGTGGTGTAGGGGTACGCTGCCCTTCATACATACATATAATTATTACAGGGGCTGCCCTGTGTGGTGTAGGGGTACGCTGCCCTTCATAAATACAAATAATTATTACAGGGGCTGCCCTGTGTGGTGTAGGGCTACGCTGTCCTTCATACATACAAATAATTATTTCAGGGACTGTCCTGTGTGGTGTAGGGGTACGCTGCCCTTCATACATACAAATAATTATTACAGGGGCTGCCCTGTGTGGTGTAGGGGTACGCTGCCCTTCATACATACATATAATTATTACAGGGGCTGACCTGTGTGGTGTAGGGGTACGCTGCCCTTCATACATACATATAATTATTACAGGGGCTGTCCAGTGTGGTGTAGGGGTACGCTGCCCTTCATACATACAATTAATTATTACAGGGGCTGCCCTGTGTGGTGTAGGGGTACGCTGCCCTTCATACATACATATAATTATTACAGGGGCTGCCCTGTGTGGTGTAGGGGTACGCTGCCTTTCTTACATACAAATAATTATTACAGGGGCTGCCCTGTGTGGTGTAGGGGTACGCTGCCCTTCATACATACAAATAATTATTACAGGGGCTGCCCTGTGTGGTGTAGGGGTACGCTGCCCTTAATACATACAAATAATTATTACAGGGGCTGCCCTGTGTGGTGTAGGGGTACGCTGCCCTTCATACATACATATAATTATTACAGGGGCTGACCTGTGTGGTGTAGGGGTACGCTGCCCTTCATACATACATATAATTATTACAGGGGCTGCCCTGTGTGGTGTAGGGGTACGCTGCCCTTCATAAATACAAATAATTATTACAGGGGCTGCCCTGTGTGGTGTAGGGCTACGCTGTCCTTCATACATACAAATAATTATTTCAGGGACTGTCCTGTGTGGTGTAGGGGTACGCTGCCCTTCATACATACAAATAATTATTACAGGGGCTGCCCTGTGTGGTGTAGGGGTACGCTGCCCTTCATACATACATATAATTATTACAGGGGCTGACCTGTGTGGTGTAGGGGTACGCTGCCCTTCATACATACATATAATTATTACAGGGGCTGCCCTGTGTGGTGTAGGGGTACGCTGCCCTTCATAAATACAAATAATTATTACAGGGGCTGCCCTGTGTGGTGTAGGGCTACGCTGTCCTTCATACATACAAATAATTATTTCAGGGACTGTCCTGTGTGGTGTAGGGGTACGCTGCCCTTCATACATACAAATAATTATTACAGGGGCTGCCCTGTGTGGTGTAGGGGTACGCTGTCCATCATACATACATATAATTATTACAGGGGCTGTCCTGTGTGGTGTAGGTGTACGCTGCCCTTCATACATACATATAATTATTACAGGGGCTGTCCTGTGTGGTGTAGGGGTACGCTGCCCTTCATACATACAAATAATTATTACAGGGGCTGCCCTGTGTGGTGTAGGGGTACGCTGCCCTTCATACATACATATAATTATTACAGGAGCTGCCCTGTGTGGTGTAGGGGTACGCTGCCCATCATACATACAAATAATAATTACAGGGGCTGCCCTGTGTGGTGTAGGGGAACGCTGCCCTTCATACATACAAATAATTATTACAGGGGCTGCCCTGTGTGGTGTAGGGGTACGCTGCCCTTCATACATACAAATAATTATTACAGGGGCTGCCCTGTGTGGTGTAGGGGTACGCTGCCCTTCATACATACAAATAATAATTACAGGGGCTGCCCTGTGTGGTGTAGGGGAACACTGCCCTTCATACATACATATAATTATTACAGGGGCTGCCCTGTGTGGTGTAGGGGTACGCTGCCCTTCATACATACAAATAATTATTACAGGGGCTGCCCTGTGTGGTGTAGGGGAACGTTGCCCTTCATACATACAAATAATTATTACAGGGGCTGCCCTGTGTGGTGTAGGGGTACGCTGCTCTTCATACATACCAATAATAATTACAGGGGCTGCCCTGTGTGGTTTAGGGGTACGCTGCCCTTCATACATACAAATAATTATTACAGGGGCTGCCCTGTATGGTGTAGGGGTACGCTGCTCTTCATACATACCAATAATAATTACAGGGGCTGCCCTGTGTGGTGTAGGGGTACGCTGCCCTTCATACATACAAATAATTATTACAGGGGCTGCCCTGTGTGGTGTAGGGGTACGCTGCTCTTCATACATACAAATAATAATTACAGGGGCTGCCCTGTGTGGTGTAGGGGTACGCTGCCCTTCACACATACAAATAATTATTACAGGGGCTGCCCTGTGTGGTGTAGGGGTACGCTGCCCTTCATACATACATATAATTATTACAGGGGCTGTCCTCTGTGGTGTAGGGGTACGCTGCCCTTCATACATACAAATAATTATTACAGGGTCTGCCCTGTATGGTGTAGGGGTACATTGCCCATCATACATACATATAATTATTACAGGGGCTGCCCTGTGTGGGGTAGGGGTATGCTGCCCTTCATACATACATATAATTATTACAGGGGCTGCCCTGTGTGCTGTAGGGGTACGCTGCCCTTCATACATACAAATAATTATTACAGGGGCTGCCCTGTGTGATGTAGGGGTACGCTGTCCTGCATACATACAAATAATTATTACAGGGGTTGCCCTGTGTGGTGTAGGGGTACGCTGCCCTTCATATAAACAAATAATTATTACAGGGGCTGCCCTGTGTGGTGTAGGGGTACGCTGCCCTTCATACATACATATAATTATTACAGGGGCTGCCCTGTGTGGTGTAGGGGTACGCTGCCCCTCATTCATATAAATAATTATTACAGTGGCTGCCCTGTATGGTGTAGGGGTACGCTGCCCTTCATACATACATATAATTATTACAGGGGCTGCCCTGTGTGGTGTAGGGGTACGCTGCTCTTCATACATACATATAATTATTACAGGGGCTGCCCTGTGTGGTATAGGGGTACGCTGCCCTTAATACATACAAATAATTATTACAGGGGCTGCCCTGTGTGGTGTAGGGGTTCGCTGCTCTTCATACATACAAATAATTATTTCAGGGGCTGCCCTGTGTGGTGTAGGGGTACGCTGCCCTTCATACATACATATAATTATTACAGGAGCTGCCCTGTGTGGTGTAGGGGTACGCTGCCCTTCATACATACATATAATTATTACAGGGGCTGCCCTGTGTGGTGTAGGGGTACGCTGCCCTGCATACATACATATAATTATTACAGGGGCTGCCCTGTGTGGTGTAGGTGTACGCTGTCCGTCATACATACAAATAATTATTACAGGGGCTTCCCTGTGTGGTGTAGGGGTACGCTGCCCTTCATACATACAAATAATTATTACAGCGGCTGCCCTGTGTTGTGTAGGGGTACGCTGCCCTTCATACATACATATAATTATTACAGTGGCTGCCCTGTGTGGTGTAGGGGTACGCTGCTCTTCATACATACAAATAATTATTACAGAGGCTGCCCTGTGTGGTGTAGGGGTACGCTGCCCCTCATACATACAAATAATTATTACATGGGCTGCCCTGTGTGGTGTAGGGGTACATTGCCCTTCATACATACATATAATTATTACAGGGGCTGCCCTGTGTGGTGTAGGGGTACGCTGCCCATCATACATACAAATAATTATTACAGGGGCTGCCCTGTGTGGTGTAGGGGTACGCTGCCCATCATACATACAAATAATTATTACATGGGCTGCCCTGTGTGGTGTAGGGGTACGCTGCCCATCATACATACAAATAATTATTACAGGGGCTGCCCTGTGTGGTGTTGGGGTACGCTGCCCATCATACATACAAATAACTATTACAGGGGCTGCCCTGTGTGGTGTAGGGGTACGCTGCCCTTCATACATACAAATAATTATTACAGGGGCTGCCCTGTGTGGTGTAGGGGTACGCTGCCCTTCATACATACAAATAATTATTACAGGGGCTGCCCTGTGTGGTGTAGGGGTACGCTGCTCTTCATACATACAAATAATTATTACAGTGGCTGCCCTGTGTGGTGTAGGGGTACGCTGCCCTTCATACATACATATAATTATTACAGAGGCTGCCCTGTGTGGTGCAGGGGTACGCTGCCCATCATACATACAAATAATTATTACAGGGGCTGCCCTGTGTGGTGTAGGGGTACGCTGCCCATCATACATACAAATAATTATTACAGGGGCTGCCCTGTGTGGTGTAGGGGTACACTGCCCATCATACATACAAATAACTATTACAGGGGCTGCCCTGTGTGGTGTAGGGGTACGCTGCCCTTCATACATACATATAATTATTACAGGGGCTGCCCTGTGTGGTGCAGGGGTACGCTGCCCATCATACATACATATAATTATTACAGGGGCTGCCCTGTGTGGTGTAGGGGTACGCTGCCCTTCATACATACATATAATTATTACAGGTGCTGCCCTGTGTGGTGTAGGGGTACGCTGCCCTTCATACATACAAATAATTATTACAGGGGCTGCCCTGTGTGGTGTAGGGGTACGCTGCCCTTCATACATACATATAATTATTACAGGGGCTGCCCTGTGTGGTGTAGGGGTACGCTGCCCTTCATACATACATATAATTATTACAGGAGCTGCCCTGTGTGGTGTAGGGGTACGCTGCCCTTCATACATACATATAATTATTACAGGTGCTGCCCTGTGTGGTGTAGGGGTACGCTGCCCTTTATACATACAAATAATTATTACAGGGGCTGCCCTGTGTGGTGTAGGGGTACCCTGCCCTTCATACATACAAATAATTTTTACAGGGGCTGCCCTGTGTGGTGTAGGTGTACGCTGCCCTTCATACATACATATAATTATTACAGGGGCTGTCCTGTGTGGTGTAGGGGTACCTTGCCCTTCATACATACATATAATTATTACAAGGGCTGCCCTGTGTGGTGTAGGGGTACGCTGCCCTTCATACATACAAATGATTATTACAGGAGCTGCCCTGTGTGGTGTAGGGGTACGCTGCCCTTCATACATATAAATAATTATTACAGGGGCTGCCCTGTGTGGTGTAGGGGTACGCTGCCCTTCATACATACATATAATTATTACAGGGGCTGCCCTGTGTGGTGTAGGGGTACGCTACCCTTCATACATACAAATAATAATTACAGGGGCTGCCCTGTGTGGTGTAGGGGTACGCTGCCCTTCATACATACAAATAATTATTACAGGGGCTGCCCTGTGTGGTGTAGGGGTACGCTGCCCTTCATACATACAAATAATTATTACAGGGGCTGCCCTGTGTGGTGTAGGGGTACGCTGCTCTTCATACATACAAATAATTATTACAGTGGCTGCCCTGTGTGGTGTAGGGGTACGCTGCCCTTCATACATACATATAATTATTACAGAGGCTGCCCTGTGTGGTGTAGGGGTACGCTGCCCATCATACATACAAATAATTATTACAGGGGCTGCCCTGTGTGGTGTAGGGGTACGCTGCCCATCATACATACAAATAATTATTACAGGGGCTGCCCTGTGTGGTGTAGGGGTACACTGCCCATCATACATACAAATAACTATTACAGGGGCTGCCCTGTGTGGTGTAGGGGTACGCTGCCCTTCATACATACATATAATTATTACAGGGGCTGCCCTGTGTGGTGCAGGGGTACGCTGCCCATCATACATACATATAATTATTACAGGGGCTGCCCTGTGTGGTGTAGGGGTACGCTGCCCTTCATACATACATATAATTATTACAGGTGCTGCCCTGTGTGGTGTAGGGGTACGCTGCCCTTCATACATACAAATAATTATTACAGGGGCTGCCCTGTGTGGTGTAGGGGTACGCTGCCCTTCATACATACATATAATTATTACAGGGGCTGCCCTGTGTGGTGTAGGGGTACGCTGCCCTTCATACATACATATAATTATTACAGGGGCTGCCCTGTGTGGTTTAGGGGTACGCTGCCCTTCATACATACATATAATTATTACAGGTGCTGCCCTGTGTGGTGTAGGGGTACGCTGCCCTTTATACATACAAATAATTATTACAGGGGCTGCCCTGTGTGGTGTAGGGGTACGCTCCCCTTCATACATACAAATAATTTTTACAGGGGCTGCCCTGTGTGGTGTAGGTGTACGCTGCCCTTCATACATACATATAATTATTACAGGAGCTGCCCTGTGTGGTGTAGGGGTACGCTGCCCTTCATACATACAAATAAATATTACAGGGGCTGCCCTGTGTGGTGTAGGGGTTCGCTGCCCTTCATACATACAAATAATTATTACAGGGGCTGACCTGTGTGGTGTAGGGGTACGCTGCCCTTCATACATACATATAATTATTACAGGGGCTGTCCTGTGTGGTGTAGGGGTACCTTGCCCTTCATACATACATATAATTATTACAGGGGCTGCCCTGTGTGGTGTAGGGGTACGCTGCCCTTCATACATACAAATGATTATTACAGGAGCTGCCCTGTGTGGTGTAGGGGTACGCTGCCCTTCATACATACATATAATTATTACAGGGGCTGCCCTGTGTGGTGTAGGGGTACGCTGCCCTTCATACATACATGTAATTATTACAGGGGCTGTCCTGTGTGGTGTAGGGGTACCTTGCCCTTCATACATACATATAATTATTACAGGGGCTGCCCTGTGTGGTGTAGGGGTACGCTGCCCTTCATACATACAATTGATTATTACAGGAGCTGCCCTGTGTGGTGTAGGGGTACGCTGCCCTTCATACATATAAATAATTATTACAGGGGCTGCCCTGTGTGGTGTAGGGGTACGCTGCCCTTCATACATACATATAATTATTACAGGGGCTGCCCTGTGTGTTGTAGGGGTACGCTACCCTTCATACATACAAATAATAATTACAGGGGCTGCCCTGTGTGGTGTAGGGATACGCTGCCCATCATACATACATATAATTATTACAGGGGCTGCCCTGTGTGGTGTAGGGGTACGCTGCCCTATATACATACATATAATTATTACAGGGGCTGCCCTGTGTGGTGTAGGGGTATGCTGCCCTTCATACATACAAATAATTATTACAGGGGCTGCCCTGTATGGTGTAGGGGTACGCTGCCCTTCATACATACATATAATTATTACAGGGGCTGCCCTGTGTGGTGTAGGGGTACGCTGCTCTTCATACATACCAATAATAATTACAGGGGCTGCCCTGTGTGGTGTAGGGGTACGCTGCCCTTCATACATACAAATAATTATTACAGGGGCTGCCCTGTGTGGTGTAGGGGTACGCTGCTCTTCATACATACATATAATTATTACAGGGGCTGCCCTGTGTGGTGTAGGGGTACGCTGCCCTTAATACATACAAATAATTATTACAGGGGCTGCCCTGTGTGGTGTAGGGGTTCGCTGCTCTTCATACATACAAATAATTATTTCAGGGGCTGCCCTGTGTGGTGTAGGGGTACGCTGCCCTTCATACATACATATAATTATTACAGGAGCTGCCCTGTGTGGTGTAGGGGTACGCTGCCCTTCATACATACATATAATTATTACAGGGGCTGCCCTGTGTGGTGTAGGGGTACGCTGCCCTGCATACATACATATAATTATTACAGGGGCTGCCCTGTGTGGTGTAGGTGTACGCTGTCCGTCATACATACAAATAATTATTACAGAGGCTGCCCTGTGTTGTGTAGGGGTACGCTGCCCTTCATACATACATATAATTATTACAGTGGCTGCCCTGTGTGGTGTAGGGGTACGCTGCTCTTCATACATACAAATAATTATTACAGAGGCTGCCCTGTGTGGTGTAGGGGTACGCTGCCCCTCATACATACAAATAATTATTACATGGGCTGCCATGTGTGGTGTAGGGGTACATTGCCCTTCATACATACATATAATTATTACAGGGGCTGCCCTGTGTGGTGTAGGGGTACGCTGCCCATCATACATACAAATAATTATTACAGGGGCTGCCCTGTGTGGTGTAGGGGTACGCTGCCCATCATACATACAAATAATTATTACATGGGCTGCCCTGTGTGGTGTAGGGGTACGCTGCCCATCATACATACAAATAATTATTACAGGGGCTGCCCTGTGTGGTGTAGGGGTACGCTGCCCATCATACATACAAATAACTATTACAGGGGCTGCCCTGTGTGGTGTAGGGGTACGCTGCCCTTCATACATACAAATAATTATTACAGGGGCTGCCCTGTGTGGTGTAGGGGTACGCTGCCCTTCATACATACAAATAATTATTACAGGGGCTGCCCTGTGTGGTGTAGGGGTACGCTGCTCTTCATACATACAAATAATTATTACAGTGGCTGCCCTGTGTGGTGTAGGGGTACGCTGCCCTTCATACATACATATAATTATTACAGAGGCTGCCCTGTGTGGTGTAGGGGTACGCTGCCCATCATACATACAAATAATTATTACAGGGGCTGCCCTGTGTGGTGTAGGGGTACGCTGCCCATCATACATACAAATAATTATTACAGGGGCTGCCCTGTGTGGTGTAGGGGTACACTGCCCATCATACATACAAATAACTATTACAGGGGCTGCCCTGTGTTTTGTAGGGGTACGCTGCCCTTCATACATACATATAATTATTACAGGGGCTGCCCTGTGTGGTGCAGGGGTACGCTGCCCATCATACATACATATAATTATTACAGGGGCTGCCCTGTGTGGTGTAGGGGTACGCTGCCCTTCATACATACATATAATTATTACAGGTGCTGCCCTGTGTGGTGTAGGGGTACGCTGCCCTTCATACATACATATAATTATTACAGGGGCTGCCCTGTGTGGTGTAGGGGTACGCTGCCCTTCATACATACATATAATTATTACAGGGGCTGCCCTGTGTGGTGTAGGGGTACGCTGCCCTTCATACATACATATAATTATTACAGGGGCTACCCTGTGTGGTTTAGGGGTACGCTGCCCTTCATACATACATATAATTATTACAGGTGCTGCCCTGTGTGGTGTAGGGGTACGCTGCCCTTTATACATACAAATAATTATTACAGGGGCTGCCCTGTGTGGTGTAGGGGTACGCTGCCCTTCATACATACAAATAATTATTTCAGGGACTGTCCAGTGTGGTGTAGGGGTACGATGCCCTTCATACATACAAATAATTATTACAGGGGCTGCCCTGTGTGGTGTAGGGGTACGCTGCCCTTCATACATACATATAATTATTACAGGTGATGCCCTGTGTGGTGTAGGGGTACGCTGCCCTTCATACATACAAATAATTATTACAGGGGCTGCACTGTGTGGTGTAGGGGTACGCTGCCCTTCATACATACAAATAATTATTTCAGGGACTGTCCAGTGTGGTGTAGGGGTACGCTGCCCTTCATACATACAAATAATTATTACAGGGGCTGCCCTGTGTGGTGTAGGGGTACGCTGCCCTTCATACATACATATAATTATTACAGGGGCTGCCCTGTGTGGTGTAGGGGTACGCTGCCTTTCTTACATACAAATAATTATTACAGGGGCTGCCCTGTGTGGTGTAGGGGTACGCTGCCCTTCATACATACAAATAATTATTACAGGGGCTGCCCTGTGTGGTGTAGGGGTACGCTGCCCTTCATACATACAAATAATTATTACAGGGGCTGCCCTGTGTGGTGTAGGGGTACGCTGCCCTTCATACATACATATAATTATTACAGGTGCTGACCTGTGTGGTGTAGGGGTACGCTGCCCTTCATACATACATATAATTATTACAGGGGCTGCCCTGTGTGGTGTAGGGGTACGCTGCCCTTCATAAATACAAATAATTATTACAGGGGCTGCCCTGTGTGGTGTAGGGCTACGCTGTCCTTCATACATACAAATAATTATTTCAGGGACTGTCCTGTGTGGTGTAGGGTTACGCTGCCCTTCATACATACAAATAATTATTACAGGGGCTGCCCTGTGTGGTGTAGGGGTACGCTGCCCTTCATACATACATATAATTATTACAGGGGCTGACCTGTGTGGTGTAGGGGTACGCTGCCCTTCATACATACATATAATTATTACAGGGGCTGCCCTGTGTGGTGTAGGGGTACGCTGCCCTTCATAAATACAAATAATTATTACAGGGGCTGCCCTGTGTGGTGTAGGGCTACGCTGTCCTTCATACATACAAATAATTATTTCAGGGACTGTCCTGTGTGGTGTAGGGGTACGCTGCCCTTCATACATACAAATAATTATTACAGGGGCTGCCCTGTGTGGTGTAGGGGTACGCTGTCCGTCATACATACATATAATTATTACAGGGGCTGTCCTGTGTGGTGTAGGTGTACGCTGCCCTTCATACATACATATAATTATTACAGGGGCTGTCCTGTGTGGTGTAGGGGTACGCTGCCCTTCATACATACAAATAATTATTACAGGGGCTGCCCTGTGTGGTGTAGGGGTACGCTGCCCTTCATACATACATATAATTATTACAGGAGCTGCCCTGTGTGGTGTAGGGGTACGCTGCCCATCATACATACAAATAATAATTACAGGGGCTGCCCTGTGTGGTGTAGGGGAACGCTGCCCTTCATACATACAAATAATTATTACAGGGGCTGCCCTGTGTGGTGTAGGGGTACGCTGCCCTTCATACATACAAATAATTATTACAGGGGCTGCCCTGTGTGGTGTAGGGGTACGCTGCCCTTCATACATACAAATAATAATTACAGGGGCTGCCCTGTGTGGTGTAGGGGAACGCTGCCCTTCATACATACATATAATTATTACAGGGGCTGCCCTGTGTGGTGTAGGGGTACGCTGCCCTTCATACATACAAATAATTATTACAGGGGCTGCCCTGTGTGGTGTAGGGGAACGTTGCCCTTCATACATACAAATAATTATTACAGGGGCTGCCCTGTGTGGTGTAGGGGTACGCTGCTCTTCATACATACCAATAATAATTACAGGGGCTGCCCTGTGTGGTTTAGGGGTACGCTGCCCTTCATACATACAAATAATTATTACAGGGGCTGCCCTGTATGGTGTAGGGGTACGCTGCTCTTCATACATACCAATAATAATTACAGGGGCTGCCCTGTGTGGTGTAGGGGTACGCTGCCCTTCATACATACAAATAATTATTACAGGGGCTGCCCTGTGTGGTGTAGGGGTACGCTGCTCTTCATACATACAAATAATAATTACAGGGGCTGCCCTGTGTGGTGTAGGGGTACGCTGCCCTTCACACATACAAATAATTATTACAGGGGCTGCCCTGTGTGGTGTAGGGGTACGCTGCCCTTCATACATACATATAATTATTACAGGGGCTGTCCTCTGTGGTGTAGGGGTACGCTGCCCTTCATACATACAAATAATTATTACAGGGTCTGCCCTGTATGGTGTAGGGGTCCATTGCCCATCATACATACATATAATTATTACAGGGGCTGCCCTGTGTGGTGTAGGGGTATGCTGCCCTTCATACATACATATAATTATTACAGGGGCTGCCCTGTGTGCTGTAGGGGTACGCTGCCCTTCATACATACAAATAATTATTACAGGGGCTGCCCTGTGTGGTGTAGGGGTACGCTGTCCTGCATACATACAAATAATTATTACAGGGGTTGCCCTGTGTGGTGTAGGGGTACGCTGCCCTTCATATAAACAAATAATTATTACAGGGGCTGCCCTGTGTGGTGTAGGGGTACGCTGCCCTTCATACATACATATAATTATTACAGGGGCTGCCCTGTGTGGTGTAGGGGTACGCTGCCCCTCATTCATATAAATAATTATTACAGTGGCTGCCCTGTATGGTGTAGGGGTACGCTGCCCTTCATACATACATATAATTATTACAGGGGCTGCCCTGTGTGGTGTAGGGGTACGCTGCTCTTCATACATACATATAATTATTACAGGGGCTGCCCTGTGTGGTGTAGGGGTACGCTGCCCTTAATACATACAAATAATTATTACAGGGGCTGCCCTGTGTGGTGTAGGGGTTCGCTGCTCTTCATACATACAAATAATTATTTCAGGGGCTGCCCTGTGTGGTGTAGGGGTACGCTGCCCATCATACATACAAATAATTATTACAGGGGCTGCCCTGTGTGGTGTAGGGGTACACTGCCCATCATACATACAAATAACTATTACAGGGGCTGCCCTGTGTGGTGTAGGGGTACGCTGCCCTTCATACATACATATAATTATTACAGGGGCTGCCCTGTGTGGTGCAGGGGTACGCTGCCCATCATACATACATATAATTATTACAGGGGCTGCCCTGTGTGGTGTAGGGGTACGCTGCCCTTCATACATACATATAATTATTACAGGTGCTGCCCTGTGTGGTGTAGGGGTACGCTGCCCTTCATAAATACAAATAATTATTACAGGGGCTGCCCTGTGTGGTGTAGGGGTACGCTGCCCTTCATACATACATATAATTATTACAGGGGCTGCCCTGTGTGGTGTAGGGGTACGCTGCCCTTCATACATACATATAATTATTACAGGGGCTGCCCTGTGTGGTTTAGGGGTACGCTGCCCTTCATACATACATATAATTATTACAGGTGCTGCCCTGTGTGGTGTAGGGGTACGCTGCCCTTTATACATACAAATAATTATTACAGGGGCTGCCCTGTGTGGTGTAGGGGTACGCTGCCCTTCATACATACAAATAATTATTTCAGGGACTGTCCAGTGTGGTGTAGGGGTACGATGCCCTTCATACATACAAATAATTATTACAGGGGCTGCCCTGTGTGGTGTAGGGGTACGCTGCCCTTCATACATACATATAATTATTACAGGTGATGCCCTGTGTGGTGTAGGGGTACGCTGCCCTTCATACATACAAATAATTATTACAGGGGCTGCACTGTGTGGTGTAGGGGTACGCTGCCCTTCATAAATACAAATAATTATTACAGGGGCTGCCCTGTGTGGTGTAGGGCTACGCTGCCCTTCATACATACAAATAATTATTTCAGGGACTGTCCAGTGTGGTGTAGGGGTACGATGCCCTTCATACATACAAATAATTATTACAGGGGCTGCCCTGTGTGGTGTAGGGGTACGCTGCCCTTCATACATACATATAATTATTACAGGTGATGCCCTGTGTGGTGTAGGGGTACGCTGCCCTTCATACATACAAATAATTATTTCAGGGACTGTCCAGTGTGGTGTAGGGGTACGCTGCCCTTCATACATACAAATAATTATTACAGGGGCTGCCCTGTGTGGTGTAGGGGTACGCTGCCCTTCATACATACATATAATTATTACAGGGGCTGCCCTGTGTGGTGTAGGGGTACGCTGCCTTTCTTACATACAAATAATTATTACAGGGGCTGCCCTGTGTGGTGTAGGGGTACGCTGCCCTTCATACATACAAATAATTATTACAGGGGCTGCCCTGTGTGGTGTAGGGGTACGCTGCCCTTCATACATACAAATAATTATTACAGGGGCTGCCCTGTGTGGTGTAGGGGTACGCTGCCCTTCATACATACATATAATTATTACAGGGGCTGACCTGTGTGGTGTAGGGGTACGCTGCCCTTCATACATACATATAATTATTACAGGGGCTGCCCTGTGTGGTGTAGGGGTACGCTGCCCTTCATAAATACAAATAATTATTACAGGGGCTGCCCTGTGTGGTGTAGGGCTACGCTGTCCTTCATACATACAAATAATTATTTCAGGGACTGTCCTGTGTGCTGTAGGGGTACGCTGCCCTTCATACATACAAATAATTATTACAGGGGCTGCCCTGTGTGGTGTAGGGGTACGCTGCCCTTCATACATACATATAATTATTACAGGGGCTGACCTGTGTGGTGTAGGGGTACGCTGCCCTTCATACATACATATAATTATTACAGGGGCTGTCCAGTGTGGTGTAGGGGTACGCTGCCCTTCATACATACAATTAATTATTACAGGGGCTGCCCTGTGTGGTGTAGGGGTACGCTGCCCTTCATACATACATATAATTATTACAGGGGCTGCCCTGTGTGGTGTAGGGGTACGCTGCCTTTCTTACATACAAATAATTATTACAGGGGCTGCCCTGTGTGGTGTAGGGGTACGCTGCCCTTCATACATACAAATAATTATTACAGGGGCTGCCCTGTGTGGTGTAGGGGTACGCTGCCCTTCATACATACAAATAATTATTACAGGGGCTGCCCTGTGTGGTGTAGGGGTACGCTGCCCTTCATACATACATATAATTATTACAGGGGCTGACCTGTGTGGTGTAGGGGTACGCTGCCCTTCATACATACATATAATTATTACAGGGGCTGCCCTGTGTGGTGTAGGGGTACGCTGCCCTTCATAAATACAAATAATTATTACAGGGGCTGCCCTGTGTGGTGTAGGGCTACGCTGTCCTTCATACATACAAATAATTATTTCAGGGACTGTCCTGTGTGGTGTAGGGGTACGCTGCCCTTCATACATACAAATAATTATTACAGGGGCTGCCCTGTGTGGTGTAGGGGTACGCTGCCCTTCATACATACATATAATTATTACAGGGGCTGACCTGTGTGGTGTAGGGGTACGCTGCCCTTCATACATACATATAATTATTACAGGGGCTGCCCTGTGTGGTGTAGGGGTACGCTGCCCTTCATACATACAAATAATTATTACAGGGGCTGCCCTGTGTGGTGTAGGGCTACGCTGTCCTTCATACATACAAATAATTATTTCAGGGACTGTCCTGTGTGGTGTAGGGGTACGCTGCCCTTCATACATACAAATAATTATTACAGGGGCTGCCCTGTGTGGTGTAGGGGTACGCTGTCCGTCATACATACATATAATTATTACAGGGGCTGTCCTGTGTGGTGTAGGTGTACGCTGCCCTTCATACATACATATAATTATTACAGGGGCTGTCCTGTGTGGTGTAGGGGTACGCTGCCCTTCATACATACAAATAATTATTACAGGGGCTGCCCTGTGTGGTGTAGGGGTACGCTGCCCTTCATACATACATATAATTATTACAGGAGCTGCCCTGTGTGGTGTAGGGGTACGCTGCCCATCATACATACAAATAATAATTACAGGGGCTGCCCTGTGTGGTGTAGGGGAACGCTGCCCTTCATACATACAAATAATTATTACAGGGGCTGCCCTGTGTGGTGTAGGGGTACGCTGCCCTTCATACATACAAATAATTATTACAGGGGCTGCCCTGTGTGGTGTAGGGGTACGCTGCCCTTCATACATACAAATAATAATTACAGGGGCTGCCCTGTGTGGTGTAGGGGAACGCTGCCCTTCATACATACATATAATTATTACAGGGGCTGCCCTGTGTGGTGTAGGGGTACGCTGCCCTTCATACATACAAATAATTATTACAGGGGCTGCCCTGTGTGGTGTAGGGGAACGTTGCCCTTCATACATACAAATAATTATTACAGGGGCTGCCCTGTGTGGTGTAGGGGTACGCTGCTCTTCATACATACCAATAATAATTACAGGGGCTGCCCTGTGTGGTTTAGGGGTACGCTGCCCTTCATACATACAAATAATTATTACAGGGGCTGCCCTGTATGGTGTAGGGGTACGCTGCTCTTCATACATACCAATAATAATTACAGGGGCTGCCCTGTGTGGTGTAGGGGTACGCTGCCCTTCATACATACAAATAATTATTACTGGGGCTGCCCTGTGTGGTGTAGGGGTACGCTGCTCTTCATACATACAAATAATAATTACAGGGGCTGCCCTGTGTGGTGTAGGGGTACGCTGCCCTTCACACATACAAATAATTATTACAGGGGCTGCCCTGTGTGGTGTAGGGGTACGCTGCCCTTCATACATACATATAATTATTACAGGGGCTGTCCTCTGTGGTGTAGGGGTACGCTGCCCTTCATACATACAAATAATTATTACAGGGTCTGCCCTGTATGGTGTAGGGGTACATTGCCCATCATACATACATATAATTATTACAGGGGCTGCCCTGTGTGGTGTAGGGGTATGCTGCCCTTCATACATACATATAATTATTACAGGGGCTGCCCTGTGTGCTGTAGGGGTACGCTGCCCTTCATACATACAAATAATTATTACAGGGGCTGCCCTGTGTGATGTAGGGGTACGCTGTCCTGCATACATACAAATAATTATTACAGGGGTTGCCCTGTGTGGTGTAGGGGTACGCTGCCCTTCATATAAACAAATAATTATTACAGGGGCTGCCCTGTGTGGTGTAGGGGTACGCTGCCCTTCATACATACATATAATTATTACAGGGGCTGCCCTGTGTGGTGTAGGGGTACGCTGCCCCTCATTCATATAAATAATTATTACAGTGGCTGCCCTGTATGGTGTAGGGGTACGCTGCCCTTCATACATACATATAATTATTACAGGGGCTGCCCTGTGTGGTGTAGGGGTACGCTGCTCTTCATACATACATATAATTATTACAGGGGCTGCCCTGTGTGGTATAGGGGTACGCTGCCCTTAATACATACAAATAATTATTACAGGGGCTGCCCTGTGTGGTGTAGGGGTTCGCTGCTCTTCATACATACAAATAATTATTTCAGGGGCTGCCCTGTGTGGTGTAGGGGTACGCTGCCCTTCATACATACATATAATTATTACAGGAGCTGCCCTGTGTGGTGTAGGGGTACGCTGCCCTTCATACATACATATAATTATTACAGGGGCTGCCCTGTGTGGTGTAGGGGTACGCTGCCCTGCATACATACATATAATTATTACAGGGGCTGCCCTGTGTGGTGTAGGTGTACGCTGTCCGTCATACATACAAATAATTATTACAGGGGCTTCCCTGTGTGGTGTAGGGGTACGCTGCCCTTCATACATACAAATAATTATTACAGCGGCTGCCCTGTGTTGTGTAGGGGTACGCTGCCCTTCATACATACATATAATTATTACAGTGGCTGCCCTGTGTGGTGTAGGGGTACGCTGCTCTTCATACATACAAATAATTATTACAGAGGCTGCCCTGTGTGGTGTAGGGGTACGCTGCCCCTCATACATACAAATAATTATTACATGGGCTGCCCTGTGTGGTGTAGGGGTACATTGCCCTTCATACATACATATAATTATTACAGGGGCTGCCCTGTGTGGTGTAGGGGTACGCTGCCCATCATACATACAAATAATTATTACAGGGGCTGCCCTGTGTGGTGTAGGGGTACGCTGCCCATCATACATACAAATAATTATTACATGGGCTGCCCTGTGTGGTGTAGGGGTACGCTGCCCATCATACATACAAATAATTATTACAGGGGCTGCCCTGTGTGGTGTTGGGGTACGCTGCCCATCATACATACAAATAACTATTACAGGGGCTGCCCTGTGTGGTGTAGGGGTACGCTGCCCTTCATACATACAAATAATTATTACAGGGGCTGCCCTGTGTGGTGTAGGGGTACGCTGCCCTTCATACATACAAATAATTATTACAGGGGCTGCCCTGTGTGGTGTAGGGGTACGCTGCTCTTCATACATACAAATAATTATTACAGTGGCTGCCCTGTGTGGTGTAGGGGTACGCTGCCCTTCATACATACATATAATTATTACAGAGGCTGCCCTGTGTGGTGCAGGGGTACGCTGCCCATCATACATACAAATAATTATTACAGGGGCTGCCCTGTGTGGTGTAGGGGTACGCTGCCCATCATACATACAAATAATTATTACAGGGGCTGCCCTGTGTGGTGTAGGGGTACACTGCCCATCATACATACAAATAACTATTACAGGGGCTGCCCTGTGTGGTGTAGGGGTACGCTGCCCTTCATACATACATATAATTATTACAGGGGCTGCCCTGTGTGGTGCAGGGGTACGCTGCCCATCATACATACATATAATTATTACAGGGGCTGCCCTGTGTGGTGTAGGGGTACGCTGCCCTTCATACATACATATAATTATTACAGGTGCTGCCCTGTGTGGTGTAGGGGTACGCTGCCCTTCATACATACAAATAATTATTACAGGGGCTGCCCTGTGTGGTGTAGGGGTACGCTGCCCTTCATACATACATATAATTATTACAGGGGCTGCCCTGTGTGGTGTAGGGGTACGCTGCCCTTCATACATACATATAATTATTACAGGAGCTGCCCTGTGTGGTGTAGGGGTACGCTGCCCTTCATACATACATATAATTATTACAGGTGCTGCCCTGTGTGGTGTAGGGGTACGCTGCCCTTTATACATACAAATAATTATTACAGGGGCTGCCCTGTGTGGTGTAGGGGTACCCTGCCCTTCATACATACAAATAATTTTTACAGGGGCTGCCCTGTGTGGTGTAGGTGTACGCTGCCCTTCATACATACATATAATTATTACAGGGGCTGTCCTGTGTGGTGTAGGGGTACCTTGCCCTTCATACATACATATAATTATTACAAGGGCTGCCCTGTGTGGTGTAGGGGTACGCTGCCCTTCATACATACAAATGATTATTACAGGAGCTGCCCTGTGTGGTGTAGGGGTACGCTGCCCTTCATACATATAAATAATTATTACAGGGGCTGCCCTGTGTGGTGTAGGGGTACGCTGCCCTTCATACATACATATAATTATTACAGGGGCTGCCCTGTGTGGTGTAGGGGTACGCTACCCTTCATACATACAAATAATAATTACAGGGGCTGCCCTGTGTGGTGTAGGGGTACGCTGCCCTTCATACATACAAATAATTATTACAGGGGCTGCCCTGTGTGGTGTAGGGGTACGCTGCCCTTCATACATACAAATAATTATTACAGGGGCTGCCCTGTGTGGTGTAGGGGTACGCTGCTCTTCATACATACAAATAATTATTACAGTGGCTGCCCTGTGTGGTGTAGGGGTACGCTGCCCTTCATACATACATATAATTATTACAGAGGCTGCCCTGTGTGGTGTAGGGGTACGCTGCCCATCATACATACAAATAATTATTACAGGGGCTGCCCTGTGTGGTGTAGGGGTACGCTGCCCATCATACATACAAATAATTATTACAGGGGCTGCCCTGTGTGGTGTAGGGGTACACTGCCCATCATACATACAAATAACTATTACAGGGGCTGCCCTGTGTGGTGTAGGGGTACGCTGCCCTTCATACATACATATAATTATTACAGGGGCTGCCCTGTGTGGTGCAGGGGTACGCTGCCCATCATACATACATATAATTATTACAGGGGCTGCCCTGTGTGGTGTAGGGGTACGCTGCCCTTCATACATACATATAATTATTACAGGTGCTGCCCTGTGTGGTGTAGGGGTACGCTGCCCTTCATACATACAAATAATTATTACAGGGGCTGCCCTGTGCGGTGTAGGGGTACGCTGCCCTTCATACATACATATAATTATTACAGGGGCTGCCCTGTGTGGTGTAGGGGTACGCTGCCCTTCATACATACATATAATTATTACAGGGGCTGCCCTGTGTGGTTTAGGGGTACGCTGCCCTTCATACATACATATAATTATTACAGGTGCTGCCCTGTGTGGTGTAGGGGTACGCTGCCCTTTATACATACAAATAATTATTACAGGGGCTGCCCTGTGTGGTGTAGGGGTACGCTCCCCTTCATACATACAAATAATTTTTACAGGGGCTGCCCTGTGTGGTGTAGGTGTACGCTGCCCTTCATACATACATATAATTATTACAGGAGCTGCCCTGTGTGGTGTAGGGGTACGCTGCCCTTCATACATACAAATAATTATTACAGGGGCTGCCCTGTGTGGTGTAGGGGTTCGCTGCCCTTCATACATACAAATAATTATTACAGGGGCTGACCTGTGTGGTGTAGGGGTACGCTGCCCTTCATACATACATATAATTATTACAGGGGCTGTCCTGTGTGGTGTAGGGGTACCTTGCCCTTCATACATACATATAATTATTACAGGGGCTGCCCTGTGTGGTGTAGGGGTACGCTGCCCTTCATACATACAAATGATTATTACAGGAGCTGCCCTGTGTGGTGTAGGGGTACGCTGCCCTTCATACATACATATAATTATTACAGGGGCTGCCCTGTGTGGTGTAGGGGTACGCTGCCCTTCATACATACATGTAATTATTACAGGGGCTGTCCTGTGTGGTGTAGGGGTACCTTGCCCTTCATACATACATATAATTATTACAGGGGCTGCCCTGTGTGGTGTAGGGGTACGCTGCCCTTCATACATACAATTGATTATTACAGGAGCTGCCCTGTGTGGTGTAGGGGTACGCTGCCCTTCATACATATAAATAATTATTACAGGGGCTGCCCTGTGTGGTGTAGGGGTACGCTGCCCTTCATACATACATATAATTATTACAGGGGCTGCCCTGTGTGGTGTAGGGGTACGCTACCCTTCATACATACAAATAATAATTACAGGGGCTGCCCTGTGTGGTGTAGGGATACGCTGCCCATCATACATACATATAATTATTACAGGGGCTGCCCTGTGTGGTGTAGGGGTACGCTGCCCTATATACATACATATAATTATTACAGGGGCTGCCCTGTGTGGTGTAGGGGTATGCTGCCCTTCATACATACAAATAATTATTACAGGGGCTGCCCTGTATGGTGTAGGGGTACGCTGCCCTTCATACATACATATAATTATTACAGGGGCTGCCCTGTGTGGTGTAGGGGTACGCTGCTCTTCATACATACCAATAATAATTACAGGGGCTGCCCTGTGTGGTGTAGGGGTACGCTGCCCTTCATACATACAAATAATTATTACAGGGGCTGCCCTGTGTGGTGTAGGGGTACGCTGCTCTTCATACATACCAATAATAATTACAGGGGCTGCCCTGTGTGGTGTAGGGGTACACTGCCCTTCATACATACCAATAATAATTACAGGGGCTGCCCTGTGTGGTGTAGGGGTACGCTGCCCTTCATACATACAAATAATTATTATAGGGGCTGCCCTGTGTGGTGTAGGGGTACGCTGCTCTTCATACATACAAATAATAATTACAGGGGCTGCCCTGTGTGGTATAGGGGTACGCTGCCCTTCATACATACAAATAATTATTACAGGGGCTGCCCTGTGTGGTGTAGGGGTACGCTGCCCTTCATACATACATATAATTATTACAGGGTCTGTCCTGTGTGGTGTAGGGGTACGCTGCCCCTCATACATACATATAATTATTACAGGGGCTGCCCTGTGTGGTGTAGGGGTACGCTGCCCTTCATACATACATATAATTACAGGGGTTGCCCTGTGTGGTGTAGGGGTACGCTGCCCTTCATACATACAAATAATTATTACAGGGGCTGCCCTGTGTGGTGTAGGGGTACGCTGCCCTTCATACATACATATAATTATTACAGGGGCTGCCCTGTGTGGTGTAGGGGTACGCTGCTCTTCATACATACAAATAATAATTACAGGGGCTGCCCTGTGTGGTGTAGGGGTACGATGTTCGTCATACATACAAATAATTATTACAGGGGTTGGCCTGTGTGGTGTAGTGGTACGATGCCCCTCATACATACATATAACTATTACAGGGGCTGACCTGTGTGGTGTAGGGGTACGCTGCCCTTCATACATACAAATAATTATTACAGGGTCTGCCCTGTATGGTGTAGGGGTACATTGCCCTTCATACATACATATAATTATTACAGGGGCTGCCCTGTGTGGTGTAGGGGTATGCTGCCCTTCATACATACATATAATTATTACAGGGGCTGCCCTGTGTGCTGTAGGGGTACGCTGCCCTTCATACATACAAATAATTATTACAGGGTCTGCCCTGTGTGGTGTAGGGGTACGCTGTCCTGCATACATACAAATAATTATTACAGGGGTTGCCCTGTGTGGTGTAGGGGTACGCTGCCCTTCATATAAACAAATAATTATTACAGGGGCTGCCCTGTGTGGTGTAGGGGTACGCTGCCCTTCATACATACATATAATTATTACAGGGGCTGCCCTGTGTGGTGTAGGGGTACGCTGCCCCTCATTCATATAAATAATTATTACAGTGGCTGCCCTGTATGGTGTAGGGGTACGCTGCCCTTCATACATACATATAATTATTACAGGGGCTGCCCTGTGTGGTGTAGGGGTACGCTGCTCTTCATACATACATATAATTATTACAGGGGCTGCCCTGTGTGGTGTAGGGGTACGCTGCCCTTAATACATACAAATAATTATTACAGGGGCTGCCCTGTGTGGTGTAGGGGTTCGCTGCTCTTCATACATACAAATAATTATTTCAGGGGCTGCCTTGTGTGGTGTAGGGGTACGCTGCCCTTCATACATACATATAATTATTACAGGAGCTGCCCTGTGTGGTGTAGGGGTACGCTGCCCTTCATACATACATATAATTATTACAGGGGCTGCCCTGTGTGGTGTAGGGGTACGCTGCCCTGCATACATACATATAATTATTACAGGGGCTGCCCTGTGTGGTGTAGGTGTACGCTGTCCGTCATACATACAAATAATTATTACAGGGGCTTCCCTGTGTGGTGTAGGGGTACGCTGCCCTTCATACATACAAATAATTATTACAGCGGCTGTCCTGTGTTGTGTAGGGGTACGCTGCCCTTCATACATACATATAATTATTACAGTGGCTGCCCTGTGTGGTGTAGGGGTACGCTGCTCTTCATACATACAAATAATTATTACAGAGGCTGCCCTGTGTGGTGTAGGGGTACGCTGCCCCTCATACATACAAATAATTATTACATGGGCTGCCCTGTGTGGTGTAGGGGTACATTGCCCTTCATACATACATATAATTATTACAGGGGCTGCCCTGTGTGGTGTAGGGGTACGCTGCCCATCATACATACAAATAATTATTACAGGGGCTGCCCTGTGTGGTGTAGGGGTACGCTGCCCATCATACATACAAATAATTATTACATGGGCTGCCCTGTGTGGTGTAGGGGTACGCTGCCCATCATACATACAAATAATTATTACAGGGGCTGCCCTGTGTGGTGTAGGGGTACGCTGCTCATCATACATACAAATAACTATTACAGGGGCTGCCCTGTGTGGTGTAGGGGTACGCTGCCCTTCATACATACAAATAATTATTACAGGGGCTGCCCTGTGTGGTGTAGGGGTACGCTGCCCTTCATACATACAAATAATTATTACAGGGGCTGCCCTGTGTGGTGTAGGGGTACGCTGCTCTTCATACATACAAATAATTATTACAGTGGCTGCCCTGTGTGGTGTAGGGGTACGCTGCCCTTCATACATACATATAATTATTACAGAGGCTGCCCTGTGTGGTGTAGGGGTACACTGCCCATCATACATACAAATAATTATTACAGGGGCTGCCCTGTGTGGTGTAGGGGTACGCTGCCCATCATACATACAAATAATTATTACAGGGGCTGCCCTGTGTGGTGTAGGGGTACACTGCCCATCATACATACAAATAACTATTACAGGGGCTGCCCTGTGTGGTGTAGGGGTACGCTGCCCTTCATACATACATATAATTATTACAGGGGCTGCCCTGTGTGGTGCAGGGGTACGCTGCCCATCATACATACATTTAATTATTACAGGGGCTGCCCTGTGTGGTGTAGGGGTACGCTGCCCTTCATACATACATATAATTATTACAGGTGCTGCCCTGTGTGGTGTAGGGGTACGCTGCCCTTCATACATACAAATAATTATTACAGGGGCTGCCCTGTGTGGTGTAGGGGTACGCTGCCCTTCATACATACATATAATTATTACAGGGGCTGCCCTGTGTGGTGTAGGGGTACGCTGCCCTTCATACATACATATAATTATTACAGGGGCTGCCCTGTGTGGTTTAGGGGTACGCTGCCCTTCATACATACATATAATTATTACAGGTGTTGCCCTGTGTGGTGTAGGGGTACGCTGCCCTTTATACATACAAATAATTATTACAGGGGCTGCCCTGTGTGGTGTAGGGGTACGCTGCCCTTCATACATACAAATAATTATTACAGGGGCTGCCCTGTGTGGTGTAGGTGTACGCTGCCCTTCATACATACATATAATTATTACAGGAGCTGCCCTGTGTGGTGTAGGGGTACGCTGCCCTTCATACATACAAATAATTATTACAGGGGCTGCCCTGTGTGGTGTAGGGGTTCGCTGCCCTTCATACATACAAATAATTATTACAGGGGCTGACCTGTGTGGTGTAGGGGTACGCTGCCCTTCATACATACATATAATTATTACAGGGGCTGCCCTGTGTGGTGTAGGGGTACGCTGCCCTTCATACATACATATAATTATTACAGGGGCTGTCCTGTGTGGTGTAGGGGTACCTTGCCCTTTATACATACATATAATTATTACAGGGGCTGCCCTGTGTGGTGTAGGGGTACGCTGCCCTTCATACATACAAATGATTATTACAGGAGCTGCCCTGTGTGGTGTAGGGGTACGCTGCCCTTCATACATATAAATAATTATTACAGGGGCTGCCCTGTGTGGTGTAGGGGTACGCTGCCCTTCATACATACATATAATTATTACAGGGGCTGCCCTGTGTGGTGTAGGGGTACGCTACCCTTCATACATACAAATAATAATTACAGGGGCTGCCCTGTGTGGTGTAGGGATACGCTGCCCATCATACATACATATAATTATTACAGGGGCTGCCCTGTGTGGTGTAGGGGTACGCTGCCCTATATACATACATATAATTATTACAGGGGCTGCCCTGTGTGGTGTAGGGGTACGCTGCCCTTCATACATACAAATAATTATTACAGGGGCTGCCCTGTATGGTGTAGGGGTACGCTGCCCTTCATACATACATATAATTATTACAGGGGCTGCCCTGTGTGGTGTAGGGGTACGCTGCTCTTCATACATACCAATAATAATTACAGGGGCTGCCCTGTGTGGTGTAGGGGTACGCTGCCCTTCATACATACAAATAATTATTACAGGGGCTGCCCTGTGTGGTGTAGGGGTACGCTGCTCTTCATACATACCAATAATAATTACAGGGGCTGCCCTGTGTGGTGTAGGGGTACGCTGCCCTTCATACATACCAATAATAATTACAGGGGCTGCCCTGTGTGGTGTAGGGGTACGCTGCCCTTCATACATACAAATAATTATTATAGGGGCTGCCCTGTGTGGTGTAGGGGTACGCTGCTCTTCATACATACAAATAATAATTACAGGGGCTGCCCTGTGTGGTATAGGGGTACGCTGCCCTTCATACATACAAATAATTATTACAGGGGCTGCCCTGTGTGGTGTAGGGGTACGCTGCCCTTCATACATACATATAATTATTACAGGGGCTGTCCTGTGTGGTGTAGGGGTACGCTGCCCCTCATACATATATATAATTATTACAGGGGCTGCCCTGTGTGGTGTAGGGGTACGCTGCCCTTCATACATACATATAATTACAGGGGTTGCCCTGTGTGGTGTAGGGGTACGCTGCCCTTCATACATACAAATAATTATTACAGGGGCTGCCCTGTGTGGTGTAGGGGTACGCTGCCCTTCATACATACATATAATTATTACAGGGGCTGCCCTGTGTGGTGTAGGGGTACGATGCTCTTCATACATACAAATAATTATTACAGGGGCTGCCCTGTGTGGTGTAGGGGTACGCTGCCCTTCATACATACATATAATTATTACAGGGGCTGCCCTGTGTGGTGTAGGGGCACGCTGCCCTTCATACATACAAATAATTATTACAGGGGCTACCCTGTGTGGTGTAGGGGTACGCTGCCCTTCATACATTCAAATAATTAATACAGGGGCTGCCCTATGTGGTGTAGGGGTACGCTGCCCTTCATACATACAAATAATTATTACAGGGGCTGCCCTGTGTGGTGTAGGGGTACGCTGCCCTTCATACATACAAATAATTATTACAGAGGCTGCCCTGTGTGGTGTAGGGGTACGCTGCCCTTCATACATACATATAATTATTACAGGGGCTGCCCTGTGTGGTGTAGGGGTACGCTGCCCTTCATACATACAAATAATTATTATAGGGGCTCCCCTGTGTGGTGTAGGGGTACGTTCCCCTTCATACATATATATAATTATTACAGGGGCTGCCATGTGTGGTGTAGGGGTACGCTGCCCTTCATACATACAAATAATTATTATAGGGGCTCCCCTGTGTGGTGTAGGGGTACGTTCCCCTTCATACATATATATAATTATTACAGGGGCTGCCATGTGTGGTGTAGGGTTACGCTGCCCTTCATACATACAAATAATTATTATATGGGCTGCCCTGTGTGGTGTAGGGGTACGCTGCCCTTCATACATACAAATAATTATTACAGAGGCTGACCTGTGTGGTGTAGGGGTACGCTGCCCTTCATACATACATATAATTATTACAGGAGCTGCCCTGTGTAGTGTAGGGGTACGCTGCCCTTCATACATACAAATAATTATTACAGGGGCTGCCCTGTGTTGTGTAGGGGTACGCTGCCCTTCATACATACAAATAATTATTACAGGGGCTACCCTGTGTGGTGTAGGGGTACGCTGCCCTTCATACATACAAATAATTATTACAGGGGCTGCCCTATGTGGTGTAGGGGAACGCTGTCCTGCATACATACAAATAATTATTACAGGGGCTGCCCTGTGTGGTGTAGGGGTACGCTGCCCTTCATACATACATATAATTATTACAGGGGCTGCCCTGTGTGGTGTAGGGGTACGCTGCCCTTCATACATACAAATAATTATTACAGGGGCTGCCCTATGTGGTGTAGGGGTACACTGCCCTTCATACATACAAATAATTATTACAGGGGCTGCCCTGTGTGGTGTAGGGGTACGCTGCCCTTCATACATACAAATAATTATTACAGAGGCTGCCCTGTGTGGTGTAGGGGTACGCTGCCCTTCATACATACAAATAATTATTATAGGGGCTCCCCTGTGTGGTGTAGGGGTACGTTCCCCTTCATACATATATATAATTATTACAGGGGCTGCCATGTGTGGTGTAGGGGTACGCTGCCCGTCATACATACAAATAATTATTATAGGGGCTGCCCTGTGTGGTGTAGGGGTACGCTGCCCTTCATACATACAAATAATTATTACAGGGGCTGCCCTGTGTGGTGTAGGGGTACGCTGCGTTTCATACATACAAATAATTATTACAGAGGCTGCCCTGTGTGGTGTAGGGGTACGCTGCCCTTCATACATACAAATAATTATTACAGAGGCTGCCCTGTGTAGTGTAGGGGTACGCTGCCCTTCATACATACAAATAATTATTACAGGGGGTGCCCTGTGTGGTGTAGGGGTACGCTGCCCTTCATACATACATATAATTATTACAGGGGCTGCCCTGTGTGGTGTAGGGGTACGCTGCCCTTCATACATACATATCATTATTACAGGAGCTGCCCTGTGTGGTGTAGGGGTACGCTGCCCTTCATACATACAAATAATTATTACAGAGGCTGCCCTGTGTGGTGTAGGGGTACGCTGCCCTTCATACATACAAATAATTATTACAGGGGCTGCCCTGTGTGGTGTAGGGGTACGCTGCCCGTCATACATACAAATAATTATTACAGGGGGTGCCCTGTGTGGTGTAGGGGTACGCTGCCCTTCATACATACAAATAATTATTACAGGGGCTGCCCTGTGTGGTGTAGGGGTACGCTGCCCTTCATACATACAAATAATTATTACAGGGGCTGCCCTGTGTGGTGTAGGGGTACGCTGCCCTTCATACATACAAATAATTATTGCTGGGGGTGCCCTGTGTGGTGTAGGGGTACGCTGCCCTTCATACATACATATAATTATTACAGGGGCTGCCCTGTGTGGTGTAGGGGTTACGTTGCCCTTCATACTTACATATAATTATTACAGGGGCTGCCCTGTGTGCTGTAGGGGTACGTTGCCCTTCATACATACATATAATTATTAGAGGGGCTGCCCTGTGTGGCGTAGGGGTACGCTTCCCATCATACATACATATAATTATTACAGGGCTGACCTGTGTGGTGTAGGGGTACGCTTCCCATAATACATACATATAATTATTACAGGGGCTGCCCTGTGTGGTGTAGGTGTACGCTGCCCTTCATACATACATATAATTATTACAGGGGCTGCCCTGTGTGGTGTAGGTGTACGCTGCCCTTCATACATACAAATAATTATTACAGGGGCTGCCCTGTGTGGTGTAGGGGTACGCTGCCCTTCATACATACATATAATTATTACAGGGGCTGCCCTGTGTGGTGTAGGGGTACGCTGCCCTTCATACATACTAATAATTATTACAGGGGCTGCCCTGTGTGGTGTAGGGGTTACGTTGTCCTTCATACATACATATAATTATTACAGGGGCTGCCCTGTGTGGTGTAGGGGTACGCTGCCCTTCATACATACATATAATTATTACAGGGGCTGCCCTGTGTGGTGTAGGGGTACGCTGCCCTTCATACATACAAATAATTATTACAGGGGCTGCCCTGTGTGGTGTAGGGGTACGCTGCCCTTCATACATACAAATAATTATTACAGGGGCTGCCCTGTGTGGTGTAGGGGTACGCTGCCCTATATACATACAAATAATTATTACAGGAGCTGCCCTGTGTGGTGTAGGGGTACGCTGCCCTTCATACATACAAATAATTATTACAGGAGCTGCCCTGTGTGGTGTAGGGGTACGCTGCCCTTCATACATACAAATAATTATTACAGGGGCTGCCCTGTGTGGTGTAGGGGTACGCTGCCCCTCATACATACAAATAATTATTACAGGGGCTGCCCTGTGTGGTGTAGGGGTACGCTGCCCTTCATACATACAAATAATTATTACAGGGGCTGCCCTGTGTGGTGTAGGGGTACGCTGCCCTGCATACATACAAATAATTTTTACAGGGGCTGCCCTGTGTGGTGTAGGGGTACGCTGCCCTTCATACATACAAATAATTATTACAGTGGCTGCCCTGTGTGGTGTAGGGATACGCTGCCCTTCATACATACAAATAATTATTACAGGGGCTGACCTGTGTGGTGTAGGGGTACGCTGCCCATCATACATACAAATAATTATTACAGGGGCTGCCCTGTGTGGTGTAGGGGTACGCTGCTCTTCATACATACAAATAATTATTACAGGGGCTGCCCTGTGTGGTGTAGGGGTACGCTGCCCTTCATACATACAAATAATTATTACAGGGGCTGCCCTGTGTGGTGTAGGGGTACGCTGCCCTTCATACATACAAATAATTATTACAAGGGCTGCCCTGTGTGGTGTAGGGGTATGCTGCTCTTCATACATACAAATAATTATTACAGGGGCTGCCCTGTGTGGTGTAGGGGTACGCTGCCCTTCATACATATAAATAATTATTACAGGGGCTGCCCTGTGTGGTGTAGGGGTACGCTGCCCTTCATACATACAAATAATTATTACAGGGGCTGCCCTGTGTGGTATAGGGGTACGCTGCCCTTCATACATACATATAATTATTACAGAGGCTGCCCTGTGTGGTGTAGGGGTACGCTGCCCTTCATACATACAAATAATTATTACAGGGGCTGCCCTGTGTGGTGTAGGGGTACGCTGCTCTTCATACATACAAATAATTATTACAGGGGCTGCCCTGTGTGGTGTAGGGGTACGCTGCCCTTCATACATACAAATAATTATTACAGGGGCTGCCCTGTGTGGTGTAGGGGTACGCTGCCCTTCATACATACAAATAATTATTACAAGGGCTGCCCTGTGTGGTGTAGGGGTACGCTGCCCTTCATACATATAAATAATTATTACAGGGGCTGCCCTGTGTGGTGTAGGGGTACGCTGCCCTTCATACATACAAATAATTATTACAGGGGCTGCCCTGTGTGGTATAGGGGTACGCTGCCCTTCATACATACATATAATTATTACAGAGGCTGCCCTGTGTGGTGTAGGGGTACGCTGCCCTTCATACATACAAATAATTATTACAGGGGCTGCCCTGTGTGGTGTAGGGGTACGCTGCCCTTCATACATACATATAATTATTACAGGGGCTGCTCTGTGTGGTGTAGGGGTACGCTGCCCTTCATACATACAAATAATTATTACAGGGGCTGCCCTGTGTGGTGTAGGGGTACGCTGCCCTTCATACATACATATAATTATTACAGGGGCTGCCCTGTGTGGTGTAGGGGTACGCTGTCCTGAATACATACAAATAATTATTACAGGGGCTGCCCTGTGTGGTGTAGGGGTACGCTGCCCTTCATACATACATATAATTATTACAGGGGCTGCCCTGTGTGGTGTAGGGGTACGCTGCTCTTCATACATACATATAATTATTACAGGAGCTGCCCTGTGTGGTGTAGGGGTACGCTGCCCTTCATACATACAAATAATTATTACAGGGGCTGCCCTGTGTAGTGTAGAGGTACGCTGCCCTTCATACATACATATAATTATTACAGGGGCTGCCCTGTGTGGTGTAGGGGTACGCTGCTCTTCATACATACATATAATTATTACAGGAGCTGCCCTGTGTGGTGTAGGGGTACGCTGCCCTTCATACATACATATAATTATTACAGGGGCTGCCCTGTGTGGTGTAGGGGTACACTGCCCTTCATACATACAAATAATTATTACAGAGGCTGTCCTGTGTGGTGTAGGTGTACGCTGCCCTCCATACATACATATAATTATTACAGGAGCTGCCCTGTGTGGTGTAGGGGTACGCTGCCCTTCATTCATACATACATATAATTATTACAGGAGCTGCCCTGTGTGGTGTAGGGGTACTCTGCCCTTCATACATACAAATAATTATTACAGGGGCTGCCCTATGTGGTGTAGGGGTACTCTGCCCTTCATACATACAAATAATTATTACAGGGCTGACCTGTGTGGTGTAGGGGTACGCTGCCCTTCATACATACAAATAATTATTACAGGGCTGACCTGTGTGGTGTAGGGGTACGCTGCCCTTCATACATACATATAATTATTACAGGGGCTGACCTGTGTGGTGTAGGGGTACGCTGCCCTTCATACATACATATAATTATTACAGGGGCTGCCCTGTGTGGTGTAGGGGTACGCTGCTCTTCATACATACAAATAATTATTACAGGGGCTGCCCTGTGTGGTGTAGGGGTACGCTGCCCTTCATACATACAAATAATTATTACAGGGGCTGCCCTGTGTGGTGTAGGGGTACGCTGCTCTTCATACGTACAAATAATTATTACAGGGGCTGCCCTGTGTGGCGTAGGGGTACGCTGCCCATCATACATACATAAAATTATTACAGGAGCTGCCCTGTGTGGTGTAGGGGTACGCTGCCCTTCATACATACAAATAATTATTACAGGGGCTGCCCTGTGTGGTGTAGGGGTATGCAGCCCTTCATATATACAAATAATTATTACAGTGGCTGCCCTGTGTGGTGTAGGGGTACGCTGCCCTTCATACATACAAATAATTATTACAGGGGCTGCCCTGTGTGGTGTAGGGGTACGCTGCCCTTCATACATACAAATAATTATTACAGGGGCTGCCCTGTGTGGTGTAGGGGTACGCTGCCCTTCATACATACAAATAATTATTACAAGGGCTGCCCTGTGTGGTGTAGGGGTATGCTGCCCTTCATACATACAAATAATTATTACAGGGGCTGCCCTGTGTGGTGTAGGGGTACGCTGCCCTTCATACATATAAATAATTATTACAGGGGCTGCCCTGTGTGGTGTAGGGGTACGCTGCCCTTCATACATACAAATAATTATTACAGGGGCTGCCCTGTGTGGTATAGGGGTACGCTGCCCTTCATACATACATATAATTATTACAGAGGCTGCCCTGTGTGGTGTAGGGGTACGCTGCCCTTCATACATACAAATAATTATTACAGGGGCTGCCCTGTGTGGTGTAGGGGTACGCTGCTCTTCATACATACAAATAATTATTACAGGGCTGACCTGTGTGGTGTAGGGGTACGCTGCCCTTCATACATACAAATAATTATTACAGGGCTGACCTGTGTGGTGTAGGGGTACGCTGCCCTTCATACATACATATAATTATTACAGGGGCTGACCTGTGTGGTGTAGGGGTACGCTGCCCTTCATACATACATATAATTATTACAGGGGCTGCCCTGTGTGGTGTAGGGGTACGCTGCCCTTCATACATACAAATAATTATTACAGGGGCTGCCCTGTGTGGTGTAGGGGTACGCTGCCCTTCAAACATACAAATAATTATTACAGGGGCTGCCCTGTGTGGTGTAGGGGTACGCTGCCCTTCATACATACAAATAATTATTACAGGGGCTGCCCTGTGTGGTGTAGGGGTACGCTGCTCTTCATACGTACAAATAATTATTACAGGGGCTGCCCTGTGTGGTGTAGGGGTACGCTGCCCATCATACATACATAAAATTATTACAGGAGCTGCCCTGTGTGGTGTAGGGGTACGCTGCCCTTCATACATACAAATAATTATTACAGGGGCTGCCCTGTGTGGTGTAGGGGTACGCAGCCCTTCATATATACAAATAATTATTACAGTGGCTGCCCTGTGTGGTGTAGGGGTACGCTGCCCTTCATACATACAAATAAATTATTACAGGGGCTGCCCTGTGTGGTGTAGGGGTACGCTGCCCTTCATACATACAAATAATTATTACAGGGGCTGCCCTGTGTGGTGTAGGGGTACGCTGCCCTTCATACATACAAATAATTATTACAAGGGCTGCCCTGTGTGGTGTAGGGGTATGCTGCCCTTCATACATACAAATAATTATTACAGGGGCTGCCCTGTGTGGTGTAGGGGTACGCTGCCCTTCATACATATAAATAATTATTACAGGGGCTGCCCTGTGTGGTGTAGGGGTACGCTGCCCTTCATACATATAAATAATTATTACAGGGGCTGCCCTGTGTGGTGTAGGGGTACTCTGCCCTTCATACATACAAATAATTATTACAGGGGCTGCCCTGTGTGGTGTAGGGGTACTCTGCCCTTCATACATACAAATAATTATTACAGGGCTGACCTGTGTGGTGTAGGGGTACGCTGCCCTTCATACATACAAATAATTATTACTGGGCTGACCTGTGTGGTGTAGGGGTACGCTGCCCTTCATACATACATATAATTATTACAGGGGCTGACCTGTGTGGTGTAGGGGTACGCTGCCCTTCATACATACATATAATTATTACAGGGGCTGCCCTGTGTGGTGTAGGGGTACGCTGCCCTTCATACATACAAATAATTATTACAGGGGCTGCCCTGTGTGGTGTAGGGGTACGCTGCCCTTCATACATACAAATAATTATTACAGGGGCTGCCCTGTGTGGTGTAGGGGTACGCTGCCCTTCATACATACAAATAATTATTACAGGGGCTGCCCTGTGTGGTGTAGGGGTACGCTGCTCTTCATACGTACAAATAATTATTACAGGGGCTGCCCTGTGTGGTGTAGGGGTACGCTGCCCATCATACATACATAAAATTATTACAGGAGCTGCCCTGTGTGGTGTAGGGGTACACTGCCCTTCATACATACAAATAATTATTACAGGGGCTGCCCTGTGTGGTGTAGGGGTACGCAGCCCTTCATATATACAAATAATTATTACAGGGGCTGCCCTGTGTGGTGTAGGGGTACGCTGCCCTTCATACATACAAATAATTATTACAGGGGCTGCCCTGTGTGGTGTAGGGGTACGCTGCCCTTCATACATACAAATAATTATTACAGTGGCTGCCCTGTGTGGTGTAGGGGTACGCTGCCCTTCATACATACAAATAATTATTACAGGGGCTGCCCTGTGTGGTGTAGGGGTACGCTGCCCTTCATACATACAAATAATTATTACAGGGGCTGCCCTGTGTGGTGTAGGGGTACGCTGCCCTTCATACATACATATAATTATTACAGGGGCTGCCCTGTGTGGTGTAGGGGTTACGTTGCCCTTCATACATACAAATAATTATTACAGGGGCTGCCCTGTGTGGTGTAGGGGTACGCTGCCCTTCATACATACATATAATTATTACAGGGGCTGCCCTGTGTGGTGTAGGGGTACGCTGCCCTTCATACATACAAATAATTATTACAGGGGCTGCCCTGTGTGGTGTAGGGGTACGCTGCCCTTCATACATACATATAATTATTACAGGGGCTGCCCTGTGTGGTGTAGGGGTACGCTGCCCTTCATACATACATATAATTATTACAGGGGCTGCCCTGTGTGGTGTAGGGGTACGCTGCCCTTCATACATACAAATAATTATTATAGGGGCTGCCCTGTGTTGTGTAGGGGTACGCTGCCCTTCATACATACATATAATTATTACAGGGGCTGCCCTGTGTGGTGTAGGGGTACGCTGCCCTTCATACATACATATAATTATTACAGGGCCTGCCCTGTGTGGTGTAGGTGTACGCTGCCCTTCATACATACATATAATTATTACAGGGGCTGCCCTGTGTGGTGTAGGGGTACGCTGCCCTTTCATACATACATATAATTATTACAGGGGCTGCCCTGTGTGGTGTAGGTGTACGCTGCCCTTCATACATACATATAATTATTACAGGGGCTGCCCTGTGTGGTGTAGGGGTACGCTGCCCTTCATACATACAAATAATTATTACAGGGGCTTCCCTGTGTGGTGTAGGGGTACGCTGCCCTTTCATACATACATACATATAATTATTACAGGGGCTGCCCTGTGTGGTGTAGGGGTACGCTGCGTTTCATACATACAAATAATTATTACAGAGGCTGCCATGTGTGGTGTAGGGGTACGCTGCCCTGCATACATACAAATAATTATTACAGGGGCTGCCCTGTGTGGTGTAGGGGTACGCTGCCCTTCACACATACATATAATTATTACAGGGGCTGCCGTGTGTGGTGTAGGGGTACGCTGCCCTTCATACATACATATAATTATTACAGGGGCTGCCCTGTGTGGTGTAGGGGTACGCTGCTCTTCATACACACATATAATTATTACAGGGGCTGCCCTGTGTGGTGTAGAGGTACGCTGTCCTGCATACATACAAATAATTATTACAGGGGCTGCCCTGTGTGGTGTAGAGGTACGCTGTCCTGCATACATACAAATAATTATTACAGGCGCTGTCCTGTGTGGTGTAGGGGTACGCTGCCCTTCATACATACATATAATTATTACAGGGGCTGTCCTGTGTGGTGTAGGGGTATGCTGCCCTGCATACATACAAATAATTATTACAGGCGCTGTCCTGTGTGGTGTAGGGGTACGCTGCCCTTCATACATACATATAATTATTACAGGGGCTGCCCTGTGTGGTGTAGGGGTATGCTGCCCTTCATACATACAAATAATTATTACAGGGGCTGCCCTGTGTGGTGTAGGGGTACGCTGCCCTTCATACATATAAATAATTATTACAGGGGCTGCCCTGTGTGGTGTAGGGGTACGCTGCCCTTCATACATACAAATAATTATTACAGGGGCTGCCCTGTGTGGTATAGGGGTACGCTGCCCTTCATACATACATATAATTATTACAGAGGCTGCCCTGTGTGGTGTAGGGGTACGCTGCCCTTCATACATACAAATAATTATTACAGGGTCTGCCCTGTGTGGTGTAGGGGTACGCTGCTCTTCATACATACAAATAATTATTACAGGGGCTGCCCTGTGTGGTGTAGGGGTACGCTGCCCTTCATACATACAAATAATTATTACAGGGGCTGCCCTGTGTGGTGTAGGGGTACGCTGCCCTTCATACATACAAATAATTATTACAGGGGCTGCCCTGTGTGGTGTAGGGGTACGCTGCCCTTCATACATACATATAATTATTACAGCGGCTGCCCTGTGTGGTGTAGGGGTACGCTGCCCATCATACATACATATAATTATTACAGGGGCTGCCCTGTGTGGTGTAGGGGTACGCTGCCCATCATACATACAAATAATTATTACAGAGGCTGCCCTGTATGCTGTAGGGGTATGCTGCCCTTTCATACATACAAATAATTATTACAGGGGCTGCCCTGTGTGGTGTAGGGGTACGCTGCCCTTCATACATACATATAATTACAGGGGCTGCCCTGTGTGGTGTAGGGGTACACTGCCTTTCATACATACATATAATTATTACAGGGGCTGCCCTGTGTGGTTTAGGGGTATGCTGCCCTTCATACATACAAATAATTATTACAGGGGCTGCCCTGTGTGGTGTAGGGGTACGCTGCCCATCATACATACATATAATTATTACAGGGGCTGCCCTGTGTGGTGTAGGGGGTACGCTGCCCTTCATACATACAAATAATTATTACAGAGGCTGCCCTGTGTGGTGTAGGGGTACGCTGCCCTTCATACATACAAATAATTATTACAGGGGCTGCCCTGTGTGGTGTAGGGGTACGCTGCTCTTCATACATACATATAATTATTACAGGGGCTGACCTGTGTGGTGTAGGGGTATGCTGCCCTTCATACATACAAATAATTATTACAGGGGCTGCCCTGTGTGGTGTAGGGGTACGCTGCCCTTCATACATACATATAATTATTACAGCGGCTGCCCTGTGTGGTGTAGGGGTACGCTGCCCTTCATACATACAAATAATTATTACAGGGGCTGCCCTGTGTGGTGTAGGGGTACGCTGCCCTTCATACATACAAATAATTATTACAGGGGCTGCCCTGTGTGGTGTAGGGGTACGCTGCCCTTCATACATACAAATAATTATTACAGGGGCTGCCCTGTGTGGTGTAGGGGTACGCTGCCCTTCATACATACATATAATTATTACATAGGCTGCCCTGTGTGGTGTAGGGGTACGCTGCCCTTCATACATATAAATAATTATTACAGGGGCTGCCCTGTGTCGTGTAGGGGTACGCTGCCCTTCATACATACAAATAATTATTACAGGGGCTGCCCTGTGTGGTGTAGGGGTACGCTGCCCTTCATACATACATATAATTATTACATAGGCTGCCCTGTGTGGTGTAGGGGTACGCTGCCCTTCATACATACATATAATTATTACAGGGGCTGCCCTGTGTGGTGTAGGGGTACGCTGCCCTTCATACATACATATAATTATTACAGGGGCTGCCCTGTGTGGTGTAGGGGTACGCTGCCCTTCATACATACAAATAATTATTACAGGGGCTGCCCTGTGTGGTGTAGGGGTACGCTGCCCTTCATACATACATATAATTATTACAGGGGCTGCCCTGTGTGGTGTAGGTGTACGTTGCCCTTCATACATACATATAATTATTACAGGGGCTGCCCTGTGTGGTGTAGGGATACGCTGCCCTTCATACATACAAATAATTATTACAGTGGCTGCCCTGTGTGGTGTAGGGGTACGCTGCCCTTCATACATACATATAATTATTACAGGGGCTGCCCTGTGTGGTGTAGGGGTACGCTGCCCTTCATACATACATATAATTATTACAGGAGCTGCCCTGTGTGGTGTAGGTGTACGCTGTCCTTCATACATACATATAATTATTACAGAGGCTGCCCTGTGTGGTGTAGGGGTACGCTGCGTTTCATACATACAAATAATTATTACAGAGGCTGCCCTGTGTGGTGTAGGTGTACGCTGCCCTTCATACATACATATAATTATTACAGGGGCTGCCCTGTGTGGTGTAGGGGTACGCTGCCCTTTCATACATACATATAATTATTACAGGGGCTGCCCTGTGTGGTGTAGGGGTACGCTGCCCTTCATACATACATATAATTATTACAGGGGCTGCCCTGTGTGGTGTAGGGGTATGCTGTATTTCATACATACAAATAATTATTACAGAGGCTGCCATGTGTGGTGTAGGGGTACGCTGCCCATCATACATACAAATAATTATTACAGGAGCTGCCCTGTGTGGTGTAGGGGTACGCTGCCCTTCATACATACATATAATTATTACAGGGGCTGTCCTGTGTGGTGTAGGGGTACGCTGCCCTTCATACATACATATATTTAATACAGGGGCTGTCCTGTGTGGTGTAGGGGTACGCTGCCCTTCATACCTACATATAATTATTACAGGGGCTGTCCTGTGTGGTGTAGGGGTACGCTGCCCTTCATACATACATATAATTATTACAGGGGCTGCCTGTGTGGTGTAGGGGTACGCTGCCCTTCATACATACATATAATTATTACAGGGGCTCCCCTGTGTGGTGTAGGGGTACGCTGCCCTTCATACATACAAATAATTATTACAGGGGCTGTCCTGTGTGGTGTAGGGGTACGCTGCCCTATATACATACAAATAATTATTACAGTGGCTGCCCTGTGTGGTGTAGGGGTACGCTGCCCTTCATACATACATATAATTATTACAGGAGCTCCCCTGTGTGGTGTAGGGGTACGCTGCCCTTCATACATACAAATAATTATTACAGGGGCTGCCCTGTGTGGTGTAGGGGTACGCTGCCCTATATACATACAAATAATTATTACAGTGGCTGCCCTGTGTGGTGTAGGGGTACGCTGCCCTTCATACATACATATAATTATTACAGGAGCTCCCCTGTGTGGTGTAGGGGTACGCTGCCCTTCATACATACAAATAATTATTACAGGGGCTGCCCTGTGTGGTGTAGGGGTACGCTGCCCTTCATACATACATATAATTATTACAGGGGCTGCCCTGTGTGGTGTAGGGGTACGCTGCCCTTCATACATACATATAATTATTACAGGAGCTGCCCTGTGTGGTGTAGGGGTACGCTGCCCTTCATACATACTAATAATTATTACAGGGGCTGCCCTGTGTGGTGTAGGGGTACGCTGCCCTTCATACATACATATAATTATTACAGGAGCTGCCCTGTGTGGTGTAGGGGTACGCTGCCCTTCATACATACATATAATTATTACAGGGGCTGCCCTGTGTGGTGTAGGGGTACGCTGCCCTTCATACATACATATAATTATTACAGGGGCTGCCCTGTGTGGTGTAGGGGTACGCTGCCCTTCATACATACATATAATTATTACAGGGGCTGCCCTGTGTGGTGTAGGGGTACGCTGCCCTTCATACATACAAATAATTATTACAGGGGCTGCCCTGTGTGGTGTAGGGGTACGCTGCCCTTCATACATACATATAATTATTACAGGGGCTGCCCTGTGTGGTGTAGGGGTACGCTGCCCTTCATACATACATATAATTATTACAGGGGCTGCCCTGTGTAGTGTAGGGGTATGCTGCGTTTCATACATACAAATAATTATTACAGGGGCTGCCCTGTGTGGTGTAGGGGTACGCTGCCCTTCATACATACATATAATTATTGCAGAGTCTGCCCTGTGTGGTGTAGGGGTACGCTGCCCTTCATACATACATATAATTATTACAGGGGCTGCCCTGTGTGGTGTAGGGGTACACTGCCCTTCATACATACATATAATTATTACAGGGGCTGCCCTGTGTGGTGTAGGGGTACGCTGCCCTTCATACATACAAATAATTATTACAGGGGCTGCCCTGTGTGGTGTAGGGGTACGCTGCCCTTCATACATACAAATAATTATTACAGGGGCTGTCCTGTGTGGTGTAGGGGTACGCTGCCCTATATACATACAAATAATTATTACAGTGGCTGCCCTGTGTGGTGTAGGGGTACGCTGCCCTATATACATACAAATAATTATTACAGGGGCTGCCCTGTGTGGTGTAGGGGTACGCTGCCCTTCATACATACAAATAATTATTACAGGGGCTGCCCTGTGTGGTGTAGGGGTACGCTGCCCTTCATACATACATATAATTATTACAGGGGCTGCCCTGTGTGGTGTAGGGGTACGCTGCCCTTCATACATACAAATAATTATTACAGGGGCTGCCCTGTGTGGTGTAGGGGTACGCTGTCCTGCATACATACAAATAATTATTACAGGGGCTGCCCTGTGTGGTGTAGGGGTACGCTGCCCTTCATACATACATATAATAATTACAGGGGCTACCCTGTGTGGTGTAGGGGTACGCTGTCCTGCATACATACCAATAATTATTACAGGGGCTGCCCTGTGTGGTGTAGGGGTACGCTGCCCTTCATACATACATATAATTATTACAGGGGCTACCCTGTGTGGTGTAGGGGTATGCTGCACATCATACATACATATAATTATTACAGTGGCTGCCCTGTGTGGTGTAGGTGTACTCTGCCCTTCATACATACAAATAATTATTACAGGGCTGACCTGTGTGGTGTAGGGGTACGCTGCACATCATACATACATATAATTATTATAGGGGCTGCCCTGTGTGGTGTAGGGGTACGCTGCCCTTCATACATACATATAATTATTACAGGGGCTGCCCTGTGTGGTGTAGGGGTACGCTGCCCTTCATACATACAAATAATTATTACAGGGGCTGCCCTGTATGGTGTAGGGGTACTCTGCCCTTCATACATACAAATAATTATTACAGGGCTGACCTGTGTGGTGTAGGGGTACGCTGCCCTGCATACATACAAATAATTATTACAGGGGCTGCCCTGTGTGGTGTAGGGGTACGCTGCCCTTCATACATACAAATAATTATTACAGGGGCTGCCCTGTGTGGTGTAGGGGTACGCTGCCCTTCATACATACAAATAATTATTTCAGGGACTGTCCTGTGTGGTGTAGGGGTTCGCTGCTCTTCATACATACATATAATTATTATAGGGGCTGCCCTGTGTGGTGTAGGGATACGCTGCCCTTCATACATACATATAATTATTACAGAGGCTGCCCTGTGTGGTGTAGGGATTCGCTGCTCTTCATACATACATATAATTATTATAGGGGCTGCCCTGTGTGGTGTAGGGATACGCTGCCCTTCATACATACATATAATTATTACAGGGGCTGTCCTGTGTGGTGTAGGGGTACGCTGTCCTTCATACATACATATAATTATTACAGGGGCTGCCCTGTGTGGTGTAGGGGTACGCTGCCCTTCATACATACATATAATTATTACAGGGGCTGTCCTGTGTGGTGTAGGGTTTCGCTGCCCTTCATACATACAAATAATTATTACAGGAGCTGCCCTGTGTGGTGTAGGGGTACGCTGCCCTTCATACATACATATAATTATAACAGGGGCTGCCCTGTGTGGTGTAGGGGTACGCTGCCCTTCATACATACAAATAATTATTACAGGGGCTGTCCTGTGTGGTGTAGGGGTACGCTGCCATTCATACATACATATAATTATTACAGGGGCTGCCCTGTGTGGTGTAGGGGTACACTGCCCTTCATACATACAAATAATTATTACAGGGGCTGTCCTGTGTGGTGTAGGGGTACGCTGCCCTTCATACATACATATAATTATTACAGGGGCTGCCCTGTGTGGTGTAGGGGTACGCTGCCCTTCATACATACATATAATTATTACAGGGGCTGCTCTGTGTGGTGTAGGGGTACGCTGCCCTTCATACATACAAATAATTATTACAGGGGCTGTCCTGTGTGGTGTAGGGGTACGCTGCCCTTCATACATACATATAATTATTACAGGGGCTGTCCTGTGTGGTGTAGGGGTACGCTGCCCTTCATACATACATATAATTATTACAGGGGCTGCCCTGTGTGGTGTAGGGGTACGCTGCCCTTCATACATACATATAATTATTACAGGGGCTGCCCTGTGTGGTGTAGGGGTACGCTGCCCATCATACATACATATAATTATTACAGGGGCTGCCCTGTGTGGTGTAGGGGTACGCTGCCCATCATACATACATATAATTATTACAGGGGCTGCCCTGTGTGGTGTAGGGGTACGCTGCCCTTCATACAAACATATAATTATTATAGGGGCTCCCTGTGTGGTGTAGGGGTATGCTGCCCTTCATACAAACATATAATTATTATAGGGGCTCCCTGTGTGGTGTAGGGGTATGCTGCCCTTCATACATACAAATAATTATTACAGGGGCTGCCCTGTGTGGTGTAGGGGTACGCTACCCTTCATACATACAAATAATAATTACAGGGGCTGCCCTGTGTGGTGTAGGGGTACGCTGCCCATCATACATACAAATAATTATTACAGGGGCTGCCCTGTGTGGTGTAGGGGTATGCTGCCCTTCATACATACAAATAATTATTACAGGGGCTGCCCTGTGTGGTGTAGGGGTACGCTGCCCTTCATACATACAAATAATTATTACAGGGGCTGTCCTGTGTGGTGTAGGGGTACGCTGCCCTTCATACATACATATAATTATTACAGTGGCTGCCCTGTGTGGTGTAGGGGTTACGTTGCCCTTCATACATACAAATAATTATTACAGGGGCTGCCCTGTGTGGTGTAGGGGTACGCTGCCCTTCATACATACATATAATTATTACAGGGGCTGCCCTGTGTGGTGTAGGGGTACGCTGCCCTTCATACATACATATAATTATTACAGGGGCTGCCCTGTGTGGTGTAGGGGTACGCTGCCCTTCATACATACATATAATTATTACAGTGGCTGCCCTGTGTGGTGTAGGGGTTACGTTGCCCTTCATACATACAAATAATTATTACAGGGGCTGCCCTGTGTGGTGTAGGGGTACGCTGCCCTTCATACATACATATAATTATTACAGGGGCTGCCCTGTGTGGTGTAGGGGTACGCTGCCCTTCATACATACATATAATTATTACAGGCGCTGCCCTGTGTGGTGTAGGGGTACGCTGCCCTTCATACATACATATAATTATTACAGGGGCTGCCCTGTGTGGTGTAGGGGTACGCTGCCCTTCATACATACATATAATTATTACAGGGGCTGCCCTGTGTGGTGTAGGGGTACGCTGCCCATCATACATACATATAATTATTACAGGGGCTGCCCTGTGTGGTGTAGGGGTACGCTGCCCTTCATACAAACATATAATTATTATAGGGGCTCCCTGTGTGGTGTAGGGGTACGCTGCCCTTCATACATACAAATAATTATTACAGGGGCTGCCCTGTGTGGTGTAGGGGTACGCTACCCTTCATACATACAAATAATAATTACAGGGGCTGCCCTGTGTGGTGTAGGGGTACGCTGCCCATCATACATACAAATAATTATTACAGGGGCTACCCTGTGTGGTGTAGGGGTACGCTGCCCATCATACATACAAATAATTATTACAGGGGCTGCCCTGTGTGGTTTAGGGACACGATGCCCATCATACATACAAATAATTATTACAGGGGCTGCCCTGTGTGGTGTAGGGGTACGCTGCCCTTCATACATACAAATAATTATTACAGGGGCTGCCCTGTGTGGTGTAGGGGTACGCTACCCTTCATACATACATATAATTATTACAGGGGCTGTCCTGTGTGGTGTAGGGGTACTCTGCCCTTCATACATACATATAATTATTACAGGGGCTGCCCTGTCTGGTGTAGGGGTACGCTGCCCTTCATACATACAAATAATTATTACAGGGGCTGCCCTGTGTGGTGTAGGGGTACGCTGCCCTTCATACATACAAATAATTATTACAGGTGCTGCCCTGTGTGGTGTAGGGGTACGCTGCCCATCATACATACAAATAATTATTACAGGGGCTGCCCTGTGTGGTGTAGGGATACGCTGCCCTTCATACATACAAATAATTATTACAGGGGCTGCCCTGTGTGGTGTAGGGGTACGCTGCCCTTCATACATACAAATAATTATTACAGGGGCTACCCTGTGTGGTGTAGGGGTATGTTGCCCTTCATACATACAAATAAATATTACAGGGGCTGCCCTGTGTGGTGTAGGGGTACGCTGCCCTTCATACATACAAATAATTATTACAGGGGCTGCCCTGTGTGGTGTAGGGGTATGCTGCCCTTCATACATACAAATAATTATTACAGGGGCTGCCCTGTGTGGTGTAGGGGTACGCTGCCCTTCATACATACAAATAATTATTACAGGGGCTACCCTGTGTGGTGTAGGGATACGCTGCCCTTCATACATACAAATAATTATTACAGGGGCTGCCCTGTGTGGTGTAGGGGTACGCTGCCCTTCATACATACAAATAATTATTACAGGGGCTGCCCTGTGTGGTGTAGGGGTACGCTGCCCTTCATACATACATATAATTATTGCAGAGTCTGCCCTGTGTGGTGTAGGTGTACGCTGCCCTTCATACATACAAATAATTATTACAGGGGCTACCCTGTGTGGTGTAGGGGTACGCTGCCCTTCATACATACAAATAATTATTACAGTGGCTGCCCTGTGTGGTGTAGGGGTACGCTGCCCTTCATACATACATATAATTATTGCAGAGTCTGCCCTGTGTGGTGTAGGTGTACGCTGCCCTTCATACATACAAATAATTATTACAGTGGCTGCCCTGTGTGGTGTAGGGGTACGCTGCCCTTCATACATACAAATAATTATTGCAGGGGTTGCCCTGTGTGGTGTAGGGGTACGCTGCCCTTCATACATACAAATAATTATTACAGTGGCTGCCCTGTGTGGTGTAGGGGTACGCTGCTCTTCATACATAGATATAATTATTGCAGGGGTTGCCCTGTGTGGTGTAGGGGTACGCTGCCCTTCATACATACAAATAATTATTACAGTGGCTGCCCTGTGTGGTGTAGGGGTACGCTGCTCTTCATACGTACAAATAATTATTACAGGAGCTGCCCTGTGTGGTGTAGGGGTACGCTGCCCTTCATACATACAAATAATTATTACAGGGGCTGCCCTGTGTGGTGTAGGGGTACGCTGCCCTTCATACATACAAATTATTATTACATAGGCTGCCCTGTGTGGTGTAGGGGTACGCTGCCCTTCATACATACATATAATTATTACATAGGCTGCCCTGTGTGGTGTAGGGGTACGCTGCCCTTCATACATACATATAATTATTACAGGGGCTGCCCTGTGTGGTGTAGGGGTACGCTGCCCTTCATACATACAAATAATTATTACAGGGGCTGCCCTGTGTGGTGTAGGGGTACGCTGCCCTTCATACATACAAATTATTATTACATAGGCTGCCCTGTGTGGTGTAGGGGTACGCTGCCCTTCATACATACATATAATTATTACATAGGCTGCCCTGTGTGGTGTAGGGGTACGCTGCCCTTCATACATACATATAATTATTACAGGGGCTGCCCTGTGTGGTGTAGGGGTACGCTGCCCTTCATACATACAAATAATTATTACAGGGGCTGCCCTGTGTGGTGTAGGGGTACGCTGCCCTTCATACATACAAATTATTATTACATAGGCTGCCCTGTGTGGTGTAGGGGTACGCTGCCCTTCATACATACATATAATTATTACAGGGGCTGCCCTGTGTGGTGTAGGGGTACGCTGCACATCATACATACATATAATTATTACATAGGCTGCCCTGTGTGGTGTAGGGGTACGCTGCCCATCATACATACATATAATTATTACAGGGGCTGCCCTGTGTGGTGTAGGGGTACGCTGCCCTTCATACATACAAATTATTACAGGGGCTGCCCTGTGTGGTGTAGGGGTACGCTGCCCTTCATACATACAAATTATTATTACATAGGCTGCCCTGTGTGGTGTAGGGGTACGCTGCCCTTCATACATACAAATAATTATTACAGGGGCTGCCCTGTGTGGTGTAGGGGTACGCTGCCCTTCATACATACATATAATTATTACAGGGGCTGCCCTGTGTGGTGTAGGGGTACGCTGCTCTTCATACATAGAAATAATTATTACAGGGGCTGCCCTGTGTGGTGTAGGGGTACGCTGCTCTTCATACATACAAATAATTATTACAGGAGCTGCCCTGTGTGGTGTAGGGGTACTCTGCCCTTCATACATAGATATAATTATTACAGGAGCTGCCCTGTGTGGTGTAGGGGTACGCTGCCCTTCATACATACATACATATAATTATTGCAGAGTCTGCCCTGTGTGGTGTAGGTGTACGCTGCCCTTCATACATACAAATAATTATTACAGGAGCTGCCCTGTGTGGTGTAGGGGTACTCTGCCCTTCATACATACAAATAATTATTACATGGGCTGCCCTGTGTGGTGTAGGGGTACGCTGCCCTTCATACATACATATAATTATTGCAGAGTCTGCCCTGTGTGGTGTAGGTGTACGCTGCCCTTCATACATCCAAATAATTATTACAGGGGCTGCCCTGTGTGGTGTAGGGGTACGCTGCCCTTCATACATACATATAATTATTACAGTGGCTGCCCTGTGTGGTGTAGGGGTACGCTGCTCTTCATACATACAAATAATTATTACAGGGGCTGCCCTGTGTGATGTATGGGTACGCTGCCCTTCATACATACAAATAATTATTACAGTGGCTGCCCTGTGTGGTGTAGGGGTACGCTGCCCTTCATACATACAAATAATTATTACAGGGGCTGCCCTGTGTGGTGTATGGGTACGCTGCCCTTCATACATACAAATAATTATTACAGTGGCTGCCCTGTGTGGTGTAGGGGTACGCTGCCCTTCATACATAGATATAATTATTACAGGGGCTGCCCTGTGTGGTGTAGGGGTACGCTGCCCTTCATACATACAAATAATTATTACAGTGGCTGCCCTGTGTGGTGTAGGGGTACGCTGCCCTTCATACATACATATAATTATTATAGGGGCTGCCCTGTTTGGTGTAGGGGTACGCTGCCCTTCATACATACAAATAATTATTACAGGGGCTGCCCTGTGTGGTGTAGGGGTTCGCTGCTCTTCATACATACAAAAAATTATTACAGGGGCTGCCCTGTGTGGTGTAGGGGTACGCTGCCCTTCATACATACATATAATTATTGCAGAGTCTGCCCTGTGTGGTGTAGGTGTACGCTGCCCTTCATACATACATATAATTATTACAGGGGCTGCCCTGTGTGGTGTAGGTGTACGCTGCCCATCATACATACAAATAATTATTACAGGGGCTGCCCTGTGTGGTGTAGGGGTACGCTGCCCTTCATACATACAAATAATTATTTCAGTGGCTGCCCTGTGTGGTGTAGGGGTACGCTGCCCTTCATACATACATATAATTATTACAGGGGCTGCCCTGTGTGGTGTAGGGGTACGCTGCCCTTCATACATACATATAATTATTACAGAGGCTGCCCTGTGTGGTGTAGGGGTACGCTGCTCTTCATACATACATATAATTATTACAGGGGCTGCCCTGTGTGGTGTAGGGGTACGCTGCCCTTCATACATACATATAATTATTACAGGGGCTGCCCTGTATGGTGTAGGGGTACGCTGCTCTTCATACATACATATAATTATTACAGGGGCTGCCCTGTATGGTGTAGGGGTACGCTGCTCTTCATACATACATATAATTATTACAGGGGCTGCCCTGTATGGTGTAGGGGTACGCTGCTCTTCATACATACATATAATTATTACAGGGGCTGCCCTGTGTGGTGTAGGGGTACGCTGCTCTTCATACATACATATAATTATTACAGGGGCTGCCCTGTGTGGTGTAGGGGTACGCTGCCCTTCATACATACAAATAATTATTACAGGAGCTGCCCTGTGTGGTGTAGGGGTACGCTGCCCTTCATACATACATATAATTATTACAGGGGCTGCCCTGTATGGTGTAGGGGTACGCTGCCCTTCATACATACAAATAATTATTACAGTGGCTCCTCTGTGTGGTGTAGGGGTACGCTGCCCTTCATACATACATATAATTATTATAGGGGCTGCCCTGTGTGGTGTAGGGGTACGCTGCCCTTCATACATACAAATAATTATTACAGGGGCTGCCCTGTGTGGTGTAGGGGTACGCTGCCCTTCATACATACATATAATTATTACAGGGGCTGCCCTGTGTGGTGTAGGGGTTCGCTGCTCTTCATACATGCAAATAATTATTACAGGGGCTGCCCTGTGTGGTGTAGGGGTACGCTGCCCTTCATACATACAAATAATTATTACAGGGGCTGTCCTGTGTGGTGTAGGGGTACGCTGCCCTTCATACATACAAATAATTATTACAGGGGCTGCCCTGTGTGGTGTAGGGATACGCTGCCCTTCATACATACATATAATTATTACAGGGGCTGCCCTGTATGGTGTAGGGCTACGCTGCCCTTCATACATACATATAATTATTGCAGAGTCTGCCCTGTGTGGTGTAGGTGTACGCTGCCCTTCATACATACATATAATTATTACAGGGGCTGCCCTGTGTGGTGTAGGTGTACGCTGCCCATCATACATACAAATAATTATAACAGGGGCTGCCCTGTGTGGTGTAGGGGTACGCTGCCCTTCATACATACAAATAATTATTACAGTGGCTGCCCTGTGTGGTGTAGGGGTACGCTGCCCTTCATACATACATATAATTATTACAGGGGCTGCCCTGTGTGGTGTAGGGGTACGCTGCCCTTCATACATACATATAATTATTACAGAGGCTGCCCTGTGTGGTGTAGGGGTACGCTGCTCTTCATACATACATATAATTATTACAGGGGCTGCCCTGTGTGGTGTAGGGGTACGCTGCCCTTCATACATACATTTAATTATTACAGGGGCTGCCCTGTATGGTGTAGGGGTACGCTGCTCTTCATACATACATATAATTATTACAGGGGCTGCCCTGTATGGTGTAGGGGTACGCTGCTCTTCATACATACATATAATTATTACAGGGGCTGCCCTGTGTGGTGTAGGGGTACGCTGCTCTTCATACATACATATAATTATTACAGGGGCTGCCCTGTGTGGTGTAGGGGTACGCTGCCCTTCATACATACAAATAATTATTACAGGAGCTGCCCTGTGTGGTGTAGGGGTACGCTGCCCTTCATACATACATATAATTATTACAGGGGCTGCCCTGTATGGTGTAGGGGTACGCTGCCCTTCATACATACAAATAATTATTACAGGGGCTGCCCTGTGTGGTGTAGGGGTACGCTGCCCTTCATACATACATATAATTATTACAGGGGCTGCCCTGTGTGGTGTAGGGGTTCGCTGCTCTTCATACATGCAAATAATTATTACAGGTGCTGCCCTGTGTGGTGTAGGGGTACGCTGCCCTTCATACATACAAATAATTATTACAGGGGCTGTCCTGTGTGATGTAGGGGTACGCTGCCCTTCATACATACAAATAATTATTACAGGGGCTGCCCTGTGTGGTGTAGGGATACGCTGCCCTTCATACATACATATAATTATTACAGGGGCTGCCCTGTATGGTGTAGGGGTACGCTGCCCTTCATACATACATATAATTATTACAGTGGCTGCCCTGTGTGGTGTAGGTGTACGCTGCCCTTCATACATACATATAATTATTACAGGGGCTGCCCTGTGTGGTGTAGGGGTACGCTGCCCTTCATACATACATATAATTATTACAGTGGCTACCCTGTGTGGTGTAGGGGTACGCTGCCCTTCATACATACAAATAATTATTTCAGGGACTCTCCTGTGTGGTGTAGGTGTACGCTGCCCTTCATACATACATATAATTATTACAGGGGCTACCCTGTGTGGTGTAGGGGTACGCTGCCCTTCATACATACAAATAATTATTACAGGAGCTGCCCTGTGTGGTGTAGGGGTACGCTGCCCCTCATACATACAAATAATTAATACAGGGGCTGCCCTGTGTGGTGTAGGGGTACGCTGCCCTTCATACATACAAATATTTATTTCAGGGACTGTCCTGTGTGGTGTAGGGGTACGCTGCCCTTCATACATACAAATAATTATTACAGGGGCTGCCCTGTGTGGTGTAGGGGTACGCTGCCCCTCATACATACAAATAATTATTACAGGGGCTGCCCTGTGTGGTGTAGGGGTACGCTGCCCTTCATACATACAAATAATTATTACAGGGTCTGCCCTGTGTGGTGTAGGGGTACGCTGCTCTTCATACATACCAATAATAATTACAGGGGCTGCCCTGTGTGGTGTAGGGGTACGCTGCCCTTCATACATACAAATAATTATTACAGGGGCTGCCCTGTATGGTGTAGGGGTACGCTGCTCTTCATACATACCAATAATAATTACAGGGGCTGCCCTGTGTGGTGTAGGGGTACGCTGCCCTTCATACATACAAATAATTATTACAGGGGCTGCCCTGTGTGGTGTAGGGGTACGCTGCTCTTCATACATACAAATAATAATTACAGGGGCTGCCCTGTGTGGTGTAGGGGTACGATGTTCGTCATACATACAAATAATTATTACAGGGGTTGGCCTGTGTGGTGTAGTGGTACGATGCCCCTCATACATACATATAATTATTACAGGGGCTGACCTGTGTGGTGTAGGGGTACGCTGGCCTTCATACATACAAATAATTATTACAGGGGCTGCCCTGTGTGGTGTAGGCGTACGCTGCTCTTCATACATTCATATAATTATTACAGGGGCTGCCCTGTGTGGTGTAGGGGTACGCTGCCCTTCATACATACAAATAATTATTACAGGGGCTGCCCTGTGTGGTGTAGGGGTACGCTGCTCTTCATACATACATATAATTATTTCAGGGGCTGCCCTGTGTGGTGTAGGGATACGCTGCCCTACATACATACATATAATTATTACAGGGGCTGCCCGGTGTGGTGTAGGGGTACGCTGCCCTTCATACATACAAATAATTATTACAGGGGCTGCCCTGTGTGGTGTAGGGGTACGCTGCCCTTCATACATACAAATAATTATTACAGGGGCTGCCCTGTGTGGTGTAGGGGTACATTGCCCTTCATACATATAAATAATTATTACAGGGGCTGCCCTGTGTGGTGTAGGGGTACGCTGCCCTTCATACATACAAATAATTATTACAGGAGCTGCCCTGTGTGGTGTAGGGGTACACTGCCCCTCATACATACAAATAATTATTACAGGGGCTGCCCTGTGTGGTGTAGGGGTACGCTGCCCTTCATACATACAAATAATTATTACAGGAGCTGCCCTGTGTGGTGTAGGGGTACGCTGCCCCTCATACATACAAATAATTATTACAGGGGCTGTCCTGTGTGGTGTAGGGGTACGCTGCCCCTCATACATACATATAATTATTACAGGGGCTGCCCTGTGTGGTGTAGGGGTACGCTGCCCTTCATACATACATATAATTATTACAGGGGCTGTCCTGTGTGGTGTAGGGGTACGCTGCCCTTCATACATACATATAATTATTACAGGGGCTGCCCTGTGTGGTGTAGGGGTACGCTGCCCTTCATAGATACATATAATTATTACAGGGGCTGCCCTGTGTGGTGTAGGGGTACGCTGCCCTTCATACATACATATAATTATTACAGGGGCTGCCCTGTGTGGTGTAGGGGTACGCTGCCCTTCATATATACAAATAATTATTACAGGAGCTTCCCTGTGTGGTGTAGGGGTACGCTGCCCATCATACATACATATAATTATTACAGGGGCTGGCCTGTGTGGTGTAGGGGTACGCTGCCCTTCATACATACATATAATTATTACAGGGGCTGCCCTGTGTGGTGTAGGGGTACGCTGCCCTTCATACATACATATAATTATTACAGGGACTGCCCTGTGTGGTGTAGGGGTACGCTGCTCTTCATACATACATATAATTATTACAGGGGCTGCCCTGTGTGGTGTAGGGGTACATTGCCCTTCATACATATAAATAATTATTACAGGGGCTGCTCTGTGTGGTGTAGGGGTACGCTGCCCTTCATACATACAAATAATTATTACAGGGGCTGCCCTGTGTGATGTAGGGGTACGCTGCCCTAAATAAATTCAAATAATTATTTCAGGGGCTGTCCTGTGTGGTGTAGGGGTACGCTGCACTTCATACATACATATAATTATTACAGGGGCTGCCCTGTGTGGTGTAGGGGTACGCTGCCCTTCATACATACATATAATTATTACAGGGGCTGCCCTGTGTGGTGTAGGGGTACGCTGCCCTTCATACATACATATAATTATTACAGGGGCTGCCCTGTGTGGTGTAGGGGTACGCTGCTCTTCATACATACAAATAATTATTACAGGGGCTGCCCTGTGTGGTGTAGGGGTACGCTGCCCTTCATACATACATATAATTATTACAGGGGCTGCCCTGTGTGGTGTAGGGGTACGCTGCCCTTCATACATACAAATAATTATTACAGGGGCTGCCCTGTGTGGTGTAGGGGTACTCTGCCCTTCATACATACATATAATTATTACAGGGGCTGCCCTGTGTGGTGTAGGGGTACGCTGCCCCTCATACATACAAATAATTATTACAGGAGCTGCCCTGTGTGATGTAGGGGTACGCTGCCCTAAATAAATTCAAATAATTATTTCAGGGGCTGTCCTGTGTGGTGTAGGGGTACGCTGCCCTTCATACATACATATAATTATTACAGGGGCTGCCCTGTGTGGTGTAGGGGTACGCTGCTCTTCATACATACATATAATTATTACAGGGGCTGCCCTGTGTGGTGTAGGGGTACGCTGCCCTTCATACATACATATAATTATTACAGGGGCTGCCCTGTGTGGTGTAGGGGTACGCTGCTCTTCATACATACAAATAATTATTACAGGGGCTGCCCTGTGTGGTGTAGGGGTACTCTGCCCTTCATACATACATATAATTATTACAGGGGCTGCCCTGTGTGGTGTAGGGGTACGCTGCCCCTCATACATACATATAATTATTACATAGGCTGTCCTGTGTGGTGTAGGGGTACGCTGCCCTTCATACATACAAATAATTATTACAGGAGCTGCCCTGTGTGGTGTAGGGGTACGCTGCCCCTCATACATACAAATAATTAATACAGGGGCTGTCCTGTGTGGTGTAGGGGTACGCTGCCCTTCATACATACATATAATTATTACAGGGGCTGCCCTGTGTGGTGTAGGGGTACGCTGCCCTTCATACATACAAATAATTATTACAGGTGCTGCCCTGTGTGGTGTAGGGGTACGCTGCCCATCATACATACAAATAATTATTACAGGGGCTTCCCTGTGTGGTGTAGGGGTACGCTGCCCTATATACATACAAATAATTATTACAGTGGCTGCCCTGTGTGGTGTAGGGGTACGCTGCCCTATATACATACAAATAATTATTACAGGGGCTCCCCTGTGTGGTGTAGGGGTACGCTGCCCTTCATACATACATATAATTATTACAGGGGCTGCCCTGTGTGGTGTAGGGGTACGCTGCCCTTCATACATACAAATAATTATTACAGGGGCTGCCCTGTGTGGTGTAGGGGTACGTTGCCCTTCATACATACAAATAAATATTACAGGGGCTGCCCTGTGTGGTGTAGGGGTACGCTGCCCTTCATACATACAAAAAATTATTACAGGGGCTGCCCTGTGTGGTGTAGGGGTACGCTGCTCTTCATACATACATATAATTATTACAGGGGCTGCCCTGTATGGTGTAGGGGTACGCTGCCCTTCATATATACAAATAATTATTACAGGGGCTGCCCTGTGTGGTGCAGGGGTACGCTGCCCTTCATACATAAAAATATTTATTACAGTGGCTTCCCTGTGTGGTGTAGGGGTTCGCTGCTCTTCATACATACATATAATTATTACAGGGGCTGCCCTGTGTGGTGTAGGGGTACGCTGCCCTTCATACATACATATAATTATTGCAGGGGCTGCCCTGTGTGGTGTAGGGGTACGCTGCCCTTCTTACATACATATAATTATTACAGTGGCTGCCCTGTGTGGTGTAGGGGTACGCTGCCCTTCATACATAGATATAATTATTGCAGGGGCTGCCCTGTGTGGTGTAGGGGTACGCTGCCCTTCATACATACAAATAATTATTACAGGGGCTGCCCTGTGTGGTGTAGGGGTACGCTGCCCTTCATACATACAAATAATTATTACAGGGGCTGCCCTGTGTGGTGTAGGGGTACGCTGCCCTTCATACATACATAGAATTATTACAGGGGCTGCCCTGTGTGGTGTAGGGGTACGCTGCCCTTCATACATACAAATAATTATTACAGGGGCTGCCCTGTGTGGTGTAGGGGTACGCTGCCCTTCATACATACATATAATTATTACAGGGGCTGCCCTGTGTGGTGTAGGGGTACGCTGCCCTTCATACATACATATAATTATTACAGGGGCTGCCCTGTGTGGTGTAGGGGTACGCTGCCCTTCATACATACAAATAATTATTACATGGGCTGCCCTGTGTGGTGTAGGTGTACGCTGCCCTTCATACATACAAATAATTATTACAGGGGCTGCCCTGTGTGGTGTAGGGGTACGCTGCCCTTCATACATACAAATAATTATTACAGGGGCTACCCGGTGTGGTGTAGGGGTACGCTGCTCTTCATACATACAAATAATTATTACAGATTCTGCCTGTGTGGTGTAGGGGTACGCTGCCCTTCATACATACAAATAATTATTACAGGGGCTGCCCTGTGTGGTGTAGGGGTTACGTTGCCCTTCATACATACAAATAATTATTACAGGGGCTGCCCTGTGTGGTTTAGGGACACGATGCCCTTCATACATACAAATAATTATTACAGGGGCTGCCCTGTGTGGTGTAGGGGTACTCTGCCCTTCATACATACAAATAGTTATTACAGGGGCTGCCCTGTGTGGTGTAGGGGTACGCTGCTCTTCATACATACAAATAATTATTACAGGGGCTGCCCTGTGTGGTGTAGGGGTACGCTGCCCTTCATACATACAAATAATTATTACAGGGCTACCCGGTGTGGTGTAGGGGTACGCTGCTCTTCATACATACAAATAATTATTACAGATTCTGCCTGTGTGGTGTAGGGGTACGCTGCCCTTCATACATACAAATAATTATTACAGGGGCTGCCCTGTGTGGTGTAGGGGTTACGTTACCCTTCATACATACAAATAATTATTACAGGGGCTGCCCTGTGTGGTTTAGGGAAACGAAAACGATGCCCTTCATACATACAAATAATTATTACAGGGTCTGCCCTGTGTGGTGTAGGGGTACTCTGCCCCTTCATACATACAAATAGTTATTACAGGGGCTGCCCTGTGTGGTGTAGGGGTACGCTCCCCTTCATACATACAAATAATTATTACAGGTGCTGCCCTGTGTGGTGTAGGGGGTACGCTGCCCATCATACATACAAATAATTATTACAGGGGCTACCCTGTGTGGTGTAGGGGTACGCTGCCCCTTCATACATACAAATAATTATTACAGGTGCTGCCCTGTGTGGTGTAGGGGTACGCTGCCCATCATACATACAAATAATTATTACAGGGGGCTTCCCTGTGTGGTGTAGGGGTACGCTGCCCTATATACATACAAATAATTATTACAGTGGCTGCCCTGTGTGGTGTAGGGGTACGCTGCCCTATATACATACAAATAATTATTACAGGGGCTGCCCTGTGTGGTGTAGGGGTACGCTGCCCTTCATACATACATATAATTATTACAGGGGCTGCCCTGTGTGGTGTAGGGGTACGCTGCCCTTCATACATACAAATAATTATTACAGGGGCTGCCCTGTGTGGTGTAGGGGTACGTTGCCCTTCATACATACAAATAAATATTACAGGGGGCTGCCCTGTGTGGTGTAGGGGTACGCTGCCCATCATACATACAAAAAATTATTACAGGGGCTGCCCCTGTGTGGTGTAGGGGTACGCTGCTCTTCATACATACATATAATTATTACAGGGGCTGCCCTGTATGGTGTAGGGGTACGCTGCCCTTCATATATACAAATAATTATTACAGGGGCTGCCCTGTGTGGTGCAGGGGTACGCTGCCCTTCATACATACAAATATTTATTACAGTGGCTTCCCTGTGTGGTGTAGGGGTTCGCTGCTCTTCATACATACATATAATTATTACAGGGGCTGCCCTGTGTGGTGTAGCCTTCATACATACATATAATTATTACAGGGGCTGCCCTGTGTGGTGTAGGGGTACGCTGCCCTTCTTACATACATATAATTATTACAGTGGCTGCCCTGTGTGGTGTAGGGGTACGCTGCCCTTCATACATACATATAATTATTACAGGGGCTGCCCTGTGTGGTGTAGGGGTACGCTGCCCTTCATACATAGATATAATTATTGCAGGGGCTGCCCTGTGTGGTGTAGGGGTACGCTGCCCTTCATACATACAAATAATTATTACAGGGGCTGCCCTGTGTGGTGTAGGGGTACGCTGCCCTTCATACATACAAATAATTATTACAGGGGCTGCCCTGTGTGGTGTAGGGGTACGCTGCCCTTCATACATACATAGAATTTTTACAGGGGCTGCCCTGTGTGGTGTAGGGGTACGCTGCCCTTCATACATACAAATAATTATTACAGGGGCTGCCCTGTGTGGTGTAGGGGTACGCTGCCCTTCATACATACATATAATTATTACAGGGGCTGCCCTGTGTGGTGTAGGGGTACGCTGCCCTTCATACATACATATAATTATTACAGGGGCTGCCCTGTGTGGTGTAGGGGTACGCTGCCCTTCATACATACAAATAATTATTACAGGGGCTGCCCTGTGTGGTGTAGGTGTACGCTGCCCTTCATACATACAAATAATTATTACAGGGGCTGCCCTGTGTGGTGTAGGGGTACGCTGCCCTTCATACATACAAATAATTATTACAGGGGCTACCCGGTGTGGTGTAGGGGTACGCTGCTCTTCATACATACAAATAATTATTACAGATTCTGCCTGTGTGGTGTAGGGGTACGCTGCCCTTCATACATACAAATAATTATTACAGGGGCTGCCCTGTGTGGTGTAGGGGTTACGTTGCCCTTCATACATACAAATAATTATTACAGGGGCTGCCCTGTGTGGTTTAGGGACACGATGCCCTTCATACATACAAATAATTATTACAGGGGCTGCCCTGTGTGGTGTAGGGGTACTCTGCCCTTCATACATACAAATAGTTATTACAGGGGCTGCCCTGTGTGGTGTAGGGGTACGCTGCTCTTCATACATACAAATAATTATTACAGGGGCTGCCCTGTGTGGTGTAGGGGTACGCTGCCCTTCATACATACAAATAATTATTACAGGGGCTACCCGGTGTGGTGTAGGGGTACGCTGCTCTTCATACATACAAATAATTATTACAGATTCTGCCTGTGTGGTGTAGGGGTACGCTGCCCTTCATACATACAAATAATTATTACAGGGGCTGCCCTGTGTGGTGTAGGGGTTACGTTGCCCTTCATACATACAAATAATTATTACAGGGGCTGCCCTGTGTGGTTTAGGGACACGATGCCCTTCATACATACAAATAATTATTACAGGGGCTGCCCTGTGTGGTGTAGGGGTACTCTGCCCTTCATACATACAAATAGTTATTACAGGGGCTGCCCTGTGTGGTGTAGGGGTACGCTCCCCTTCATACATACAAATAATTATTACAGGTGCTGCCCTGTGTGGTGTAGGGGTACGCTGCCCATCATACATACAAATAATTATTACAGGGGCTACCCTGTGTGGTGTAGGGGTACGCTGCCCTTCATACATACAAATAATTATTACAGGTGCTGCCCTGTGTGGTGTAGGGGTACGCTGCCCATCATACATACAAATAATTATTACAGGGGCTTCCCTGTGTGGTGTAGGGGTACGCTGCCCTATATACATACAAATAATTATTACAGTGGCTGCCCTGTGTGGTGTAGGGGTACGCTGCCCTATATACATACAAATAATTATTACAGGGGCTGCCCTGTGTGGTGTAGGGGTACGCTGCCCTTCATACATACATATAATTATTACAGGGGCTGCCCTGTGTGGTGTAGGGGTACGCTGCCCTTCATACATACAAATAATTATTACAGGGGCTGCCCTGTGTGGTGTAGGGGTACGTTGCCCTTCATACATACAAATAAATATTACAGGGGCTGCCCTGTGTGGTGTAGGGGTACGCTGCCCTTCATACATACAAAAAATTATTACAGGGGCTGCCCTGTGTGGTGTAGGGGTACGCTGCTCTTCATACATACATATAATTATTACAGGGGCTGCCCTGTATGGTGTAGGGGTACGCTGCCCTTCATATATACAAATAATTATTACAGGGGCTGCCCTGTGTGGTGCAGGGGTACGCTGCCCTTCATACATACAAATATTTATTACAGTGGCTTCCCTGTGTGGTGTAGGGGTTCGCTGCTCTTCATACATACATATAATTATTACAGGGGCTGCCCTGTGTGGTGTAGGGGTACGCTGCCCTTCATACATACATATAATTATTACAGGGGCTGCCCTGTGTGGTGTAGGGGTACGCTGCCCTTCTTACATACATATAATTATTACAGTGGCTGCCCTGTGTGGTGTAGGGGTACGCTGCCCTTCATACATACATATAATTATTACAGGGGCTGCCCTGTGTGGTGTAGGGGTACGCTGCCCTTCATACATAGATATAATTATTGCAGGGGCTGCCCTGTGTGGTGTAGGTGTACGCTGCCCTTCATACATACAAATAATTATTACAGGGGCTGCCCTGTGTGGTGTAGGGGTACGCTGCCCTTCATACATACAAATAATTATTACAGGGGCTGCCCTGTGTGGTGTAGGGGTACGCTGCCCTTCATACATACATAGAATTATTACAGGGGCTGCCCTGTGTGGTGTAGGGGTACGCTGCCCTTCATACATACAAATAATTATTACAGGGGCTGCCCTGTGTGGTGTAGGGGTACGCTGCCCTTCATACATACATATAATTATTACAGGGGCTGCCCTGTGTGGTGTAGGGGTACGCTGCCCTTCATACATACAAATAATTATTACAGGGGCTGCCCTGTGTGGTGTAGGTGTACGCTGCCCTTCATACATACAAATAATTATTACAGGGGCTGTCCTGTGTGGTGTAGGGGTACGCTGCACATCATACATACATATAATTATTACAGGGGCTGCCCTGTGTGGTGTAGGGGTACGCTGCCCTGCATACATACATATAATTATTACAGGGGCTGCCCTGTGTGGTGTAGGGGTATGCTGCCCTTCATACATACAAATAAATATTACAGGGGCTGCCCTGTGTGGTGTAGGGGTATGCTGCCCTTCATACATACATATAATTATTACAGGGGCTGACCTGTGTGGTGTAGGGGTATGCTGCCCTTCATACATACAAATAATTTTTACAGGGGCTGCCCTGTGTGGTATAGGGGTACGCTGCCCCTCATACATTCAAATAATTATTACAGGGGCTGTCCTGTGTGGTATAGGGGTACGCTGCCCCTCATACATACAAATAATTATTACAGGGGCTGCCCTGTGTGGTGTAGGGGTACGCTGCCCTTCATACATACAAATAATTATTACAGGGGCTGCCCTGTGTGGTGTAGGGGTACGCTGCCCTTCATACATACAAATAATTATTACAGGGTCTGCCCTGTGTGGTGTAGGGGTACATTGCCCTTCATACATACAAATAATTATTACATAGGCTGTCCTGTGTGGTGTAGGGGTACGCTGCCCTTCATACATACAAATAATTATTACAGGGGCTGCCCTGTGTGGTGTAGGGGTACGCTGCCCTTCATACATACAAATAATTATTACATAGGCTGTCCTGTGTGGTGTAGGGGTACGCTGCCCTTCATACATACAAATAATTATTACAGGGTCTGCCCTGTGTGGTGTAGGGGTACATTGCCCTTCATACATACAAATAATTATTACAGGGTCTGCCCTGTGTGGTGTAGGGGTACATTGCCCTTCATACATACAAATAATTATTACATAGGCTGTCCTGTGTGGTGTAGGGGTACGCTGCCCTTCATACATACAAATAATTATTACAGGGGCTGCCCTGTGTGGTGTAGGGGTACGCTGCCCTTCATACATACATATAATTATTACAGGGGCTGCCCTGTGTGGTGTAGGGGTACGCTGCCCTTCATACATACAAATAATTATTACAGGGGCTGCCCTGTGTGGTGTAGGGGTACGCTGCCCTTCATACATACAAATAATTATTACAGGGGCTGCCCTGTGTGGTGTAGGGGTACGCTGCCCTTCATACATACAAATAATTATTACAGGGGCTGCCCTGTGTGGTGTAGGGGTACGCTGCCCTTCATACATACAAATAATTATTACATAGGCTGTCCTGTGTGGTGTAGGGGTACGCTGCCCTTCATACATACATATAATTATTACAGGGGCTGCCCTGTGTGGTGTAGGGGTACGCTGCCCTTCATACATACAAATAATTATTACAGGGGCTGCCCTGTGTGGTGTAGGGGTACGCTGCCCTTCATACATACAAATAATTATAACAGGGCTGACCTGTGTGGTGTATGGGTACGCTGCCCTTCATACATACAAATAATTATTACAGGGGCTGCCCTGTGTGGTGTAGGGGTACGCTGCCCTTCATACATACATATAATTATTACAGGGGCTGCCCTGTATGGTGTAGGGGTACGCTGCCCTTCATACATACATATAATTATTACAGGGGCTGCCCTGTGTGGTGTAGGGGTACGCTGCCCTTCATACATACATATAATTATTACAGGGGCTGCCCTGTGTGGTGTAGGGGTACGCTGTCCATCATACATACAAATAATTATTACAGGGGCTGCCCTGTGTGGTGTAGGGTTACGCTGCCCTTCATATATACAAATAATTATTACAGAGGCTGTCCTGTGTGGTGTAGGGGTACGCTGCCCTTCATACATACAAATAATTATTACAGGGGCTGCCCTGTGTGGTGTAGGGGTACGCTGCACATCATACATACATATAATTATTACAGGAGCTGCCCTGTGTGGTGTAGGGGTACGCTGCTCTTCATACATACAAATAATTATTACAGGGGCTGCCCTGTGTGGTGTAGGGGTACGCTGCCCATCATACATAGATATAATTATTACAGGGGCTGCCCTGTGTGGTGTAGGGGTACGCTGCCCTTCATACATACAAATAATTATTACAGGAGCTGCCCTGTGTGGTGTAGGGATACGCTGCCCTTCATACATACATATAATTATTACAGGGGCTGCCCTGTGTAGTGTAGGGGTACGCTGCCCTTCATACATACAAATAATTATTACAGGGGCTGCCCTGTGTGGTGTATGGGTACGCTGCCCTTCATACCTACAAATAATTATTACAGGAGCTGCCCTGTGTGGTGTAGGGGTACGCTGCCCTTCATACATACATATAATTATTACAGGGGCTGCCCTGTGTGGTGTAGGGGTACGCTGCCCTTCATACATACATATAATTATTACAGGGGCTGCCCTGTGTGGTGTAGGGGTACGCTGCCCTTCATACATGCAAATAATTATTACAGGGGCTGCCCTGTGTGGTGTAGGAGTACGCTGCCCTTCATTCATACAAATAATTATTACATGGGCTGCCCTGTGTGGTGTAGGGGTACGCTGCCCTAAATAAATTCAAATAATTATTACAGGGGATGTCCTGTGTGGTGTAGTGGTGTAGGGGTACGCTGCCCTTCATACATACATATAATTATTACAGGGGCTGTCCTGTGTGGTGTAGGGGTACGCTGCCCTTCATACATACAAATAATTATTACAGGGGCTGCCCTGTGTGGTGTAGGGGTTACGTTGCCCTTCATACATACAAATAATTATTACAGGGGCTGCCCTGTGTGGTTTAGGGACACGATGCCCATCATACATACAAATAATTATTACAGGGGCTGCCCTGTGTGGTGTAGGGGTATTCTGCCCTTCATACATACATATAATTATTACAGGGGCTGCCCTGTGTGGTGTAGGGGTACTCTGCCCTTCATACATACAAATAATTATTACAGGTGCTGCCCTGTGTGGTATAGGGGTATGCTGCCCTTCATACATACATATAATTATTACAGGGGCTGCCCTGTGTGGTGTAGGGGTACACTGCCCTTCATACATACAAATAATTATTACAGGGGCTGCCCTGTGTGGCGTAGGGGTACGCTTCCCATCATACATACAAATAATTATTACAGGGCCTACCCTGTGTGGTGTAGGGGTACGCTGCCCTTCATACATACAAATAATTATTACAGGGGCTGCCCTGTGTGGTGTAGGGGTACGCTGCCCTTCATACATACAAATAATTATTACAGGGGCTGCCCTGTGTGGTGTAGGGGTACGCTGCCCTTCATACATACAAATAATTATTACAGGGGCTACCCTGTGTGGTGTAGGGTTACACTGCCCTTCATACATACAAATAAAAATTACAGGGGCTGCCCTGTGTGGCGTAGGGGTACGCTTCCCATCATACATACAAATAATTATTACAGGGCCTACCCTGTGTGGTGTAGGGGTACGCTGCCCTTCATACATACAAATAATTATTACAGGGGCTGCCCTGTGTGGTGTAGGGGTACGCTGCCCTTCATACATACAAATAATTATTACAGGGGCTGCCCTGTGTGGTGTAGGTGTACGCTGCTCTTCATACATACAAATAATTATTACAGGGGCTGCCCTGTGTGGTGTAGGGGTACGCTTCCCTTCATACATGCAAATAATTATTACAGGGGCTGCCCTGTGTGGTGTAGGGGTACGCTGCCCTTCATACATACAAATTATTATAGGGGCTGCCCTGTGTGATGTAGGGGTACGCTGCCCCTCATTCATATAAATAATTATTACAGGGGCTGCCCTGTGTGGTGTAGGGGTATGCTGCCCCTCATACATATAAATAATTATTACAGGGCTGCCCTGTGTGGTGTAGGGGTACGCTGCCCTTCATACATACATATAATTATTACAGGGGCTGTCCTGTGTGGTGTAGGGGTACGCTGCCCTTCATACATACAAATAATTATTACAGGGGTTGCCCATTGTGGTGTAGGGGTACAGTGCCCTTCATACATACAAATAATTATTACAGGGGCTGCCCTGTGTGGTGTAGGGGTACGCTGCCCTTCATACATACATATAATTATTACAGGGGCAGCCCTGTGTGGTGTAGGGGTACGCTGCCCTTCATACATACATTTAATTATTACAGGGGCTGCCCTGTGTGGTGTAGGGGTACATTGCCCTTCATACATACATATAATTATTACAGGGGCTGCCCTGTGTGGTGTAGGGGTACATTGCCCTTCATACATACATATAATTATTACAGGGGCTGCCCTGTGTGGTGTAGGGGTACGCTGCCCTTCATACATACATATAATTATTACAGGGGCTGCCCTGTGTGGTGTAGGAGTACGCTGCCCTTCATACATACATATAATTATTACAGGGGCTGCCCTGTGTGGTGTAGGGGTACGCTGCCCTTCATACATGCAAATAATTATTACAGGGGCTGCCCTGTGTGGTGTAGGGGTACGCTGCCCTTCATACATACAAATTATTATAGGGGCTGCCCTGTGTGGTGTAGGGGTACGCTGCCCTTCATACATACAAATAATTATTACAGGGGCTGCCCTGTGTGGTGTAGGGGTACGCTGCCCTTCATACATACATATAATTATTACAGGGGCTGCCCTGTGTGGTGTAGGGGTACGCTGCCCTTCATACATGCAAATAATTATTACAGGGGCTGCCCTGTGTGGTGTAGGGGTACGCTGCCCTTCATACATACAAATTATTATAGGGGCTGCCCTGTGTGATGTAGGGGTACGCTGCCCTTCATACATACAAATAATTATTACAGGGGCTGCCCTGTGTGGTGTAGGGGTACGCTTCCCTTCATACATGCAAATAATTATTACAGGGGCTTCCCTGTGTGGTGTAGGGGTACGCTGCCCTTCATACATACAAATTATTATAGGGGCTGCCCTGTGTGATGTAGGGGTACGCGGCCCCTCATTCATATAAGTAATTATTACAGGGGCTGCCCTGTGTGGTGTAGGGGTATGCTGCCCCTCATACATATAAATAATTATTACAGGGGCTGCCCTGTGTGGTGTAGGGGTACGCTGCCCTTCATACATACATATAATTATTACAGGAGCTGCCCTGTGTGGTGTAGGGGTACGCTGTCCTTCATACATACATATAATTATTACAGGGGCTGCCCTGTGTAGTGTAGGGGTATGCTGCCCTTCATACCTACAAATAAATATTACAGGAGCTGCCCTGTGTGGTGTAGGGGTACGCTGCCCTTCATACATACAAATAATTATTACAGGAGCTGCCCCGTGTGGTGTAGGGGTACACTGCCCTTCATACATACAAATAATTATTACAGGGGCTGCCCTGTGTGGCGTAGGGGTACGCTTCCCATCATACATACAAATAATTATTACAGGGCCTACCCTGTGTGGTGTAGGGGTACGCTGCCCTTCATACATACAAATAATTATTACAGGGGCTGCCCTGTGTGGTGTAGGGGTACGCTGCCCTTCATACATACAAATAATTATTACAGGGGCTGCCCTGTGTGGTGTAGGGGTACACTGCCCTTCATACATACAAATAATTATTACAGGGGCTGCCCTGTGTGGCGTAGGGGTACGCTTCCCATCATACATACAAATAATTATTACAGGGCCTACCCTGTGTGGTGTAGGGGTACGCTGCCCTTCATACATACAAATAATTATTACAGGGGCTGCCCTGTGTGGTGTAGGGGTACGCTGCCCTTCATACATGCAAATAATTATTACAGGGGCTGCCCTGTGTGGTGTAGGGGTACGCTGCCCTTCATACATACAAATAATTATTACAGGGGCTACCCTGTGTGGTGTAGGGGTACACTGCCCTTCATACATACAAATAAAAATTACAGGGGCTGCCCTGTGTGGCGTAGGGGTACGCTTCCCATCATACATACAAATAATTATTACAGGGCCTACCCTGTGTGGTGTAGGGGTACGCTGCCCTTCATACATACAAATAATTATTACAGGGGCTGCCCTGTGTGGTGTAGGGGTACGCTGCCCTTCATACATACAAATAATTATTACAGGGGCTGCCCTGTGTGGTGTAGGTGTACGCTGCTCTTCATACATACAAATAATTATTACAGGGGCTGCCCTGTGTGGTGTAGGGGTACGCTTCCCTTCATACATGCAAATAATTATTACAGGGGCTGCCCTGTGTGGTGTAGGGGTACGCTGCCCTTCATACATACAAATTATTATAGGGGCTGCCCTGTGTGATGTAGGGGTACGCTGCCCCTCATTCATATAAATAATTATTACAGGGGCTGCCCTGTGTGGTGTAGGGGTATGCTGCCCCTCATACATATAAATAATTATTACAGGGCTGCCCTGTGTGGTGTAGGGGTACGCTGCCCTTCATACATACATATAATTATTACAGGGGCTGTCCTGTGTGGTGTAGGGGTATGCTGCCCTTCATACATACAAATAATTATTACAGGGGCTGCCCTGTGTGGTGTAGGGGTACATTGCCCTTCATACATACAAATAATTATTACAGGGGCTGCCCTGTGTGGTGTAGGGGTACGCTGCCCTTCATACATACATATAATTATTACAGGGGCTGCCCTGTGTGGTGTAGGGGTACGCTGCCCTTCATACATACATATAATTATTACAGGGGCTGCCCTGTGTGGTGTAGGGGTACATTGCCCTTCATACATACATATAATTATTACAGGGGCTGCCCTGTGTGGTGTAGGGGTACATTGCCCTTCATACATACATATAATTATTACAGGGGCTGCCCTGTGTGGTGTAGGGGTACGCTGCCCTTCATACATACATATAATTATTACAGGGGCTGACCTGTGTGGTGTAGGGGTACGCTGCCCTTCATACATACATATAATTATTACAGGGGCTGCCCTGTGTGGTGTAGGGGTACGCTGCCCTTCATACATACAAATAATTATTACATAGGCTGTCCTGTGTGGTGTAGGGGTATGCTGCCCTTCATACATACAAATAATTATTACAGGGGCTGCCCTGTGTGGTGTAGGGTTACGCTGCCCTTCATATATACAAATAATTATTACAGAGGCTGTCATGTGTGGTGTAGGGGTACGCTGCCCTTCATACATACAAATTATTATAGGGGCTGCCCTGTGTGATGTAGGGGTACGCTGCCCCTCATTCATATAAGTAATTATTACAGGGGCTGCCCTGTGTGGTGTAGGGGTATGCTGCCCCTCATACATATAAATAATTATTACAGGGGCTGCCCTGTGTGGTGTAGGGGTACGCTGCCCTTCATACATACATATAATTATTACAGGAGCTGCCCTGTGTGGTGTAGGGGTACGCTGTCCTTCATACATACATATAATTATTACAGGGGCTGCCCTGTGTAGTGTAGGGGTATGCTGCCCTTCATACCTACAAATAATTATTACAGGAGCTGCCCTGTGTGGTGTAGGGGTACGCTGCCCTTCATACATACAAATAATTATTACAGGAGCTGCCCTGTGTGGTGTAGGGGTACACTGCCCTTCATACATACAAATAATTATTACAGGGGCTGCCCTGTGTGGCGTAGGGGTACGCTTCCCATCATACATACAAATAATTATTACAGGGCCTACCCTGTGTGGTGTAGGGGTACGCTGCCCTTCATACATACAAATAATTATTACAGGGGCTGCCCTGTGTGGTGTAGGGGTACGCTGCCCTTCATACATACAAAGAATTATTACAGGGGCTGCCCTGTGTGGTGTAGGGGTACACTGCCCTTCATACATACAAATAATTATTACAGGGGCTGCCCTGTGTGGCGTAGGGGTACGCTTCCCATCATACATACAAATAATTATTACAGGGCCTACCCTGTGTGGTGTAGGGGTACGCTGCCCTTCATACATACAAATAATTATTACAGGGGCTGCCCTGTGTGGTGTAGGGGTACGCTGCCCTTCATACATGCAAATAATTATTACAGGGGCTGCCCTGTGTGGTGTAGGGGTACGCTGCCCTTCATACATACAAATAATTATTACAGGGGCTACCCTGTGTGGTGTAGGGGTACACTGCCCTTCATACATACAAATAATTATTACAGGGGCTACCCTGTGTGGTGTAGGGGTACACTGCCCTTCATACATACAAATAATTATTACAGGGGCAGCCCTGTGTGGCGTAGGGGTACGCTGCCCTTCATACATACAAATAATTATTACAGGGGCTGCCCTGTGTGGTGTAGGGGTATGCTGCCCTTCATACATACAATTAATTATTACAGGGGCTACCCTGTGTGGTGTAGGGGTACACTTCCCTTCATACATACAAATAAAAATTACAGGGGCTGCCCTGTGTGGCGTAGGGGTACGCTTCCCATCATACATACGAAAATAATTATTACAGGGCCTACCCTGTGTGGTGTAGGGGTACGCTGCCCTTCATACATACAAATAATTATTACAGGGGCTGCCCTGTGTGGTGTAGGGGTACGCTGCCCTTCATACATACAAATAATTATTACAGGGGCTGCCCTGTGTGGTGTAGGTGTACGCTGCTCTTCATACATACAAATAATTATTACAGGGGCTGCCCTGTGTGGTGTAGGGGTACGCTTCCCTTCATACATGCAAATAATTATTACAGGGGCTGCCCTGTGTGGTGTAGGGGTACGCTGCCCTTCATACATACAAATTATTATAGGGGCTGCCCTGTGTGATGTAGGGGTACGCTGCCCCTCATTCATATAAATAATTATTACAGGGGCTGCCCTGTGTGGTGTAGGGGTATGCTGCCCCTCATACATATAAATAATTATTACAGGGCTGCCCTGTGTGGTGTAGGGTTACACTGCCCTTCATACATACAAATAAAAATTACAGGGGCTGCCCTGTGTGGCGTAGGGGTACGCTTCCCATCATACATACAAATAATTATTACAGGGCCTACCCTGTGTGGTGTAGGGGTACGCTGCCCTTCATACATACAAATAATTATTACAGGGGCTGCCCTGTGTGGTGTAGGGGTACGCTGCCCTTCATACATACAAATAATTATTACAGGGGCTGCCCTGTGTGGTGTAGGTGTACGCTGCTCTTCATACATACAAATAATTATTACAGGGGCTGCCCTGTGTGGTGTAGGGGTACGCTTCCCTTCATACATGCAAATAATTATTACAGGGGCTGCCCTGTGTGGTGTAGGGGTACGCTGCCCTTCATACATACAAATTATTATAGGGGCTGCCCTGTGTGATGTAGGGGTACGCTGCCCCTCATTCATATAAATAATTATTACAGGGGCTGCCCTGTGTGGTGTAGGGGTATGCTGCCCCTCATACATATAAATAATTATTACAGGGCTGCCCTGTGTGGTGTAGGGGTACGCTGCCCTTCATACATACATATAATTATTACAGGGGCTGTCCTGTGTGGTGTAGGGGTACGCTGCCCTTCATACACACAAATAATTATTACAGGGGCTGCCCATTGTGGTGTAGGGGTACATTGCCCTTCATACATACAAATAATTATTACAGGGGCTGCCCTGTGTGGTGTAGGGGTACGCTGCCCTTCATACATACATATAATTATTACAGGGGCAGCCCTGTGTGGTGTAGGGGTACGCTGCCCTTCATACATACATTTAATTATTACAGGGGCTGCCCTGTGTGGTGTAGGGGTACATTGCCCTTCATACATACATATAATTATTACAGGGGCTGCCCTGTGTGGTGTAGGGGTACATTGCCCTTCATACATACATATAATTATTACAGGGGCTGCCCTGTGTGGTGTAGGGGTACGCTGCCCTTCATACATACATATAATTATTACAGGGGCTGCCCTGTGTGGTGTAGGAGTACGCTGCCCTTCATACATACATATAATTATTACAGGGGCTGCCCTGTGTGGTGTAGGGGTACGCTGCCCTTCATACATGCAAATAATTATTACAGGGGCTGCCCTGTGTGGTGTAGGGGTACGCTGCCCTTCATACATACAAATTATTATAGGGGCTGCCCTGTGTGGTGTAGGGGTACGCTGCCCTTCATACATACAAATAATTATTACAGGGGCTGCCCTGTGTGGTGTAGGGGTACGCTGCCCTTCATACATACATATAATTATTACAGGGGCTGCCCTGTGTGGTGTAGGGGTACGCTGCCCTTCATACATGCAAATAATTATTACAGGGGCTGCCCTGTGTGGTGTAGGGGTACGCTGCCCTTCATACATACAAATTATTATAGGGGCTGCCCTGTGTGATGTAGGGGTACGCTGCCCTTCATACATACAAATAATTATTACAGGGGCTGCCCTGTGTGGTGTAGGGGTACGCTTCCCTTCATACATGCAAATAATTATTACAGGGGCTTCACTGTGTGGTGTAGGGGTACGCTGCCCTTCATACATACAAATTATTATAGGGGCTGCCCTGTGTGATGTAGGGGTACGCTGCCCCTCATTCATATAAGTAATTATTACAGGGGCTGCCCTGTGTGGTGTAGGGTATGCTGCCCCTCATACATATAAATAATTATTACAGGGGCTGCCCTGTGTGGTGTAGGGGTACGCTGCCCTTCATACATACATATAATTATTACAGGAGCTGCCCTGTGTGGTGTAGGGGTACGCTGTCCTTCATACATACATATAATTATTACAGGGGCTGCCCTGTGTAGTGTAGGGGTATGCTGCCCTTCATACCTACAAATAAATATTACAGGAGCTGCCCTGTGTGGTGTAGGGGTACGCTGCCCTTCATACATACAAATAATTATTACAGGAGCTGCCCTGTGTGGTGTAGGGGTACACTGCCCTTCATACATACAAATAATTATTACAGGGGCTGCCCTGTGTGGCGTAGGGGTACGCTTCCCATCATACATACAAATAATTATTACAGGGCCTACCCTGTGTGGTGTAGGGGTACGCTGCCCTTCATACATACAAATAATTATTACAGGGGCTGCCCTGTGTGGTGTAGGGGTACGCTGCCCTTCATACATACAAATAATTATTACAGGGGCTGCCCTGTGTGGTGTAGGGGTACACTGCCCTTCATACATACAAATAATTATTACAGGGGCTGCCCTGTGTGGCGTAGGGGTACGCTTCCCATCATACATACAAATAATTATTACAGGGCCTACCCTGTGTGGTGTAGGGGTACGCTGCCCTTCATACATACAAATAATTATTACAGGGGCTGCCCTGTTTGGTGTAGGGGTACGCTGCCCTTCATACATGCAAATAATTATTACAGGGGCTGCCCTGTGTGGTGTAGGGGTACGCTGCCCTTCATACATACAAATAATTATTACAGGGGCTACCCTGTGTGGTGTAGGGGTACACTGCCCTTCATACATACAAATAAAAATTACAGGGGCTGCCCTGTGTGGCGTATGGGTACGCTTCCCATCATACATACAAATAATTATTACAGGGCCTACCCTGTGTGGTGTAGGGGTACGCTGCCCTTCATACATACAAATAATTATTACAGGGGCTGCCCTGTGTGGTGTAGGGGTACCCTGCCCTTCATACATACAAATAATTATTACAGGGGCTGCCCTGTGTGGTGTAGGTGTACGCTGCTCTTCATACATACAAATAATTATTACAGGGGCTGCCCTGTGTGGTGTAGGGGTACGCTTCCCTTCATACATGCAAATAATTATTACAGGGGCTGCCCTGTGTGGTGTAGGGGTACGCTGCCCTTCATACATACAAATTATTATAGGGGCTGCCCTGTGTGATGTAGGGGTACGCTGCCCCTCATTCATATAAATAATTATTACAGGGGCTGCCCTGTGTGGTGTAGGGGTATGCTGCCCCTCATACATATAAATAATTATTACAGGGCTGCCCTGTGTGGTGTAGGGGTACGCTGCCCTTCATACATACATATAATTATTACAGGGGCTGTCCTGTGTGGTGTAGGGGTATGCTGCCCTTCATACATACAAATAATTATTACAGGGGCTGCCCTGTGTGGTGTAGGGGTACATTGCCCTTCATACATACAAATAATTATTACAGGGGCTGCCCTGTGTGGTGTAGGGGTACGCTGCCCTTCATACATACATATAATTATTACAGGGGCTGCCCTGTGTGGTGTAGGGGTACATTGCCCTTCATACATACATATAATTATTACAGGGGCTGCCCTGTGTGGTGTAGGGGTACATTGCCCTTCATACATACATATAATTATTACAGGGGCTGACCTGTGTGGTGTAGGGGTACGCTGCCCTTCATACATACATATAATTATTACAGGGGCTGCCCTGTGTGGTGTAGGGGTACATTGCCCTTCATACATACATATAATTATTACAGGGGCTGCCCTGTGTGGTGTAGGGGTACGCTGCCCTTCATACATACATATAATTATTACAGGGGCTGACCTGTGTGGTGTAGGGGTACGCTGCCCTTCATACATACATATAATTATTACAGGGGCTGCCCTGTGTGGTGTAGGGGTACGCTGCCCTTCATACATACAAATAATTATTACATAGGCTGTCCTGTGTGGTGTAGGGGTACGCTGCCCTTCATACATACAAATAATTATTGCAGGGGCTGCCCTGTGTGGTGTAGGGGTACGCTGCCCTTCATACATACAAATAATTATTACAGGGGCTGCCCTGTGTGGTGTAGGGGTACACTGCCCTTCATACATACAAATAATTATTACAGGGGCTGCCCTGTGTGGCGTAGGGGTACGCTTCCCATCATACATACAAATAATTATTACAGGGCCTACCCTGTGTGGTGTAGGGGTACGCTGCCCTTCATACATACAAATAATTATTACAGGGGCTGCCCTGTTTGGTGTAGGGGTACGCTGCCCTTCATACATGCAAATAATTATTACAGGGGCTGCCCTGTGTGGTGTAGGGGTACGCTGCCCTTCATACATACAAATAATTATTACAGGGGCTACCCTGTGTGGTGTAGGGGTACACTGCCCTTCATACATACAAATAAAAATTACAGGGGCTGCCCTGTGTGGCGTATGGGTACGCTTCCCATCATACATACAAATAATTATTACAGGGCCTACCCTGTGCGGTGTAGGGGTACGCTGCCCTTCATACATACAAATAATTATTACAGGGGCTGCCCTGTGTGGTGTAGGGGTACCCTGCCCTTCATACATACAAATAATTATTACAGGGGCTGCCCTGTGTGGTGTAGGTGTACGCTGCTCTTCATACATACAAATAATTATTACAGGGGCTGCCCTGTGTGGTGTAGGGGTACGCTTCCCTTCATACATGCAAATAATTATTACAGGGGCTGCCCTGTGTGGTGTAGGGGTACGCTGCCCTTCATACATACAAATTATTATAGGGGCTGCCCTGTGTGATGTAGGGGTACGCTGCCCCTCATTCATATAAATAATTATTACAGGGGCTGCCCTGTGTGGTGTAGGGGTATGCTGCCCCTCATACATATAAATAATTATTACAGGGCTGCCCTGTGTGGTGTAGGGGTACGCTGCCCTTCATACATACATATAATTATTACAGGGGCTGTCCTGTGTGGTGTAGGGGTATGCTGCCCTTCATACATACAAATAATTATTACAGGGGCTGCCCTGTGTGGTGTAGGGGTACATTGCCCTTCATACATACAAATAATTATTACAGGGGCTGCCCTGTGTGGTGTAGGGGTACGCTGCCCTTCATACATACATATAATTATTACAGGGGCTGCCCTGTGTGGTGTAGGGGTACATTGCCCTTCATACATACATATAATTATTACAGGGGCTGCCCTGTGTGGTGTAGGGGTACATTGCCCTTCATACATACATATAATTATTACAGGGGCTGCCCTGTGTGGTGTAGGGGTACGCTGCCCTTCATACATACATATAATTATTACAGGGGCTGACCTGTGTGGTGTAGGGGTACGCTGCCCTTCATACATACATATAATTATTACAGGGGCTGCCCTGTGTGGTGTAGGGGTACGCTGCCCTTCATACATACAAATAATTATTACATAGGCTGTCCTGTGTGGTGTAGGGGTACGCTGCCCTTCATACATACAAATAATTATTGCAGGGGCTGCCCTGTGTGGTGTAGGGGTACGCTGCCCTTAATACATACAAATAATTATTACATAGGCTGTCCTGTGTGGTGTAGGGGTACGCTGCCCTTCATACATACAAATAATTATTACAGGGGCTGCCCTGTGTGGTGTAGGGTTACGCTGCCCTTCATATATACAAATAATTATTACAGAGGCTGTCATGTGTGGTGTAGGGGTACGCTGCCCTTCATACATACAAATTATTATAGGGGCTGCCCTGTGTGATGTAGGGGTACGCTGCCCCTCATTCATATAAGTAATTATTACAGGGGCTGCCCTGTGTGGTGTAGGGGTATGCTGCCCCTCATACATATAAATAATTATTACAGGGGCTGCCCTGTGTGGTGTAGGGGTACGCTGCCCTTCATACATACATATAATTATTACAGGAGCTGCCCTGTGTGGTGTAGGGGTACGCTGTCCTTCATACATACATATAATTATTACAGGGGCTGCCCTGTGTAGTGTAGGGGCATGCTGCCCTTCATACCTACAAATAATTATTACAGGAGCTGCCCTGTGTGGTGTAGGGGTACGCTGCCCTTCATACATACAAATAATTATTACAGGGGCTGCCCTGTGTGGCGTAGGGGTACGCTTCCCATCATACATACAAATAATTATTACAGGGCCTACCCTGTGTGGTGTAGGGGTACGCTGCCCTTCATACATACAAATAATTATTACAGGGGCTGCCCTGTTTGGTGTAGGGGTACGCTGCCCTTCATACATGCAAATAATTATTACAGGGGCTGCCCTGTGTGGTGTAGGGGTACGCTGCCCTTCATACATACAAATAATTATTACAGGGGCTACCCTGTGTGGTGTAGGGGTACACTGCCCTTCATACATACAAATAAAAATTACAGGGGCTGCCCTGTGTGGCGTATGGGTACGCTTCCCATCATACATACAAATAATTATTACAGGGCCTACCCTGTGCGGTGTAGGGGTACGCTGCCCTTCATACATACAAATAATTATTACAGGGGCTGCCCTGTGTGGTGTAGGGGTACCCTGCCCTTCATACATACAAATAATTATTACAGGGGCTGCCCTGTGTGGTGTAGGTGTACGCTGCTCTTCATACATACAAATAATTATTACAGGGGCTGCCCTGTGTGGTGTAGGGGTACGCTTCCCTTCATACATGCAAATAATTATTACAGGGGCTGCCCTGTGTGGTGTAGGGGTACGCTGCCCTTCATACATACAAATTATTATAGGGGCTGCCCTGTGTGATGTAGGGGTACGCTGCCCCTCATTCATATAAATAATTATTACAGGGGCTGCCCTGTGTGGTGTAGGGGTATGCTGCCCCTCATACATATAAATAATTATTACAGGGCTGCCCTGTGTGGTGTAGGGGTACGCTGCCCTTCATACATACATATAATTATTACAGGGGCTGTCCTGTGTGGTGTAGGGGTACGCTGCCCTTCATACATACAAATTATTATAGGGGCTGCCCTGTGTGATGTAGGGGTACGCTGCCCCTCATTCATATAAATAATTATTACAGGGGCTGCCCTGTGTGGTGTAGGGGTATGCTGCCCCTCATACATATAAATAATTATTACAGGGCTGCCCTGTGTGGTGTAGGGGTACGCTGCCCTTCATACATACATATAAATAATTATTACAGTGGCTGCCCTGTGTGGTGTAGGTGTACGCTGCCCTTCATACATACATATAATTATTACAGGGGCTGTCCTGTGTGGTGTAGGGGTATGCTGCCCTTCATACATACAAATAATTATTACAGGGGCTGCCCTGTGTGGTGTAGGGGTACATTGCCCTTCATACATACAAATAATTATAACAGGGGCTGCCCTGTGTGGTGTAGGGGTACGCTGCCCTTCATACATACATATAATTATTACAGGGGCTGCCCTGTGTGGTGTAGGGGTACATTGCCCTTCATACATACATATAATTATTACAGGGGCTGCCCTGTGTGGTGTAGGGGTACATTGCCCTTCATACATACATATAATTATTACAGGGGCTGCCCTGTGTGGTGTAGGGGTACGCTGCCCTTCATACGATAAACGAAATGACTGTATAGGAGTGGAGAGGGTTAAACTTCCTAGGCTGGGGGCAGACCAGTGTGAGGAATCATGTGATAATTAGGGCCAATGGGTTTTTAGGGTTGTAGGTTATAGCAGGGATATTAGAGATTGTTGGAGGCGGAGTCAGCCTCTTTTGTTCCTGTCTTGGAGTGGGTAAGTGCTCTTACCTGAGCTCTGTTATATTTTCTTCATAGCCATCCTTCTGTTTTTCTTTCCTCTTCTTATCTTTGTTCTTCACCTTCTTCATCTATCCCTCTCTCTCTCTGCCCTCCCCCACCTTTGCGCTCTGCATTTTCTAACAATCCTCCTAACCCTTATAAGGACTGTGACCCCCCCCCCAAATTGGTAGCATGCCCCGCCCGCACCGCTCATCGCGGATCCCCGCCCGTTACCGGGCACAGGAAGAAGGCCCAGGGAGTTCTGGGGAGGCTCCTGCCTCTCAAGAGGGAGCTGAAGGGGCTAGCGCGAGTCGCGCAGCCCCGCGGCGTCATGGGCGGCCGGGCGCGGCCGCGCTTACCCGCGGCCGTCAAGCAGGTGCTGTCAGGGCGGCTGGACACAGCCGCCGGCGGGGGGAAGGCGCGGCTGCTCTGAGCAGCCGCGAGAGGCAGTTAGTGAGCCCGCGGGAGGGCAGAGCTGCCGCGATTAGGGCGGTGAGCGCTCGCCCCCCGCGGGTTCAAAGGTCACAGGCGCACACGCGCACCGCAAGGAGGGCTGCTAATAGCCCTGTTAGTGCCCGGAGGGGCAGGGGGGACTCCCCCACAGTTAATGAAGTGGGGAATGTCGAGGTGGGGGAGATGGACAGCCCTGGCAGCACATTAGGGGCTTTGTCAGTCAGGGAGGCAGCCATTTTAGGACAGGGAGAGCTGATGGAGGATGATTGGCAGGCTAGTCAGCAATCAGCAGACAGGGCCATGTCTGGGGCAGCAGCTTCTGGCTATGTGGATACTCAGGTCCCTAGTGGGGGTGCAAGTCAGTCCTTTGACCCTGCAGCTTTTGCGGCCATGATGTCATCAATGACATCTGCTTTTGCTCCCATGGTTGCGGCATTGGCTCCTAGCCAAGCAGATAGTGAAAGGGTGGATCAGAGGCAGCGTTCAATTTCTGCTACTCTAGGGCCAGCGGTAGATCAGTTCATGCAGGCTTGCAAGGCTATGGGCTCCGCTGCAGCTCAGTTGGCAAGACCAGAGGCGTCTGGGGCTGGTGCGGCTGTGTCTTCTCCTGCTGTGTCGACCGTGCCCAGGGTTTCGGCCCAGGGGGCGGCTTCATCGTCTGTTTCAGATACTGCTGAGGGCGAAGCTATGGAACAGGATTTCAGCGTCGAGGAGGCTTCATCATCGGTCGTGTCCGGGAGGGAGCAGTCCGGATCGTCAGGTGAGATCTCAGAAGATGATGATGTTGCTGACTCTGCCTCCTCTTCTTCCTCTGTCTCTGACTTGTCGTCGACCTCTTCTTCTCTGGCTTCTTCTGTCAGCAGCGCGAAAAATGCGCGGAAGAGGGCTGCTAAATATGCGCGCAAGGAGGCGGATAGGCGGGATAAGCGGGCTAAGCAGCAGCGTCAGAGTAGTAGCGCGCGGAAGTCCAAGAAGCGTCAGCATCAACCAGGTGTGGTGCATTGCGACAATACAGCAGTATTGCGGGGTCTGCGCGATTGTTGCAAGAAAAAAATCAGGAAGGGCGATTATGTGGACATGTTCATTTTAACTGAGCAAGCCAAAAAAGATTTCAAGGCAGCTAAGCTTAAAGGCGGGGTGGGGTTGGAAGCTTTTCGTTCCTATGATAACTGGCTTGCTGGGTTTTGCGTATTCGCAGCATGCTACTTGAAAGATCGCCCAGGGGAGCACCTGAACGTAATAAGGTATATCCACCTGATTCATGGGATGCAGCGTAAATCCAGGGGCAGCGCCTGGAGAACATATGATGAGGAATTTAGGCGCAAGCAGGACGGATCCAAGCGCTTAGATTTTGGGTGCAAGGACGTGGAAGTGTGGCTTGACGTCACGCAACCACCAAAAGGTGGAGTGGAGGATTCTCGGGTAGGCGGGGATACTCATAAGGGGGGGTCTGGGGCGTGGCGCCCGAGTTCTGATCCCTCCCCGGGGCGTCGACAGACGGGCCCCGGTCGGCTTTCTGCGCAGACACCTTTTAAAGGTAAATGTTTTGCCTTTAATAATGCCTCCTGTTCCCAGGGCCAACGGTGCCGTTTTCGACACCTTTGCTTGCGTTGCAACGGATCGCACCCCGCCTCTAATTGTTTCAGGTTGTCAGCCCAACAGGGATCCAAGTCGGGAGGAGGAGCTATTCCCAAAGCGGGAGGTAGCGCAGGCGCTAAATGGGGCACCAACCCCTATCCGTTTGGATGCTATGTCCAGGTGGCTAGGGTGGTACCCTAATAGGCAGGACGCTAAGTTTTTGTTTTTCGGGTTCAAGTTGGGTTTTCGTTTACCAGTTATAGGGGAAGTTCGAGTCGGTTCCCCGAGAAATTTACAATCAGCTCGGCTTTTTCCTGACGTTCTTCAGTTAAAAGTCGAGAAAGAGGTTCAGTTAGGACGTATGGTGGGTCCATTTGCGCATCCTCCAATGGGGAATCTGATTCTTTCCCCAGTGGGGGTGGTGCCTAAGAAAACTCCAGGAAAATTTCGGCTGATCCAGCATCTGTCTTATCCATTGGGGTCCTCCGTTAATGACGCTATACCTCCTGAATTCTGTTCAGTGAGGTATCAGTCTTTTGATGATGCTCTCAGTATCGTTAGGGCATATGGACGCGGGGCCCTCATGGCTAAGATGGATGTGGAGTCAGCTTTTCGTTTGCTTCCTTTGCACCCCGAATCGTTTAGGTTCATGGGTTTTCGCATTGGGGGGGAATACTTCATAGACAAGTGCTTGCCTATGGGGTGTTCGATTTCCTGCGCATACTTTGAAAAATTTAGCACTTTCCTTCATTGGTGCGTAGAGTTTTCTTGTGGGGGTCATGGGATAGCGCACTATCTCGATGACTTCCTCTGCGTGGGGCCCGCTGGGTCAGAGCGTTGTAACGAGTTACTTGGTTCCATGAGAGCGCTGTTTTTTCATTTTGGAGTACCTGTGGCAGACGAAAAGACAGAGGGACCCCTCTCGTGTTTGTCATTTTTAGGTATCGAGATTGATACCTTGGCTGGATCCTGTCGGCTGCCGCGCGATAAAATTGACAAATTGCGAGATTCCATTTCAGAGTGTTTGGTTGCGCGCAAAATTTCGCTCAGGCAGGCCCAATCACTGTTGGGTTGTATGAACTTTGCCTGTAGAGTTATACCGATGGGGAGGGTATTTTGCAGAAAGCTAGAGAGGGCCACAGCGGGGGTTTCCAAACCTCACCATTTGATCCGTTTATCGTCAGAAATAAAGAGAGACCTGGAAGTTTGGGTTTCCTTTTTGGCAGATTTTAATGGGATCAGGATATGGTTATCCCCTCTGGTGGGCAATGTCGATTTGCAGCTTTTCACCGATGCAGCAGGATCTTCGGGGTTTGGTTGCTACCTGAGGGGATCCTGGTGCGTCGCAACTTGGCCAGAGGAGTGGATTCGTGCAGGTTTGACAAGAGATATGCTGCTCTTAGAACTGTTCCCAATAATGGTCGCCTTGGAGGTCTGGGGCGAGCGCATCTGCAATCGCAGCATTCTGTTCAGATGTGACAATCTGGGCGTGGTGCATGCGGTAAACGGGCAGCGAGCAAAGTCGTTGCTGGTTTTGCGTGTGCTAGCGCAGCTGGTGCTTGCCTGTTTGCGCCATAATGTGCTGTTTCGAGCTCAACACGTACCCGGAGTTGACAACGGGATTGCCGATGCGCTGTCCAGATGTCAATGGGGTCGGTTCCGTACATTGGCTCCTGATGCAGAGACTGATGGTGTGCTGTGCCCCTCTTATGTTTGGCAGGTTATCAAGCCGGACTGGAGGGGTTAGCGGAGCTGTCCATTGCACCAAGTACCCTCAAGGCTTACCGTCGGTCTTGGGAAGAATGGGAAGTTTTTTCCCGTAGCCAAGGCCTTGGAGGTAAGGGTCAGCATCAATTGATGCTTGCTTTTATTTGGCAGCTGTATGTATCTGGCAAATCGAGAGCGGTAGTTTCACGGTACCTGGCAGGTATTTCGTTTTTCTCCAAATTGAAGGGAATCCCTGACCTTACAAGGAGTTTTGTCATCACAAAGGCCTTGAAAGGTTGGGCGCGCGCTGAGCCGGTTAACCCCGATAAAAGACGGCCTATAGACATTTATCTGTTACCGTCCATTCTAGGAGCGGTTGCGGACGTGGCGGCCTCCGGTTTCGAAACGCTTTTGTTTAAGTTAGCTTTTTCCATGGCTTTTCATGGTGCTTTCCGGGTGTCGGAATTGGTTGCTCCCTCCAAGTGGAGGGATTCAACTATGCTGCGTTCGGATGTGAAGGTGGGTGAGAGGTCCTTGCTGTGCAGATTGCGTCGTTCTAAGACCGATCAGTTAGGCAGGGGTCGCTGGATAACATTGGTCCCCTCGGCGGATTGTCGAATTTGTCCGGTCGGCTTGGCCACTCGTTATGCATCTGTCAGACCCTCAGCGGAGGGCTCATGGCTGATGCATGGCGATGGGCTTCCGCTGACAAAATTTCAGTTTAGTTGGATGCTGCGGCGATGTCTTTGCAGCGTGGGCCTCTCACCAGGGGAGTTCGGCACGCATTCGTTTCGAATTGGTGCTGCCACTTCCGCCGCTGCTGCGGGATTTCCAGAGTCACAGATTCAAGCTCTGGGCCGATGGAAATCAGCCAGTTATAAGCGTTACATTCGACCGAATCATTGAGGTTAATGTTGTGCATGCACGTTACATATGGTTTGTTATGTTTTACGAAATGTCATTGGTCCTGGTCTTGTTTGTTTTCCCCTGTCTTTCCTACTCGGGGACTAGCTACTCGCCATTGATTTCAGTGGGAGTCTGGAGAGTTTTGACGATTTTTTTTACCTGATCTGACGGATTTAATTCGGCTATTTGGTTTATAATTACAATTATATGTCCCTCAGCAGGTTTTACGTTTTCTCTCTGGTCGAGTTCACTTGTGTTATCCGATATCTCTCCCAAACCCCCCCCCCCCCCGCTCTCCCCCCCCCCCTTCTTTTTTATTTTAACTTATCCTCTTGTGTCTTCATGTTGCTTCAAATTGGCACAGAAGCTTGTTGATCTTTAAAGATTCAAATCAAAATTTTTTCTTTTTGGCAGATCCTCAGTAATATGTTCCCCGTTAGATATACATGATTAAATATGCTAAAATTTTACAATAACTTTAATGTTTTCTTTGTTTTTCCCTCATTATAGGAATGGCTTTTGATGATTGTACTGTATGGATAATTGGCCATTCATTTGTTTTTTGGGCGGCTAGGTTCATGCAGGCGCAGGACGCGCCGTTGTTTCCGGGGGCTAGTGGAGTTAGATGGATAGGGGTCAGAGGTATGTTGTGGGAGAGCCTTAAGCCTAAACTCTTGCAGCAGGTTCAGCGGTATGGCTTACCGAGAGTCGTGGTTATTCATCTAGGCGGGAATGATTTGGGCAAGAGGACATCTCTGGATTTAAGGCATGCGGTGGTGGAGGATTTGGGTCAGATTATAATGGCATGGCCAGCTTGCACAATAGTTTGGTCTTTCATGGTCCCTAGATTGTGTTGGCGTGGTGTGGTTGACGGCAGAGCCATTGATGAAGCCCGGAAGAAAGTGAACTTTACGGTTTCAAAATTTGTGTTGGAAAATGGTGGGGCAGTGGTCAGACATCCTAGGATAAAATTTCGGTATACTTACCTTTTTCGGTCTGACGGGGTTCATTTAGCGGAGGAAGGTATGTTTATTTTTCTTGAGGATCTGTTTGAGGTTGTGGTTTCTGTGCGTTAGTTCTATGGTGGCGGTGCAAGGTTTCTTTTGGCAGAACCTTGCTTTTGGCGGGAAAGAACGGCAGGTTACCTATTAGCACTGTGAATATTTGTTTACTCATTGTTTTGCTCACCTTCGTTGACTCATAAAGTCTGCTGGACCACCCTGCCGGGGGCAGCATCATCACCTTACCGGGTGGGTAGTCAAGATAGAAGGCTTGAGCGTATTGTGTTGTGGTTGGAGTGTTTATAGTGTTAGGCTTGGGCGGTTGTTAGCCGTTCTTTCTTTGCCACCATATTTAAATTAATTTAATTAATATAGTAACTAATTCATTATATGTTTTTAAATAAATAGCTAACAAATTCTGCCAAATACAAGTCTCCGTGTCTTTATTTCAATTAAGTATGTTATTGTCACTGATTCACACGCAGGTCAATCCTCAGACGATGGGAAGTTTAGATAAACGAAATGACTGTATAGGAGTGGAGAGGGTTAAACTTCCTAGGCTGGGGGCAGACCAGTGTGAGGAATCATGTGATAATTAGGGCCAATGGGTTTTTAGGGTTGTAGGTTATAGCAGGGATATTAGAGATTGTTGGAGGCGGAGTCAGCCTCTTTTGTTCCTGTCTTCCCACCCTCCCTCCCTAAAGTTTATTTTTATGGGCTCTTTTTGATTTGGGTTTGGTGATTGTTTCGTTGGCTATTTTAGGCGGGAAAGAACGGCAGGTTACCTATTAGCACTGTGAATATTTGTTTACTCATTGTTTTGCTCACCTTCGTTGACTCATAAAGTCTGCTGGACCACCCTGCCGGGGGCAGCATCATCACCTTACCGGGTGGGTAGTCAAGATAGAAGGCTTGAGCGTATTGTGTTGTGGTTGGAGTGTTTATAGTGTTAGGCTTGGGCGGTTGTTAGCCGTTCTTTCTTTGCCACCATATTTAAATTAATTTAATTAATATAGTAACTAATTCATTATATGTTTTTAAATAAATAGCTAACAAATTCTGCCAAATACAAGTCTCCGTGTCTTTATTTCAATTAAGTATGTTATTGTCACTGATTCACACGCAGGTCAATCCTCAGACGATGGGAAGTTTAATACATATAATTATTACAGGGGCTGACCTGTGTGGTGTAGGGGTACGCTGCCCTTCATACATACATATAATTATTACAGGGGCTGCCCTGTGTGGTGTAGGGGTACGCTGCCCTTCATACATACAAATAATTATTACATAGGCTGTCCTGTGTGGTGTAGGGGTACGCTGCCCTTCATACATACAAATAATTATTGCAGGGGCTGCCCTGTGTGGTGTAGGGGTACGCTGCCCTTCATACATACAAATAATTATTACATAGGCTGTCCTGTGTGGTGTAGGGGTACGCTGCCCTTCATACATACAAATAATTATTACAGGGGCTGCCCTGTGTGGTGTAGGGTTACGCTGCCCTTCATATATACAAATAATTATTACAGAGGCTGTCATGTGTGGTGTAGGGGTACGCTGCCCTTCATACATACAAATTATTATAGGGGCTGCCCTGTGTGATGTAGGGGTACGCTGCCCCTCATTCATATAAGTAATTATTACAGGGGCTGCCCTGTGTGGTGTAGGGGTATGCTGCCCCTCATACATATAAATAATTATTACAGGGGCTGCCCTGTGTGGTGTAGGGGTACGCTGCCCTTCATACATACATATAATTATTACAGGAGCTGCCCTGTGTGGTGTAGGGGTACGCTGTCCTTCATACATACATATAATTATTACAGGGGCTGCCCTGTGTAGTGTAGGGGCATGCTGCCCTTCATACCTACAAATAATTATTACAGGAGCTGCCCTGTGTGGTGTAGGGGTACGCTGCCCTTCATACATACAAATAATTATTACAGGAGCTGCCCTGTGTGGTGTAGGGGTACACTGCCCTTCATACATACAAATAATTATTACAGGGGCTGCCCTGTGTGGCGTAGGGGTACGCTGCTCTTCATACACACATATAATTATTACAGGGGCTGCCCTGTGTAGTGTAGGGGCATGCTGCCCTTCATACCTACAAATAATTATTACAGGAGCTGCCCTGTGTGGTGTAGGGGTACGCTGCCCTTCATACATACAAATAATTATTACAGGAGCTGCCCTGTGTGGTGTAGGGGTACACTGCCCATCATACATACAAATAATTATTACAGGGCCTACCCTGTGTGGTGTAGGGGTAGGCTGCCCTTCATACATACAAATAATTATTACAGGGGCTGCCCTGTGTGGTGTAGGGGTATGCTGCCCTTCATACATACAAAGAATTATTACAGGGGCTGCCCTGTGTGGTGTAGGGGTACACTGCCCTTCATACATACAAATAATTATTACAGGGGCTGCCCTGTGTGGCGTAGGGGTACGCTTCCCATCATACATACAAATAATTATTACAGGGCCTACCCTGTGTGGTGTAGGGGTACGCTGCCCTTCATACATACAAATAATTATTACAGGGGCTGCCCTGTGTGGTGTAGGGGTACGCTGCCCTTCATACATGCAAATAATTATTACAGGGGCTGCCCTGTGTGGTGTAGGGGTACGCTGCCCTTCATACATACAAATAATTATTACAGGGGCTACCCTGTGTGGTGTAGGGGTACACTGCCCTTCATACATACAAATAATTATTACAGGGGCTACCCTGTGTGGTGTAGGGGTACACTGCCCTTCATACATACAAATAATTATTACAGGGGCAGCCCTGTGTGGCGTAGGGGTACGCTGCCCTTCATACATACAAATAATTATTACAGGGGCTGCCCTGTGTGGTGTAGGGGTACGCTGCCCTTCATACATACAATTAATTATTACAGGGGCTACCCTGTGTGGTGTAGGGGTACACTTCCCTTCATACATACAAATAAAAATTACAGGGGCTGCCCTGTGTGGTGTAGGTGTACGCTGCTCTTCATACATACAAATAATTATTACAGGGGCTGCCCTGTGTGGTGTAGGGGTACGCTGCCCTTCATACATACAAATTATTATAGGGGCTGCCCTGTGTGATGTAGGGGTACGCTGCCCCTCATTCATATAAATAATTATTACAGGGGCTGCCCTGTGTGGTGTAGGGGTATGCTGCCCCTCATACATATAAATAATTATTAAAGGGCTGCCCTGTGTGGTGTAGGGGTACGCTGCCCTTCATACATACATATAATTATTACAGGGGCTGTCCTGTGTGGTGTAGGGGTATGCTGCCCTTCATACATACAAATAATTATTACAGGGGCTGCCCTGTGTGGTGTAGGGGTACATTGCCCTTCATACATACAAATGATTATTACAGGGGCTGCCCTGTGTGGTGTAGGGGTACGCTGCCCTTCATACATACATATAATTATTACAGGGGCTGCCCTGTGTGGTGTAGGGGTACGCTGCCCTTCATACATACATATAATTATTACAGGGGCTGCCCTGTGTGGTGTAGGGGTACATTGCCCTTCATACATACATATAATTATTACAGGGGCTGCCCTGTGTGGTGTAGGGGTACATTGCCCTTCATACATACATATAATTATTACAGGGGCTGCCCTGTGTGGTGTAGGGGTACGCTGCCCTTCATACATACATATAATTATTACAGGGGCTGACCTGTGTGGTGCAGGGGTACGCTGCCCTTCATACATACATATAATTATTACAGGGGCTGCCCTGTGTGGTGTAGGGGTACGCTGCCCTTCATACATACAAATAATTATTACATAGGCTGTCCTGTGTGGTGTAGGGGTACGCTGCCCTTCATACATACAAATAATTATTGCAGGGGCTGCCCTGTGTGGTGTAGGGGTATGCTGCCCTTCATACATACAAATAATTATTACATAGGCTGTCCTGTGTGGTGTAGGGGTACGCTGCCCTTCATACATACAAATAATTATTACAGGGGCTGCCCTGTGTGGTGTAGGGGTACGCTGCCCTTCATACATACAAATAATTATTACAGGGGCTGCCCTGTGTGGTGTAGGGGTATGCTGCCCTTCATACATACAAATAATTATTACATAGGCTGTCCTGTGTGGTGTAGGGGTACGCTGCCCTTCATACATACAAATAATTATTACAGGGGCTGCCCTGTGTGGTGTAGGGTTACGCTGCCCTTCATATATACAAATAATTATTACAGAGGCTGTCATGTGTGGTGTAGGGGTACGCTGCCCTTCATACATACAAATAATTATTACTGGGGCTGCCCTGTGTGGTGTAGGGGTACGCTGCCCTTCATACATACAAATAATTATTACAGGGGCTGCCCTGTGTGGTGTAGGGGTACGCTGCCCTTCATACATACATATAATTATTACAGGGTCTGCCCTGTGTGGTGTAGGGGTACGCTGCCCTTCATACATACATATAATTATTACAGGGTCTGCCCTGTGTGGTGTAGTGGTACGCTGCCCTTCATACATGCAAATAATTATTACAGGGCTTGCCCTGTCTGGTGTAGGGGTACGCTGCCCTTCATACATACATATAATTATTACAGGGGCTGCCCTGTGTGGTGTAGGGGTACGCTGCCCTTCATACATACATATAATTATTACAGGGGCTGCCCTGTGTGGTGTAGGGGTATGCTGCCCTTCATACATACATATAATTATTACATGGGCTGCCCTGTGTGGTGTAGGGGTACACTGCCCTTCATACATACAAATAATTATTACATGGGCTGCCCTGTGTGGTGTAGGGGTACGCTGCCCTTCATACATGCAAATAATTATTACAGGGGCTGCCCTGTGTGGTGTAGGGGTACGCTGCCCTTCATACATACAAATTATTATAGGGGCTGCCCTGTGTGGTGTAGGGGTACGCTGCCCTTCATACATACAAATAATTATTACAGGGGCTACCCTGTGTGGTGTAGGGGTACGCTGCCCTTCATACATACATATAATTATTACAGGGGCTGCCCTGTGTGGTGTAGGGGTACGCTGCCCTTCATACATGCAAATAATTATTACAGGGGCTGCCCTGTGTGGTGTAGGGGTACGCTGCCCTTCATACATACAAATTATTATAGGGGCTGCCCTGTGTGGTGTAGGGGTACGCTGCCCTTCATACATACAAATAATTATTACAGGGGCTGCCCTGTGTGGTGTAGGGGTACGCTGCCCTTCATACATACATATAATTATTACAGGGGCTGCCCTGTGTGATGTAGGGGTATGCTGCCCTTCATACATACAAATAATTATTACAGGGCCTACCCTGTGTGGTGTAGGGGTACGCTGCCCTTCATACATACAAATAATTATTACAGGGGCTGCCCTGTGTGGTGTAGGGGTACGCTGCCCTTCATACATACAAATAATTATTACAGGGGCTGCCCTGTGTGGTGTAGGGGTACGCTGCCCTTCATACATACATATAATTATTACAGGTACTGCCCTGTGTGGTGTAGGGGTTCGCTGCCCTTCATACATACAAATAATTATTACAGGGGCTGCCCTGTGTGGTGTAGGGGTACGCTTCCCTTCATACATGCAAATAATTATTACAGGGGCTGCCCTGTGTGGTGTAGGGGAACGCTGCCCTTCATACATACAAATTATTATAGGGGCTGCCCTGTGTGATGTAGGGGTACGCTGCCCCTCATTCATATAAATAATTATTACAGGGGCTGCCCTGTGTGGTGTAGGGGTATGCTGCCCCTCATACATATAAATAATTATTACAGGGTCTGCCCTGTGTGGTGTAGGGGTACGCTTCCCTTCATACATGCAAATAATTATTACAGGGGCTGCTCTGTGTGGTGTAGGGGTACGCTGCCCTTCATACATGCAAATAATTATTACAGAGGCTGCCCTGTGTGGTGTAGGGGTACGCTGCCCTTCATACATACAAATTATTATAGGGGCTGCCCTGTGTGATGTAGGGGTACGCTGCCCCTCATTCATATAAATAATTATTACAGGGGCTGCCCTGTGTGGTGTAGGGGTATGCTGCCCCTCATACATATAAATAATTATTACAGGGGCTGCCCTGTGTGGTGTAGGGGTATGCTGCCCTTCATACATACATATAATTATTACAGGGGCTGCCCTGTGTAGTGTAGGGGTACGCTGCCCTTCATACCAACAAATAATTATTACAGGAGCTGCCCTGTGTGGTGTAGGGGTACGCTGCCCTTCATACATACAAATAATTATTACAGGAGCTGCCCTGTGTGGTGTAGGGGTACGCTGCCCTTCATACATACAAATAATTATTACAGGGGCTGCCCTGTGTGGTATAGGGGTACGCTGCCCTTCATACATACAAATAATTATTACAGGGGCTGCCCTGTATGGTGTAGGGGTAAGCTGCCCTTCATACATACAAATAATTATTACAGGGGCTACCCTTTGTGGTGTAGGGGTACACTGCCCTTCATACATACAAATAATTATTACAGGGGCTACCCTTTGTGGCGTAGGGGTACACTGCCCTTCATACATACAAATAATTATTACAGGGGCTTCCCTGTGTGGTGTGGGGGTACGTTGCCCTTCATACATACAAATAATTATTACAGGGGCTGCCCTGTGTGGTGTATGGGTTACGTTGCCCTTCATACATACATATAATTATTACAGTGGCTGCCATGTGTGGTGTATGGGTACGCTGCCCTTCATACAAATAATTATTACAGGGGCTGCCCTGTGTGGTGTAGGGGTACGATGCCCTTCATACATACATATAATTATTACAGGGTCTGCCCTGTGTGGTGTAGGGGTACGCTGCCCTTCATACATACAAATAATTATTACAGGGGCTGCCCTGTGTGGTGTAGGGGTACGCTGCCCTTCATACATACAAATAATTATTACAGGGGCTGCCCTGTGTGGTGTAGGGGTACGCTGCCCTTCATACATACAAATAATTATTACAGGAGCTGCCCTGTGTGGTGTAGGGGTACGCTGCCCTTCATATATACAAATAATTATTACAGGTGTAGCCCTGTGTGGTGTAGGGGTACGCTGCCCTTCATACCTACAAATAATTATTATAGGGGCTGCCCTGTATGGTGTAGGGGTACGCTGCCTTTCATACATACATATAATTATTACAGGGGCTGCCCTGTGTGGTGTAGGGGTACGCTGCCCTTCATACATACAAATAATTATTACAGGGGCTGCCATGTGTGGTGTAGGGGTACGCTGCCCTTCATACATACAAATAATTATTATACGGGCTCCCCTGTGTGGTGTAGGGGTACGTTGCCCTTCATACATATATATAATTATTACAGGGGCTGCCCTGTGTGGTGTAGGGGAACGCTGCCCTTCATACAAATAAATAATTATTACAGGGGCTGCCCTGTGTGGTGTAGGGGTACGCTGCCCTTCATACATACAAATAATTATTACAGGGGCTGCCCTGTGTGGTATAGGGGTACGCTGCCCTTCATACATACAAATAATTATTACAGGGGCTGCCCTGTATGGTGTAGGGGTAAGCTGCCCTTCATACATACAAATAATTATTACAGGGGCTACCCTTTGTGGCGTAGGGGTACACTGCCCTTCATACATACAAATAATTATTACAGGGGCTACCCTTTGTGGCGTAGGGGTACACTGCCCTTCATACATACAAATAATTATTACAGGGGCTGCCCTGTGTGGCGTAGGGGTACGCTTCCCATCATACATACAAATAATTATTACAGGGGCTTCCCTGTGTGGTGTGGGGGTACGTTGCCCTTCATACATACAAATAATTATTACAGGGGCTGCCCTGTGTGGTGTATGGGTTACGTTGCCCTTCATACATACATATAATTATTACAGTGGCTGCCATGTGTGGTGTATGGGTACGCTGCCCTTCATACAAATAATTATTACAGGGGCTGCCCTGTGTGGTGTAGGGGTACGATGCCCTTCATACATACATATAATTATTACAGGGTCTGCCCTGTGTGGTGTAGGGGTACGCTGCCCTTCATACATACAAATAATTATTACAGGGGCTGCCCTGTGTGGTGTAGGGGTACGCTGCCCTTCATACATACAAATAATTATTACAGGGGCTGCCCTGTGTGGTGTAGAGGTACGCTGCCCTTCATACCTACAAATAATTATTATAGTGGCTGCCCTGTATGGTGTAGGGGTACGCTGCCCTTCATACATACATATAATTATTACAGGGGCTGCCCTGTGTGGTGTAGGGGTACGCTGCCCTTCATACATACAAATAATTATTACAGGGGCTGCCATGTGTGGTGTAGGGGTACGCTGCCCTTCATACATACAAATAATTATTATAGGGGCTCCCCTGTGTGGTGTAGGGGTACGTTGCCCTTCATACATACATATAATTATTACAGGAGCTGCCCTGTGTGATGTAGGGGTACGCTGCCCTTCATACATACAAATAATTATTACAGGGGCTGCCCTGTGTGGTGTAGGGGTACGCTGCCCTTCATACATACAAATAATTATTACAGGAGCTGCCCTGTGTGGTGTAGGGGTACGCTGCCCTTCATATATACAAATAATTATTACAGGTGTAGCCCTGTGTGGTGTAGGGGTACGCTGCCCTTCATACCTACAAATAATTATTATAGGGGCTGCCCTGTATGGTGTAGGGGTACGCTGCCTTTCATACATACATATAATTATTACAGGGGCTGCCCTGTGTGGTGTAGGGGTACGCTGCCCTTCATACATACAAATAATTATTACAGGGGCTGCCATGTGTGGTGTAGGGGTACGCTGCCCTTCATACATACAAATAATTATTATACGGGCTCCCCTGTGTGGTGTAGGGGTACGTTGCCCTTCATACATATATATAATTATTACAGGGGCTGCCCTGTGTGGTGTAGGGGTACGCTGCCCTTCATACAAATAAATAATTATTACAGGGGCTGCCCTGTGTGGTGTAGGGGTACGCTGCCCTTCATACATACAAATAATTATTACAGGGGCTGCCCTGTGTGGTATAGGGGTACGCTGCCCTTCATACATACAAATAATTATTACAGGGGCTGCCCTGTGTGGTGTAGGGGTACGCTGCCCTTCATACATACAAATAATTATTACAGGGGCTGCCCTGTATGGTGGAGGGGTACGCTGCCCTTCATACATACATATAATTATTACAGGGGCTGACCTGTGTGGTGTAGGGGTACGCTGCCCTTCATACATACATATAATTATTACAGGGGCTGCCATGTGTGGTGTAGGGGTACGCTGCTCTTCATACATACAAATAATTATTACAGGGGCTGCCATGTGTGGTGTAGGGGCACGCTGCCCTTCATACATACAAATAATTATTACAGGGGCTGCCATGTGTGGTGTAGGGGTACGCTGCTCTTCATACATACAAATAATTATTACAGGTGCTGCCCTGTGTGGTGTAGGGGTACGCTGCCCTTCATACATACAAATAATTATTACAGGGGCTGCCCTGTATGGTGGAGGGGTACGCTGCCCTTCATACATACATATAATTATTACAGGGGCTGACCTGTGTGGTGTAGGGGTACGCTGCCCTTCATACATACATATAATTATTACAGGGTCTGCCATGTGTGGTGTAGGGGTACGCTGCTCTTCATACATACAAATAATTATTACAGGGGCTGCCCTGTGTGGTGTAGGGGCACGCTGGCCTTCATACATACAAATAATTATTACAGGGGCTGCCCTGTGTGGTGTAGGGGTACGCTGCTCTTCATACATACAAATAATTATTACAGGTGCTGCCCTGTGTGGTGTAGGGGTACGCTGTCCTTCATAAATACAAATAATTATTACAGGGGCTGCCTTGTGTGGTGTAGGGGTACGCTGCCCTTCATACATACAAATAATTATTATAGGTGCTCCCCTGTGTGGTGTAGGTGTACGTTGCCCTTCATACATACATATAATTATTACAGGAGCTGCCCTGTGTGATGTAGGGGTACGCTGCTCTTCATACATACAAATAATTATTACAGGGGGTGCCCTGTATGGTGGAGGGGTACGCTGCTCTTCATACATACAAATAATTATTACAGGGGCTGCCCTGTATGGTGGAGGGGTACGCTGCCCTTCATACATACATATAATTATTAAAGGGGCTGACCTGTGTGGTGTAGGGGTACGCTGCCCTTCATACATACATATAATTATTACAGGGGCTGCCATGTGTGGTGTAGGGGTACGCTGCTCTTCATACATACAAATAATTATTACAGGGGCTGCCATGTGTGGTGTAGGGGCACGCTGCCCTTCATACATACAAATAATTATTACAGGGGCTGCCATGTGTGGTGTAGGGGTACGCTGCCCTTCATACATACATATAATTATTACAGGGGCTGCCATGTGTGGTGTAGGGGTACGCTGCCCTTCATACATACAAATAATTATTACAGGGGCTGCCCTGTGTGGTGTAGGGGTACGCTGCCCTTCATACATACAAATAATTATTACAGGGGCTGCCCTGTGTGGTGTAGGGGTACGCTGCCCTTCATACATACAAATAATTATTACAGGAGCTGCCCTGTGTGGTGTAGGGGTACGCTGCCCTTCATATATACAAATAATTATTACAGGTGTAGCCCTGTGTGGTGTAGGGGTACGCTGCCCTTCATACCTACAAATAATTATTATAGGGGCTGCCCTGTATGGTGTAGGGGTACGCTGCCTTTCATACATACATATAATTATTACAGGGGCTGCCCTGTGTGGTGTAGGGGTACGCTGCCCTTCATACATACAAATAATTATTACAGGGGCTGCCATGTGTGGTGTAGGGGTACGCTGCCCTTCATACATACAAATAATTATTATACGGGCTCCCCTGTGTGGTGTAGGGGTACGTTGCCCTTCATACATATATATAATTATTACAGGGGCTGCCCTGTGTGGTGTAGGGGTACGCTGCCCTTCATACAAATAAATAATTATTACAGGGGCTGCCCTGTGTGGTGTAGGGGTACGCTGCCCTTCATACATACAAATAATTATTACAGGGGCTGCCCTGTGTGGTATAGGGGTAAGCTGCCCTTCATACATACAAATAATTATTACAGGGGCTGCCCTGTATGGTGTAGGGGTAAGCTGCCCTTCATACATACAAATAATTATTACAGGGGCTACCCTTTGTGGCGTAGGGGTACACTGCCCTTCATACATACAAATAATTATTACAGGGGCTACCCTTTGTGGCGTAGGGGTACACTGCCCTTCATACATACAAATAATTATTACAGGGGCTGCCCTGTGTGGCGTAGGGGTACGCTTCCCATCATACATACAAATAATTATTACAGGGGCTTCCCTGTGTGGTGTGGGGGTACGTTGCCCTTCATACATACAAATAATTATTACAGGGGCTGCCCTGTGTGGTGTATGGGTTACGTTGCCCTTCATACATACATATAATTATTACAGTGGCTGCCATGTGTGGTGTATGGGTACGCTGCCCTTCATACAAATAATTATTACAGGGGCTGCCCTGTGTGGTGTAGGGGTACGATGCCCTTCATACATACATATAATTATTACAGGGTCTGCCCTGTGTGGTGTAGGGGTACGCTGCCCTTCATACATACAAATAATTATTACAGGGGCTGCCCTGTGTGGTGTAGGGGTACGCTGCCCTTCATACATACAAATAATTATTACAGGGGCTGCCCTGTGTGGTGTAGGGGTACGCTGCCCTTCATACCTACAAATAATTATTATAGTGGCTGCCCTGTATGGTGTAGGGGTACGCTGCCCTTCATACATACATATAATTATTACAGGGGCTGCCCTGTGTGGTGTAGGGGTACGCTGCCCTTCATACATACAAATAATTATTACAGGGGCTGCCATGTGTGGTGTAGGGGTACGCTGCCCTTCATACATACAAATAATTATTATAGGGGCTCCCCTGTGTGGTGTAGGGGTACGTTGCCCTTCATACATACATATAATTATTACAGGAGCTGCCCTGTGTGATGTAGGTGTACGCTGCCCTTCATACATACAAATAATTATTACAGGGGCTGCCCTGTGTGGTGTAGGGGTACGCTGCCCTTCATACATACAAATAATTATTACAGGAGCTGCCCTGTGTGGTGTAGGGGTACGCTGCCCTTCATATATACAAATAATTATTACAGGTGTAGCCCTGTGTGGTGTAGGGGTACGCTGCCCTTCATACCTACAAATAATTATTATAGGGGCTGCCCTGTATGGTGTAGGGGTACGCTGCCTTTCATACATACATATAATTATTACAGGGGCTGCCCTGTGTGGTGTAGGGGTACGCTGCCCTTCATACATACAAATAATTATTACAGGGGCTGCCATGTGTGGTGTAGGGGTACGCTGCCCTTCATACATACAAATAATTATTATACGGGCTCCCCTGTGTGGTGTAGGGGTACGTTGCCCTTCATACATATATATAATTATTACAGGGGCTGCCCTGTGTGGTGTAGGGGTATGCTGCCCCTCATACATATAAATAATTATTACAGGGTCTGCCCTGTGTGGTGTAGGGGTACGCTTCCCTTCATACATGCAAATAATTATTACAGGGGCTGCTCTGTGTGGTGTAGGGGTACGCTGCCCTTCATACATGCAAATAATTATTACAGAGGCTGCCCTGTGTGGTGTAGGGGTACGCTGCCCTTCATACATACAAATTATTATAGGGGCTGCCCTGTGTGATGTAGGGGTACGCTGCCCCTCATTCATATAAATAATTATTACAGGGGCTGCCCTGTGTGGTGTAGGGGTATGCTGCCCCTCATACATATAAATAATTATTACAGGGGCTGCCCTGTGTGGTGTAGGGGTATGCTGCCCTTCATACATACATATAATTATTACAGGGGCTGCCCTGTGTAGTGTAGGGGTACGCTGCCCTTCATACCAACAAATAATTATTACAGGAGCTGCCCTGTGTGGTGTAGGGGTACGCTGCCCTTCATACATACAAATAATTATTACAGGAGCTGCCCTGTGTGGTGTAGGGGTACGCTGCCCTTCATACATACAAATAATTATTACAGGGGCTGCCCTGTGTGGTATAGGGGTACGCTGCCCTTCATACATACAAATAATTATTACAGGGGCTGCCCTGTATGGTGTAGGGGTAAGCTGCCCTTCATACATACAAATAATTATTACAGGGGCTACCCTTTGTGGTGTAGGGGTACACTGCCCTTCATACATACAAATAATTATTACAGGGGCTACCCTTTGTGGCGTAGGGGTACACTGCCCTTCATACATACAAATAATTATTACAGGGGCTTCCCTGTGTGGTGTGGGGGTACGTTGCCCTTCATACATACAAATAATTATTACAGGGGCTGCCCTGTGTGGTGTATGGGTTACGTTGCCCTTCATACATACATATAATTATTACAGTGGCTGCCATGTGTGGTGTATGGGTACGCTGCCCTTCATACAAATAATTATTACAGGGGCTGCCCTGTGTGGTGTAGGGGTACGATGCCCTTCATACATACATATAATTATTACAGGGTCTGCCCTGTGTGGTGTAGGGGTACGCTGCCCTTCATACATACAAATAATTATTACAGGGGCTGCCCTGTGTGGTGTAGGGGTACGCTGCCCTTCATACATACAAATAATTATTACAGGGGCTGCCCTGTGTGGTGTAGGGGTACGCTGCCCTTCATACATACAAATAATTATTACAGGAGCTGCCCTGTGTGGTGTAGGGGTACGCTGCCCTTCATATATACAAATAATTATTACAGGTGTAGCCCTGTGTGGTGTAGGGGTACGCTGCCCTTCATACCTACAAATAATTATTATAGGGGCTGCCCTGTATGGTGTAGGGGTACGCTGCCTTTCATACATACATATAATTATTACAGGGGCTGCCCTGTGTGGTGTAGGGGTACGCTGCCCTTCATACATACAAATAATTATTACAGGGGCTGCCATGTGTGGTGTAGGGGTACGCTGCCCTTCATACATACAAATAATTATTATACGGGCTCCCCTGTGTGGTGTAGGGGTACGTTGCCCTTCATACATATATATAATTATTACAGGGGCTGCCCTGTGTGGTGTAGGGGAACGCTGCCCTTCATACAAATAAATAATTATTACAGGGGCTGCCCTGTGTGGTGTAGGGGTACGCTGCCCTTCATACATACAAATAATTATTACAGGGGCTGCCCTGTGTGGTATAGGGGTACGCTGCCCTTCATACATACAAATAATTATTACAGGGGCTGCCCTGTATGGTGTAGGGGTAAGCTGCCCTTCATACATACAAATAATTATTACAGGGGCTACCCTTTGTGGCGTAGGGGTACACTGCCCTTCATACATACAAATAATTATTACAGGGGCTACCCTTTGTGGCGTAGGGGTACACTGCCCTTCATACATACAAATAATTATTACAGGGGCTGCCCTGTGTGGCGTAGGGGTACGCTTCCCATCATACATACAAATAATTATTACAGGGGCTTCCCTGTGTGGTGTGGGGGTACGTTGCCCTTCATACATACAAATAATTATTACAGGGGCTGCCCTGTGTGGTGTATGGGTTACGTTGCCCTTCATACATACATATAATTATTACAGTGGCTGCCATGTGTGGTGTATGGGTACGCTGCCCTTCATACAAATAATTATTACAGGGGCTGCCCTGTGTGGTGTAGGGGTACGATGCCCTTCATACATACATATAATTATTACAGGGTCTGCCCTGTGTGGTGTAGGGGTACGCTGCCCTTCATACATACAAATAATTATTACAGGGGCTGCCCTGTGTGGTGTAGGGGTACGCTGCCCTTCATACATACAAATAATTATTACAGGGGCTGCCCTGTGTGGTGTAGAGGTACGCTGCCCTTCATACCTACAAATAATTATTATAGTGGCTGCCCTGTATGGTGTAGGGGTACGCTGCCCTTCATACATACATATAATTATTACAGGGGCTGCCCTGTGTGGTGTAGGGGTACGCTGCCCTTCATACATACAAATAATTATTACAGGGGCTGCCATGTGTGGTGTAGGGGTACGCTGCCCTTCATACATACAAATAATTATTATAGGGGCTCCCCTGTGTGGTGTAGGGGTACGTTGCCCTTCATACATACATATAATTATTACAGGAGCTGCCCTGTGTGATGTAGGGGTACGCTGCCCTTCATACATACAAATAATTATTACAGGGGCTGCCCTGTGTGGTGTAGGGGTACGCTGCCCTTCATACATACAAATAATTATTACAGGAGCTGCCCTGTGTGGTGTAGGGGTACGCTGCCCTTCATATATACAAATAATTATTACAGGTGTAGCCCTGTGTGGTGTAGGGGTACGCTGCCCTTCATACCTACAAATAATTATTATAGGGGCTGCCCTGTATGGTGTAGGGGTACGCTGCCTTTCATACATACATATAATTATTACAGGGGCTGCCCTGTGTGGTGTAGGGGTACGCTGCCCTTCATACATACAAATAATTATTACAGGGGCTGCCATGTGTGGTGTAGGGGTACGCTGCCCTTCATACATACAAATAATTATTATACGGGCTCCCCTGTGTGGTGTAGGGGTACGTTGCCCTTCATACATATATATAATTATTACAGGGGCTGCCCTGTGTGGTGTAGGGGTACGCTGCCCTTCATACAAATAAATAATTATTACAGGGGCTGCCCTGTGTGGTGTAGGGGTACGCTGCCCTTCATACATACAAATAATTATTACAGGGGCTGCCCTGTGTGGTATAGGGGTACGCTGCCCTTCATACATACAAATAATTATTACAGGGGCTGCCCTGTGTGGTGTAGGGGTACGCTGCCCTTCATACATACAAATAATTATTACAGGGGCTGCCCTGTATGGTGGAGGGGTACGCTGCCCTTCATACATACATATAATTATTACAGGGGCTGACCTGTGTGGTGTAGGGGTACGCTGCCCTTCATACATACATATAATTATTACAGGGGCTGCCATGTGTGGTGTAGGGGTACGCTGCTCTTCATACATACAAATAATTATTACAGGGGCTGCCATGTGTGGTGTAGGGGCACGCTGCCCTTCATACATACAAATAATTATTACAGGGGCTGCCATGTGTGGTGTAGGGGTACGCTGCTCTTCATACATACAAATAATTATTACAGGTGCTGCCCTGTGTGGTGTAGGGGTACGCTGCCCTTCATACATACAAATAATTATTACAGGGGCTGCCCTGTATGGTGGAGGGGTACGCTGCCCTTCATACATACATATAATTATTACAGGGGCTGACCTGTGTGGTGTAGGGGTACGCTGCCCTTCATACATACATATAATTATTACAGGGTCTGCCATGTGTGGTGTAGGGGTACGCTGCTCTTCATACATACAAATAATTATTACAGGGGCTGCCCTGTGTGGTGTAGGGGCACGCTGGCCTTCATACATACAAATAATTATTACAGGGGCTGCCCTGTGTGGTGTAGGGGTACGCTGCTCTTCATACATACAAATAATTATTACAGGTGCTGCCCTGTGTGGTGTAGGGGTACGCTGTCCTTCATAAATACAAATAATTATTACAGGGGCTGCCTTGTGTGGTGTAGGGGTACGCTGCCCTTCATACATACAAATAATTATTATAGGTGCTCCCCTGTGTGGTGTAGGTGTACGTTGCCCTTCATACATACATATAATTATTACAGGAGCTGCCCTGTGTGATGTAGGGGTACGCTGCTCTTCATACATACAAATAATTATTACAGGGGGTGCCCTGTATGGTGGAGGGGTACGCTGCTCTTCATACATACAAATAATTATTACAGGGGCTGCCCTGTATGGTGGAGGGGTACGCTGCCCTTCATACATACATATAATTATTAAAGGGGCTGACCTGTGTGGTGTAGGGGTACGCTGCCCTTCATACATACATATAATTATTACAGGGGCTGCCATGTGTGGTGTAGGGGTACGCTGCTCTTCATACATACAAATAATTATTACAGGGGCTGCCATGTGTGGTGTAGGGGCACGCTGCCCTTCATACATACAAATAATTATTACAGGGGCTGCCATGTGTGGTGTAGGGGTACGCTGCCCTTCATACATACATATAATTATTACAGGGGCTGCCATGTGTGGTGTAGGGGTACGCTGCCCTTCATACATACAAATAATTATTACAGGGGCTGCCCTGTGTGGTGTAGGGGTACGCTGCCCTTCATACATACAAATAATTATTACAGGGGCTGCCCTGTGTGGTGTAGGGGTACGCTGCCCTTCATACATACAAATAATTATTACAGGAGCTGCCCTGTGTGGTGTAGGGGTACGCTGCCCTTCATATATACAAATAATTATTACAGGTGTAGCCCTGTGTGGTGTAGGGGTACGCTGCCCTTCATACCTACAAATAATTATTATAGGGGCTGCCCTGTATGGTGTAGGGGTACGCTGCCTTTCATACATACATATAATTATTACAGGGGCTGCCCTGTGTGGTGTAGGGGTACGCTGCCCTTCATACATACAAATAATTATTACAGGGGCTGCCATGTGTGGTGTAGGGGTACGCTGCCCTTCATACATACAAATAATTATTATACGGGCTCCCCTGTGTGGTGTAGGGGTACGTTGCCCTTCATACATATATATAATTATTACAGGGGCTGCCCTGTGTGGTGTAGGGGTACGCTGCCCTTCATACAAATAAATAATTATTACAGGGGCTGCCCTGTGTGGTGTAGGGGTACGCTGCCCTTCATACATACAAATAATTATTACAGGGGCTGCCCTGTGTGGTATAGGGGTAAGCTGCCCTTCATACATACAAATAATTATTACAGGGGCTGCCCTGTATGGTGTAGGGGTAAGCTGCCCTTCATACATACAAATAATTATTACAGGGGCTACCCTTTGTGGCGTAGGGGTACACTGCCCTTCATACATACAAATAATTATTACAGGGGCTACCCTTTGTGGCGTAGGGGTACACTGCCCTTCATACATACAAATAATTATTACAGGGGCTGCCCTGTGTGGCGTAGGGGTACGCTTCCCATCATACATACAAATAATTATTACAGGGGCTTCCCTGTGTGGTGTGGGGGTACGTTGCCCTTCATACATACAAATAATTATTACAGGGGCTGCCCTGTGTGGTGTATGGGTTACGTTGCCCTTCATACATACATATAATTATTACAGTGGCTGCCATGTGTGGTGTATGGGTACGCTGCCCTTCATACAAATAATTATTACAGGGGCTGCCCTGTGTGGTGTAGGGGTACGATGCCCTTCATACATACATATAATTATTACAGGGTCTGCCCTGTGTGGTGTAGGGGTACGCTGCCCTTCATACATACAAATAATTATTACAGGGGCTGCCCTGTGTGGTGTAGGGGTACGCTGCCCTTCATACATACAAATAATTATTACAGGGGCTGCCCTGTGTGGTGTAGGGGTACGCTGCCCTTCATACCTACAAATAATTATTATAGTGGCTGCCCTGTATGGTGTAGGGGTACGCTGCCCTTCATACATACATATAATTATTACAGGGGCTGCCCTGTGTGGTGTAGGGGTACGCTGCCCTTCATACATACAAATAATTATTACAGGGGCTGCCATGTGTGGTGTAGGGGTACGCTGCCCTTCATACATACAAATAATTATTATAGGGGCTCCCCTGTGTGGTGTAGGGGTACGTTGCCCTTCATACATACATATAATTATTACAGGAGCTGCCCTGTGTGATGTAGGTGTACGCTGCCCTTCATACATACAAATAATTATTACAGGGGCTGCCCTGTGTGGTGTAGGGGTACGCTGCCCTTCATACATACAAATAATTATTACAGGAGCTGCCCTGTGTGGTGTAGGGGTACGCTGCCCTTCATATATACAAATAATTATTACAGGTGTAGCCCTGTGTGGTGTAGGGGTACGCTGCCCTTCATACCTACAAATAATTATTATAGGGGCTGCCCTGTATGGTGTAGGGGTACGCTGCCTTTCATACATACATATAATTATTACAGGGGCTGCCCTGTGTGGTGTAGGGGTACGCTGCCCTTCATACATACAAATAATTATTACAGGGGCTGCCATGTGTGGTGTAGGGGTACGCTGCCCTTCATACATACAAATAATTATTATACGGGCTCCCCTGTGTGGTGTAGGGGTACGTTGCCCTTCATACATATATATAATTATTACAGGGGCTGCCCTGTGTGGTGTAGGGGTACGCTGCCCTTCATACAAATAAATAATTATTACAGGGGCTGCCCTGTGTGGTGTAGGGGTACGCTGCCCTTCATACATACAAATAATTATTACAGGGCCTGCCCTGTGTGGTATAGGGGTACGCTGCCCTTCATACATACAAATAATTATTACAGGGGCTGCCCTGTGTGGTGTAGGGGTACGCTGCCCTTCATACATACAAATAATTATTACAGGGGCTGCCCTGTGTGGTGTAGGGGTATGCTGCCCTTCATACATACAAATAATTATTACAGGGGCTGCCCTGTGTGGTATAGGGGTACGCTGCCCTTCATACATACAAATAATTATTACAGGGGCTACCCTTTGTGGCGTAGGGGTACACTGCCCTTCATACATACAAATAATTATTACAGGGGCTACCCTTTGTGGCGTAGGGGTACACTGCCCTTCATACATACAAATAATTATTACAGGGGCTGCCCTGTGTGGCGTAGGGGTACGCTTCCCATCATACATACAAATAATTATTACAGGGGCTTCCCTGTGTGGTGTGGGGGTACGTTGCCCTTCATACATACAAATAATTATTACAGGGGCTGCCCTGTGTGGTGTATGGGTTACGTTGCCCTTCATACATACATATAATTATTACAGGGGCTGCCCTGTGTGGTGTATGGGTTACGTTGCCCTTCATACATACATATAATTATTACAGTGGCTGCCATGTGTGGTGTATGGGTGCGCTGCCCTTCATACAAATAATTATTACAGGGGCTGCCCTGTGTGGTGTAGGGGTACGCTGCCCTTCATACATACAAATAATTATTACAGGGGCTGCCCTGTGTGGTGTAGGGGTACGCTGCCCTTCATACCTACAAATAATTATTATAGTGGCTGCCCTGTATGGTGTAGGGGTACGCTGCCCTTCATACATACATATAATTATTACAGGGGCTGCCCTGTGTGGTGTAGGGGTACGCTGCCCTTCATACATACATATAATTATTACAGGGGCTGCCCTGTGTGGTGTAGGGGTACGCTGCTCTTCATACATACAAATAATTATTACAGGGGCTGCCATGTGTGGTGTAGGGGAACGCTGCCCTTCATACATACAAATAATTATTACAGGGGCTGCCATGTGTGGTGTAGGGGTACGCTGCTCTTCATACATACAAATAATTATTACAGTGGCTGCCCTGTGTGGTGTAGGGGTACGCTGCCCTTCATACATACATATAATTATTACAGGGGCTGCCATGTGTGGTGTAGGGGTACGCTGCCCTTCATACATACATATAATTATTACAGGGGCTGCCCTGTGTGGTGTAGGGGTACGCTGCCCTTCATACATACATATAATTATTACAGGGGCTGCCCTGTGTGGTGTAGGGGTACGCTGCTCTTCATACATACAAATAATTATTATAGGGGCTGCCCTGTGTGGTGTAGGGGTACGCTGCCCTTCATACATACATATAATTATTACAGGGGCTGCCCTGTGTGGTGTAGGGGTACGCTGCTCTTCATACATACAAATAATTATTACAGGGGCTGCCATGTGTGGTGTAGGGGCACGCTGCCCTTCATACATACAAATAATTATTACAGGGGCTGCCATGTGTGGTGTAGGGGTATGCTGCTCTTCATACATACAAATAATTATTACAGTGGCTGCCCTGTGTGGTGTAGGGGTACGCTGCCCTTCATACATACAAATAATTATTACAGGGGCTGCCATGTGTGGTGTAGGGGTATGCTGCTCTTCATACATACAAATAATTATTACAGTGGCTGCCCTGTGTGGTGTAGGGGTACGCTGCCCTTCATACATACAAATAATTATTACAGGGGCTGCCATGTGTGGTGTAGGGGTACGCTGCCCTTCATACATACAAATAATTATTACATAGGCTGTCCTGTGTGGTGTAGGGGTACGCTGCTCTTCATACATACAAATAATTATTACAGTGGCTGCCCTGTGTGGTGTAGGGGTACGCTGCCCTTCATACATACATATAATTATTACAGGGGCTGCCCTGTGTGGTGTAGGGGTACGCTGCCCTTCATACATACATATAATTATTACAGGGGCTGCCCTGTGTGGTGTAGGGGTACGCTGCTCTTCATACATACAAATAATTATTATAGGGGCTGCCCTGTGTGGTGTAGGGGTACGCTGCCCTTCATACATACAAATAATTATTACAGGGGCTGCCCTGTGTGGTGTAGGGGTACGCTGCCCTTCATACATACATATAATTATTACAGGGGCTGCCCTGTGTGGTGTAGGGGTACGCTGCTCTTCATACATACAAATAATTATTATAGGGGCTGCCCTGTATGGTGTAGGGGTACGCTGCCCTTCATACATACAAATAATTATTACAGGGGCTGCCCTGTGTGGTGTAGGGGTACGCTGCCCTTCATACATACATATAATTATTACAGTGGCTGCCCTGTGTGGTGTAGGGGTACGCTGCCCTTCATACATATAAATAATTATTACAGGGGCTGCCCTGTGTGGTGTAGGGGTACGCTGCCCTTCATACATACATATAATTATTACAGGGGCTGTCCTGTGTGGTGTAGGGGTACGCTGCTCTTCATACATACAAATAATTATTATAGGGGCTGCCCTGTATGGTGTAGGGGTACGCTGCCCTTCATACATACAAATAATTATTACAGGGGCTGCCCTGTGTGGTGTAGGGGTACGCTGCCCTTCATACATACATATAATTATTACAGTGGCTGCCCTGTGTGGTGTAGGGGTACGCTGCCCTTCATACATACAAATAATTATTACAGGGGCTGCCCTGTGTGGTGTAGGGGTACGCTGCCCTTCATACATACATATAATTATTACAGGGGCTGCCCTGTGTGGTGTAGGGGTATGCTGCTCTTCATACATACAAATAATTATTATAGGGGCTGCCGTGTATGGTGTAGGGGTATGCTGCCCTTCATACATACAAATAATTATTACAGGGGCTGCCCTGTGTGGTGTAGGGGTACGCTGCCCTTCATACATACATATAATTATTACAGGGGCTGCCCTGTGTGGTGGAGGGGTACGCTGCTCTTCATACATACAAATAATTATTATAGGGGCTGCCCTGTATGGTGTAGGGGTACGCTGCCCTTCATACATACAAATAATTATTACAGGGGCTGCCCTGTGTGGTGTAGGGGTACGCTGACCTTCATACATACATATAATTATTACAGTGGCTGCCCTGTGTGGTGTAGGGGTACGCTGCCCTTCATACATACAAATAATTATTACAGGGGCTGCCCTGTGTGGTGTAGGGGTACGCTGCCCTTCATACATACATATAATTATTACAGGGGCTGCCCTGTGTGGTGTAGGGGTACGCTGCTCTTCATACATACAAATAATTATTATAGGGGCTGTCCTGTATGGTGTAGGGGTACGCTGCCCTTCATACATACATATAATTATTACAGGGGCTGCCCTGTGTGGTGTAGGGGTACGCTGCCCTTCATACATACAAATAATTATTACAGGGGCTGCCCTGTGTGGTGTAGGGGTACGCTGCCCTTCATACATACATATAATTATTACAGGGGCTGCCCTGTGTGGTGTAGGGGCACGCTGCTCTTCATACATACAAATAATTATTATAGGGGCTGCCCTGTATGGTGTAGGGGTATGCTGCCCTTCATACATACAAATAATTATTACAGGGGCTGCCCTGTGTGGTGTAGGGGTACGCTGCCCTTCATACATACATATAATTATTACAGGGGCTGCCCTGTGTGGTGGAGGGGTACGCTGCCCTTCATACATACAAATAATTATTACAGGGGCTGCCCTGTGTGGTGTAGGGGTACGCTGCCCTTCATACATACATATAATTATTACAGTGGCTGCCCTGTGTGGTGTAGGGGTACGCTGCCCTTCATACATACAAATAATTATTACAGGGGCTGCCCTGTGTGGTGTAGGGGTACGCTGCCCTTCATACATACATATAATTATTACAGGGGCTGCCCTGTGTGGTGTAGGGGTACGCTGCTCTTCATACATACAAATAATTATTATAGTGGCTGTCCTGTATGGTGTAGGGGTACGCTGCCCTTCATACATACATATAATTATTACAGGGGCTGCCCTGTGTGGTGTAGGGGTACGCTGCCCTTCATACATACAAATAATTATTACAGGGGCTGCCCTGTGTGGTGTAGGGGTACGCTGCCCTTCATACATACATATAATTATTACAGGGGCTGCCCTGTGTGGTGTAGGGGTACGCTGCCCTTCATACATACAAATAATTATTACAGGGGCTGCCCTGTGTGGTGTAGGGGTACGCTGCCCTTCATACATACATATAATTATTACAGGGGCTGCCCTGTGTGGTGGAGGGGTACGCTGCCCTAAGTACATACAAAATAAAGATCAAGAACCACTTCCTCCTAGTGCTGAAGCTGCTGCCACTAGTCATGACATAGACGATAACATGCCATCAACGTCGTCTGCCAAGGCCGATGCCCAATGTCATAGTAGAGGGCACATACAATCCCAAATGGCAAAGTTCAGGAAAATGACCTTGAAAAAGACATTTAAATCAGCTGAAGAGAAACGTAAACTTGCCAATATGCCATTTACGACACGGAGTGGCAAGGAACGGCTAAGGTCGATCCCTAGTATGTTCATGACTAGTGGTTCAGCTTCACATGACGATGGAAGCCCTCCTCCCACTAAAAAAATCAAAAGAGTTAAGCTGGCAAAAGCACAGCGAAGAACTGTGCTTTCTAAGAAGATATCACAAATCCCCAAGGAGAGTCCAAGTGTGGTGGTGGTTGCGATGCCTGACCTTCCCAACATTGGACGGGAAGAGGTGGCTCCTTCCACCATTTGCACGCCCCCTGCAAGTACTGGAAGGAGCACCCACAGTCCAGTTGCTGATATTCAAATTGAAGTTGTCACTGTTGAAGTACAACAGGATGAGGATACTATTGTAGCTGTTGCTGTGGAGGAAGTTGACGAAGAGGGCTCTGATTGTGAGGTGGTTTGTTTAAATCAGGCTCCGGGGGAGACAGTTGTTGTCCATGGGATGAAAAAGTCCATTGTCATGCCTGAGCAGAAGACCAAAAAATCCACTTCTTTGGTCTGGAAGTATTTCTATCCAAATCCAGACAACAACTGTCTAGCCATATGTACCGTATGTAAAGGTGTAATAAGTATGGGTAAGGACTTTAACCACCTAGGAACATCCACCCTATAGCTCACTTGCAGCATGTTCATAAAAAATCACTGTTAGGTTCAGAAACTGTGGCTACGACCATAAGCAATCCAGGGACACTTAATTTCCTTTGTCCCGTTGTATCCAAGCGCCTGCAAACCAGACCAGCAACTCCCTCCTCATCAATTTCCTCCTCAATCAGGATAGGAAGTAGTCCTGCAGGCCATGTCAATGTCACCAATATTGTGTGGTCATTATATATGGGCAAATTCCAGTACGTCCCATGTTTTGCTCACACAATAAATTTGGTGGTGCAGAATTTTTTGAAAAATGACAAGGGCGTGCAGGAGACGCTTTGAGCCTGCCCTGCCCTCACCTGAAGCAAGAGGTTGTAACGCAATGGAACTCAACCCACTATATGCTTCAGAGGATGGAGGAGCAGCAAAAGGCCATTCAAGCCTATACATCCACCTATGACATAGGCAAAGGAGGGGGTATGCACATGACTCAAGTGCAGTGGAGAATGATTTCCATGTTGTGCAAGGTTCTCTAGCCCTTCAAACTCGCAACACGTGAGTCAGGTCATTCCCCTCATCAGGCCTTTGCAGAAGTAGCTGGAGAATGTGAAGGAGGAGCTAAGATGGAGCGATTCTGCTTGATATGTGGGACTTTTGGACGAAGACCTTCATTTGCTTTGCCAGGATTTGAGTGTGGTCAATCTGTTGCAATTAGACCACTACATTTTGGTCACCGTGCTCAAACCTAGGCTTAAATCCTATGTGGTGTCTCTCTTTCTAGCAGACAGAAGTCTGCAGTGGTGCAAAGACCTCCTGGTGAAAAGACTGTCAGCTAAAGCAGAACGTGACACGGCAACAGCTCCTTCTTCATTTTCTCCTGCAACTGGGGATGCCAGGAAACAACTTAGATATCCTAACCAACCTGCTGGCGGTGATGCATGGCAGGCAGGACCAAGTTTGGACATCTGGTCCAGACTGAAGGACCTGCCAACAATTTCTGGCATGTCTACTGTCACTGCATATGATTGCTGTCACCATTGAAAGAATGGAGGAGATTTACATCGGTGACAGCATCCAAGTAGGCATGTTAGACAGTCCGTACCCGTACTTGCAGGAAAAAGAGGCAATTTGGAGGCTTCTGTACAAACTGGCTCTATTTTACCTAAGTTTCCCCCCCTCCAGTGTGTACTCCAAATGAGTTTTTAGTGCAGCCAGGAACCTTGTCAGCGAAAGGCGTAGAAGGTTGCTTCCACAAAATGTGGAGAAGATGATGTTCATAAAATGAATTATCAACTCTTCCAGGGAGACCAGCCTCCAGAATGTACAGAGGGACCTGTAGTGGTGGATTCCAGCGGGGACGAATTAATACTCTGTGAGGATGAAGATGTACACAACACTGAAGAGGGTGAGGAATCGGTGGATGAGGAGGATGAGGACGACATCTTGCCTCCGTAGAGCCAGTTTGTGCAGGGACAGATTAATTGCCAGCTTGTTTTGTGGGGGCCCAAACGAACCAATCATTTCAGCCACAGTCGTGTGGCAGACCCTGGCACTGAAATGATTGCTTTGTTAAAGTGTGCATGTCCTGTTTATACAACATAAGGGTGGGTGGGAGGCCCCAAGGACAATTCCATCTTGCACCTCTTTTTTTTCTTTGCATTATGTACTGTTTGGGGCCTAGTTTTTCAAACTGCCATCCTGTCTGCCACTGCAGTGTCACTCCTAGATGGGCCACGTGTTTGTGCCGCCCACTTGTATCGCTTAGCATAGTCATCCAGCTACCTCGGTGCAACCTTTTGGCCATAAAAAACACTATTGTGAGGTGTAAGGTGTTTAGAATAGACTGGAAATGAGTGGAAATTAATGTTATTAAGGTTAATAATAGCATAGGAACAAAAAAAAAAAAAAATTCTTCGATTTTAGCTGTTTTCGTGCTTTTTTCCAAGAAAATACAGATCCAAAACACAAAACCCAGAACCCAAAACACGGAATGGTGGTTTTTGCAAAACCAATCCAGATCCAAAACACGAAAAAATATCCAGATCCAAAACACAAAACACGAAAAGTGGCCGATGCACACCCCTAGTATATATATATATATAATTATATATATGTATATACATACAGGTTGAGTCTCCCATATCCAAAATGCTTGGGACCAGGGGTATTTTGGATAACGGAATATTCCGTATTTTGGAATAATTGCATATCATAATGAAATATCATGAGAATGAGACCCCAATATACACACAGAATGCATTTGTGTTATATACACCTTATACACACAGCCTACAGGTCATTACATACACCTTATACACACACACAGCCTGCAGCTCATTCTATACACCTTATACACACACATAGCCTGCAGCTCATTCTATACACCTTATACACACACACACACACAGCCTGCAGCACATTCTATACACCTTATACACACACAGCCTGCAGCTCATTCTATACACCTTATACATACATAGCCTGCAGCTCATTCTATACACCTTATACACACACAGCATGCAGCTCATTCTATACACCTTATACACACACAGCCTGCAGCCCATTCTATATACCTTATACACACACACAGCCTGCAGCTCATTCTATACACCTTATACACACAGCCTGCAGCTCATTCTATACACCTTATACACACACAGCCTGCAGCTCATTCTATACACCTTATACACACACACAGCCTGCAGGTCATTCTATACACCTTATACACACACACAGCCTGCAGCTCATTCTATATACCTTATATACACACACAGCCTGCAGCTCATTCTATACACCTTATATACACACACAGCCTGCAGCTCATTCTATACACCTTATACACACACACACAGCCTGCAGCTTATTCTATACACCTTATACACACACACACACAGCCTGCAGCTCATTCTATACACCTTATACACACACAGCCTGCAGCTCATTCTATACACCTTATACACACACACAGCCTGCAGCTCATTCTATACACCTTATACACACACAGCCTGCAGCTCATTCTATACACCTTATACACACACACAGCCTGCAGATCATTCTATACACCTTATACACAAACACAGCCTGCAGCTCATTCTATACACCTTATACACACACAGCCTGCAGCTCATTCTATACACCTTATACACACACACACAGCCTGCAGCTCATTCTATACACCTTATACACACAGCCTGCAGCTCATTCTATACACCTTATACACACAGCCTGCAGCTCATTCTATACACCTTATACACACACACAGCCTGCAGCTCATTCTATACACCTTATACACACACACAGCCTGCAGCTCATTCTATACACCTTATACACACACACACAGCCTGCAGCTCATTCTATACACCTTATACACACACACAGCCTGCAGCACATTACATACACCTTATACACACACACAGCCTGCAGCTCATTCTATAAACCTTATACACCCAGCCTGCAGCTCATTCTATACACCTTATACACACACAGCCTGCAGCTCATTCTATACACCTGATACACACACACAGCCTGCAGCTCATTCTATACACCTTATACACACACACAGCCTGCAGCTCATTCTATACACCTTATACACACAGCCTGCAGGTCATTCTATACACCTTATACACACACACACAGCCTGCAGCTCATTCTATACACCTTATATACACACACAGCCTGCAGCTCATTCTATACACCTTATATACACACACAGCCTGCAGCTCATTCTATACACCTTATACACACACACAGCCTGCAGCTCATTCTATACACCTTATACACACACACACAGCCTGCAGCTCATTCTATACACCTTATACACACACAGCCTGCAGCTCATTCTATACACCTTATACACACACACAGCCTGCAGCTCATTCTATACACCTTATACACACACAGCCTGCAGCTCATTCTATACACCTTATACACACACACAGCCTGCAGATCATTCTATACACCTTATACACACACACAGCCTGCAGTTCATTCTATACACCTTATACACACACAGCCTGCAGCTCATTCTATACACCTTATACACACAGCCTGCAGCTCATTCTATACACCTTATACACACAGCCTGCAGCTCATTCTATACACCTTATACACACACAGCCTGCAGCTCATTCTATACACCTTATACACACAGCCTGCAGCTCATTCTATACACCTTATACACACACACAGTGTGCAGCTCATTCTATACACCTTATACACACACACAGCCTGCAGCTCATTCTATACACCTTATACACACAGCCTGCAGCTCATTATATACACCTTATACACAAACAGCCTGCAGCTCATTCTATACACCTTATACACACACACAGCCTGCAGCTCATTCTATACACCTTATATACACACACAGCCTGCAGCTCATTACATACACCTTATACACACACACAGCCTGCAGCTCATTCTATACACCTTATACACACACACACAGCCTGCAGCTCATTCTATACACCTTATACACACACAACCTGCAGCTCATTCTATACACCTTATACACACAGCCTGCAGCTCATTCTATACACCTTATATACACACACAGCCTGCAGCTCATTCTATACACCTTATACACACACACAGCCTGCAGCTCATTCTATACACCTTATACACACACACAGCCTGCAGCACATTCTATACACCTTATACACACACAGCCTGCAGCTCATTCTATACACCTTATACACACACAGCCTGCAGGTCATTCTATACACCTTATACACACACACAGCCTGCAGCTCATTCTATACACCTTATACACACACAGCCTGCAGGTCATTCTATACACCTTATACACACACACAGCCTGCAGATCATTCTATACACCTTATACACACACACAGCCTGCAGTTCATTCTATACACCTTATACACACACAGCCTGCAGCTCATTCTATACACCTTATACACACAGCCTGCAGCTCATTCTATACACCTTATACACACAGCCTGCAGCTCATTCTATACACCTTATACACACACAGCCTGCAGCTCATTCTATACACCTTATACACACAGCCTGCAGCTCATTCTATACACCTTATACACACACACAGCATGCAGCTCATTCTATACACCTTATACACACACACAGCCTGCAGCTCATTCTATACACCTTATACACACAGCCTGCAGCTCATTATATACACCTTATACACAAACAGCCTGCAGCTCATTCTATACACCATATACACACACACAGCCTGCAGCTCATTCGATACACCTTATACACACACACAGCCTGCAGCTCATTCTATACACCTTATATACACACACACAGCCTGCAGCTCATTCTATACACCTTACACAAACACACACAGCCTGCAGCTCATTCTATACACCTTATACACACACACACAGCCTGCAGCTCATTCTATACACCTTATACACACACAACCTGCAGCTCATTCTATACACCTTAGACACACAGCCTGCAGCTCATTCTATACACCTTATATACACACACAGCCTGCAGCTCATTCTATACACCTTATACACACACACAGCCTGCAGCTCATTCTATACACCTTATACACACACACAGCCTGCAGCACATTCTATACACCTTATACACACACAGCCTGCAGCTCATTCTATACACCTTATACACACACAGCCTGCAGGTCATTCTATACACCTTATACACACACACACACCCTGCAGCTCATTCTATACACCTTATACACACACACACAGCCTGCAGCTCATTCTATACACCTTTTACACACACAGCCTGCAGCTCATTCTATACACCTTATACACACACAGCCTGCAGCTCATTCTATACACCTTATACACACACAGCCTGCAGCTCATTCTATACACCTTATACACACACAGCCTGCAGCTCATTCTATACACCTTATACACACACAGCCTGCAGGTCATTCTATACACCTTATACACACACACAGCCTGCAGCTCATTCTATACACCTTATACACACACAGCCTGCAGCTCATTCTCTACACCTTATACACACACACAGCCTGCAGCTCATTCTATACACCTTATACACACACAGCCTGCAGCTCATTCTATACACCTTATACACACACACAGCCTGCAGATCATTCTATACACCTTATACACACACACAGCCTGCAGCTCATTCTATACACCTTATACACACACAGCCTGCAGCTCATTCTATACACCTTATACACACATACACAGCCTGCAGCTCATTCTATACACCTTATACACACAGCCTGCAGCTCATTCTATACACCTTATACACACAGCCTGCAGCTCATTCTATACACCTTATACACACAGCCTGCAGCTCATTCTATACACCTTATACACACACAGTGTGCAGCTCATTCTATATACCTTATATACACACACAGCCTGCAGCTCATTCTATACACCTTATACACACAGCCTGCAGCTCATTAAATACACCTTATACACACACACAGCCTGCAGCTCATTCTATACACCATATACACACACACAGCCTGCAGCTCATTCGATACACCTTATACACACACACAGCCTGCAGCTCATTCTATACACCTTATATACACACACACAGCCTGCAGCTCATTCTATACACCTTATACACACACACACAGCCTGCAGCTCATTCTATACACCTTATACACACACACACAGCCTGCAGCTCATTCTATACACCTTATACACACATAGCCTGCAGCTCATTCTATACACCTTATACACACAGCCTGCAGCTCATTCTATACACCTTATATACACACACAGCCTGCAGCTCATTCTATACACCTTATACACACACACAGCCTGCAGCTCATTCTATACACCTTATACACACACACAGCCTGCAGCACATTCTGTACACCTTATACACACACAGCCTGCAGCTCATTCTATACACCTTATACACACACAGCCTGCAGCTCATACTATACACCTTATACACAAACACAGCCTGCAGCTCATTCTATACACCTTATACACACAGACTGCAGCTCATTCTATACACCTTATACACACACACAGCCTGCAGCTCATTATATACACCTTATACACACACACAGCCTGCAGCTCATTCTATACACCTTATACACACACACAGCCTGCAGCTCATTCTATACACCTTATACACACAGCCTGCAGCTCATTAAATACACCTTATACACACACACAGCCTGCAGCTCATTCTATACACCATATACACACACACAGCCTGCAGCTCATTCGATACACCTTATACACACACACAGCCTGCAGCTCATTCTATACACCTTATATACACACACACAGCCTGCAGCTCATTCTATACACCTTATACACACACACAGCCTGCAGCTCATTCTATACACCTTATACACACACACACAGCCTGCAGCTCATTCTATACACCTTATACACACATAGCCTGCAGCTCATTCTATACACCTTATACACACAGCCTGCAGCTCATTCTATACACCTTATATACACACACAGCCTGCAGCTCATTCTATACACCTTATACACACACACAGCCTGCAGCTCATTCTATACACCTTATACACACACACAGCCTGCAGCACATTCTATACACCTTATACACACACAGCCTGCAGCTCATTCTATACACCTTATACACACACAGCCTGCAGGTCATTCTATACACCTTATACACACACAGCCTGCAGCTCATTCTATACACCTTATACACACACAGCCTGCAGCTCATACTATACACCTTATACACACACACAGCCTGCAGCTCATTCTATACACCTTATACACACAGACTGCAGCTCATTCTATACACCTTATACACACACAGCCTGCAGCTCATTATATACACCTTATACACACACACAGCCTGCAGCTCATTCTATACACCTTATACACACACACAGCCTGTAGCTCATTCTATACACCTTATACACACAGCCTGCAGCTCATTCTATACACCTTATACACACACACACAGCCTGCAGCTCATTCTATACACCTTATACATACACACACAGCCTGCAGCTCATTCTATACACCTTATACACACATAGCCTGCAGCTCATTCTATACACCTTATACACACAGCCTGCAGCTCATTCTATACACCTTATACACACACACACAGCCTGCAGCTCATTCTATACACCTTATACACACACACACAGCCTGCAGCTCATTCTATACACCTTATACACACACAGCCTGCAGCTCATTCTATACACCTTATACACACACAGCCTGCAGCTCATTCTATACACCTTATACACACACACAGCCTGCAGCTCATTCTATACACCTTATACACACAGCCTGCAGCTCATTCTATACACCTTATACACACACAGCCTGCAGCTCATAATATATACACCTTATACACACACACAGCCTGCAGCTCATTCTATACACCTTATACACACACAGCCTGCAGCTCATTCTATACACCTTATACACACAGCCTGCAGCTCATTCTATACACCTTATACACACACACAGCCTGCAGCTCATTCTATACACCTTATATACACACACAGCCTGCAGCTCATTCTATACACCTTGTATACACACACAGCCTGCAGCTCATTCTATACACCTTATATACACACACACAGCCTGCAGCTCATTCTATACACCTTATACACACACACAGCCTGCAGCTCATTCTATACACCTTATACACACACACACAGCCTGCAGCTCATTATATACACCTTATACACACACACAGTCTGCAGATCATTCTATACACCTTATACACACACACAGCCTGCAGCTCATTCTATACACCTTATACACACACAGCCTGCAGCTCATTCTATACACCTTATACACACACACACAGCCTGCAGCTCATTCTATACACCTTATACACAGCCTGCAGCTCATTCTATACACCTTATACACACACAGCCTGCAGCTCATTTATTACACCTTATACACACAGCCTGCAGCTCATTCTATACACCTTATACACACACACAGCGTGCAGCTCATTCTATACACCTTATACACACACACACAGCCTGCAGCTCATTCTATACACCTTATACACACACAGCCTGCAGCTCATTCTATACACCTTATACACACAGCCTGCAGCTCATTCTATACACCTTATATACACACACAGCCTGCAGCTCATTCTATATACCTTATATACACATACAGCCTGCAGCTCATTCTATACACCTTATACACACACACAGCCTGCAGCTCATTCTATACACCTTATACACACACACAGCCTGCAGCACATTCTGTACACCTTATACACACACAGCCTGCAGCTCATTCTATACACCTTATACACACACAGCCTGCAGGTCATTCTATACACCTTATACACACACACCCTGCAGCTCATTCTATACACCTTATACACACACACACAGCCTGCAGCTCATTCTATACACCTTATACACACACAGCCTGCAGCTCATTCTATACACCTTATACACACACAGCCTGCAGCTCATTCTATACACCTTATACACACACAGCCTGCAGCTCATTCTATACACCTTATACACACACAGCCTGCAGCTCATTCTATACACCTTATACACACACACACAGCCTGCAGCTCATTCTATACACCTTATACACACAGCCTGCAGCTCATTCTATACACCTTATACACACACAGCCTGCAGCTCATTCTATACACCTTATACACACACACAGCCTGCAGGTCATTCTATACACCTTATACACACACAGCCTGCAGCTCATTCTATACACCTTATACACACAGCCTGCAGCTCATTCTATACACCTTATACACACACAGCCTGCAGCTCATTCTATACACCTTATACACACACAGCCTGCAGGTCATTCTATACACCTTATACACACACAGCCTGCAGCTCATTCTATACACCTTATACACACACAGCCTGCAGGTCATTCTATACACCTTATACACACACACAGCCTGCAGGTCATTCTATACATCTTATACACACACAGCCTGCAGCTCATTATATACACCTTATACACACACAGCCTGCAGCTCATTCTATATACCTTATATACACACACACAGCCTGCAGCTCATTCTATACACCTTATATACACACACACAGCCTGCAGCTCATTCTATACACCTTATACAAACACACACAGCCTGCAGCTTATTCTATACACCTTATACACACACACACAGCCTGCAGCTCATTCTATACACCTTATACACACACAGCCTGCAGCTCATTCTATACACCTTATACACACAGCCTGCAGCTCATTCTATACACCTTATATACACACACAGCCTGCAGCTCATTCTATACACCTTATATACACATACAGCCTGCAGCTCATTCTATACACCTTATACACACACACAGCCTGCAGCTCATTCTATACACCTTATACACACACACACAGCCTGCAGCTCATTCTATACACCTTATACACACACAGCCTGCAGCTCATTCTATACACCTTATATACACACACAGCCTGCAGCTCATTCTATACACCTTACACACACACACAGCCTGCAGCTCATTCTATACACCTTATACACACACACAGCCTGCAGCACATTCTATACACCTTATACACACACAGCCTGCAGCTCATTCTATACACCTTATACACACACAGCCTGCAGGTCATTCTATACACCTTATACACACACAGCCTGCAGCTCATTCTATACACCTTATACACACACAGCCTGCAGGTCATTCTATACACCTTATACACACACACAGCCTGCAGGTCATTCTATACACCTTATACACACAGCCTGCAGCTCATTATATACACCTTATACACACACACAGCCTGCAGCTCATTCTATACACCATATACACACACAGCCTGCAGCTCATTTGATATACCTTATACACACACACAGCCTGCAGCTCATTCTATACACCTTATATACACACACACAGCCTGCAGCTCATTCTATACACCTTATACACACACAGCCTGCAGCTCATTCTATACATCTTATACACACACACACAGCCTGCAGCTCATTCTATACACCTTATACACACACAGCCTGCAGCTCATTCTATACACCTTATATACACACACAGCCTGCAGCTCATTCTATACACCTTACACACACACACAGCCTGCAGCTCATTCTATACACCTTATATACACACACACAGCCTGCAGCTCATTCTATACACCTTATACACACACAGCCTGCAGCTCATTCTATACATCTTATACACACACACACAGCCTGCAGCTCATTCTATACACCTTATACACACACAGCCTGCAGCTCATTCTATACACCTTATATACACACACAGCCTGCAGCTCATTCTATACACCTTACACACACACATACACAGCCTGCAGCTCATTCTATACACCTTATATACACACACAGCCTGCAGCTCATTCTATACACCTTACACACACACACAGCCTGCAGCTCATTCTATACACCTTATACACACACACAGCCTGCAGCACATTCTATACACCTTATACACACACAGCCTGCAGCTCATTCTATACACCTTATACACACACAGCCTGCAGGTCATTCTATACACCTTATACACACACAGCCTGCAGCTCATTCTATACACCTTATACACACCCAGCCTGCAGGTCATTCTATACACCTTATACACACACACAGCCTGCAGCTCATTCTATACATCTTATACACACACAGCCTGCAGCTCATTATATACACCTTATACACACACAGCCTGCAGCTCATTTTATACACCTTATATACACACACACAGCCTGCAGCTCATTCTATACACCTTATATACACACACACAGCCTGCAGCTCATTCTATACACCTTATACAAACACACACAGCCTGCAGCTCATTCTATACACCTTATACACACACACACAGCCTGCAGCTCATTCTATACACCTTATACACACACAGCCTGCAGCTCATTCTATACACCTTATACACACAGCCTGCAGCTCATTCTATACACCTTATATACACACACAGCCTGCAGCTCATTCTATACACCTTATATACACACACAGCCTGCAGCTCATTCTATACACCTTATACACACACACAGCCTGCAGCTCATTCTATACACCTTATACACACACACAGCCTGCAGCACATTCTGTACACCTTATACACACACAGCCTGCAGCTCATTCTATACACCTTATACACACACAGCCTGCAGGTCATTCTATACACCTTATACACACACACCCTGCAGCTCATTCTATACACCTTATACACACACACACAGCCTGCAGCTCATTCTATACACCTTATACACACACACCCTGCAGCTCATTCTATACACCTTATACACACACAGCCTGCAGCTCATTCTATACACCTTATACACACACAGCCTGCAGCTCATTCTATACACCTTATACACACACAGCCTGCAGCTCATTCTATACACCTTATACACACACACACACAGCCTGCAGCTCATTCTATACACCTTATACACACAGCCTGCAGCTCATTCTATACACCTTATACACACACACAGCCTGCAGCTCATTCTATACACCTTATACACACAGCCTGCAGCTCATTCTATACACCTTATACACACACACAGCGTGCAGCTCATTCTATACACCTTATACACACACACAGCCTGCAGCTCATTCTATACACCTTATACACACAGCCTGCAGCTCATTCTATACACCTTATACACACACACAGCCTGCAGCTCATTCTATACACCTTATACACACAGCCTGCAGCTCATTATATACACCTTATACACACACACAGCCTGCAGCTCATTCTATACACCATATACACACACACAGCCTGCAGCTCATTCGATACACCTTATACACACACACACAGCCTGCAGCTCATTCTATACACCTTATACACACACAGCCTGCAGCTCATTCTATACACCTTATATACACACACAGCCTGCAGCTCATTCTATACACCTTACACACACACACAGCCTGCAGCTCATTCTATACACCTTATATACACACACACAGCCTGCAGCTCATTCTATACACCTTATACACACACAGCCTGCAGCTCATTCTATACATCTTATACACACACACACAGCCTGCAGCTCATTCTATACACCTTATACACACACAGCCTGCAGCTCATTCTATACACCTTATATACACACACAGCCTGCAGCTCATTCTATATACCTTATACACACACAGCCTGCAGCTCATTCTATACACCTTATACACACAGCCTGCAGCTCATTCTATACACCTTATATACACACACAGCCTGCAGCTCATTCTATACACCTTATACACACACACAGCCTGCAGCTCATTCTATACACCTTATACACACACACAGCCTGCAGCACATTCTGTACACCTTATACACACACAGCCTGCAGCTCATTCTATACACCTTATACACACACAGCCTGCAGGTCATTCTATACACCTTATACACACACACCCTGCAGCTCATTCTATACACCTTATACACACACACACAGCCTGCAGCTCATTCTATACACCTTATACACACACACCCTGCAGCTCATTCTATACACCTTATACACACACAGCCTGCAGCTCATTCTATACACCTTATACACACACAGCCTGCAGCTCATTCTATACACCTTATACACACACAGCCTGCAGCTCATTCTATACACCTTATACACACACACACACAGCCTGCAGCTCATTCTATACACCTTATACACACAGCCTGCAGCTCATTCTATACACCTTATACACACACACAGCCTGCAGCTCATTCTATACACCTTATACACACAGCCTGCAGCTCATTCTATACACCTTATACACACACACAGCGTGCAGCTCATTCTATACACCTTATACACACACACAGCCTGCAGCTCATTCTATACACCTTATACACACAGCCTGCAGCTCATTCTATACACCTTATACACACACACAGCCTGCAGCTCATTCTATACACCTTATACACACAGCCTGCAGCTCATTATATACACCTTATACACACACACAGCCTGCAGCTCATTCTATACACCTTATACACACACAGCCTGCAGCTCATTCTATACACCTTATACACACAGCCTGCAGCTCATTCTATACACCTTATATACACACACAGCCTGCAGCTCATTCTATACACCTTATATACACACACAGCCTGCAGCTCATTCTATACACCTTATACACACACACAGCCTGCAGCTCATTCGATACACCTTATACACACACACACAGCCTGCAGCTCATTCTATACACCTTATACACACACAGCCTGCAGCTCATTCTATACACCTTATATACACACACAGCCTGCAGCTCATTCTATACACCTTACACACACACACAGCCTGCAGCTCATTCTATACACCTTATATACACACACACAGCCTGCAGCTCATTCTATACACCTTATACACACACAGCCTGCAGCTCATTCTATACATCTTATACACACACACACAGCCTGCAGCTCATTCTATACACCTTATACACACACAGCCTGCAGCTCATTCTATACACCTTATATACACACACAGCCTGCAGCTCATTCTATATACCTTACACACACACACAGCCTGCAGCTCATTCTATACACCTTATATACACACACAGCCTGCAGCTCATTCTATACACCTTACACACACACACAGCCTGCAGCTCATTCTATACACCTTATACACACACACAGCCTGCAGCACATTCTATACACCTTATACACACACAGCCTGCAGCTCATTCTATACACCTTATACACACACAGCCTGCAGGTCATTCTATACACCTTATACACACACAGCCTGCAGCTCATTCTATACACCTTATACACACACAGCCTGCAGGTCATTCTATACACCTTATATACACACACAGCCTGCAGGTCATTCTATACATCTTATACACACACATCCTGCAGCTCATTATATACACCTTATACACACACAGCCTGCAGCTCATTCTATACACCTTATATACACACACACAGCCTGCAGCTCATTCTATACACCTTATATACACACACACAGCCTGCAGCTCATTCTATACACCTTATACAAACACACACAGCCTGCAGCTCATTCTATACACCTTATACACACACACACAGCCTGCAGCTCATTCTATACACCTTATACACACACAGCTTGCAGCTCATTCTATACACCTTATACACACAGCCTGCAGCTCATTCTATACACCTTATATACACACACAGCCTGCAGCTCATTCTATACACCTTATATACACACACAGCCTGCAGCTCATTCTATACACCTTATACACACACAGCCTGCAGCTCATTCTATACACCTTATACACACACACAGCCTGCAGCACATTTTCTACTCCTTATACACACACAGCCTGCAGCTCATTCTATACACCTTATACACACACAGCCTGCAGGTCATTCTATACACCTTATACACACACACCCTGCAGCTCATTCTATACACCTTATACACACACACACAGCCTGCAGCTCATTCTATACACCTTATACACACACTGCCTGCAGCTCATTCTATAAACCTTATACACACACAGCCTGCAGCTCATTCTATACACCTTATACACACACAGCCTGCAGCTCATTCTATACACCTTATACACACACAGCCTGCAGCTCATTCTATACACCTTATACACACACACAGCCTGCAGCTCATTCTATACACCTTATATACACACACACAGCCTGCAGCTCATTCTATACACCTTATACACACGCAGCCTGCAGCTCATTCTCTACACCTTATACACACACACAGCCTGCAGCTCATTCTATACACCTTATACACACACAGCCTGCAGCTCATTCTATACACCTTATACACACACACAGCCTGCAGATCATTCTATACACCTTATACACACACACAGCCTGCAGCTCATTCTATACACCTTATACACACACAGCCTGCAGCTCATTCTATACACCTTATACACACATACACAGCCTGCAGCTCATTCTATACACCTTATACACACAGCCTGCAGCTCATTCTATACACCTTATACACACACAGCCTGCAGCTCATTCTATACACCTTATACACACAGCCTGCTGCTCATTCTATACACCTTATACACACACAGCGTGCAGCTCATTCTATACAACTTATACACACACACAGCCTGCAGCTCATTCTATACACCTTATACACACAGCCTGCAGCTCATTAAATACACCTTATACACACACACAGCCTGCAGCTCATTCTATACACCATATACACACACACAGCCTGCAGCTCATTCGATACACCTTATACACACACACAGCCTGCAGCTCATTCTATACACCTTATATACACACACACAGCCTGCAGCTCATTCTATACACCTTATACACACACACACAGCCTGCAGCTCATTCTATACACCTTATACACACACACACAGCCTGCAGCTCATTCTATACACCTTATACACACATAGCCTGCAGCTCATTCTATATACCTTATACACACAGCCTGCAGCTCATTCTATACACCTTATATACACACATAGCCTGCAGCTCATTCTATACACCTTTTACACACACACAGCCTGCAGCTCATTCTATACACCTTATACACACACACAGCCTGCAGCACATTCTATACACCTTATACACACACAGCCTGCAGCTCATTCTATACACCTTATACACACACAGCCTGCAGGTCATTCTATACACCTTATACACACACAGCCTGCAGCTCATTCTATACACCTTATACACACACAGCCTGCAGCTCATTCTATACACCTTATACACACACACAGCCTGCAGCTCATTCTATACACCTTATACACACAGCCTGCAGCTCATTCTATACACCTTATACACACACAGCCTGCAGCTCATAATATATACACCTTATACACACACACAGCCTGCAGCTCATTCTATACACCTTATACTCACACAGCCTGCAGCTCATTCTATACACCTTATACACACAGCCTGCAGCTCATTCTATACACCTTATACACACACACAGCCTGCAGCTCATTCTATACACCTTATATACACACACAGCCTGCAGCTCATTCTATACACCTTGTATACACACACAGCCTGCAGCTCATTCTATACACCTTATATACACACACACAGCCTGCAGCTCATTCTATACACCTTATACACACACACAGCCTGCAGCTCATTCTATACACCTTATACACACACACACACAGCCTGCAGCTCATTCTATACACCTTATACACACACACAGCCTGCAGATCATTCTATACACCTTATACACACACACAGCCTGCAGCTCATTCTATACACCTTATACACACACAGCCTGCAGCTCATTCTATACACCTTATACACACAGCCTGCAGCTCATTCTATACACCTTATACACACATCCTGCAGCTCATTCTATACACCTTATACACACACAGCCTGCAGCTCATTCTATACACCTTATACACAGCCTGCAGCTCATTCTATACACCTTATACACACACACAGCGTGCAGCTCATTCTATACACCTTATACACACACACAGCCTGCAGCTCATTCTATACACCTTATACACACAGCCTGCAGCTCATTATATACACCTTATACACACACACAGCCTGCAGCTCATTCTATACACCATATACACACACACAGCCTGCAGCTCATTCGATACACCTTATACACACACACAGCCTGCAGCTCATTCTATACACCTTATATACACACACACAGCCTGCAGCTCATTCTATACACCTTATACACACACAGCCTGCAGCTCATTCTATACACCTTATACACACACACACAGCCTGCAGCTCATTCTATACACCTTATATACACACACATCCTGCAGCTCATTCTATACACCTTATACACACAGCCTGCAGCTCATTCTATACACCTTATACACACACACAGCCTGCAGCTCATTCTATACACCTTATATACACACACATCCTGCAGCTCATTCTATTCACCTTATACGCACCCACACAGCCTGCAGCTCATTCTATACACCTTATATACACACACACACAGCCTGCAGCTCATTCTATACACCTTATACACACAGCCTGCAGCTCATTATATACACCTTATACACACAGCCTGCAGCTCATTCTATACAACTTATACACACAGCCTGCAGCTCATTCTATACACCTTATACACACACAGCCTGCAGCTCATTCTATACACCTTATACACACACAGCCTGCAGCTCATTCTATACACCTTATACACACACACAGCCTGCAGCTCATTCTATACAACTTATACACACAGCCTGCAGCTCATTCTATACACCTTATATACACACACAGCCTGCAGCTCATTCTATACACCTTATACACACACACACACAGCCTGCAGCTCATTCTATACAACTTATACACACAGCCTGCAGGTCATTTTATACAATATTTTCAATAATTTTGTGGCTCAAGCAAAGTTTGTGTAGAGAAATTAAATTCATGTATGTTTCATATACACCTTATACACACAGCCTGAAGGTAATTTCATACAATATTTGTAATAATTTGTGTCTTAGACAAAGTTTGTGTACATTGAACCATCAAAAATCAAATGTTTCATTATCTCAGTCATGCCAAAATTATTCCGTATTTCGGAATATTCCATATTTCTGAACATTTGGATATGGGAGACTCAACCTGTATATATATATATTAGGGGTGAGCGGGTTCGGATTTCTGAAATCCGAACCCCCCCGAGCCCCCCCGATCCGAGGCCGATCCGAGTCAGGCTCGACTTTTCCCGCCTGACTCGGATCTGAAATCGAGGCAAAACGTCATCATCCCGCCTTCCGGGTCTCGCGGGTTTTGGATCCTATATAAGGTACCCGCGTCGGCGCCATTTTCTCACTCGGCTGTGGACAGTGAAGAGGGAGGGTGGGAGTTAGGGCTGGCTGGGCTGTGTAGTGTAGTGTAGTGCAGAGTAGTGTTGTGCTGTGCTGTGCTGTGCTGCGCTGTGCTGCTGTTGTCCATAGGGACTGTGTCCACTACTTCAAAGTCCATAGGGGCAGGCTGTGTTGTGCTGTGCTGCTGTTGTCCTTAGGAACAGTGTCCACTACTTCAAAGTCCATAGGGGCTGGCTGGACTGTGTTGTGCAGCCAGTTGTCCATAGGGGCTGTGTCCACTCCAAAGTCCTGTGCAGTGTCCCAGTCCTAAAGGGGTGCTGTAGTGTTGTCCAGGGGGTGCTCTGTCCGTCAGGGGTGCTCCCCCCAAGTGCTAAAAAAAAAATAATATTTTCTGTGTGAATTGTGTGCGCAGTAGCCGCACGTGCATCAACAAAGTAGTGCCAAGCGTGCGCCTGTGTCCCATAAGTAAAGGGCCAGCTGGCTTGACCGTTAAAGGGTACTGTAACCCCCAAAGTACACTCCAAACCAAATAAAAAAAATATTTTCTGTGTTTGTGAATTGTGTGCGCAGTAGCCGCACGTGCATCAACAAAGTAGTGCCAAGCGTGCGCCTGTGTCATAAGTAGGGATGTGCAGGCTCGGTTCTACTCGGTTCCGTTCGTTTTTTTTACCGAATCTTATTGGCTATCCAAAACTCGTGACAGCTGAAACCCAATAAGATTCGGGAAAAAAAAACGAACGGAACCGAGTAGAACCGAGCCTGCACATCCCTAGTCATAAGTAAAGGGCCGGCTGGCTTGACCGCTAAAGGGTGCTGTAACCCCCAAAGTATACTCCAAACCAAATAAAAAAAATATTTTCTGTGTTTGTGAATTGTGTGCGCAGTAGCCGCATGTGCATCAACAAAGTAGTGCCAAGTGTGCGCCTGTGTCATATGTAAAGGGCCAGCTGGATTGACCGCTAAAGGGTGCTGTAACCCCCAAAGGGCACTCCAAACAAAATAAAAAAATATTTTCTGTGTTTGTGAATTGTGTGCGCAGTAGCCGCACGTGCATCAACAAAGTAGTGCCAAGCGTGCGCCTGTGTCATATGTAAAGGGCCGGCTGGATTGACCGCTAAAGGGTGCTGTAACCCCCAAAGGGCACTCCAAACAAAATAAAAAAATATATTTCTGTGTTTGTGAATTGTGTGCACTGTGGCCGCACGTGCATCAACAAAGTAGTGCCAAGCGTGCGCCTGTGTCCCATACGTAAAAGGCCGGCTGGCTTGTCCGTTAAAGGGTGCTGTAACCCCCAAAGGGCACTCCAAACAAAATAAAAAAATATTTTCTGTGTTTGTGAATTATGTGGGCTGTAGCTGCACGTGCATCAACAAAGGAGCAGCGTCAAGCGTGCGCCTGTGTCCCATAACTAAAGGGCCGGCTGGCTCATTTCTTAAAGGGTGGTGTAACCCACAAAGTGCACTAGTCTCCAACAAAAATAAAATATTATTTTCTGTGTTTGTGTGCGCCTTAGCCGCACGTATATATCAATATAACATAAATGGAGGACCAAACACTCTCCGATAAATATAAAATAGGGAAAGATCAAGAACCACTTCCTCCTAGTGCTGAAGCTGCTGCCACTAGTCATGACATAGACGATAACATGCCATCAACGTCATCTGCCAAGGCCGATGCCCAATGTCATAGTAGAGGGCACATACAATCCCAAATGACAAAGTTCAGGAAAATGACCTTGAAAAAAAACATTTAAATTATCTGAAGAGAAACGTACAGTTGCCAATATGCCATTTACGACACGGAGTGGCAAGGAACGACTAAGGTCTATCCCTATGTTCATGACTAGTGGTTCAGCTTCACATGACGATGGAAGCCCTCCTCCCGATAAAAAAATCAACGAGTTAAGCTGGCAAAAGCACAGCGTAGAACTGTGCGTTCTAAGAAGATATCACAAATCCCCAAGGAGAGTCCAAGTGTGGTGGCGGTTGCGATGCCTGACCTTCCCAGCACTGGACGGGAAGAGGTGGCTCTTTCCACCATTTGCACGCCCCCTGCAAGTGCTGAAAGGAGCACCCACAGTCCACTTGCTGATATGCAAATTGAAGATGTCACTGTTGAAGTACAACAGGATGAGGATACTGGTGTAGCTGGCGCTGAGGAGGAAGTTGGCGAGGAGGATTCTGATGGTGATGTGGTTTGTTTAAATCTGGCTCCGGGGGAGACAGTTGTTGTCCGTGGGATGAAAAAGCCCATCACGGTCATGCCTGGGCAGAAGACCAAACATTCCACCTCTTTGGTCTGGCAATATTTCTATACAAATCCGGACAACAACTGTCTTGCCATATGTACCATATGTAAAGGTGAAATAAGTAGGGGTAGGGACGTTAACCACCTAGGAACATCCTCCCTTATACGGCACCTGCAGCACGTTCATAAAAAGTTACTGTCAAGTTCAGAAACTTTGGCTAAGACCGTAAGCAGTCCAGGGACACCTAAATCCCTTTTTCCTGTTTTATCCAAGGAATCGGTGGATGAGGAGGATGAGGATGAGATCTTGCCTCCGTAGAGCCAGTTTGTGCAGGGACAGATTAATTGCCAGCTTGTTTTGTGGGGGCCCAAACGAACCAATCATTTCAGCCACAGTCGTGTGGCAGACCCTGGCGCTGAAATGATTGGTTTGTTAAAGTGTGCATGTCCTGTTTATACAACATAAGGGTGGGTGAGAGGGCCCAAGGACAATTCCATCTTGCACCTCTTTTTTTCCTTTGCATTATGTATAGTTTGGGGCCTAGTTTTTCAAACTGCCATCCTGTCTGCCACTGCAGTGTCACTCTTAGATGGGTTACGTGTTTGTGCCGCCCACTCGTGTCGCTTAGCATAGTCATCCAGCTACCTCGCTGCAAGCTTTTGGCCATAAAAACACTATTGTGAGGTGTTCAGAATAGACTGGAAATGAGTGGAAATTAAGGTTATTGAGGTTAATAATAGCATAGGAGCAGAAAAACCCACAAATTCTGTGATTTTAGCTGTTTTTATGCTTTTTAAAAAAAAAAATACAGATCCAAAACACAAAACCCAGAACCCAAAACACGGAAGGGTGGTTTTGGCAAAACCAATCCAGATCCAAAACACGAAGAAAGATCCAGATCCAAAACCAAAACACAAAACACGAAAAGTGGCCGGTGCACACCCCTAATATATATATATATATATTGTTTAAGTTACCTTTAACCAGGTGTTGTTTCATAATAAGTAATATACTCCAAACCAGTATACTTAAGAATTTGTCATTTTATTAATGCACCCCTTTTAACTACTTATGTAACTTGTGTCAGCTGTTTTCCTAGGTGCTTTGCAACAGGTGTTCTTGGTAACTATCTCACATTTAAAAGCAAAGTTGCTGTGAGCTTTAAACCTTGATAGCATACCCTGAGTGTAACACTAATGTGATGGCTATGTCCATGTTATAATTCTGAGCTATAGAGTAGGGACTTGCAGTAAAGTGGGGTCCCGTGACGGGGGCTGCAAGCTTAAATGCATTGATCAATTCATGAACCAAAACCCCACTGTTTATTATTATAATTATTGTTAGTTATTATGGTGAGTGCAGAGCCCCTGTGATTTCTGTCACTAGCAGATTTGTATTATTGCCAGTACATTGTTAAAACATTCAATTGTTTTGATTTATGAGGTGCTGTTACCCTCCCCTGTTAGACTGATCCAGACTGATCCAGTCTGTTACCATGAGTAACGACTGGTGTGTCTCCATTGAGACACATTTTCTGTGGCAATTGAACTTGTCTTATAGTAAACCATTAATATTTGTATCATCATGTGTGTACAAATAGGGGCTTATTATTTAATAATTTATATTTCAATTTTGTATTTTTTATTTTTGATATTTATTTTTGATATATATGGGACTTTCCATGGAACCTGTGCAACCTATGATCCTGTTATGTCCATTCATGATGTATTCTAAGGGTGCCATCTTAGATGTGGCGTGGTTCTGTTTCCATTTATATATGCATATTCCTTGATTTTAATTATGTTGTCTAACTTAGATTAATGGGCGCCATCTTTAGTGTGGCATATTTCTGTTTGCCTTATATATATACACTAGAGGGAGGTCTCAGATTCATGAGCACCATCTGTAGTGTGGCGCAATTTTGTTTTTTGTTTTTCATTGTATGTTGACATCCCTGATAATACAGGCTACAGAAATCCTTTTTTGACACAGCTGATGTCGGGCGCCATTTTGAAGGTGGCAGATGTCTCTTCTATGTTGTTCAGTATATATTGCGGGCGCCATCTTTGTTGTGGCGTGGTCCCGCTTACTTTGCATGCTCAGGTTGGGAGAGTGCCATCTCTGTTGTGGCGCGATTGCATTTCAATTTGTGTGTGCAATTTTGAGCATGCACGCCATGGTGCCATTTGATACAAAGGAATCTGTTTATCATTTACCTATTGTCAGACGCCATCTTGGAGGTGGCATATGGATATAGTGTGCTGTGTATAACAGACTAGCGGGCGCCATCTTTGTTGTGGCATGAACCTGTTTGTTTTGTTTGTTTTCTCGTTTTGCAGACATGCCTTGGCATTCTACTTTAAGTCTGTTCTATTTCATTGATATGCACATCCATAGGTTGTATGAACTGTCTCATAGCTATTCTATATAATTGTTTTATTGATTTTGTATTGTGGGGTGTATTCTAGTGAGTCATATTAGGGGGAGGGTCTAAACGTATTCTGTATGCTATTTAAGGTGGCTCCCACACAGCATTGATCAGTGGCTGTGGAGAGACCTGTATGTTTGTGTCCTGATGACGGTCCCTAGGCGGATTGAAATGTCGACTCTATTGTTTTAATCAAGATAAGTAATAAAGATGTGATTTTATTCTACTACCTTACTTGGTGAGTGCCCTCCTTCTCCGTTAAACTCTATGTTTTGGATTCATATTGGATCTTTGAGGAGCACCATACTGCTGACTTACATTTGCATTGAGTGCGGATATCAATATTTCTTTATATATATATATATATATATATATATATATATATATACTCTCCCAAGCTTGAAAAAAGTTGTAATAAACTGAAATGTTGGACTGCTTTGGCAGCAGTGTCTGTGAAAATCTTGGATATCAGCCCCGCGAGTGCCGCCGGCTTGGGAGAGTGTTTTAGTCAATACATGGAAGGCACCAGGGCAAGTTACATATTTATTACTATTTTTCATTGAGTGCCGAACTGTCTGCTTACCTTCTATATATATATATATATATATATATATATATATATATATAGAATACGCCAGGTCCGGCACTCCAAACAACACAGTCAGCTGGCCGAGGTGCCCTCAAATATATATATAAGAATCCAGAGGTGCGGCACTCTCGTAAGAAATATTACCACTCATGTGTTCATCAAATCAACGTTTCGGTATTTTAATATACCATCTTCAGGATTATGAAAAAGACAATACATGCTTACCTTATATACATGCTACACCCTGTGAGAAAACTGTGCTGGAAGCGGGACCATGCACCCGGCCGGCGGCAGTCTGTGATAACGTCATGGCGCAATGTGCGATGACATGAACATTGTGCCCATCACCATGGAAACATAAGTAACAAAGCCACATAGCAGAAGACGCTGGAAGAGAAGTATTACATATTAAAAAGCGGAACATAGAAAAACATGAATGAGATCTCATTACCATAATGCATAAGCTCAAGCTAATCCCATAGTGGGAGCAGATTAATAAACAGGGATCAAATAAAGAGAATGCTAATATGATCATGTGAGAGAAACATTACGCAAACAAAGATCTCTCAGGCGCCCTATACTAATACTTCTCTTCCAGCGTCTTCTGCTATGTGGCTTTGTTACTTATGTTTCCATGGTGATGGGCACAATGTTCGTGTCATCGCACATTGCGCGATGACGTCATCACTGACTGCCGCCGGCCGGGTGCATGGTCTCTCTTCCAGCGCAGTTTTTTCACAGGGTGTAGCATGTATATAAGGTAAGCATGTATTGTCTTTTTCATAATCCTGAAGATGGTATATTAAAATACTGAAAAGTTGATTTGATGAACACATGAGTGGTAATATTTCTTACGCGAGTGCCGCACCTCTGGATTCATATATATATATATATATATATATATATATATATATATATTGTTTAAGTTACCTTTAACCAGGTGTTGTTCCATAATAAGTAATATACTCCAATCCAGTATACTTAAGAATTTGTGATTTTATTAATTAATTAAATAAATAGATCTAGCCCTTTTAACTGGGACATTTGTCTCTCAGGGTTGATGCAGCAAACAACACCCATTGGCATTGTCACACAGTACTTATACCCTATTACAATATTCAGGTAATACGCCCCCCTTATACACCCACTAACAATATCAGATAGACAAAGCTTGTTCTTGCTAGCTCCTCCTTGGCAATCAGAATCAAAACAGAATTCTTTTAAGAGATACTCATGGCTTGCTGCATCCCCATATTTAGTCTGAGTGTTGTTCTCAACACAAGTATACATATATGGACATGCTCTTGTTCACTGTGGTAGATAAACAGTTTTCCTTGGGAGCGGCCTTAAAGACACACACTCATTTCCATTTAAATGTGAGTTTGGACAGAGAGACAAAATGGACGTACAAATGCCCTATTGAATCTCGTGAACTGCTTCATTATACAGCATAAAGCATATGTAAATATGGAATTATGTAAATTAGTCTTTGACAGCTCCACCCTTAGATAAGCACATTAATTACATGTGCTATATCTCATCTCCATTTCTTGTATGTTTTCATTCATTTTTTTAAAATAGCCATCTGAATACAGCATAGGCCAACTACAAAAATCAGGATTAAGATTTCAAGAATAAACTTTGTCTGTACATAAAATATGTTAAAAATACTTTTCTAACCCTGAAAATCAAAACTAGTATCTAATCATGATCATCATAAATCACTTTAGAATCTTTATCATAATGTATTCATAGAAATTCTTCTTTTATAGTATAAGCCTCATTTATGTAATTGATAATAATGGTTACTTCATCTGTAATATTATTGGTCAAATAACTTCAACAGTGAATTCCAAGGTGTGTATAAAAAGTTTGACAATATCCTCCAGTCTGTACAATTAAGCAATCAATTATGACGGTGTTGTAGTAATAGTTCATTCCGGAATATTTTTAATAAATGTCCAACAAATATGAATGTCTTATCATATAAAGTCCAGTATCATTGTCAATAAATTTGCCCAGTTCAATAATTTTTATGTTGATTATCCAAATATCCACAATTATCATACGTAAGGATGTTAGCAAAGGTGCTTCCAACATGATGTCTCACTGAAGTATCAATCAGGGAAATTTATTTTTATTCACTGGATCAATATCTCTTGTAACACGTCTGGTATCCTGCAAAAGAACTTATCACAATTTATTATGAGTTATAACATAAAATTGTAGTATCAGTTTTCCTAAAAAGGAAATATCTTCTGAATTAATTGGCGATAATTTGTAAGAATACTTTCCTCATAGGTAATAAAGATTATCTGGTAACAAGAAAATAACATCAAACCCAAATATCATGGTAGTAACTAACATTCCTAATATGTCTGAGCTATATGATCTAATTAACTATTTGGAACACTCACTATTAGAACTAATCCCTAGCAGTGTATAATCAAATGCCTCATTGTAAAAATACATTGTACATAATAACGCATTTATGTGTTATATACACCTTATACGCACAGCCTGCAGGTCATTTTATACAATATATTTTATAATTTTGTGCATCAAAAAAAGTTTGTGTACATACATGAAATTTATTTATGCTTCATATACACCTTATACACAAAGCCTGCAGGTTATTTTATACAATATTTTTAATAATTTGTGCCTTAGACAAAGTTTATGTACATTAAACCATCAAAAAATCAAAGGTTTCATTATCTCAGTCATGCTGAAAATATTCCGTATTTCGGAATATTCCGTATTTCGGAATATTTGGATATGGGAGACTCAACCTGTACTTCCTTATTAAAACAAAATGGAATACATTCACTTACTTATGGAAATAACATAATTATTAGTGGTTTTGTCAAGTTATAGTTATCAGTAACCCCTTTTCCTTTTTTTTTTTACAATTTTTAATTACACAATTCTCACATGTTTTTATGTTAATTATCTTAGTATTTTCAGTATATTTCAACTCAAGAATGGTTCTGGCACAAATTCAACAATTAGTAACATTTAATACTTTATCCATCAATGAATATTTTTGTAGAATTGGATATTCTTTCGAATAATATCCATACACCATAGTATACACCTTTCTTCTGGTTTAGTACAGTAAATGCAAATGCACTTTTTCAATAGATTATAAATCAGATTTCTGATAATGATCATTTTCCCTGCTTAGAAAAGAGGAAGGAAAGGACTTATTAGAATAACCCCATCATCCACACTACTGGATGTGTAGTCATACCAGACCATGAACCCTTGCTCGCCCTCTCTACAAAAAAAAAATGTCTCAATGTTGCAATAAACACGATTGTTTCCATCACGCAGCTAGGAAAAATTAAGGTTTTCTTTGTCATCAGCGGTGTCTATATCATAGTCTATTGTAAACAATAATCTCCATCTTGATTGAAGAGTTCTCATAAATGCAACTTAGTTAGTCTTATATCACAGTCTTTATATCAGCACTTGAGTCTGAGAATAAGTCAACTTTAAGCTCGGATCTTTCTGACCTTTTTCAATGTGAGCCATGGATCCAGGTGTCCTTCTCAGCAACCTTTATAGCTGTATCTGTTGTCAGAATCACTTTGTCATGCCAAGGACCATCCCATTGATCTGTAAGTGGACCAGAATGTAACAAAACTTCTCATCATACCATCATAGTCTCTAGACTGTATTTCATCTTCTGCATCAAATGTTGATGTTGGTTGAATATCCTGTTGAGCTTCCCCGAAAATCTTCTTGTTGTAGCTGCTTAGACAATTGTATAAAATATCGAACAGTCAAATCATGTTGTAATCTCAAATCAGTCTTTGGTTTAGTAACATATCTTGATTGTAGTTCAAAAAAACAATGAATAAGGAGAGATTGAGATAAGGCTCAGGTGTGATTCTATTACTATAAAGCACCAAATATAGGCCTTCAAACATTGCCATTCCTGTCTCTTTTGTAAGTTTAAATAGCCTGTTTTATAACACCATTGTGTGTAACTTTGATTCTATTCCCATCATTTCACTTATTTGAAAAACTTCCCCAGTAACTTTCAATAACACTTACAGTAAGCAACTATACCTTACATATAACTATATAACTATATCTTACATACAAATTCCTCCAAAATCTCTTCTCTTAGCATTACGGAGCTATAAATTCAGTAACCTCCAAGATCATGCTAACACTATATTTTAAAACATCCTGAAACCTTAACAAGAAAAACTTTAATCCTCTTTTTAATCAACATACTTCAATCCTTCTTTTTTTCTTCATTGGTAACTGAATAAAATCAATTATCAATAGTACTTTGAAAATGTTTTAGTAGGTACCATTTTCTCTACATTGTATATCAACCAAATTACATAAACATTCACATTTTCACTTTATCTCTGGCTCGAGCATACCGGTAAGATTGTACAATGTGATTCATATTGTCTGCTCTTAAATGTACTAACCCATGAACAACCTCTATATGCCTTGTAATGATATAAATTCTACTCAAATACCCATTATCATCTTCTTTTGTAACAATGCTCTAATTTCCAGACATTGACCTCATTGTGAGAAGTATTTTCCTGATATTGTCTTAATTGGTCAATTGTGATATCCTTAAACAACATCAACCGAGTTTCTATAACTGGCTCATCATATGTACTTAAATTACCTCTCATTACTACCCTGTCAGCTAATATGTTACCCATGGAAATAATATCAATCTCTTTAGTATGTGCCTGACACTTAATTACTGCAACATATTATTAGTAAACATATCGCTTCTTTCAGTTCTATAACTGTTTGTACATGTGAAATTGTAGTTCCCCGAAGCTATGCGGTAACCCCTATGCTATAATCAATACTGTACATTACATTCAGCTAACTACGTTGAATGTGGTAGTTACTGTATAGTAGTTGTACTGTCTGAAACAGTTATCATCAGTAAAGAGAACTAAGGCCCTCATTCAGAGCCACTCGCTATTTGCGGTCGTTCGTTCTAAAACAAGGGGTGGCTATTCAAATGAACCGTTCGCTGTTTGCGGTCTGTTGACGCCTCTAGGTCTGAACGAGCGAACAAAACTTGCATTCGTTTTTTGGATAACTACGCCCCCTGGCCGCTCGCATCCTACGTCATGTCCGCTATTTATTAGATTAATCGAGTACATCGACCAGCGTATGAACTGCTCGCTATTCTTGTGGTTGGTTTTTGCTACCACAATTTTGCGAGCAGTTCTGGCTATAAAATAACCCAGTGACGTGGTCAATGACGCTGCTGTTTTAATTATGCACACCCAAAAAACGCCCGTTTTGACCTTTAAGCACGCCTGCGATCGGATCTCCACTCCCCGTTTTCAAGCACCTTCCCCTGTTACCACCCACATATGCCTCTTTCTGTCACTCAAATTATCAGGCATTCGATATTTTGCGAGCACATGAATTTCGGCCGCACTGAGTGGTTCGCGCATGCGTATTACGATCCGAACGCATGCGCAGTTGGGCAAACATCGCTCGGAGCGAATGAGCAGCCACTTGCGTCCGGCTCTGAATCAGGCCCTAAGTCAGGATTATCTAATGAAACTTCCCATTACTGACAAATATTTTTATATTTCATTATTGCAAACATGTTCATTGTCTTCCTTTTTCCTCACCATTAACCATAATCAACCATATTCCCCCCTGTTGAGGATAAAGAAGATCAATGTAGCACAATTGAAATCATGACATATTTAAGATTGATATGAGTCTAACATATTATCTCTCATTGAGAAAATCTGACTATAGGAACATGTGTAAGTTGAGCATTATTAAATATCTGCATAACAGTATGTAACACAAATAGATGCAATTCAGCTTAACAATTAATGCCACCCTTTAAGGATATAAATGTATTCGAGCAGGTGGAAAACAACGTCCTCTATATTTAAAATTATCAGTATACAATTGGATTTTGTCCCATTAAACTTTTAACTTGCTTCTGCAAAAGAAACACAATTGTTTATTAGTATCTCTTATTGAAGTTTAAAATAACTTTGAATATAACCACAGCGCACTGTTAGATAAGGACTGAGGACATCATTCAGAGTCGGTCGTAGCGGCCGCACGGTCGTAAGGGAAAAGGGGCCGGATATGCAAATGATGCACTCGCATGTTGCGTCCTTAAGATCGGATCGTTAGCTGACCGACCAAGGGGAGGATGCGGCCGTAAGCCAAAAATACGCCCCCTTCTCGTACGCATTACACGTCATCTCCGGGCATATAAGGATTAATCGAGACCATCGGGAACCATCGGAACTGGTCGTAGAGCTTAAGGTTGACCATACCCTCTCTTAAGCACTACGATCATGTCAGTGTACAAACCTCCCATGTCACATGTGCCATGACACTACTTTGTTAATTATGCACTCCCATAAAACACCGTTCGCATAATTAGGCACGCCTGTGTTCGGATCTCCACTCCCCCGTTTGCAATGACCTTCCTCTATTACCACCCACAAACGCCGAATCCTGTCACTCAAACTACCGACCTGGCTGTGTTCAAGGAGAGAGAAATTTCTGATCATAGCAGCTAGTTTGCACACGCGCATTGCGAACTCTACGCATGCGCAGTTCAGCGAACATCAGTGGCGTACGACCGTGCGGCCGCAACGACCGACTCTGAATGAGGTCCTGAGTCATCTGTAAGAACAAAAAAAATTGCAGATTATTCATCAAATATTGTAAACTGTTTGTGACTTTTTTTTTTTTAGAATGTTACCCGTCTTTTTAAAACACTAAGTAGATATAGCGTATCTACTAAAAAGTATGTCTCATAACCTTCTATTATTAGTACCCTGGCTGAGGTACAAAAGAAACCTATGATGCAAGAATCCAGACACAGTCTCATGCTCTGAGATAGATAAAGCATTTCCTTGAAAACTTTTTTCCTTCCTCTCGGTGCAGTTTCTCGATCTGGGAGGGGTATATAGAGAGGAGTATATAGAGAGGGGTATATAGAGAGGAGTATATAGAGAGGAGTATATAGAGAGGGGTATATAGAGAGGAGTATATAGAGAGGGGTATATACAGAGAGAGTGATAAACTCCACACTGACGCACTAGCCATACACACAGACAGTTTCTTACTCTGAAATTATTCAATCAAGCAAAACATTTACGAATTCTGGTCTGTATATAGGAAGTATATAGGATCATGTTTATTAGACCCCTCTAATATAGATGAAGTATCTACACTCTTCTCATCTCATTCCTAATACTCCACAGAACCAGCATTCTCTTCCTATATAAACAGTATAATCCTTAGGTTTTCAAGACACATTCCTTCTTGATTGACATCCTACTTATAGAATCATTCTTATACTGTGCACTTTTCTGATTTTACCTCCATTCTTAGTAAACTAATCTGCTCCTTTGGTTCTCAGTATCATCTGTATGAGGAGGATACTCAAATTCTCCCTATTCTTCCCAGATTTGTCACTAACTGCGCTCATGTGTGTCACTGTATATCTCTCCATCATTACATCTTGGAATGTCATCTTGCCACCTCAAAATTAATATATCCACAGCAGAATTAATTATATATCTACCAGTCAACAATAGTTACCATATTGATATCTCTATAACTATTGACAACTTGATAACTCGACAATAAACCCCACTTCACAAGCTCGCTGCCTTGGTGTCATCCTTGACTATAAACTGTCTAATGTTTCTCACATTCAACTGTCTCTAAATCCTGTTACATACATCCAAAAAACATAGCCAAAATTCTACCATATCTTACACAGGACAATGCAACAAATCTAACACATGGAGTCATTATTTCCTCATAGACAATTGTAATAGTCTCATTATTGGTCTTCCCCACTATACGACATTTTGAATATAGCTGCGAGGTTGAACTTTCTCACCAAACATTCAGTGTCTGGTAATCTACTCTGTCTGACTCTCTATTGGCTGCCGGTCTTCTACCATATTCAATTTAAAATACTTACACTCACGCATAAAGCTATTAACCAAACCAACCCAACATCTCTTCACTTATCTTAAAGTATTTTCCAACCCGACATCTCCGCTCTGCACAAGATCTGCATCTGTCATCCCCCTTTTAAAGTTAACAATTATGTTAAAGGATAGTTCTTCCCAGTCTAGATATTAAAATGTTTCCCTATTACGTTATGCATCATTCAACCTATCCTTAAAAAGTCCGTTAAGCATGCAACCTATGTAATCTGTAAGATTTTCTAATAATCTCTTCTCTCTCCAGTTGTTGAATCCTTTATGATTATCAGCAACTGTCTCAAACGTTTCTTATTTAGTCTGGTATAACGTAGCATTAAACATTTGGCTTATGGTCAGTAATAATATTAACACTATTTATCTCAAAATCACATTTCTAAAAATTAGCTGTTTTCAAACTTTCGCTATTGGTTTATGTAACAATGATAATGTAATAAATCTATAAGCCTTTATAGCTCTCTTGCTTTTGTAAACTCTCTCTTTTGTCTGGGACATTCTGAACTTCTAAGCACTCTTTTCTTGGCAACAATAATGTAAAACATTACAGAGACAATTATAGAAATAGCAATAGCAGTTGCAGCCTGCCATTGTGTTCCCAACAACATACACTTGTTTAAGTAAGTTGTAGAGATTTAAAGACCTGAATTACGCAAGCGCGCGGACTGATCTCTGCACTTAATTTAGAATTACTTATACTAATTATGTAAACATTACAAATTCACACTTTATGCTGCGCTTTTTATTTCCATCCACTGGAATACACATTTTATCATCTCTTGTCATTTTAACACTCACCATAGAAACGCACATAGTCAGAACAAGCTTCCTATGATCACCTGTTTTTCTCCAAGCAAATACGAACATATTACCTCTTGCGACACGTCTGTCTGTCTGTCGAAATACAGGTACATCTCCACATTTCATACAGTCATAATTCATACATACTTCACTACACAAATATTAAATAAACCTTTGACTGTGAGTGATCAGATCACAGTATAAAATTATTAAAGCATCTTAATACAGTTAACTCTATTTTTAGCAATATTACTTAAATGCAACAACACACAATATAAAATCATCTCTGAGTCCAACTTTAGCTACACCCCTCTCATCACGTGGTACACCATTTCCTCTCATTACATAACATCTCGGAGCACAGAAACATACATATATATACACATAATGTATATATATATAATTAATTCTGATACTCAGGAAGATTTTGGAGATTGGATGTCCCAGCTGCTGGCCAGACAGCAGGTACAGCCACTCCTCTCCCATTGTTGAGGTAGTGAGGAAACCTGACGGGTGCATTTGGGACGATGGATGTCATAAAGCAATAGCAGTGCCTCCAGCTGTTTAAGTTACCTTTAACCAGGTGTTGTTCCATAATAAGTAATATACTCCAATCCAGTATACTTAAGAATGTCATTTTATTAATTAATTAAATAAAAAGATCTAGCCCTTTTAACTGGGACATATGTCTCTCAGGGTTGATGCAGCAAACAACACCCATTGGCATTGTCACACAGTACTTATACCCTATTACAATATTCAGGTAATACGCCTCCCTTATACACCCACTAACAATATCAGATAGACAAAGCTTGTTCTTGCTAGCTCCTCCTTGGCAATCAGAATCGAAACTGAATTCTTTTAAGAGATACTCATGGCTTGCTGCATCCCCATATTTAGTCTGAGTGTTGTTCTCAACACAAGGACACATATATGGACATGCTCTTGTTCTCTGTGTTAGATAAACAGTTTTCCTTGGGAGCGGCCTTAAAGACACACACTCATTTCCATTTAAATGTGAGTTTGGACAGAGAGACAAAATGGACGTACAAATGCCCTATTATATCTCATGTACTGCTTCATTATACAGCATAAAGCATATGTAAATATGGAATTATGTAAATTAGTCTTTGACAGTATATATATATATATATATATATATATATGTATGTGTGTATATATGTGTAGGAGTCAGTACCAGATTAAGGTCCACATGGGCCTGGAGCTGAAATTTATGAAGGGCCTAATGTGTGCTGCCGCAGGAGGTGTTTTCAGCACAGCAGGTGATGAGGGTGATGACTACTGATGAGGGTGTGTGACCAGTGGGGGTGTGGTCTGACCGACATTCTGTGCCAGCCATAGGCAGGTTCAGTGGCTGAATGATCCACCAATAGTGCTTTTTTGTGATTCGCGCCACAGCCGGTGGCCATCTCAATAGGATGCCCATCAGCAGCGGCATTAGCATAAAGACACAGTAGCTGCTACTATAAAAGTTCTGGGGAGGGGGGTGCTGTGAGCCCCTCTGCCTGGCGTGAAGTCAGGGGGGAGCAATCATTGTGATTGCTCCCCAAACCACAAGCATAGGAGACTACTGTGGCTGCTTAGCAGCAGCGAGCAGTCTCCCACTGCAGCCCAGCACACATCATGTGCTGTGAGATAGGAAAGGGGGGGGCGGCAGCGCCAGGCCCCTCTAGCAAGGCCAGGCCTGTGTATTTAGTACCTGCTCTCCCCCTCTGCCCCCCTGAATACGTGACAGATTATAAAATCTTTTACATTCCACAACTGTGCGCATCTGTTTTTTCCTAGATAATATATATATATAGATTGATAGATACATACACACTACATATAAATAAATAAATATATCTATATCTCTCTATATATACACTACATATATTCACATATACATTATATATATATATAAAGCAATGACCTTATCTTGCACTTTTAAATAGTGCTGCACCTCAAATAGCTCCCCTGTTAGTAGGAACAAAATTAACAAATAAACAAAAAATACACTTCAAGGGCGCAAGGATTCACATATAGTCCTCTACTGAAGAACTGGTGCTTTCAATTGGATGCTGGAACTATTACGGAAAGTCCAGACATATAAAGTCAATGCTGGATAAAGGTAAGTCCATTCTTTTCCTTTTAGCAATCTTCTTCTAAGTATTCTGGACAATTCTAAAACAAGACCCTCTCACCAAAAATCACCCAGAAAGATGGCTAACAGGCCTAACATTAGATATCCAATAGATAATATAAAAATATCATTAAAATACATAAATGAAGCTTACATCAAAAAATTATCCATTTGCCATAAGGTGAAGGATAAGCTTATTATGAACAGATCCTGCTGTTACCCACAACTAGTAAGATTTTTTGAAGCCGGTATCTCCTTTATCCTTCACGGCAATACATTCCACAGATAAAACCCTGCACGTTTCATCCATTAGGACTTCATCAGGGGTGAATTGTTCTTAAAATAAAACATAAGATATCAAAATCAGGGTGTATATAATTATAGAAGGGTCCAATGAATTAATAAATATACATACCGATCCAAAAATTTATGGCTGATCCTGATAAGTAGACAGAAATGATCCTTACATCAATTTGCACATACATAGCAACAAAATGGCCTTCATATAAACACCATATAAATAATTACACTTCAAATAATAATTTTCTCAAATAAATTCTCAAAAAAGGATAACCATTTTAAAAAAAAGTAAATACCCAAGTGTTAACACAATATAATCAGTGAACAAAATAATTTAACAAGGACTATACTGAATGAATCCATAGTACTTACTTCAAAATCCCTCCTGTGATAAACATCTGACCTGATCCTAGGATAAGGCTGTAATGAAGGGTAAAATCCCCTTTGTGTTTATATACCTAAAGTGACGTGACATCACTTCCTGTCATAAGAATATAACTTAACCAAAAAACACCTCTTAAGTGCGTGACTCTAACATTTAAATTCATATTTATAATAACTACACCGTACTACCAGATGGCACCTACCAATCCTCCACGTCAAAAACCATTTTACAGTTCAAAAAACCTCTAACAGTGTAATGAGCTGTTTGCTCAGGTGTTCAAATCAACTCCGAACTTCCGGTTTAGCATTTCACAGCAAGAATTTCATGCGTTCCAGTGGTCTCTGTCCAAATATATAAACACCGCTTCCCTGACCACTTGACCGCAGGTAACAAAAAACTAAAACACTCCATCACATATTGCGATGATTACTGTGAGCTCCGATTCATAATCGTCTAACATGCGTTACAGCAGCCATAATGGATTACCATCCAGCATCCCAATGGCTAATGATTGCATTCCAGCAGCCATATTGTATCATATACGCATGCGATACATACACCACGTGATAATCCAGCATCCAGACAGTGTGCTGACATAATATTCAATTGATATTTAGGTGTGCGTTCCAGCAGCCATTTTAAATGCGTTCCTGCAGCCATAATAGATTACCATCCAGCGTCCCAATGACTAATGATTGCGTTCCAGCAGCCACATAGTATCATATATGCATGAGCTACATACACCACGTGATAATCCAGCGTCCTGACAATATGCTGACATAATATTCAATTGATATTTAGGTGTGCATTCCAGCAGCCATTTTAAATGCGTTCCAGTGGACTTATTTATACATGCACATATGCTAATGGAAACATTCCCCTAAATAGACTAAAACTATAATAATGACCAAAACTATAAAATTTACATACCTACATCCCAATTTATATTTAATAAGCAGTGCTCAATAATCTATCATTTGACCACCTTGTGAGAATTACTATTTGGATCATTAGCTTATATTCCAATGTAGGACATCCCTGCGTTCCAATAGAAATAGAATCTACCAGGTAAATAGAGTCATAATTTAGTACTGAATTAATTCATAAATCTCCCATAATATCATCTCAAAAATTGGAGGATTCAATCAACATAGCCACAGGTTTTACAATATACCAAAAGAAATCACAACATTGTACTTTCAAAAAATTTTTTTAAAGGAAAGAAACCATATCAATACTTTCATTTAGACCCTTTGATGTTAAAGTACCCAACGTATAAATCAAAAAAGTCTCTCTTTTAGAAAGCAATAATTCCCTATTTCCCCCTCTTAAATCATTTTTTACATGTTCCAAAACGGTAAAAGATAAACCTTTTAAATCAGAACCATGAACTTCCGCAAAATGGCGGGGCAAACTGTGTGTTTTTAATTGGTTTTTAATATTTCGCATATGTTCTTGAATGCGGATTTTTGTGCATCTTTTAGTTTTGCCTATATAGCTCAATTTACAATTACAGGTGATTCTAAAGACCGTGTACTCAGTGTTACAAGTAACAATTTCATTCAAGTGATATATCTTATTGTCCTCAAATTTCCAACTGAAACTTGTCTTATCCATGAATTTGCAGCAACTACAGCGATTAACATCCATACTTTCTATTCAAAAAACCTTCATTACTTAGAACAGAAGGATTTTTAGATAATGATACCAATTTTAATTTACTAGGAGCTAACAAACTTTTTACATTTTTTGCCCTCCTAAAAATAAGTTTGGATTTAATAGGAAGATGAGGACCCAATATGGGATCCTTGAGAAGAATACCCCAATGGCGATCAATAATTTTACCAATAAGGTGACTTTCTCGATTATACTTTGTGATAAATGGTCTACCCAACCATTTCTTAGGCAATAGTTCAGAATCAGTTCTTACATCTATTTCAAGAAGCAAATCATCCCTACACTTTTCAGATGCTTTCAATCTAGCTTCTTCAATTTTTAAAATATCATACCCCCTATCTAAAAAGCGATTTTTAAGCAAAAGTGACTGATTTCAATAATCTTCAACTGAACTACAATTCTTCCTTAACCTAAGAAACTGGGTATATGAAACACTGTTTATCCACAATGAATGACGACAACTTCTGGAGGGAATGAAACTGTTAGCATCAACTTCTTTGAAAAATGTACATGTTTTTATTACTTCATTAGGTTTACCCTGAAGAACCAAATCCATATAATCAATCCACACAGAATCAAACTTATGTGTGAACCTGAGATTGAAATCATTGTTATGAATGAAAGCTATAAATTCCTCGATACTGGTAATATCACATCTCCAAATGAAAATTAAGTTGTCTATATAACGTCTATAGAACCTGATATTATTAAGTTCAAACTCAGTATTGTAAATGAACATATCCTCGCAGTCTCCCATTAACAGGTTTGCATACGATGGGGCAAATTTCGTCCCCAGAGCTGTTCCCTGTTTTTGTAAAAAGAAAGTGCCCTCAAATTTAAAACAATTATGATTTAAAATGAACACAATACTTTTGATGATAAAAGATATTTCCGCAGATGTTTTCTCGGGATCTGACATTAAGATTTTTTGAACCGCTTCTAGACCTTTGAAATGCGGGATAGAAGAGTATAAGGCCTGAACATCTATAGTAAGCCATTTATCATCTGATGACCAAATAGACTCTTTAACACTTCTGAAAAGACTGGTAGAATCTTTTAAATTAGACTTTTGTTTTTTAACATAGGGCTGTAATTTTAAGTCGATATAATTCGACAAATTAGCAGTCAATGAATTGACCCCGGCAATAATTGGTCTCCCCGGAGGACTTTTTTGTCCTTATGGACTTTGGGGATATGATAAAGATGGGTATTGTAGGGAATTTAACATAAAGATATTGAAATTCTTCTTCACAAATAATGTTATTTCTTTTAGCTTCAACAAGTAAATTGTAAAGCTCTTCTTGGTATAGACCTGTAGGATTCTCCTGTAATTTATTATAGGTAGACTGATCATCTTAAGATTTTAAACGCCTCTTTTAAATAGATTTCTCTATCTTGCAGCACCACAGCTGCTCCCTTATCAGCCGCTTTTATTGCTACATTAGGATCTTTACTCAGTTGTTTAATTGCCTGTTTATCACCTCCATTTAAATTACTATTAAATTTATTATTAGAAATTTTAATCGATCTAAAATCATCTCTTACTGACTAATAAAAAATGTCTATATGACTTCCTCTAGACTCTACTGGATAAAATTTAGAAGGGTGAGCGACTAGAGGTTTATTCCTTGGGGTATGGGATTTTTCGAAAAATGTCTTTGTAGGGTTAGATTATGAATGTATTTGTTAAGATCAATAAAAAGATTGAATTTATTTACATGTTGGTCAGGCGCAAATATAAGACCTTTGATTAATAATGAAACTTGTGAGAAGGATAATTCCTTCTGAGAGTTGTTGATAATCCCTGATGATCGTTGTCCCGTTGTTGGAATAGAGGTCTTCTTTTCTTGGGTGATCTTTCTACCCCGTCTTTTTCCTCTTCTCTTGGACCAAACCCTCTTTTGGTGCCCTGTGGAGAATCCACATTGGTAAGAGGTTATTCCCTTCATTGGGATTGGGGGAAAAAAAAACCTTTCTTCTCCTCTAAAAAAAGCGGGAGGTACTGGGGGAAGGAGATCTAAGTACTTCAAACCTATTTTGGAGGGGTAAATGTCTATCACCTTGAGAACCGTAATAAGTGGAATTCACTTCTCTTTGATCACCATATTGACGACGGTATATCTTTCTTTTTGTTTATTATAATACGGTGAATAATTTGCCCTTTGATTATAATTTCTTTGTTGCCAATTAGACTTCCGATTTAAAAAATTAAAAGGTCTTTTCACCTGATCGTCAAAATATTCATTATTTGCTGACAATTTTCTACTTATGTCTGGAGACTTAAATGGTCATGCCTCACTATCAGACCAATTGTGTACCCTACCATTGGCATAATCTTTTTTATCATGCATACATTTTCTATGTTTTCTCATGACTATTTCATCATCAAGATTATCTAATTTACATTGTAAATCCTTAACATCCCTTTTGAATTTCTCACTGTTTTCAAATTTGGCCACTGCCATGTCTAATTTATTCAAATCCTCTTCAAATCCTCTTCTTTTTTTAAAAGCTCCTTTTTTCTCTCAATGACTATTAATTCAATGAGCTTTGATGAACAAGTATCTAAAATGGAGTTCCAATTTCCTAAGAAGACCTCATCCTGGGGGCGTGGCCTGACTGTCTGCTGGCATGGACGTGTTTTGGTGGAGCTCCTGCCACATATCCCAATAAGGAGCTTATTTTGCTGCACATTGGGGGCCTGTTACCGACCATCAACACCCTAAAGGTGCTTGCCTCCCCTACGTTCAGTTACCTGCACCCACTCTAGTGGCCTCCGGTGATCTCCGGCCTACCTCCTGCTTAGAAGCCGCGGCCTCGAGTTGGAGCCCGGATGGGGACCCGCGAGATCTAACCACCGCGGTTGCTGCTTCACCCCCAATTTGTCTGGTGGTGCCTGACGCCCTCCTGCAAAGCCCTCCTGAGGTCCCAGTGCTTGCAGAGCCCTGTGGCCTACTCACCTTCCAGGAGCTGCGAGCTCGGAGCTCCGGCGGGGGCCCGCGTGATGTCACTACCGCAGGTACCGCTTGGCGCACCTGGATTCCTTACACATCACCATCGATCCTGCCTCCTGGCCCCTGCTTCCCACTGCTGAGCTAGACCTCTCCCTCTCCAGGGCTGCTGACCACCAGGCTTGTTATAACACCTCTGGGGAAGCCACAGGTGCCATCTTGGGTTTGGGACCCATACCCACAATACATCTCCTTGCAGCTTGCTCTGTCCCTAAAAACCTGCTATACAACATACATGGCTTATCTATCTCAATATTACACTCCTGCTAGTGGATGAATATTTCACTCCTCAACATCTCCCTAATAGCAGGGTAGTAGCATCCATTGCTGCCATGTTTTTTCAGTTATATACATCACTCATCCCTATGAGACCTCCACAGCCCATATTTACCTAATACTGCATTGACCGCAACTTTGACTTTTTATATCTGTTTATATTTGTTATACGAAGAAGACAGTATGCCTAACAAAAGAAGCAAGTTGTCTACTCTCGCACCTTCCATTAAATTTGTAGCACAGAAAACCACCGATTCATCCTCTGCTGGGAAATCTCCGCTGACAACCAAGGTTGTCCCTTCTCCTAGCCCTGATGTCAATCTTGATCTTTCTGCTGATTCTCCGCTTACTGTCCGCACTCTCCATCAGATGCTTCAGGCACTCCGCATGGACCTTACCTCTGACTTCCAAGTGTCTATTAAACAACTCACCAATGAAGTGACTGGTATTGGGGACCGTAAGAACAAATTGGAGACCAAGATGCAAGAACTAGTTTCCTCGCATAATGATCTTTTAACCTCTCATAACTCAGTCCTCACGGAGTTAGTTGCTGTCAAAAACAAATTGGCGGATTTGGAGGATAGATCCAGGAGGAACAACGTTAAAATCAGAGGCGTCCCGGAATCGGTATCAAATGCAGAACTCCAGGACTTTGCTTTGAACATCTTCCAGAAGTTATTGCCATCTGCAGAGGTTCGCGACTTGCTGATCGATTGCATCCACCGACTACCTAAGCCCCGCTCAGCTCCGGCAGGCTCTCCCAGAGATGTCCTCCTGTGACTTCTCTTCTTTCATATCAAAGAAGATATAGTGAGGGCGGCACGAGAGTCGGTGGACACGGAAGTTTTTAATAATCTCCAGTTGTTCCCGACTTCTCGATCCACACCATTAATACACGGAGAACATTCCAACCTCTCACGAAAGCGCTTCGAGATAACGACATCCAATACAGATTGGGTTTCCCGGTGAAGCTTTTGGTGCCAAAAGATGGTTCAACATTTATTATCTCTTCACTGGAAGCTGGTGTCAAATTGTTAGCAGAATGGGAAATTTCTGTCTCTTCACAAGCTCCTCTTCTCCAATCGGAGTGGTCTCGAGTGGGATGAAGCCAATGTATGCTGCCTTTCTGGACTTCTTCGAAATCTCCTGGTTTTCTATTGGTTACATCTAGATCTGTTAAGCAATGAACTATTGCGAACCATCTCAGTATTCTTCAGCTATTCGCCACAACCAAGGTCCTTCTTCAAGAACTTTGTTTCTTCCATATCTATAGTTCTGGATTTCCTTTGTAGTCGCTCCATGCTGTACCTTTTAAATACAAGCACTTCCGGTGTAAGGTCTGTTGTATCCTTGCAAATTCTGTTTATTGTTCCATTTAATGTAAGTGGTTTACTGTTTGATTACAATAATTTTTCCCCTTCTCCTGCCTTCTTCCTCACCACAGTCTGTATTGAGATTATCTCTCTGTTGTTAGGTTGGAGAAGGGATGGTAAATGTGATATATTACTGTATGTTTATAATACATTTTATAATGGGTCTCAGGGATGGGGAATGACACAGCCCACCCCACATTTTAACCATTTTGCCGTACTGTTTTTTCACGGCAACTGCTGTGGCCCGATATACTGGGCCTTTTGGGTTTTCTATTTCCCTTTTTTGCCTTTGTTTTTTATTTTTTCCCCTTTTCCCTATTTTTATGTGTAACCTTTTTTCCTTTTTTTGTTGTTGTGTGACACGTACATTTAGGACATTCTCAATGTTCTATTGTTTTAAATTATCCAATGGTTAAAGTCCTCTCGCTAAATGTCAAGGGACTTAACTCCTCACAAAAGAGACGTTTGGCTCTTTCTACTGTCCATCATCATAAGTCTAATATTGTAGCTCTCCAGGAGATGCATTTCTTATCCTCTGCACCCCCCATATTTAAGGACCATAGATACCCTGTATGCTATACTGCTAATAGCCTTCTCAAACGTAATGGGGTTGCTATACTGTTTCATGCCAATACCCCATTTGTGTTACATAGAAAAAGAGAGGATGGGAATGGCAGGTTCCTCATTCTTATTGGGAAGGTTGAGGAGATTCTTGTCACTTTGGTTTCTCTCTATGCCCCCAATTCCCGACAGGTCCCCTTTTAATGAGATACTTTTGAGGAAATATCTAAAGTTCGGCAAGGACCACTTATCTTGCTGGGTGAGTTTAATTTAGTTCTCAACCCTAAATTAGACAGATCCTCTCCCCAGGGCCATTCTTCTTCCCCTCGCAATATGAGACCTTCATTGGCCTTTAAGAAATTATTAGCGGAGTATGATTTGTATGACGCTTGGCGCACTTACCTTCCAGATGAGAGAGACTATACTTTTTTTCCTCAGTCCATAATAGTTACTCTAGAATTGATCTTGTCCTTTTGGATAAAATAATTCTACAATCTACTAAAAGAGTTAAAATCCTCCCTATTACTTGGTCTGACCATGCACCTGTCCTATTGATCTGGGATATAGGCCATCAATTTTCTACCAGGCGTCCCTGGCGTCTTCCTGAGTACCAATTAAAAGATCCTGAGACTCTACTGGCCCTTACTGATTCTCTTAAACTATATATACAGACTAATTCTCCTACTGATACGTCTGTTTTCACACATTGGTGTGCCTTGAAAGCAGTTCTCCGTAGTACCTCCATACAAAAAGGAGCTCAATTTAAGGCTCATTCTCGTGAACTACAGAATAGTATGGAATCCACTCTACGGTCTTTAGAGTCCCAGAATCAAATCCGCCCCACTAGAGTATTGCACAAACAACTCCAAGAAGTACGAGCGCAGCTGTAAAAATATTTTATGTCACGTATGCAAGCGGCTTTTGCTCGTCTTCGACATAAATTTTATACGGCCGGTAACAAAGCCTCCCGTCTTTTAGCACGTAAGCTGCGTGGTCATTAATCTTGTAACAGAATTAAATGTCTTTTAACCCCCTCTGGTTCGAAATGCCTTAATCCCCTTGACATTGCTAATCTATCTTCGGACTATTATGCAAAATTATATAATTTACGTGAAGACCCTTCAATCCCCCAACCTTCGGCCAATGTTATCTCCTCTTTTTTAGATAATTTATCTTTTCCTTCTCTAGATGCGGATGGCCTGGCATCCCTGAATGCCCCTTGGTCTTTAAAGGAAATTCAGGAAGTAATTCAGAAATTACCCAGGGGCAAAGCCCCCGGCCCTGATGGTTTTTCAAACTCTTTCTATTCTGTATTTACTGAAGCCCTTTCCCCCATTCTTTTAAATTTGTTTACAGAAGCTTCTGATATCGGATCTTTCCCACCCGAAATGGTAGGAGCACAGATAGTCACCATTCCGAAACCTGGTAAAGATCCCTCTGAGAGTAAAAATTATAGACCCATTGCGCTTCTTAATACGGATGTGAAAATTTTTGCTTAATTGATAGCTAACCGCTTAAACCCATTACTTCCCCAGCTGATACACCCCGATCAGGTGGGGTTTGTTTGTGGATGCCAGGCTCCACTGGGAATATATGCATCAGGTTCTATATAGATATGGATTCCAGGGCGACATTCTCCAGTCCATTAATGCCCTTTATTTTGATCCCTCTGCTCGTGTTTTTAGTAACAGGTTTCTCTCCTCACCTTTCTCAATTTCCAATGGCACCAGACAGGGGTGCCCCCTTTCCCCACTAATATATGTGCTGGCCATAGAACCCCTTGATCAAAAAATCAGCCAGTCATCTGAGTTCCCAGGGCTCTCTATCTATGACACCTCTCATAAATTATGTTTGTTTGCAGATGATGTTTTGTTGTTTGTAACTGACCCAGAGATCTCGTTGCCATCGCTCCACAGCATTTTAGACAACTACAGTGCAGCTTCCTACAATAAATTGAATGTTACAAAATCTGAAGCTTTACCCATTAATATTCCACCTTTCTCTCTATGTTCATTAAAGAGTCGTTTCCCTTTTATTTGGAAGAAGTCTTCCCTATCCTATCTGAGAATTAATATACCATCCTCCATAATGATGTTTTTACTGAAAATTATGTTCCCCTTTTGACTCAATTGTCTTCTCTAGCCACTGCTTGGACGAGCCACGAGATCTCCTGGTTGGGCCGTATAGCGGCGTTCAAAATGATGCTATTACCAAAATTGATGTATCTATTCCGTGCTATTCCATATGCTATCCCAGGTAAATTATTGCAACAGATGCGCCGCTTGATGATTTCTTATGTATGGAAGGGTAAAGCCCATAGAATGGCTTATAGTCGTATGGTTCGTCCTAAACCTCAGGGAGGCCTTAATCTTCCTGACCTGACCAGATATAATGAAGTGGCCCTTCTCTCTCAAATATGCAACTGGTTTCTCCCCCCTCTGTTAAACCTTGGGTAGATCTGGAACATGCTCTCCTCCGGCAATTTCCCCTTCCTGACCTTTTATGGATACCCCATAGACTCCGCCCACAAATCCCCCTAAAATAATCTTGGATACTTTAAAAGTTTGGGATTATAATCTCCCAGCCCATTTTGATTTGACCTTGCCCACCAGAAATATTTCCCTTCAGGCATTGAACAAGGTTTTACCTAGTCTTAATATGTCCTACTGGATGACCTTGGGTATTGTGTCCTTAGCAGACTTTTTTTCCTCGTCTTCTATTCTCTCATATTCAGAACTTTGCACTAAGTACTCATTGGGACCCCCTTGCCTTGTTTTACTATCACCAACTTACACATTGGTATGCTTTGATGAACACCGGCCCTACTGTATTCCAGACTCCACCACACCAAATTCTGAGTAAATTTAATAACCCCTCCTCTAGTGGGGCTATATCTTTCTGGTATTCCCTACTCTCTCCTATAGCTCTGACAGTTAAATCCCCTGCCCAACTCCAGTGGGAAACAGATCTTCAACGTACTTTCACCCTCCCCCAATGGGAGACTATTTATCTCTCTACCTTCTCCATGTCTAAATGTACTAATCACATTGAAATGTATGTAAAACTTTTAAATAGATTATATTTGACACCTTCTAGATTACACAAAATCTGGCCCACAGTCTCAAAGTTCTGTTGGCGTCTCTGTCACTCTGAAGGCTCTATTTTCCATGTCTTCTGGGATTGCCCTTTATTACGCCCCTTCTGGGAAGAAGTATTCACTCTGATTAAAGATGTCCTAGGTCTCACTTTAACTCTAGATCCCTCCCTCGCCCTTCTCCACCAGTATCCAAATCTGACCAATACGATCTCGGCCACATTCTGATATCTGCTAAAGCCACTATAGCTCAGCATTGGAAGTCCCCTTCCCCTTCTCCATTTGCCAAAGATAAAACTAAAACACAATTCCATTTTGAAATGGAGACGAGGGAGGTTGATTACTCTATGGCTACTTCTTCCCTTATTGTGAAATGGCATCCTTGGCATCTTTATGTTACAGATGTTACAGATTTTTCTGTACCCCCATAAACACTTTGTATTATATTCAATAAAAATTTATTGATGGAAAAAAAAGAAGACCTCATCCTGAGTATTTAGAGTGGGATTTTTTTTCCCCCAATCCCAACGAAAGGAAGAACTTTTTACCAATGTGGATTCCCCATAGGGCACCAAAAGAGGGTTTGGTCCAAGAGAAGAGGAAAAAGAGGGGGTAGAAAGATCACCCAAGAAAAGAAGACCTCTATTCCAACAACGGGACAACGATCATCAGGAATTATCAACAACTCTCAGAAGGAATTATCCTTCTCACAAGTTTCATTATTAGACAAAGGTCTTAAATTTGCGCCTGACCAACATGTAAATAAATTCAATCTTTTTATTGATCTTAACAAATACATTCGTAATCTAACCCTACAAAGACATTTTTTGAAAAATCCCATACCTAAATTATCCTATACCCCAAGGAATAAACCTCTAGTCGCTCCCCCTTCTAAATTTTATCCAGTAGAGTCTAGAGGAAGTAACATAGACATTTTTTATTAGTCAGTAAGAGACGATTTTAGATCGATTAAAATTTCTAACAATAAATTTAATAGTAATTTAAATGGAGGTGAGAAACAGGCAATTAAACAACTGAGTAAAGATCCTAATGTAGTAATAAAAGCGGCTGATAAGGGAGCAGCTGTGGTGCTGCAAGATAGAGAAATTTATTTAAAAGAGGCGTTTAAAATTTTAGATGATCAGTCTACCTATAGTAAATTACAGGAGAATCCTACAGGTCTATACCAAGAAGAACTTTACAATTTACTTGTTGAAGCTAAAAGAAATAACATTATTTGTGAAGAAGAATTTCAATATCTTTATGTTAAATTCCCTACAATACCCATCTTTATCATATCCCCAAAGTCCATAAGGAAAAAAAAAAGTCCTCCGGGGAGACCAATTATTGCCGGGGACAATTTATTGACTGCTAATTTGTCGAATTATATCGACTTAAAATTACAGCCCTATGTTAAAAAACAAAAGTCTAATTTAAAAGATTCTACCAGTCTTTTGAGAAGTGTTAAAGAGTCTATTTGGTCATCAGATGATAAATGGCTTACTATAGATGTTCAGGCCTTATACTCTTCTATCCCGCATTTCAAAGGTCTAGAAGCGGTTCAAAAAATCTTAATGTCAGATCCCGAGAAAACATCTGCGGAAATATCTTTTATCATCAAAAGTATTGTGTTCATTTTAAATCATAATTGTTTTAAATTTGAGGGCATTTTCTTTTTACAAAAACAGGGAACAGCGCTGGGGACGAAATTTGCCCCATCGTATGCAAACCTCTTAATGGGAGACTGGGAGGATATGTTCATTTACAATACTGAGTTTGAACTTAATAATATCAGGTTCTATAGACGTTATATAGACAACTTAATTTTCATTTGGAGATGTGATATTACCAGTATCGAGGAATTTATAGCTTTCATTCATAACAATGATTTCAATCTCAGGTTCACGCATAAGTTTGATTCTGTGTGGATTGATTATATGGATTTGGTTCTTGAGGGTAAACCTAATGAAGTAATAAAAACATGTACATTTTTCAAAGAAGTTGATGCTAACAGTTTCATTCCCTCCAGAAGTTGTCGTCATTCATTGTGGATAAACAGTGTTTCATATACCCAGTTTCTTAGGTTAAGCAAGAATTGTAGTTCAGTTGAAGATTATTGGAATCAGTCACTTTTGCTTAAAAATCGCTTTTTAGATAGGGGGTATGATATTTTAAAAATTGAAGAAGCTAGATTGAAATCATCTGAAAACTGTAGGGATGATTTGCTTCTTGAAAAAGATGTAAGAACTGATTCTGAACTAGTGCCTAAGAAATGGTTGGGTAGACCATTTATCACACAGTATAATCGAGAAAGTCACCTTATTGGTAAAATTATTGATCGTCATTGGGGTATTCTTCTCAAGGATCCCATATTGGGTCCTCATCTTCCTATTAAATCCAAACTTATTTTTAGGAGGGCAAAAAATGTAAAAAGTTTGTTAGCTCCTAGTAAATTAAAATCTGTATCATTATCTAAAAATCCTTCTGTTCTAAGTAATGAAGGTTTTTTGAGTAGAAAGTATGGATGTTATCCATGTAATCGCTGTATTTGCTGCAAATTCATGGATAAGTGTCAGTTGGAAATTTGAGGACAATAAGATATATCACTTGAATGAAATTGTTACTTGTAACACTGAGTACACAGTCTATAGAATAATTGTAAATTGAGCTATATAGGCAAAACTAAAAGATGCACAAAAATCCACATTCAAGAAATATTAAAAACCAATTAAAAACACACAGTTTGCCCCGACATTTTGTGGAAGTTCATGGTTCTGATTTAAAAGGTTTATCTTTTACCGTTTTGGATCATGTAAAAAATGATTTAAGAGGGGGAAATAGGGAATTATTGCTCTCTAAAAGAGAGACTTTTTTGATTTATACGTTGGGTACTTTAACACCAAAGGGTCTAAATGAAAGTATTGATATGGTTTCTTTCCTTTAATTTTTTTTTTTGAAAATACAGTGTTGTGAATTCTTTTGGTATATTGTAAAACCTGTGGCTATGTTGATTGAATCCTGCCAATTTTGGAGATGATATTATGGGAGATTTATTAATTAATTCAGTACTAAATTATGGCTCTGTTTACCTGGTAGTTTCTATTAAGGTAATTGGAACGAGGGGTGCCCTACGTTGGAACATAAGCTAATGATCCAAATAGTAATTCTCACAAGGTGGTCAAATGGTAGATTATTGAGCACAGCTTATTAAATATAAATTGGGATGTATGTATGTAAATTTTATAGTTTTGGTCATTAATATAGTTTTAGTCTATTTAGGGGATTGTTTCCATTAGCGTATGTGCATGTATTAATAAGTCCGCTGGAACGCATTTAAAATGGCTGCTGGAATGCACACCTAACTATCAATTGAATATTATGTCAGCATATTGTCAGGACGCTGGATTATCACGTGGTGTATGTAGCTCATGCATATATGATACTATGTGGCTGCTGGAACGCAATCATTAGTCATTGGGATGCTGGATGGTAATCCATTATGGCTGCTGGAACGCATTTAAAATGGCTGCTGGAACGCACACCTAAATATCAATTGAATATTATGTCAGCACACTGTCTGGATGCTGGATTATCACGTGGTGTATGTAGCGCATGCGTATATGATACAATATGGCTGCTGGAACGCAATCATTAGCCATTGGGATGCTGGATGGTAATCCATTATGGCTGCTGGAATGCATGTTAGCCAATTATGAATTGGAGCTCATGGTAATCATCGCAATATGTGATGGAGTGTTTCAGTTTTTTGTTACCTGCGGTCAAGTGGTCAGGGAAGCAGTGTTTATATATTTGGACGGAGACCACTGGAACGCATGAAATTCTAGCAGTGAAACGCTAAACCGGAAGTTTCGGGTTGATTTGAACACCTGAGCAAACAGCTCATTATACTATTAGAGGTTTCTTGAACTGTAAAATGTTTTTTGACATGGAGGATTGGTAGGTGCCGTCTGTTAGTACGGCGTAGTTATTATAAATATTAATTTAAATGTTAGAGTCACGCACTTAAGAGGTGTTTTTTGGTTATATTCTTATGACAGGAAGTGATGTCACGTCACTTTAGGTATATAAACACAAAGTGGATTTTACCCTTCATTACAGCCTTATCCTAGGATCAGGTCAGACGTTTATCACAGGAGGGATTTTGAAGTAAGTACTATGGATTCATTCAGTATAGTCCTTGGTAAATTATTTTGTTCACTGATTATATTGTGTTAACACTTGGGTATTTACTTTAAAAGAAAAGGGTTATCTTTTTTTGAGAATTTATTTGAGAAAATTATTATTTGAAGCGTAATTATTTATATGGTGTTTATATGAAGACCATTTTTTTGCTATGTAGGTGCAAATTGATATAAGGATAATTTCTGTCTACTTATCAGGATCAAACATAAATTTTTGGATCGGTATGTATATTTATTAATTCATTGGACCCCTCTATAATTATATTCAACCCCAATTTTGATATCTTATATGTTTTATTTTAAGAACCATTCACCCCTGATGAAGTCCTAACGGACGAAACGCGCAGGGTTTTATCTGTGGACTGTATTGCCGTGAAGGATAAAGGAGACACCTGCTTCAATAAAATCTTACCAGTTGGTAACAGCAGGATCTGTTCATAATAAGCTTATCCTTCACCTTATGGCAAATGGATCATTTTTTGATGTAAGCTTCATTTATGTATTTTAATTATATTTTTATAATAAATTATCTACTGGATATCTAATGTTAGGCCTATTGGCCATCTTTCTGGGTGATTTTTGGTGAGAGGGTCTTGTTTTAGAACTGTACGGAATACTTATAAGAAGATTGCTAAAAGGAAAAGAACGGACTTACCTTTATCCAGCATTGAATTTATATGTCTGGACTTTCCATAATAGTTCCAGCATCCAATTGAAAGCTCCAGTTCTTCAATAGAGGACTATATGTGAATCCTTGCACCCTCAAAGTGTATTTTTTGTGTGTATATATATATATATATATATATATATATACATACTACATTTATTCACATATACATACATAAATATATATATATATATTAGAGATGTGCGCCGACCCCCATGTTTTGGTTTTCTATCTGGATCTCCCCTGGTTTTGGATCTGGATTGGTTTTGCCAAAACCTCACCTCCGTGTTTTGTTTTCATGTTTTGGTTTTGGATCTTGATTGTTTCTTAAAAAATAAAAAAAACAGCTAAAATCACATAAAATGGGCCTTTTTTTGTTCCTACAGTATTAATAACCTCAATACCATTTATTTCCACTCGTTTCCAGTCAGTTTTGACTACCTCACAGCTCACAAGGGAACCAGGAAGAGTGCTTTCCAAAAATAAATAAAAAAATGACTTAAATAATGCTTTGCAAATCTTCTACAAACTGGCATTTCCGAACCTGTAGAGGGACATAAAAAAAACATAGTTAGCTCAAACTGCTGTTGTTCCTACTGTCCACTTAACCATATGAGATATATTGTGAACAAGCGGAATGGAGCAGCAAATGCAAAATTTCAGACCTAAGTTTTAAGTATTACGTTGTGCGGCTGCGCCATGCCTATTTGCTGCCATTTTTTTTTCATCCCAGAAGGGGACCAGGAAGCATGCTTTCCAAAAATAAATCTTTTGTTCTGTTTCCCAACCTGTAAAGGGACATTAAAAAAAACAGAGTTAGTTAGTGGCTTTCAAATTGAATAGAGCTCTTTTCTCTGGGCGGAAGCCAAATAGGTGGGAGCCCCTGTTCCAAGTCAAACATTTCAAGCTCTTATTCTCTCCACATCATCTATGATAGAAGAAAAAAAATGTCATTGGGGACATCTAGCTCCTCTTTCTGTACCCTGCTCACCCTTTTTGGACAGTAAGTCCAGCATGGATGGTTTGGAAGAAGGCCTAGCAACAGATGGGGATGGTCATTATCAAGACCTGGTCCCCCCAGTGGGTGTAGTCTTGGAGGTATTGGTTGGCATGCAGGCGGCAGAATAACAAAGGCCTACATGTTGTCTGTGCTTACTATTCCGTATTTCATTTTGCCATTCAGGTAGGAATAAACTAGTGGGCTACAGAACACAGTGACAGAATCACTGGATGTCTTAGTGCATTCAGGCCAAATACGATCCATGAATTCCCAGACAGATTCCGGACAGATTAATCCTTTGCTTGTAGTAATCTTTGGCTATCTATAACACCCACCTTTGACAGGAATTACCAGACACTTTGAAGGCTGTAACTTTCAACTGCTTTATAGAATACATGTGAATGAAACCTTTCCATACTGCAGAACATGATGGAGAAAACCCTTGAAGTTCAGCACCTAGAGCATCTTTTTTCATGTTCTCTGAGGCCTCTCCTGACTGTGAAGAAAGATTCTCCACACTGTAGTCTTCCATTGTGACTTTTTAATGGTGATTTCAATGTTGTCCACTGGCTGAGATCCATCTCATCTGAGGGTTGTGTTTTCCACATGAAAATGAGACAATTTACATCCAGAAGGTGACTCTTATGTTTAGCCGTGGTGTCAGTTTCTCTTTTGGCAGAATTAGGCTTTAGTTTTTTAGAGCATATAACTTTATAAGCTGTTAGGATAACATTTCTGCTATGTTTAAGATTAAAACAAAAAAAACTTTTTGTAACCCAATAACTTAAAAAAAAGTTTTCATTGCAATATTCATGCAGCCCCTTGCCAGACAGCAGCACAGAACCCCTGTGCAGCTATGCAGATGACAGGTGTGGCTGACACGCACATAAAAAAAATAGACAGACAAGAGCACAGCACCCCTGTGCAGCAACGCCGATGACAGTGATAGCCAGGTGTAAAATTGATAATAAATCAATTAAAAAACAATTCATTGGTTGCAGCCCCTGGCTGTTAAATTGATCATAAATTAATTAAAAAAACAATTCATTGGTTGCAGCCCCTGGCTGTTAAATTGATCATAATTCATTTAAAAAAATCATTGGTTCCTAAACCAACCATAACATTAATTTAAAATGTCAGGCAGCAATGCCCCAATCAGCACGTAATGGAATGGAAAAAGGTGCAAGATGGAATAGTCCTTGGGCCCTCCCACCCTCCCTTATGTTGTATACGCAACAGGACAGTTTAACAATCCAATCATTTCAGCGATAAGGACTAACAATTGTGGCTGAAATTATTGGTTTGTTTGGCCCCCCATAAAACAAGTTGCCAATGTGCTTTGGACATGGAAAAGAAAATAATCCCATACACAACTGGGTTTACATTACAAGTTGTCATCATCCTCATCCTCGTCCTCCCCATCAGTGTGTACATCCTCTTCTTCACACAATATCAATTCATCCCCGCTGGATTCCACCATAGGCACCTCTGTCATTTTTTTATGTAATTGTTGGTTGAGGTCTTCCTCGTGGAATTTGTAATTCATTTTAATGAACATCATCTTTTCCACATTTTGAGGAAGTAACCTCCTTTGCCGATCACTGACAAGGTTGCCAGCTGCACTGAAAACTCTTTTGAAGTACACACTGGAGGGTGGGCAACTTAAGTAATGCAAAGCCAGATTGTGTATGGGACTCCAAATTGCCTCTTTTTCCTGCCAGTACTGAAAGGGACTGTCTGACATGTCTATTAGGATATTATCTCTGAAATAGTACACCACCATTCTGTGAATGGAGACTGTATCACACGTAGTCACGGTAGAAGACATGTCACTAGTAGGCAGTTCTCTCAGACCCAACCAGATGTCATTTTTTGGTGACTGATCTGCATGACCAGCAGGCATTCTGTAAGGAAAATTTAGTTTTTGCCTGGCAGCCGTTGAAACTGAAGGAGGAGATGAAGGAGTTTCACATGCAGCTGCAGCTGACAATATTTTTAACCAACAGCTCTTTGCATAGTTTTAGATTTTGGTCTTTTGGAACAAAACTCACAAGGTAGGACCTAAACCTAGGATCCAGAATGGTGGCCAAAATATTGACGACCCTTGGATCCTGGTGAAGTGATTCAAGGGCTTGATCCACCAGTCCAACATACTTTGCGCAATCACTCCATTTCAGCTCCTCCTTCAGTTTCTCCAGCTGTTTTTGCAAAAGTCTGATGAGGGGAATGACCTGACTCAAGCTGGCAGTGTCTGAACTAACTTCACATGTGGCAAGTTCAAAGGGTTTGAGAACCTTGCACAACACGGAAATTATTCTCAACTGCGCTTGAGTAAGGTGCATTCCTCCTCCACGGCCTATGTCATTGTCCGCTGTATAGGCCTGGATGGCCTTTTGCTGTTCCTCCATCTGCTGAAGCATATAGAGGGTAGAATTCCACCGAGTTACTACCTCTTGCATCAGCTGATGGAAGGGCAAATATAACTGTACCTGCTGGTCATGCAATCTTCGACAAGTGGTCGCCGAATGTCTAAAATGTCCGGATATTTTGCGTGCCACCGAGAGCATCTCCTGCACGCCCCTGTCATTTTTTTTTACATGTTGTACCACCAAATTAATTGTGTGAGCAAAATATGAGACATGTTGGAATTCGCCCAGATGTAATGCTCTCACAATATTGGTGGCATTGTCCGAAATCACAAATCCCGAGAGTCCAAGTGGGGTATGCCATTTAGCAATGATTTCCCTGAGTTTTTCTAAGAGGTTCTCAGCGGTATGCCTCTTAGTGAAACCAATTATATGAAGAGTAGCCTGCCTCTGTATTAGCTGTCTTTTGGGAGATGTTGCTGCTGCTGCTGTTGCTGTTAAAGGCAATACACCTACCCAGTGGGCTGTCACAGTCATGTAATCCTTAGTTTGCCCTGTCCCACTTGTCCACATATCAGTGGTCAAGTGGACAGTGGGTACAACGGCATTTCTGAGGACATTAATAAGGTTTTTCTTAATGTCATTGTACAGATTTGGAATTGCTCTTCTAGTGAAGTGGAATCTAGAAGGGATCTGGTAGCAAGGACACAGGACCTGAATTAACTGTTGAAAACCTGCTGCAGTAATGGCGGATACTGGATGCACATCTAATACCTGCATAGCTGTTATGGCGTCAGTAATCCGCTGTGCAACTGTGTGATTGCTGTCATACTTGTTTGCCCTTGCAAATGATTGTTTAACAGTTAATTGCTTTTTGGAGGATATACTACAAGTAGTCTTCCTCCTGGTCCCCTTCTGGGATGAAGATCCACTGACAGCAACAGCAGCAGCAACAGGCGTAGTCATCAAGGATCCTTCTGAGGAATCACAGATAGGAGAGGAGTCAGTCATGTTTGGAAAACCAACATTGGATGCAGCAGGACTACTCCCGATGATGAATGAGGATGTTGATGATGCAGGTGTTGGTGTTGGAGATTGAAGGTGCTTGGATCTCACAGAGAGGGAGCAGGCAGGTGACACTGGACTTGTTATGTTTTGAGTTCTGGAACTTGGCAACGTGCACTTTGATATTTGATGAATGCGCTCCAAGTGATGTAACAAGGAGGAGGATCTTAGGTGGTTTAGGTCCCTCCCTCTACTCACTCCTGCATGGCAATGGGCACAGATGACCTAACAACTGTTGTCCAGATCGGGATGGAAATAATTCCACAAATGAGAAGTAGATTTTTTTGTCTTTTGTCCCAGCATGACAACAATGGGCTTTGGCTTTTTCAAAACATGGTCAACAGCTGTTGCCTTACTTACACAAAGGACATCCTCTGCATCAACATCCTCATCACCAACACCAACATCCTCATCATCCTCATCATCCTCATCATCCTCATCATCCTCATCACCAACATCCTCATCATCCTCATCATCCTCATCACCATCATCCTCATCATCCTCATCATCCTCATCATCCTCATCACCAACACCAACATCTTCATCATCCTCATCATCCTCATCATCCTCATCATCCTCATCATCCTTAGCGCCTTCATCCACCAAAATATCCTCCTCCTCCTCCATGTGCAATTCCACAGAAGCAGCCTCAATGACTACATGTGCAAGATGATGACTGCCCTTCCCCACATGTACAGAGGGCACACACATGTTGGAACTTGGAGGATCCCCCAGTACACTAGTATTTAGGTCAGGCTCACACATGGCAACCGCGGGCACACTTGCACTCTCCTCGGGGAATTGTGATTTCGATTTCTCAGGGCACACAGTTGGCTTTTCCGGAGATGTATTAACCTTTTTCACATTTGTATCTGTGCCTGTATATCTGTATGTTTGTATATCTGTGCCTGTATATCTATATATCTGTATATATGTGCCTGTACATCTGTATGTCTGTATATCTGTATGTCTGTATATCTGTATGTTTGTATATCTGTGCCTGTATATCTATATATCTGTATATATGTGCCTGTACATCTGTATGTCTGTATATCTGTATGTCTGTATATCTGTATGCCTGTATATCTGTATGTCTGTATATCTGTACCTGTATATCTGTATGTCTGTATATCTGTGCCTGTATATCTGTATTATATCTGTGCCTGTATATCTGTATGCCTGTATGTCTGTATGTCTGTATATCTGTGCCTGTATATCTGTATGTCTGTATATCTGTGCCTGTATATCTGTATGTCTGTATATCTGTATATCTGTATATCTGTATATCTGTATATCTGTGCCTGTATATCTATATATCTGTATATATGTGCCTGTACATCTGTATGTCTGTATATCTGTATGCCTGTATATCTGAATGTCTGTATATCTGTACCTGTATATCTGTATGTCTGTATATCTGTGCCTGTATGTCTGTATTATATCTGTGCCTGTATATCTGTATGCCTGTATGTCTGTATGTCTGTATATCTGTGCCTGTATATCTGTATGTCTGTATATCTGTATATCTGGATGTCTGTATATCTGGATGTCTGTATATCTGTATGTCTATATGTCTGTATACCTATATATCTGTATGTCTGTATATCTGTATGTCTGTATATCTGTATGTCTGTATATCTGTGTCTGTATATCTGTGACTGTATATCTGTATTATATCTGTATGTCTGTATATCTGTGTCTGTATATCTGTACCTGTATATCTGTATGTCTGTATATCTGTGTCTGTATATCTGTATGTCTGTATATCTGTATGTCTGTATATCTGTGTCTGTATATCTGTGTCTGTATATCTGTGTCTGTATATCTGTGACTGTATATCTGTATTATATCTGTATGTCTGTATATCTGTACCTGTATATCTGTATGTCTGTATATCTGTGTCTGTATATCTGTATGCCTGTATATCTGTATGTCTGTATATATGTGCCTGTATATCTGTATGTCTGTATATCTGTGTCTGTATATCTGTGCCTGTATATCTGTATGTCTGTATATATGTGCCTGTATATCTGTATGTCTGTATATCTATGTCTGTATATCTGTGCCTGTATATCTGTATGTCTGTTTATCTGTATGTCTGTATATCCGTGCCTGTATATCTATATGTCTGTATATCTGTATGTCTGTATATCTATATCTGTATATCTGTGCCTGTATATCTGTATGTCTGTATATCTGTATGTCTGTATATCTGTATTATATCTGTGCCTGTATATCTGTATGATTGTATATCTGTATGGCTATATATCTGTGCCTGTATATCTGTGCCTGTATATCTGTGTCTGTATATCTGTATATCTGTATGTCTATATGTCTGTATATCTGGATGTCTGTATATCTGTATGTCTATATGTCTGTATACCTATATATCTGTATGTCTGTATATCTGTGTCTGTATATCTGTATGTCTGTATATCTGTGTCTGTATATCTGTACGTCTGTATATCTGTATGTCTGTATATCTGTGCCTATATATCTGTATGTCTGTATATATGTGCCTGTATATCTGTATATCTGTATGTCTATATATCTGTGCCTGTATATCTGTATGTCTGTATATCTGTATGTCTGTATATCTGTATTATATCTGTGCCTGTATATCTGTATGATTGTATATCTGTATGTCTGTATATCTGTATGGCTGTATATCTGTGCCTGTATATCTGTGTCTGTATATCTGTATATCTGTATGTCTATATATCTTTATATCTGTATGTCTGTATATCTGGATGTCTGTATATCTGTATGTCTATATGGCTGTATACCTATATATCTGTATGTCTGTATATCTGTTTGTCTGTATATCTGTGTCTGTATATCTGTGACTGTATATCTGTATTATATCTGTATGTCTGTATATCTGTGTCTGTATATCTGTACCTGTATATCTGTATGTCTGTATATCTGTGTCTGTATATCTGTATGACTGTATATCTGTGTGTCTGTATATATGTGCCTCTATATCTGTATGTCTGTATATCTGTGTCTGTATATCTGTGCCTGTATATCTGTATATCTGTGCCTGTATATCTGTATGTCTGTATATATGTGCCTGTATATCTGTATGTCTGTATATCTATGTCTGTATATCTGTGTCTGTATATCTGTGCCTGTATATCTGTATGATTGTATATCTGTATGTCTGTATATCTGTATGGCTGTATATCTGTGCCTGTATATCTATGTCTGTATACCTATATATCTGTATGTCTGTATATCTGTATGTCTGTATATCTGTGTCTGTATATCTGTGACTGTATATCTGTATTATATCTGTATGTCTGTATATCTGTGTCTGTATATCTGTACCTGTATATCTGTATGTCTGTATATCTGTGTCTGTATATCTGTATGTCTGTATATATGTGCCTGTATATCTGTATGTCTGTATATCTGTATATCTGTATATCTGTATATCTGTATATCTGTGCCTGTATATCTATATATCTGTATATATGTGCCTGTACATCTGTATGTCTGTATATCTGTATGCCTGTATATCTGAATGTCTGTATATCTGTACCTGTATATCTGTATGTCTGTATATCTGTGTCTGTATATCTGTATGCCTGTATATCTGTGCCTGTATATCTGTATTATATCTATATGTCTGTATATCTATGTCTGTATATTTGTGTCTGTATATCTGTATGTCTGTATATCTGTGCCTGTATATCTGTGGCTGTATATCTGTATTATATCTGTATGTCTGTATATCTGTGTCTGTATATCTGTATGTCTATATATCTGTATTATATCTGTGCCTGTATATCTGTATTATATCTGTATTATATCTGTATATCTGTGCCTGTATATCTGTGTCTGTATATCTGTGCCTGTATATCTGTATGTCTGTATATCTGTGCCTGTATATCTGTATATCTGTATGTCTGTATATCTGTATTATATCTGTATGTCTGTATATCAGTGTCTGTATATCTGTGCCTGTATATCTGTATGTCTGTATATCTGTATGTCTGTATATCTGTGCCTGTATATCTGTATATCTGTATATCTGTGCCTGTATATCTGTGTCTGTATATCTGTGCCTGTATATCTGTGCCTGTATATCTGTATATCTGTATGTCTGTATATCTGTGCCTGTATATCTGTGCCTGTATATCTGTATGTCTGTATATCTGTGCCTGTATATCTGTATGTCTGTATATCTGTATGTCTGTATATCTGTGCCTGTATATCTGTATATCTGTGCATTTATATCTGTGCCTGTATATCTGTATGCCTGTATATCTGTATGTCTGTATATCTGTATATCTGTGCCTGTATATCTGTATTATATCTGTGCCTGTATATCTATGTCTGTATATCTGTATATCTGTGCCTGTATATCTGTATGTCTGTATATATGTGCCTGTATATCTGTATGTCTGTATATCTATGTCTGTATATCTGTGTCTGTATATCTGTGCCTGTATATCTGTATGATTGTATATCTGTATGTCTGTATATCTGTATGGCTGTATATCTGTGCCTGTATATCTATGTCTGTATACCTATATATCTGTATGTCTGTATATCTGTATGTCTGTATATCTGTATATCTGTGTCTGTATATCTGTGACTGTATATCTGTATTATATCTGTATGTCTGTATATCTGTACCTGTATATCTGTATGTCTGTATATCTGTGTCTGTATATCTGTATGTCTGTATATATGTGCCTGTATATCTGTATGTCTGTATATCTGTACCTGTACATCTGTGCCTGTATATCTGTATGTCTGTATATATGTGCCTGTATATCTGTATGTCTGTATATCTGTACCTGTATATCTGTGCCTGTATATCTGTATGTCTGTATATATGTGCCTGTATATCTGTATGTCTGTATATATGTGCCTGTATATCTGTGTCTGTATATCTGTATTATATCTGTGCCTGTATATCTGTATGTCTGTATATCTATGTCTGTATATCTGTGCCTGTATATCTGTATGTCTGTATATCTGTGTCTGTATATCTGTATGCCTGTATATCTGTGCCTGTATATCTGTATATCTATGCCTGTATATCTGTATGTCTGTATATCTGTGTCTGTATATCTGTATGCCTGTATATCTGTGCCTGTATATCTGTGCCTGTATATCTGTGCCTGTATATCTGTATTATATCTATATGTCTTTATATCTATGTCTGTATAATCTGTGTCTGTATATCTGTATGTCTGTATATCTGTGCCTGTATATCTGTTTTATATCTGTATGTCTGTATATCTGTGTCTGTATATCTGTATGTCTATATATCTGTATTATATCTGTGCCTGTATATCTGTATTATATCTGTATTATATCTGTATATCTGTGCCTGTATATCTGTGTCTGTATATCTGTGCCTGTATATCTGTATGTCTGTATATCTGTGCCTGTATATCTGTGCCTGTATATCTGTATATCTGTATGTCTGTATATCTGTGCCTGTATATCTGTATTATATCTGTATGTCTGTATATCAGTGTCTGTATATCTGTGCCTGTATATCTGTATGTCTGTATATCTGTGCCTGTATATCTGTATATCTGTATATCTGTGCCTGTATATCTGTGTCTGTATATCTGTGCCTGTATATCTGTGCCTGTATATCTGTATATCTGTATGTCTGTATATCTGTGCCTGTATATCTGTGCCTGTATATCTGTATGTCTGTATATCTGTGCCTGTATATCTGTATGTCTGTATATCTGTATGTCTGTATATCTGTGCCTGTATATCTGTATATCTGTGCATTTATATCTGTGCCTGTATATCTGTATGTCTGTATATCTGTATATCTGTGCCTGTATATCTGTATTATATCTGTGCCTGTATATCTATGTCTGTATATCTGTATATCTGTGCCTGTATGTCTGTATTATATCTGTGCCTGTATATCTATGTCTGTATATCTGTATATCTGTGCCTGTATATCTGTATGTCTGTATATCTATGTCTGTATATCTGTATATCTGTATGTCTGTATATCTGTGCCTGTATATCTGTATATCTGTGCCTGTATATCTGTATGTCTGTATATCTATGTCTGTATATCTGTATGTCTGTATATCTATGTCTGTATATCTGTATATCTATGTCTGTATATCTGTATATCTATGTCTGTATATCTGTATGTCTGTATATCTATGTCTGTATATCTGTATGTCTGTATATCTATGTCTGTATATCTGTATATTTATGTCTGTATATCTATGTCTGTATATCTGTATGTCTGTATATCTGTATGTCTGTATATCTGTATGTCTGTATATCTATGTCTGTATATCTGTATATCTATGTCTGTATATCTGTATGTCTGTATATCTGTATGTCTGTATATCTATGTCTGTATATCTGTGCCTGTATATCTGTATGTCTGTATATCTATGTCTGTATATCTGTATATCTATGTCTGTATATCTGTATGTCTGTATATCTATGTCTGTATATCTGTATGTCTGTATATCTGTATGTCTGTATATATGTGCCTGTATATCTGTATTAGGGGTGAGCGGGTTCGGATTTCTGAAATCCGAACCCCCCCGAGCCCCCCCGATCCGAGTCCGATCCGAGTCAGGCTCGACTTTTCCCGCCTGACTCGGATCTGACATCGAGGCAAAACGTCATCATCCCGCCTTCCGAGTCTCGCGGGTTTTGGATCCTATATAAGGTACCCGCGTCGGCGCCATTTTCTCACTCGGCTGTGGACAGTGAAGAGGGAGGGTGGGAGTTAGTGCTGTGTAGTGTAGTGTAGTGTAGTGCTGCTGTTGTCCACTACTTCAAAGTCCATAGGGGCTGGCTGTGTTGTGCTGTGCTGCTGTTGTTAATAGGGGCTGTGTCCACTACTTCAAAGTCCATAGGGGCTGGCTGGACTGTGTTGTGCAGTCAGTTCTCCATAGGGGCTGTGTCCACTCCAAAGTCCTGTGCAGTGTCCCAGTCCTAAAGGGGTGCTGTAGTGTTGTCCAGGGGGTGCTCTGTCCATCAGGGGTGCTCCCCCCAAGTGCTAAAAAAATAATATATTTTCTGTGTTTGTGAATTGTGTGCGTAGTAGCCGCACGTGCATCAACAAAGTAGTGCCAAGCGTGCGCCTGTGTCATAAGTAAAGGGCCGGCTGGCTTGACCGTTAAAGGGTGCTGTAACCCCCGAAAGTACACTCCAGTCCAAACCAAAAAAAAATTATTTTCTGTGTTTGTGAATTGTGTGCGCAGTAGCCGCACGTGCATCAACAAAGTAGTGCCAAGCGTGCGCCTGTGTCATAAGTAAAGGGCCGGCTGGCTTGATCGTTAAGGGTGCTGTAACCCCCGAAAGTACACTCCAGTCCAAACCAAAAAAAAAATTATTTTCTGTGTTTGTGAATTGTGTGCGCAGTAGCCGCACGTGCATCAACAAAGTAGTGCCAAACGTGCGCCTGTGTCATAAGTAAAGGGCCGGCTGGCTTGACCGTTAAGGGTGCTGTAACCCCCGAAAGTACACTCCAGTCCAAACCAAAAAAAAAATTATTTTCTGTGTTTGTGAATTGTGTGCGCAGTAGCCGCACGTGCATCAACAAAGTAGTGCCAAACGTGCGCCTGTGTCATAAGTAAAGGGCCGGCTGGCTTGACCGTTAAGGGTGCTGTAACCCCCGAAAGTACACTCCAGTCCAAACCCAAAAAAAATTTATTTTCTGTGTTTGTGAATTGTGTGCGCAGTAGCCGCACGTGCATCAACAAAGTAGTGCCAAGCGTGCGCCTGTGTCATAAGTAAAGGGCCGGCTGGCTTGACCGTTAAGGGTGCTGTAACCCCCGAAAGTACACTCCAGTCCAAACCAAAAAAAAAATTATTTTCTGTGTTTGTGAATTGTGTGCGCAGTAGCCGCACGTGCATCAACAAAGTAGTGCCAAGCGTGCGCCTGTGTCATAAGTAAAGGGCCGGCTGGCTTGACCATTAAGGGTGCTGTAACCCCCGAAAGTACACTCCAGTCCAAACCTAAAAAAAAATTATTTTCTGTGTTTGTGAATTGTGTGCGCAGTAGCCGCATGTGCATCAACAAAGTAGTGCCAAGCGTGCGCCTGTGTCATAAGTAAAGGGCCAGCTGGCTTGACCGTTAAAGGGTGCTGTAACCCCCGAAAGTACACTCCAGTCCAAACCAAAAAAAAATTATTTTCTGTGTTTGTGAATTGTGTGCGCAGTAGCCGCACGTGCATCAACAAAGTAGTGCCAAGCGTGCGCCTGTGTCATAAGTAAAGGGCCGGCTGGCTTGACCGTTAAGGGTGCTGTAACCCCTGAAAGTACACTCCAGTCCAAACCTAAAAAAAAATTATTTTCTGTGTTTGTGAATTGTGTGCGCAGTAGCCGCACGTGCATCAACAAAGTAGTGCCAAGCGTGCGCCTGTGTCATAAGTAAAGGGCCGGCTGGCTTGACCGTTAAGGGTGCTGTAACCCCCGAAAGTACACTCCAGTCCAAACCTAAAAAAAAATTATTTTCTGTGTTTGTGAATTGTGTGCGCAGTAGCCGCACGTGCATCAACAAAGTAGTGCCAAGCGTGCGCCTGTGTCATAAGTAAAGGGCCGGCTGGCTTGACCGTTAAGGGTGCTGTAACCCCCGAAAGTACACTCCAGTCCAAACCTAAAAAAAAATTATTTTCTGTGTTTGTGAATTGTGTGCGCAGTAGCCGCACGTGCATCAACAAAGTAGTGCCAAGCGTGCGCCTGTGTCATAAGTAAAGGGCCGGCTGGCTTGACCGTTAAAGGGTGCTGTAACCTCCGAAAGTACACTCCAGTCCAAACCAAAAAAAAATTATTTTCTGTGTTTGTGAATTGTGTGCGCAGTAGCCGCACGTGCATCAACAAAGTAGTGCCAAGCGTGCGCCTGTGTCATAAGTAAAGGGCCGGCTGGCTTGACCGTTAAGGGTGCTGTAACCCCCGAAAGTACACTCCAATCCAAACCTAAAAAAAAATTATTTTCTGTGTTTGTGAATTGTGTGCGCAGTAGCCGCACGTGCATCAACAAAGTAGTGCCAAGAGTGCGCCTGTGTCATAAGTAAAGGGCCGGCTGGCTTGACCATTAAAGGGTGCTGTAACCCCCGAAAGTACACTCCAGTCCAAACCAAAAAAAAATTATTTTCTGTGTTTGTGAATTGTGTGCGCAGTAGCCGCACGTGCATCAACAAAGTAGTGCCAAGCGTGCGCCTGTGTCATAAGTAAAGGGCCGGCTGGCTTGACCGTTAAAGGGTGCTGTAACCCCCGAAAGTACACTCCAGTCCAAACCAAAAAAAAATTATTTTCTGTGTTTGTGAATTGTGTGCGCAGTAGCCGCACGTGCATCAACAAAGTAGTGCCAAGCGTGCGCCTGTGTCATAAGTAAAGGGCCGGCTGGCTTGACCATTAAAGGGTGCTGTAACCCCCGAAAGTACACTCCAGTCCAAACCAAAAAAAAATTATTTTCTGTGTTTGTGAATTGTGTGCGCAGTAGCCGCACGTGCATCAACAAAGTAGTGCCAAGCGTGCGCCTGTGTCATAAGTAAAGGGCCGGCTGGCTTGACCGTTAAAGGGTGCTGTAACCCCCGAAAGTACACTCCAGTCCAAACCAAAAAAAAAATTATTTTCTGTGTTTGTGAATTGTGTGCGCAGTAGCCGCACGTGCATCAACAAAGTAGTGCCAAGCGTGCGCCTGTGTCATAAGTAAAGGGCCGGCTGGCTTGACCGTTAAGGGTGCTGTAACCCCCGAAAGTACACTCCAGTCCAAACCTAAAAAAAAATTATTTTCTGTGTTTGTGAATTGTGTGCGCAGTAGCCGCACGTGCATCAACAAAGTAGTGCCAAGCGTGCGCCTGTGTCATAAGTAAAGGGCCGGCTGGCTTGACCGTTAAAGGGTGCTGTAACCCCCGAAAGTACACTCCAGTCCAAACCAAAAAAAAATTATTTTCTGTGTTTGTGAATTGTGTGCGCAGTAGCCGCACGTGCATCAACAAAGTAGTGCCAAGCGTGCGCCTGTGTCATAAGTAAAGGGCCGGCTGGCTTGACCGTTAAAGGGTGCTGTAACCCCCGAAAGTACACTCCAGTCCAAACCAAAAAAAAATTATTTTCTGTGTTTGTGAATTGTGTGCGCAGTAGCCGCACGTGCATCAACAAAGTAGTGCCAAGCGTGCGCCTGTGTCATAAGTAAAGGGCCGGCTGGCTTGACCGTTAAAGGGTGCTGTAACCCCCAAAGTACACTCCAGTCCAAACCAAAAAAAAATTATTTTCTGTGTTTGTGAATTGTGTGCGCAGTAGCCGCACGTGCATCAACAAAGTAGTGCCAAGAGTGCGCCTGTGTCATAAGTAAAGGGCCGGCTGGCTTGACCGTTAAAGGGTGCTGTAACCCACAAAGTACACTCCAGTCCAAACCAAAAAAAAAATTATTTTCTGTGTTTAGCCGCACGTATATATCAAATCGATATAACATAAATGGAGGACCAAACTTTCTCCGATAAAAATAAAATAGAGAAAGATCAAGAACCACTTCCTCCTAGTGCTGAAGCTGCTGCCACTAGTCATGACATAGACGATAACATGCCATCAACGTCGTCTGCCAAGGCCGATGCCCAATGTCATAGTAGAGGGCACATACAATCCCAAATGGCAAAGTTCAGGAAAATGACCTTGAAAAAGACATTTAAATCAGCTGAAGAGAAACGTAAACTTGCCAATATGCCATTTACGACACGGAGTGGCAAGGAACGGCTAAGGTCGATCCCTAGTATGTTCATGACTAGTGGTTCAGCTTCACATGACGATGGAAGCACTCCTCCCACTAAAAAAATCAAAAGAGTTAAGCTGGCAAAAGCACAGCGAAGAACTGTGCTTTCTAAGAAGATATCACAAATCCCCAAGGAGAGTCCAAGTGTGGTGGTGGTTGCGATGCCTGACCTTCCCAGCACTGGACGGGAAGAGGTGGCTCTTTCCACCATTTGCACGCCCCCTGCAAGTGCTGAAAGGAGCACCCACAGTCCACTTGCTGATATGCAAATTGAAGATGTCACTGTTGAAGTACAACAGGATGAGGATACTGGTGTAGCTGGCGCTGAGGAGGAAGTTGGCGAGGAGGATTCTGATGGTGATGTGGTTTGTTTAAATCAGGCTCCGGGGGAGACAGTTGTTGTCCGTGGGATGAAAAAGCCCATCACGGTCATGCCTGGGCAGAAGACCAAACATTCCACCTCTTTGGTCTGGCAATATTTCTATCCAAATCCGGACAACAACTGTCTTGCCATATGTACCATATGTAAAGGTGAAATAAGTAGGGGTAGGGACGTCAACCACCTAGGAACATCCTCCCTTATACGGCACCTGCAGCGCGTTCATAAAAAGTTACTGTCAAGTTCAGAAACTTTGGCTCAGACCGTAAGCAGTCCAGGGACACCTAAATCCCGTTGTCCTGTTGTATCCAAGCGCCTGCAAACCACACCGTCAACTCCCTCCTCGTCAATTTCCTCCTTAGTCAGGATCGGAAGTAGTCCTGCAGGCCATATCACTGGCATGACTGACTCTCCTATCCGGGATTCCTCCGGAGGATCCTGCATTGCTACGCCTACTGCTGCCGCTGCTGCTGTTGCTGCTGCTGCTGGGAGTCGTTCATCATCCCAGAGAGGAAGTAGGAACACCACTACTTTTACTAAACAATTGACCCTCCAACAGTCCTTAGCGAGGAGGATGAAGTACGACAGCAGTCATCCTGAAGCAAAACGTATAACTGAGGCCTTGACTGCTATGTTGGTGTTAGACGTGCGTCCGGTATCCGCCATTAGTGCAGTGGGATTTAGACAATTGATGGAGGTAGTGTGTCCCCGGTTCCAAATCCCGTCTAGATTCCACTTCACTAGGCAGGCGATACCGAGACTGTACAGAAACGTCAGAAAAAGTGTCCTCAGTGTCCTGAAAAATGCCGTTGTACACAATGTCCACTTAACCACGGACATGTGGACAAGTGGAACAGGGCAGACTAAGGACTATATGACTGTGACAGCCCACTGGGTAGATGTATCACCTTACGCAGCAACAGCAGCAGCGTCACCAGTAGCAGCATCTCAGAAACGCCAGCTCGTTACAAGGCAGGCTACGCTGTGTATCACCGGTTTCAGTAAGAGGCACACCGCCGACAACCTCTTAGAGAAACTGAGGGAAATCATCGCCCAGTGGCTTACCCCACTTAGACTCTCCTGGGGATTTGTGATATCTGACAATGCCACCAATATTGTGCGGGCATTACATCTGGGCAAATTCCAGCACGTCCCATGTTTTGCTCACACAATAAACTTGGTGGTGCAGAATTTTCTGAAAAGCGACAGGGGCGTGCAGGAGACGCTTTGGGTGGCCCGAAAAATTTCTGGCCACTTTCGCCATTCAGCGACTGCGTGCCGAAGACTGGAGCGCCAGCAAACACTCTTGAACCTGCCCCGCCATCACCTGAAGCAAGAGGTTGTGACGCGGTGGAACTCAACCCTCTATATGCTTCAGAGGATGGAGGAGCAGCAAAAGGCCATACAAGCCTATACATCCACCTATGACATAGGCAAAGGAGGGGGTATGCACCTGACTCAAGCGCAGTGGAGAATGATTTCCGTGTTGTGCAAGGTTCTTCAGCCCTTCGAACTTGCCACACGTGAAGTCAGTTCAGACACTGCCAGCTTGAGTCAGGTCATTCCCCTCATCAGGCTTTTGCAGAAGCAGCTGGAGAAAGTGAAGGAGGAGCTAAGACGGAGCGATTCCGCTCGGCATGTGGGACTTGTGGATGAAGCCCTTCATTCGCTTTGCCAGGATTCCAGGGTGGTCAATCTGTTGAAATCAGACCACTACATTTTGGCCACCGTGCTCGATCCTAGGTTTAAAGCCTATGTGGTGTCTCTCTTTCCGGCCGACACAAGCCTGCAGAGGTGCAAAGACCTGCTGGTGAACACACTGTCAGCTGAAGCGGAACGTGACACGTCAACGGCTCCTTCTTCATTTTCTCCCGCAACTGGGGCTGCCAGGAAAAAACTTAGGTATCCTAAGCAACCCGCTGGCGGTGATGCAGGGCAGGCAGGACCAAGTTTGGACATCTGGTCCGGACTGAAGGACCTGGCAACAATTTCTGACATGTCTACTGTCACTGCATATGATACTGTCACCATTGACAGAATGGTGGAGGATTACATCGGTGACAGCATCCAAGTAGGCATGTCAGACAGTCCATACCTGTACTGGCAGGAAAAAGAGGCAATTTGGAGGCCCCTGTACAAACTGGCTCTATTTTACCTGAGTTGCCCCCCCTCCAGTGTGTACTCCGAAAGAGTGTTTAGTGCAGCCGGGAACCTTGTCAGCGAAAGGCGTAGGAGGTTGCTTCCACAGAATGTGGAGAAGATGATGTTCATCAAAATGAATTATCAGCTCTTCCAGGGAGACCAGCCTCCAGAACGTACAGAGGGACCTGTGGTGGTGGATTCAAGTGGGGACGAGTTAATACTTTGTGAGGATGAGGATGTACACACTGAAGAGGGTGAGGAATCGGTGGATGAGGAGGATGAGGATGACATCTTGCCTCCGTAGAGCCAGTTTGTGCAGGGACACATTAATTGCCAGCTTGTTTTGTGGGGGCCCAAACGAACCAATCATTTCAGCCACAGTTGTGTGGCAGACCCTGGCGCTGAAATGATTGATTTGTTAAAGTGTGCATGTCCTGTTTATACAACATAAGGGTGGGTGGGAGGGCCCAAGGACAATTCCATCTTGCACCTCTTTTTTTCTTTGCATTATGTACAGTTTGGGGCCTAGTTTTTCTAACTGCCATCCTGTCTGCCACTGCAGTGTCACTCCTAGATGGGTCACGTGTTTGTGCCGCCCACTCGTGTCGCTTAGCATAGTCATCCAGCTACCTCGGTGCAACCTTTTGGACATAAAAACACTATTGTGAGGTGTGAGGTGTTCAGAATAGACTGGAAATGAGTGGAAATTAAGGTTATTGAGGTTAATAATAGCATAGGAGCAGAAAAACCTACAAATTCTGTGATTTTAGCTGTTTTTATGCTTTTTTTCAAAAAAATACAGATCCAAAACACAAAACCCAGAACCCAAAACACGGAAGGGTGGTTTTGGCAAAACCAATCCAGATCCAAAACACGAAGAAAGATCCAGATCCAAAACCAAAACACAAAACACGAAAAGTGGCCGGTGCACACCCCTAATCTGTATGTCTGTATATCTGTATGTCTGTATATCTGTGCCTGTATATCTGTATGTCTGTATATCTATGTCTGTATATCTGTGCCTGTATATCTGTATGTCTGTATATCTGTATGTCTGTATATCTATGTCTGTATATCTTTGTCTTGTTTATTTACCTATTTTTCCTTGTAACTTAACCCTGGAGAGATTTTCTCAATAAATCCTAAAAATTAATAGAGCATTATCTCTGCTCTATGAATTCACGGCCTGGAGAGACCCAATGATACATCTGTGTTATACTAATGGATTATTAAGTATTATTGAATGTTTCTGGCGATCACATAAGTGCTATTCTTAATGTTCTTTGTGGTGGCAGCTCAACTAAGGCACACGTCACAACCACCCACCTGCATCAGTTTGGCAGATCTGAGTGCAGGCTGGGACACTATGCTGTGATAACTGGTGGAAAGCAGTGGAATTTGATCTTTTTGTTTTTGTCATAAGAGCTTAAGGGCTCTATTTACTACAATCCGCATATTGAATGCGGATTGTAGTGTGATATTACCGAGTGAATTCGCATTGCGAATTCAGGTAATATCACAGGGATTTACTATAAATCCCTTGCAGGGACAGAGCTTGCGATAAAGCTCTGTCCCTGCGAATCCCATCCGCACTCTAGTCGCGGTATTTTCGGAAAAAATACCGCGACTAAGAGCCCGCGCATGCGCCGACCGACCACCGCTACTACCCCCCCACCGACGCTAAGCCCCGCCCCCGGCGCTAAGCCCCGCCCCCGTGATCGCGGACCCCCGCGACCCCCCCTCCCCCGCCGCGACCCCCCCCTCCCTTCATTACACTTACCTGCTTCCTCCTGGCCTCCGGTGATCTTCTCCTGGCTCCCCGATCAGGTGATCTCCCATACTGCACTGGGGCCCGATCACCTGATGACCGGGCCCCAGTGCACTGTGGGAGACCAGCTGACCGGAGAGCAGCCATCACCGGAGGCCCGATCACCGGTCCCTGGATGCAGGTAAGGAAAATAAAAATGTTTAATTTTTTTTTTACAGCAATCAGCTTGCGGTCTTCTTAGACCACAGAGCTGATTACTGGTACCGGCTCCCGCCTCTGCTCTCCCCATTAGAGCAGGGCAGGAGGCCGGTAACCGGGGGAGACCCTGGATAACGCCACCTCCAGGTAACGTTATTATCACAGGGCTTCCCCCGGTATTATTTTACAATTTATTTTTAGTAACTCTGGTCGGATCACATTTCCCATTACAATTATGGGAAATGCGATCTGCTTTACTAAAAATAAGTGATACTGGGGGTTGGAGTAGAATTTTACTAATTCTACTCCAATTGCCCTGTAATAACTACAGGTGATACTAAAATAATGTGAATTGTAAATTGTCAGGTGGAAAGCACTTTATATGGTACAATATATTGGAATTGAATCTAGATCATAGCTAGTTTGTTTGTGTTTGCTATATACCTGTGTTATGCACAGCCTGAGCCCGCCTCCTGGCGCTATTGGGCAAGCGCTCAGGGGGAGGGAACGGTCTCAGCTGTGCAGCACAGGACCGGCCCTGGAAGCCTAGCGCCGGTCCTGTGTAAATGTGTAGAGCTGACCGCACTCACTGCGGTCGGCGCTACACTGGTGGCTAACTAGGACGGGCCAGACTGTGACACCCAGGGCATGCACCCTGCTTGACCCCCCCCCCTAGTTACGCCACTGCCGCAGACTGTAGCTGCCGATCACCACCCCGCACCTGGCTCTCGTGCCCCAGGACTAACAACATTGCTGCTATTCAGTCACTGTCAGCACCACCTTTCTATGGGGACATGGAGCTTCAGCAATGGGAGACTGTCTCAAGTACATAGACCCATTCATTCATCTACATGGCTCCACAGGGCTCCATACCGTATCTACCCACTGATTGCACAAAGGAGACATAGTGGAAAGTTTAAAATCCCTTGGTTGTAAGGTTCCTTGCTGATTGCACAAAGGAACTAAGGTACTGTCACCCATCTTATTGTGGATAAGGTTGGGACAATCCAGTCCACAATACCTAGGGGATGTACACAGCACCCATACAGGGGTATCCCGTTTACACAAGACTTTTGTAACACACTACACTGGCTTAAATTGATCACCAATTGTAAATTGTCAGGTGGAAAGCACTTTATACTGTACAATATTATTGGTATTGAATCTAGATCATAGCTAGTTTGTTTGTGTTTGCTATATACCTATGTACCCTCCAGCTATCCATATTCATATATATGTTGTGAGTTTTTTTAGGTATTTTACTATTTTATATTATCTTTGGATATGTTTTCCATTTTATACTGTGATTACTACTCTTTCAGCTATTTGCACCACTGAGTATTTATATCTGCATATTCATATTAAAATATTTTTCATTGATTAAATGCTACAAGTGCTGCCTATTGTTTTGTGACATATATTTCTGTATCAGACCAGGACACTACCTGGTTCTTTTTGTTGCAGCAGCTGCAGCATTTACAGATAAGGAATATTTGTTCCAGGATATAAGAGGACTCTTTATAGCACTACTTATTATTGCTTTTTACTCTCTATGACATTGATACATCCAGATTTAGGGCCTGATTCAGAGCCGGACACTCTGAATCAGGGCATTTTTTTTTTCTTTCGTTGCGGGCTCTTGGCCACTCACATAGCTGTGGGTTACCACCCATAGCTTATGCGAGCGGCCATGATGATGGTCGCGATGGTCAAGACCATCGTGACCATCGGGCTTGCGATGAGACCCTTGCGGTAGGGTCTCGTTCCTGCAAGCCCCAGAGTGCTTTTGGCTCTAACAGAGTCAAAAGCACTCCCACTGACATCACTTGTGATGTAAGTGGGGCTGGCCCCAGACGGTAGGCGTTCCCATGGGAATGCCTCCATCTGGGCAGCCACTCCCCCGGCCAGCCCACCAAAGGGGGTGTGCTGTCACTCAACATCGACAGCACGTCCCCTTTGGTACGAAACCCGGAGCGACAGAGTGCCCGTCGCTATCCGGGCTCACGCATGCGCACGACGGAGCCGGCTCCGTCGTGTGCATGCGCACTGGGCCACCATCGACCCGCTTGCGAGCGGGTCTGAATCAGGCCCTTAGTGCGCCCCAAGAACTTTAGCCTGGGAAAACAATGTCTGTGCAGGGAGTGGTCGAAATACACTCTACGGTACCCCTAGCTAGGGTTTAGGTAGAATGGGGCAGGTCATGGAATTCGTGATGTTGGGGTACATGCGGACCTGCCCACCAGTGTATTGCTGGGTACAGATCTGCGTAGCATGTCTGCCATATATGTAACTGACCATAATGTTGTCCCTGACGTTAAGCTGCATGTTAATAAGTTTTCTCCACAGCCTGTATGTAATGAAGGGTCAGCATGTAATGAAGGGTCAGTATGTAATGAAGGGTCAGCATGTAATGAAGGGTCAGTATGTAATGAAGGGTCAGCATGTAATGAAGGGTCAGTATGTAATGAAGGGTCAGTATGTAATGAGGAGTCATTATGTAATGAAGGGTCAGTATGTAATGAAGGGTCAGTATGTAATGAAGGGTTAATATGTAATGAAGGGTGAGTATGTAATGAAGAGTCAGTATGTAATGATGGGTCAGGATGTAATGAAGGGTTAATATGTAATGACGGGTCGGTATGTAATGAGGGGTCAGGATGTAATGAAGGCTCAGGATGTAATGAAGAGTCAGTATATAATGATGGGTCAGGATGTAATGAAGGGTCAGGATGTAATGAGGGGTCAGTATGTAATGAAGGGTCAGGATGTAATGAAGGGTCAACATGTAATGAAGGGTTAATATGTAATGAAGGGTCAGGATGTAATGAAGGGTCAGCATGTAATGAGGGGTCAGTATGTAATGAAGGGTTAATATGTAATGAAGGGTCAGTATGTAATGAAGGGTCAACATGTAATGAAGGGTTAATATGTAATGAAGGGTTAGGATGTAATGAAGGGTCAACATGTAATGAAGGCTCAGTATGTAATGAAGAGTCAGTATGTAATGAGGGGTCAGGATGTAATGAGGGGTCAGGATGTAATGAAGGGTCAACATGTAATGAAGGGTCAGTATGTAATGAGGGGTCAGTATGTAATGAGGGGTCAATATGTAATGAAGAGTCAGTATGTAATGAAGGTTCAGTATGTAATGAGGGGTCAGTATGTAATGAAGGGTCATTATGTAATGAGGGGTCAGTATGTAATGATGGGTCGGTATGTAATGAAGGGTCAGTATGTAATGAGGGGTCAGGATGTAATGAAGGGTCGGTATGTAATGAAGGGTCAGGATGTAATGAAGGGTCAGTATGTAATGTAGGGTCAGGATGTAATGTAGGGTCAGCATGTAATGATGGGTCAGGATGTAATGAAGGGTCAGTATGTAATGATGGGTCAGTATGTAATGAAGGGTCGGTATGTAATGAAGGGTCAAGAGGTAATGAAGGGTCAGTATATAATGATGGGTCAGTATGTAATGAAGGGTCAGGATGTAATGAAGGGTCAATATGTAATGAAGGGTCAGGATATAATGATGGGTCAGTATGTAATGAAGGGTCAGGATGTAATGAAGGGTCAGTATGTAATGAAGGGTCAGCATGTAATGATGGGTCAGGATGTAATATGTAATGAAGGGTCAGGAGGTAATGAAGGGTCAGGATATAATGATGGGTCAGTATGTAATGAAGGGTCAGGATGTAATGAAGGGTCAGTATGTAATGAAGGTTCGGCATGTAATGAGGGGTCAGTATGTAATGAAGGGTCAACATGTAATGAAGGGTTAATATGTAATGAAGGGATAGGATGTAATGAAGGGTCAACATGTAATGAAGGGTCAGGATGTAATGAAGAGTCAGTATGTAATGAACAGTCAGTATGTAATGAAGGGTCGGGATGTAATGAGGGATCAGTATGTAATAATGGGTCAACATGTAAGGAAGGGTCAGTATGTAATGAAGAGTCAGTATGTAATGAGGGGTCAGGATGTAATGAGGGGTCAGTATGTAATGAGGGGTCAGTATGTAATGAAGGGTTAATATGTAATGAAGGGTCAACATGTAATGAAGGGTCAGTATGTAATGAAGAGTCAGTATGTAATGAAGGGTCAGTATGTAATGAAGGGTCGGGATGTAATGAAGGGTCAGTATGTAATGAAGGGTCAGTATGTAATGAGGGGTCAGTATGTAATGAAGAGTCAGTATGTAATGAAGGGTCAGTATGTAATGAGGGGTCAGTATGTAATGAAGGGTCAGTATGTAATGAGGGGTCAGTATGTAATGATGGGTCGGTATGTAATGAAGGGTCGGTATGTAATGAGGGGTCAGGATGTAATGAAGGGTAGGTATGTAATGAAGGGTCAGGATGTAATGAAGGGTCAGTATGTAATGTAGGGTCAGGATGTAATGTAGGGTCAGCATGTAATGATGGGTCAGGATGTAATGAAGGGTCAGTATGTAATGATGGGTCAGTATGTAATAAAGGGTCGGTATGTAATGAAGGGTCGGTATGTAATGAAGGGTCAGGAGGTAATGAAGGGTCAGTATGTAATGATGGGTCAGTATGTAATGAAGGATCAGGATGTAATGAAGGGTCAATATGTAATGAAGGGTCAGGATATAATGATGGGTCAGTATGTAATGAAGGGTCAGGATGTAAAGAAGGGTCAGGATGTAATGAAGGGTCAGCATGTAATGATGGGTCAGGATGTAATATGTAATGAAGGGTCAGGAGGTAATGAAGGGTCAGTATGTAACGAAGGGTCAGGATTTAATGATGGGTCAGTATGTAATGAAGGGTCAGTATGTAATGAAGGTTCGGCATGTAATGAGGGGTCAGTATGTAATGAAGGGTCAGGATGTAATGAAGGGTCAGTATGTAATGTAGGGTCAGTATGTAATGATGGGTCAGGATGTAATGACGGGTCAGTATGTAATGATGGGTCAGGATGTAATGAAGAGTCGGTATGTAAAGAAAGGTCGGTATGTAATGAAGGGTCAGGAGGTAATGAAGGGTCAGTATATAATGATGGGTCAGTATGTAATGAAGGGTCAGGATGTAATGAAGGGTCAATATGTAATGAAGGGTCAGGATATAATGATGGGTCAGTATGTAATGAAGGGTCAGGATGTAATGAAGGGTCAGCATGTAATGATGGGTCAGGATGTAATATGTAATGAAGGGTCAGGAGGTAATGAAGGGTCAGTATGTAATGAAGGGTCAGGATATAATGAAGGGTCAGTATGTAATGAAGGGTCAGGATGTAATGAAGGGTCAATATGTAATGAAGGGTCAGGATATAATGATGGGTCAGTATATAATGAAGGGTCAGCATGTAATGATGGGTCACGATGTAATGAAGGGTCAGTATGTTATGAAGGGTCAGCATGAAATGAAGGGTCAGGATGTAATGAAGGGTCACGATGTAATGAAGGGTCAGTATGTAATGAAGGGTCAGCATGAAATGAAGGGTCAGGATGTAATGAAGGGTCAGGATGTAATGAAGAGTCATAATGTAATGAGGGGTCAGTATGTAATGATGGTTCGATATGTAATGAAGGGTCGGTATGTAATGAGGGGTTGGTATGTAATGAGGGGTCGGCATGTAATTAGGGGTCAGGATGTAATAATGGGTCAACATGTAATGAAGGGTCAGTATGTAATGAAGGGTCTGTATGTAATGAGGGGTCAGGATGTAATGAAGGGTCGGTATGTAATGAGGGGTCGGCATGTAATGAGGGGTCAGGATGTAATGATGGGTCAGGATGTAAAGAGGGGTCAGTATGTAATGAAGGTTTGGTATGTAATGAGGGGTCAGTATGTAATGAGGGGTCAGTATGTAATGAAGGGTCAGTATGTAATGAAGGGTCAACATCTAATGAAGGGTCAGTATGTAATGAAGAGTCAGTATGTAATGAGGGGTCAGTATGTAATGAAGGGTCAGTATGTAATGAAGAGTCAGTATGTAATAATGCGTCAACATGTAATGAAGGGTCAGTATGTAATGAGGGGTCAGTATGTAATGAAGGTTTGGTATGTAATGAGGGGTCAGTATGTAATGAGGGGTCAGTATGTAATGAAGAGTCAGTATGTAATTAAGGGTCAGTATGTAATGAGGGGTCAGTATGTAATGAAGGTTAGGTATGTAATGAGGGGTCAGGATATAATGAAGGGTCGGTATGTAATGAAGGGTGAGGATGTAATGAAGGGTCAGGATGTAATGAAGGGTCAGTATGTAATGTAGGGTCAGTATGTAATGATGGGTCAGGATGTAATGAAGGGTCAGTATGTAATGATGGGTCAGTATGTAATGGAGGGTCGGTATGTAATTAAGGGTCGGTATGTAATGAAGGGTCAGGAGGTAATGAAGGGTCAGTTTATAATGATGGGTCAGTATGTAATGAAGGGTCAGGATGTAATGAAGGGTCAATATGTAATGAAGGGTCAGGATATAAAGATGGGTCAGTATGTAATGAAGGGTCAGGATGTAATGAAGGGACAGTATGTAATGAAGGGTCAGCATGTAATGATGGGTCAGGATGTAATATGTAATGAAGGGTCAGGAGGTAATGAAGGGTCAGTATGTAATGAAGGGTCAGGATATAATGATGGGTCACTATGTAATGAAGGGTCAGGATGTAATGAAGGGTCAGTATGTAATGAAGGTTCGGCATGTAAAGAGGGGTCAGTATGTAATGAAGGGTCAGGATGTAATGAAGGGTCAGTATGTAATGTAGGGTCAGTATGTAATGATGGGTCAGGATGTAATGAAGGGTCAGTATGTAATGATGGGTCAGAATGTAATGAAGAGTCGGTATGTAATGAAGGGTCGGTATGTAATGAAGGGTCGGTATGTAATGAAGGGTCAGTATATAATGATGGGTCAGTATGTAATGAAGGGTCAGGATGTAATGAAGGGTCAGTATGTAATGAAGGGTCAGCATGTAATGATGGGTCAGGATGTAATATGTAATGAAGGGTCAGGAGGTAATGAAGGGCCAGTATGTAATGAAGGGTCAGGATATAATGATGGGTCAATATGTAATGAAGGGTCAGGATATAATGATGGGCAGTATATAATGAAGGGTCAGGATGTAATGAAGGGTCAGCATGTAATGATGGGTCATGATGTAATGAAGGGTTGGTATGTAATGAAGAGTCAGTATGTAATGAAGGGTCAGCATGAAATGAAGGGTCAGGATGTAATGAAGGGTCAGGATGTAATGAAGGGTCAGCATGTAATGATGGGTCATGATGTAATGAAGGGTCGGCATGTAATGAAGAGTCAGTATGTAATGAAGGGTCGGTATGTAATGATGGGTCGGTATGTAATGAAGGGTCAGCATGTAATGAAGGGTCGGTATGTAATGAAGGGTCGGTATGTAATGATGGGTCGGTATGTAATGAAGGGTCGGCATGTAATGAAGGGTCAGGATGTAATGAAGGGTCAGGATGTAATGAAGAGTCAGTATGTAATGAAGGGTCGGTATGTAATGATGGGTCGGTATGTAATGAAGGGTCAGCATGTAATGAAGGGTCGGTATGTAATGAAGGGTTGGTATGTAATGATGGGTCGGTATGTAATGAAGGGTCGGCATGTAATGAAGGGTCGGCATGTAATGATAGGTCAGGATGTAATGAAGGGTCAGGATGTAATGAAGGGTCAGCATGTAATGAAGGGTCAGTATGTAATGAGGGGTCAGCATGTAATGAGGGGTCAGCAAGTAATGATGGGTCAGGATGTAATGAAGGGTCAGGATGTAATGAAGGGTCAGGATGTAATGAAGAGTCGGTATGTAATGAAGGGTCGGTATGTAATGAGGGGTCGGTATGTAATGAGGGGTCAGGATGTAATGAAGAGTCAGGATGTAATGAAGGGTCGGTATGTAATGAGGGGTCGGCATGTAATGAGGGGTCAGGATGTAAAGAGGCGTCAGTATGTAATGAAGGTTTGGTATGTAATGAGGGGTCAGTATGTAATGAGGGGTCAGGATGTAATGAAGTGTCAGTATGTAATGAAGGGTCAACATCTAATGAAGGGTCAGTATGTAATGAAGAGTCAGTATGTAATGAGGGGTCAGTATGTAATGAAGGGTCAGTATGTAATGAAGAGTCAGTATGTAATAATGGGTCAACATGTAATGAAGGGTCAGTATGTAATGAGGGGTCAGTATGTAATGAAGGTTTGGTATGTAATGAGGGGTCAGTATGTAATGAAGGGTCAGTATGTAATGAAGGGTCAGTATGTAATGAGGGGTCAGTATGTAATGAAGGTTTGGTATGTAATGAGGGGTCAGGATGTAATGAAGGGTCGGGATGTAATGAAGGGTCGGTATGTAATGAAGGGTCAGGATGTAATGAAGGGTCAGGATGTAATGAAAGGTCGGTATGTAAAGAAGGGTCGGTATGTTATGAAGGGTCAGGAGGTTATGAAGGGTCAGTATATAATGATGGGTCAGTATGTAATGAAGGGTCAGGATGTAATGAAGGGTCAATATGTAATGAAGGGTCAGGATATAATGATGGGTCAGTAAGTAATGAAGGGTCAGGATGTAATGAAGGGTCAGTATGTAATGAAGGGTCAGCATGTAATGATGGGTCAGGATGTAATATGTAATGAAGGGTCAGGAGGTAAAGAAGGGTCAGGAGGTAATGAAGGGTCAGTATGTAATGAAGGGTCAGGATATAATGATGGGTCAGGATGTAATGAAGGGTCAGTATGTAATGAAGGTTCGGCATGTAATGAGGGGTCAGTATGTAATGAAGGGTCAGGATGTAATGAAGGGTCAGTATGTAATGTAGGGTCATTATGTAATGATGGGTCAGGATGTAATGAAGGGTCATTATGTAATGATGGGTCAGGATGTAATGAAGAGTCGGTATGTAATGAAGGGTCGGTATGTAATGAAGGGTCGGTATGTAATGAAGGGTCAGGAGGTAATGAAGGGTCAGTATATAATGATAGGTCAGTATGTAATGAAGGGTCAGGATGTAGTGAAGGGTCAATATGTAATGAAGGGTCAGGATATAATGATGGGTCAGTATGTAATGAAGGGTCAGTATGTAATGAAGGGTCAGCATGTAATGATGGGTCAGGATGTAATATGTAATGAAGGGTCAGGAGGTAATGAAGGGTCAGTATGTAATGAAGGGTCAGGATATAATGATGGGTCAATATGTAATGAAGGGTCAGGATATAATGATGGGTCAGTATATAATGAAGGGTCAGGATGTAATGAAGGGTCAGTATGTAATGATGGGTCATGATGTAATGAAGGGTCGGCATGTAATGAAGAGTCAGTATGTAATGAAGGGTCAGCATGTAATGAAGGGTCGGTATGTAATGAAGGGTCAGGATGTAATGAAGGGTCAGGATGTAATGAAGAGTCAGTATGTAATGAAGGGTCGGTATGTAATGATGGGTCGGTATGTAATGAAGGGTCAGCATGTAATGAAGGGTTGGTATGTAATGAAGGGTCGGTATGTAATGATGGGTCGGTATGTAATGAAGGGTCGGCATGTAATGAAGGGTCAGGATATAATGATGGGTCAGGATTTAATGAAGGATCAGCATGTAATGAAGGGTCAGCATGTAATGATGGGTCGGTATGTAATGAAGGGTCGGCATGTAATGATGAGTCAGCATGTAATGAAGGGTCAGCATGTAATGAAGGGTTGGTATGTAATGAAGGGTCGGTATGTAATGATGGGTCGGTATGTAATGAGTCAGCATGTAATGAAGGGTCAGCATTTAATGAAGGGTCGGTATGTAATGAAGGGTCGGTATGTAATGATGGGTCGGTATGTAATGAAGGGTCAGGATGTAATGAAGAGTCAGGATGTAATGAGGGGTCAGTATGTAATGATGGGTCGGTATGTAATGAAGGGTCGTTATGTAATGAAGGGTCGGTATGTAATGAAGGGTCAGTATGTAATGAAGGGTCGGTATGTAATGAAGGGTCGATATGTAATGAAGGGTAAGGATGTAATGAAGGGTCAGGATGTAATGAAGAGCCAGGATGTAATGAGGGGTCAGTATGTAATGAGGGGTCAGTATGTAATGAAGGGTCAGGATGTAATGATGGGTCAGGATGTAATGAAGGGTCAGGATGTAATGATGGGTCGGTATGTAATGAAGGGTCGGTATGAAGGGTGTCGGCATGTAATGAAGGTTCGGTATGTAATGAAGGGTCGGCATGTAATGAAGGGTCGGTATGTAATGAAGGGTCAGGATGTAATGAAGGGTCAGCATGTAATGAAGGGTCAGCATGTAATGAAGGGTCAGGATGTAATGAAGGGTCGGTATGTAATGAAGGGTCGCTATGTAATGATGGGTCGGTATGTAATGAAGGGTCAGGATGTAATGAAGGGTTAGGATGTAATGAAGGGTCGGTATGTAATGAAGGGTCGATATGTAATGAAGGGTCAGGATGTAATGAATAATCAGGATGTAATGATGGGTGAGGATGTATTGAGGGGTCAGGATGTAATTATGGGTCAGGATGAAATGAAGGGTCGGTATGTAATGAAGGGTCGGCCTGTAATGTAGGTCAGGATGTAATGATGGGTCAGGATGTAATGAAGGGTCAGCATGTAATGAAGGGTCAGCATGTAATGAGGGGTCAGCATGTAATAATGGGTCAGGATGTAATGAAGGGTCAGGATGTAATGAAGAGTCGGTATGTAATGAAGGGTCGGTATGTAATGAAGGGTCGGTATGTAATGATGGGTCGGGATGTAATGATGGGTCGGGTTGTAATGATGGGTAATCAAGGGTCAGGATATAATGATGGGTAAGTATGTAATGAAGGGTCAGGATGTAATGAAGGGTCAGTATGTAATGATGGGTCGGTACGTAACAAAGGGTCAGTATGTAATGAAGGGTCAGTATGTAATGAAGAGTCAGTATGTAATGAAGGGTCAGGATGTAATGAAGGGTCAGCATGTAATGATGGGTTAGTATGTAATGAAGGGTCAGCATGTAATGAAGGGTCAGGATGTAATGAAGGGTCGGTATGTAATGATGGGTTGGTATGTAATGAAGGGTTAGGATGTAATGAAGGGTCAGGATGTATTGAATAATGAAGGGTCAGGATGTAATGATGGGTCGGTATGTAATGAAGGGTCAGGATGTAATGAAGGGTTAGGATGTAATGAAGGGTCGGTATGTAATGAAGGGTCGATATGTAATGAAGGGTCAGGATGTAATGAATAATCAGGATGTAATGATGGGTCAGGATGTATTGAGGGGTCAGTATGTAATGAAGGGTCAGGATGTAATTATGGGTCAGGATGAAATGAAGGGTCGGTATGTAATGAAGGGTCGGCTTGTAATGTAGGTCAGGATGTAATGATGGGTCAGGATGTAATGAAGGGTCAGCATGTAATGAAGGGTCAGTATGTAATGAGGGGTCAGTATGTAATGAAGGGTCAGCATGTAATGAAGGGTCAGGATGTAATGAAGGGTCAGGATGTAATGAAGAGTCGGTATGTAATGAAGGGTCGGTATGTAATGAAGGGTCGGTATGTAATGATGGGTCGGGATGTAATGATGGGTCGGGATGTAATGATGGGTCGGGTTGTAATGATGGGTAATCAAGGGTCAGGATATAATGATGGGTCAGTATGTAATGAAGGGTCAGGATGTAATGAAGGGTCAGTATGTAATGATGGGTCGGTACGTAACAAAGGGTCAGTATGTAATGAAGGGTCAGTATGTAATGAAGAGTCAATATGTAATGAAGGGGTCAGGATGTAATGAAGGGGCAGCATGTAATAAAGGGTCAGTATGTAATTAAGGGTCAGGATGTAATGAAGGGTCAGCATGTAATGATGGGTTAGTATGTAATGAAGGGTCAGCATGTAATGAAGGGTCGGTATGTAATGATGGGTTGGTATGTAATGAAGGGTTAGGATGTAATGAAGGGTCAGGATGTATTGAATAATGAAGGGTCAGCATGTAATGATGGGTCAGTATGTAATGAAGGGTCAGCATATAATGAAGGGTCAGGATGTAATGATGGGTTGGTATGTAATGATGGGTTGGTATGTAATGATGGGTCAGGATGTAATGATGGGTCAGGATGTAATGAAGGGTTAGCATGTACTGAAGGGTCAGTATGTAATGAAGGGTCAGTATGCAATGAGGGGTCAGTATGTAATGATTTGTCAGGATGTAATGAAGTGTCAGGATGTAATGAAGGGTCAGTATGTAATGAAGGGTCAGTATGTAATGAAGGGTCATGATATAATGATGGGTCAGGATGTAATGAATGGTCAGCATGTAATGAAGGGTCAACATGTAATGATGGGTCGGCATGTAATGAAGGGTCGGCATGTAATGAAGGGTCAGCATGTAATGATGGGTCAGCATGTAATGAAGGGTCAGCATGTAATGAAGGGTCAGGATGTAATGAAGGGTCGGAATGTAATGAAGGGTCGGTATGTAATGATGGGTCGGTATGTAATGAAGGGTCAGGTTGTAATGAAGGGTCAGGATGTAATGAAGGGTTGGCATGTAATGATGGGTCAGGATGTAGTAATGAAGGGTCGGTATGTAAAGATGGGTCGGGATGTAATGATGGGTCGGGATGTAATGATGGGTCAGGATGCAATGATGGGTCGGTATGTAATGAAGGGTCGGTATGAAGGGTGTCGGCATGTAATGAAGGGTCGGCATGAAATGAAGGGTCGGCATGTAATGAAGGGTCAGGATGTAATGAAGGGTCAGCATGTAATGAAGGGTCAGGATGTAATGAAGGGTCGGTATGTAATGAAGGGTCGCTATGTAATGATGGGTCGGTATGTAGTGAAGGGTCAGGATGTAATGAAGGGTCAGGATGTAATGAAGGGTCGGTATGTAATGAAGGGTCGGTATGTAATGAAGGGTCAGGATGTAATGAATAATCAGGATGTAATGAGGGGTCAGGATGCATTGAGGGGTTAGTATGTAAAGAAGGGTCAGGATGTAATTATGGGTCAGGATGAAATGAAGGGTCAGGATGTAATGATGGGTCAGGATGTAATGAAGGGTCAGGATGTAATGATGGGTCGGTATGTAATGAAGGGTCGGTATGAAGGGTGTCGGCATGTAATGAAGGTTCGGCATGTAATGAAGGGTCGGCATGAAATGAAGGGTCGGTATGTAATGAAGGGTCGGGATGTAATGAAGGGTCAGCATGTAATGAAGGGTCAGGATGTAATGAAGGGTCAGGATGTAATGAAGGGTCGGTATGTAATGAAGGGTCAGTATGTAATGAATAATCAGGATGTAATGAGGGGTCAGGATGTAATGAGGGGTCAGGATGTAATGATAGGTCAGGATGTAATGATGGGTCAGGATGTAATGAAGGGTCAGCATGTAATGAAGGGTCAGTATGTAATGAGGGGTCAGTATGTAATGATAGGTCAGGATGTAATGATGGGTCAGGATGTAATGAAGGGTCAGCATGTAATGAAGGGTCAGTATGTAATGAAGGGTCAGCATGTAATGAAGGGTCAGTATGTAGTGATGGGTCAGTATGTAATGATGGGTCAGCATGTAATGATGGGTCAGGATGTAATGAAGGGTCAGGATGTAATGAAGAGTCGGTATGTAATGAAGGGTCGGTATGTAATGAAGGGTCGGCATGTAATGATGGGTCGGCATGTAATGAAGGGTCAGCATGTAATGAAGGGTCAGGATGTAATGAAGGGTCGGTATGTAATGAAGGGTCGGTATGTAATGATGGGTCGGTATGTAATTAAGTGTCAGTTTGTAATGAAGGGTCAGGATGTAATGAAGGGTCGGCATGTAATGATGGGTCAGGATGTAGTAATGAAGGGTCGGTATGTAAAGATGGGTCGGGATGTAATGATGGGTCGGGATGTAATGATGGGTCGGGTTGTAATGATGGGTCAGGATGTAATGATGGGTGAGGATGTAATGAGGGGTCAGTATGTAATGAAGGGTCAGGATGTAATGATGGGTCAGGATGTAATGAAGAGTCAGTATGTAATGAAGGGTCAGGATGTAATGAAGGGTCGGCATGTAATGATGGGTCAGGATATAATGATGGGTCAGGATGTAATGAAGGGTCAGCATTTAATGAAGGGTCAGTATGTAATGAAGGGTCAGTATGTAATGAGGGGTCAGGATGTAATGAAGAGTCGGTATGTAACGAAGGATCGGTATGTAAAGAAGGGTCGGTATGTAATGAAGAGTCGGTATGTAATGAAGGGTAGGTATGTAATGAAGGGACAGGATATAATGATGGGTCAGTATGTAATGAAGGGTCAGTATGTAATGATGGGTCGGTATGTATAGAAGGGTCAGTATGTAATGAAGGGTCAGTATGTAATGAAGAGTCAGTATGTAATGAAGGGTCGATATGTAATGAAGGGTAAGGATGTAATGAAGGGTCAGGATGTAATGAAGAGTCAGGATGTAATGAGGGGTCAGTATGTAATGAGGGGTCAGTATGTAATGAAGGGTCAGGATGTAATGATGGGTCAGGATGTAAAGAAGGGTTAGGATGTAATGATGGGTCGGTATGTAATGATGGGCCGGCATGTAATGATGGGTCAGGATGTTGTAATGAAGGGTCGGTATGTAATGATGGGTCGGGATGTAATGATGGGTCGGGATGTAATGATGGGTCGGGTTGTAATGATGGGTCAGGATGTAATGAAGGGTCAGCATGTAATGAAGGGTCAGGATGTAATGAAGGGTCGGTATGTTATGAAGGGTCGCTATGTAATGATGGGTCGGTATGTAATGAAGGGTCAGGATGTAATGAAGGGTCAGGATGTAATGAAGGGTCGGTATGTAATGAAGGGTCAGGATGTAATGAATAATCAGGATGTAATGAGGGGTCAGGATGTATTGAGGGGTCAGTATGTAATGAAGGGTCAGGATGTAATTATGGGTCAGGATGAAATGAAGGGTCGGCATGTAATGAAGGGTCGGCATGTAATGATAGGTCAGGATGTAATGATGGGTCAGGATGTAATGAAGGGTCAGCATGTAATGAAGGGTCAGTATGTAATGAGGGGTCAGTATGTAATGAGGGGTCAGCATGTAATGATGGGTCAGGATGTAATGAATGGTCAGGATGTAATGAAGAGTCGGTATGTAATGAAGGGTCGGCATGTAATGAAGGGTCAGCATGTAATGATGGGTCAGCATGTAATGAAGGGTCAGCATGTAATGAAGGGTCAGGATGTAATGAGGGGTCAGTATGTAATGAGGGGTCAGTATGTAATGAGGGGTCAGGATGTAATGATGGGTCAGGATGTAATGAAGGGTGAGCATGTAATGAAGGGTCAGCATGTAATGATGGGTCGGTATGTAATGATGGGTCGGTCAGGATGTAATGAAGGGTCAGGATGTAATGAAGGGTCAGTATGTAATGAGGGGTCAGTATGTAATGAGGGGTCAGTATGTAATGAGGGGTCAGGATGTAATGATGGGTCAGGATGTAATGAAGGGTCAGGATGTAATGAAGGGTCGGTATGTAATGAAGGGTCAGTATGTAATGAATAATCAGGATGTAATGAGGGGTCAGGATGTATTGAGGGGTCAGTATGTAATGATAGGTCAGGATGTAATGATGGGTCAGGATGTAATGAAGGGTCAGCATGTAATGAAGGGTCAGTATGTAATGAGGGGTCAGTATGTAATGATAGGTCAGGATGTAATGATGGGTCAGGATGTAATGAAGGGTCAGCATGTAATGAAGGGTCAGTATGTAATGAAGGGTCAGCATGTAATGAAGGGTCAGTATGTAGTGATGGGTCAGTATGTAATGATGGGTCAGCATGTAATGATGGGTCAGGATGTAATGAAGGGTCAGGATGTAATGAAGAGTCGGTATGTAATGAAGGGTCGGTATGTAATGAAGGGTCAGCATGTAATGATGGGTCAGCATGTAATGAAGGGTCAGCATGTAATGAAGGGTCAGGATGTAATGAAGGGTCGGTATGTAATGAAGGGTCGGTATGTAATGATGGGTCGGTATGTAATTAAGGGTCAGTTTGTAATGAAGGGTCAGGATGTAATGAAGGGTCGGCATGTAATGATGGGTCAGGATGTAGTAATGAAGGGTCAGTATGTAATGAAGGGTCAGCATGTAATGAAGGGTCAGTATGTAGTGATGGGTCAGTATGTAATGATGGGTCAGCATGTAATGATGGGTCAGGATGTAATGAAGGGTCAGGATGTAATGAAGAGTCGGTATGTAATGAAGGGTCGGTATGTAATGAAGGGTCGGCATGTAATGATGGGTCGGCATGTAATGAAGGGTCAGCATGTAATGAAGGGTCAGGATGTAATGAAGGGTCGGTATGTAATGAAGGGTCGGTATGTAATGATGGGTCGGTATGTAATTAAGTGTCAGTTTGTAATGAAGGGTCAGGATGTAATGAAGGGTCGGCATGTAATGATGGGTCAGGATGTAGTAATGAAGGGTCGGTATGTAAAGATGGGTCGGGATGTAATGATGGGTCGGGATGTAATGATGGGTCGGGTTGTAATGATGGGTCAGGATGTAATGATGGGTGAGGATGTAATGAGGGGTCAGTATGTAATGAAGGGTCAGGATGTAATGATGGGTCAGGATGTAATGAAGAGTCAGTATGTAATGAAGGGTCAGGATGTAATGAAGGGTCGGCATGTAATGATGGGTCAGGATATAATGATGGGTCAGGATGTAATGAAGGGTCAGCATTTAATGAAGGGTCAGTATGTAATGAAGGGTCAGTATGTAATGAGGGGTCAGGATGTAATGAAGAGTCGGTATGTAACGAAGGATCGGTATGTAAAGAAGGGTCGGTATGTAATGAAGAGTCGGTATGTAATGAAGGGTAGGTATGTAATGAAGGGACAGGATATAATGATGGGTCAGTATGTAATGAAGGGTCAGTATGTAATGATGGGTCGGTATGTATAGAAGGGTCAGTATGTAATGAAGGGTCAGTATGTAATGAAGAGTCAGTATGTAATGAAGGGTCGATATGTAATGAAGGGTAAGGATGTAATGAAGGGTCAGGATGTAATGAAGAGTCAGGATGTAATGAGGGGTCAGTATGTAATGAGGGGTCAGTATGTAATGAAGGGTCAGGATGTAATGATGGGTCAGGATGTAAAGAAGGGTTAGGATGTAATGATGGGTCGGTATGTAATGATGGGCCGGCATGTAATGATGGGTCAGGATGTTGTAATGAAGGGTCGGTATGTAATGATGGGTCGGGATGTAATGATGGGTCGGGATGTAATGATGGGTCGGGTTGTAATGATGGGTCAGGATGTAATGAAGGGTCAGCATGTAATGAAGGGTCAGGATGTAATGAAGGGTCGGTATGTTATGAAGGGTCGCTATGTAATGATGGGTCGGTATGTAATGAAGGGTCAGGATGTAATGAAGGGTCAGGATGTAATGAAGGGTCGGTATGTAATGAAGGGTCAGGATGTAATGAATAATCAGGATGTAATGAGGGGTCAGGATGTATTGAGGGGTCAGTATGTAATGAAGGGTCAGGATGTAATTATGGGTCAGGATGAAATGAAGGGTCGGCATGTAATGAAGGGTCGGCATGTAATGATAGGTCAGGCTGTAATGATGGGTCAGGATGTAATGAAGGGTCAGCATGTAATGAAGGGTCAGTATGTAATGAGGGGTCAGTATGTAATGAGGGGTCAGCATGTAATGATGGGTCAGGATGTAATGAATGGTCAGGATGTAATGAAGAGTCGGTATGTAATGAAGGGTCGGCATGTAATGAAGGGTCAGCATGTAATGATGGGTCAGCATGTAATGAAGGGTCAGCATGTAATGAAGGGTCAGGATGTAATGAGGGGTCAGTATGTAATGAGGGGTCAGTATGTAATGAGGGGTCAGGATGTAATGATGGGTCAGGATGTAATGAAGGGTGAGCATGTAATGAAGGGTCAGCATGTAATGATGGGTCGGTATGTAATGATGGGTCGGTCAGGATGTAATGAAGGGTCAGGATGTAATGAAGGGTCAGTATGTAATGAGGGGTCAGTATGTAATGAGGGGTCAGTATGTAATGAGGGGTCAGGATGTAATGATGGGTCAGGATGTAATGAAGGGTCAGGATGTAATGAAGGGTCGGTATGTAATGAAGGGTCAGTATGTAATGAATAATCAGGATGTAATGAGGGGTCAGGATGTATTGAGGGGTCAGTATGTAATGATAGGTCAGGATGTAATGATGGGTCAGGATGTAATGAAGGGTCAGCATGTAATGAAGGGTCAGTATGTAATGAGGGGTCAGTATGTAATGATAGGTCAGGATGTAATGATGGGTCAGGATGTAATGAAGGGTCAGCATGTAATGAAGGGTCAGTATGTAATGAAGGGTCAGCATGTAATGAAGGGTCAGTATGTAGTGATGGGTCAGTATGTAATGATGGGTCAGCATGTAATGATGGGTCAGGATGTAATGAAGGGTCAGGATGTAATGAAGAGTCGGTATGTAAGAAGGGTCGGTATGTAATGAAGGGTCAGCATGTAATGATGGGTCAGCATGTAATGAAGGGTCAGCATGTAATGAAGGGTCAGGATGTAATGAAGGGTCGGTATGTAATGAAGGGTCGGTATGTAATGATGGGTCGGTATGTAATTAAGGGTCAGTTTGTAATGAAGGGTCAGGATGTAATGAAGGGTCGGCATGTAATGATGGGTCAGGATGTAGTAATGAAGGGTCGGTATGTAAAGATGGGTCGGGATGTAATGATGGGTCGGGATGTAATGATGGGTCGGGTTGTAATGATGGGTCAGGATGTAATGATGGGTGAGGATGTAATGAGGGGTCAGTATGTAATGAAGGGTCAGGATGTAATGATGGGTCAGGATGTAATGAAGAGTCAGTATGTAATGAAGGGTCGGCATGTAATGATGGGTCAGGATATAATGATGGGTCAGGATGTAATGAAGGGTCAGCACTTAATGAAGGGTCAGTATGTAATGAAGGGTCAGTATGTAATGAGGGGTCAGGATGTAATGAAGAGTCGGTATGTAACGAAGGATCGGTATGTAAAGAAGGGTCGGTATGTAATGAAGAGTCGGTATGTAATGAAGGGTAGGTATGTAATGAAGGGACAGGATATAATGATGGGTCAGTATGCAATGAAGGGTCAGTATGTAATGATGGGTCGGTATGTATAGAAGGGTCAGTATGTAATGAAGGGTCAGTATGTAATGAAGAGTCAGTATGTAATGAAGGGTCGATATGTAATGAAGGGTAAGGATGTAATGAAGGGTCAGGATGTAATGAAGAGTCAGGATGTAATGAGGGGTCAGTATGTAATGAGGGGTCAGTATGTAATGAAGGGTCAGGATGTAATGATGGGTCAGGATGTAAAGAAGGGTTAGGATGTAATGATGGGTCGGTATGTAATGATGGGCCGGCATGTAATGATGGGTCAGGATGTTGTAATGAAGGGTCGGTATGTAATGATGGGTCGGGATGTAATGATGGGTCGGGATGTAATGATGGGTCGGGTTCTAATGATGGGTCAGGATGTAATGAAGGGTCAGCATGTAATGAAGGGTCAGGATGTAATGAAGGGTCGGTATGTAATGAAGGGTCGCTATGTAATGATGGGTCGGTATGTAATGAAGGGTCAGGATGTAATGAAGGGTCAGGATGTAATGAAGGGTCGGTATGTAATGAAGGGTCAGGATGTAATGAATAATCAGGATGTAATGAGGGGTCAGGATGTATTGAGGGGTCAGTATGTAATGAAGGGTCAGGATGTAATTATGGGTCAGGATGAAATGAAGGGTCGGTATGTAATGAAGGGTCGGCATGTAATGATAGGTCAGGATGTAATGATGGGTCAGGATGTAATGAAGGGTCAGCATGTAATGAAGGGTCAGTATGTAATGAGGGGTCAGTATGTAATGAGGGGTCAGCATGTAATGATGGGTCAGGATGTAATGAATGGTCAGGATGTAATGAAGAGTCGGTATGTAATGAAGGGTCGGCATGTAATGAAGGGTCAGCATGTAATGATGGGTCAGCATGTAATGAAGGGTCAGCATGTAATGAAGGGTCAGGATGTAATGAGGGGTCAGTATGTAATGAGGGGTCAGTATGTAATGAGGGGTCAGGATGTAATGATGGGTCAGGATGTAATGAAGGGTGAGCATGTAATGAAGGGTCAGCATGTAATGATGGGTCGGTATGTAATGATGGGTCGGTCAGGATGTAATGAAGGGTCAGGATGTAATGAAGGGTCAGTATGTAATGAGGGGTCAGTATGTAATGAGGGTTCAGTATGTAATGATGGGTCAGGATGTAATGAAGGGTGAGCATGTAATGAAGGGTCAGTATGTAATGAAGGGTCAATATGTAATGAAGAGTCAGCATGTAATGAAGGGTCAGCATGTAATGATGGGTCGGTATGTAATGAAGGGTCGGTATGTAATGAAGGGTCGGCATGTAATGATAAGTCAGCATGTAATGAAGGGTCAGCATGTAATGAAGGGTCGGTATGTAATGAAGGGTCGGTATGTAATGATGGGTTGGTATGTAATGAGTCAGCATGTAATGAAGGGTCAGCATGTAATGAAGGGTCGGTATGTAATGAAGGGTCGGTATGTAATGATGGGTCGGTATGTAATGAAGGGTCAGGATGTAATGAAGGGTCAGGATGTAATGAAGAGTCAGTATGTAATGAGGGGTCAGTATGTAATGATGGGTCAGGATGTAATAAAGGGTCAGCATTTAATGAAGGGTCAGTATGTAATGAAGGGTCGCTATGTAATGAAGGGTCGGTATGTAATGAAGGGTCGGCATGTAATGATGAGTCAGCATGTAATGAAGGGTCGGTATGTAATGAAGGGTCAGTATGTAATGAAGGGTCGGTATGTACTGATGGGTTGGTATGTAATGAGTCAGCATGTAATGAAGGGTCAGCATGTAATGAAGGGTCGGTATGTAATGAAGGGTCGGTATGTAATGATGGGTCGGTATGTAATGATGGGTTGGTATGTAATGAGTCAGCATGTAATGAAGGGTCAGCAGGTAATGAAGGGTCGGTATGTAATGAAGGGTCGGTATGTAATGAAGGGTCGGTATGTAATGATGGGTCGGTATGTAATGAAGGGTCAGGATGTAATGAAGAGTCAGTATGTAATGAGGGGTCAGTATGTAATGATGGGGTCAGTATGTAATGAAGGGTCGGTATGTAATGATGGGTTGGTATGTAATGAGTCAGCATGTAATGAAGGGTCAGCATGTAATGAAGGGTCAGAATGTAATGAAGGGTCGGTATGTAATGATGGGTCGGTATGTAATGAAGGGTCAGGATGTAATGAAGGGTCAGGATGTAATGAAGAGTCAGTATGTAATGAGGGGTCAGTATGTAATGATGGGTCGGTATGTAATGAAGGGTCGGTATGTAATGAAGGGTCAGTATGTAATGAAGGGTCAGTATGTAATGAAGGGTTGATATGTAATGAAGGGTAAGGATGTAATGAGGGGTCAGTATGTAATGAGGGGTCAGTATGTAATGAGGGGTCAGTATGTAATCAAGGGTCAGGATGTAATGATGGGTCAGGATGTAATGAAGGGTCAGGATGTAATGATGGGTCGGTATGTAATGAAGGGTCGGTATGAAGGGTGTCGGCATTTAATGAAGGTTCGGCATGTAATGAAGGGTCGGCATGTAATGAAGGGTCAGGATGTAATGAAGGGTCAGCATGTAATGAAGGGTCAGCATGTAATGAAGGGTCAGGATGTAATGAAGGGTCGGTATGTAATGAAGGGTCGCTATGTAATGATGGGTCGGTATGTAATGAAGGGTCAGGATGTAATGAAGGGTCAGGATGTAATGAAGGGTCGGTATGTAATGAAGGGTCGGTATGTAATGAAGGGTCAGGATGTAATGAATAATCAGGATGTAATGAGGGGTCAGTATGTATTGAGGGGTCTGTATGTAAAGAAGGGTCAGGATGTAATTATGGGTCAGGATGAAATGAAGGGTCAGGATGTAATGATGGGTCAGGATGTAATGAAGGGTCAGGATGTAATGATGGGTTGGTATGTAATGAAGGGTCGGTATGAAGGGGGTCGGCATGTAATGAAGGTTCGGCATGTAATGAAGGGTCAGCATGAAATGAAGGGTCGGTATGTAATGAAGGGTCAGGATGTAATGAAGGGTCAGTATGTAATGAAGGGTCGGTATGTAATGAAGGGTCAGGATGTAATGAATAATCAGGATGTAATTATGGGTCAGGATGAAATGAAGGGTCGGTATGTAATGAAGGGTCAGGTTGTAATGAAGGGTCAGGATGTAATGAAGGGTTGGCATGTAATGATGGGTCAGGATGTAGTAATGAAGGGTCGGTATGTAAAGATGGGTCGGGATGTAATGATGGGTCGGGATGTAATGATGGGTCAGGATGCAATGATGGGTCGGTATGTAATGAAGGGTCGGTATGAAGGGTGTCGGCATGTAATGAAGGGTCGGCATGAAATGAAGGGTCGGCATGTAATGAAGGGTCAGGATGTAATGAAGGGTCAGCATGTAATGAAGGGTCAGGATGTAATGAAGGGTCGGTATGTAATGAAGGGTCGCTATGTAATGATGGGTCGGTATGTAGTGAAGGGTCAGGATGTAATGAAGGGTCAGGATGTAATGAAGGGTCGGTATGTAATGAAGGGTCGGTATGTAATGAAGGGTCAGGATGTAATGAATAATCAGGATGTAATGAGGGGTCAGGATGCATTGAGGGGTTAGTATGTAAAGAAGGGTCAGGATGTAATTATGGGTCAGGATGAAATGAAGGGTCAGGATGTAATGATGGGTCAGGATGTAATGAAGGGTCAGGATGTAATGATGGGTCGGTATGTAATGAAGGGTCGGTATGAAGGGTGTCGGCATGTAATGAAGGTTCGGCATGTAATGAAGGGTCGGCATGAAATGAAGGGTCGGTATGTAATGAAGGGTCGGTATGTAATGAAGGGTCAGGATGTAATGAAGGGTCAGCATGTAATGAAGGGTCAGGATGTAATGAAGGGTCAGGATGTAATTAAGGGTCGGTATGTAATGAAGGGTCAGTATGTAATGAATAATCAGGATGTAATGAGGGGTCAGGATGTATTGAGGGGTCAGTATGTAATGATAGGTCAGGATGTAATGATGGGTCAGGATGTAATGAAGGGTCAGCATGTAATGAAGGGTCAGTATGTAATGAGGGGTCAGTATGTAATGATAGGTCAGGATGTAATGATGGGTCAGGATGTAATGAAGGGTCAGCATGTAATGAAGGGTCAGTATGTAATGAAGGGTCAGCATGTAATGAAGGGTCAGTATGTAGTGATGGGTCAGTATGTAATGATGGGTCAGCATGTAATGATGGGTCAGGATGTAATGAAGGGTCAGGATGTAATGAAGAGTCGGTATGTAATGAAGGGTCGGTATGTAATGAAGGGTCAGCATGTAATGATGGGTCAGCATGTAATGAAGGGTCAGCATGTAATGAAGGGTCAGGATGTAATGAAGGGTCGGTATGTAATGAAGGGTCGGTATGTAATGATGGGTCGGTATGTAATTAAGTGTCAGTTTGTAATGAAGGGTCAGGATGTAATGAAGGGTCGGCATGTAATGATGGGTCAGGATGTAGTAATGAAGGGTCGGTATGTAAAGATGGGTCGGGATGTAATGATGGGTCGGGATGTAATGATGGGTCGGGTTGTAATGATGGGTCAGGATGTAATGATGGGTGAGGATGTAATGAGGGGTCAGTATGTAATGAAGGGTCAGGATGTAATGATGGGTCAGGATGTAATGAAGAGTCAGTATGTAATGAAGGGTCAGGATGTAATGAAGGGTCGGCATGTAATGATGGGTCAGGATATAATGATGGGTCAGGATGTAATGAAGGGTCAGCATTTAATGAAGGGTCAGTATGTAATGAAGGGTCAGTATGTAATGAGGGGTCAGGATGTAATGAAGAGTCGGTATGTAACGAAGGATCGGTACGTAAAGAAGGGTCGGTATGTAATGAAGAGTCGGTATGTAATGAAGGGTAGGTATGTAATGAAGGGACAGGATATAATGATGGGTCAGTATGTAATGAAGGGTCAGAATGTAATGATGGGTCGGTATGTATAGAAGGGTCAGTATGTAATGAAGGGTCAGTATGTAATGAAGAGTCAGTATGTAATGAAGGGTCGATATGTAATGAAGGGTAAGGATGTAATGAAGGGTCAGGATGTAATGAAGAGTCAGGATGTAATGAGGGGTCAGTATGTAATGAGGGGTCAGTATGTAATGAAGGGTCAGGATGTAATGATGGGTCAGGATGTAAAGAAGGGTTAGGATGTAATGATGGGTCGGTATGTAATGATGGGCCGGCATGTAATGATGGGTCAGGATGTTGTAATGAAGGGTCGGTATGTAATGATGGGTCGGGATGTAATGATGGGTCGGGATGTAATGATGGGTCGGGTTGTAATGATGGGTCAGGATGTAATGAAGGGTCAGCATGTAATGAAGGGTCAGGATGTAATGAAGGGTCGGTATGTTATGAAGGGTCGCTATGTAATGATGGGTCGGTATGTAATGAAGGGTCAGGATGTAATGAAGGGTCAGGATGTAATGAAGGGTCGGTATGTAATGAAGGGTCAGGATGTAATGAATAATCAGGATGTAATGAGGGGTCAGGATGTATTGAGGGGTCAGTATGTAATGAAGGGTCAGGATGTAATTATGGGTCAGGATGAAATGAAGGGTCGGTATGTAATGAAGGGTCGGCATGTAATGATAGGTCAGGATGTAATGATGGGTCAGGATGTAATGAAGGGTCAGCATGTAATGAAGGGTCAGTATGTAATGAGGGGTCAGTATGTAATGAGGGGTCAGGATGTAATGAATGGTCAGGATGTAATGAAGAGTCGGTATGTAATGAAGGGTCGGCATGTAATGAAGGGTCAGCATGTAATGATGGGTCAGCATGTAATGAAGGGTCAGCATGTAATGAAGGGTCAGGATGTAATGAGGGGTCAGTATGTAATGAGGGGTCAGTATGTAATGAGGGGTCAGGATGTAATGATGGGTCAGGATGTAAAAAAGGGTGAGCATGTAATGAAGGGTCAGCATGTAATGATGGGTCGGTATGTAATGATGGGTCGGTCAGGATGTAATGACGGGTCAGGATGTAATGAAGGGTCAGAATGTAATGAGGGGTCAGTATGTAATGAGGGGTCAGTATGTAATGAGGGGTCAGGATGTAATGATGGGTCAGGATGTAATGAAGGGTCAGGATGTAATGAAGGGTCAGGATGTAATGAAGGGTCGGTATGTAATGAAGGGTCAGTATGTAATGAATAATCAGGATGTAATGAGGGGTCAGGATGTATTGAGGGGTCAGTATGTAATGATAGGTCAGGATGTAATGATGGGTCAGGATGTAATGAAGGGTCAGCATGTAATGAAGGGTCAGTATGTAATGAGGGGTCAGTATGTAATGAGGGGTCAGGATGTAATGATGGGTCAGGATGTAATGAAGGGTCAGCATGTAATGAAGGGTCAGTATGTAGTGATGGGTCAGTATGTAATGATGGGTCAGCATGTAATGATGGGTCAGGATGTAATGAAGGGTCAGGATGTAATGAAGAGTCGGTATGTAATGAAGGGTCGGTATGTAATGAAGGGTCAGCATGTAATGATGGGTCAGCATGTAATGAAGGGTCAGCATGTAATGAAGGGTCAGGATGTAATGAAGAGTCGGTATGTAATGAAGGGTCGGTATGTAATGATGGGTCGGTATGTAATTAAGGGTCAGTTTGTAATGAAGGGTCAGGATGTAATGAAGGGTCGGCATGTAATGATGGGTCAGGATGTAGTAATGAAGGGTCGGTATGTAAAGATGGGTCGGGATGTAATGATGGGTCGGGATGTAATGATGGGTCGGGTTGTAATGATGGGTCAGGATGTAATGATGGGTGAGGATGTAATGAGGGGTCAGTATGTAATGAAGGGTCAGGATGTAATGATGGGTCAGGATGTAATGAAGAGTCAGTATGTAATGAAGGGTCGGCATGTAATGATGGGTCAGGATATAATGATGGGTCAGCATGTAATGAAGGGTCAGCATGTAATGAAGGGTCAGGATGTAATGAGGGGTCAGTATGTAATGAGGGGTCAGTATGTAATGAGGGGTCAGGATGTAATGATGGGTCAGGATGTAATGAAGGGTGAGCATGTAATGAAGGGTCAGCATGTAATGATGGGTAGGTATGTAATGATGGGTCGGTCAGGATGTAATGAAGGGTCAGGATGTAATGAAGGGTCAGTATGTAATGAGGGGTCAGTATGTAATGAGGGGTCAGTATGTAATGATGGGTCAGGATGTAATGAAGGGTGAGCATGTAATGAAGGGTCAGTATGTAATGAAGGGTCAATATGTAATGAAGAGTCAGCATGTAATGAAGGGTCAGCATGTAATGATGGGTCGGTATGTAATGAAGGGTCGGTATGTAATGAAGGGTCGGCATGTAATGATGAGTCAGCATGTAATGAAGGGTCAGCATGTAATGAAGGGTCGGTATGTAATGAAGGGTCGGTATGTAATGATGGGTTGGTATGTAATGAGTCAGCATGTAATGAAGGGTCAGCATGTAATGAAGGGTCGGTATGTAATGAAGGGTCGGTATGTAATGATGGGTCGGTATGTAATGAAGGGTCAGGATGTAATGAAGGGTCAGGATGTAATGAAGAGTCAGTATGTAATGAGGGGTCAGTATCTAATGATGGGTCAGGATGTAATAAAGGGTCAGCATTTAATGAAGGGTCAGTATGTAATGAAGGGTCGGTATGTAATGAAGGGTCGGTATGTAATGAAGGGTCGGCATGTAATGATGAGTCAGCATGTAATGAAGGGTCGGTATGTAATGAAGGGTCAGTATGTAATGAAGGGTCGGTATGTACTGATGGGTTGGTATGTAATGAGTCAGCATGTAATGAAGGGTCAGCATGTAATGAAGGGTCGGTATGTAATGAAGGGTCGGTATGTAATGATGGGTCGGTATGTAATGATGGGTTGGTATGTAATGAGTCAGCATGTAATGAAGGGTCAGCAGGTAATGAAGGGTCGGTATGTAATGAAGGGTCGGTATGTAATGAAGGGTCGGTATGTAATGATGGGTCGGTATGTAATGAAGGGTCAGGATGTAATGAAGAGTCAGTATGTAATGAGGGGTCAGTATGTAATGATGGGTCGGTATGTAATGAAGGGTCGGTATGTAATGAAGGGTCAGTATGTAATGAAGGGTCGATATGTAATGAAGGGTAAGGATGTAATGAGGGGTCAGTATGTAATGAGGGGTCAGTATGTAATGAGGGGTCAGTATGTAATCAAGGGTCAGGATGTAATGATGGGTCAGGATGTAATGAAGGGTCAGGATGCAAAAATGGGTCGGTATGTAATGAAGGGTCGGTATGAAGGGTGTCGGCATTTAATGAAGGTTCGGCATGTAATGAAGGGTCGGCATGTAATGAAGGGTCAGGATGTAATGAAGGGTCAGCATGTAATGAAGGGTCAGGATGTAATGAAGGGTCGGTATGTAATGAAGGGTCGCTATGTAATGATGGGTCGGTATGTAATGAAGGGTCAGGATGTAATGAAGGGTCAGGATGTAATGAAGGGTCGGTATGTAATGAAGGGTCGGTATGTAATGAAGGGTCAGGATGTAATGAATAATCAGGATGTAATGAGGGGTCAGGATGTATTGAGGGGTCTGTATGTAAAGAAGGGTCAGGATGTAATTATGGGTCAGGATGAAATGAAGGGTCAGGATGTAATGATGGGTCAGGATGTAATGAAGGGTCAGGATGTAATGATAGGTCGGTATGTAATGAAGGGTCGGTATGAAGGGGGTCGGCATGTAATGAAGGTTCGGCATGTAATGAAGGGTCAGCATGAAATGAAGGGTCGGTATGTAATGAAGGGTCAGGATGTAATGAAGGGTCAGTATGTAATGAAGGGTCGGTATGTAATGAAGGGTCAGGATGTAATGAATAATCAGGATGTAATTATGGGTCAGGATTAAATGAAGGGTCGGTATGTAATGAAGGGTCGGCATGTAATGATAGGTCAGGATGTAATGATGGGTAAGGATGTAATGAAGGGTCAGCATGTAATGAAGGGTCAGTATGTAATGTAGGGTCAGTATGTAATGATGGGTCAGGATGTAATGAAGGGTCAGGATGTAATGATGGGTCGGTATGTAATGAAGGGTCGGTATGAAGGGGGTCGGCATGTAATGAAGGTTCGGCATGTAATGAAGGGTCAGCATGAAATGAAGGGTCGGTATGTAATGAAGGGTCAGGATGTAATGAAGGGTCAGCATGTAATGAAGGGTCAGGATGTAATGAAGGGTCGGTATGTAATGAAGGGTCGCTATGTAATGATGGGTCGGTATGTAATGAAGGGTCAGGATGTAATGAAGGGTCAGGATGTAATGAAGGGTCAGTATGTAATGAAGGGTTGGTATGTAATGAAGGGTCAGGATGTAATGAATAATCAGGATGTAATGAGGGGTCAGGATGTATTGAGGGGTCTGTATGTAAAGAAGGGTCAGGATGTAATTATGGGTCAGGATGAAATGAAGGGTCAGGATGTAATGATGGGTCAGGATGTAATGAAGGGTCAGGATGTAATGATGGGTCGGTATGTAATGAAGGGTCGGTATGAAGGGGGTCGGCATGTAATGAAGGTTCGGCATGTAATGAAGGGTCAGCATGAAATGAAGGGTCGGTATGTAATGAAGGGTCAGGATGTAATGAAGGGTCAGCATGTAATGAAGGGTCAGGATGTAATGAAGGGTCGGTATGTAATGAAGGGTCGCTATGTAATGATGGGTCGGTATGTAATGAAGGGTCAGGATGTAATGAAGGGTCAGGATGTAATGAAGGGTCAGTATGTAATGAAGGGTCGGTATGTAATGAAGGGTCAGGATGTAATGAATAATCAGGATGTAATTATGGGTCAGGATGAAATGAAGGGTCGGTATGTAATGAAGGGTCGGCATGTAATGATAGGTCAGGATGTAATGATGGGTAAGGATGTAATGAAGGGTCAGCATGTAATGAAGGGTCAGTATGTAATGTAGGGTCAGTATGTAATGATGGGTCAGGATGTAATGAAGGGTCAGGATGTAATGAAGGGTCAGGATGTAATGAAGAGTCGGTATGTAATGAAGGGTCGGTATGTAATGAAGGGTCAGCATGTAATGATGGGTCAGCATGTAATGAAGGGTCAGCATGTAATGAAGGGTCAGGTTGTAATGAAGGGTCAGGATGTAATGAAGGGTCGGCATGTAATGATGGGTCAGGATGTAGTAATGAAGGGTCGGTATGTAAAGATGGGTCGGGATGTAATGATGGGTCGGGTTGTAATGATGGGTCAGGATGTAATGATGGGTCAGGATGTAATGAAGGGTCGGTATGTAATGAAGGGTCGGTATGTAAAAAAGTGTCAGGATGTAATGAAGGGTCAGGATGTAATGAAGGGTCGGCATGTAATGATGGGTCAGGATGTAATGATGGGTCAGGATGTAATGAAGGGTCAGCATTTAATGAAGGGTCAGTATGTAATGAAGGGTCAGTATGTAATGAGGGGTCAGGATGTAACGAAGAGTCGGTATGTAACGAAGGATCGGTATGTAATGAAGGGTCGGTATGTAATGAAGGGTCAGGATGTAATGAAGGGTCAATATGTAATGAAGGGTCAGGATATAATGATGGGTCAGTATGTAATGAAGGGTCAGGATGTAATGAAGGGTCAGTATGTAATGAAGGGTGAGCATGTAATGATGGGTCAGGATGTAATATGTAATGAAGGGTCAGGAGGTAATGAAGGGTCAGTATGTAATGAAGGGTCAGGATATAATGATGGGTCAGTAAGTAATGAAGGGTCAGGAGGTAATGAAGGGTCAGTATGTAATGAAGGGTCAGGATATAATGAGGGGTCAGTATGTAATGAAGGGTCAGGATGTAATGAAGGGTCAGTATGTAATGTAGGGTCAGTATGTAATGATGGGTCAGGATGTAATGAAGGGTTATTATGTAATGATGGGTCAGGATGTAATGAAGAGTCGGTATGTAATGAAGGGTCGGTATGTAATGAAGGGTCGGTATGTAATGAAGGGTCAGGCGGTAATGAAGGGTCAGTATATAATGATGGGTCAGTATGTAATGAAGGGTCAGGATGTAATGAAGGGTCAATATGTAATGAAGGGTCAGGATATAATGATGGGGCAGTATGTAATGAAGGGTCAGGATGTAATGAAGGGTCAGTATGTAATGAAGGGTCAGCATGTAATGATGGGTCAGGATGTAATATGTAATGAAGGGTCAGGAGGTAATGAAGGGTCAGTATGTAATGAAGGGTCAGGATATAATGATGGGTCAATATGTAATGAAGGGTCAGGATATAATGATGGGTCAGTATATAATGATGGGTCGGTATGTAATGAAGGGTCAGCATGTAATGAAGGGTCGGTATGTAATGAAGGGTCGGTATGTAATGATGGGTCGGTATGTAATGAAGGGTCGATATGTAATGAAGGGTCAGTATGTAATGATAGGTCAGCATGTAATGAAGGGTCAGTATGTAATGAGGGGTCAGCATGTAATGAGGGGTCAGCAAGTAATGATGGGTCAGGATGTAATGAAGGGTCAGGATGTAATGAGGGGTCAGTATGTAATGAGGGGTCAGGATGTAATGATGGGTCAGGATGTAATGAAGGGTGAGCATGTAATGAAGGGTCAGTATGTAATGAAGGGTCAATATGTAATGAAGGGTAAGGATATAATGATGGGTCAGGATGTAATGAAGGGTCAGGATTTAATGAAGGGTCAGCATGTAATGAAGGGTCAGCATGTAATGATGGGTCAGTATGTAATGAAGTGTCGGTATGTAATGAAGGGTCAGTATGTAATGTAGGGTCAGTATGTAATGATGGGTCAGGATGTAATGAAGGGTCATTATGTAATGATGTGTCAGGATGTAATGAAGAGTCGGTATGTAATGAAGGGTCGGTATGTAATGAAGGGTCAGGAGGTAATGAAGGGTCAGTATATAATGATGGGTCAGTATGTAATGAAGGGTCAGGATGTAATAAAGGGTCAATATGTAATGAAGGGTCAGGATATAATGATGGGTCAGTATGTAATGAAGGGTCAGGATGTAATGAAGGGTCAGTATGTAATGAAGGGTCAGCATGTAATGATGGGTCAGGATGTAATATGTAATGAAGGGTCAGGAGGTAATGAAGGGTCAGTATGTAATGAAGGGCCAGGATATAATGATGTGTCAATATGTAATGAAGGGTCAGGATTTAATGATGGGTCAGTATATAATGATGGGTCAGGATGTAATGAAGGGTCAGCATGTAATGATGGGTCATGATGTAATGAAGGGTCGGTATGTAATGAAGAGTCAGTATGTAATGAAGGGTCAACATGATATGAAGGGTCAGGATGTAATGAAGGGTCAGGATGTAATGAAGGGTCAGGATGTAATGAAGAGTCAGTATGTAATGAAGGGTCGGTATGTAATGATGGGTCGGTATGTAATGAAGGGTCAGCATGTAATGAAGGGTCGGTATGTAATGAAGGGTCGGTATGTAATGATGGGTCGGTATGTAATGAAGGGTCGGCATGTAATGAAGGTTCGGCATGTAATGATAGGTCAGGATGTATTGAAGGGTCTGGATGTAATGAAGGGTCAGCATGTAATGAAGGGTCAGTATGTAATGAGGGGTCAGCATGTAATGAGGGGTCAGCAAGTAATGATGGGTCAGGATGTAATGAAGGGTCAGGATGTAATGAAGAGTCGGTATGTAATGAAGGGTCGGTATGTAATGAAGGGTCGGTATGTAATGTAGGGTCGGTATGTAATGATGGGTCGGGATGTAATGATGGGATGGGTTGTAATGATGGGTAATCAAGGGTCAGGATATAATGATGGGTCAGTATGTAATGAAGGGTCAGGATGTAATGAAGGGTCAGTATGTAATGATGGGTCGGTACGTAATGAAGGGTCAGTATGTAATGAAGGGTCAGTATGTAATGAAGAGTCAGGATGTAATGAAGGGTTGATATGTAATGAAGGGTCAGGATGTAATGAAGGGTCAGGATGTAATGAGGGGTCAGTATGTAATAAGGGGTCAGAATGTAATGAAGGGTCAGCATGTAATGAAGGGACAGTATGTAATGAAGGGTCAGGATGTAATGAAGGGTCAGCATGTAATGATGGGTCAGGATGTAATGATGTGAAAGTATGTAATGATGGGTCAGGATGTAATGAAGGGTTAGCATGTAATGAAGGGTCAGTATGTAATGAGGGGTCAGTATGTAATGATGGGTCAGGATGTATTGATGGGTCTGGATGTAATGATGGGTCAGGATGTAATGAAGGGTCAGTATGTAATGATGGGTCAATATGTAATGAAGGGTCAGGATATAATGATGGGTCAGGATGTAATGAAGGGTCAGGATGTAATGATGGGTCAGGATGTAATGATGGGTCAGGATGTAATGAAGGGTCAGCATGTAATGAAGGGTCAGCATGTAATGAGGGGTCAGTATGTAATGAGGGGTCAGGATGTAATGATGGGTCAGGATGTAATGAAGGGTCAGTATGTAATGAAGGGTCATTATGTAATGAAGGGTAACAATATAATGATGGGTCAGGATGTAATGAAGGGTCAGGATTTAATGAAGGGTCAGCATGTAATGAAGGGTCAGCATGTAATGATGGGTCGGTATGTAATGAAGGGTCGGTATGTAATGAAGGGTCGGCATGTAATGATGAGTCAGCATGTAATGAAGGGTCAGCATGTAATGAAGGGTTGGTATGTAATGAAGGGTCGGTATGTAATGATGGGTCGGTATGTAATGAGTCAGCATGTAATGAAGGGTCAGCATTTAATGAAGGGTCGGTATGTAATGAAGGGTCGGTATGTAATGATGGGTCGGTATGTAATGAAGGGTCAGGATGTAATGAAGAGTCAGGATGTAATGAGGGGTCAGTATGTAATGAAGGGTCGGTATGTAATGAAGGGTCGATATGTAATGAAGGGTAAGGATGTAATGAAGGGTCAGGATGAAATGAAGAGCCAGGATGTAATGAGGGGTCAGTATGTAATGAGGGGTCAGTATGTAATGAGGGGTCAGGATGTAATGATGGGTCAGGATGTAATGAAGGGTCAGGATGTAATGATGGGTCGGTATGTAATGAAGGGTCGGTATGAAGGGTGTTGGCATGTAATGAAGGATCGGTATGTAATGAAGGGTCGGTATGTAATGAAGGGTCGGTATGTAATGAAGGGTCAGCATGTAATGAAGGGTCAGGATGTAATGAAGGGTCGGTATGTAATGAAGGGTCGGTATGTAATGAAGGGTCGGTATGTAATGAAGGGTCAGCATGTAATGAAGGGTCAGCATGTAATGAAGGGTCAGGATGTAATGAAGGGTCGGTATGTAATGAAGGGTCGGTATGTAATGAAGGGTCGCTATGTAATGATGGGTCGGTATGTAATGAAGGGTCAGGATGTAATGAAGGGTCAGGATGTAATGAAGGGTCGGTATGTAATGAAGGGTCGATATGTAATGAAGTGTCAGGATGTAATGAATAATCAGGATGTAATGATGGGTCAGGATGTATTGAGGGGTCAGTATGTAATGAAGGGTCAGGATGTAATTATGGGTCAGGATGAAATGAAGGGTCGGTATGTAATGAAGGGTCGGCCTGTAATGTAGGTCAGGATATAATGATGGGTCAGGATGTAATGAAGGGTCAGCATGTAATGATGGGTCAGGATGTAATGAAGGGTCAGGATGTAAAGAAGAGTCGGTATGTAATGAAGGGTCGGTATGTAATGATGGGTCGGGATGTAATGATGGGTCGGGATGTAATGATGGGTCGGGATGTAATGAAGGGTCGGTATGTAATGATGGGTCGGGATGTAATGATGGGTCTGGATGTAATGATGGGTCGGGTTGTAATGATGGGTAATCAAGGGTCAGGATATAATGATGGGTCAGTATGTAATGAAGGGTCAGGATGTAATGAAGGGTCAGTATGTAATGATGGGTCAGTACGTAACAAAGGGTCAGTATGTAATGAAGGGTCAGTATGTAATGAAGAGTCAGTATGTAATGAAGGGTCGATATGTAATGAAGGGGACAGGATGTAATGAAGGGTCAGGATGTAATGAGGGGTCAGTATGTAAAGAGGGGTCAGGATGTAATGAAGGGGCAGCATGTAATAAAGGGTCAGTATGTAATTAAGGGTCAGGATGTAATGAAGGGTCAGCATGTAATGATGGGTTAGTATGTAATGAAGGGTCAGCATGTACTGAAGGGTCAGGATGTAATGAAGGGTCGGTATGTAATGATGGGTTGGTATGTAATGAAGGGTTAGGATGTAATGAAGGGTCAGGATGTATTGAATAATGAAGGGTCAGCATGTAATGAAGGGTTAGCATGTACTGAAGGGTCAGTATGTAATGAAGGGTCAGTATGCAATGAGGGGTCAGTATGTAATGATGGGTCAGGATGTAATGAAGTGTCAGGATGTAATGAAGGGTCAGTATGTAATGAAGGGTCAGGATGTAATGAAGGGTCAGGATGTAATGATGGGTCAGGATGTAATGAAGGGTCAGCATGTAATGAAGGGTCAGCATGTAATGATGGGTCGGCATGTAATGAAGGGTCGGCATGTAATGAAGGGTCGGCATGTAATGATGGGTCAGCATGTAATGAAGGGTCAGCATGTAATGAAGGGTCAGGATGTAATGAAGGGTCGGTATGTAATGAAGGGTCGGTATGTAATGATGGGTCGGTATGTAACGAAGGGTCAGGTTGTAATGAAGGGTCGGTATGTAAAGATGGGTCGGGATGTAATGATGGGTCGGGATGTAATGATGGGTCGGGATGTAATGATGGGTCAGGATGTAATGATGGGTCGGTATGTAATGAAGGCTCGGTATGAAGGGTGTCGGCATGTAATGAAGGTTCGGCATGTAATGAAGGGTCGGCATGAAATGAAGGGTCGGTATGTAATGAAGGGTCAGGATGTAATGAAGGGTCAGCATGTAATGAAGGGTCAGGATGTAATGAAGGGTCGGTATGTAATGAAGGGTCGCTATGTAATGATGGGTCGGTATGTAATGAAGGGTCAGGATGTAATGAAGGGTCAGGATGTAATGAAGGGTCGGTATGTAATGAAGGGTCGGTATGTAATGAAGGGTCAGGATGTAATGAATAATCAGGATGTAATGAGGGGTCAGGATGTATTGAGGGGTCAGTATGTAAAGAAGGGTCAGGATGTAATTATGGGTCAGGATGTAATTATGGGTTAGGATGAAATGAAGGGTCAGGATGTAATGATGGGTCAGGATGTAATGAGGGGTCAGGATGTAATGATGGGTCGGTATGTAATGAAGGGTCGGTATGAAGGGTGTCGGCATGTAATGAAGGTTCGGCATGTAATGAAGGGATGGCATGAAATGAAGGGTCGGTATGTAATGAAGGGTCAGGATGTAATGAAGGGTCAGGATGTAATGAAGGGTCGGTATGTAATGAAGGGTCGCTATGTAATGATGGGTCGGTATGTAATGAAGGGTCAGGATGTAATGAAGGGTCAGGATGTAATGAAGGGTCGGTATGTAATGAAGGGTCGGTATGTAATGAAGGGTCAGGATGTAATGAATAATCCGGATGTAATGAGGGGTCAGGATGTATTGAGGGGTCAGTATGTAATGAAGGGTCAGGATGTAATTATGGGTCAGGATGAAATGAAGGGTCGGTATGTAATGAAGGGTCGGCATGTAATGATAGGTCAGGATGTAATGATGGGTCAGGATGTAATGAAGGGTCAGGATGTAATGAAGGGTCGGCATGTAATGAGGGGTCGGTATGTAATGAAGGGTCAGGATGTAATGAAGGATCGGCATGTAATGAAGGGTCAGTATGTAATGAGGGGTCAGTATGTAATGAGGGGTCAGCATGTAATGATGGGTCAGGATGTAATGAAGGGTCAGGATGTAATGAAGAGTCGGTATGTAATGAAGGGTCGGAATGTAATGAAGGGTCAGCATGTAATGATGGGTCAGCATGTAATGAAGGGTCAGCATGTAATGAAGGGTCAGGATGTAATGAAGGGTCGGTATGTAATGAAGGGTCGGTATGTAATGATGGGTCGGTATGTAATGAAGGGTCAGGTTGTAATGAAGGGTCAGGATGTAATGAAGGGTCGGCATGTAATGATGGGTCAGGATGTAGTAATGAAGGGTCGGTATGTAAAGATGGGTCGGGATGTAATGATGGGTAGGGATGTAATGATGGGTCGGGTTGTAATGATGGGTCAGGATGTAATGAAGGGTCAGGATGTAATGAAGGGTCGGTATGTAATGAAGGGTCGGTATGTAAAAAAGTGTCGGGATGTAATGAAGGGTCAGGATGTAATGAAGAGTCGGTATGTAACGAAGGATCGGTATGTAATGAAGGGTCGGTATGTAATGATGGGTCAGGATGTAAAGAAGAGTCGGTATGTAATGAAGGGTAGGTATGTAATGAAGGGACAGGATATAATGATGGGTCAGTATGTAATGAAGGGTCAGGGTGTAATGAAGGGTCAGTATGTAATGATGGGTCGGTATGTAATGAAGGGTCAGTATGTAATGAAGGGTCGGTATGTAATGAAGGGTCGATATGTAATGAAGGGTAAGGATGTAATGAAGGGTCAGGATGTAATGAAGAGTCAGGATGTAAAGAGGGGTCAGTATGTAATGAGGGGTCAGTATGTAATGAAGGGTCAGGATGTAATGATGGGTCAGGATGTAATGAAGGGTCAGGATGTAATGATGGGTCGGTATGTAATGAAGGGCCGGCATGTAATGATGGGTCAGGATGTTGTAATGAAGGGTCGGTATGTAATGAGGGGTCGGTATGTAATGAAGGGTCGGTATGTAATGATGGGTCGGGATGTAATGATGGGTCGGGATGTAATGATGGGTCGGGTTGTAATGATGGGTCAGGATGTAATGAAGGGTCAGCATGTAATGAAGGGTCAGCATGTAATGAAGGGTCGGTATGTAATGAAGGGTCGCTATGTAATGATGGGTCGGTATGTAATGAAGGGTCAGGATGTAATGAAGGGTCAGGATGTAATGAAGAGTCGGTATGTAATGAAGGGTCGGTATGTAATGAAGGGTTAGGATGTAATGAATAATCAGGATGTAATGAGGGGTCAGGATGTATTGAGGGGTCAGTATGTAATGAAGGGTCGGCATGTAATGATAGGTCAGGATGTAATGATGGGTCAGGATGTAATGAAGGGTCAGCATGTAATGAAGGGTCAGTATGTAATGAGGGGTCAGCAGGTAATGATGGGTCAGGATGTAATGAAGGATCAGGATGTAATGAAGAGTCGGTATGTAATGAAGGGTCGGTATGTAATGAAGGGTCAGCATGTAATGATGGGTCAGCATGTAATGAAGGGTTAGCATGTAATGAAGGGTCAGGATGTAATGAGGGGTCAGGATGTAATGAGGGGTCAGTATGTAATGAGGGGTCAGGATGTAATGATGGGTCAGGATGTAATGAAGGGTGAGCATGTAATGAAGGGTCAGTATGTAATGAAGGGTCAATATGTAATGAAGGGTTAGGATATAATGATGGGTCAGGATGTAATGAAGGGTCAGGATTTAATGAAGGGTCAGCATGTAATGATGGGTCGGTATGTAATGATGGGTCGGTCAGGATGTAATGATGGGTCAGGATGTAATGAAGGGTCAGTATGTAATGAGGGGTCAGTATGTAATGAGGGGTCAGGATGTAATGATGGGTCAGGATGTAATGAAGGGTGAGCATGTAATGAAGGGTCAGTATGTAATGAAGGGTCAATATGTAATGAAGGGTCAGGATATAATGATGGGTCAGGATGTAATGAAGGGTCAGGATGTAATGAAGGGTCAGCATGTAATGAAGGGTCAGCATGTAATGATGGGTCGGTATGTAATGAAGGGTCGGTATGTAATGAAGGGTCGGCATGTAATGATGAGTCAGCATGTAATGAAGGGTCAGCATGTAATGAAGGGTCGGTATGTAATGAAGGGTCGGTATGTAATGATGGGTTGGTATGTAATGAGTCAGCATGTAATGAAGATTCAGCATGTAATGAAGGGTCGGTATGTAATGAAGGGTCGGTATGTAATGATGGGTCGGTATGTAATGAAGGGTCAGGATGTAATGAAGGGTCAGGATGTAATGAAGAGTCAGTATGTAATGAGGGGTCAGTATGTAATGATCGGTCGGTATGTAATGAAGGGTCGGTATGTAATGAAGGGTCAGTATGTAATGAAGGGTCGGTATGTAATGAAGGGTCGATATGTAATGAAGGGTAAGGATGTAATGAAGGGTCAGGATGTAATGAAGAGTCATGATGTAATGAGGGGTCAGTATGTAATGAGGGGTCAGTATGTAAAGAAGGGTCAGGATGTAATTATGGGTCAGGATGAAATGAAGGGTCAGGATGTAATGATGGGTCAGGATGTAATGAAGGGTCAGGATGTAATGATGGGTCGGTATGTAATGAAGGGTCGGTATGAAGGGTGTCGGCATGTAATGAAGGTTCGGCATGTAATGAAGGGTCTGCATGAAATGAAGGGTCGGTATGTAATGAAGGGTCAGGATGTAATGAAGGGTCAGCATGTAATGAAGGGTCAGGATGTAATGAAGGGTCGCTATGTAATGATGGGTCGGTATGTAATGAAGGGTCAGGATGTAATGAAGGGTCGGTATGTAATGAAGGGTCGGTATGTAATGAATAATCAGGATGTAATGAGGGGTCAGGATGTATTGAGGGGTCAGTATGTAATGAAGGGTCAGGATGTAATTATGGGTCAGGATGAAATGAAGGGTCGGTATGTAATGAAGGGTCGGCATGTAATGATAGGTCAGGATGTAATCATGGGTCAGGATGTAATGAAGGGTCAGCATGTAATGAGGGGTCAGTATGTAATGAGGGGTCAGCATGTAATGATGGGTCAGCATGTAATGATGGGTCAGGATGTAATGAAGAGTCGGTATGTAATGAAGGGTCGGTATGTAATGAAGGGTCAGCATGTAATGATGGGTCAGCATGTAATGAAGGGTCAGTATGTAATGAAGGGTCAGGATGTAATGAAGGGTCGGTATGTAATGAAGGGTCGGTATGTAATGATGGGTAGGTATGTAATGAAGGGTCAGGTTGTAATGAAGGGTCAGGATGTAATGAAGGGTCGGCATGTAATGATGGGTCAGGAGGTAGTAATGAAGGGTCGATATGTAATGAAGGGTAAGGATGTAATGAAGGGTCAGGATGTAATGAAGAGTCATGATGTAATGAGGGGTCAGTATGTAATGAGGGGTCAGTATGTAATGAGGGGTCAGTATGTAATCAAGGGTCAGGATGTAATGATGGGTCAGGATGTAATGAAGGGTCGGTATGAAGGGTGTCGGCATTTAATGAAGGTTCGGCATGTAATGAAGGGTCGGCATGAAATGAAGGGTCGGTATGTAATGAAGGGTCAGGATGTAATGAAGGGTCAGCATGTAATGAAGGGTCAGGATGTAATGAAGGGTCAGTATGTAATGAAGGGTCGCTATGTAATGATGGGTCGGTATGTAATGAAGGGTCAGGATGTAATGAAGGGTCAGGATGTAATGAAGGGTCGGTATGTAATGAAGGGTCGGTATGTAATGAAGGATCAGGATGTAATGAATAATCAGGATGTAATGAGGGGTCAGGATGTATTGAGGGGTCAGTATGTAAAGAAGGGTCAGGATGTAATTATGGGTCAGGATGAAATGAAGGGTCAGGATGTAATGAAGGGTCAGGATGTAATGATGGGTCGGTATGAAGGGTGTCGGCATGTAATGAAGGTTCGGCATGTAATGAAGGGTCGGCATGAAATGAAGGGTCGGTATGTAATGAAGGGTCAGGATGTAATGAAGGGTCAGGATGTAATGAAGGGTCAGGATGTAATGAAGGGTCGGTATGTAATGAAGGGTCGCTATGTAATGATGGGTCGGTATGTAATGAAGGGTCAGGATGTAATGAAGGGTCAGGATGTAATGAAGGGTCAGTATGTAATGAAGGGTCGGTATGTAATGAATAATCAGGATGTAATGAGGGGTCAGGATGTATTGAGGAGTCAGTATGTAATGAAGGGTCAGGATGTAATTATGGGTCAGGATGAAATGAAGGGTCGGTATGTAATGAAGGGTCGGCATGTAATGATAGGTCAGGATGTAATGATGGGTCAGGATGTAATGAAGGGTCAGCATGTAATGAAGGGTCAGTATGTAATGAGGGGTCAGAATGTAATGAGGGGTCAGCATGTAATGATGGGTCAGGATGTAATGAAGGGTCAGGGTGTAATGAAGAGTCGGTATGTAATGAAGGGTCGGTATGTAATGAAGGGTCAGCATGTAATGATGGGTCAGCATGTAATGAAGGGTCAGTATGTAATGAAGGGTCAGGATGTAATGAAGGGTCGGTATGTAATGAAGGGTCGGTATGTAATGATGGCTAGGTATGTAATGAAGGGTCAGGTTGTAATGAAGGGTCAGGATGTAATGAAGGGTCGGCATGTAATGATGGGTCAGGATGTAGTAATGAAGGGTTGGTATGTAAAGATGGGTAGGGATGTAATGATGGGTCGGGATGTAATGATCGGTCGGGTTGTAATGATGGGTCAGGATGTAATGATGGGTCAGGATGTAATGAAGGGTCGGTATGTAATGAAGGGTCGGTATGTAAAAAAGTGTCAGTATGTAATGAAGGGTCACGATTTAATGAAGAGTCAGGATGTAATGAGGGGTCAGTATGTAATGAAGGGTCAGGATGTAATGATGGGTCAGGATGTAATGAAGAGTCAGTATGTAATGAATGGTCAGGATGTAATGAAGGGTCGGAATGTAATGAAGAGTCAGGATGTAATGATGGGTCAGGATGTAATGAAGGGTCAGCATTTAATGAAGGGTCAGTATGTAATGAAGGGTCAGTATGTAATGAGGGGTCAGGATGTAATGAAGAGTCGGTATGTAACGAAGGATCGGTATGTAATGAAGGGTCGGAATGTAATGATGGGTAAGGATGTAATGAAGAGTCGGTATGTAATGAAGGGTAGGTATGTAATGAAGGGACAGGATATAATGATGGGTCAGTATGTAATGAGGGGTCAGTATGTAATGAGGGGTCAGTATGTAATCAAGGGTCAGGATGTAATGATGGGTCAGGATGTAATGAAGGGTCAGGATGTAATGATGGGTCGGTATGTAATGAAGGGTCGGTATGAAGGGAGTCGGCATTTAATGAAGGTTCGGCATGTAATGAAGGGTCGGCATGAAATGAAGGGTCGGTATGTAATGAAGGGTCAGGATGTAATGAAGGGTCAGCATGTAATGAAGGGTCGGTATGTAATGAAGCGTCGGTATGTAATGATGGGTCGGTATGTAATGAGGGGTCGGGATGTAATGATGGGTCGGGTTGTAATGATGGGTAATCAAGGGTCAGGATATAATGATGGGTCAGTATGTAATAAAGGGTCGCTATGTAATGATGGGTCGGTATGTAATGAAGGGTCAGGATGTAATGAAGGGTCAGGATGTAATGAAGGGTCGGTATGTAATGAAGGGTCGGTATGTAATGAAGGGTCAGGATGTAATTATGGGTCAGGATGAAATGAAGGGTCGGTATGTAATGAAGGGTCGGCATGTAATGATGGGTCAGTATGTAATGAAGGGTCAGGATGATGAAGGGTCAGCATGTAATGAAGGGTCAGTATGTAATAAGGGGTCAGTATGTAATGAGGGGTCAGTATGTAATGAAGGGTCAGGATGTAATGATGGGTCAGGATGTAATGAAGGGTCAGGATGTAATGAAGGGTCAGGATGTAATGAAGAGTCGGTATGTAATGAAGGGTCGGGATGTAATGATGGGTCGGGATGTAATGATGGGTCGGGTTGTAATGATGGGTAATCAAGGGTCAGGATATAATGATGGGTCAGTATGTAATGAAGGGTCAGGATGTAATGAAGGTTCAGTATGTAATGATGGGTCGGTACGTAACAAAGGGTCAGTATGTAATGAAGGGTCAGTGTGTAATGAAGAGTCAGTATCTAATGAAGGGTCGATATGTAATGAATGGGACAGGATGTAATGAAGGGTCAGGATGTAATGAGGGGTCAGTATGTAATGAGGGGTCAGAATGTAATGAAGGGGCAGCATGTAATAAAGGGTCAGTATGTAATTAAGGGTCAGGATGTAATGAAGGGTCAGCATGTAATGATGGGTTAGTATGTAATGAAGGGTCAGCATGTGATGAAGGGTCAGCATGTAATGAAGGGTCAGGATGTAATGAAGGGTCGGTATGTAATGATGGGTTGGTATGTAATGAAGGGTTAGGATGTAATGAAGGGTCAGAATGTATTGAATAATGAAGGGTCAGCATGTAATCAAGGGTCAGCATATAATGAAGGGTCAGGATGTAATGAAGGGTCGGTATGTAATGATGGGTTGGTATGTAATGATGGGTCAGGATGTAATGATGGGTCAGGATGTAATGAAGGGTCAGCATGTACTGAAGGGTCAGTATTTAATGAAGGGTCAGTATGTAATGAGGGGTCAGTATGTAATGATGGGTCAGGATGTAATGAAGTGTCAGCATGTAATGAAGGGTCATCATGTAATGAAGGGTCAGAATGTAATGAAGGGTCAGTATGTAATGAAGGGTCAGGATATAATGATGGGTCAGGATGTAATGATGGGTCGGTATGTAATGAAGGGTCAGTATGTAATGAAGGGTCAGTATGTAATGAAGAGTCGGTATGTAATGAAGGGTCGGTATGTAATGAAGGGTAAGGATGTAATGAAGGGTTAGGATGTAATGAAGAGTCTGGATGTAATGAGGGGTCAGTATGTAATGAGGGGTCAGTATGTAATGAAGGGTCAGGATGTAATGATGGGTCTGGATGTAATGAAGGGTCAGGATGTAATGATGGGTCGGTATGTAATGAAGGGCCGGCATGTAATGATGGGTCAGGATGTTGTAATGAAGGGTCGGTATGTAATGATGGGTCGGGATGTAATGATGGGTCAGGATGTAATAATGGGTCAGGATGTAATGAAGAGTCAGTATGTAATGAAGGGTCGGTATGTAATGATGGGTCGGTATGTAATGAAGGGTCGGTATGTAATGAAGGGTCAGGATGTAATGAAGGGTCAGCATGTAATGATGGGTCGGTATGTAATGATGGGTCGGTCAGGATGTAATGATGGGTCAGGATGTAATGAAGGGTCAGCATGTAATGAAGGGTCAGTATGTAATGAGGGGTCAGTATGTAATGAGGGGTCAGTATGTAATGAGGGGTCAGGATGTAATGATGGGTCAGGATGTAATGAAGGGTGAGCATGTAATGAAGGGTCAGTATGTAATGAAGGGTCAATATGTAATGAAGGGTCAGGATATAATGATGGGTCAGGATGTAATGAAGGGTCAGGATTTAATGAAGGGTCAGCATGTAATGAAGGGTCAGCATGTAATGATGGGTCGGTATGTAATGAAGGGTCGGCATGTAATGATGAGTCAGCATGTAATGAAGGGTCAGCATGTAATGAAGGGTCGGTATGTAATGAAGGGTCGGTATGTAATGATGGGTTGGTATGTAATGAGTCAGCATGTAATGAAGGGTCAGCATATAATGAAGGGTCGGTATGTAATGAAGGGTCGGTATGTACTGATGGGTCGGTATGTAATGAAGGGTCAGGATGTAATGAAGGGTCAGGATGTAATGAAGAGTCAGTATGTAATGAGGGGTCAGTGTGTAATGATGGGTCGGTATGTAATAAAGGGTCGGTATGTAATGAAGGGTCAGAATTTAATAAAGGGTCGGTATGTAATGAAGGGTCGATATGTAATGAAGGGTAAGGATGTAATGAAGGGTCAGGATGTAATGAAGAGTCAGGATGTAATGAGCGGTCAATATGTAATGAGGGGTCAGTATGTAATGAGGGGTCAGTATGTAATGAAGGGTCAAGATGTAATGATGGGTCAGGATGTAATGAAGGGTCAGGATGTAATGATGGATCGGTATGTAATGAAGGGTCGGTATGAAGGGTGTCGGCATGTAATGAAGGGTCGGCATGAAATGAAGGGTCGGTATGTAATGAAGGGTCAGGATGTAATGAAGGGTCAGCATGTAATGAAGGGTCAGGATGTAATGAAGGGTCGGTATGTAATGAAGGGTCGGTATGTAATGAAGGGTCAGGATGTAATGAAGGGTCAGGATGTAATGAAGGGTCGGTATGTAATGAAGGGTCGGTATGTAATGATGGGTCGGTATGTAATGAAGGGTCGGTATGTAATGAAGGGTCGGTATGTAATGATGGGTCGGTATGTAATGAAGGGTCGGTATGTAATGAAGGGTCAGGATGTAATGAAGGGTCAGCATGTAATGATGGGTCGGTATGTAATGATGGGTCGGTCAGGATGTAATGATGGGTCAGGATGTAATGAAGGGTCAGCATGTAATGAAGGGTCAGTATGTAATGAGGGGTCAGTATGTAATGAGGGGTCAGTATGTAATGAGGGGTCAGGATGTAATGATGGGTCAGGATGTAATGAAGGGTGAGCATGTAATGAAGGGTCAGTATGTAATGAAGGGTCAATATGTAATGAAGGGTCAGGATATAATGATGGGTCAGGATGTAATGAAGGGTCAGGATTTAATGAAGGGTCAGCATGTAATGAAGGGTCAGCATGTAATGATGGGTCGGTATGTAATGAAGGGTCGGCATGTAATGATGAGTCAGCATGTAATGAAGGGTCAGCATGTAATGAAGGGTCGGTATGTAATGAAGGGTCGGTATGTAATGATGGGTTGGTATGTAATGAGTCAGCATGTAATGAAGGGTCAGCATATAATGAAGGGTCGGTATGTAATGAAGGGTCGGTATGTACTGATGGGTCGGTATGTAATGAAGGGTCAGGATGTAATGAAGGGTCAGGATGTAATGAAGAGTCAGTATGTAATGAGGGGTCAGTGTGTAATGATGGGTCGGTATGTAATGAAGGGTCGGTATGTAATGAAGGGTCAGAATTTAATAAAGGGTCGGTATGTAATGAAGGGTCGATATGTAATGAAGGGTAAGGATGTAATGAAGGGTCAGGATGTAATGAAGAGTCAGGATGTAATGAGCGGTCAATATGTAATGAGGGGTCAGTATGTAATGAGGGGTCAGTATGTAATGAAGGGTCAAGATGTAATGATGGGTCAGGATGTAATGAAGGGTCAGGATGTAATGATGGATCGGTATGTAATGAAGGGTCGGTATGAAGGGTGTCGGCATGTAATGAAGGGTCGGCATGAAATGAAGGGTCGGTATGTAATGAAGGGTCAGGATGTAATGAAGGGTCAGCATGTAATGAAGGGTCAGGATGTAATGAAGGGTCGGTATGTAATGAAGGGTCGGTATGTAATGAAGGGTCAGGATGTAATGAAGGGTCAGGATGTAATGAAGGGTCGGTATGTAATGAAGGGTCGGTATGTAATGAAGGGTCAGGATGTAAGGAATAATCAGGATGTAATGAGGGGTCAGGATGTATTGACGGGTCAGTATGTAATGAAGGGTCAGGATCTAATTATGGGTCAGGATGAAATGAAGGGTCGGTATGTAATGAAGGGTCGGCATGTAATGATGGGTCAGGATTTAATGATGGGTCAGGATGTAATGAAGGGTCAGTATGTAATGAGGGGTCATTATGTAATGAGGGGTCAGCATGTAATGATGGGTCAGGATGTAATGAAGGGTGAGGATGTAATGAAGAGTCGGTATGTAATGAAGGCTCGGTATGTAAAGAAGGGTCGGTATGTAATGATGGGTCGGGATGTAATGATGGGTAATCAAGGGTCAGGATATAATGATGGGTCAGTATGTAATGAAGGGTCAGGATGTAATGAAGGGTCAGTATGTAATGATGGGTCGGTACGTAACAAAGGGTCAGTATGTAATTAAGGGTCAGGATGTAATGAAGAGTCAGGATGTAATGAAGGGTCAGCATGTAATGATGGGTTAGTATGTAATGAAGGGTCAGCATGTAATGAAAGGTCAGGATGTAATGAAGGGTCGGTATGTAATGATGGGTTGGTATGTAATGAAGGGTTAGGATGTAATGAAGGGTCAGGATGTATTGAATAATGAAGGGTCAGCATGTAATGATGGGTCAGTATGTAATGAAGGGTCAGCATATAATGAAGGGTCAGGATGTAATGAAGGGTCGGTATGTAATGATGGGTTGGTATGTAATGATGGGTCAGGATGTAGTGATGCGTCAGGATGTAATGAAGGGTCAGCATGTACTGAAGGGTCAGTATGTAATGAAGGGTCAGCATGCAATGAGGGGTCAGTATGTAATGATGGGTCAGGATGTAATGATGGGTCAGGATTTAATGAAGGGTCATCATGTAATGAAGGGTCAGAATGTAATGAAGGATCAGTATGTAATGAAGGGTCAGGATATAATGATGTGTCAGGATGTAATGAAGGGTCAGCATGTAATGAAGGGTCAGCATGTAATGATGGGTCGGTATGTAATGAAGGGTCGGCATGTAATGAAGGGTCGGCATGTAATGATGGGTCAGCATGTAATGAAGGGTCGGCATGTAATGAAGGGTCGGTATGTAATGAAGGGTCGGTATGTAATGAAGGGTCGGTAAGTAATGATGGGTCGGTATGTAATGAAGGGTCAGGTTGTAATGAAGGGTCAGGATGTAATGAAGGGTCGGTATGTAATGATGGGTCGGGATGTAATGATGGGTCGGGATGTAATGATGGGTCGGGATGTAATGATGCGTCAGGATATAATGAAGGGTCGGTATGTAATGAAGGGTCGGTATGTAAAAAAGGGTCAGGATGTAATGAAGGGTCACGATGTAATGAAGAGTGAGGATGAAATGAGGGGTCAGTATGTAATGAAGGGTCAGGATGTAATGATGGGTCAGGATGTAATGAAGAGTCAGTATGTAATGAAGGGTGAGGATGTAATCAAGGGTCGGCATGTAATGATGGGTCAGGATGTAATGATGGGTCAGGATGTAATAAAGGGTCAGCATTTAATGAAGGGTCAGTATGTAATGAAGGGTCGGCATGTAATGAAGGGTCAGTATGTAATGAAGGGTCAGGATGTAATGAAGGGTCGGCATGTAATGATGGGTCAGGATGTTGTAATGAAGGGTCGGTATGTAATGATGGGTCGGGATGTAATGATGGGTCGGGATGTAAAGATGGGTCGGGTTGTAATGATGGGTCAGGATGTAATGATGGGTCAGGATGTAATGAAGGGTCGGTATGTAATGAAGGGTCGGTATGTAATGAAGGGTCAGGATGTAATGAAGGGTCGGTATGTAATGAAGGGTCGGTATGTAATGATGGGTAGGTATGTAATGAAGGGTCAGGTTGTAATGAAGGGTCGGTATGTAATGAAGGGTCAGCATGTAATGATGGGTCAGCATGTAATGAAGGGTCAGTATGTAATGAAGGGTCAGGATGTAATGAAGGGTCGGTATGTAATGAAGGGTCGGTATGTAATGATGGGTAGGTATGTAATGAAGGGTCAGGTTGTAATGAAGGGTCAGGATGTAATGAAGGGTCGGCATGTAATGATGGGTCAGGATGTAGTAATGAAGGGTTGGTATGTAAAGATGGGTAGGGATGTAATGATGGGTCGGGATGTAATGATCGGTCGGGTTGTAATGATGGGTCAGGATGTAATGATGGGTCAGGATGTAATGAAGGGTCGGTATGTAATGAAGGGTCGGTATGTAAAAAAGTGTCAGTATGTAATGAAGGGTCACGATTTAATGAAGAGTCAGGATGTAATGAGGGGTCAGTATGTAATGAAGGGTCAGGATGTAATGATGGGTCAGGATGTAATGAAGAGTCAGTATGTAATGAATGGTCAGGATGTAATGAAGGGTCGGCATGTAATGAAGAGTCAGGATGTAATGATGGGTCAGGATGTAATGAAGGGTCAGCATTTAATGAAGGGTCAGTATGTAATGAAGGGTCAGTATGTAATGAGGGGTCAGGATGTAATGAAGAGTCGGTATGTAACGAAGGATCGGTATGTAATGAAGGGTCGGTATGTAATGATGGGTAAGGATGTAATGAAGAGTCGGTATGTAATGAAGGGTAGGTATGTAATGAAGGGACAGGATATAATGATGGGTCAGTATGTAATGAGGGGTCAGTATGTAATGAGGGGTCAGTATGTAATCAAGGGTCAGGATGTAATGATGGGTCAGGATGTAATGAAGGGTCAGGATGTAATGATGGGTCGGTATGTAATGAAGGGTCGGTATGAAGGGAGTCGGCATTTAATGAAGGTTCGGCATGTAATGAAGGGTCGGCATGAAATGAAGGGTCGGTATGTAATGAAGGGTCAGGATGTAATGAAGGGTCAGCATGTAATGAAGGGTCGGTATGTAATGAAGCGTCGGTATGTAATGATGGGTCGGTATGTAATGAGGGGTCGGGATGTAATGATGGGTCGGGTTGTAATGATGGGTAATCAAGGGTCAGGATATAATGATGGGTCAGTATGTAATAAAGGGTCGCTATGTAATGATGGGTCGGTATGTAATGAAGGGTCAGGATGTAATGAAGGGTCAGGATGTAATGAAGGGTCGGTATGTAATGAAGGGTCGGTATGTAATGAAGGGTCAGGATGTAATTATGGGTCAGGATGAAATGAAGGGTCGGTATGTAATGAAGGGTCGGCATGTAATGATGGGTCAGTATGTAATGAAGGGTCAGGATGATGAAGGGTCAGCATGTAATGAAGGGTCAGTATGTAATAAGGGGTCAGTATGTAATGAGGGGTCAGCATGTAATGATGGGTCAGGATGTAATGAAGGGTCAGGATGTAATGAAGAGTCGGTATGTAATGAAGGGTCGGGATGTAATGATGGGTCGGGATGTAATGATGGGTCGGGTTGTAATGATGGGTAATCAAGGGTCAGGATATAATGATGGGTCAGTATGTAATGAAGGGTCAGGATGTAATGAAGGTTCAGTATGTAATGATGGGTCGGTACGTAACAAAGGGTCAGTATGTAATGAAGGGTCAGTGTGTAATGAAGAGTCAGTATCTAATGAAGGGTCGATATGTAATGAATGGGACAGGATGTAATGAAGGGTCAGGATGTAATGAGGGGTCAGTATGTAATGAGGGGTCAGAATGTAATGAAGGGGCAGCATGTAATAAAGGGTCAGTATGTAATTAAGGGTCAGGATGTAATGAAGGGTCAGCATGTAATGATGGGTTAGTATGTAATGAAGGGTCAGCATGTAATGAAGGGTCAGCATGTAATGAAGGGTCAGGATGTAATGAAGGGTCGGTATGTAATGATGGGTTGGTATGTAATGAAGGGTTAGGATGTAATGAAGGGTCAGGATGTATTGAATAATGAAGGGTCAGCATGTAATCAAGGGTCAGCATATAATGAAGGGTCAGGATGTAATGAAGGGTCGGTATGTAATGATGGGTTGGTATGTAATGATGGGTCAGGATGTAATGATGGGTCAGGATGTAATGAAGGGTCAGCATGTACTGAAGGGTCAGTATGTAATGAAGGGTCAGTATGTAATGAGGGGTCAGTATGTAATGATGGGTCAGGATGTAATGAAGTGTCAGCATGTAATGAAGGGTCATCATGTAATGAAGGGTCAGAATGTAATGAAGGGTCAGTATGTAATGAAGGGTCAGGATATAATGATGGGTCAGGATGTAATGATGGGTCGGTATGTAATGAAGGGTCAGTATGTAATGAAGGGTCAGTATGTAATGAAGAGTCGGTATGTAATGAAGGGTCGGTATGTAATGAAGGGTAAGGATGTAATGAAGGGTTAGGATGTAATGAAGAGTCAGGATGTAATGAGGGGTTAGTATGTAATGAGGGGTCAGTATGTAATGAAGGGTCAGGATGTAATGATGGGTCTGGATGTAATGAAGGGTCAGGATGTAATGATGGGTCGGTATGTAATGAAGGGCCGGCATGTAATGATGGGTCAGGATGTTGTAATGAAGCGTCGGTATGTAATGATGGGTCGGGATGTAATGATGGGTCAGGATGTAATAATGGGTCAGGATGTAATGAAGAGTCAGTATGTAATGAAGGGTCGGTATGTAATGATGGGTCGGTATGTAATGAAGGGTCGGTATGTAATGAAGGGTCAGGATGTAATGAAGGGTCAGCATGTAATGATGGGTCGGTATGTAATGATGGGTCGGTCAGGATGTAATGATGGGTCAGGATGTAATGAAGGGTCAGCATGTAATGAAGGGTCAGTATGTAATGAGGGGTCAGTATGTAATGAGGGGTCAGTATGTAATGAGGGGTCAGGATGTAATGATGGGTCAGGATGTAATGAAGGGTGAGCATGTAATGAAGGGTCAGTATGTAATGAAGGGTCAATATGTAATGAAGGGTCAGGATATAATGATGGGTCAGGATGTAATGAAGGGTCAGGATTTAATGAAGGGTCAGCATGTAATGAAGGGTCAGCATGTAATGATGGGTCGGTATGTAATGAAGGGTCGGCATGTAATGATGAGTCAGCATGTAATGAAGGGTCAGCATGTAATGAAGGGTCGGTATGTAATGAAGGGTCGGTATGTAATGATGGGTTGGTATGTAATGAGTCAGCATGTAATGAAGGGTCAGCATATAATGAAGGGTCGGTATGTAATGAAGGGTCGGTATGTACTGATGGGTCGGTATGTAATGAAGGGTCAGGATGTAATGAAGGGTCAGGATGTAATGAAGAGTCAGTATGTAATGAGGGGTCAGTGTGTAATGATGGGTCGGTATGTAATGAAGGGTCGGTATGTAATGAAGGGTCAGAATTTAATAAAGGGTCGGTATGTAATGAAGGGTCGATATGTAATGAAGGGTAAGGATGTAATGAAGGGTCAGGATGTAATGAAGAGTCAGGATGTAATGAGCGGTCAATATGTAATGAGGGGTCAGTATGTAATGAGGGGTCAGTATGTAATGAAGGGTCAGGATGTAATGAAGGGTCGGTATGTAATGATGGGTTGGTATGTAATGATGGGTCAGGATGTAATGATGGGTCAGGATGTAATGAAGGGTCAGCATGTACTGAAGGGTCAGTATGTAATGAAGGGTCAGTATGTAATGAGGGGTCAGTATGTAATGATGGGTCAGGATGTAATGAAGTGTCAGCATGTAATGAAGGGTCATCATGTAATGAAGGGTCAGAATGTAATGAAGGGTCAGTATGTAATGAAGGGTCAGGATATAATGATGGGTCAGGATGTAATGATGGGTCGGTATGTAATGAAGGGTCAGTATGTAATGAAGGGTCAGTATGTAATGAAGAGTCGGTATGTAATGAAGGGTCGGTATGTAATGAAGGGTAAGGATGTAATGAAGGGTTAGGATGTAATGAAGAGTCAGGATGTAATGAGGGGTTAGTATGTAATGAGGGGTCAGTATGTAATGAAGGGTCAGGATGTAATGATGGGTCTGGATGTAATGAAGGGTCAGGATGTAATGATGGGTCGGTATGTAATGAAGGGCCGGCATGTAATGATGGGTCAGGATGTTGTAATGAAGCGTCGGTATGTAATGATGGGTCGGGATGTAATGATGGGTCAGGATGTAATAATGGGTCAGGATGTAATGAAGAGTCAGTATGTAATGAAGGGTCGGTATGTAATGATGGGTCGGTATGTAATGAAGGGTCGGTATGTAATGAAGGGTCAGGATGTAATGAAGGGTCAGCATGTAATGATGGGTCGGTATGTAATGATGGGTCGGTCAGGATGTAATGATGGGTCAGGATGTAATGAAGGGTCAGCATGTAATGAAGGGTCAGTATGTAATGAGGGGTCAGTATGTAATGAGGGGTCAGTATGTAATGAGGGGTCAGGATGTAATGATGGGTCAGGATGTAATGAAGGGTGAGCATGTAATGAAGGGTCAGTATGTAATGAAGGGTCAATATGTAATGAAGGGTCAGGATATAATGATGGGTCAGGATGTAATGAAGGGTCAGGATTTAATGAAGGGTCAGCATGTAATGAAGGGTCAGCATGTAATGATGGGTCGGTATGTAATGAAGGGTCGGCATGTAATGATGAGTCAGCATGTAATGAAGGGTCAGCATGTAATGAAGGGTCGGTATGTAATGAAGGGTCGGTATGTAATGATGGGTTGGTATGTAATGAGTCAGCATGTAATGAAGGGTCAGCATATAATGAAGGGTCGGTATGTAATGAAGGGTCGGTATGTACTGATGGGTCGGTATGTAATGAAGGGTCAGGATGTAATGAAGGGTCAGGATGTAATGAAGAGTCAGTATGTAATGAGGGGTCAGTGTGTAATGATGGGTCGGTATGTAATGAAGGGTCGGTATGTAATGAAGGGTCAGAATTTAATAAAGGGTCGGTATGTAATGAAGGGTCGATATGTAATGAAGGGTAAGGATGTAATGAAGGGTCAGGATGTAATGAAGAGTCAGGATGTAATGAGCGGTCAATATGTAATGAGGGGTCAGTATGTAATGAGGGGTCAGTATGTAATGAAGGGTCAGGATGTAATGATGGATCGGTATGTAATGAAGGGTCGGTATGAAGGGTGTCGGCATGTAATGAAGGGTCGGCATGAAATGAAGGGTCGGTATGTAATGAAGGGTCAGGATGTAATGAAGGGTCAGCATGTAATGAAGGGTCAGGATGTAATGAAGGGTCGGTATGTAATGAAGGGTCGCTATGTAATGATGGGTCGGTATGTAATGAAGGGTCAGGATGTAATGAAGGGTCAGGATGTAATGAAGGGTCGGTATGTAATGAAGGGTCGGTATGTAATGAAGGGTCAGGATGTAAGGAATAATCAGGATGTAATGAGGGGTCAGGATGTATTGAGGGGTCAGTATGTAATGAAGGGTCAGGATCTAATTATGGGTCAGGATGAAATGAAGGGTCGGTATGTAATGAAGGGTCGGCATGTAATGATGGGTCAGGATGTAATGATGGGTCAGGATGTAATGAAGGGTCAGTATGTAATGAGGGGTCATTATGTAATGAGGGGTCAGCATGTAATGATGGGTCAGGATGTAATGAAGGGTCAGGATGTAATGAAGAGTCGGTATGTAATGAAGGGTCGGTATGTAAAGAAGGGTCGGTATGTAATGATGGGTCGGGATGTAATGATGGGTAATCAAGGGTCAGGATATAATGATGGGTCAGTATGTAATGAAGGGTCAGGATGTAATGAAGGGTCAGTATGTAATGATGGGTCGGTACGTAACAAAGGGTCAGTATGTAATTAAGGGTCAGGATGTAATGAAGAGTCAGGATGTAATGAGGGGTCAGTATGTAATTAAGGGTCAGGATGTAATGAAGGGTCAGCATGTAATGATGGGTTAGTATGTAATGAAGGGTCAGCATGTAATGAAAGGTCAGGATGTAATGAAGGGTCGGTATGTAATGATGGGTTGGTATGTAATGAAGGGTTAGGATGTAATGAAGGGTCAGGATGTATTGAATAATGAAGGGTCAGCATGTAATGATGGGTCAGTATGTAATGAAGGGTCAGCATATAATGAAGGGTCAGGATGTAATGAAGGGTCGGTATGTAATGATGGGTTGGTATGTAATGATGGGTCAGGATGTAGTGATGCGTCAGGATGTAATGAAGGGTCAGCATGTACTGAAGGGTCAGTATGTAATGAAGGGTCAGCATGCAATGAGGGGTTAGTATGTAATGATGGGTCAGGATGTAATGATGGGTCAGGATGTAATGAAGGGTCAGCATGTAATGAAGGGTCAGAATGTAATGAAGGATCAGTATGTAATGAAGGGTCAGGATATAATGATGTGTCAGGATGTAATGAAGGGTCAGCATGTAATGAAGGGTCAGCATGTAATGATGGGTCGGTATGTAATGAAGGGTCGGCATGTAATGAAGGGTCGGCATGTAATGATGGGTCAGCATTTAATGAAGGGTCGGCATGTAATGAAGGGTCGGTATGTAATGAAGGGTCGGTATGTAATGATGGGTCGGTATGTAATGAAGGGTCAGGTTGTAATGAAGGGTCAGGATGTAATGAAGGGTCGGTATGTAATGATGGGTCGGGATGTAATGATGGGTCGGGATGTAATGATGGGTCGGGATGTAATGATGGGTCAGGATACAATGAAGGGTCGGTATGTAATGAAGGGTCGGTATGTAAAAAAGGGTCAGGATGTAATGAAGGGTCACGATGTAATGAAGAGTGAGGATGAAATGAGGGGTCAGTATGTAATGAAGGGTCAGGATGTAATGATGGGTCAGGATGTAATGAAGAGTCAGTATGTAATGAAGGGTGAGGATGTAATCAAGGGTCGGCATGTAATGATGGGTCAGGATGTAATGATGGGTCAGGATGTAATAAAGGGTCAGCATTTAATGAAGGGTCAGTATGTAATGAAGGGTCGGCATGTAATGAAGGGTCAGTATGTAATGAAGGGTCAGGATGTAATGAAGGGTCGGCATGTAATGATGGGTCAGGATGTTGTAATGAAGGGTCGGTATGTAATGATGGGTCGGGATGTAATGATGGGTCGGGATGTAAAGATGGGTCGGGTTGTAATGATGGGTCAGGATGTAATGATGGGTCAGGATGTAATGAAGGGTCGGTATGTAATGAAGGGTCGGTATGTAATGAAGGGTCAGGATGTAATGAATAATCAGGATGTAATGAAGAGTCAGGATGTAATGAGGGGACAGTATGTAATGAAGGGTCGGTATGTAATGAAGGGTCAGGATGTAATGAATAATCAGGATGTAATGAGGGGTCAGGATGTATTGAGGGGTCAGTATGTAAAGAAGGGTCAGGATGTAATTATGGGTCAGGATGAAATGAAGGGTCAGGATGTAATGATGGGTCAGGATTTAATGAAGGGTGAGCATGTAATGAAGGGTCAGTATGTAATGAAGGGTCAGTATGTAATGAGGGGTCAGGATGTAATGAAGGGTCATTATGTAATGATGGGTCAGGATGTAATGAAGAGTCGGTATGTAATGAAGGATCGGTATGTAATGAAGGGTCGGTGTGTAATGATGGGTCAGGATGTAATGAAGAGTCAGTATGTAATGAGGGGTCAGTATGTAATGATGGGTCGGTATGTAATGAAGGGTCGGTATGTAATGAAGGGTCGGTATGTAATGAAGGGTCGATATGTAATGAAGGGTAAGGATGTAATGAAGGGACAGGATGTAATGAAGAGTCAGGATGTAATGAGGGGTCAGTATGAAATAAGGGGTCAGTATGTAATGAGGGGTCAGTATGTAATCAAGGGTCAGGATGTAATGATGGGTCAGGATGTAATGAAGGGTCAGCATGTAATTATGGGTCAGGATGTAATGAAGGGTCAGGATGTAATGATGGGTCGGTATGTAATGAAGGGTCGGTATGAAGGGTGTCGGCATGTAATGAAGGTTTGGCATGTAATGAAGGGTCAGCATGAAATGAAGGGTCGGTATGTAATGAAGGGTCAGGATGTAATGAAGGGTCAGCATGTAATGAAGGGTCAGGATGTAATGAAGGGTCGGTATGTAATGAAGGGTCAGGATGTAATGAAGGGTCAGCATGTAATGAAGGGTCAGGATGTAATGAAGGGTCGGTATGTAATGAAGCGTCAGGATGTAATGAAGGGTCAGCATGTAATGATGGGTCGGCATGTAATGAAGGGTCGGCATGAAATGAAGGGTCGGTATGTAATGAAGGGTCAGGATGTAATGAAGGGTCAGCATGTAATGAAGGGTCAGTATGTAATGAAGGGTCAGCATGTAATGATGGGTCAGGATGTAGTGATGGGTCAGTATGTAATGAAGGGTCAGCATGTAATGAAGGGTCAGTATGTAATGAAGGGTCAGTATGTAATGAGGGGTCAGGATGTAATGAAGAGTCGGCATGTAATGAAGGGTCGGGATGTAATGAAGGGTAGGTAAGTAATCAAGGGTCAGGATATAATGATGGGTCAGGATGTAATGAAGAGTCAGTATGTAATGAGGGGTCAGTATGTAATGATGGGTCGGTATGTAATGAAGGGTCGGTATGTAATGAAGGGTCAGTATGTAATGAAGGGTCGGTATGTAATGAAGGGTCGATATGTAATGAAGGGTAAGGATGTAATGAAGAGTCAGGATGTATTGAGGGCTCAGTATGAAATGAGGGGTCAGTATGTAATCAAGGGTCAGGATGTAATGATGGGTCAGGATGTAATGAAGGGTCAGGATGTAATGAAGGGTCGGTATGTAATGAAGGGTCGGTATGTAATGAAGGGTCAGGATGTAATGAAGAATCAGGATGTAATGAGGGGTCAGGATGTATTGAGGGGTCAGTATGTAAAGAAGGGTCAGGATGTAATTATGGGTCAGGATGAAATGAAGGGTCAGGATGTAATGATGGGTCAGGATGTAATGAAGGGTCAGGATGTAATGATGTGTCGGTATGTAATGAAGGGTCGGTATGAAGGGTGTTGGCATGTAATGAAGGTTCGGCATGTAATGAAGGGTCGGCATGAAATGAAGGGTCGGTATGTAATGAAGGGTCAGGATGTAATGAAGGGACAGCATGTAAAGAAGGGTCAGGATGTAATGAAGGGTCGGTATGTAATGAAGGGTCGCTATGTAATGATTGGTCGGTATGTAATGAAGGGTCAGGATGTAATGAAGGGTCAGGATGTAATGAAGGGTCGGTATGTAATGAAGGGTCGGTATGTAATGATGGGTCAGGATGTAATGAAGGGTCGGAATGTAATGAAGGGTCGGTATGTAATGAAGGGTCGGTATGTAATGAAGGGTCAGGATGTAATGAATAATCAGGATGTAATGAGGGGTCAGGATGTATTGAGGAGTCAGTATGTAATGAAGGGTCAGGATGTAATTATGGGTCAGGATGAAATGAAGGGTCGGTATGTAATGAAGGGTCGGCATGTAATGAAGGGTCAGCATGTAATGATGGGTCGGCATGTAATGAAGGGTCGGCATGTAATGAGGGGTCAGTATGTAATGATGGGTCAGGATGTAATGAAGGGTCAGCATGTAATGAGGGGTCAGTATGTAATGAAGGGTCGGCATGAAATGATGGGTCGGTATGTAATGAAGGGTCAGGATGTAATGAAGGGTCAGCATGTAATGAAGGGTCAGGATGTAATGAAGGGTCAGTATGTAATGAAGGGTCGCTATGTAATGATGGGTCGGTATGTAATGAAGGGTCAGGATGTAATGAAGGGTCAGAATGTAATGAAGGGTCAGTATGTAATGAAGGGTAGGTATGTAATGAAGGATCGGTATGTAATGAGGGGTCAGTATGTAATGAATAATCAGGATGTAATGAGGGGTCAGGATGTATTGAGGAGTCAGTATGTAATGAAGGGTCAGGATGTAATTATGGGTCAGGATGAAATGAAGGGTCGGTATGTAATGAAGGGTCGGCATGTAATGATAGGTCAGGATGTAATGATGGGTCAGGATGTAATGAAGGGTCAGCATGTAATGAAGGGTCAGTATGTAATGAGGGGTCAGTATGTAATGAGGGGTCAGCATGTAATGATGGGTCAGGATGTAATGAAGGGTCAGGATGTAATGAAGAGTCGGTATGTAATGAAGGGTCGGTATGTAATGAAGGGTCAGCATGTAATGATGGGTCAGCATGTAATGAAGGGTCAGGATGTAATGAAGGGTCGGTATGTAATGAAGGGTCGGTATGTAATGATGGGTAGGTATGTAATGAAGGGTCAGGTTGTAATGAAGGGTCAGGATGTAATGAAGGGTCGGCATGTAATGATGGGTCAGGATGTAGTAATGAAGGGTTGGTATGTAAAGATGGGTAGGGATGTAATGATGGGTCGGGATGTAATGATCGGTCGGGTTGTAATGATGGGTCAGGATGTAATGATGGGTCAGGATGTAATGAAGGGTCGGTATGTAATGAAGGGTCGGTATGTAAAAAAGTGTCAGTATGTAATGAAGGGTCACGATGTAATGAAGAGTCAGGATGTAATGAGGGGTCAGTATGTAATGAAGGGTCAGGATGTAATGATGGGTCAGGATGTAATGAAGAGTCAGTATGTAATGAATGGTCAGGATGTAATGAAGGGTCGGCATGTAATGAAGAGTCAGGATGTAATGATGGGTCAGGATGTAATGAAGGGTCAGCATTTAATGAAGGGTCAGTATGTAATGAAGGGTCAGTATGTAATGAGGGGTCAGGATGTAATGAAGAGTCGGTATGTAACGAAGGATTGGTATGTAATGAAGGGTCGGTATGTAATGATGGGTAAGGATGTAATGAAGAGTCGGTATGTAATGAAGGGTAGGTATGTAATGAAGGGACAGGATATAATGATGGGTCAGTATGTAATGAGGGGTCAGTATGTAATGAGGGGTCAGTATGTAATCAAGGGTCAGGATGTAATGATGGGTCAGGATGTAATGAAGGGTCAGGATGTAATGATGGGTCGGTATGTAATGAAGGGTCGGTATGAAGGGAGTCGGCATTTAATGAAGGTTCGGCATGTAATGAAGGGTCGGCATGAAATGAAGGGTCGGTATGTAATGAAGGGTCAGGATGTAATGAAGGGTCAGCATGTAATGAAGGGTCGGTATGTAATGAAGCGTCGGTATGTAATGATGGGTCGGTATGTAATGAGGGGTCGGGATGTAATGATGGGTCGGGTTGTAATGATGGGTAATCAAGGGTCAGGATATAATGATGGGTCAGTATGTAATGAAGGGTCGCTATGTAATGATGGGTCGGTATGTAATGAAGGGTCAGGATGTAATGAAGGGTCAGGATGTAATGAAGGGTCGGTATGTAATGAAGGGTCGGTATGTAATGAAGGGTCAGGATGTAATTATGGGTCAGGATGAAATGAAGGGTCGGTATGTAATGAAGGGTCGGCATGTAATGATGGGTCAGTATGTAATGAAGGGTCAGGATGATGAAGGGTCAGCATGTAATGAAGGGTCAGTATGTAATAAGGGGTCAGTATGTAATGAGGGGTCAGCATGTAATGATGGGTCAGGATGTAATGAAGGGTCAGGATGTAATGAAGAGTCGGTATGTAATGAAGGGTCGGGATGTAATGATGGGTCGGGATGTAATGATGGGTCGGGTTGTAATGATGGGTAATCAAGGGTCAGGATATAATGATGGGTCAGTATGTAATGAAGGGTCAGGATGTAATGAAGGTTCAGAATGTAATGATGGGTCGGTACGTAACAAAGGGTCAGTATGTAATGAAGGGTCAGTGTGTAATGAAGAGTCAGTATCTAATGAAGGGTCGATATGTAATGAATGGGACAGGATGTAATGAAGGGTCAGGATGTAATGAGGGGTCAGTATGTAATGAGGGGTCAGAATGTAATGAAGGGTCAGCATGTAATAAAGGGTCAGTATGTAATTAAGGGTCAGGATGTAATGAAGGGTCAGCATGTAATGATGGGTTAGTATGTAATGAAGGGTCAGCATGTAATGAAGGGTCAGCATGTAATGAAGGGTCAGGATGTAATGAAGGGTCGGTATGTAATGATGGGTTGGTATGTAATGAAGGGTTAGGATGTAATGAAGGGTCAGGATGTATTGAATAATGAAGGGTCAGCATGTAATCAAGGGTCAGCATATAATGAAGGGTCAGGATGTAATGAAGGGTCGGTATGTAATGATGGGTTGGTATGTAATGATGGGTCAGGATGTAATGATGGGTCAGGATGTAATGAAGGGTCAGCATGTACTGAAGGGTCAGTATGTAATGAAGGGTCAGTATGTAATGAGGGGTCAGTATGTAATGATGGGTCAGGATGTAATGAAGTGTCAGCATGTAATGAAGGGTCATCATGTAATGAAGGGTCAGAATGTAATGAAGGGTCAGTATGTAATGAAGGGTCAGGATATAATGATGGGTCAGGATGTAATGAAGGATCGGTATGTAATGAAGGGTCAGCATGTAATGATGGGTCAGTATGTAATGAAGAGTCGTTATGTAATGAAGGGTAGGTATGTAATGAAGGGACAGGATATAATGATGGGTCAGTATGTAATGAAGGGTCAGGGTGTAATGAAGGGTCAGTATGTAATGATGGGTCGGTATGTAATGAAGGGTCAGTATGTAATGAAGGGTCAGTATGTAATGAAGAGTCGGTATGTAATGAAGGGTCGGTATGTAATGAAGGGTAAGGATGTAATGAAGGGTTAGGATGTAATGAAGAGTCAGGATGTAATGAGGGGTCAGTATGTAATGAGGGGTCAGTATGTAATGAAGGGTCAGGATGTAATGATGGGTCTGGATGTAATGAAGGGTCAGGATGTAATGATGGGTCGGTATGTAATGAAGGGCCGGCATGTAATGATGGGTCAGGATGTTGTAATGAAGGGTCGGTATGTAATGATGGGTCGGGATGTAATGATGGGTCAGGATGTAATAATGGGTCAGGATGTAATGAAGAGTCAGTATGTAATGAAGGGTCGGTATGTAATGATGGGTCGGTATGTAATGAAGGGTCGGTATGTAATGAAGGGTCAGGATGTAATGAAGGGTCAGCATGTAATGATGGGTCGGTATGTAATGATGGGTCGGTCAGGATGTAATGATGGGTCAGGATGTAATGAAGGGTCAGCATGTAATGAAGGGTCAGTATGTAATGAGGGGTCAGTATGTAATGAGGGGTCAGTATGTAATGAGGGGTCAGGATGTAATGATGGGTCAGGATGTAATGAAGGGTGAGCATGTAATGAAGGGTCAGTATGTAATAAAGGGTCAATATGTAATGAAGGGTCAGGATATAATGATGGGTCAGGATGTAATGAAGGGTCAGGATTTAATGAAGGGTCAGCATGTAATGAAGGGTCAGCATGTAATGATGGGTCGGTATGTAATGAAGGGTCGGCATGTAATGATGAGTCAGCATGTAATGAAGGGTCAGCATGTAATGAAGGGTCGGTATGTAATGAAGGGTCGGTATGTAATGATGGGTTGGTATGTAATGAGTCAGCATGTAATGAAGGGTCAGCATATAATGAAGGGTCGGTATGTAATGAAGGGTCGGTATGTACTGATGGGTCGGTATGTAATGAAGGGTCAGGATGTAATGAAGGGTCAGGATGTAATGAAGAGTCAGTATGTAATGAGGGGTCAGTGTGTAATGATGGGTCGGTATGTAATGAAGGGTCAGTATGTAATGAAGGGTCGGTATGTAATGAAGGGTCAGAATTTAATAAAGGGTCGGTATGTAATGAAGGGTCGATATGTAATGAAGGGTAAGGATGTAATGAAGGGTCAGGATGTAATGAAGAGTCAGGATGTAATGAGCGGTCAATATGTAATGAGGGGTCAGTATGTAATGAGGGGTCAGTATGTAATGAAGGGTCAAGATGTAATGATGGGTCAGGATGTAATGAAGGGTCAGGATGTAATGATGGATCGGTATGTAATGAAGGGTCGGTATGAAGGGTGTCAGCATGTAATGAAGGGTCGGCATGAAATGAAGGGTCGGTATGTAATGAAGGGTCAGGATGTAATGAAGGGTCAGCATGTAATGAAGGGTCAGGATGTAATGAAGGGTCGGTATGTAATGAAGGGTCGCTATGTAATGATGGGTCGGTATGTAATGAAGGGTCAGGATGTAATGAAGGGTCAGGATGTAATGAAGGGTCGGTATGTAATGAAGGGTCGGTATGTAATGAAGGGTCAGGATGTAAGGAATAATCAGGATGTAATGAGGGGTCAGAATGTATTGAGGGGTCAGTATGTAATGAAGGGTCAGGATCTAATTATGGGTCAGGATGAAATGAAGGGTCGGTATGTAATGAAGGGTCGGCATGTAATGATGGGTCAGGATGTAATGATGGGTCAGGATGTAATGAAGGGTCAGTATGTAATGAGGGGTCATTATGTAATGAGGGGTCAGCATGTAATGATGGGTCAGGATGTAATGAAGGGTCAGGATGTAATGAAGAGTCGGTATGTAATGAAGGGTCGGTATGTAAAGAAGGGTCGGTATGTAATGATGGGTCGGGATGTAATGATGGGTAATCAAGGGTCAGGATATAATGATGGGTCAGTATGTAATGAAGGGTCAGGATGTAATGAAGGGTCAGTATGTAATGATGGGTCGGTACGTAACAAAGGGTCAGTATGTAATTAAGGGTCAGGATGTAATGAAGAGTCAGGATGTAATGAGGGGTCAGTATGTAATGAGGGGTCAGGATGTAATGAAGGGGCAGCATGTAATAAAGGGTCAGTATGTAATTAAGGGTCAGGATGTAATGAAGGGTCAGCATGTAATGATGGGTTAGTATGTAATGAAGGGTCAGCATGTAATGAAAGGTCAGGATGTAATGAAGGGTCGGTATGTAATGATGGGTTGGTATGTAATGAAGGGTTAGGATGTAATGAAGGGTCAGGATGTATTGAATAATGAAGGGTCAGCATGTAATGATGGGTCAGTATGTAATGAAGGGTCAGCATATAATGAAGGGTCAGGATGTAATGAAGGGTCGGTATGTAATGATGGGTTGGTATGTAATGATGGGTCAGGATGTAGTGATGCGTCAGGATGTAATGAAGGGTCAGCATGTACTGAAGGGTCAGTATGTAATGAAACTTCTGCATGCAATGAGGGGTCAGTATGTAATGATGGGTCAGGATGTAATGATGGGTCAGGATGTAATGAAGGGTCAGCATGTAATGAAGGGTCAGAATGTAATGAAGGATCAGTATGTAATGAAGGGTCAGGATATAATGATGTGTCAGGATGTAATGAAGGGTCAGCATGTAATGAAGGGTCAGCATGTAATGATGGGTCGGCATGTAATGAAGGGTCGGCATGTAATGATGGGTCAGCATGTAATGAAGGGTCGGCATGTAATGAAGGGTCGGTATGTAATGAAGGGTCGGTATGTAATGAAGGGTCGGTATGTAATGATGGGTCGGTATGTAATGAAGGGTCAGGTTGTAATGAAGGGTCAGGATGTAATGAAGGGTCGGTATGTAATGATGGGTCGGGATGTAATGATGGGTCGGGATGTAATGATGGGTCAGGATGTAATGATGGGTCAGGATGTAATGAAGGGTCGGTATGTAATGAAGGGTCGGTATGTAAAAAAGGGTCAGGATGTAATGAAGGGTCACGATGTAATGAAGAGTGAGGATGAAATGAGGGGTCAGTATGTAATGAAGGGTCAGGATGTAATGATGGGTCAGGATGTAATGAAGAGTCAGTATGTAATGAAGGGTGAGGATGTAATCAAGGGTCGGCATGTAATGATGGGTCAGGATGTAATGATGGGTCAGGATGTAATAAAGGGTCAGCATTTAATGAAGGGTCAGTATGTAATGAAGGGTCGGCATGTAATGAAGGGTCAGTATGTAATGAAGGGTCAGGATGTAATGAAGGGTCGGCATGTAATGATGGGTCAGGATGTTGTAATGAAGGGTCGGTATGTAATGATGGGTCGGGATGTAATGATGGGTCGGGATGTAAAGATGGGTCGGGTTGTAATGATGGGTCAGGATGTAATGATGGGTCAGGATGTAATGAAGGGTCGGTATGTAATGAAGGGTCGGTATGTAATGAAGGGTCAGGATGTAATGAATAATCAGGATGTAATGAAGAGTCAGGATGTAATGAGGGGACAGTATGTAATGAAGGGTCGGTATGTAATGAAGGGTCAGGATGTAATGAATAATCAGGATGTAATGAGGGGTCAGGATGTATTGAGGGGTCAGTATGTAAAGAAGGGTCAGGATGTAATTATGGGTCAGGATGAAATGAAGGGTCAGGATGTAATGATGGGTCAGGATTTAATGAAGGGTGAGCATGTAATGAAGGGTCAGTATGTAATGAAGGGTCAGTATGTAATGAGGGGTCAGGATGTAATGAAGGGTCATTATGTAATGATGGGTCAGGATGTAATGAAGAGTCGGTATGTAATGAAGGATCGGTATGTAATGAAGGGTCGGTGTGTAATGATGGGTCAGGATGTAATGAAGAGTCAGTATGTAATGAGGGGTCAGTATGTAATGATGGGTCGGTATGTAATGAAGGGTCGGTATGTAATGAAGGGTCGATATGTAATGAAGGGTAAGGATGTAATGAAGGGTCAGGATGTAATGAAGAGTCAGGATGTAATGAGGGGTCAGTATGAAATAAGGGGTCAGTATGTAATGAGGGGTCAGTATGTAATCAAGGGTCAGGATGTAATGAAGGGTCAGCATGTAATTATGGGTCAGGATGTAATGAAGGGTCAGGATGTAATGATGGGTCGGTATGTAATGAAGGGTCGGTATGAAGGGTGTCGGCATGTAATGAAGGTTTGGCATGTAATGAAGGGTCGGCATGAAATGAAGGGTCGGTATGTAATGAAGGGTCAGGATGTAATGAAGGGTCAGCATGTAATGAAGGGTCAGGATGTAATGAAGGGTCGGTATGTAATGAAGGGTCAGGATGTAATGAAGGGTCAGCATGTAATGAAGGGTCAGGATGTAATGAAGGGTCGGTATGTAATGAAGGGTCAGGATGTAATGAAGGGTCAGCATGTAATGATGGGTCGGCATGTAATGAAGGGTCGGCATGAAATGAAGGGTCGGTATGTAATGAAGGGTCAGGATGTAATGAAGGGTCAGCATGTAATGAAGGGTCAGTATGTAATGAAGGGTCAGCATGTAATGAAGGGTCAGTATGTAATGAAGGGTCAGCATGTAATGATGGGTCAGGATGTAGTGATGGGTCAGTATGTAATGAAGGGTCAGCATGTAATGAAGGGTCAGTATGTAATGAAGGGTCAGTATGTAATGAGGGGTCAGGATGTAATGAAGAGTCGGCATGTAATGAAGGGTCGGGATGTAATGAAGGGTAGGTAAGTAATCAAGGGTCAGGATATAATGATGGGTCAGGATGTAATGAAGAGTCAGTATGTAATGAGGGGTCAGTATGTAATGATGGGTCGGTATGTAATGAAGGGTCGGTATGTAATGAAGGGTCAGTATGTAATGAAGGGTCGGTATGTAATGAAGGGTCGATATGTAATGAAGGGTAAGGATGTAATGAAGAGTCAGGATGTATTGAGGGGTCAGTATGAAATGAGGGGTCAGTATGTAATCAAGGGTCAGGATGTAATGATGGGTCAGGATGTAATGAAGGGTCAGGATGTAATGAAGGGTCGGTATGTAATGAAGGGTCGGTATGTAATGAAGGGTCAGGATGTAATGAATAATCAGGATGTAATGAGGGGTCAGGATGTATTGAGGGGTCAGTATGTAAAGAAGGGTCAGGATGTAATTATGGGTCAGGATGAAATGAAGGGTCAGGATGTAATGATGGGTCAGGATGTAATGAAGGGTCAGGATGTAATGATGTGTCGGTATGTAATGAAGGGTCGGTATGAAGGGTGTTGGCATGTAATGAAGGTTCGGCATGTAATGAAGGGTCGGCATGAAATGAAGGGTCGGTATGTAATGAAGGGTCAGGATGTAATGAAGGGACAGCATGTAAAGAAGGGTCAGGATGTAATGAAGGGTCGGTATGTAATGAAGGGTCGCTATGTAATGATTGGTCGGTATGTAATGAAGGGTCAGGATGTAATGAAGGGTCAGGATGTAATGAAGGGTCGGTATGTAATGAAGGGTCGGTATGTAATGATGGGTCAGGATGTAATGAAGGGTCGGAATGTAATGAAGGGTCGGTATGTAATGAAGGGTCGGTATGTAATGAAGGGTCAGGATGTAATGAATAATCAGGATGTAATGAGGGGTCAGGATGTATTGAGGAGTCAGTATGTAATGAAGGGTCAGGATGTAATTATGGGTCAGGATGAAATGAAGGGTCGGTATGTAATGAAGGGTCGGCATGTAATGAAGGGTCAGCATGTAATGATGGGTCGGCATGTAATGAAGGGTCGGCATGTAATGAGGGGTCAGTATGTAATGATGGGTCAGGATGTAATGAAGGGTCAGCATGTAATGAGGGGTCAGTATGTAATGAAGGGTCGGCATGAAATGATGGGTCGGTATGTAATGAAGGGTCAGGATGTAATGAAGGGTCAGCATGTAATGAAGGGTCAGGATGTAATTAAGGGTCGGTATGTAATGAAGGGTCGCTATGTAATGATGGGTCGGTATGTAATGAAGGGTCAGGATGTAATGAAGGGTCAGAATGTAATGAAGTGTCAGTATGTAATGAAGGGTCGGTATGTAATGAAGGATCGGTATGTAATGAAGGGTCAGGATGTAATGAATAATCAGGATGTAATGAGGGGTCAGGATGTATTGAGGGGTCAGTATGTAATGAAGGGTCGGTATGTAATGAAGGGTCGGCATGTAATGATGGGTCAGGATGTAATGATGGGTCAGGATGTAATGAAGGGTCAGTATGTAATGAGGGGTCAGTATGTAATGAGGGGTCAGCATGTAATGATGGGTCAGGATGTTATGAAGGGTCAGGATGTAATGAAGAGTCGGTATGTAATGAAGGGTCGGTATGTAATGAAGGGTCGGTATGTAATGATGGGTCGGGATGTAATGATGGGTCGGGTTGTAATGATGGGTAATCAAGGGTCAGGATATAATGATGGGTCAGTATGTAATGAAGGGTCAGGATGTAATGAAGGGTCAGTATGTAATGATGGGTCGGTACGTAACAAAGGGTCAGTATGTAATGAAGGGTCAGTGTGTAATGAAGAGTCAGTATGTAATGAAGGGTCGATATGTAATGAAGGGGACAGGATGTAATGAAGGGTCAGGATGTAATGAAGAGTCAGGATGTAATGAGGGGTCAGTATGTAATGAGGGGTCAGGATGTAATGAAGGGGCAGCATGTAATAAAGGGTCAGTATGTAATTAAGGGTCAGGATGTAATGAAGGGTCAGCATGTAATGATGGGTTAGTATGTAATGAAGGGTCAGCATGTAATGAAGGGTCAGGATGTAATGAAGGGTCGGTATGTAATGATGGGTTGGTATGTAATGAAGGGTTAGGATGTAATGAAGGGTCAGGATGTATTGAATAATGAAGGGTCAGCATGTAATGATGGGTCAGTATTTAATGAAGGGTCAGCATATAATGAAGGGTCAGGATGTAATGAAGGGTCGGTATGTAATGATGGGTTGGTATGTAATGATGGGTCAGGATGTAATGATACGTCAGGATGTAATGAAGGGTCAGCATGTACTGAAGGGTCAGCATGCAATGAGGGGTCAGTATGTAATGATGGGTCACGATGTAATGAAGTGTCAGGATGTAATGAAGGGTCAGCATGTAATGAAGGGTCAGAATGTATCGAAGGGTCAGTATGTAATGAAGGGTCAGTATGTAATGAAGGGTCAGGATATAATAATGGGTCAGGATGTAATGAAGGGTCAGCATGTAATGAAGGGTCAGCATGTAATGATGGGTCGGTATGTAATGAAGGGTCGGCATGTAATGATGGGTCGGCATGTAATGAAGGGTCAGCATGTAATGAAGGGTCGGTATGTAATGAAGGGTCGGTATGTAATGATGGGTCGGTATGTAATGAAGGGTCAGGTTGTAATGAAGGGTCAGGATGTAATGAAGGGTCGGCATGTAATGATGGGTCAGGATGTAGTAATGAAGGGTCGGTATGTAATGATGGGTCGGGATGTAATGATGGGTCGGGATGTAATGATGGGTCGGGATGTAATGATCGGCCGGGTTGTAATGATGCATCAGGATGTAATGATGGGTCGGGATGTAATGAAGGGTCGGTATGTAATGGAGGGTCGGTATGTAATGAAGGGTCGGTATGTAAAAAAGGGTCAGGATGTAATGAAGGGTCACGATGTAATGAAGAGTCAGGATGTAATGAGGGGTTAGTATGTAATGAAGGGTCAGGATGTAATGATGGGTCAGGATGTAATGAAGAGTCAGTATGTAATGAAGGGTGAGGATGTAATGTAGGGTCGGCATGTAATGATGGGTCAGGATGTAATGATGGGTCAGGATGTAATAAAGGGTCAGCATTTAATGAAGGGTCAGTATGTAATGAAGGGTCAGTATGTAATGAAGGGTCAGTATGTAATGAGGGGTCAGGATGTAATGAAGAGTCTGTATGTAACGAAGGATCGGTATGTAATGAAAGGTCGGTATGTAATGATGGGTCAGGATGTAATGAAGAGTCGGTATGTAATGAAGGGTAGGTATGTAATGAAGGGACAGGATATAATGATGGGTCAGTATGTAATGAAGGGTCAGGGTGTAATGAAGGGTCAGTATGTAATGATGGGTCGGTATGTAATGAAGGGTCAGTATGTAATGAAGGGTCAGTATGTAATTAAAGGTCGGAATGTAATGAAGGGTCGATATGTAATGAAGAGTCAGTATGTAATGAAGGGTCGGTATGTAATGAAGGGTCGATATGTAATGAAGGGACAGGATATAATGATGGGTCAGTATGTAATGATGGGTCAGGATGTAATGATGGGTCAGGATGTAATAAAGGGTCAGCATTTAATGAAGGGTCAGTATGTAATGAAGGGTCAGGATGTAATGAGGGGTCAGGATGTAATGAAGAGTCTGTATGTAACGAAGGATCGGTATGTAATGAAGGGTCGGTATGTAATGATGGGTCGGGATGTAATGATGGGTCAGGATGTAAAGATGGGTCGGGTTGTAATGATGGGTCAGGATGTAATGATGGGTCAGGATGTAATGAAGGGTCGGTATGTAATGATGGGTCAGTATGTAATGAAGGGTCGGTATGTAATGAAGGGTCAGGATGTAATGAAGGGTCGGTATGTAATGAAGGGTCGGTATGTAATGAAGGGTCAGGATGTATTGAAGGGTCACGATGTAATGAAGAGTCAGGAAGTAATGAGGGGTCAATATGTAATGAAGGGGCAGGATGTAATGATGGATCAGGATGTAGTGAAGGGTCAGTATGTAATGAAGGGTCAGGATGTAATGATGGGTCAGGATGTAATGATGGGTCAGGATGTAATGAAGGGTCAGCATGTAATGAAGGGTCACGATGTAATGAAGGGTCGGAATGTAATGATGGGTCGGTATGTAATGAAGGGTCAGGATGTAATGAAGGGTCACGATGTAATGAAGGGTCGGTATGTACTGAAGGGTCGGAATGTAATGAAGGGTCAGGATGTAATGAAGAGTCAGGATGTAATGAGGGGTCAGTATGTAATGAAGGGTCAGGATGTAATGAAGGGTCGGTATGTAATGAAGGGTCAGGATGTAATGATGGGTCAGGATGTAATGAAAAGTTAGGATGTAATGAAGGGTCAGGATGTATTGAGGGGTCAGTATGTAATGAATGGTCAGGATGTAATGATGGGTCAGGATGTAATGAAGGGTCGGTATGGAATGAAGGATCGGCATGTAAAGATAGGTCAGGATGTAATTATGGGTCAGGATGTAATGAAGTGTCAGCATGTAATGAAAGGTCAGTATGTAATGTGGGGTCAGCATGTAATGAGGGGTCAGCATGTAATGATGGGTCAGGATGTAATGAAGAGTCGGTATGTAATGAAGGGTCGGTATGTAATGATGGGTCGGGATGTAAAGATGGGTCGGGATGTAATGATGGGTCGGGTTGTAATGATGGGTAATCAAGGGTCAGGATATAATGATGGGTCAGTATGTAATGAAGGGTCAGGATGTAATGAAGGGTCAGTGTGTAATGAAGGGCCAGGATGTAATGAAGGGTCAGTATGTAATGATGGGTCGGTATGTAATGAAGGGTCGGTATGTAATGAAGGGTCAGTATGTAATGAAGAGTCAGTATGTAATGAAGGGTCGGTATGTAATGAAGGGTCAGTATGTAATGAAGGGTCGGTATGTAATGATGGGTCGATATGTAATGAAGGGTCAGCATGTAATGAAGAGTCGGTATGTAATGAAGGGTCGGTATGTAATGATGGGTCGGGATGTAATGATGGGTCAGGATGTAATGATGGGTCGGGTTGTAATGATGGGTCAGGATGTAATGATGGGTCGGTATGTAATGAAGGGTCGGTATGAAGGGTGTCGGCATGTAATGAAGGTTCGGCATGTAATGAAGGGTCGGCATGTAATGAAGGGTCGGTATGTAATGAAGGGTCAGGATGTAATGAAGGGTCTGGATGTAAAGAAGGGTCGGTATGTAATGTAGGGTCGGTATGTAATGAAGGGTCAGGATGTAATGAAGAGTCAGGATGTAATGAGGGGTCAGGATGTAATGAGGGGTCAGTATTTAATGAAGGGTCGGTATGTAATGAAGGGTCGTTATGTAATGAAGGGTCGGTATGTAATGAAGGGTCAGGATGTAATGATGGGTCAGGATGTAATGAAAATTTAGGATTTAATGATGGGTCAGGATGTAATGAAGGGTCGGTATGTAATGAAGGGTCGGTATGTAATGAAGGGTCAGGATGTAATGAAGGGTCGGCATGTAATGAAGGGTCAGCATGTAATGAAGGGTGTCGGCATGTAATGAAGGGTGTCGGCAAGTAATGAAGGGTGTTGGCATGTAATGAAGGGTCGGCGTGTAATGAAGGGTCGGCATGTAATGAAGGGTCGGCATGTAATGAAGGGTCGTTATGTAATGAAGGGTCAGTATGTAATGAAGGGTCGATATGTGATGAAGGGTCGGCATGTGATGAAGGGTCATCATGTGATGAAGGGTCATTATGTAATGTATGGTCAGTATGTAATGAAGGGTCGGTATGTAATGAAGGGTCGGTATGTAATGAAGGGATGTAATGAAGGGTCAGCTTGTAATGAAGGGTCAGTATGTAATGAATGGTCGGTATGTAATGAAGTGTCAGTATGTAATGATGGGTCAGGATGCAATGAAGGGTCAGTATGTAATGAAGGGTGAGGATGTAATGATGGGTCAGTATGTAATGATGGGTCATTATGTAATGATGGTTCGGTATGTAATGAAGGGATGTAATGGAGGGTCAGTATGTAATGAAGGGTCGGTATGTAATGAAGGGTCAGGATGTAATGAAGGGTCAGGATGTAATGAAGGGTCGGCATGTAATGAAGGGTCGGGATGTAATGATGGGTCTGCATACACTGAAGGGTCGGCATGTAAAAATGGGTCGGTATGTAATGAAGGGTCGGGATGTAATGAAGGGTCGGGATGTAATGAAGGGTCAGTATGTAATGAAGGGTCAGGATATAATGATGGGTCAGTATGTAATGAAGGGTCAGGATGTAATGAAGGGTCAGTATGTAATGATGGGTCGGTATGTAATGAAGGGTCGGTATGAAGGGTGTCGGCATGTAATGAAGTGTCGGCATGTAAAGAAGTGTCGGCATGTAATGAGGGGTCAGTATGTAATGAAGGGTCAGTATGTAATGAAGGGTCGGTATGTATTGAAGGGTCGGCATGTAATGAAGGGTCGGCATGTAATGAAGGGTCGGGATGTAATGAAGGGTCGGGATGTAATGATGGGTCTGCATACACTGAAGGGTCGGCATGTAAAAATGGGTCGGCATGTAATGAAGGGTCGGGATGTAATGAAGGGTCAGGATGTAATGAAGGGTCAGTATGTAATGATGGGTCGGTATGTAATGAAGGGTCGGTATGAAGGGTGTCGGCATGTAATGAAGTGTCGGCATGTAAAGAAGTGTCGGCATGTAATGGAGGGTCGGCATGTAATGAAGGGTCAGTAGGTAATGAAGGGTCAGGATGTAATGAAGGGTCAGGATGTAATGAAGGGTCAGCATGTAATAATGGGTCAGCATGTAATGAAGGGTCAGGATGTAATGAAGGGTTGGTATGTAATGAAGGGTCAGGATGTAATGAAGAGTCAGGATGTAATGAGGGGTGAGGATGTAATGAAGGGTCAGGATGTAATGAAGGGTCAGCATGTAATGAAGGGTCAGGATGTAATGAAGGGTCAGGATGTAATGAGGGGTCAGGATGTAATGAGGGGTCAGGATGTAATGAGGGGTCAGTATGTAATGATGGGTCAGGATGTAATGAAGGGTCAGGATGTAATGAGGGGTCAGGATGTAATGAGGGGTCAGGATGTAATGAGGGGTCAGTATGTAATGATGGGTCAGGATGTAATGAAGGGTCGGTATGTAATGAAGGGTGAGGATGTAATGAAGGGTCAGGATGTAATGAAGGGTCGGCATGTAATGAAGGGTCAGGATGTAATGAAGGGTCGGCATGTAATGAAGGGTCGGTATGTAATGAAGGGTGTCGGCATGCAATGAAGTGTGTCGGCATGTAATGAAGGGTCGGTATGTAATGAAGGGTCGGTATGTAATGAAGGGTCATTATGTAATGTATGGTCAGTATGTGATGAAGGGTCGGTATGTGATGAAGAGTCGGCATGTGATAAAGGGTCGGTATGTAATGTAGGGTCGGTATGTAATGAAGGTATGTAATGAAGGGTCAGTATGTAATGAAGGTTCAGTATGTAATGAAGGGTCGGTATGTAATGAAGGGTCAGGATGTAATGAAGGGTCAGGATGTAGTGAAGGGTCGGCATGTAATGAAGGGTGTCGGCATGTAATGTAGGGTGTCGGCATGTAATGAAGGGTCGGCATGTAATGAAGGGTCGGTATGTAATGAAGGGTCATTATGTAATGTAGGGTCAGTATGTAATGAAGGGTTGGCATGTGATGAAGGGTCGACATGTGATGAAGGGTCATTATGTAGTGTATGGTCAGTATGTAAAGAAGGGTCGGTATGTGATGAAGGGTCGGTATGTAATGAAGTGTCGGTATGTAGTGTATGGTCAGTATTTGATGAAGGGTCGGTATGTGATGAAGAGTCGGCATGTAATGAAGGGTCGGTATGTAATGTAGGGTCGGTATGTAATGAAGGTATGTAATGAAGGGTCAGTATGTAATGAAGGGTCGGTATGTAATGAAGGGTCAGGATGTAATGAAGGGTCAGGATGTAGTGAAGGGTCGGCATGTAATGAAGGGTCGGCATGTAATGAAGGGTGTGGGCATGTAATGAAGGGTGTCGGCATGTAATGAAGGGTCGGCATGTAATGAAGGGTCGGTATGTAATGAAGGGTCATTATGTAATGTAGGGTCAGTATGTAATGAAGGGTCGGCATGTGATGAAGGGTCGACATGTGATGAAGGGTCAATATGTAATGTATGGTCAGTATGTAAAGAAGGGTCGGTATGTGATGAAGGGTCGGTTTGTAATGAAGGGTCGGTATGTAATGTATGGTCAGTATGTGATGAAGGGTCGGTATGTGATGAAGAGTCGGCATGTAATGAAGGGTCAGTATGTAATGAAGGGTCGGTATGTAATGATGGCTCGGTATGTAATGAAGGGTCAGCATGTAATGACGGGTCGGCATATAATGAAGGGTCAGTATGTAATGAAGGGTCGGTATGTATTCAAGGGTCGGCATGTAATGAATGGTCGGTATGTAATGAAGGGTCGGCATGTATTGAAGGGTCGGCATGTAATGAACGGTCGGTATGTAATGAAGGGTCGGGATGTAATGAAGGGTCGGGATGTAATGATGGGTCAGCATGTAATGAAGAGTCAGTATGAAATGAAGGGTCGGTATGTAATGAAGGGTCAGTATGTAATGAAGGGTCAGTATGTAATGATGTGTCAGTATGTAATAAGGGGTCAGTATGTAATGAAGGGTCAGTATGTAGTGATGGGTCAGTATGTAATGAGGGGTCAGTATGTAATGAAGGGTCAGGATGTAATGATGGGTCAGGATTTAATGAAGAGTCAGTATGTAATGAAGGGTCAGTAGGTAATGATGGGTCGGTATGTAATGAAGGGCCTGTATGTAATGAAGGGTCAGTATGTAATGAAGGGTCAGTATGTAATGAAGGGTCAGGATGTAATGAAGAGTCAGTATGTAATGAAGACTCAGTATGTAATGAAGGGTCAGGATGTAATGAAGGGTCGGCATGTAATGATCGGTCAGGATGTAATGATGGGTCAGGATGTAATGAAGGGTCAGCATGTAATGAAGGGTCAGCATGTAATGAAGGGTCACGATGTAATGAAGGGTCGGTATGTAATGATGGGTCGGTATGTAATGAAGGGTCAGGATGTAAAGAAGGGTCACCATGTAATGAAGGGTCGGTATGTAATGAAGGGTCAGGATGTAATGAAGAGTCAGGATGTAATGAGGGGTCAGGATGTAATGAGGGGTCAGTATGTAATGAAGGGTCAGGATGTAATGAAGGGTCGGTATGTAATGAAGGGTCAGGATGTAATGATGGGTCAGGATGTAATGAAGGGTCGGTATGTAATGAAGGATTGGCATGTAATGAAGGGTCAGGATGTAATGATGGGTCAGGATGTAATGAAAACTTAGGATGTAATGAAGGGTCAGGATGTATTGAGGGGTCAGTATGTAATGAAGGGTCAGGATGTAATGATGGGTCAGGATGTAATGAAGGGTCGGTATGTAATGAAGAGTCAGGATGTAATGATGGGTCAGGATGCAATGAAAAGTTAGGATGTAATGAAGGGTCAGGATGTATTGAGGGGTCAGTATGTAATGAAGGGTCAGGATGTAATGATGGGTCACGATGTAATGAAGGGTCGGTATGTAATGAAGGATCGGTATGTAATGATAGGTCAGGATGTAAGGATGGGTCAGGATGTAATGAAGGGTCAGCATGTAATGAAAGGTCAGTATGTAATGTGGGGTCAGCATGTAATGAGGGGTCAGCATGTAATGATGGGTCAGGATGTAATGATGGGTCAGGATGTAATGAAGAGTCGGTATGTAATGAAGGGTCGGTATGTAATGATGGGTCGGGATGTAATGATGGGTCGGGATGTAATGATGGGTCGGGTTGTAATGATAGGTAATCAAGGGTCAGATTATAATGATGGGTCAGTATGTAATGAAGGGTCAGGATGTAATGAAGGGTCAGTGTGTAATGATGGGTCAGTGTGTAATGAAGAGTCAGTATGTAATGAAGGGTCGATATGTAATGAAGGGGACAGGATGTAATGAGGGGTCAGGATGTAATGAAGGGTCAGCATGTAATAAAGGGTCAGCATGTAATGATGGGTCAGTATGTAATGAAGGGTCAGCATGTAATGAAGGGTCGGCATGTAATGATGGGTCGGTATGTAATGAAGGGTCGGTATGTAATGAAGGATAGGTATGTAATCAAGGGTCAGGATATAATGACGGGTCAGTATGTAATGAAGGGTCAGGATGTAATGAAGGGTCTGTATGTAATGATGGGTCGGTATGTAATGAAGGGTCGGTATGTAATGAAGGATCAGTATGTAATGAAGAGTCAGTATGTAATGAAGGGTCGGTATGTAATGAAGGGTCGATATGTAATGAAGGGTCAGGATGTAATGAAGGGTCGGTATGTAATGATGGGTCGGGATGTAATGATGGGTCGGGATGTAATGATGGGTCGGGTTGTAATGATGGGTCGGGATGTAATGAAGGGTCGGTATGTAATGATGGGTCGGGATGTAATGATGGGTCGGGTTGTAATGATGGGTCGGGATGTAATTTTGGGTCGGGATGTAATGATGGGTCGGGTTGTAATGATGGGTCGGGATGTAATGAAGGGTCGGTATGTAATGATGGGTCGGGATGTAATGAAGGGTCAGCATGTAGTGAAGGGTCAGGATGTAATGAAGGGTCGGTATGTAGTGATGGGTCGGTATGTAATGAAGGGTCAGGATGTAATGAAGAGTCGGTATGTAGTGATGGGTCGGTATGTAATGAAGGGTCGGTATGTAATGATGGGTCGGGATGTAATGATGGGTCGGGATGTAATGATGGGTCGGGTTTTAATGAATGGGTCTTGATGTAATGATGGGTCGGTATGTAATGAAGGGTCGGTATGAAGGGTGTCGGCATGTAATGAAGGGTCGGCATGTAATGAAGGGTCGGTATGTAATGAAGGGTCAGGATGTAATGAAGGGTCAGGATGTAATGAAGGGTCGGTATGTAATGATGGGTCGGGATGTAATGATGGGTCGGGTTGTAATGATGAGTAATCAAGGGTCAGATTATAATGATGGGTCAGTATGTAATGAAGGGTCAGGATGTAATGAAGGGTCAGTGTGTAATGATGGGTCAGTGTGTAATGAAGAGTCAGTATGTAATGAAGGGTCGATATGTAATGAAGGGGACAGGATGTAATGAGGGGTCAGGATGTAATGAAGGGTCAGTTGTAATAAAGGGTCAGTATGTAATGAAGGGTCAGCATGTAATGATGGGTCAGTATGTAATGAAGGGTCAGCATGTAATGAAGGGTCGGCATGTAACTATGGGTCAGGATGTAATGATGGGTCAGGATGTAATGAAGGGTCAGCATGTAATGAAGGGTCAGTATGTAATGAAGGGTCAGTATGTAATGAGGGGTCAGGATGTAATGAGGGGTCAGGATGTAATGAAGTGTCAGGATGTAATGAAGGGTCAGCATGTAATGAAGGGTCAGTATGTAATGAAGGGTCAGGATGTAATGAAGGGTCAGTATGTAATGAAGGGTCAGGATATAATGATGGGTCAGGATGTAATTAAGGGTCAGGATGTAATGAAGGGTCAGCATGTAATGAAGGGTCAGTATGTAATGAAGGGTCAGTATGTAATGATGGGTCGGTTTGTAATGAAGGGTCGGCATGTAATGAAGGGTTGGCATGTAATGAAGGGTCGGCATGTAATGAAGGTTCAGGATGTAATGAAGGGTTGGTATGTAAAGATGGGTCGGTATGTAATGAAGGGTCAGGATGTAATGAAGGGTCAGGATGTAATGATGGGTCGGTATGTAATGAAGGGTCGGTATGTAATGAAGGGTAGGCATGTAATGATGAGTCAGCATGTAATGAAGGGTCAGCATGTAATGAAGGTTCAGGATGTAGTGAAGGGTCAGCATGTAATGATGGGTCGGTATGTAATTAAGGGTCGGTATGTAATGATGGTTCGGGATGTAGTGATGGTTCGGGATGTAATGATGGGTCGGGTTGTAATGATGTGTCAGGATGTAATGAAGAGTCGGTATGTAATGAAGGTTCAGGATGTAGTGAAGGGTCAGCATGTAATGAAGGTTCAGGATGTAGTGAAGTGTCAGCATGTAATGATGGGTCGGTATGTAATGAAGGGTCGGTATGTAATGATGGTTCGGGATGTAATGATGGGTCGGGATGTAATGATGGGTCAGGATGTAATGATGGGTCAGGATGTAATGAAGAGTCGGTATGTAATGAAGGGTCGATATGTAATGAAGGGTCAGGATGTAATGATGGGTCAGGATGTAATGAAGGGTCAGGATGTAATGATGGGTCGGTATGTAATGAAGGGTCGATATGATGGGTGTCGGCATGTAATGAAGGGTCAGTATTTAATGAAGGGTCAGGATGTAATGAAGGGTCACCATGTAATGATGGGTCAGTATGTAATGAAGGGTCAGCATGTAATGAAGGGTCGGTATGTAATGAAGGATCGGTATGTAATGAAGGGTCGGTATGCAATGAATGGTCAGGATGTAATGAAGGGTCGGTATGTAATGAAGGGTCAGGATGTAATGAAGGGTCGGTATGTAATGAAGGGTCAGGATGTAATGATGGGTCAGGATGTAATGAAGGGTCGGTATGTAATGAAGGATCGGCATGTAATGAAGGGTCAGGATGTAATGATGGGTCAGGATGTAATGAAAACTTAGGATGTAATGAAGGGTCAGGATGTATTGAGGGGTCAGTATGTAATGAAGGGTCAGGATGTAATGATGGGTCAGGATGTAATGAAGGGTCGGTATGTAATGAAGGGTCAGGATGTAATGATGTGTCAGGATGTAATGAAAAGTTAGGATGTAATGAAGGGTCAGGATGTATTGAGGGGTCAGTATGTAATGAAGGGTCAGGATGTAATGATGGGTCACGATGTAATGAAGGGTCGGTATGTAATGAAGGATCGGCATGTAATGATAGGTCATGATGTAATGATGGGTCAGGATGTAATGAAGGGTCAGCATGTAATGAAAGGTCAGTATGTAATGTGGGGTCAGCATGTAATGAGGGGTCAGCATGTAATGATGGGTCAGGTTGTAATGAAGGGTCGGTATGTAATGATGGGTCGGGATGTAATGATGGGTCGGGATGTAATGATGGGTCGGGTTGTAATGATAGGTAATCAAGGGTCAGATTATAATGATGGGTCAGTATGTAATGAAGGGTCAGGATGTAATGAAGGGTCAGTGTGTAATGATGGGTCAGGATGTAATGAAGGGTCAGCATGTAATGAAGGGTCAGTATGTAATGAAGGGTCAGTATGTAATGATGGGTCGGTATGTAATGAAGGGTCGGTATGTAATGAAGGGTCGGCATGTAATGATGAGTCGGCATGTAATGAAGGGTCAGGATGTAATGAAGGGTCGATATGTAATGAAGGGGACAGGATGTAATGAGGGGTCAGGATGTAATGAAGGGTCAGCATGTAATAAAGGGTCAGTATGTAATGAAGGGTCAGCATGTAATTATGGGTCAGTATGTAAAGAAGGGTCAGCATGTAATGAAGGGTCGGCATGTAATGATGGGTCGGTATGTAATGAAGGGTCGGTATGTAATGAAGGATAGGTATGTAATCAAGGGTCAGGATATAATGATGGGTCAGTATGTAATGAAGGGTCAGGATGTAATGAAGGGTCAGTATGTAATGATGGGTCGGTATGTAATGAAGGGTCGGTATGTAATGAAGGATCAGTATGTAATGAAGAGTCAGTATGTAATGAAGGGTCGATATGTAATGAAGGGTCAGGATGTAATAAAGGGTCGGTATGTAATGATGGGTCGGGATGTAATGATGGGTCGGGATGTAATGATGGGTCGGGTTGTAATGATGGGTCGGGATGTAATGATGGGTCGGGATGTAATGATGGGTCGGGTTGTAATGATGGGTCGGGATGTAATGATGGGTCGGGTTTTAATGAATGGGTCTTGATATAATGATGGGTCGGTATGTAATGAAGGGTCGGTATGAAGGGTGTCGGCATGTAATGAAGGTTCAGCATGTAATGAAGGGTCGGCATGTAATGAAGGGTCGGTATGTAATGAAGGGTCAGGATGTAATGAAGGGTCAGGATGTAATGAAGGGTCGGTATGTAATGATGGGTCGGGATGTAATGATGGGTCGGGTTGTAATGATGGGTAATCAAGGGTCAGATTATAATGATGGGTCAGGATGTAATGAAGGGTCGATATGTAATGAAGGGGACAGGATGTAATGAGGGGTCAGGATGTAATGAAGGGTCAGCATGTAATAAAGGGTCAGTATGTAATGAAGGGTCAGCATGTAATCATGGGTCAGTATGTAATGAAGGGTCAGCATGTAATGAAGGGTCGGCATGTAACTATGGGTCAGGATGTAATGATGGGTCAGGATGTAATGAAGGGTCAGCATGTAATGTAGGGTCAGTATGTAATGAAGGGTCAGTATGTAATGAGGGGTCAGGATGTAATGAGGGGTCAGGATGTAATGAAGTGTCAGGATGTAATGAAGGGTCAGCATGTAATGAAGGGTCAGTATGTAATGAAGGGTCAGTATGTAATGAAGGGTCAGGATATAATGATGGGTCAGGATGTAATTAAGGGTCAGGATGTAATGAAGGGTCAGCATGTAATGAAGGGTCAGTATGTAAAGAAGGGTCAGTATGTAATGATGGGTCGGTATGTAATGAAGGGTCGGTATGTAATGAAGGGTCGGCATGTAATGAAGGGTCAGCATGTAATGAAGGTTCAGGATGTAATGAAGGGTTGGTATGTAAAGATGGGTCGGTATGTAATGAAGGGTCAGGATGTAATGAAGGGTCAGGATATAATGATGGGTCGGTATGTAATGAAGGGTCGGTATGTAATGAAGGGTAGGCATGTAATGATGAGTCAGCATGTAATGAAGGGTCAGCATGTAATGAAGGTTCAGGATGTAGTGAAGGGTCAGCATGTAATGATGGGTCGGTATGTAATGAAGGGTCGGTATGTAATGATGGTTCGTGATGTAATGATGGGTCGGGATGTAATGATGGGTCGGGTTGTAATGATGTGTCAGGATGTAATGAAGAGTCGGTATGTAATGAAGGTTAAGGATGTTGTGTAGGGTCAGCATGTAATGAAGGTTCAGGATGTAGTGAAGGGTCAGCATGTAATGATGGGTCGGTATGTAATGAAGGGTCGGTATGTAATGATGGTTCCGGATGTAATGATGGGTCGGGATGTAATGATGGGTCAGGATGTAATGATGGGTCAGGATGTAATGAAGAGTCGGTATGTAATGAAGGGTCGGTATGTAATGAAGGGTCGATATGTAATGAAGGGTCAGGATGTAATGATGGGTCAGGATGTAATGAAGGGTCAGGATGTAATGATGGGTCGGTATGTAATGAAGGGTCGATATGATGGGTGTCGGCATGTAATGAAGGGTCGGCATGTAATGAAGGGTCAGGATGTAATGAAGGGTCAGCATGTAATGATGGGTCAGTATGTAATGAAGGGTCAGCATGTAATGAAGGGTCGGTATGTAATGAAGGATCGGTATGTAATGAAGGGTCGGTATGTAATGAAGGATCGGTATGTAATGAAGAGTCGGTATGTAATGAAGGATAGGTATGTAATCAAGGGTCAGGATATAATGACGGGTCAGTATGTAATGAAGGGTCAGGATGTAATGAAGGGTCAGTATGTAATGATGGGTCGGTATGTAATGAAGGGTCGGTATGTAATGAAGGGTCAGTATGTAATGATGGGTCCGTATGTAATGAAGGGTCCGTATGTAATGAAGGGTCCGTATGTAATGAAGGGTCAGTATGTAATGAAGGGTCAGGATGTAATGAAGAGTCAGTATGTAATGAAGGGTCGGTATGTAATGAGGGGTCGGTATGTAATGAAGGGTCGGGATGTAATGAAGGGTCAGTATGTAATGAAGGGTCAGTATGTAATGAAGGGTCGGCATGTAATGATGGGTCAGGATGTAATGATGGGTCAGGATGTAATGAAGGGTCAGCATGTAATGAAGGGTCGGTATGTAATGATGGGTCGGTATGTAATGAAGGGTCAGGATGTAATGAAGGGTCACGATGTAATGAAGGGTCGGTATGCAATGAAGGGTCGGTATGTAATGAAGGGTCGGTATGTAATGAAGGGTCAGGATGTAATGATGGGTCAGGATGTAATGAAAATTTAGGATTTAATGAAGGGTCAGGATGTAATGAAGGGTCAGGATGTAATGAAGGGTCGGCATGTAATGAAGGGTCAGCATGTAATGAACTGTCGGCATGTAATGAAAGGTGTTGGCATGTAATGAAGGGTCGGCATGTAATGAAGGGTCGGTATGTAATGAAGGGTCATTATGTAATGTAGGGTCAGTATGTAATGAAGGTTCGATATGTGATGAAGGGTCGGCATGTGATGAAGGGTCGGCATGTGATGAATGGTCGGCATGTGATGAAGGGTCGGCATGTGATGAAGGGTCATTATGTAATGTATAGTCACTATGTAAAGAAGGGTCGGTATGTGATGAAGGGTCGGTATGTAATGAAGGGTCGGTATGTAATGAAGGGTCGGTATGTAATGTAGGGTCGGTATGTAATGAAGGGATGTAACGAAGGGTCAGCTTGTAATGAAGGGTCAGTATGTAATGAATGGTCGGTATGTAATGAAGGGTCAGTATGTAATGATGGGTCAGTATGTAATGAAGGGGCAGGATGTAATGATGGATCAGGATGTAGTGAAGGGTCGGTATGTAATGAAGGGTCAGGATGTATTGATGGGTCAGAATGTAATGAAGGGTCAGGATGTAATGATGGGTCAGGATGTAATGAAAATTTAGGATTTAATGATGGGTCAGGATGTAATGAAGGGTCAGGATGTAATGAAGGGTCAGTATGTAATGAAGAGTCGGTATGTAATGAAGGGTCAGGATGTAATGATGGATCAGGATGTAATGAAGGGTCAGTATGTAATGATGGATCAGGATGTAATGAAGGGTCAGTATGTAATGAAGGGTCAGGATGTAATGATGGGTCAGGATTTAATGAAGAGTCAGTATGTAATGAAGGGTCCGTATGTAATGATGGGTCCGTATGTAATGAAGGGTCCGTATGTAATGAAGCGTCAGTATGTAATGAAGGGTCAGGATGTAATGAAGAGTCAGTATGTAATGAAGGGTCGGTATGTAATGAGGGGTCGGTATGTAATGATGGGTCGGTATGTAATGAAGGGTCGGGATGTAATGAAGGGTCGGGATGTAAGGAAGGGTCGGGATGTAATGAAGGGTCAGTATGTAATGAAGGGTCAGGATGTAATGAATGGTCAGTATGTAATGAAGAGTCAGTATGTAATGAAAGGTCAGGATGTAATGAAGGGTCGGCATGTAATGATGGGTCAGGATGTAATGAAGGGTCAGCATGTAATGAAGGGTCAGCATGTATTGAAGGGTCACGATGTAATGAAGGGTCGGTATGTAATGATGGGTCGGTATGTAATGAAGGGTCAGGATGTAATGAAGGGTCACGATGTAATGAAGGGTCGGTATGCAATGAAGGGTCGGTATGTAATGAAGGGTCGGAATGTAATGAAGGGTCAGGATGTAATGAAGAGTCAGGATGTAATGAGGGGTCAGGATGTAATGAGGGGTCAGTATGTAATGAAGGATCAGGATGTAATGAAGGGTCGGTATGTAATGAAGGGTCAGGATGTAATGATGGGTCAGGATGTAATGAAGGGTCGGTATGTAATGAAGGATCGGCATGTAATGAAGGGTCAGGATGTAATGATGGGTCAGGATGTAATGAAAAGTAGGATGTAATGAAGGGTCAGGATGTATTGAGGGGTCAGTATGTAATGAAGGGTCAGGATGTAATGAAGGGTCAGCATGTAATGAAGGTTCAGTATGTAATGAAGGGTCAGTATGTAATGAGGGGTCAGGATGTAATGAAGGGTCAGCATGTAATGAAGAGTCAGCATGTAATGAAGGGTCAGTATGTAATGAATGGTCAGTATGTAATGAAGGGTTGATATGTAATGAAGGGTCAGGATGTAATGATGGGTCAGGATGTAATTAAGGGTCAGGATGTAATGAAGGGTCAGCATGTAATGAAGGGTCAGTATGTAATGAAGGGTCAGTATGTAATAAGGGGTCAGTATGTAATAAGGGGTCAGTATGTAATGAAGGGTCAGTATGTAGTGATGGGTCAGTATGTAATGAGGGGTCAGTATATAATGAAGGGTCAGGATGTAATGATGGGTCAGGATTTAATGAAGAGTCAGTATGTAATGAAGGGTCAGTATGTAATGATGGGTCCGTATGTAATGAAGGGTCCGTATGTAATGAAGGGTCCGTATGTAATGAAGCGTCAGTATGTAATGAAGGGCCAGGATGTAATGAAGAGTCAGTATGTAATGAAGGGTCGGTATGTAATGAGGGGTCGGTATGTAATGAAGGGTCAGTATGTAATGAAGGGTCAGGATGTAATGAATGGTCAGTATGTAATGAAGAGTCAGTATGTAATGAAGGGTCAGGATGTAATGAAGGGTCGGCATGTAATGATGGGTCAGGATGTAATGATGGGTCAGGATGTAATGAAGGGTCAGCATGTAATGAAGGGTCAGCATGTATTGAAGGGTCACGATGTAATGAAGGGTCGGTATGTAATGATGGGTCGGTATGTAATGAAGGGTCAGGATGTAATGAAGGGTCACGATGTAATGAAGGGTCGGTATGTAATGAAGGGTCAGGATGTAATGAAGGGTCAGGATGTAATGAGGGGTCAGGATGTAATGAGGGGTCAGGATGTAATGAGGGGTCAGTATGTAATGAAGGGTCAGGATGTAATGAAGGGTCGGTATGTAATAAAGGGTCAGGATGTAATGATGGGTCAGGATGTAATGAAGGGTCGGTATGTAATGAAGGATCGGCATGTAATGAAGGGTCAGGATGTAATGATGGGTCAGGATGTAATGAAGGGTCAGGATGTATTGAGGGGTCAGTATGTAATGGAGGGTCAGGATGTAATGATGGGTCAGGATGTAATGAAGGGTCGGTATGTAATGAAGGGTCAGGATGTAATGATGGGTCAGGATGTAATGAAAAGTTAGGATGTAATGAAGGGTCAGGATGTATTGAGGGGTCAGTATGTAATGAAGGGTCAGGATGTAATGATGGGTCAGGATGTAATGAAGGGTCGGTATGTAATGAAGGATCGGCATGTAATGATAGGTCAGGATGTAATGATGGGTCAGGATGTAATGATGGGTCAGTATGTAATGAAGGGTCAGCATGTAATGAAGGGTCGGCATGTAATGATGGGTCACGATGTAATGATGGGTCACGATGTAATGATCGGTCAGGATGTAATGAAGGGTCAGCATGTAATGAAGGTTCAGTATGTAATGAGGGGTCAGGATGTAATGAGGGGTCAGGATGTAATGAAGTGTCAGGATGTAATGAAGGGTCAGCATGTAATGAAGAGTCAGCATGTAATGAAGGGTCAGTATGTAATGAATGGTCAGTATGTAATGAAGGGTCGATATGTAATGAAGGGTCAGGATGTAATGATGGGTCAGGATGTAATGAAGGGTCAGGATGTAATGAAGGGTCAGCATGTAATGAAGGGTCAGTATGTAATGAAGGGTCAGTATGTAATGATGGGTCGGTATGTAATGAAGGGTCGGTATGTAATGAAGGGTCGGCATGTAATGATGAGTCGGCATGTAATGAAGGGTCAGGATGTAATGAAGGGTCGGTATGTAAAGATGGGTCGGTATGTAATGAAGGGTCAGGATGTAATGAAGGGTCAGGATGTAATGATGGGTCGGTATGTAATGAAGGGTCGGTATGTAATGAAGGGTCGGCATGTAATAATGAGTCGGCATGTAATGAAGGGTCAGCATGTAATGAAGGTTCAGGATGTAATGAAGGGTCAGGATGTAATGAAGGGTCAGCATGTAATGATGGGTCGGTATGTAATGAAGGGTCAGTATGTAATGATGGTTCGGGATGTAATGATGGGTCGGGATGTAATGATGGGTCGGGTTGTAATGATGGGTCATGATGTAATGATGGGTCAGGATGTAATGAAGAGTCGGTATGTAATGAAGGGTCGGTATGTAATGAAGGGTCGATATGTAATGAAGGGTCAGGATGTAATGATGGGTCAGGATGTAATGAAGGGTCAGGATGTAATGATGGGTCGGTATGTAATGAAGGGTCGATATGATGGGTGTCGGCATGTAATGAAGGGTCGGCATGTAATGAAGGGTCAGTATGTAATGAAGGGACAGGATGTAATGAAGGGTCAGCATGTAATGATGGGTCAGTATGTAATGAAGGGTCAGCATGTAATGAAGGGTCGGTATGTAATGAAGGATCGGTATGTAATGAAGGGTCGGTATGTAATGATGGGTCAGGATGTAATGAAGAGTCGGTATGTAATGAAGGGTCGTTATGTAATGATGGGTCGGGTTGTAATGATGGGTCGGGATGTAATGATGGGTCGGTATGTAATGAAGGGTCGGTGTGAAGGGTGTCGGCATGTAATGAAGGTTCGGCATGTAATAAAGGGACGGTATGTAATGAAGGGTCAGGATTTAATGAAGGGTCAGCATGTAATGAAGGGTCAGGATGTAATGAAGGGTCGGTATGTAATGATGGGTCGGTATGTAATGAAGGGTCGGTATGAATGGTGTCGGCATGTAATGAAGGTTCGGCATGTAATGAAGGGTCGGCATGTAATGAAGGGTCGGTATGTAATGAAGGGTCAGGATGTAATGAAGGGTCAGCATGTAATGATGGGTCGGTATGTAATGAAGGTTGAGGATGTAATGAAGGTTGATGATGTAATGAAGAGTCAGGATGTAATGAGGGGTCAGGATGTAATGAGGGTCAGTATGTAATGAAGGGTCAGGATGTAATGATGGGTCAGGATGTAATGAAAATTTAGGATTTAATGATGGGTCAGGATGTAATGAAGGGTCGGTATGTATTGAAGGGTCGGTATGTAATGAAGGGTCAGGATGTAATGATGGGTCATGATGTAATGAAAATTTAGGATTTAATGATGGGTCAGGATGTAATGAAGGGTCGGTATGTAATGATGGGTCAGGATGTAATGATGGCTCAGGATGTAATGAAGGGTCGGTATGTAATGAAGCATCAGGATGTAATGAAGGGTCGGCATGTAATGAAGGGTCAGCATGTAATGAACTGTCGGCATGTAATGAAGGGTCGGCATGTAATGAAGGGTCGGCATGTAATGAAGGGTCATTATGTAATGTAGGGTCAGTATGTAATGAAGGGTCAGTATGTAATGAAGGGTAGGTATGTATTGAAGGGTCGGCATGTAATGAAGGGTCGGCATGTAATGAAGGGTCGGGATGTAATGACGGGTCGGGATGTAATGAAGGGTCGGGATGTAATGATGGGTCTGCAGGTAATGAAGGGTCGGCATGTAATGAAGGGTCGGTATGTAATGAAGGGTCGGGATGTAATGAAGGGTCAGTATGTAATGAAGAGTCAGGATATAATGATGGGTCAGTATGTAATGAAGGGTCAGGATGTAATGAAGGGTCAGTATGTAATTATGGATCGGTATGTAATGAAGGGTCGGTATGTAATGTAGAGTCGGTATGTAATGAAGGGTCGGTATGTAATGAGGGGTTGGTATGTAATGAAGGGTCAGGATGTAATGATGGGTCAGGATGTATTGAAGGGTCAATATGCAATGATGGGTCAGTATGTAATGAAGGGTCGGTATGTAATGAAGGGTCGGTATGTAATGATGGGTGGGTATGTAATGAAGTGTCGGTATGTAATGAAGGGTCAGGATGTTATGAAGGGTCAGGATGTAATGAAGAGTCAGGATGTAATGAGGGGTCACTATGTAATGAAGGGTCAGGATGTAATGATGGGTCAGGATGTAATGAAGGGTCAGGATGTAATGATGGGTCGGTATGTAATGAAGGGTCGGTATGAAGGGTGTCGGCATGTAATGAAGTGTCGGCATGTAATGAAGGGTCGGCATGTAATGAAGGCTCAGTAGGTAATGAAGGGTCAGGATGTAATGAAGGGTCAGCATGTAATAATGGGTCAGCATGTAATGAAGGGTCAGCATGTAATGAAGGGTCTGTATGTAATGAAGCGTCAGTATGTAATGAAGGGCCAGGATGTAATGAAGAGTCAGTATGTAATGAAGGGTCGGTATGTAATGAGGGGTCGGTATGTAATGATGGGTCGGGATGTAATGAAGGGTCGGGATGTAATGAAGGGTCAGTATGTAATGAAGGGTGAGGATGTAATGAATGGTCAGTATGTAATGAAGAGTCAGTATGTAATGAAGGGTCAGGATGTAATGAAGGGTCGGCATGTAATGATGGGTCAGGATGTAATGATGGGTCAGGATGTAATGAAGGGTCAGCATGTAATGAAGGGTCAGCATGTATTGAAGGGTCACGATGTAATGAAGGGTCGGTATGTAATGATGGGTCGGTATGTAATGAAGGGTCAGGATGTAATGAAGGGTCACGATGTAATGAAGGGTCGGTATGTAATGAAGGGTCAGGATGTAATGAAGGGTCAGGATGTAATGAGGGGTCAGGATGTAATGAGGGGTCAGGATGTAATGAGGGGTCAGGATGTAATGAGGGGTCAGTATGTAATGAAGGGTCAGGATGTAATGAAGGGTCGGTATGTAATGAAGGGTCAGGATGTAATGATGGGTCAGGATGTAATGAAGGGTCGGTATGTAATGAAGGATCGGCATGTAATGAAGGGTCAGGATGTAATGATGGGTCAGGATGTAATGAAGGGTCAGGATGTATTGAGGGGTCAGTATGTAATGGAGGGTCAGGATGTAATGATGGGTCAGGATGTAATGAAGGGTCGGTATGTAATGAAGGGTCAGGATGTAATGATGGGTCAGGATGTAATGAAAAGTTAGGATGTAATGAAGGGTCAGGATGTATTGAGGGGTCAGTATGTAATGAAGGGTCAGGATGTAATGATGGGTTAGGATGCAATGAAGGGTCGGTATGTAATGAAGGATCGGCATGTAATGATAGGTCAGGATGTAATGATGGGTCAGGATGTAATGATGGGTCAGTATGTAATGAAGGGTCAGCATGTAATGAAGGGTCGGCATGTAATGATGGGTCACGATGTAATGATGGGTCACGATGTAATGATCGGTCAGGATGTAATGAAGGGTCAGCATGTAATGAAGGTTCAGTATGTAATGAGGGGTCAGGATGTAATGAGGGGTCAGGATGTAATGAAGTGTCAGGATGTAATGAAGGGTCAGCATGTAATGAAGAGTCAGCATGTAATGAAGGGTCAGTATGTAATGAAGGGTCAGTATGTAATGAAGGGTCGATATGTAATGAAGGGTCAGGATGTAATGATGGGTCAGGATGTAATGAAGGGTCAGGATGTAATGAAGGGTCAGCATGTAATGAAGGGTCAGTATGTAATGAAGGGTCAGTATGTAATGATGGGTCGGTATGTAATGAAGGGTCGGTATGTAATGAAGGGTCGGTATGTAATGAAGGGTCGGCATGTAATGATGAGTCGGCATGTAATGAAGGGTCAGGATGTAATGAAGGGTCGGTATGTAAAGATGGGTCGGTATGTAATGAAGGGTCAGGATGTAATGAAGGGTCAGGATGTAATGATGGGTCGGTATGTAATGAAGGGTCGGTATGTAATGAAGGGTCGGCATGTAATAATGAGTCGGCATGTAATGAAGGGTCAGCATGTAATGAAGGTTCAGGATGTAATGAAGGGTCAGGATGTAATGAAGGGTCAGCATGTAATGATGGGTCGGTATGTAATGAAGGGTCAGTATGTAATGATGGTTCGGGATGTAATGAGGGGTCGGGATGTAATGATGGGTCGGGTTGTAATGATGGGTCAGGATGTAATGATGGGTCAGGATGTAATGAAGAGTCGGTATGTAATGAAGGGTCGGTATGTAATGAAGGGTCGATATGTAATGAAGGGTCAGGATGTAATGATGGGTCAGGATGTAATGAAGGGTCAGGATTTAATGATGGGTCGGTATGTAATGAAGGGTCGATATGATGGGTGTCGGCATGTAATGAAGGGTCGGCATGTAATGAAGGGTCAGTATGTAATGAAGGGTCGATATGTAATGAAGGGGACAGGATGTAATGAGGGGTCAGGATGTAATGAAGGGTCAGCATGTAATAAAGGGTCAGCATGTAATGATGGGTCAGCATGTAATGAAGGGTCAGCATGTAATGAAGGGTCGGCATGTAATGATGGGTCGGTATGTAATGAAGGGTCGGTATGTAATGAAGGATAGGTATGTAATCAAGGGTCAGGATATAATGACGGGTCAGTATGTAATGAAGGGTCAGGATGTAATGAAGGGTCGGTATGTAATGATGGGTCGGTATGTAATGAAGGGTCGGTATGTAATGAAGGATCAGTATGTAATGAAGAGTCAGTATGTAATGAAGGGTCGGTATGTAATGAAGGGTCGATATGTAATGAAGGGTCAGGATGTAATGAAGGGTCGGTATGTAATGATGGGTCGGGATGTAATGATGGGTCGGGATGTAATGATGGGTCGGGTTGTAATGATGGGTCGGGATGTAATGAAGGGTCGGTATGTAATGATGGGTCGGGATGTAATGAAGGGTCAGCATGTAGTGAAGGGTCAGGATGTAATGAAGGGTCGGTATGTAGTGATGGGTCGGTATGTAATGAAGGGTCAGGATGTAATGAAGAGTCGGTATGTAGTGATGGGTCGGTATGTAATGAAGGGTCGGTATGTAATGATGGGTCGGGATGTAATGATGGGTCGGGATGTAATGATGGGTCGGGTTTTAATGAATGGGTCTTGATGTAATGATGGGTCGGTATGTAATGAAGGGTCGGTATGAAGGGTGTCGGCATGTAATGAAGGTTCTGCATGTAATGAAGGGTCGGCATGTAATGAAGGGTCGGTATGTAATGAAGGGTCAGGATGTAATGAAGGGTCAGGATGTAATGAAGGGTCGGTATGTAATGATGGGTCGGGATGTAATGATGGGTCGGGTTGTAATGATGAGTAATCAAGGGTCAGATTATAATGATGGGTCAGTATGTAATGAAGGGTCAGGATGTAATGAAGGGTCAGTGTGTAATGATGGGTCAGTGTGTAATGAAGAGTCAGTATGTAATGAAGGGTCGATATGTAATGAAGGGGACAGGATGTAATGAGGGGTCAGGATGTAATGAAGGGTCAGTTGTAATAAAGGGTCAGTATGTAATGAAGGGTCAGCATGTAATGATGGGTCAGTATGTAATGAAGGGTCAGCATGTAATGAAGGGTCGGCATGTAACTATGGGTCAGGATGTAATGATGGGTCAGGATGTAATGAAGGGTCAGCATGTAATGAAGGGTCAGTATGTAATGAAGGGTCAGTATGTAATGAGGGGTCAGGATGTAATGAGGGTCAGGATGTAATGAAGTGTCAGGATGTAATGAAGGGTCAGCATGTAATGAAGGGTCAGTATGTAATGAAGGGTCAGGATGTAATGAAGGGTTAGTATGTAATGAAGGGTCAGGATATAATGATGGGTCAGGATGTAATTAAGGGTCAGGATGTAATGAAGGGTCAGCATGTAATGAAGGGTCAGAATGTAATGAAGGGTCAGTATGTAATGAAGGGTCGGTATGTAATGAAGGGTCGGCATGTAATGAAGGTTCAGGATGTAATGAAGGGTTGGTATGTAAAGATGGGTCGGTATGTAATGAAGGGTCAGGATGTAATGAAGGGTCAGGATGTAATGATGGGTCGGTATGTAATGAAGGGTCGGTATGTAATGAAGGGTCAGGATGTAATGAAGGGTCAGGATGTAATGAAGGGTCAGGATGTAATGAAGGGTCGGTATGTAAAGATGGGTCGGTATGTAATGAAGGGTAGGCATGTAATGATGAGTCAGCATGTAATGAAGGGTCAGCATGTAATGAAGGTTCAGGATGTAGTGAAGGGTCAGCATGTAATGATGGGTCGGTATGTAATTAAGGGTCGGTATGTAATGATGGTTCGGGATGTAGTGATGGGTCGGGATGTAATGATGGGTCGGGTTGTAATGATGTGTCAGGATGTAATGAAGAGTCGGTATGTAATGAAGGTTCAGGATGTAGTGAAGGGTCAGCATGTAATGAAGGTTCAGTATGTAGTGAAGGGTCAGCATGTAATGATGGGTCGGTATGTAATGAAGGGTCGGTATGTAATGATGGTTCGGGATGTAATGATGGGTCGGGATGTAATGATGGGTCAGGATGTAATGATGGGTCAGGATGTAATGAAGAGTCGGTATGTAATGAAGGGTCGGTATGTAATGAAGGGTCGGTATGTAATGAAGGGTCAGGATGTAATGATGGGTCAGGATGTAATGAAGGGTCAGGATGTAATGATGGGTCGGTATGTAATGAAGGGTCGATATGATGGGTGTCGGCATGTAATGAAGGGGTCGGCATGTAATGAAGGGTCAGTATGTAATGAAGGGTCAGGATGTAATGAAGGGGTCAGCATGTAATGATGGGTCAGCATGTAATGAAGGGTCAGCATGTAATGAAGGGTCGGTATGTAATGAAGGATCGGTATGTAATGAAGGGTCGGTATGCAATGAATGGTCAGGATGTAATGAAGGGTCGGTATGTAATGAAGGGTCAGGATGTAATGAAGGGTCGGTATGTAATGAAGGGTCAGGATGTAATGATGGGTCAGGATGTAATGAAGGGTCGGTATGTAATGAAGGATCGGCATGTAATGAAGGGTCAGGATGTAATGATGGGTCAGGATGTAATGAAAACTTAGGATGTAATGAAGGGTCAGGATGTATTGAGGGGTCAGTATGTAATGAAGGGTCAGGATGTAATGATGGGTCAGGATGTAATGAAGGGTCGGTATGTAATGAAGGGTCAGGATGTAATGATGGGTCAGGATGTAATGAAAAGTTAGGATGTAATGAAGGGTCAGGATGTATTGAGGGTTAGTATGTAATGAAGGGTCAGGATGTAATGATGGGTCACGATGTAATGAAGGGTCGGTATGTAATGAAGGATCGGCATGTAATGATAGGTCAGGATGTAATGATGTGTCAGGATGTAATGAAGGGTCAGCATGTAATGAAAGGTCAGTATGTAATGTGGGGTCAGCATGTAATGAGGGGTCAGCATGTAATGATGGGTCAGGTTGTAATGATGGGTCAGGATGTAATGAAGAGTCGGTATGTAATGAAGGGTCGGTATGTAATGAAGGGTCGGTATGTAATGATGGGTCGGGATGTAATGATGGGTCGGGATGTAATGATGGGTCGGGTTGTAATGATAGGTAATCAAGGGTCAGATTATAATGATGGGTCAGTATGTAATGAAGGGTCAGGATGTAATGAAGGGTCAGTGTGTAATGATGGGTCAGTGTGTAATGAAGAGTCAGTATGTAATGAAGGGTCGATATGTAATGAAGGGGACAGGATGTAATGAGGGTCAGGATGTAATGAAGGGTCAGCATGTAATAAAGGGTCAGTATGTAATGAAGGGTCAGCATGTAATGATGGGTCAGTATGTAATGAAGGGTCAGCATGTAATGAAGGGTCGGCATGTAATGATGGGTCGGTATGTAATGAAGGGTCGGTATGGAATGAAGGATAGGTATGTAATCAAGGGTCAGGATAATAATGACGGGTCAGTATGTAATGAAGGGTCAGGATGTAATGAAGGGTCAGTATGTAATGATGGGTCGGTATGTAATGAAGGGTCGGTATGTAATGAAGGATCAGTATGTAATGAAGAGTCAGTATGTAATGAAGGGTCGATATGTAATGAAGGGTCAGGATGTAATGAAGGGTCGTGTGGTAATGATGGGTCGGGATGTAATGATGGGTCGGGATGTAATGATGGGTCGGGTTGTAATGATGGGTCGGGATGTAATGAAGGGTCGGGATGTAATGATGGGTCGGGATGTAATGATGGGTCGGGTTGTAATGATGGGTCGGGTTGTAATGATGGGTCGGGATGTAATGATGGGTCGGGATGTAATGATGGGTCGGGTTGTAATGATGGGTCGGGATGTAATGAAGGGTCGGTATGTAATGATGGGTCGGGATGTAATGAAGGGTCAGCATGTAGTGAAGGGTCAGGATGTAATGAAGGGTCGGTATGTAGTGATGGGTCGGCATGTAATGAAGGGTCAGTATGTAATGAAGGGTCAGCATGTAATGAAGGGTCAGTATGTAATGAAGGGTCAGTATGTAATGGGTCAGTATGTAATGAAGGGTCAGGATATAATGATGGGTCAGGATGTAATTAAGGGTCAGGATGTAATGAAGGGTCAGCATGTAATGATGGGTCGGTATGTAATGAAGGGTCGGTATGTAATGATGGGTTGGGATGTAATGATGGGTCAGGATGAAATGATGGGTCAGGATGTAATGAAGAGTGGGTATGTAATGAAGGGTCGGTATGTAATGAAGGGTCGATATGTAATGAAGGGTCAGGATGTAATGATGGGTCAGGATGTAATGAAGGGTCAGGATGTAATGATGGGTCGGTATGTAATGAAGGGTCGATATGATGGGTGTCGGCATGTAATGAAGGGTCGGCATGTAATGAAGGGTCAGTATGTAATGAAGGGTCAGGATGTAATGAAGGGTCAGCATGTAATGATGGGTCAGTATGTAATGAAGGGTCAGCATGTAATGAAGGGTCGGTATGTAATGAAGGATCGGTATGTAATGAAGGGTCGGTATGCAATGAATGGTCAGGATGTAATGAAGGGTCGGTATGTAATGAAGGGTCAGGATGTAATGAAGGGTCGGTATGTAATGAAGGGTCAGGATGTAATGATGGGTCAGGATGTAATGAAGGGTCGGTATGTAATGAAGAATCGGCATGTAATGAAGGGTCAGGATGTAATGATGGGTCAGGATGTAATGAAAACTTAGGATGTAATGAAGGGTCAGGATGTATTGAGGGGTCAGTACGTAATGAAGGGTCAGGATGTAATGATGGGTCAGGATGTAATGAAGGGTCGGAATGTAATGAAGGGTCAGGATGTAATGATGGGTCAGGATGTAATGAAAAGTTAGGATGTAATGAAGGGTCAGGATGTATTGAGGGGTCAGTATGTAATGAAGGGTCAGGATGTAATGATGGGTCACGATGTAATGAAGGGTCGGTATGTAATGAAGGATCGGCATGTAATGATATGTCAGGATGTAATGATGGGTCAGGATGTAATGAAGGGTCAGCATGTAATGAAAGGTCAGTATGTAATGAGGGGTCAGCATGTAATGATGGTTCAGGTTGTAATGAAGGGTCGGTATGTAATGAAGGGTCGGTATGTAATGATGGGTCGGGATGTAATGATGGGTCGGGATGTAATGATGGGTCGGGTTGTAATGATAGGTAATCAAGGGTCAGATTATAATGATGGGTCGGTATGTAATGAAGGGTCGGTATGTAATGATGGTTCGGGATGTAATGATGGGTCGGGATGTAATGATGGGTCAGGATGTAATGATGGGTCAGGATGTAATGAAGAGTCGGTATGTAATGAAGGGTCGGTATGTAATGAAGGGTCGATATGTAATGAAGGGTCAGGATGTAATGATGGGTCAGGATGTAATGAAGGGTCAGGATGTAATGATGGGTCGGTATGTAATGAAGGGTCGATATGATGGGTGTCGGCATGTAATGAAGGGTCGGCATGTAATGAAGGGTCAGTATGTAATGAAGGGTCAGGATGTAATGAAGGGTCAGCATGTAATGAAGGGTCAGCATGTAATGAAGGGTCGGTATGTAATGAAGGATCGGTATGTAATGAAGGGTCGGTATGCAATGAATGGTCAGGATGTAATGAAGGGTCGGTATGTAATGAAGGGTCAGGATGTAATGAAGGGTCGGTATGTAATGAAGGGTCAGGATGTAATGATGGGTCAGGATGTAATGAAGGGTCGGTATGTAATGAAGGATCGGCATGTAATGAAGGGTCAGGATGTAATGATGGGTCAGGATGTAATGAAAACTTAGGATGTAATGAAGGGTCAGGATGTATTGAGGGGTCAGTATGTAATGAAGGGTCAGGATGTAATGATGGGTCAGGATGTAATGAAGGGTCGGTATGTACTGAAGGGTCAGGATGTAATGATGGGTCAGGATGTAATGAAAAGTTAGGATGTAATGAAGGGTCAGGATGTATTGAGGGGTTAGTATGTAATGAAGGGTCAGGATGTAATGATGGGTCACGATGTAATGAAGGGTCGGTATGTAATGAAGGATCGGCATGTAATGATAGGTCAGGATGTAATGATGTGTCAGGATGTAATGAAGGGTCAGCATGTAATGAAAGGTCAGTATGTAATGTGGGGTCAGCATGTAATGAGGGGTCAGCATGTAATGATGGGTCAGGTTGTAATGATGGGTCAGGATGTAATGAAGAGTCTATATGTAATGAAGGGTCGGTATGTAATGAAGGGTCGGTATGTAATGATGGGTCGGGATGTAATAATGTGTCGGGATGTAATGATGGGTCGGGTTGTAATGATAGGTAATCAAGGGTCAGATTATAATGATGGGTCAGTATGTAATGAAGGGTCAGGATGTAATGAAGGGTCAGTGTGTAATGATGGGTCAATGTGTAATGAAGAGTCAGTATGTAATGAAGGGTCGATATGTAATGAAGGGGACAGGATGTAATGAGGGGTCAGGATGTAATGAAGGGTCAGCATGTAATAAAGGGTCAGTATGTAATGAAGGGTCAGCATGTAATGATGGGTCAGTATGTAATGAAGGGTCAGCATGTAATGAAGGGTCGGCATGTAATGATGGGTCGGTATGTAATGAAGGGTCGGTATGGAATGAAGGATAGGTATGTAATCAAGGGTCAGGATATAATGACGGGTCAGTATGTAATGAAGGGTCAGGATGTAATGAAGGGTCAGTATGTAATGATGGGTCGGTATGTAATGAAGGGTCGGTATGTAATGAAGGATCAGTATGTAATGAAGAGTCAGTATGTAATGAAGGGTCGATATGTAATGAAGGGTCAGGATGTAATGAAGGGTCGGTATGTAATGATGGGTCGGGATGTAATGATGGGTCGGGATGTAATGATGGGTCGGGTTGTAATGATGGGTCGGGATGTAATGAAGGGTCGGGATGTAATGATGGGTCGGGATGTAATGATGGGTCGGGTTGTAATGATGGGTCGGGTTGTAATGATGGGTAGGGATGTAATGATGGGTCGGGATGTAATGATGGGTCGGGTTGTAATGATGGGTCGGGATGTAATGAAGGGTCGGTATGTAATGATGGGTCGGGATGTAATGAAGGGTCAGCATGTAGTGAAGGGTCAGGATGTAATGAAGGGTCGGTATGTAATGAAGGGTCAGTATGTAATGAAGGGTCAGCATGTAATGAAGGGTCAGTATGTAATGAAGGGTCAGTATGTAATGGGTCAGTATGTAATGAAGGGTCAGGATATAATGATGGGTCAGGATGTAATTAAGGGTCAGGATGTAATGAAGGGTCAGCATGTAATGATGGGTCGGTATGTAATGAAGGGTCGGTATGTAATGATGGGTTGGGATGTAATGATGGGTCAGGATGAAATGATGGGTCAGGATGTAATGAAGAGTGGGTATGTAATGAAGGGTCGGTATGTAATGAAGGGTCGATATGTAATGAAGGGTCAGCATGTAATGATGGGTCGGTATGTAATGAAGGGTCGGTATGTAATGATGGGTTGGGATGTAATGATGGGTCGGGATGAAATGATGGGTCAGGATGTAATGAAGAGTGGGTATGTAATGAAGGGTCGGTATGTAATGAAGGGTCGATATGTAATGAAGGGTCAGGATGTAATGATGGGTCAGGATGTAATGAAGGGTCAGGATGTAATGATGGGTCGGTATGTAATGAAGGGTCGATATGATGGGTGTTGGCATGTAATGAAGGGTCGGCATGTAATGAAGGGTCAGTATGTAATGAAGGGTCAGGATGTAATGAAGGGTCAGCATGTAATGATGGGTCAGTATGTAATGAAGGGTCAGCATGTAATGAAGGGTCGGTATGTAATGAAGGATCGGTATGTAATGAAGGGTCGGTATGCAATGAATGGTCAGGATGTAATAAAGGGTCGGTATGTAATGAAGGGTCAGGATTTAATGAAGGGTCGGTATGTAATGAAGGGTCAAGACGTAATGATGGGTCAGGATGTAATGAAGGGTCGGTATGTAATGAAGAATCGGCATGTAATGAAGGGTCAGGATGTAATGATGGGTCAGGATGTAATGAAAACTTAGGATGTAATGAAGGGTCAGGATGTATTGAGGGGTCAGTACGTAATGAAGGGTCAGGATGTAATGATGGGTCAGGATGTAATGAAGGGTCGGAATGTAATGAAGGGTCAGGATGTAATGATGGGTCAGGATGTAATGAAAAGTTAGGATGTAATGAAGGGTCAGGATGTATTGAGGGGTCAGTATGTAATGAAGGGTCAGGATGTAATGATGGGTCACGATGTAATGAAGGGTCGGTATGTAATGAAGGATCGGCATGTAATGATAGGTCAGGATGTAATGATGGGTCAGGATGTAATGAAGGGTCAGCATGTAATGAAAGGTCAGTATGTAATGAGGGGTCAGCATGTAATGATGGGTCAGGTTGTAATGAAGGGTCGGTATGTAATGAAGGGTCGGTATGTAATGATGGGTCGGGATGTAATGATGGGTCGGGATGTAATGATGGGTCGGGTTGTAATGATAGGTAATCAAGGGTCAGATTATAATGATGGGTCAGTATGTAATGAAGGGTCAGGATGTAATGAAGGGTCAGTGTGTAATGATGGGTCAGTGTGTAATGAAGAGTCAGTATGTAATGAAGGGTCGATATGTAATGAAGGGGACAGGATGTAATGAGGGGTCAGGATGTAATGAAGGGTCAGCATGTAATAAAGGGTCAGTATGTAATGAAGGGTCAGCATGTAATTATGGGTCAGTATGTAATGAAGGGTCAGCATGTAATGAAGGGTCGGCATGTAATGATGGGTCGGTATGTAATGAAGGGTCGGTATGTAATGAAGGATAGGTATGTAATCAAGGGTCAGGATATAATGACGGGTCAGTATGTAATGAAGGGTCAGGATGTAATGAAGGGTCAGTATGTAATGATGGGTCGGTATGTAATGAAGGGTCGGTATGTAATGAAGGATCGGTATGTAATGAAGAGTCAGTATGTAATGAAGGGTCGATATGTAATGAAGGGTCAGGATGTAATGAAGGGTCGGTATGTAATGATGGGTCGGGATGTAATGATGGGTCGGGTTGTAATGATGGGTCGTGTTGTAATGATGGGTCGGGATGTAATGATGGGTCGGGATATAATGATGGGTCGGGTTGTAATGATGGGTCGGGATGTAATGAAGGGTCGGTATGTAATGATGGGTCGGGATGTAATGAAGGGTCAGCATGTAGTGAAGGGTCAGGATGTAATGAAGGGTCGGTATGTAGTGATGGGTCGGTATGTAATGAAGGGTCAGGATGTAATGAAGGGTCAGCATGTAATGAAGGGTCAGTATGTAATGAAGGGTCAGTATGTAATGAGGGGTCAGGATGTAATGAGGGGTCAGGATGTAATGAAGTGTCAGGATGTAATGAAGGGTCAGCATGTAATGAAGGGTCAGTATGTAATGAAGGGTCAGTATGTAATGAAGGGTCTTGATATAATGATGGGTCAGGATGTAATTAAGGGTCAGGATGTAATGAAGGGTCAGCATGTAATGAAGGGTCAGTATGTAATGAAGGGTCGGCATGTAATGAAGGGTCGGCATGTAATGAATGGTCAGCATGTAATGAAGGTTCAGGATGTAATGAAGGGTCGGTATGTAAAGATGGGTCGGTATGTAATGAAGGGTCAGGATGTAATGAAGGGTCAGGATGTAATGATGGGTCGGTATGTAATGAAGGGTCGGTATGTAATGAAGGGTAGGCATGTAATGATGAGTCAGCATGTAATGAAGGGTCAGCATGTAATGAAGGTTCAGGATGTAGTGAAGGGTCAGCATGTAATGATGGGTCGGTATGTAATTAAGGGTCGGTATGTAATGATGGTTCGGGATGTAGTGATGGGTCGGGATGTAATGATGGGTCGGGTTGTAATGATGTGTCAGGATGTAATGAAGAGTCGGTATGTAATGAAAGTTCAGGATGTAGTGAAGGGTCAGCATGTAATGAAGGTTCAGGATGTAGTGAAGGGTCAGCATGTAATGATGGGTCGGTATGTAATGAAGGGTCGGTATGTAATGATGGTTCGGGATGTAATGATGGGTCGGGATGTAATGATGGGTCAGGATGTAAAGATGGGTCAGGATGTAATGAAGAGTCGGTATGTAATGAAGGGTCGGTATGTAATGAAGGGTCGATATGTAATGAAGGGTCAGGATGTAATGATGGGTCAGGATGTAATGAAGGGTCAGGATGTAATGATGGGCCGGTATGTAATGAAGGGTCGATATGATGGGTGTCGGCATGTAATGAAGGTTCGGCATGTAATGAAGGGTCAGTATGTAATGAAGGGTCAGGATTTAATGAAGGGTCAGCATGTAATGATGGGTCAATATGTAATGAAGGGTCAGCATGTAATGAAGGGTCGGTATGTAATGAAGGATCGGTATGTAATGAAGGGTCGGTATGCAATGAATGGTCAGGATGTAATGAAGGGTCGGTATGTAATGAAGGGTCAGGATGTAATGAAGGGTCGGTATGTAATGAAGGGTCAGGATGTAATGATGGGTCAGGATGTAATGAAGGGTCGGTATGTAATGAAGGATCGGCATGTAATGTAGGGTCAGGATGTAATGATGGGTCAGGATGTAATGAAAACTTAGGATGTAATGAAGGGTCAGGATGTATTGAGGGGTCAGTATGTAATGAAGGGTCAGGATGTAATGATGGGTCAGGATGTAATGAAGGGTCGGTATGTAATGAAGGGTCAGGATGTAATGATGGGTCAGGATGTAATGAAAAGTTAGGATGTAATGAAAGGTCAGGATGTAATGATGGGTCACGATGTAATGATGGGTCAGGATGTAATGAAGGGTCAGCATGTAATGAAAGGTCAGTATGTAATGTGGGGTCAGCATGTAATGAGGGGGCAGCATGTAATGATGGGTCAGGTTGTAATGATGGGTCAGGATGTAATGAAGAGTCGGTATGTAATGAAGGGTCGGTATGTAATGAAGGGTCGGTATGTAATGATGGGTCGGGATGTAATGATGGGTCGGGATGTAATGATGGGTCGGGTTGTAATGAAGGGTCAGGATGTAATGATGGGTGAGTGTGTAATGATGGGTCAGTGTGTAATGAAGAGTCAGTGTGTAATGAAGGGTCGATATGTAATGAAGGGGACAGGATGTAATGAGGGGTCAGGATGTAATGAAGGGTCAGCATGTAATAAAGGGTCAGTATGTAATGAAGGGTCAGCATGTAATGATGGGTCAGTATGTAATGAAGGGTCGGCATGTAATGAATGGTCAGCATGTAATGAAGGTTCAGGATGTAATGAAGGGTCGGTATGTAAAGATGGGTCGGTATGTAATGAAGGGTCAGGATGTAATGAAGGGTCAGGATGTAATGATGGGTCGGTATGTAATGAAGGGTCGGTATGTAATGAAGGGTAGGCATGTAATGATGAGTCAGCATGTAATGAAGGGTCAGCATGTAATGAAGGTTCAGGATGTAGTGAAGGGTCAGCATGTAATGATGGGTCGGTATGTAATTAAGGGTCGGTATGTAATGATGGTTCGGGATGTAGTGATGGGTCGGGATGTAATGATGGGTCGGGTTGTAATGATGTGTCAGGATGTAATGAAGAGTCGGTATGTAATGAAAGTTCAGGATGTAGTGAAGGGTCAGCATGTAATGAAGGTTCAGGATGTAGTGAAGGGTCAGCATGTAATGATGGGTCGGTATGTAATGAAGGGTCGGTATGTAATGATGGTTCGGGATGTAATGATGGGTCGGGATGTAATGATGGGTCAGGATGTAAAGATGGGTCAGGATGTAATGAAGAGTCGGTATGTAATGAAGGGTCGGTATGTAATGAAGGGTCGATATGTAATGAAGGGTCAGGATGTAATGATGGGTCAGGATGTAATGAAGGGTCAGGATGTAATGATGGGCCGGTATGTAATGAAGGGTCGATATGATGGGTGTCGGCATGTAATGAAGGGTCGGCATGTAATGAAGGGTCAGTATGTAATGAAGGGTCAGGATTTAATGAAGGGTCAGCATGTAATGATGGGTCAATATGTAATGAAGGGTCAGCATGTAATGAAGGGTCGGTATGTAATGAAGGATCGGTATGTAATGAAGGGTCGGTATGCAATGAATGGTCAGGATGTAATGAAGGGTCGGTATGTAATGAAGGGTCAGGATGTAATGAAGGGTCGGTATGTAATGAAGGGTCAGGATGTAATGATGGGTCAGGATGTAATGAAGGGTCGGTATGTAATGAAGGATCGGCATGTAATGAAGGGTCAGGATGTAATGATGGGTCAGGATGTAATGAAAACTTAGGATGTAATGAAGGGTCAGGATGTATTGAGGGGTCAGTATGTAATGAAGGGTCAGGATGTAATGATGGGTCAGGATGTAATGAAGGGTCGGTATGTAATGAAGGGTCAGGATGTAATGATGGGTCAGGATGTAATGAAAAGTTAGGATGTAATGAAGGGTCAGGATGTAATGATGGGTCACGATGTAATGATGGGTCAGGATGTAATGAAGGGTCAGCATGTAATGAAAGGTCAGTATGTAATGTGGGGTCAGCATGTAATGAGGGGGCAGCATGTAATGATGGGTCAGGTTGTAATGATGGGTCAGGATGTAATGAAGAGTCGGTATGTAATGAAGGGTCGGTATGTAATGAAGGGTCGGTATGTAATGATGGGTCGGGATGTAATGATGGGTCGGGATGTAATGATGGGTCGGGTTGTAATGAAGGGTCAGGATGTAATGATGGGTGAGTGTGTAATGATGGGTCAGTGTGTAATGAAGAGTCAGTGTGTAATGAAGGGTCGGTATGTAATGAAGGGTCGGTATGTAATGAAGGATCAGTATGTAATGAAGAGTCAGTATGTAATGAAGGGTCGATATGTAATGAAGGGTCAGGATGTAATGAAGGGTCGGTATGTAATGATGGGTCGGGATGTAATGATGGGTCGGGATGTAATGATGGGTCGGGTTGTAATGATGGGTCGGGATGTAATGAAGGGTCGGTATGTAATGATGGGTCGGGATGTAATGATGGGTCGGGTTGTAATGATGGGTCGGGTTGTAATGATGGGTCGGGATGTAATGATGGGTCGGGATGTAATGATGGGTCGGGTTGTAATGATGGGTCGGGATGTAATGAAGGGTCGGTATGTAATGATGGGTCGGGATGTAATGAAGGGTCAGCATGTAGTGAAGGGTCAGGATGTAATGAAGGGTCGGTATGTAGTGATGGGTCGGTATGTAATGAAGGGTCAGGATGTAATGAAGAGTCGGTATGTAATGAAGGGTCGGTATGTAATGAAGGGTCGGTATGTAATGATGGGTCAAGATGTAATGATGGGTCGGGATGTAATGATGGGTCGGGTTTAATTGAATGGGTCTTGATGTAATGATGGGTCGGTATGTAATGAAGGGTCGGTATGAAGGGTGTCGGCATGTAAGAAGGTTCGGCATGTAATGAACGGTCGGCATGTAATGAAGGGTCGGTATGTAATGAAGGGTCAGGATGTAATGAAGGGTCAGGATGTAATGAAGGGTCGGTATGTAATGATGGGTCGGGATGTAATGATGGGTCGGGATGTAATGATGGGTCGGGTTGTAATGATGGGTAATCAAGGGTCAGATTATAATGATGGGTCAGGATGTAATGAAGGGTCAGGATGTAATGAAGGGTCGATATGTAATGAAGGGGACAGGATGTAATGAGGGGTCAGGATGTAATGAAGGGTCAGCATGTAATAAAGGGTCAGTATTTAATGAAGGGTCAGCATGTAATCATGGGTCAGTATGTAATGAAGGGTCAGCATGTAATGAAGGGTCGGCATGTAACTATGGGTCAGGATGTAATGATGGGTCTGGATGTAATGAAGGGTCAGCATGTAATGTAGGGTCAGTATGTAATGAGGGGTCAGGATGTAATGAGGGGTCAGGATGTAATGAAGTGTCAGGATGTAATGAAGGGTCAGCATGTAATGAAGGGTCAGTATGTAATGAAGGGTCAGTATGTAATGAAGGGTCAGGATATAATGATGGGTCAGGATGTAATGAAGGGTCAGCATGTAATGAAGGGTCAGTATGTAAAGAAGGGTCAGTATGTAATGATGGGTCGGTATGTAATGAAGGGTCGGTATGTAATGAAGGGTCGGCATGTAATGAAGGGTCGGCATGTAATGAAGGTTCAGGATGTAATGAAGGGTTGGTATGTAAAGATGGGTCGGTATGTAATGAAGGGTCAGGATGTAGTGAAGGGTCAGGATGTAATGAAGGGTCAGGATGTAATGATGGGTCGGTATGTAATGAAGGGTCGGTATGTAATGAAGGGTAGGCATGTAATGATGAGTCAGCATGTAATGAAGGGTGTGTCGGTATGTAATGAAGGGTCGGTATGTAATGATGGTTCGGGATGTAATGATGGGTCGGGATGTAATGATGGGTCGGGATGTAATGATGGGTCAGGATGTAATGAAGAGTCGGTATGTAATGAAGGGTCGGTATGTAATGAAGGGTCGATATGTAATGAAGGGTCAGGATGTAATGATGGGTCAGGATGTAATGAAGGGTCAGGATGTAATGATGGGTCGGTATGTAATGAAGGGTCGATATGATGGGTGTCGGCATGTAATGAAGGGTCGGCATGTAATGAAGGGTCAGGATGTAATGAAGGGTCAGCATGTAATGAAGGGTCGGTATGTAATGAAGGATCGGTATGTAATGAAGGGTCGGTATGTAATGAAGGATCGGTATGTAATGAAGAGTCGGTATGTAATGAAGGATAGGTATGTAATCAAGGGTCAGGATATAATGACGGGTCAGTATGTAATGAAGGGTCAGGATGTAATGAAGGGTCGATATGTAATGAAGGGGACAGGATGTAATGAGGGGTCAGGATGTAATGAAGGGTCAGCATGTAATAAAGGGTCAGTATTTAATGAAGGGTCAGCATGTAATCCTGGGTCAGTATGTAATGAAGTGTCAGCATGTAATGAAGGGTCGGCATGTAACTATGGGTCAGGATGTAATGATGGGTCTGGATGTAATGAAGGGTCAGCATGTAATGTAGGGTCAGTATGTAATGAGGGGTCAGGATGTAATGAGGGGTCAGGATGTAATGAAGTGTCAGGATGTAATGAAGGGTCAGCATGTAATGAAGGGTCAGTATGTAATGAAGGGTCAGTATGTAATGAAGGGTCAGGATATAATGATGGGTCAGGATGTAATTAAGGGTCAGGATGTAATGAAGGGTCAGCATGTAATGAAGGGTCAGTATGTAAAGAAGGGTCAGTATGTAATGATGGGTCGGTATGTAATGAAGGGTCGGTATGTAATGAAGGGTCGTCATGTAATGAAGGGTCGGCATGTAATGAAGGTTCAGGATGTAATGAAGGGTTGGTATGTAAAGATGGGTCGGTATGTAATGAAGGGTCAGGATGTAATGAAGGGTCAGGATGTAATGAAGGGTCAGGATGTAATGATGGGTCGGTATGTAATGAAGGGTCGGTATGTAATGAAGGGTAGGCATGTAATGATGAGTCAGCATGTAATGAATTGTGTGTCGGTATGTAATGAAGGGTCGGTATGTAATGATGGTTCGGGATGTAATGATGGGTCGGGATGTAATGATGGGTCGGGATGTAATGATGGGTCAGGATGTAATGAAGGGTCAGCATGTAATGATGGGTCAGCATGTAATGAAGGGTCAGCATGTAATGAAGGGTCGGTATGTAATGAAGGATCGGTATGTAATGAAGGGTCGGTATGTAATGAAGGATCGGTATGTAATGAAGAGTCGGTATGTAATGAAGGATAGGTATGTAATCAAGGGTCAGGATATAATGACGGGTCAGTATGTAATGAAGGGTCAGGATGTAATGAAGGGTCAGTATGTAATGATGGGTCGGTATGTAATGAAGGGTCGGTATGTAATGAAGGGTCGGTATGTAATGATGGGTCCGTATGTAATGAAGGGTCCGTATGTAATGAAGGGTCCGTATGTAATGAAGGGTCAGTATGTAATGAAGGGTCAGGATGTAATGAAGAGTCAGTATGTAATGAAGGGTCGGTATGTAATGAGGGGTCGGTATGTAATGAAGGGTCGGGATGTAATGAAGGGTCAGTATGTAATGAAGGGTCAGTATGTAATGAAGGGTCAGGATGTAATGAAGGGTCGGCATGTAATGATGGGTCAGGATGTAATGATGGGTCAGGATGTAATGAAGGGTCAGCATGTAATGAAGGGTCGGTATGTAATGATGGGTCGGTATGTAATGAAGGGTCGATATGTAATGAAGGGTCATGATGTAATGATGGGTCAGGATGTAATGAAGGGTCAGGATGTAATGATGGGTCGGTATGTAATGAAGGGTCGATATGATGGGTGTCGGCATGTAATGAAGGGTCGGCATGTAATGAAGGGTCAGGATGTAATGAAGGGTCAGCATGTAATGATGGGTCAGCATGTAATGAAGGGTCAGCATGTAATGAAGGGTCGGTATGTAATGAAGGATCGGTATGTAATGAAGGGTCGGTATGTAATGAAGGATCGGTATGTAATGAAGAGTCGGTATGTAATGAAGGATAGGTATGTAATCAAGGGTCAGGATATAATGACGGGTCAGTATGTAATGAAGGGTCAGGATGTAATGAAGGGTCAGTATGTAATGATGGGTCGGTATGTAATGAAGGGTCGGTATGTAAAGAAGGGTCGGTATGTAATGATGGGTCCGTATGTAATGAAGGGTCCGTATGTAATGAAGGGTCCGTATGTAATGAAGGGTCAGTATGTAATGAAGGGTCAGGATGTAATGAAGAGTCAGTATGTAATGAAGGGTCGGTATGTAATGAGGGGTCGGTATGTAATGAAGGGTCGGGATGTAATGAAGGGTCAGTATGTAATGAAGGGTCAGTATGTAATGAAGGGTCAGGATGTAATGAAGGGTCGGCATGTAATGATGGGTCAGGATGTAATGATGGGTCAGGATGTAATGAAGGGTCAGCATGTAATGAAGGGTCGGTATGTAATGATGGGTCGGTATGTAATGAAGGGTCAGGATGTAATGAAGGGTCACGATGTAATGAAGGGTCGGTATGCAATGAAGGGTCGGTATGTAATGAAGGGTCGGTATGTAATGAAGGGTCAGGATGTAATGAAGAGTCAGGATGTAATGAGGGGTCAGGATGTAATGAAGGGTCAGGATGTAATGATGGGTCAGGATGTAATGAAGGGTCGGTATGTAACGAAGGATCTGCATGTAATGAAGGGTCAGGATGTAATGATGGGTCAGGATGTAATGAAGGGTCAGGATGTAATGAAAGGTCAGTATGTAATGTGCGGTCAGCATGTAATGAGGGGTCAGCATGTAATGATGGGTCAGGATGAAATGAAGGGTCAGGATGTAATGATGGGTCGGTATGTAATGAAGGGTCGGTATGTAATGAATGGTCGGCATGTAATGATGAGTCAGCATGTAATGAAGGGTCAGCATGTAATGAAGGTTCAGGATGTAATGAAGGGTCAGGATGTAATGAAGGGTCAGCATGTAATGATGGGTCGGTATGTAATGAAGGGTCGGTATGTAATGATGGTTCGGGATGGAATGATGGGTCAGGATGTAATGATGGGTCAGGATGTAATGAAGAGTCGGTATGTAATGAAGGGTCGGTATGTAATGAAGGGTCGATATGTAATGAAGGGTCAGGATGTAATGATGGGTCAGGATGTAATGAAGGGTCAGGATGTAATGATGGGTCGGTATGTAATGAAGGGTCGATATGATGGGTGTCGGCATGTAATGAAGGGTCGGCATGTAATGAAGGGTCGGTATGTAATGAAGGGTCAGGATGTAATGAAGGGTCAGCATGTAATGATGGGTCAGTATGTAATGAAGGGTCAGCATGTAATGAAGGGTCGGTATGTAATGAAGGATCGGTATGTAATGATGGGTCAGGATGTAATGAAGAGTCGGTATGTAATGAAGAGTCGGTATGTAATGAAGGATAGGTATGTAATCAAGGGTCAGGATATAATGACGGGTCAGGATGTAATGAAGGGTCAGTATGTAATGATGGGTCGGTATGTAATGAAGGGTCGGTATGTAATGAAGGGTCGGTATGTAATGAAGAGTCAGTATGTAATGAAGGGTCGGTATGTAATGAAGGGTCGATATGTAATGAAGGGTCAGGATGTAATGAAGGGTCAGGATGTAATGAAGGGTCGGTATGTAATGAAGGGTCAGGATGTAATGAAGGGTCAGCATGTAATGAAGGGTCAGCATGTAATGAAGGGTCAGGATGTAATGAAGGGTCGGTATGTAATGATGGGTCAGTATGTAATGATGGGTCGGTATGTAATGAAGGGTCAGGATGTAATGAAGAGTCGGTATGTAATTAAGGGTCGGTATGTAATGAAGGGTCGGTATGTAAAGAAGGGTCGGGATGTAATGATGGGTCGGGATGTAATGATGGGTCGGGATGTAATGATGGGTCGGGTTGTAATGATGGGTCAGGATGTAATGATGGGTCGGTATGTAATGAAGGGTCGGTATGAAGGGTGTCGGCATGTAATGAAGGTTCGGCATGTAATGAAGGGTCGGCATGTAATGAAGGGTCGGTATGTAATGAAGGGTCAGGATGTAATTAAGGGTCAGGATGTAATGAAGGGTCGGTATGTAATGAAGGGTCGGTATGTAATGAAGGGTCAAGATGTAATGAAGAGTCAGGATGTAATGAGGGGTCAGGATGTAATGAGGGGTCAGTATGTAATGAAGGGTCAGGATGTAATGAAGGGTCGGTATGTAATGAAGAGTCGGTATGTAATGAAGGGTCAGGATTTAATGATGGGTCAGGATGTAATGAAGGGTCGGTATGTAATGAAGGGTCAGGATGTAATGAAGGGTCGGCATGTAATGAAGGGTCAGCATGTAATGAACTGTCGGCATGTAATGAAAGGTGTTGGCATGTAATGAAGGGTCGGCATGTAATGAAGGGTCGGTATGTAATGAAGGGTCATTATGTAATGTAGGGTCAGTATGTAATGAAGGTTCGATATGTGATGAAGGGTCGGCATGTGATGAAGGGTCGGCATGTGATGAATGGTCGGCATGTGATGAAGGGTCGGCATGTGATGAAGGGTCATTATGTAATGTATGGTCACTATGTAATGAAGGGTCGGTATGTGATGAAGGGTCGGTATGTAATGAAGGGTCGGTATGTAATGAAGGGTCGGTATGTAATGTAGGGTCGGTATGTAATGAAGGGATGTAACGAAGGGTCAGCTTGTAATGAAGGGTCAGTATGTAATGAATGGTCGGTATGTAATGAAGGGTCAGTATGTAATGATGGGTCAGTATGTAATGAAGGGGCAGGATGTAATGATGGATCTGGATGTAGTGAAGGGTCGGTATGTAATGAAGGGTCAGGATGTATTGATGGGTCAGAATGTAATGAAGGGTCAGGATGTAATGATGGGTCAGGATGTAATGAAAATTTAAGATTTAATGATGGGTCAGGATGTAATGAAGGGTCAGGATGTAATGAAGAGTCAGTATGTAATGAAGAGTCGGTATGTAATGAAGGGTCAGGATGTAATGATGGATCAGGATGTAATGAAGGGTCAGTATGTAATGATGGATCAGGATGTAATGAAGGGTCAGTATGTAATGAAGGGTCAGGATGTAATGATGGGTCAGGATTTAATGAAGAGTCAGTATGTAATGAAGGGTCAGTATGTAATGATGGGTCCGTATGTAATGAAGGGTCCGTATGTAATGAAGCGTCAGTATGTAATGAAGGGTCAGGATGTAATGAAGAGTCAGTATGTAATGAAGGGTCGGTATGTAATGAGGGGTCGGTATGTAATGATGGGTCGGTATGTAATGAAGGGTCGGGATGTAATGAAGGGTCGGGATGTAAGGAAGGGTCGGGATATAATGAAGGGTCAGTATGTAATGAAGGGTCAGGATGTAATGAATGGTCAGGATGTAATGAAGAGTCAGTATGTAATGAAAGGTCAGGATGTAATGAAGGGTCGGCATGTAATGATGGGTCAGGATGTAATGAAGGGTCAGCATGTAATGAAGGGTCAGCATGTATTGAAGGGTCAGCATGTATTGAAGGGTCACGATGTAATGAAGGGTCGGTATGTAATGATGGGTCGGTATGTAATGAAGGGTCAGGATGTAATGAAGGGTCACGATGTAATGAAGGGTCGGTATGCAATGAAGGGTCGGTATGTAATGAAGGGTCGGAATGTAATGAAGGGTCAGGATGTAATGAAGAGTCAGGATGTAATGAGGGGTCAGTATGTAATGAAGGATCAGGATGTAATGAAGGGTCGGTATGTAATGAAGGGTCAGGATGTAATGATGGGTCAGGATGTAATGAAGGGTCGGTATGTAATGAAGGATCGGCATGTAATGAAGGGTCAGGATGTAATGATGGGTCAGGATGTAATGAAAAGTTAGGATGTAATGAAGGGTCAGGATGTATTGAGGGGTCAGTATGTAATGAAGGGTCAGGATGTAATGATGGGTCAGAATGTAATGAAGGGTCGGTATGTAATGAAGGATCGGCATGTAATGATAGGTCAGGATGTAATGATGGGTCAGGATGTAATGATGGGTCAGCATGTAATGAAGGGTCAGCATGTAATGAAGGGTCGGCATGTAATGAAGGGTCGGCATGTAATGATGGGTCACGATGTAATGATCGGTCAGGATGTAATGAAGGGTCAGCATGTAATGAAGGTTCAGTATGTAATGAAGGGTCAGTATGTAATGAGGGGTCAGGATGTAATGAATGGTCAGCATGTAATGAAGAGTCAGCATGTAATGAAGGGTCAGTATGTAATGAATGGTCAGTATGTAATGAAGGGTCCGTATGTAATGAAGGGTCAGTATGTAATGAAGGGTCAGGATGTAATGAAGAGTCAGTATGTAATGAAGGGTCGGTATGTAATGAGGGGTCGGTATGTAATGAAGGGTCGGGTTGTAATGAAGGGTCAGTATGTAATGAAGGGTCAGGATGTAATGATGGGTCAGGATGTAATGAAGGGTCAGCATGTAATGAAGGGTCGGTATGTAATGATGGGTCGGTATGTAATGAAGGGTCAGGATGTAATGAAGGGTCACGATGTAATGAAGGGTCGGTATGCAATGAAGGGTCGGTATGTAATGAAGGGTCGGTATGTAATGAAGGGTCAGGATGTAATGAAGAGTCAGGATGTAATGAGGGGTCAGGATGTAATGAAGGGTCAGGATGTAATGATGGGTCAGGATGTAATGAAGGGTCGGTATGTAATGAAGGATCTGCATGTAATGAAGGGTCAGGATGTAATGATGGGTCAGGATGTAATGAAGGGTCAGGATGTAATGAAAGGTCAGTATGTAATGTGCGGTCAGCATGTAATGAGGGGTCAGCATGTAATGATGGGTCAGGATGAAATGATGGGTCGGTATGTAATGAAGGGTCGGTATGTAATGAAGGGTCGGTATGTAATGAAGGGTCGGCATGTAATGATGAGTCAGCATGTAATGAAGGGTCAGCATGTAATGAAGGTTCAGGATGTAATGAAGGGTAAAGATGTAATGAAGGGTCAGCATGTAATGATGGGTCGGTATGTAATGAAGGGTCGGTATGTAATGATGGTTCGGGATGTAATGATGGGTCAGGATGTAATGATGGGTCAGGATGTAATGAAGAGTCGGTATGTAATGAAGGGTCGGTATGTAATGAAGGGTCGATATGTAATGAAGGGTCAGGATGTAATGATGGGTCAGGATGTAATGAAGGGTCAGGATGTAATGATGGGTCGGTATGTAATGAAGGGTCGATATGATGGGTGTCGGTATGCAATGAAGGGTCGGCATGTAATGAAGGGTCAGTATGTAATGAAGGGTCAGGATGTAATGAAAGGTCAGCATGTAATGTTGGGTCAGTATGTAATGAAGGGTCAGCATGTAATGAAGGGTCTGTATGTAATGAAGGATCGGTATGTAATGATGGGTCAGGATGTAATGAAGAGTCGGTATGTAATGAAGAGTCGGTATGTAATGAAGGATAGGTATGTAATCAAGGGTCAGGATATAATGACGGGTCAGTATGTAATGAAGGGTCAGGATGTAATGAAGGGTCAGTATGTAATGATGGGTCGGTATGTAATGAAGGGTCGGTATGTAATGAAGGGTCAGTATGTAATGAAGAGTCAGTATGTAATGAAGGGTCGGTATGTAATGAAGGGTCGATATGTAATGAAGGGTCAGGATGTAATGAAGGGTCAGGATGTAATGAAGGGTCGGTATGTAATGAAGGGTCAGGATGTAATGAAGGGTCAGCATGTAATGAAGGGTCAGCATGTAATGAAGGGTCAGGATGTAATGAAGGGTCGGTATGTAATGATGGGTCGGTATGTAATGATGGGACGGTATGTAATGAAGGGTCAGGATGTAATGAAGAGTCGGTATGTAATGAAGGGTCGGTATGTAATGAAGGGTCGGTATGTAAAGAAGGGTCGGGATGTAATGATGGGTCGGGATGTAATGATGGGTCGGGATTTAATGATGGGTCGGGTTGTAATGATGGGTCAGGATGTAATGATGGGTCGGTATGTAATGAAGGGTCGGTATGAAGGGTGTCGGCATGTAATGAAGGTTCGGCATGTAATGAAGGGTCGGCATGTAATGAAGGGTCGGTATGTAATGAAGGGTCAGGATGTAATTAAGGGTCAGGATGTAATGAAGGGTCGGTATGTAATGAAGGGTCGGTATGTAATGAAGGGTCAAGATGTAATGAAGAGTCAGGATGTAATGAGGGGTCAGGATGTAATGAGGGGTCAGTATGTAATGAAGGGTCAGGATGTAATGAAGGGTCGGTATGTAATGAAGAGTCGGTATGTAATGAAGGGTCAGGATTTAATGATGGGTCAGGATGTAATGAAGGGTCGGTATGTAATGAAGGGTCGGGATGTAATGAAGGGTCGGCATGTAATGAAGGGTCAGCATGTAATGAACTGTCGGCATGTAATGAAAGGTGTTGGCATGTAATGAAGGGTCGGCATGTAATGAAGGGTCGGTATGTAATGAAGGGTCATTATGTAATGTAGGGTCAGTATGTAATGAAGGTTCGATATGTGATGAAGGGTCGGCATGTGATGAAGGGTCGGCATGTGATGAATGGTCGGCATGTGATGAAGGGTCGGCATGTGATGAAGGGTCATTATGTAATGTATGGTCACTATGTAATGAAGGGTCGGTATGTGATGAAGGGTCGGTATGTAATGAAGGGTCGGTATGTAATGAAGGGTCGGTATGTAATGTAGGGTCGGTATGTAATGAAGGGATGTAACGAAGGGTCAGCTTGTAATGAAGGGTCAGTATGTAATGAATGGTCGGTATGTAATGAAGGGTCAGTATGTAATGATGGGTCAGTATGTAATGAAGGGGCAGGATGTAAAGATGGATCAGGATGTAGTGAAGGGTCGGTATGTAATGAAGGGTCATTATGTAATGTAGGGTCAGTATGTAATGAAGGTTCGATATGTGATGAAGGGTCGGCATGTGATGAAGGGTCGGCATGTGATGAATGGTCGGCATGTGATGAAGGGTCGGCATGTGATGAAGGGTCATTATGTAATGTATGGTCACTATGTAATGAAGGGTCGGTATGTGATGAAGGGTCGGTATGTAATGAAGGGTCGGTATGTAATGAAGGGTCGGTATGTAATGTAGGGTCGGTATGTAATGAAGGGATGTAACGAAGGGTCAGCTTGTAATGAAGGGTCAGTATGTAATGAATGGTCGGTATGTAATGAAGGGTCAGGATGTATTGATGGGTCAGAATGTAATGAATGGTCAGGATGTAATGATGGGTCAGGATGTAATGAAAATTTAGGATTTAATGATGGGTCAGGATGTAATGAAGGGTCAGGATGTAATGAAGAGTCAGTATGTAATGAAGAGTCGGTATGTAATGAAGGGTCAGGATGTAATGATGGATCAGGATGTAATGAAGGGTCAGTATGTAATGATGGATCAGGATGTAATGAAGGGTCAGTATGTAATGAAGGGTCAGGATGTAATGATGGGTCAGGATTTAATGAAGAGTCAGTATGTAATGAAGGGTCAGTATGTAATGATGGGTCCGTATGTAATGAAGGGTCCGTATGTAATGAAGCGTCAGTATGTAATGAAGGGTCAGGATGTAATGAAGAGTCAGTATGTAATGAAGGGTCGGTATGTAATGAGGGGTCGGTATGTAATGATGGGTCGGTATGTAATGAAGGGTCGGGATGTAATGAAGGGTCGGGATGTAAGGAAGGGTCGGGATGTAATGAAGGGTCGGTATGTAATGAAGGGTCAGGATGTAATGAATGGTCAGTATGTAATGAAGAGTCAGTATGTAATGAAAGGTCAGGATGTAATGAAGGGTCGGCATGTAATGATGGGTCAGGATGTAATGAAGGGTCAGCATGTAATGAAGGGTCAGCATGTATTGAAGGGTCACGATGTAATGAAGGGTCGGTATGTAATGAAGGGTCAGGATGTAATGAAGGGTCACGATGTAATGAAGGGTCGGTATGCAATGAAGGGTCGGTATGTAATGAAGGGTCGGAATGTAATGAAGGGTCAGGATGTAATGAAGAGTCAGGATGTAATGAGGGGTCAGGATGTAATGAGGGGTCAGTATGTAATGAAGGATCAGGATGTAATGAAGGGTCGGTATGTAATGAAGTGTCAGGATGTAATGATGGGTCAGGATGTAATGAAGGGTCGGCATGTAATGAAGGATCGGCATGTAATGAAGGGTCAGGATGTAATGATGGGTCAGGATGTAATGAAAAGTTAGGATGTAATGAAGGGTCAGGATGTATTGAGGGGTCAGTATGTAATGAAGGGTCAGGATGTAATGATGGGTCAGAATGTAATGAAGGGTCGGTATGTAATGACGGATCGGCATGTAATGATAGGTCAGGATGTAATGATGGGTCAGGATGTAATGATGGGTCAGTATGTAATGAAGGGTCAGCATGTAATGAAGGGTCGGCATGTAATGAAGGGTCGGCATGTAATGATGGGTCACGATGTAATGATCGGTCAGGATGTAATGAAGGGTCAGCATGTAATGAAGGTTCAGTATGTAATGAAGGGTCAGTATGTAATGAGGGGTCAGGATGTAATGAATGCTCAGCATGTAATGAAGAGTCAGCATGTAATGAAGGGTCAGTATGTAATGAATGGTCAGTATGTAATGAAGGGTCGATATGTAATGAAGGGTCAGGATGTAATGATGGGTCAGGATGTAATTAAGGGTCAGGATGTAATGAAGGGTCAGCATGTAATGAAGGGTCAGTATGTAATGAAGGGTCAGTATGTAATAAGGGGTCAGTATGTAATAAGGGGTCAGTATGTAATGAAGGGTCAGTATGTAGTGATGGGTCAGTATGTAATGAGGGGTCAGTATATAATGAAGGGTCAGGATGTAATGATGGGTCAGGATTTAATGAAGAGTCAGTATGTAATGAAGGGTCAGTATGTAATGATGGGTCCGTATGTAATGAAGGGTCCGTATGTAATGAAGGGTCCGTATGTAATGAAGCGTCAGTATGTAATGAAGGGTCAGGATGTAATGAAGAGTCAGTATGTAATGAAGGGTCGGTATGTAATGAGGGGTCGGTATGTAATGATGGGTCGGTATGTAATGAAGGGTCGGGATGTAATGAAGGGTCGGGATGTAATGAAGGGTCAGTATGTAATGAGGGGTCAGGATGTAATGAGGGGTCAGTATGTAATGAAGGATCAGGATGTAATGAAGGGTCGGTATGTAATGAAGGGTCAGGATGTAATGATGGGTCAGGATGTAATGAAGGGTCGGCATGTAATGAAGGATCGGCATGTAATGAAGGGTCAGGATGTAATGATGGGTCAGGATGTAATGAAAAGTTAGGATGTAATGAAGGGTCAGGATGTATTGAGGGGTCAGTATGTAATGAAGGGTCAGGATGTAATGATGGGTCAGAATGTAATGAAGGGTCGGTATGTAATGAAGGATCGGCATGTAATGATAGGTCAGGATGTAATGATGGGTCAGGATGTAATGATGGGTCAGCATGTAATGAAGGGTCAGCATGTAATGAAGGGTCGGCATGTAATGAAGGGTCGGCATGTAATGATGGGTCACGATGTAATGATCGGTCAGGATGTAATGAAGGGTCAGCATGTAATGAAGGTTCAGTATGTAATGAAGGGTCAGTATGTAATGAGGGGTCAGGATGTAATGAATGGTCAGCATGTAATGAAGAGTCAGCATGTAATGAAGGGTCAGTATGTAATGAATGGTCAGTATGTAATGAAGGGTCGATATGTAATGAAGGGTCAGGATGTAATGATGGGTCAGGATGTAATTAAGGGTCAGGATGTAATGAAGGGTCAGCATGTAATGAAGGGTCAGTATGTAATGAAGGGTCAGTATGTAATAAGGGGTCAGTATGTAATAAGGGGTCAGTATGTAATGAAGGGTCAGTATGTAGTGATGGGTCAGTATGTAATGAGGGGTCAGTATATAATGAAGGGTCAGGATGTAATGATGGGTCAGGATTTAATGAAGAGTCAGTATGTAATGAAGGGTCAGTATGTAATGATGGGTCCGTATGTAATGAAGGGTCCGTATGTAATGAAGCGTCAGTATGTAATGAAGGGTCAGGATGTAATGAAGAGTCAGTATGTAATGAAGGGTCGGTATGTAATGAGGGGTCGGTATGTAATGAGGGGTCGGTATGTAATGAAGGGTCGGGATGTAATGAAGGGTCGGGATGTAATGAAGGGTCAGTATGTAATGAAGGGTCAGGATGTAATGAATGGTCAGTATGTAATGAAGAGTCGGTATGTAATGATGGGTCGGTATGTAATGAAGGGTCAGGATGTAATGAATGGTCAGGATGTAATGAAGAGTCAGTATGTAATGAAGGGTCAGGATGTAATGAAGGGTCGGCATGTAATGATGGGTCAGGATGTAATGATGGGTCAGGATGTAATGAAGGGTCAGCATGTAATGAAGGGTCAGCATGTATTGAAGGGTCACGATGTAATGAAGGGTCGGTATGTAATGATGGGTCGGTATGTAATGAAGGGTCAGGATGTAATGAAGGGTCAGGATGTAATGAAGGGTCGGTATGTAATGAAGGGTCGGAATGTAATGAAGGGTCAGGATGTAATGAAGAGTCAGGATGTAATGAGGGGTCAGGATGTAATGAGGGGTCAGTATGTAATGAAGGGTCAGGATGTAATGAAGGGTCGGTATGTAATGAAGGGTCAGGATGTAATGATGGGTCAGGATGTAATGAAGGGTCGGCATGTAATGAAGGATCGGCATGTAATGAAGGGTCAGGATGTAATGATGGGTCAGGATGTAATGAAAAGTTAGGATGTAATGAAGGGTCAGGATGTATTGAGGGGTCAGTATGTAATGGAGGGTCAGGATGTAATGATAGGTCAGGATGTAATGAAGGGTCGGTATGTAATGAAGGGTCAGGATGTAATGATGGGTCAGGATGTAATGAAAAGTTAGGATGTAATGAATGGTCAGGATGTATTGAGGGGTCAGTATGTAATGAAGGGTCAGGATGTAATGATGGGTCAGAATGTAATGAAGGGTCGGTATGTAATGAAGGATCGGCATGTAATGATAGGTCAGGATGTAATGATGGGTCAGGATGTAATGATGGGTCAGTATGTAATGAAGGGTCAGCATGTAATGAAGGGTCGGCATGTAATGATGGGTCACGATGTAATGATGGGTCACGATGTAATGATCGGTCAGGATGTAATGAAGGGTCAGCATGTAATGAAGGTTCAGTATGTAATGAGGGGTCAGGATGTAATGAGGGGTCAGGATGTAATGAAGTGTCAGGATGTAATGAAGGGTCAGCATGTAATGAAGAGTCAGCATGTAATGAAGGGTCAGTATGTAATGAAGGGTCAGTATGTAATGAAGGGTCGATATGTAATGAAGGGTCAGGATGTAATGATGGGTCAGGATGTAATTAAGGGTCAGGATGTAATGAAGGGTCAGCATGTAATGAAGGGTCGGTATGTAATGAAGGGTCGGCATGTAATAATGAGTCGGCATGTAATGAAGGGTCAGCATGTAATGAAGGTTCAGGATGTAATGAAGGGTCAGGATGTAATGAAGGGTCAGCATGTAATGATGGGTCGGTATGTAATGAAGGGTCAGTATGTAATGATGGTTCGGGATGTAATGATGGGTAGGGATGTAATGATGGGTCGGGTTGTAATGATGGGTCAGGATGTAATGATGGGTCAGGATGTAATGAAGAGTCGGTATGTAATGAAGGGTCGGTATGTAATGAAGGGTCGATATGTAATGAAGGGTCAGGATGTAATGATGGGTCAGGATGTAATGAAGGGTCAGGATTTAATGATGGGTCGGTATGTAATGAAGGGTCGATATGATGGGTGTCCGCATGTAATGAAGGGTCGGCATGTAATGAAGGGTCAGTATGTAATGAAGGGACAGGATGTAATGAAGGGTCAGCATGTAATGATGGGTCAGTATGTAATGAAGGGTCAGCATGTAATGAAGGGTCGGTATGTAATGAAGGATCGGTATGTAATGAAGGGTCGGTATGTAATGATGGGTCAGGATGTAATGAAGAGTCGGTATGTAATGAAGGGTCGTTATGTAATGATGGGTCGGGTTGTAATGATGGGTCGGGATGTAATGATGGGTCGGTATGTAATGAAGGGTCGGTGTGAAGGGTGTCGGCATGTAATGAAGGTTCGGCATGTAATAAAGGGTCGGTATGTAATGAAGGGTCAGGATTTAATGAAGGGTCAGCATGTAATGAAGGGTCAGGATGTAATGAAGGGTCGGTATGTAATGATGGGTCGGTATGTAATGAAGGGTCGGTATGAATGGTGTCGGCATGTAATGAAGGTTCGGCATGTAATGAAGGGTCGGCATGTAATGAAGGGTCGGTATGTAATGAAGGGTCAGGATGTAATGAAGGGTCAGCATGTAATGATGGGTCGGTATGTAATGAAGGGTCGGTATGTAATGAAGGTTGAGGATGTAATGAGGGGTCAGGATGTAATGAGGGGTCAGGATGTAATGAGGGGTCAGTATGTAATGAAGGGTCAGGATGTAATGATGGGTCAGGATGTAATGAAAATTTAGGATTTAATGATGGGTCAGGATGTAATGAAGGGTCGGTATGTATTGAAGGGTCGGTATGTAATGAAGGGTCAGGATGTAATGATGGGTCATGATGTAATGAAAATATAGGATTTAATGATGGGTCGGTATGTAATGATGGGTCAGGATGTAATGATGGGTCAGGATGTAATGAAGGGTCGGTATGTAATGAAGCATCAGGATGTAATGAAGGGTCGGCATGTAATGAAGGGTCAGCATGTAATGAACTGTCGGCATGTAATGAAGGGTCGGCATGTAATGAAGGGTCGGCATGTAATGAAGGGTCATTATGTAATGTAGGGTCAGTATGTAATGTAGGGTCAGTATGTAATGAAGGGTCAGTATGTAATGAAGGGTAGGTATGTATTGAAGGGTCGGCATGTAATAAAGGGTCGGCATGTAATGAAGGGTCGGGATGTAATGACGGGTCGGGATGTAATGAAGGGTCGGGATGTAATGATGGGTCTGCAGGTAATGAAGGGTCGGCATGTAATGAAGGGTCGGTATGTAATGAAGGGTCGGGATGTAATGAAGGGTCAGTATGTAATGAAGAGTCAGGATATAATGATGGGTCAGTATGTAATGAAGGGTCAGGATGTAATGAAGGGTCAGTATGTAATTATGGATCGGTATGTAATGAAGGGTCGGTATGTAATGTAGAGTCGGTATGTAATGAAGGGTCGGTATGTAATGAGGGGTTGGTATGTAATGAAGGGTCAGGATGTAATGATGGGTCAGGATGTATTGAAGGGTCAATATGCAATGATGGGTCAGTATGTAATGAAGGGTCGGTATGTAATGAAGGGTCGGTATGTAATGATGGGTCGGTATGTAATGAAGGGTCGGTATGTAATGAAGTGTCGGTATGTAATGAAGGGTCAGGATGTTATGAAGGGTCAGGATGTAATGAAGAGTCAGGATGTAATGAGGGGTCACTATGTAATGAAGGGTCAGGATGTAATGATGGGTCAGGATGTAATGAAGGGTCAGGATGTAATGATGGGTCGGTATGTAATGAAGGTTCGGTATGAAGGGTGTCGGCATGTAATGAAGTGTCGGCATGTAATGAAGGGTCGGCATGTAATGAAGGCTCAGTAGGTAATGAAGGGTCAAGATGTAATGAAGGGTCAACATGTAATAATGGGTCAGCATGTAATGAAGGGTCAGCATGTAATGAAGGGTCAGGATGTAATGAAGAGTCAGGATGTAATGAGGGGTCAGGATGTAATGAGGGGTCAGTATGTAATGAAGAGTCAGTACGTAATGAAGGGTCGGTATGTAATGAAGGGTCAGGATGTAATGATGGGTCAGGATGTAATGAAGGGTCAGGATGTAATGAGGGGTCAGGATGTAATGAGGGGTCAGGATGTAATGAGGGGTCAGGATGTAATGATGGGTCAGGATTTAATGAAGGGTCAGTATGTAATGAAGGGTCAGGATGTAATGAAGGGTCGGCATGTAATGAAGGGTCAGGATGTAATGAAGGGTCGGCATGTAATGAAGGGTCGGTATGTAATGAAGGGTGTCGGCATGCAATGAAGGGTGTCGGAATGTAATGAAGGGTCAGTATGTAATGAAGAGTCAGGATATAATGATGGGTCAGTATGTAATGAAGGGTCAGGATGTAATGAAGGGTCAGTATGTAATTATGGATCGGTATGTAATGAAGGGTCGGTATGTAATGTAGAGTCGGTATGTAATGAAGGGTCGGTATGTAATGAGGGGTTGGTATGTAATGAAGGGTCAGGATGTAATGATGGGTCAGGATGTATTGAAGGGTCAATATGCAATGATGGGTCAGTATGTAATGAAGGGTCGGTATGTAATGAAGGGTCGGTATGTAATGATGGGTCGGTATGTAATGAAGGGTCGGTATGTAATGAAGTGTCGGTATGTAATGAAGGGTCAGGATGTTATGAAGGGTCAGGATGTAATGAAGAGTCAGGATGTAATGAGGGGTCACTATGTAATGAAGGGTCAGGATGTAATGATGGGTCAGGATGTAATGAAGGGTCAGGATGTAATGATGGGTCGGTATGTAATGAAGGTTCGGTATGAAGGGTGTCGGCATGTAATGAAGTGTCGGCATGTAATGAAGGGTCGGCATGTAATGAAGGCTCAGTAGGTAATGAAGGGTCAAGATGTAATGAAGGGTCAACATGTAATAATGGGTCAGCATGTAATGAAGGGTCAGCATGTAATGAAGGGTCAGGATGTAATGAAGAGTCAGGATGTAATGAGGGGTCAGGATGTAATGAGGGGTCAGTATGTAATGAAGAGTCAGTACGTAATGAAGGGTCGGTATGTAATGAAGGGTCAGGATGTAATGATGGGTCAGGATGTAATGAAGGGTCAGGATGTAATGAGGGGTCAGGATGTAATGAGGGGTCAGGATGTAATGAGGGGTCAGGATGTAATGATGGGTCAGGATTTAATGAAGGGTCAGTATGTAATGAAGGGTCAGGATGTAATGAAGGGTCGGCATGTAATGAAGGGTCAGGATGTAATGAAGGGTCGGCATGTAATGAAGGGTCGGTATGTAATGAAGGGTGTCGGCATGCAATGAAGGGTGTCGGAATGTAATGAAGGGTCAGTATGTAATGAAGGGTCGGCATGTGATGAAGGGTCGACTTGTGATGAAGGGTCGGCATGTGATGAAGGGTCATTATGTAATGTATGGTCAGTATGTAAAGCAGGGTTGGTATGTGATGAAGGGTCGGTATGTAATGAAGGTATGTAATGAAGGGTCAGTATGTAATGAAGGGTCAGTATGTAATGAAGGGTCGGTATGTAATGAAGGGTCGGTGTGAAGGGTGTCGGCATGTAATGAAGGTTCGGCATGTAATAAAGGGTCGGTATGTAATGAAGGGTCAGGATTTAATGAAGGGTCAGCATGTAATGAAGGGTCAGGATGTAATGAAGGGTCGGTATGTAATGATGGGTCGGTATGTAATGAAGGGTCAGCATGTAATGAAGAGTCGGTAAGTAATGAAGGGTCGGTATGTAATGAAGGGTCTAATGATGGGTCAGGATGTAATGATGGGTCGGTATGTAATGAAGGGTCGGTATGAATGGTGTCGGCATGTAATGAAGGTTCGGCATGTAATGAAGGGTCGGCATGTAATGAAGGGTCGGTATGTAATGAAGGGTCAGGATGTAATGAAGGGTCAGCGTGTAATGATGGGTCGGTATGTAATGAAGGGTCGGTATGTAATGAAGGTTGAGGATGTAATGAAGAGTCAGGATGTAATGAGGGGTCAGGATGTAATGAGGGGTCAGTATATAATGAAGGGTCAGGATGTAATGATGGGTCAGGATGTAATGAAAATTTAGGATTTAATGATGGGTCAGGATGTAATGAAGGGTCGGTATGTAATGAAGGGTCAGGATGTAATGATGGGTCAGGATGTAATGAAGGGTCAGCATGTAATGAAGGGTCAGCATGTAATGAACTGTCGGCATGTAATGAAGGGTGTTGGCAAGTAATGAAGGGTCGGCATGTAATGAAGGGTCGGCATGTAATGAAGGGTCATTATGTAATGTAGGGTCAGTATGTAATGAAGGGTCAGTATGTAATGAAGGGTAGGCATGTATTGAAGGGTCGGCATGTAATGAAGGGTCGGCATGTAATGAAGGGTCGGCATGTAATGACGGGTCGGGATGTAATGAAGGGTCGGGATGTAATGATGGGTCTGCAGGTAATGAAGGGTCGGCAGGTAATGAAGGGTCGGTATGTAATGAAGGGTCGGGATGTAATGAAGGGTCGGGATGTAATGAAGGGTCAGGATATAATGAAGGGTCAGGATATAATGATGGGTCAGTATGTAATGAATGGTCAGGATGTAATGAAGGGTCAGTATGTAATTATGGGTCAGTATGTAATGAAGGGTCGGTATGTAATGTAGAGTCGGTATGTAATGAATGGTCGGTATGTAATGAGGGGTTGGTATGTAATGAAGGGTCAGGATGTAATGATGGGTCAGGATGTATTGAAGGGTCAGTATGCAATGATGGGTCAGTATGTAATGAAGGGTCGGTATGTAATGAAGGGTCGGTATGTAATGATGGGTCGGTATGTAATGAAGGGTCGGTATGTAATGAAGTGTCGGTATGTAATGAAGGGTCAGGATGTTATGAAGAGTCAGGATGTAATGAGGGGTCACTATGTAATGATGGGTCAGGATGTAATGATGGGTCAGGATGTAATGAAGGGTCAGGATGTAATGATGGGTCGGTATGTAATGAAGGGTCGGTATGAAGGGTGTCGGCATGTAATGAAGTGTCGGCATGTAATGAAGTGTCGGCATGTAATGAAGGGTCGGCATGTAATGAAGGCTCAGTAGGTAATGAAGGGTCAGGATGTAATGAAGGGTCAGGATGTAATGAAGAGTCAGGATGTAATGAGGGGTTAGGATGTAATGAGGGGTCAGTATGTAATGAAGGGTCAGCATGTAATGAAGGGTCGGTATGTAATGAAGGGTCGGTATGTAATGAAGGGTCGGCATGTGATGAAGGGTCGACTTGAGATGAAGGGTCATTCTGTAATGTATGGTCAGTATGTAAAGAAGGGTCGGTATGTGATGAATGGTCGGTATGTAATGAAGGGTCGGTATGTAATGTATGGTCAGTTTGTGATGAAGGGTCGGTATGTGATGAAGAGTCGGCATGTAATGAAGGGTCGGTATGTAATGTAGGGTCGGTATGTAATGAAGGTATGTAATGAAGGGTCAGTATGTAATGAAGGGTCGGTATGTAATGAAGGGTCAGGATGTAATGAAGGGTCAGGATGTAGTGAAGGGTCGACATGTAATGAAGGGTCGGCATGTTATGAAGGGTGTCAGCATGTAATGAAGGGTCGGCATGTAATGAAGGGTCGGTATGTAATGAAGGGTCATTATGTAATGTAGGGTCAGTATGTAATGAAGGGTCGGCATGTGATGAAGGGTCGACATGTGATGAAGGGTCATTATGTAATGTATGGTCAGTATGTAAAGAAGGGTCGGTATGTGATGAAGGATCGGTATGTAATGAAGACTCGGTATGTAATGTATGGTCAGTATGTGATGAAGGGTCGGTATGTGATGAAGAGTCGGCATGTAATGAAGGGTCAGTATGTAATGAAGGGTCGGTATGTAATGATGGCTCGGTATGTAATGAAGGGTCAGCATGTAATGACGGGTCGGCATATAATGATGGGTCAGTATGTAATGAAGGGTCGGTATGTATTGAAGGGTCGGCATGTAATGAACGGTCGGTATGTAATGAAGGGTCAGGATGTAATGAGGGGTCGGGATGTAATGATGGGTCAGCATGTAATGAAGAGTCAGTATGAAATGAAGGGTCGGTATGTAATGAAGAGTCAGTATGTAATGAAGGGTCAGTATGTAATGATGGGCCAGTATGTAATAAGGGGTCAGTATGTAATGAAGGGTCGGTCGGTATGTAATGAAGGGTCGGGATGTAATGAGGGGTCGGGATGTAATGATGGGTCAGCATGTAATGAAGAGTCAGTATGAAATGAAGGGTCGGTATGTAATGAAGAGTCAGTATGTAATGAAGGTCAGTATGTAATGATGGGCCAGTATGTAATAAGGGGTCAGTATGTAATGAAGGGTCAGTATGTAGTGATGGGTCAGTATGTAATGAGGGGTCGGTATGTAATGAAGGGTCGGTATGTAATGTAGGGTCGGTATGTAATGAAGGGATGTAACGAAGGGTCAGCTTGTAATGAAGGGTCAGTATGTAATGAATGGTCGGTATGTAATGAAGGGTCAGTATGTAATGATGGGTCAGTATGTAATGAAGGGGCAGGATGTAATGATGGATCAGGATGTAGTGAAGGGTCGGTATGTAATGAAGGGTCAGGATGTATTGATGGGTCAGAATGTAATGAAGGGTCAGGATGTAATGATGGGTCAGGATGTAATGAAAATTTAGGATTTAATGATGGGTCAGGATGTAATGAAGGGTCAGGATGTAATGAAGAGTCAGTATGTAATGAAGAGTCGGTATGTAATGAAGGGTCAGGATGTAATGATGGATCAGGATGTAATGAAGGGTCAGTATGTAATGATGGATCAGGATGTAATGAAGGGTCAGTATGTAATGAAGGGTCAGGATGTAATGATGGGTCAGGATTTAATGAAGAGTCAGTATGTAATGAAGGGTCAGTATGTAATGATGGGTCCGTATGTAATGAAGGGTCCGTATGTAATGAAGCGTCAGTATGTAATGAAGGGTCAGGATGTAATGAAGAGTCAGTATGTAATGAAGGGTCGGTATGTAATGAGGGGTCGGTATGTAATGATGGGTCGGTATGTAATGAAGGGTCGGGATGTAATGAAGGGTCGGGATGTAAGGAAGGGTCGGGATGTAATGAAGGGTCAGTATGTAATGAAGGGTCAGGATGTAATGAAGGGTCAGTATGTAATGAAGAGTCAGTATGTAATGAAAGGTCAGGATGTAATGAAGGGTCGGCATGTAATGATGGGTCAGGATGTAATGAAGGGTCAGCATGTATTGAAGGGTCACGATGTAATGAAGGGTCGGTATGTAATGATGGGTCGGTATGTAATGAAGGGTCAGGATGTAATGAAGGGTCACGATGTAATGAAGGGTCGGTATGCAATGAAGGGTCGGTATGTAATGAAGGGTCGGAAAGTAATGAAGGGTCAGGATGTAATGAAGAGTCAGGATGTAATGAGGGGTCAGTATGTAATGAAGGATCAGGATGTAATGAAGGGTCGGTATGTAATGAAGGGTCAGGATGTAATGATGGGTCAGGATGTAATGAAGGGTCGGTATGTAATGAAGGATCGGCATGTAATGAAGGTTGAGGATGTAATGAAGAGTCAGGATGTAATGAGGGGTCAGGATGTAATGAGGGGTCAGTATATAATGAAGGGTCAGGATGTAATGATGGGTCAGGATGTAATGAAAATTTAGGATTTAATGATGGGTCAGGATGTAATGAAGGGTCGGTATGTAATGAAGGGTCAGGATGTAATGATGGGTCAGGATGTAATGAAGGGTCAGCATGTAATGAAGGGTCAGCATGTAATGAACTGTCGGCATGTAATGAAGGGTGTTGGCAAGTAATGAAGGGTCGGCATGTAATGAAGGGTCGGCATGTAATGAAGGGTCATTATGTAATGTAGGGTCAGTATGTAATGAAGGGTCAGTATGTAATGAAGGGTAGGCATGTATTGAAGGGTCGGCATGTAATGAAGGGTCGGCATGTAATGAAGGGTCGGGATGTAATGACGGGTCGGGATGTAATGAAGGGTCGGGATGTAATGATGGGTCTGCAGGTAATGAAGGGTCGGCATGTAATGAAGGGTCGGTATGTAATGAAGGGTCGGGATGTAATGAAGGGTCGGGATGTAATGAAGGGTCAGTATGTAATGAAGGGTCAGGATATAATGATGGGTCAGTATGTAATGAATGGTCAGGATGTAATGAAGGGTCAGTATGTAATTATGGATCGGTATGTAATGAAGGGTCGGTATGTAATGTAGAGTCGGTATGTAATGAATGGTCGGTATGTAATGAGGGGTTGGTATGTAATGAAGGGTCAGGATGTAATGATGGGTCAGGATGTATTGAAGGGTCAGTATGCAATGATGGGTCAGTATGTAATGAAGGGTCGGTATGTAATGAAGGGTCGGTATGTAATGATGGGTCGGTATGTAATGAAGGGTCGGTATGTAATGAAGTGTCGGTATGTAATGAAGGGTCAGGATGTTATGAAGAGTCAGGATGTAATGAGGGGTCACTATGTAATGATGGGTCAGGATGTAATGATGGGTCAGGATGTAATGAAGGGTCAGGATGTAATGATGGGTCGGTATGTAATGAAGGGTCGGTATGAAGGGTGTCGGCATGTAATGAAGTGTCGGCATGTAATGAAGGCTCAGTAGGTAATGAAGGGTCAGGATGTAATGAAGGGTCAGGATGTAATGAAGAGTCAGGATGTAATGAGGGGTTAGGATGTAATGAGGGGTCAGTATGTAATGAAGGGTCAGCATGTAATGAAGGGTCGGTATGTAATGAAGGGTCAGTATGTAATGAAGGGTCGGCATGTGATGAAGGGTCGACTTGAGATGAAGGGTCATTCTGTAATGTATGGTCAGTATGTAAAGAAGGGTCGGTATGTGATGAATGGTCGGTATGTAATGAAGGGTCGGTATGTAATGTATGGTCAGTTTGTGATGAAGGGTCGGTATGTGATGAAGAGTCGGCATGTAATGAAGGGTCGGTATGTAATGTAGGGTCGGTATGTAATGAAGGTATGTAATGAAGGGTCAGTATGTAATGAAGGGTCGGTATGTAATGAAGGGTCAGGATGTAATGAAGGGTCAGGATGTAGTGAAGGGTCGACATGTAATGAAGGGTCGGCATGTTATGAAGGGTGTCAGCATGTAATGAAGGGTCGGCATGTAATGAAGGGTCGGTATGTAATGAAGGGTCATTATGTAATGTAGGGTCAGTAAGTAATGAAGGGTCGGCATGTGATGAAGGGTCGACATGTGATGAAGGGTCATTATGTAATGTATGGTCAGTATGTAAAGAAGGGTCGGTATGTGATGAAGGATCGGTATGTAATGAAGGCTCGGTATGTAATGTATGGTCAGTATGTGATGAAGGGTCGGTATGTGATGAAGAGTCGGCATGTAATGAAGGGTCAGTATGTAATGAAGGGTCGGTATGTAATGATGGCTCGGTATGTAATGAAGGGTCAGCATGTAATGACGGGTCGGCATATAATGATGGGTCAGTATGTAATGAAGGGTCGGTATGTATTGAAGGGTCGGCATGTAATGAACGGTCGGTATGTAATGAAGGGTCGGGATGTAATGAGGGGTCGGGATGTAATGATGGGTCAGCATGTAATGAAGAGTCAGTATGAAATGAAGGGTCGGTATGTAATGAAGAGTTAGTATGTAATGAAGGGTCAGTATGTAATGATGGGCCAGTATGTAATAAGGGGTCAGTATGTAATGAAGGGTCAGTATGTAGTGATGGGTCAGTATGTAATGAGGGGTCAGTATGTAATGAAGGGTCAGGATGTAATGAGGGGTCAGGATGTAATGAAGGCTCAGGATGTAATGAAGAGTCAGTATATAATGATGGGTCAGTATGTAATGAAGGGTCAGTATGTAATGATAGGTCAGTATGTAATGAAGGGTAAGTATGTAATGAAGGGTCCGTATGTAATGAACGGTCAGTATGTAATGAAGGGTCAGGATGTAATGAAGAGTCAGTATGTAATGAAGGGTCGGTATGTAATGAGGGGTCGGTATGTAATGATGGGTCGGCATGTAATGAAGGGTCGGGATGTAATGAAGGGTCAGTATGTAATGAAGGGTCCGTATGTAATGAAGGGTCAGTATGTAATGAAGGGTAAGGATGTAATGAAGAGTCAGTATGTAATGAGGGGTCAGGATGCAATGAAGGGTTAGGATGTAATGAGGGGTCGGTATGTAATGAAGAGTCAGTATGTAATGAAGGGTCAGTATGTAATGATGGGTCAGTATGTAATAAGGGGTCAGTATGTAATGAAGTGTCAGTATGTAGTGATGGGTCAGTATGTAATGAGGGGACAGTATGTAATGAAGGGTCAGGATGTAATGATGGGTCAGGATTTAATGAAGAGTCAGTATGTAATGAAGGGTCAGTATGTAATGAAGGGTCCGTATGTAATGAAGGGTCAGTATGTAATGAAGGGTCAGTATGTAATGAAGGGTCGGTATGTAATGAAGGGTCAGGATGTAATGAAGGGTCAGGATGTAGTGAAGGGTCGACATGTAATGAAGGGTCGGCATGTTATGAAGGGTGTCAGCATGTAATGAAGGGTCGGCATGTAATGAAGGGTCGGTATGTAATGAAGGGTCATTATGTAATGTAGGGTCAGTATGTAATGAAGGGTCGGCATGTGATGAAGGGTCGACATGTGATGAAGGGTCATTATGTAATGTATGGTCAGTATGTAAAGAAGGGTCGGTATGTGATGAAGGATCGGTATGTAATGAAGGCTCGGTATGTAATGTATGGTCAGTATGTGATGAAGGGTCGGTATGTGATGAAGAGTCGGCATGTGATGAAGGGTCAGTATGTAATGAAGGGTCCGTATGTAATGAAGGGTCCGTATGTAATGAAGGGTCCGTATGTAATGAAGGGTCATTATGTAATGAAGAGTCAGTATGTAATGAAGGGTCGGTATGTAATGAGGGGTCGGTATGTAATGATGGGTCGGTATGTAGTGATGGGTCGGTATGTAATGAGGGGTCAGCATGTAATGAAGGGTCAGTATGTAATGAAGGGTCAGCATGTAATGAAGGGTCAGTATGTAATGAAGAGTCAGTATGTAATGAAGGGTCGGTATGTAATGATGGGTCGGTATGTAGTGATGGGTCAGTATGTAATGAGGAGTCAGCATGTAATGAAGGGTCAGTATGTAATGAAGGGTCAGTATGTAATGAAGGGTCAGTATGTAATGAAGAGTCAGTATGTAATGAAGGGTCAGTATGTAATGAAGGGTCAGGATGTAATGAAGAGTCAGTATGTAATGAGGGGTCAGTATGTAATGAGGGGTCAGGATGTAATGTAGGGTCGGTATGTAATGAAGGGTCAATATGTAATGAGGGGTCGGTATGTAATGATGGGTCGGCATGTAATGAAGGGTCAGGATGTAATGAAGGGTCCGTATGTAATGAAGGGTCCGTATGTAATGAAGAGTCAGTATGTAATGAAGGGTCAGTATGTAATGAAGGGTCAGGATGTAATGAAGAGTCAGTATGTAATGAGGGGTCAGGATGTAATGAAGAGTCCGTATGTAATGAAGGGTCAGTATGTAATGAAGGGTCGGTATGTAATGAAGAGTCAGTATGTAATGAAGGATCAGGATGTAATGAAGGGTCGGTATGTAATGAAGGGTCAGGATGTAATGATGGGTCAGGATGTAATGAAGGGTCGGTATGTAATGAAGGATCGGCATGTAATGAAGGGTCAGGATGTAATGATGGGTCAGGATGTAATGAAAAGTTAGGATGTAATGAAGGGTCAGGATGTATTGAGGGGTCAGTATGTAATGAAGGGTCAGGATGTAATGATGGGTCAGAATGTAATGAAGGGTCGGTATGTAATGAAGGATCGGCATGTAATGATAGGTCAGGATGTAATGATGGGTCAGGATGTAATGATGGGTCAGCATGTAATGAAGGGTCAGCATGTAATGAAGGGTCGGCATGTAATGAAGGGTCGGCATGTAATGATGGGTCACGATGTAATGATCGGTCAGGATGTAATGAAGGGTCAGCATGTAATGAAGGTTCAGTATGTAATGAAGGGTCAGTATGTAATGAGGGGTCAGGATGTAATGAATGGTCAGCATGTAATGAAGAGTCAGCATGTAATGAAGGGTCAGTATGTAATGAATGGTCAGTATGTAATGAAGGGTCCGTATGTAATGAAGGGTCAGTATGTAATGAAGGGTCAGGATGTAATGAAGAGTCAGTATGTAATGAAGGGTCGGTATGTAATGAGGGGTCGGTATGTAATGAAGGGTCGGGATGTAATGAAGGGTCAGTATGTAATGAAGGGTCAGTATGTAATGAAGGGTCAGGATGTAATGAAGGGTCGGCATGTAATGATGGGTCAGGATGTAATGATGGGTCAGGATGTAATGAAGGGTCAGCATGTAATGAAGGGTCGGTATGTAATGATGGGTCGGTATGTAATGAAGGGTCAGGATGTAATGAAGGGTCACGTTGTAATGAAGGGTCGGTATGCAATGAAGGGTCGGTATGTAATGAAGGGTCGGTATGTAATGAAGGGTCAGGATGTAATGAAGAGTCAGGATGTAATGAGGGGTCAGGATGTAATGAAGGGTAAGGATGTAATGATGGGTCAGGATGTAATGAAGGGTCGGTATGTAATGAAGGATCTGCATGTAATGAAGGGTCAGGATGTAATGATGGGTCAGGATGTAATGAAGGGTCAGGATGTAATGAAAGGTCAGTATGTAATGTGCGGTCAGCATGTAATGATGGGTCAGGATGAAATGATGGGTCGGTATGTAATGAAGGGTCGGTATGTAATGAAGGGTCGGCATGTAATGAAGGGTCGGCATGTAATGATGAGTCGGCATGTAATGAAGGGTCAGCATGTAATGAAGGTTCAGGATGTAATGAAGGGTCAGGATGTAATGAAGGGTCAGCATGTAATGATGGGTCGGTATGTAATGAAGGGTCGGTATGTAATGATGGTTCGGGATGTAATGATGGGTCAGGATGTAATGATGGGTCAGGATGTAATGAAGAGTCGGTATGTAATGAAGGGTCGGTATGTAATGAAGGGTCGATATGTAATGAAGGGTCAGGATGTAATGATGGGTCAGGATGTAATGAAGGGTCAGGATGTAATGATGGGTCGGTATGTAATGAAGGGTCGATATGATGGGTGTCGGTATGCAATGAAGGGTCGGCATGTAATGAAGGGTCAGTATGTAATGAAGGGTCAGGATGTAATGAAAGGTCAGCATGTAATGATGGGTCAGTATGTAATGAAGGGTCAGCATGTAATGAAGGGTCGGTATGTAATGAAGGATCGGTATGTAATGATGGGTCAGGATGTAATGAAGAGTCGGTATGTAATGAAGAGTCGGTATGTAATGAAGGATAGGTATGTAATCAAGGGTCAGGATATAATGACGGGTCAGTATGTAATGAAGGGTCAGGATGTAATGAAGGGTCAGTATGTAATGATGGGTCGGTATGTAATGAAGGGTCGGTATGTAATGAAGGGTCAGTATGTAATGAAGAGTCAGTATGTAATGAAGGGTCGGTATGTAATGAAGGGTCGATATGTAATGAAGGGTCAGGATGTAATGAAGGGTCAGGATGTAATGAAGGGTCGGTATGTAATGAAGGGTCAGGATGTAATGAAGGGTCAGCATGTAATGAAGGGTCAGCATGTAATGAAGGGTCAGGATGTAATGAAGGGTCGGTATGTAATGATGGGTCGGTATGTAATGATGGGTCGGTATGTAATGTCGGTATGTAATGAAGGGTCGGTATGTAAAGAAGGGTCGGGATGTAATGATGGGTCGGGATGTAATGATGGGTCGGGATTTAATGATGGGTCGGGTTGTAATGATGGGTCAGAATGTAATGATGGGTCGGTATGTAATGAAGGGTCGGTATGAAGGGTGTCGGCATGTAATGAAGGTTCGGCATGTAATGAAGGGTCGGCATGTAATGAAGGGTCGGTATGTAATGAAGGGTCAGGATGTAATTAAGGGTCAGGATGTAATGAAGGGTCGGTATGTAATGAAGGGTCGGTATGTAATGAAGGGTCAAGATGTAATGAAGAGTCAGGATGTAATGAGGGGTCAGGATGTAATGAGGGGTCAGTATGTAATGAAGGGTCAGGATGTAATGAAGGGTCGGTATGTAATGAAGAGTCGGTATGTAATGAAGGGTCAGGATTTAATGATGGGTCAGGATGTAATGAAGGGTCGGTATGTAATGAAGGGTCAGGATGTAATGAAGGGTCGGCATGTAATGAAGGGTCAGCATGTAATGAACTGTCGGCATGTAATGAAAGGTGTTGGCATGTAATGAAGGGTCGGCATGTAATGAAGGGTCGGTATGTAATGAAGGGTCATTATGTAATGTAGGGTCAGTATGTAATGAAGGTTCGATATGTGATGAAGGGTCGGCATGTGATGAAGGGTCGGCATGTGATGAATGGTCGGCATGTGATGAAGGGTCGGCATGTGATGAAGGGTCATTATGTAATGTATGGTCACTATGTAATGAAGGGTCGGTATGTGATGAAGGGTCGCTATGTAATGAAGGGTCGGTATGTAATGAAGGGTCGGTATGTAATGTAGGGTCGGTATGTAATGAAGGGATGTAACGAAGGGTCAGCTTGTAATGAAGGGTCAGTATGTAATGAATGGTCGGTATGTAATGAAGGGTCAGTATGTAATGATGGGTCAGTATGTAATGAAGGGGCAGGATGTAATGATGGATCAGGATGTAGTGAAGGGTCGGTATGTAATGAAGGGTCAGGATGTATTGATGGGTCAGAATGTAATGAAGGGTCAGGATGTAATGATGGGTCAGGATGTAATGAAAATTTAGGATTTAATGATGGGTCAGGATGTAATGAAGGGTCAGTATGTAATGAAGAGTCAGTATGTAATGAAGAGTCGGTATGTAATGAAGGGTCAGGATGTAATGATGGATCAGGATGTAATGAAGGGTCAGTATGTAATGATGGATCAGGATGTAATGAAGGGTCAGTATGTAATGAAGGGTCAGGATGTAATGATGGGTCAGGATTTAATGAAGAGTCAGTATGTAATGAAGGGTCAGTATGTAATGATGGGTCCGTATGTAATGAAGGGTCCGTATGTAATGAAGCGTCAGTATGTAATGAAGGGTCAGGATGTAATGAAGAGTCAGTATGTAATGAAGGGTCGGTATGTAATGAGGGGTCGGTATGTAATGATGGGTCGGTATGTAATGAAGGGTCGGGATGTAATGAAGGGTCGGGATGTAAGGAAGGGTCGGGATGTAATGAAGGGTCAGTATGTAATGAAGGGTCAGTATGTAATGAAGAGTCAGTATGTAATGAAAGGTCAGGATGTAATGAAGGGTCGGAATGTAATGATGGGTCAGGATGTAATGAAGGGTCAGCATGTAATGAAGGGTCAGCATGTATTGAAGGGTCACGATGTAATGAAGGGTCGGTATGTAATGATGGGTCGGTATGTAATGAAGGGTCAGGATGTAATGAAGGGTCACGATGTAATGAAGGGTCGGTATGCAATGAAGGGTCGGTATGTAATGAAGGGTCGGAATGTAATGAAGGGTCAGGATGTAATGAAGAGTCAGGATGTAATGAGGGGTCAGGATGTAATGAGGGGTCAGTATGTAATGAAGGATCAGGATGTAATGAAGGGTCGGTATGTAATGAAGGGTCAGGATGTAATGATGGGTCAGGATGTAATGAAGGGTCGGCATGTAATGAAGGATCGGCATGTAATGAAGGGTCAGGATGTAATGATGGGTCAGGATGTAATGAAAAGTTAGGATGTATTGAGGGGTCAGTATGTAATGAAGGGTCAGGATGTAATGATGGGTCAGAATGTAATGAAGGGTCGGTATGTAATGAAGGATCGGCATGTAATGATAGGTCAGGATGTAATGATGGGTCAGGATGTAATGATGGGTCAGTATGTAATGAAGGGTCAGCATGTAATGAAGGGTCGGCATGTAATGAAGGGTCGGCATGTAATGTTGGGTCACGATGTAATGATCGGTCAGGATGTAATGAAGGGTCAGCATGTAATGAAGGTTCAGTATGTAATGAAGGGTCAGTATGTAATGAGGGGTCAGGATGTAATGAATGGTCAGCATGTAATGAAGAGTCAGCATGTAATGAAGGGTCAGTATGTAATGAAGGGTCAGTATGTAATGAAGGGTCGATATGTAATGAAGGGTCAGGATGTAATGATGGGTCAGGATGTAATTAAGGGTCAGGATGTAATGAAGGGTCAGCATGTAATGAAGGGTCAGTATGTAATGAAGGGTCAGTATGTAATAAGGGGTCAGTATGTAATAAGGGGTCAGTATGTAATGAAGGGTCAGTATGTAGTGATGGGTCAGTATGTAATGAGGGGTCAGTATATAATGAAGGGTCAGGATGTAATGATGGGTCAGGATTTAATGAAGAGTCAGTATGTAATGAAGGGTCAGTATGTAATGATGGGTCCGTATGTAATGAAGGGTCCGTATGTAATGAAGGGTCCGTATGTAATGAAGCGTCAGTATGTAATGAAGGGTCAGGATGTAATGAAGAGTCAGTATGTAATGAAGGGTCGGTATGTAATGAAGAGTCGGTATGTAATGATGGGTCGGTATGTAATGAAGGGTCGGGATGTAATGAAGGGTTGGGATGTAATGAAGGGTCAGTATGTAATGAGGGGTCAGGATGTAATGAGGGGTCAGTATGTAATGAAGGGTCAGGATGTAATGAAGGGTCGGTATGTAATGAAGGGTCAGCATGTAATGAAGGGTCAGCATGTATTGAAGGGTCACGATGTAATGAAGGGTCGGTATGTAATGATGGGTCGGTATGTAATGAAGGGTCAGGATGTAATGAAGGGTCAGGATGTAATGAAGGGTCGGTATGTAATGAAGGGTCGGAATGTAATGAAGGGTCAGGATGTAATGAAGAGTCAGGATGTAATGAGGGGTCAGGATGTAATGAGGGGTCAGTATGTAATGAAGGGTCAGGATGTAATGAAGGGTCGGTATGTAATGAAGGGTCAGGATGTAATGATGGGTCAGGATGTAATGAAGGGTCGGCATGTAATGAAGGATCGGCATGTAATGAAGGGTCAGGATGTAATGATGGGTCAGGATGTAATGAAAAGTTAGGATGTAATGAAGGGTCAGGATGTATTGAGGGGTCAGTATGTAATGGAGGGACAGGATGTAATGATGGGTCAGGATGTAATGAAGGGTCGGTATGTAATGAAGGGTCAGGATGTAATGATGGGTCAGGATGTAATGAAAAGTTAGGATGTAATGAAGGGTCAGGATGTATTGAGGGGTCAGTATGTAATGAAGGGTCAGGATGTAATGATGGGTCAGAATGTAATGAAGGGTCGATATGTAATGAAGGATCGGCATGTAATGATAGGTCAGGATGTAATGATGGGTCAGGATGTAATGATGGGTCAGTATGTAATGAAGGGTCAGCATGTAATGAAGGGTCGGCATGTAATGATGGGTCACGATGTAATGATGGGTCACGATGTAATGATCGGTCAGGATGTAATGAAGGGTCAGCATGTAATGAAGGTTCAGTATGTAATGAGGGGTCAGGATGTAATGAGGGGTCAGGATGTAATGAAGTGTCAGGATGTAATGAAGGGTCAGCATGTAATGAAGAGTCAGCATGTAATGAAGGGTCAGTATGTAATGAATGGTCAGTATGTAATGAAGGGTCGATATGTAATGAAGGGTCAGGATGTAATGATGGGTCAGGATGTAATTAAGGGTCAGGATGTAATGAAGGGTCAGCATGTAATGAAGGGTCGGTATGTAATGAAGGGTCGGCATGTAATAATGAGTCGGCATGTAATGAAGGGTCAGCATGTAATGAAGGTTCAGGATGTAATGAAGGGTCAGGATGTAATGAAGGGTCAGCATGTAATGATGGGTCGGTATGTAATGAAGGGTCAGTATGTAATGATGGTTCGGGATGTAATGATGGGTCGGGATGTAATGATGGGTCGGGTTGTAATGATGGGTCAGGATGTAATGATGGGTCAGGATGTAATGAAGAGTCGGTATGTAATGAAGGGTCGGTATGTAATGAAGGGTCGATATGTAATGAAGGGTCAGGATGTAATGATGGGTCAGGATGTAATGAAGGGTCAGGATTTAATGATGGGTCGATATGTAATGAAGGGTCGATATGATGGGTGTCCGCATGTAATGAAGGGTCGGCATGTAATGAAGGGTCAGTATGTAATGAAGGGACAGGATGTAATGAAGGGTCAGCATGTAATGATGGGTCAGTATGTAATGAAGGGTCAGCATGTAATGAAGGGTCGGTATGTAATGAAGGATCGGTATGTAATGAAGGGTCGGTATGTAATGATGGGTCAGGATGTAATGAAGAGTCGGTATGTAATGAAGGGTCGTTATGTAATGATGGGTCGGGTTGTAAAGATGGGTCGGGATGTAATGATGGGTCGGTATGTAATGAAGGGTCGGTGTGAAGGGTGTCGGCATGTAATGAAGGTTCGGCATGTAATAAAGGGTCGGTATGTAATGAAGGGTCAGGATTTAATGAAGGGTCAGCATGTAATGAAGGGTCAGGATGTAATGAAGGGTCGGTATGTAATGATGGGTCGGTATGTAATGAAGGGTCGGTATGAATGGTGTCGGCATGTAATGAAGGTTCGGCATGTAATGAAGGGTCGGCATGTAATGAAGGGTCGGTATGTAATGAAGGGTCAGGATGTAATGAAGGGTCAGCATGTAATGATGGGTCGGTATGTAATGAAGGGTCGGTATGTAATGAAGGTTGAGGATGTAATGAGGGGTCAGGATGTAATGAGGGGTCAGGATGTAATGAGGGGTCAGTATGTAATGAAGGGTCAGGATGTAATGATGGGTCAGGATGAAATGAAAATTTAGGATTTAATGATGGGTCAGGATGTAATGAAGGGTCGGTATGTATTGAAGGGTCGGTATGTAATGAAGGGTCAGGATGTAATGATGGGTCATGATGTAATGAAAATTTAGGATTTAATGATGGGTCGGTATGTAATGATGGGTCAGGATGTAATGATGGGTCAGGATGTAATGAAGGGTCGGTATGTAATGAAGCATCAGGATGTAATGAAGGGTCGGCATGTAATGAAGGGTCAGCATGTAATGAACTGTTGGCATGTAATGAAGGGTCGGCATGTAATGAAGGGTCGGCATGTAATGAAGGGTCATTATGTAATGTAGGGTCAGTATGTAATGTAGGGTCAGTATGTAATGAAGGGTCAGTATGTAATGAAGGGTAGGTATGTATTGAAGGGTCGGCATGTAATAAAGGGTCGGCATGTAATGAAGGGTCGGGATGTAATGACGGGTCGGGATGTAATGAAGGGTCGGGATGTAATGATGGGTCTGCAGGTAATGAAGGGTCGGCATGTAATGAAGGGTCGGTATGTAATGAAGGGTCGGGATGTAATGAAGGGTCAGTATGTAATGAAGAGTCAGGATATAATGATGGGTCAGTATGTAATGAAGGGTCAGGATGTAATGAAGGGTCAGTATGTAATGATGGATCGGTATGTAATGAAGGGTCGGTATGTAATGTAGAGTCGGTATGTAATGAAGGGTCGGTATGTAATGAGGGGTTGGTATGTAATGAAGGGTCAGGATGTAATGATGGGTCAGGATGTATTGAAGGGTCAATATGCAATGATGGGTCAGTATGTAATGAAGGGTCGGTATGTAATGAAGGGTCGGTATGTAATGATGGGTCGGTATGTAATGAAGGGTCGGTATGTAATGAAGTGTCGGTATGTAATGAAGGGTCAGGATGTTATGAAGGGTCAGGATGTAATGAAGAGACAGGATGTAATGAGGGGTCACTATGTAATGAAGGGTCAGGATGTAATGATGGGTCAGGATGTAATGAAGGGTCAGGATGTAATGATGGGTCGGTATGTAATGAAGGTTCGGTATGAAGGGTGTCGGCATGTAATGAAGTGTCGGCATGTAATGAAGGGTCGGCATGTAATGAAGGCTCAGTAGGTAATGAAGGGTCAAGATGTAATGAAGGGTCAGCATGTAATAATGGGTCAGCATGTAATGAAGGGTCAGCATGTAATGAAGGGTCAGGATGTAATGAAGGGTCAGGATGTAATGAAGAGTCAGGATGTAATGAGGGGTCAGGATGTAATGAGGGGTCAGTATGTAATGAAGAGTCAGTACGTAATGAAGGGTCGGTATGTAATGAAGGGTCAGGATGTAATGATGGGTCAGGATGTAATGAAGGGTCAGGATGTAATGAGGGGTCAGGATGTAATGAGAGGTCAGGATGTAATGATGGGTCAGGATGTAATGAAGGGTCGGTATGTAATGAAGGGTCAGGATGTAATGAAGGGTCGGCATGTAATGAAGGGTCAGGATGTAATGAAGGGTCGGCATGTAATGAAGGGTCGGTATGTAATGAAGGGTGTCGGCATGCAATGAAGGGTGTCGGAATGTAATGAAGGGTCAGTATGTAATGAAGGGTCGGCATGTGATGAAGGGTCGACTTGTGATGAAGGGTCGGCATGTGATGAAGGGTCATTATGTAATGTATGGTCAGTATGTAAAGAAGGGTTGGTATGTGATGAAGGGTCGGTATGTAATGAAGGTATGTAATGAAGGGTCAGTATGTAATGAAGGGTCAGTATGTAATGAAGGGTCGGTATGTAATGAAGGGTCGGTGTGAAGGGTGTCGGCATGTAATAAAGGTTCGGCATGTAATAAAGGGTCGGTATGTAATGAAGGGTCAGGATTTAATGAAGGGTCAGCATGTAATGAAGGGTCAGGATGTAATGAAGGGTCGGTATGTAATGATGGGTCGGTATGTAATGAAGGGTCAGCATGTAATGAAGAGTCGGTAAGTAATGAAGGGTCGGTATGTAATGAAGGGTCTAATGATGGGTCAGGATGTAATGATGGGTCGGTATGTAATGAAGGGTCGGTATGAATGGTGTCGGCATGTAATGAAGGTTCGGCATGTAATGAAGGGTCGGCATGTAATGAAGGGTCGGTATGTAATGAAGGGTCAGGATGTAATGAAGGGTCAGCATGTAATGATGGGTCGGTATGTAATGAAGGGTCGGTATGTAATGAAGGTTGAGGATGTAATGAAGAGTCAGGATGTAATGAGGGGTCAGGATGTAATGAGGGGTCAGTATATAATGAAGGGTCAGGATGTAATGATGGGTCAGGATGTAATGAAAATTTAGGATTTAATGATGGGTCAGGATGTAATGAAGGGTCGGTATGTAATGAAGGGTCAGGATGTAATGATGGGTCAGGATGTAATGAAGGGTCAGCATGTAATGAAGGGTCAGCATGTAATGAACTGTCGGCATGTAATGAAGGGTGTTGGCAAGTAATGAAGGGTCGGCATGTAATGAAGGGTCGGCATGTAATGAAGGGTCATTATGTAATGTAGGGTCAGTATGTAATGAAGGGTCAGTATGTAATGAAGGGTAGGCATGTATTGAAGGGTCGGCATGTAATGAAGGGTCGGCATGTAATGAAGGGTCGGGATGTAATGACGGGTCGGGATGTAATGAAGGGTCGGGATGTAATGATGGGTCTGCAGGTAATGAAGGGTCGGCATGTAATGAAGGGTCGGTATGTAATGAAGGGTCGGGATGTAATGAAGGGTCGGGATGTAATGAAGGGTCAGTATGTAATGAAGGGTCAGGATATAATGATGGGTCAGTATGTAATGAATGGTCAGGATGTAATGAAGGGTCAGTATGTAATTATGGATCGGTATGTAATGAAGGGTCGGTATGTAATGTAGAGTCGGTATGTAATGAATGGTCGGTATGTAATGAGGGGTTGGTATGTAATGAAGGGTCAGGATGTAATGATGGGTCAGGATGTATTGAAGGGTCAGTATGCAATGATGGGTCAGTATGTAATGAAGGGTCGGTATGTAATGAAGGGTCGGTATGTAATGATGGGTCGGTATGTAATGAAGGGTCGGTATGTAATGAAGTGTCGGTATGTAATGAAGGGTCAGGATGTTATGAAGAGTCAGGATGTAATGAGGGGTCACTATGTAATGATGGGTCAGGATGTAATGATGGGTCAGGATGTAATGAAGGGTCAGGATGTAATGATGGGTCGGTATGTAATGAAGGGTCGGTATGAAGGGTGTCGGCATGTAATGAAGTGTCGGCATGTAATGAAGTGTCGGCATGTAATGAAGGCTCAGTAGGTAATGAAGGGTCAGGATGTAATGAAGGGTCAGGATGTAATGAAGAGTCAGGATGTAATGAGGGGTTAGGATGTAATGAGGGGTCAGTATGTAATGAAGGGTCAGCATGTAATGAAGGGTCGGTATGTAATGAAGGGTCAGTATGTAATGAAGGGTCGGCATGTGATGAAGGGTCGACTTGAGATGAAGGGTCATTCTGTAATGTATGGTCAGTATGTAAAGAAGGGTCGGTATGTGATGAATGGTCGGTATGTAATGAAGGGTCGGTATGTAATGTATGGTCAGTTTGTGATGAAGGGTCGGTATGTGATGAAGAGTCGGCATGTAATGAAGGGTCGGTATGTAATGTAGGGTCGGTATGTAATGAAGGTATGTAATGAAGGGTCAGTATGTAATGAAGGGTCGGTATGTAATGAAGGGTCAGGATGTAATGAAGGGTCAGGATGTAGTGAAGGGTCGACATGTAATGAAGGGTCGGCATGTTATGAAGGGTGTCAGCATGTAATGAAGGGTCGGCATGTAATGAAGGGTCGGTATGTAATGAAGGGTCATTATGTAATGTAGGGTCAGTATGTAATGAAGGGTCGGCATGTGATGAAGGGTCGACATGTGATGAAGGGTCATTATGTAATGTATGGTCAGTATGTAAAGAAGGGTCGGTATGTGATGAAGGATCGGTATGTAATGAAGGCTCGGTATGTAATGTATGGTCAGTATGTGATGAAGGGTCGGTATGTGATGAAGAGTCGGCATGTAATGAAGGGTCAGTATGTAATGAAGGGTCGGTATGTAATGATGGCTCGGTATGTAATGAAGGGTCAGCATGTAATGACGGGTCGGCATATAATGATGGGTCAGTATGTAATGAAGGGTCGGTATGTATTGAAGGGTCGGCATGTAATGAACGGTCGGTATGTAATGAAGGGTCGGGATGTAATGAGGGGTCGGGATGTAATGATGGGTCAGCATGTAATGAAGAGTCAGTATGAAATGAAGGGTCGGTATGTAATGAAGAGTTAGTATGTAATGAAGGGTCAGTATGTAATGATGGGCCAGTATGTAATAAGGGGTCAGTATGTAATGAAGGGTCAGTATGTAGTGATGGGTCAGTATGTAATGAGGGGTCAGTATGTAATGAAGGGTCAGGATGTAATGAGGGGTCAGGATGTAATGAAGGCTCAGGATGTAATGAAGAGTCAGTATATAATGATGGGTCAGTATGTAATGAAGGGTCAGTATGTAATGATAGGTCAGTATGTAATGAAGGGTAAGTATGTAATGAAGGGTCCATATGTAATGAACGGTCAGTATGTAATGAAGGGTCAGGATGTAATGAAGAGTCAGTATGTAATGAAGGGTCGGTATGTAATGAGGGGTCGGTATGTAATGATGGGTCGGCATGTAATGAAGGGTCGGGATGTAATGAAGGGTCAGTATGTAATGAAGGGTCCGTATGTAATGAAGGGTCAGTATGTAATGAAGGGTAAGGATGTAATGAAGAGTCAGTATGTAATGAGGGGTCAGGATGCAATGAAGGGTTAGGATGTAATGAGGGGTCGGTATGTAATGAAGAGTCAGTATGTAATGAAGGGTCAGTATGTAATGATGGGTCAGTATGTAATAAGGGGTCAGTATGTAATGAAGTGTCAGTATGTAGTGATGGGTCAGTATGTAATGAGGGGACAGTATGTAATGAAGGGTCAGGATGTAATGATGGGTCAGGATTTAATGAAGAGTCAGTATGTAATGAAGGGTCAGTATGTAATGAAGGGTCCGTATGTAATGAAGGGTCAGTATGTAATGAAGGGTCAGTATGTAATGAAGGGTCGGTATGTAATGAAGGGTCAGGATGTAATGAAGGGTCAGGATGTAGTGAAGGGTCGACATGTAATGAAGGGTCGGCATGTTATGAAGGGTGTCAGCATGTAATGAAGGGTCGGCATGTAATGAAGGGTCGGTATGTAATGAAGGGTCATTATGTAATGTAGGGTCAGTATGTAATGAAGGGTCGGCATGTGATGAAGGGTCGACATGTGATGAAGGGTCATTATGTAATGTATGGTCAGTATGTAAAGAAGGGTCGGTATGTGATGAAGGATCGGTATGTAATGAAGGCTCGGTATGTAATGTATGGTCAGTATGTGATGAAGGGTCGGTATGTGATGAAGAGTCGGCATGTGATGAAGGGTCAGTATGTAATGAAGGGTCCGTATGTAATGAAGGGTCCGTATGTAATGAAGGGTCCGTATGTAATGAAGGGTCATTATGTAATGAAGAGTCAGTATGTAATGAAGGGTCGGTATGTAATGAGGGGTCGGTATGTAATGATGGGTCGGTATGTAGTGATGGGTCGGTATGTAATGAGGGGTCAGCATGTAATGAAGGGTCAGTATGTAATGAAGGGTCAGCATGTAATGAAGGGTCAGTATGTAATGAAGAGTCAGTATGTAATGAAGGGTCGGTATGTAATGATGGGTCGGTATGTAGTGATGGGTCAGTATGTAATGAGGAGTCAGCATGTAATGAAGGGTCAGTATGTAATGAAGGGTCAGTATGTAATGAAGGGTCAGTATGTAATGAAGAGTCAGTATGTAATGAAGGGTCAGTATGTAATGAAGGGTCAGGATGTAATGAAGAGTCAGTATGTAATGAGGGGTCAGTATGTAATGAGGGGTCAGGATGTAATGTAGGGTCGGTATGTAATGAAGGGTCAATATGTAATGAGGGGTCGGTATGTAATGATGGGTCGGCATGTAATGAAGGGTCAGGATGTAATGAAGGGTCCGTATGTAATGAAGAGTCAGTATGTAATGAAGGGTCAGTATGTAATGAAGGGTCAGGATGTAATGAAGAGTCAGTATGTAATGAGGGGTCAGGATGTAATGAAGAGTCCGTATGTAATGAAGGGTCAGTATGTAATGAAGGGTCCGTATGTAATGAAGGGTCAGTATGTAATGAAGAGTCAGTATGTAATGAAGAGTCAGTATGTAATGAAGGGTCGGTATGTAATGAGGGGTTGGTATGTAATGATGGGTCGGTATGTAGTGATGGGTCGGTATGTAATGAGGGGTCAGCATGTAATGAAGGGTCAGTATGTAATGAAGGGTCGGTATGTAATGAAGAGTCAGTATGTAATGAAGGGTCGGTATGTAATGAGGGGTCGGTATGTAATGATGGGTTGGTATGTAGTGATGGGTCAGTATGTAATGAGGGATCAGCATGTAATGAAGGGTCAGTATGTAATGAAGGGTCAGTATGTAATGAAGGTTCAGTATGTAATGAAGGGTCAGGATGTAATGAAGAGTCAGTATGTAATGAGGGGTCAGTATGTAATGAGGGGTCAGGATGTAATGTAGGGTCGGTATGTAATGAAGGGTCAGTATGTAATGAGGGGTCAGTATGTAATGATGGGTCGGCATGTAATGAAGGGTCGGGATGTAATGAAGGGTCAGTATGTAATGAAGGGTCCGTATGTAATGAAGAGTCAGTATGTAATGAAGGGTCAGTATGTAATGAAGGGTCAGGATGTAATGAAGAGTCAGTATGTAATGAGGGGTCAGTATGTAATGAGGGGTCAGGATGTAATGTAGGGTCGGTATGTAATGAAGGGTCAGTATGTAATGAGGTGTCGGTATGTAATGATGGGTCGGCATGTAATGAAGGGTCGGGATGTAATGAAGGGTCAGTATGTAATGAAGGGTCCGTATGTAATGAAGAGTCAGTATGTAATGAAGGGTCAGTATGTAATGAGGGGTCAGGATGTAATGAAGGGTCAGGATGTAATGAAGGGTCAGTATGTAATGAGGGGTCGGTATTTAATGATGGGTCGGCATGTAATGAAGGGTCGGGATGTAATGAAGGGTCAGTATGTAATGAAGGGTCCGTATGTAATGAAGAGTCAGTATGTAATGAAGAGTCAGTATGTAATGAAGGGTCGGGATGTAATGAAGGGTCAGTATGTAATGAGGGGTCAGGATGTAATGTATGGTCATTATGTAATGAAGGGTCAGGATGTAATGAAGGGTCAGTATGTAATGAGGGGTCGGTATGTAATGATGGGTCGGCATGTAATGAAGGGTCAGTATGTAATGAGGGGTCAGGATGTAATGTATGGTCAGTATGTAATGAAGGGTCAGGATGTAATGAAGGGTCGGGATGTAATGAAGGGTCAGTATGTAATGAAGGGTCCGTATGTAATGAAGGGTCAGTATGTAATGAAGGGTAAGGATGTAATGAAGAGTCAGTATGTAATGAGGGGTCAGGATGCAATGAAGGGTTAGGATGTAATGAGGGGTCGGTATGTAATGAAGAGTCAGTATGTAATGAAGGGTCAGTATGTAATGATGGGTCAGTATGTAATAAGGGGTCAGTATGTAATGAAGTGTCAGTATGTAGTGATGGGTCAGTATGTAATGAGGGGACAGTATGTAATGAAGGGTCAGGATGTAATGATGGGTCAGGATTTAATGAAGAGTCAGTATGTAATGAAGGGTCAGTATGTAATGAAGGGTCCGTATGTAATGAAGGGTCAGTATGTAATGAAGGGTCAGTATGTAATGAAGGGTCGGTATGTAATGAAGGGTCAGGATGTAATGAAGGGTCAGGATGTAGTGAAGGGTCGACATGTAATGAAGGGTCGGCATGTTATGAAGGGTGTCAGCATGTAATGAAGGGTCGGCATGTAATGAAGGGTCGGTATGTAATGAAGGGTCATTATGTAATGTAGGGTCAGTATGTAATGAAGGGTCGGCATGTGATGAAGGGTCGACATGTGATGAAGGGTCATTATGTAATGTATGGTCAGTATGTAAAGAAGGGTCGGTATGTGATGAAGGATCGGTATGTAATGAAGGCTCGGTATGTAATGTATGGTCAGTATGTGATGAAGGGTCGGTATGTGATGAAGAGTCGGCATGTGATGAAGGGTCAGTATGTAATGAAGGGTCCGTATGTAATGAAGGGTCCGTATGTAATGAAGGGTCCGTATGTAATGAAGGGTCATTATGTAATGAAGAGTCAGTATGTAATGAAGGGTCGGTATGTAATGAGGGGTCGGTATGTAATGATGGGTCGGTATGTAGTGATGGGTCGGTATGTAATGAGGGGTCAGCATGTAATGAAGGGTCAGTATGTAATGAAGGGTCAGCATGTAATGAAGGGTCAGTATGTAATGAAGAGTCAGTATGTAATGAAGGGTCGGTATGTAATGATGGGTCGGTATGTAGTGATGGGTCAGTATGTAATGAGGAGTCAGCATGTAATGAAGGGTCAGTATGTAATGAAGGGTCAGTATGTAATGAAGGGTCAGTATGTAATGAAGAGTCAGTATGTAATGAAGGGTCAGTATGTAATGAAGGGTCAGGATGTAATGAAGAGTCAGTATGTAATGAGGGGTCAGTATGTAATGAGGGGTCAGGATGTAATGTAGGGTCGGTATGTAATGAAGGGTCAATATGTAATGAGGGGTCGGTATGTAATGATGGGTCGGCATGTAATGAAGGGTCAGGATGTAATGAAGGGTCCGTATGTAATGAAGGGTCCGTATGTAATGAAGAGTCAGTATGTAATGAAGGGTCAGTATGTAATGAAGGGTCAGGATGTAATGAAGAGTCAGTATGTAATGAGGGGTCAGGATGTAATGAAGAGTCCGTATGTAATGAAGGGTCAGTATGTAATGAAGGGTCCGTATGTAATGAAGGGTCAGTATGTAATGAAGAGTCAGTATGTAATGAAGAGTCAGTATGTAATGAAGGGTCGGTATGTAATGAGGGGTTGGTATGTAATGATGGGTCGGTATGTAGTGATGGGTCGGTATGTAATGAGGGGTCAGCATGTAATGAAGGGTCAGTATGTAATGAAGGGTCGGTATGTAATGAAGAGTCAGTATGTAATGAAGGGTCGGTATGTAATGAGGGGTCGGTATGTAATGATGGGTTGGTATGTAGTGATGGGTCAGTATGTAATGAGGGATCAGCATGTAATGAAGGGTCAGTATGTAATGAAGGGTCAGTATGTAATGAAGGTTCAGTATGTAATGAAGGGTCAGGATGTAATGAAGAGTCAGTATGTAATGAGGGGTCAGTATGTAATGAGGGGTCAGGATGTAATGTAGGGTCGGTATGTAATGAAGGGTCAGTATGTAATGAGGGGTCAGTATGTAATGATGGGTCGGCATGTAATGAAGGGTCGGGATGTAATGAAGGGTCAGTATGTAATGAAGGGTCCGTATGTAATGAAGAGTCAGTATGTAATGAAGGGTCAGTATGTAATGAAGGGTCAGGATGTAATGAAGAGTCAGTATGTAATGAGGGGTCAGTATGTAATGAGGGGTCAGGATGTAATGTAGGGTCGGTATGTAATGAAGGGTCAGTATGTAATGAGGTGTCGGTATGTAATGATGGGTCGGCATGTAATGAAGGGTCGGGATGTAATGAAGGGTCAGTATGTAATGAAGGGTCCGTATGTAATGAAGAGTCAGTATGTAATGAAGGGTCAGTATGTAATGAGGGGTCAGGATGTAATGAAGGGTCAGGATGTAATGAAGGGTCAGTATGTAATGAGGGGTCGGTATTTAATGATGGGTCGGCATGTAATGAAGGGTCGGGATGTAATGAAGGGTCAGTATGTAATGAAGGGTCCGTATGTAATGAAGAGTCAGTATGTAATGAAGGGTCGGGATGTAATGAAGGGTCAGTATGTAATGAGGGGTCAGGATGTAATGTATGGTCATTATGTAATGAAGGGTCAGGATGTAATGAAGGGTCAGTATGTAATGAGGGGTCGGTATGTAATGATGGGTCGGCATGTAATGAAGGGTCAGTATGTAATGAGGGGTCAGGATGTAATGTATGGTCAGTATGTAATGAAGGGTCAGGATGTAATGAAGGGTCAGTATGTAATGAGGGGTCGGTATGTAATGATGGGTCGGCATGTAATGAAGGGTCAGTATGTAATGAGGGGTCGGTATGTAATGATGGGTCGGGATGTAATGAAGAGTCAGTATGTAATGAAGGGTCAGCATGTAATGAAGGGTCAGCATGTAATGAAGGGTCGGTATGTAATGATGGGTCGGTATGTAATGAAGGGTCGGTATGTAATGAAGGGTCGGTATGTAATGATGGGTCGGTATGTAATGAAGAGTCAGTATGTAATGAAGGGTCGGTATGTAATGAGGGGTCAGGATGTAATGAAGGGTCGGTATGTAATGATGGGTCGGTATGTAATGAAGGGTCGGTATGTAATGAGGGGTCAGGATGTAATGATGGGTCGGTGTGTAATGATGGCTCGGTATGTAATGAAGAGTCAGCATGTAATGAAGAGTCAGTATGTAATGAAGGGTCGGGATGTAATGAAGGGTCAGTATGTAATGAGGGGTCAGGATGTAATGAAGAGTCAGTATGTAATGAAGGGTCAGGATGTAATGAAGGGTTATTATTATTATTATTATTATTATTATTATTATTATCCTTTATTTATATGGTGCCACAAGGGTTCCGCAGCACCTAACAAGTACAGAAACAGTACATAAAAACAGTTGAACAGAACAAGAAAACACTGACATACAGTGTAAGACATTGCGGGACAGGTACATGGTATATAAACACTGACGTATGTAATACCCACGCCTATTAGGACTTATACCTCCTTGGAGGTTATAAAGGAATTCACTAGGCGGTGTTGTTCCCTCTAATGGAATGGGTACAATTTCTAGTGGTTATTAGCACTAATCAACAGTCAACTAGTCATTTACGTGACTTTTATTAATACTTTTAAAACATATGACCGGATGAAGGTACTGACACTTGAGTAAATACTGAACAAACCAATGCACATATATCACTACTTTTCACATTTATCGCACACAATAAATAACTACAATTTTATTATGCAGGAATCACTGCACCTCCGGTCTGTGCGTCTGTGGATGTAAAGCAGGTAACACATGGCATTCAAAACAACTTAACTCAATATATTAATTCCTAACTATTCATCCTACCATCTATCTCAATATCTTTGGTCTATCTTAGCTAAAGTAGTCAATACGTTGCTGGCCAGATATCTCTTTACCGGTGGTGCACACTTGTCCCAATGTACATTTTACCCCTTAATACATCCGGTTCCCTCCTTAGAGCTCTGCGATGTAATGTGGCGATACTCCTATGTCACACTTTCTAAGGCTCGCCAGAGAGTATTTTAGCAACAGCTATTTAAATCCCAGTTTTCGCCTTTTATATCGGTCCCGTGCAATACTTGTAAACTGGCAAACTGTTTGTGGGACTGACACGGCGCAGCCGGTTTCCTGGCTTACTCTCGCACTGCAAGGTAGTAGTCCTTGGAATAGTATAGATTTAATTGCAGAAATCCTGTCTCACTCTAATCATCCTCATGAGGGTAGCTGACTTGTATGGGGTTAATCTGCAGGGGAATAGTCCGTCAGAGCGGAGCGGGTGAAAGGTATGGTATTCGGAGGGTTAATGGGAGGCGGAGGAGGTATTCTATCTGCTAGCGCTCCCTAGCGTCGGGGTACATTAGCTGACCACTAGTGTTAGTCTTTTTTAGTGTCCAGAATGGTCTAGCTGTGCGGATGAGGATAACGGGAAGACGGTTAAAGTGGCTATGCTTCTAGGCGGTAATTGGTGTGTGTCCTCCACTGAGCAGCTACAGGTTAATACAAGTCTATTTTGTTTTTATTACTACAGACCTTTTCCTATGGTCTCTCAGGATGAACAGGGCTGTCACTCAGTCCAAAGATCTCCGCCCCCTTTCGTCCGGGCCGGCCCCTCACCACAGGACTCAGCCACAGACACCGTCCTGGATCTCCTCCTCTCCCAGCTGCTCCGCCTCCTCGCTGCTCCGCCTCCCTCCGGCAGTCAAGCTTGCCCTTCTCAGTCGCTGCGGCTCCTTCTGGAAGACAGCCCTCTCTGGACCCGCAAAAGGATCGACGTCGTCAGGTAAGTGCGTTTCTTCCTATCGTCTACCCCGCGATGCCAACCGCTCAAAGACCACCAACCGTCCTTGCACCCCTCTTTTATACCCTCCGTCTAGGTCCGTAGCCCGCGGCGGGGTTACACTCGCGGCGGCTCTCCTCCTGCCGGTTCCGCGCGCCTGACCGCTGCTCTGGGCTCGCGGACAAGTGGCTCCCCTCTCCAGTCCTCCCCTGCCAGGGGCAGGCGTTCACTACGATGAGGTGGTCTATAGTCTCAGGGAGCATAAGGGAATTCTCTTGCATGGGGACATGACATAACTACATTTCTCCTTGGCCCAACATACGTGCACAATACAACTTTAGATAAACATACTATATTCCTTTACACTACTATCTATGGATAATATACTTTAAACATTTTACACCTGACCCCTCCCCACATTCGGGGTTGTCACACATACAGAATAAGACATTGCAGGACAGGTACATGGCATATAAACACTGACACACAGTGTAAGGCATTGCAGGACAGGTACATGGTATACTGTGTGTCAGTGTTTATATACCATGTACCTGTCCTGCAATGTCTTATACTGTATGTCAGTGTTTATATGCCATGTACCTGTCCTGCAATGTCTTACACTGTGTGTCAGTGTTTATATACCATGTACCTGACCTGCAATGTCTTACACTGTGTGTCAGTGTTTATATAAGACATTGCAGGACAGGTACATGGTATATAAACACTGACACACAGTGTAAGACATTGCAGGACAGGTACATGGTATATAAACACTGACACACAGTATAAGACACTGCAGGACAGGTACATGGTATATAAACACTGACACACAGTATAAGACATTGCAGGACAGGTACATGGTATATAAACACTGACATACAGTGTAAGACATTGCAGGACAGGTACATGGTATATAAACACTGACACACAGTATAAGACATTGCAGGACAGGTACATGGCATATAAACACTGACATACAGTATAAGACATTGCAGGACAGGTACATGGCATATAAACACTGACACACAGTATAAGGCATTGCAGGACAGGTACATGGTATATAAACACTGACACACAGTGTAAGACATTGCAGGACAGGTACATGGTATATAAACACTGACACACAGTATAAGGCATTGCAGGACAGGTACATGGCATATAAACACTGACATACAGTATAAGACATTGCAGGACAGGTCCATGGTATATAAACACTGACACACAGTGTAAGACATTGCAGGACAGGTACATGGTATATAAACACTGACATACAGTGTAAGACATTGCAGGACAGGTACATTGCATATAAACACTGACATACAGTATAAGACATTGCAGGACAGGTACATGGTATATAAACATTTCTGCAACAGTATCAGGATGGCAAAAATCAAGGGTTAGGTATTTTTATAAGGAGTATAGAGTAGATAATATAAGTAAAGGAAGGAAAAGCAAATGAGAGAAAAGGGCCCTGCTCGAGAGAGCTTATATTCTAAAGGGAAAGGGCATACAGACAGGGGTGACACAGATAAGGTAGCCAGTGCCCATGGAACAGAGGGTTACAATGACAGATGGGTGGATTCCAGTTTTACATTATGTGAGCAAGTAAAATGGAGTAAGATTTATACCTTTGACATTCTACTTTATGTGACAGTATTTGTAGGTGTCTGTGGAAAGCCATGGTTGTTACTGTAGGTCTCTGTGGAAAGACATGGTTGTTACTGTAGGTCTCTGTGGAAAGCCACGGTTGTTACTGTATGTGTCTGTGGAAAGCCATGGTTGTTACTGTAGGTGTCTGTGGAAAGCCATGGCTATTACTGTAGGTGTCTGGGGAAAGCCATGATTGTTACTGTAGGTATCTGGGAAAAGCCATGGTTGTTACTGTAGGTGTCTGGGGAAAGCTATGGTTGTTACTGTAGTCATCTGGGGAAAGCCATGGCTATTACTGTAGGCGTCTGGGGAAAGCCACGGTTGTTACTGTAGGTGTCTGGGGAAAGTCATGGTTATTACTGTTGGCGTCTGGGGAAAGCCATGGTTGTTACTGTAGGCATCTGGGGAAAGCCATGGTTGTTACTGTAGGCGTTTGTGGAAAGCCATGTTTGTTACTGTAGGCATCTGGGGAAAGCCATGGTTGTTACTGTAGGCGTCTGTGGAAAGCCATGGTTGTTACTGTAGGCGTCTGTGGAAAGCCATGGTTGTTACTGTAGGCGTCTGGGGAAAGCCATGGTTGTTACTGTAGGCATCTGGGGAAAGCCATGGTTGTTACTGTAGGCGTCTGTGGAAAGCCATGGTTGTTACTGTAGGCACCTGGGGAAAGCCATGGTTGTTACTGTAGGTGTCTGTGGAAAGCCATGGTTGTTACTGTAGGTGTCTGTGGAAAGCCATGGTTGTTACTGTAGGTGTCTGTGGAAAGCCATGGCTGTTACTGTAGGTGTCTGGGGAATGCCATGGCTGTTACTGTAAGTGTCTGTGGAAAGCCATGTTTGTTACTGTAGGCGTCTGTGGAAAGCCATGGTTGTTACTGTAGTCGTCTGGGGAAAGCCATGGTTTTTACTGTAGGTGTCTGGGGAAAGCCATGGCTGTTATTGTAGGTGTCTGGGGAAAGCCATGGCTGTTACTGTAGCTATCTGGGGAAAGCCATGGTTGTTACTGTAGCTGTCTGGGGAAAGCCATGGTTGTTACTGTAGGTGTCTGGGGAAAGCCATGGTTGTTATTGTAGGTGTCTGGGGAAAGCCATGGTTGTTACTGTAGGTGTCTGTGGAAAGCCATGGTTGTTACTGTAGGTGTCTGTGAAAAGCCATGGTTGTTACTGTAGGTGTCTGTGGAAAGCCATGGTTGTTACTGTAGGTGTCTGTGGAAAGCCATGGTTGTTACTGTATGGGTAAGGTGTGAACCAGCAGTCTCAGGTAAATGTAGAAATTGGTGAAAGTCGTAGTTGTAAAGAGATGATCAGATGTAAAATAATGATAAGTTGTGATAGCGTGTGATAGAGTGTGGATTCCATAATGCACATTTATTGATTTGGAGGGTGATGGGAGACACGTGATATTTATTCCATAGTAAAGCCGCTGTATGTGTGTGGGGCCTGGATTTGGTGATATGTCACCAGATAATAATAGCAGAAGGATAGAGAAGTAGATATAGTTCTAGGAGGTGTGTAAACGTTTTTTATAGTGACACAATGAGGTTGTAATAGTCAATGTATGATGAAAAGAAAGCTCATAAATTTTAGGAGGAGGGGAGTGAATCAATACGGCTGCAATGAGCACAGAGAGGTGAGATTGAGGGAGAGTTAAGGGTTTTATATCCTTAGAGAAAATATAAAGAATAGTTTTGATGAAAGGAAATGTGTAGTACATGGTGATTATTGGGTTTGTTACTTTAAAACTGATTTCCGTAAAATTTGTCTAAATCTGAAATTACCTTAGATGTTGGTCAATGTTTGTTCAACTGTTTGATTAACTGTTATGTAATCACACTTGGTGCTTTTAACCCCAGCTGCCCCTATACTGAATATAAAGGAGTTGTATCCTTGATTAAGACAGGCTACATCTGACTCAGTTGGTCTGCTGATCAAAGGAGATAACTTGCTCTGAGTTGGAGCAAAAACCAGGCCAGATATATACCATAAACTATGCTTCACTGAACAATATATACTACACATGTAAAAACAAATCTATGCAAGAGATTAAATATCACATACATTTAAAAACTGCACATGATTGCATGGTCAGTATGTAATGAAGGGTCAGTATGTAATGAAGGGTCAGTATGTACTGTGGATGGTGTAGTTGATAACTCAGGGAATAACTATTTTCAGCTTGACAAGACAGAGACTGAAATGTGTAATCATGCATGTTCTAGCCAATGTACAGTAGCCAATGATCTTACAACTATAACAGAGTCAGGGCAAAATATAAATGTTATGAACAGCCATGTAACCAAGGTTTTAGCAGTGACTACACACAGTGCTGCACTAAGGAAAGAGTGTACATTATCCTATTCACCCACTCTGTGGAGGCAACAGCATTGAAAGAGTATATATTAACCCCTGCAGGTGTGGAGGATAGCTCACTGGAAGGCAATCCCCCTTCCCCCTCCCTTCTCTACTGTAATAGCTGAGGAAGGGGGGCAGCCTCCCAGTCTGCTGCCCCCCACTGAGCACCAGAGTGTGTTTAAAGCCTGTCACAGCACAGACCCAACTCTGGAGTCTATAAGGGCTTGTGCCAATCAGGTGTGTGCAAAAGGTGACACAAATAGAATATTTTTGGAAAATGGGCTTTTGTATAGAGAGAAAAACATCAACAGTGAGCATTTAGCTGTAATGACTGATTGCATTGATGCAACTGATTGTGCCGCAGTCCTACAGGGATGTCTTGTTGAAGGTGGCCCATGAGATTCCCCTTGCAGGACATTTGGGGTATCCTGAACCAAAGCCCAGTTAATACACAATTTCTACTAGCCCGGCATGATGACCGACATAGCTAACTACTGTCATTCATGCCATGCATGCCAGGTTGTTGGGAAATCTTGGGCCTTTTTCACATCATACTTACTGCCCTTGCCAGTCATCTCAGAACCTTTTGAACGTGTTGCTTTAGATATTGTAGGGCCCCTAGTTATTCCCAGTAGCTCTGGGAAGGAATATATTTTAACAGTGGTAGATTATGCCACCAGGTATCCAGAATCAGTGGCTCTGTCATCCATCAGGGCAGATAAAGTTGCTGATGCCCTTATAGCCATATTTTTTAGGGTGAGGTTCCCAAAAGAGATGTTAACGGACCATGGTACCCAGTTCATGTCGAACCTCATGCAGATCCTCTGTAAAAATATGCATGCGGATCACTTCATTACGACCCCATACCACCCACAGACCAATGGTCTCGTGGAAAGCCTCAATAGTACCCTGAAACATGTTGCAGACCTTTGTGGAGTCCCAGGGAAGATATATGCTTTGCATACCATGAGGTGCTGCAGGAATCATCCAGATTCTCACCTTTTGAACTCCTATATGGGCGCCGCTTGGGAGGGTAAGCTGGTCACCCCTGAACAGTCATTGGTACACTATGTGGTACAGTTCAGGGAAAAGCTACAATCTCTGATGGGGGTGGTGCAGGAAAACTTGAAAGCTGCACAGGCAAAACAAAAGGGGTGGTATGATCACTACGCGAGAGAGGGCATACATGAGGTAGGGCAGAAGGCCCTGGTTCTAAACCCACTGCAGCAGAACAAGTTGCAGGCTGCCAGGAAAGGACCTTATACCCTAGTATAGTGCATTCATTATGTAAATCATGTAGTGGTACAGGAGGCAGGCCAGAAAAGACAGAAAATATACCACAGTAACATGCTGAAGGTGCATCATGACAGGGAAGCCTGGCACTACACACCTAGTGACACACTACACCCGTAGCAGGCACATATTACAGGGAAGCCTGGCAATACACACCTAGTGACACACTATACCCTTATCAGGCACATATTACAGGGAAGCCTGGCAATACAAACCTAGTGACACCCTACACCCGTATCAGGCACATATTACAGGGAAGCCTGGCAATACACCTAGTGACACCCTACACCCGTATCAGGCACATATTACAGGGAAGCCTGGCAATACACACCTTGTGACACCCTACACCCATATCAGGCACATATTACAGGGAAGCCTGGCAATACACACCTAGTGCCACACTACACCCATATCAGGCACATATTACAGAGAAGCCTGGCAATACACACCTAGTGACACACTACACCCGTATCAGGCACATATTACAGGGAAGCCTGGCAATACACACCTAGTGACACCCTACACCCGCATCAGGCACATATTACAGGGAAGCCTGGCAATACACACCTAGTGACACCCTACACCCGCATCAGGCACATATTACAGGGAAGCCTGGCACTACACACACTAGTGACACTACACCCATATCAGGCACATATTACAGGGAACCCTGGCAATACACAACTAGTGACACACTACACCCGTATCAGGCACAGATTACAGGGAACCCTGGCAATACACACCTAGTGACACACTACACCCGTATCAGGCACATATTACAGGGAACCCTGGCAATACACACCTAGTGACACACTACACCCGTATCAGGCACATATTACAGGGAACCCTGGCAATACACACCTAGTGACACACTACACCCGTATCAGGCACATATTACAGGGAAGCCTGGCAATACACACCTAGTGACACACTACACCCATATCAGGCACATATTACAGGGAAGCCTGGCAATACACACCTGGTGACACCCTACACCCGTATCAGGCACATGTTACAGGGAAGCCCGGCAATACACACCTAGTGACGCACTACACCCATATCAGGCACATGTTACAGGGAACCCCGGCAATACACACCTAGTGACACCCTACACCCGTATCAGGCACATGTTACAGTTCCCGGCAATACACACCTAGTGATGCACTACACCCATATCAGGCACATGTTACAGGGAAGTCCGGCAATACACACCTAGTGATGCACTACACCCATATCAGGCACATGTTACAGGGAAGCCTGGCAATACACACCTAGTGACACACTACACCCGTATCAGTCACATGTTACAGGGAAGCCTGGCAATGCACACCTAGTGACACACTACACCCGTATCAGACACATGTTACAGGGAAGTCCAGTGACACACTACACCCGTATCAGGCACATATTACAGGGAAGTCCGGCAATACACACCTAGTGATGCACTACACCCATATCAGGCACATGTTACAGGGAAGCCTGGCAATACACACCTAGTGACACACTACACCCGTATCAGGCACATGTTACAGGGAAGCCTGGCACTACACACACTAGTGACACACTACACCCGTATCAGGCACATATTACAGGGAAGCCTGGCAATACACACCTAGTGACACCCTACACCCGTATCAGGCACATATTACAGGGAAGCCTGGCAAGGCACACCTAGTGACACCCTACACCCGTATCAGGCACATATTACAGGGAAGCCTGGCAATACACAGATAGTGACACACTACACCCGTATCAGGCACATGTTACAGGGAAGCCTGGCAATACACACCTAGTGACACCCTACACCCGCATCAGGCACATATTACAGGGAAGCCTGGCAATACACACCTAGTGACACCCTACACCCGTATCAGGCACATATTACAGGGAAGCCTGGCACTACACACACTAGTGACACTATACCCATATCAGGCACATATTACAGGGAACCCTGGCAATACACACCTAGTGACACACTACACCTGTATCAGGCACATATTACAGGGAAACCTGGCAATACACACCTAGTGACACACTACACCCGTATCAGGGACACATTACAGGGAAGCCTGGCAATACACACCTGGTGACACCCTACACCCGTATCAGGCACATGTTACAGGGAAGCCCGGCCATACACACCTAGTGACGCACTACACCCATATCAGGCACATGTTACAGGGAAGCCTGGCAATACACACCTAGTGACACACTACACCCGTATCAGACACATGTTACAGGGAAGTCCGGCAATGCACACCTAGTGACACCCTACACCCGTATCAGGCACATGTTACAGTTCCCGGCAATACACACCTAGTGATGCACTACACCCATATCAGGCACATATTACAGGGAAGCCTGGCAATACACCTAGTGACACACTACACCCGTATCAGGCACATGTTACAGGGAAGCCTGGCAATGCACACCTAGTGACACACTACACCCGTATCAGGTACATGTTACAGGGAAGTCCAGTGACACACTACACCCGTATCAGGCACATGTTACAGGGAAGCCTGGCAATACACCTAGTGACACACTACACCCGTATCAAGCACATGTTACAGGGAAGTCCGGCAATGCACACCTAGTGACACCCTACACCCGTATCAGGCACATGTTACAAGGAAGTCCGGCAATACACACCTAGTGATGCACTACACTCGAATCAGGCACATGTTACAGGGAAGCCTGGCACTACACACACTAGTGACACACTACACCCGTATCAGGCACATATTACAGGGAAGCCTGGCACTACACACACTAGTGACACACTACACCCGTATCAGGCACATATTACAGGGAAGCCTGGCAATACACACCTAGTGACACCCTACACCTGTATCAGGCACATATTACAGGGAAGCCTGGCAATGCACACCTAGTGACACCCTACACCCGTATCAGGCACATATTACAGGGAAGCCTGGCAATACACAGATAGTGACACACTACACCCGTATCAGGCAGATGTTACAGGGAAGTCCGGCAATGCACACCTAGTGACACCCTACACCCATATCAGGCACATATTACAGGGAAGTCCGGCAATGCACACCTAGTGACACCCTACAGCCATATCAGGCACATATTACAGGGAAGCCTGGCAATGCACACCTAGTGACACCCTACGCCCGTATCAGGCACATATTACAGGAAAGCCTGGCAATGCACACCTAGTGACACCCTACACCCTTATCAGGCACATATTACAGGGGAGCCTGGCAATATACACCTAGTGACACCCTACACCCGTATCAGGCACATATTACAGGAAAGCCTGGCAATGCACACCTAGTGACACACTACACCCGTATCAGGCACATATTACAGGGAAGCCTGGCAATACACACCTAGTGCCACACTACACCCGTATCAGGCACATATTACAGGGAAGCCTGGCAATACACACCTAGTGACACACTACACCCGTATCAGGCACATATTACAGGGAAGCCTGGCAATGCACACCTAGTGACACACTACACCCGTATCAGGCACATATTACAGGGAAGCCTGGCAATACACACCTAGTGACACACTACACCCGTATCAGGCACATATTACAGGGAAGCCTGGCAATACACAGCTAGTGACACCCTACACCCGTATCAGGCACATATTACAGGGAAGCCTGGCAATACACACCTAGTGACACCCTACACCCGTATCAGGCACATATTACAGGGAAGCCTGGCAATGCACACCTAGTGACACCCTACACCCGTATCAGGCACATATTACAGGGAAGCCTGGCAATACACAGATAGTGACACACTACACCCGTATCAGGCAGATGTTACAGGGAAGTCCGGCAATGCACACCTAGTGACACCCTACACCCATATCAGGCACATATTACAGGGAAGTCCGGCAATGCACACCTAGTGACACCCTACAGCCATATCAGGCACATATTACAGGGAAGCCTGGCAATGCACACCTAGTGACACCCTACGCCCGTATCAGGCACATATTACAGGGGAGCCTGGCAATATACACCTAGTGACACCCTACACCCGTATCAGGCACATATTACAGGAAAGCCTGGCAATACACACCTAGTGACACACTACACCCGTATCAGGCACATATTACAGGGAAGCCTGGCATTACACCTAGTGACACACTACACCCGTATCAGGCACATATTACAGGGAAGCCTGGCAATACACACCTAGTGCCACACTACACCCGTATCAGGCACATATTACAGGGAAGCCTGGCAATACACACCTAGTGACACACTACACCCGTATCAGGCACATATTACAGGGAAGCCTGGCAATGCACACCTAGTGACACCCTACACCCGTATCAGGCACATATTACAGGGAAGCCTGGCAATACACACCTAGTGACACACTACACCTGTATCATGGACATATTACAGGGGAGCCTGGCAATACACACCTAGTGCCACACTACACCCGTATCAGGCACATATTACAGGGAAGCCTGGCAATACACACCTAGTGATACACTACACCCGTATCAGGCACATATTTCAGGGAAGCCTGGCAATGCACATCTAGTGACACACTACACCTGTATCATGGACATATTACAGGGAAGCCTGGCAATGCACACCTAGTGACACACTACACCCGTATCAGGCACATGTTACAGGGAAGCCTGGCAATACACACCTAGTGACACACTACACCCGTATCAGGCATATATTACAGGGAAGCCTGGCAATACACACCTAGTGCCACACTACACCCGTATCAGGCACATATTACAGGGAAGCCTGGCAATACACACCTAGTGACACACTACACCCGTATCAGGCACATATTATAGGGAAGCCTGGCAATGCACACCTAGTGACACCCTACACCCGTATCAGGCACATATTACAGGGAAGCCTGGCAATACACACCTAGTGACACACTACACCTGTATCATGGACATATTACAGGGGAGCCTGGCAATACACACCTAGTGCCACACTACACCCGTATCAGGCACATATTACAGGGAAGCCTGGCAATACACACCTAGTGACACACTACACCCGTATCAGGCACATATTACAGGGAAGCCTGGCAATGCACACCTAGTGACACCCTACACCCGTATCAGGCACATATTACAGGGAAGCCTGGCAATACACACCTAGTGACACACTACACCTGTATCATGGACATATTACAGGGAAGCCTGGCAATGCACACCTAGTGACACCCTACGCCCGTATCAGGCACATATTACAGGGGAGCCTGGCAATATACACCTAGTGACACCCTACACCCGTATCAGGCACATATTACAGGAAAGCCTGGCAATACACACCTAGTGACACACTACACCCGTATCAGGCACATATTACAGGGAAGCCTGGCAATACACCTAGTGACACACTACACCCGTATCAGGCACATATTACAGGGAAGCCTGGCAATACACACCTAGTGCCACACTACCCCCGTATCAGGCACATATTACAGGGAAGCCTGGCAATACACACCTAGTGACACACTACACCCGTATCAGGCACATATTACAGGGAAGCCTGGCAATGCACACCTAGTGACACCCTACACCCGTATCAGGCACATATTACAGGGAAGCCTGGCAATACACACCTAGTGACACACTACACCTGTATCATGGACATATTACAGGGGAGCCTGGCAATACACACCTAGTGCCACACTACACCCGTATCAGGCACATATTACAGGGAAGCCTGGCAATACACACCTAGTGACACACTACACCCGTATCAGGCACATATTTCAGGGAAGCCTGGCAATGCACATCTAGTGACACACTACACCTGTATCATGGACATATTACAGGGAAGCCTGGCAATGCACACCTAGTGACACACTACACCCGTATCAGGCACATGTTACAGGGAAGCCTGGCAATACACACCTAGTGACACAGTACACCCGTATCAGGCATATATTACAGGGAAGCCTGGCAATACACACCTAGTGCCACACTACACCCGTATCAGGCACATATTACAGGGAAGCCTGGCAATACACACCTAGTGACACACTACACCCGTATCAGGCACATATTATAGGGAAGCCTGGCAATGCACACCTAGTGACACCCTACACCCGTATCAGGCACATATTACAGGGAAGCCTGGCAATACACACCTAGTGACACACTACACCTGTATCATGGACATATTACAGGGGAGCCTGGCAATACACACCTAGTGCCACACTACACCCGTATCAGGCACATATTACAGGGAAGCCTGGCAATACACACCTAGTGACACACTACACCCGTATCAGGCACATATTACAGGGAAGCCTGGCAATGCACACCTAGTGACACCCTACACCCGTATCAGGCACATATTACAGGGAAGCCTGGCAATACACACCTAGTGACACACTACACCTGTATCATGGACATATTACAGGGAAGCCTGGCAATGCACACCTAGTGACACCCTACGCCTGTATCAGGCACATATTACAGGGGAGCCTGGCAATATACACCTAGTGACACCCTACACCCGTATCAGGCACATATTACAGGAAAGCCTGGCAATACACACCTAGTGACACACTACACCCGTATCAGGCACATATTACAGGGAAGCCTGGCAATACACCTAGTGACACACTACACCCGTATCAGGCACATATTACAGGGAAGCCTGGCAATACACACCTAGTGCCACACTACACCCGTATCAGGCACATATTACAGGGAAGCCTGGCAATACACACCTAGTGACACACTACACCCGTATCAGGCACATATTACAGGGAAGCCTGGCAATGCACACCTAGTGACACCCTACACCCGTATCAGGCACATATTACAGGGAAGCCTGGCAATACACACCTAGTGACACACTACACCTGTATCATGGACATATTACAGGGGAGCCTGGCAATACACACCTAGTGCCACACTACACCCGTATCAGGCACATATTACAGGGAAGCCTGGCAATACACACCTAGTGACACACTACACCCGTATCAGGCACATATTTCAGGGAAGCCTGGCAATGCACATCTAGTGACACACTACACCTGTATCATGGACATATTACAGGGAAGCCTGGCAATGCACACCTAGTGACACACTACACCCGTATCAGGCACATGTTACAGGGAAGCCTGGCAAAACACACCTAGTGACACACTACACCCGTATCAGGCATACATTACAGGGAAGCCTGGCAATACACACCTAGTGCCACACTACACCCGTATCAGGCACATATTACAGGGAAGCCTGGCAATACACACCTAGTGACACACTACACCTGTATCAGGCATATATTACAGGGAAGCCTGGCAATACACACCTAGTGACACACTACACTCGTATCAGGCACATATTACAGGGAAACCTGGCAATACACACCTAGTGACACACTACACCCGTATGAGGCACATATTACAGGGAAGCCTGGCAATACACACCTAGTGACACACTACACCCGTATCAGGCACATATTACAGGGAAGCCTGGCAATACACAGCTAGTGACACCCTACACCCGTATCAGGCACATGTTACAGGGAAGTCCGGCAATACATACCTAGTGACACCCTACACCCATATCAGGCACATATTACAGGGAAGCCTGGCAATACACACCTGGTGACACCCTACACCCGTATCAGGCACATGTTACAGGGAAGCCCGGCAATACACACCTAGTGACGCACTACACCCATATCAGGCACATGTTACAGGGAAGCCCGGCAATACACACCTAGTGACACCCTACACCCGTATCAGGCACATGTTACAGTTCCCGGCAATACACACCTAGTGATGCACTACACCCGTATCAGGCACATGTTACAGGGAAGCCCGGCAATACACACCTAGTGACGCACTACACCCATATCAGGCACATGTTACAGGGAAGCCCGGCAATACACACCTAGTGACACCCTACACCCGTATCAGGCACATGTTACAGTTCCCGGCAATACACACCTAGTGATGCACTACACCCATATCAGGCACATGTTATAGGGAAGTCCGGCAATACACACCTAGTGATGCACTACACCCATATCAGGCACATGTTACAGGGAAGCCTGGCAATACACACCTAGTGACACACTACACCCGTATCAGGCACATATTACAGGGAAGTCCGGCAATACACACCTAGTGATGCACTACACCCATATCAGGCACATGTTACAGGGAAGCCTGGCAATACACACCTAGTGACACACTACACCCGTATCAGGCACATGTTGCAGGGAAGCCTGGCACTACACACACTAGTGACACACTACACCCGTATCAGGCACATATTACAGGGAAGCCTGGCAATACACACCTAGTGACACCCTACACCCGTATCAGGCACATATTACAGGGAAGCCTGGCAATGCACACCTAGTGACACCCTACACCCGTATCAGGCACATATTACAGGGAAGCCTGGCAATGCACACCTAGTGACACACTACACCCGTATCAGGCACATATTACAGGGATGCCTGGCAATACACACCTAGTGACACACTACACCCGTATCAGGCACATATTACAGGGAAGCCTGGCAATACACAGCTAGTGACACCCTACACCCGTATCAGGCACATATTACAGGGAAGCCTGGCAATACACACCTAGTGACACCCTACACCCGTATCAGGCACATATTACAGGGAAGCCTGGCAATGCACACCTAGTGACACCCTACACCCGTATCAGGCACATATTACAGGGAAGCCTGGCAATACACAGATAGTGACACACTACACCCGTATCAGGCAGATGTTACAGGGAAGTCCGGCAATGCACACCTAGTGACACCCTACACCCATATCAGGCACATATTACAGGGAAGTCCGGCAATGCACACCTAGTGACACCCTACAGCCATATCAGGCACATATTACAGGGAAGCCTGGCAATGCACACCTAGTGACACCCTACGCCCGTATCAGGCACATATTACAGGGGAGCCTGGCAATATACACCTAGTGACACCCTACACCCGTATCAGGCACATATTACAGGAAAGCCTGGCAATACACACCTAGTGACACACTACACCCGTATCAGGCACATATTACAGGGAAGCCTGGCAACACACCTAGTGACACACTACACCCGTATCAGGCACATATTACAGGGAAGTCCGGCAATACACACCTAGTGATGCACTACACCCATATCAGGCACATGTTACAGGGAAGCCTGGCAATACACACCTAGTGACACACTACACCCGTATCAGGCACATGTTACAGGGAAGCCTGGCACTACACACACTAGTGACACACTACACCCGTATCAGGCACATATTACAGGGAAGCCTGGCAATACACACCTAGTGACACCCTACACCCGTATCAGGCACATATTACAGGGAAGCCTGGCAATGCACACCTAGTGACACCCTACACCCGTATCAGGCACATATTACAGGGAAGCCTGGCAATACACAGATAGTGACACACTACACCCGTATCAGGCACATGTTACAGGGAAGCCTGGCAATACACACCTAGTGACACCCTACACCCGCATCAGGCACATATTACAGGGAAGCCTGGCAATACACACCTAGTGACACCCTACACCCGTATCAGGCACATATTACAGGGAAGCCTGGCACTACACACACTAGTGACACTATACCCATATCAGGCACATATTACAGGGAACCCTGGCAATACACACCTAGTGACACACTACATCTGTATCAGGCACATATTACAGGGAAACCTGGCAATACACACCTAGTGACACACTACACCCGTATCAGGGACATATTACAGGGAAGCCTGGCAATACACACCTAGTGCCACACTACACCCGTATCAGGCACATATTACAGGGAAGCCTGGCAATACACACCTAGTGACACACTACACCCGTATCAGGCACATATTACAGGGAAGTCTGGCAATGCACACCTAGTGACACACTACACCCGTATCAGGCACATATTACAGGGAAGCCTGGCAATACACACCTAGTGACACACTACACCCGTATCAGGCACATATTACAGGGAAGCCTGGCAATACACACCTAGTGACACCCTACACCCGTATCAGGCACATATTACAGGGAAGCCTGGCAATGCACACCTAGTGACGCCCTACACCCGTATCAGGCACATATTACAGGGAAGCCTGGCAATACACAGATAGTGACACACTACACCCGTATCAGGCAGATGTTACAGGGAAGTCCGGCAATGCACACCTAGTGACACCCTACACCCATATCAGGCACATATTACAGGGAAGTCCGGCAATGCACACCTAGTGACACCCTACAGCCATATCAGGCACATATTACAGGGAAGCCTGGCAATGCACACCTAGTGACACCCTACGCCCGTATCAGGCACATATTACAGGAAAGCCTGGCAATGCACACCTAGTGACACCCTACACCCTTATCTGGCACATATTACAGGGGAGCCTGGCAATATACACCTAGTGACACCCTACACCCGTATCAGGCACATATTACAGGAAAGCCTGGCAATGCACACCTAGTGACACACTACACCCGTATCAGGCACATATTACAGGGAAGCCTGGCAATACACACCTAGTGCCACACTACACCTGTATCAGGCACATATTACAGGGAAGCCTGGCAATACACACCTAGTGACACACTACACCCGTATCAGGCACATATTACAGGGAAGCCTGGCAATGCACACATAGTGACACCCTACACCCGTATCAGGCACATATTACAGGGAAGCCTGGCAATACACACCTAGTGACACACTACACCTGTATCATGGACATATTACAGGGGAGCCTGGCAATACACCTAGTGACACACTACACCCGTATCAGGCACATATTACAGGGAAGCCTGGCAATACACACCTAGTGACACACTACACCCGTATCAGGCACATATTACAGGGAAGCCTGGCAATGCACACCTAGTGACACCCTACACCCGTATCAGGCACATATTACAGGGAAGCCTGGCAATACACACCTAGTGACACACTACACCTGTATCATGGACATATTACAGGGAAGCCTGGCAATGCACACCTAGTGACACACTACACCCGTATCAGGCACATATTACAGGGAAGCCTGGCAATACACACCTAGTGACACACTACACCCGTATCAGGCACATATTACAGGGAAGCCTGGCAATACACAGCTAGTGACACCCTACACCCGTATCAGGCACATGTTACAGGGAAGTCCGGCAATACACACCTAGTGACACACTACACCTGTATCAGGCACATATTACAGGGAAGTCTGGCAATACACACCTAGTGACACACTACACCCGTATCAGGCACATATTACAGGGAAGCCTGGCAATACACACCTGGTGACACCCTACACCCGTATCAGGCACATGTTACAGGGAAGTCCGGCAATACACACCTAGTGACGCACTACACCCATATCAGGCACATGTTACAGGGAAGCCCGGCAATACACACCTAGTGACACCCTACACCCGTATCAGGCACATGTTACAGTTCCCGACAATACACACCTAGTGATGCACTACACCCGTATCAGGCACATGTTACAGGGAAGCCCGGCAATACACACCTAGTGACGCACTACACCCATATCAGTCACATGTTACAGGGAAGCCCGGCAATACACACCTAGTGACACCCTACACCCGTATCAGGCACATGTTACAGTTCCCGGCAATACACACCTAGTGATGCACTACACCCATATCAGGCACATGTTACAGGGAAGTCCGGCAATACACACCTAGTGATGCACTACACCCATATCAGGCACATGTTACAGGGAAGCCTGGCAATACACACCTAGTGACACCCTACACCCGTATCAGTCACATGTTACAGGGAAGCCTGGCAATGCACACCTAGTGACACACTACACCCATATCAGACACATGTTACAGGGAAGTCCAGTGACACACTACACCCGTATCAGGCACATATTACAGGGAAGTCCGGCAATACACACCTAGTGACACACTACACCCATATCAGGCACATATTACAGGGAAGCCTGGCAATACACACCTAGTGATGCACTACACCCGTATCAGGCACATGTTACAAGGAAGCCTGGCAATACACACCTAGTGACACACTACACCCGTATCAGGCACATGTTACAGGGAAGCCTGGCACTACACACAGTATTGACACACTACACCCGTATCAGGCACATATTACAGGGAAGCCTGGCAATACACACCTAGTGACACCCTACACCCGTATCAGGCACATATTACAGGGAAGCCTGGCAATGCACACCTAGTGACACCCTACACCCGTATCAGGCACATATTACAGGGAAGCCTGGCAATACACAGATAGTGACACACTACACCCGTATCAGGCACATGTTACAGGGAAGCCTGGCAATACACACCTAGTGACACCCTACTCCCGCATCAGGCACATATTACAGGGAAGCCTGGCAATACACACCTAGTGACACCCTACACCCGTATCAGGCACATATTACAGGGAAGCCTGGCAATGCACACCTAGTGACACCCTACACCCGTATCAGGCACATATTACAGGGAAGCCTGGCAATAAACAGATAGTGACACCCTACACCCGTATCAGGCACATATTACAGGAAAGCCTGGCAATGCACACCTAGTGACACACTACACCCGTATCAGGCACATATTACAGGGAAGCCTGGCAATACACATCTAGTGACACACTACACCCGTATCAGGCACATATTACAGGGAAGCCTGGCAATACACACCTAGTGACACCCTACACCCGTATCAGGCACATATTACAGGGAAGCCTGGCAATGCACACCTAGTGACACACTACACCCGTATCAGGCACATATTACAGGGAAGCCTGGCAATACACACCTAGTGACACACTACACCCGTATCAGGCACATATTACAGGGAAGCCTGGCAATACACACCTAGTGACACCCTACACCCGTATCAGGCACATATTACAGGGAAGCCTGGCAATGCACACCTAGTGACACCCTACACCCGTATCAGGCACATATTACAGGGAAGCCTGGCAATATACACCTAGTGACACCCTACACCCGTATCAGGCACATATTACAGGAAAGCCTGGCAATGCACACCTAGTGACACACTACACCCGTATCAGGCACATATTACAGGGAAGCCTGGCAATACACACCTAGTGCCACACTACACCCGTATCAGGCACATATTACAGGGAAGCCTGGCAATACACCTAGTGACACCCTACACCCACCTGTACCAGGCACATATTACAGGGAAGCCTGGCAATACACACCTAGTGACACCCTACACCCGTATCAGGCACATATTACAGGGAAGCCTGGCAATACACACCTAGTGACACACTACACCCGTATCAGGCATATATTACAGGGAAGCCTAGCAATACACACCTAGTGACACACTACACCCGTATCAGGCACATATTACAGGGAAGCCTGGCAATGCACACCTAGTGACACCCTACACCCGTATCAGGCACATATTACAGGGAAGCCTGGCAATACACACCTAGTGACACACTACACCTGTATCATGGACATATTACAGGGGAGCCTGGCAATACACACCTAGTGCCACACTACACCCGTATCAGGCACATATTACAGGGAAGCCTGGCAATACACACCTAGTGACACACTACACCCGTATCAGGCACATATTACAGGGAAGCCTGGCAATGCACACCTAGTGACACCCTACACCCGTATCAGGCACATATTACAGGGAAGCCTGGCAATACACACCTAGTGACACACTACACCCGTATCATGGACATATTACAGGGAAGCCTGGCAATACACACCTAGTGACACACTACACCCGTATCAGGCACATATTACAGGGGAGCCTGGCAATACACACCTAGTGACACCCTACACCCGTATCAGGCACAAATTACAGGGAAGCCTGGCAATACACCTAGTGACACACTACACCCGTATCAGGCACATATTACAGGGAAGCCTGGCAATACACACCTAGTGACACACTACACCCGTATCAGGCACATATTACAGGGAAGCCTGGCAATACACAGCTAGTGACACCCTACACCCGTATCAGGCACATGTTACAGGGAAGTCCGGCAATACACACCTGGTGACACCCTACACCCATATCAGGCACATATTACAGGGAAGCCTGGCAATACACACCTGGTGACACCCTACACCCGTATCAGGCACATGTTACAGGGAAGCCCGGCAATACACACCTAGTGACGCACTACACCCATATCAGGCACATGTTACAGGGAAGCCCGGCAATACACACCTAGTGACACCCTACACCCATATCAGGCACATGTTACAGTTCCCGGCAATACACACCTAGTGATGCACTACACCCATATCAGGCACATGTTACAGGGAAGTCCGGCAATACACACCTAGTGATGCACTACACCCATATCAGGCACATTTTACAGGGAAGCCTGGCAATACACACCTAGTGACACACTACACCCGTATCAGTCACATGTTACAGGGAAGCCTGGCAATACACACCTAGTGACACTCTACACCCGTATCAGGCACATATTACAGGGAAGTCCAGTGACACACTACACCCGTATCAGGCACATGTTACAGGGAAGCCCGGCAATACACACCTAGTGACGCACTACACCCATATCAGGCACATGTTACAGGGAAGCCCGGCAATACACACCTAGTGACGCACTACACCCATATCAGGCACATGTTACAGGGAAGCCCGGCAATACACACCTAGTGACACCCTACACCCGTATCAGGCACATGTTACAGTTCCCGGCAATACACACCTAGTGACACACTACACCCGTATCAGGCACATGTTACAGGGAAGCCTGGCAATACACACCTAGTGACACACTACACCTGTATCATGGACATATTACAGGGGAGCCTGGCAATACACACCTAGTGCCACACTACACCCGTATCAGGCACATATTACAGGGAAGCCTGGCAATGCACACCTAGTGACACCCTACACCCGTATCAGGCACATATTACAGGGAAGCCTGGCAATACACAGATAGTGACACACTACACCCGTATCAGGCACATGTTACAGGGAAGCCTGGCAATACACACCTAGTGACACCCTACACCCGCATCAGGCACATATTACAGGGAAGCCTGGCAATACACACCTAGTGACACCCTACACCCGTATCAGGCACATATTACAGGGAAGCCTGGCACTACACACACTAGTGACACTATACCCATATCAGGCACATATTACAGGGAACCCTGGCAATACACACCTAGTGACACACTACACCTGTATCAGGCACATATTACAGGGAAACCTGGCAATACACACCTAGTGACACCCTACACCCGTATCAGGCACATATTACAGGGAAGCCTGGCAATACACAGATAGTGACACACTACACCCGTATCATGGACATATTACAGGGAAGCCTGGCAATACACACCTAGTGACACACTACACCCGTATCAGGCACATATTACAGGGAAGCCTGGCAATACACACCTAGTGACATACTACACCCGTATCATGGACATATTACAGGGAAGCCTGGCAATACACACCTAGTGACACACTACACCCGTATCAGGCACATATTACAGGGGAGCCTGGCAATACACACCTAGTGACACCCTACACCCGTATCAGGCACAAATTACAGGGAAGCCTGGCAATACACCTAGTGACACACTACACCCGTATCAGGCACATATTACAGGGAAGCCTGGCAATACACACCTAGTGACACACTACACCCGTATCAGGCACATATTACAGGGAAGCCTGGCAATACACAGCTAGTGACACCCTACACCCGTATCAGGCACATGTTACAGGGAAGTCCGGCAATACACACCTGGTGACACCCTACACCCATATCAGGCACATATTACAGGGAAGCCTGGCAATACACACCTGGTGACACCCTACACCCGTATCAGGCACATGTTACAGGGAAGCCCGGCAATACACACCTAGTGACGCACTACACCCATATCAGGCACATGTTACAGGGAAGCCCGGCAATACACACCTAGTGACACCCTACACCCGTATCAGGCACATGTTACAGTTCCCGGCAATACACACCTAGTGATGCACTACACCCATATCAGGCACATGTTACAGGGAAGTCCGGCAATACACACCTAGTGATGCACTACACCCATATCAGGCACATGTTACAGGGAAGCCTGGCAATACACACCTAGTGACACACTATACCCGTATCAGTCACATGTTACAGGGAAGCCTGGCAATACACACCTAGTGACACTCTACACCCGTATCAGGCACATATTACAGGGAAGTCCAGTGACACACTACACCCATATCAGGCACATTTTACAGGGAAGCCTGGCAATACACACCTAGTGACGCACTACACCCATATCAGGCACATGTTACAGGGAAGCCCGGCAATACACACCTAGTGACGCACTACACCCATATCAGGCACATGTTACAGGGAAGCCCGGCAAAACACACCTAGTGACACCCGACACCCGTATCAGGCACATGTTACAGTTCCCGGCAATACACACCTAGTGACACACTACACCCGTATCAGGCACATGTTACAGGGAAGCCTGGCAATACACACCTAGTGACACCCTACACCCGTATCAGGCACATATTACAGGGAAGCCTGGCAATGCACACCTAGTGACACCCTACACCCGTATCAGGCACATATTACAGGGAAGCCTGGCAATACACAGATAGTGACACACTACACCCGTATCAGGCACATGTTACAGGGAAGCCTGGCAATACACACCTAGTGACACCCTACACCCGCATCAGGCACATATTACAGGGAAGCCTGGCAATACACACCTAGTGACACCCTACACCCGTATCAGGCACATATTACAGGGAAGCCTGGCACTACACACACTAGTGACACTATACCCATATCAGGCACATATTACAGGGAACCCTGGCAATACACACCTAGTGACACACTACACCTGTATCAGGCACATATTACAGGGAAACCTGGCAATACACACCTAGTGACACACTACACCCGTATCAGGGACACATTACAGGGAAGCCTGGCAATACACACCTGGTGACACCCTACACCCGTATCAGGCACATGTTACAGGGAAGCCCGGCAATACACACCTAGTGATGCACTACACCTATATCAGGCACATGTTACAGGGAAGCCTGGCAATACACACCTAGTGACACACTACACCCGTATCAGACACATGTTACAGGGAAGCCCGGCAATACACACCTAGTGACGCACTACACCCATATCAGGCACATGTTACAGGGAAGCCCGGCAATGCACACCTGGTGACACCCTACACCCGTCTCAGGCACATGTTACAGGGAAGCCCGGCAATACACACCTAGTGACGCACTACACCCATATCAGGCACATGTTACAGGGAAGCCTGGCAATACACACCTAGTGATGCACTACACCCATATCAGGCACATGTTACAGGGAAGTCCGGCAATGCACACCTAGTGACACACTACACCCGTATCAGGCACAAATTACGGGAAGCCTGGCAATACACCTAGTGACACCCTACACCCGTATCAGGCACATGTTACAGTTCCTGGCAATACACACCTAGTGATGCACTACACCCATATCAGGCACATATTACAGGGAAGCCTGGCAATACACCTAGTGACACACTACACCCGTATCAGGCACATGTTACAGGGAAGTCCGGCAATGCACACCTAGTGACACACTACACCCGTATCAGGCACATATTACAGGGAAGCCTGGCAATACACCTAGTGACACCCTACACCCGTATCAGGCACATGTTACAGTTCCCGGCAATACACACCTAGTGATGCACTACACCCATATCAGGCACATATTACAGGGAAGCCTGGCAATACACCTAGTGACACACTACACCCGTATCAGGCACATGTTACAGGGAAGCCTGGCAATGCACACCTAGTGACACACTACACCCGTATCAGGCACATGTTACAGGGAAGCCTGGCAATACACCTAGTGACACACTACACCCGTATCAAGCACATGTTACAGGGAAGTCCGGCAATGCACACCTAGTGACACCCTATACCCGTATCAGGCACATGTTACAGGGAAGTCCGGCAATACACACCTAGTGATGCACTACACTCGTATCAGGCACATGTTACAGGGAAGCCTGGCACTACACACACTAGTGACACACTACACCCGTATCAGGCACATATTACAGGGAAGCCTGGCACTACACACACTAGTGACACACTACACCCGTATCAGGCACATATTACAGGGAAGCCTGGCAATACACACCTAGTGACACCCTACACCCGTATCAGGCACATATTACAGGGAAGCCTGGCAATGCACACCTAGTGACACCCTACACCCGTATCAGGCACATATTACAGGGAAGCCTGGCAATACACAGATAGTGACACACTACACCCGTATCAGGCAGATGTTACAGGGAAGTCCGGCAATGCACACCTAGTGACACCCTACACCCATATCAGGCACATATTACAGGGAAGTCCGGCAATGCACACCTAGTGACACCCTACAGCCATATCAGGCACATATTACAGGGAAGCCTGGCAATACACACCTAGTGACACCCTACACCCGTATCAGGCACATATTACAGGAAAGCCTGGCAATGCACACCTAGTGACACCCTACACCCTTATCAGGCACATATTACAGGGGAGCCTGGCAATATACACCTAGTGACACCCTACACCCGTATCAGGCACATATTACAGGAAAGCCTGGCAATGCACACCTAGTGACACACTACACCCGTATCAGGCACATATTACAGGGAAGCCTGGCAATACACACCTAGTGCCACACTACACCCGTATCAGACACATATTACAGGGATGCCTGGCAATACACACCTAGTGACACACTACACCCTTATCAGGCACATATTACAGGGAAGCCTGGCAATGCACACCTAGTGACACACTACACCCGTATCAGGCACATATTACAGGGAAGCCTGGCAATACACACCTAGTGACACACTACACCCGTATCAGGCACATATTACAGGGAAGCCTGGCAATACACACCTAGTGACACACTACACCCGTATCAGGCACATGTTACAGGGAAGCCTGGCAATACACACCTAGTGACACCCTACACCCGTATCAGGCACATATTACAGGGGAGCCTGGCAATACATACCTAGTGACACCCTACACCCGTATCAGGCACATATTACAGGGAAGCCTGGCAATACACACCTAGTGCCACACTACACCAATATCAGGCACATATTACAGGGAAGCCTGGCAATGCACACCTAGTGACACCCTACACCCGTATCAGGCACATATTACAGGGAAGCCTGGCAATACACACCTAGTGACACACTACACCCGTATCAGGCACATATTACAGGGAAGCCTGGCAATATACACCTAGTGACACACTACACCTGTATCAGGCACATATTACAGGGGAGCCCGGCAATACACACCTAGTGCCACACTACACCCGTATCAGGCACATATTACAGTGGAGCCCGGCAATACACACCTAGTGCCACACTACACCCGTATCAGGCACATATCACAGGGAAGTCCGGCAATGCACACCTAGTGACGCATCATGTCAACACTGGAACCCAAACCCCAATGTGACAGGCAGCCTATCGCACCTCCCCAGAAGTAATAGCATCCTTAAAATGGGAGATGCTGCAGCTAGGGGTGATTCAGAGGTCCCACAGTTCTTGGACGGCCCCAGTAGTACTGGTTCCAAGGAAATGTGGGGCACTCTATTTTGTGTTGATTACAGGAAGCTGAATGAGGCCAGTGTTTATTGCATACCCAATGCCTAGGATAGATTACTTGCTGGATCAGCTGACCCAGGTGCACTACATCACTATCATGGATCTCAGCCGAGGGTACTGGCAGATTCCATTGTCTCCTGAAGCCTACGAGAGGTCTGCATTTATCACCCCATTTGGGCTGTTTGAGTTCCTCCTCATGCCCATTGGAATGAAAAATCTCCCTGCGTCCTTCCAGCACCTGGTCAATGACCTGATGGCAGACCAGGAGGGATATGCAGTGGCGTATTTGGACAACAATGCTGCGTTCAGCCAGACCTGGGAGGAACACCTGAGAAATCTTGATAGTGTATTGAGCAAAATCACTGGGGCAGGTCTGACTATCAAGCCAGAAAAATGCCAGCTTGGTATGAGTGAAGTGTAGTACCTGGGACATCATGTAGGGGGAGGTATTCTGCACTCAGAACCGAGCAAAATGGAGGCTATCACAGTATGGCCTACCCCTTGGGACAAGAAACGGGTCAGGTCATTCTTGGGGACTGCAGGGTACTACCATAACTTTGTACCCAACTACAGTGCCCTTGTGTAACACACTAGAGGGTGAATGTATTGATTTGTGTAAATGCCATCCATTAGTAGGAACTTCACACCTTTTTTTAGTCTTTGGGATCTCCTGTGCCACAGCAGAGAGGAAGGTGGTTCCCAACCCTTACACAGTATCTGACACAATAGGTAATACAATTATTTTTATTACACCAGAACACATCACTTTTGCAAAATTCCTTGGGAAACAAAAGTTAGTACATAAATGTCACTCTGTAATATGGTATTAAGCTGATAACCAATTACCGTATATACTAATATTACAACTATCCCGTTTGAATACTTGGAAGTATGAAAATTCCAATTATCAATCTAGTAGTTACCGTACTTGCAATAATCTTACCTTAAACTAAGATTTGTTTATCAGAATCACTTGTTACAATCAGTTAAATATATGGATCCAATTACTAACCATAAATAACTTTATCCCTCAAATCTTCCTTGGCCAATCTTTCAATGGTGCACTTATGCAGCAATCCTAGTTAATTCCAATTTAACTAACAAAGTGATTTTCCTGGTAGTTAATTAATATGCTGCAGACAACCTTATCAATTCTTTCCTTTGACCTTGCAAACTTTATGAAGGACTCCGTTGGGAATTGCAGTCACTAATTAATTCGCAATAAAGTATTTTTACAACAGTAATGAAAATTTTATTATAACTGGGTACAATTGGTACAATTAAGCTAACAATCCAATTTCATTAGCAATCTCCCTTGAACTCTCCCCAGAAGCTCCAGTTGAAAACCTGTTAAATAGAAGAAAAAAAATGTTGTGCTCCCCCCCACCCCAAAAGAACAACCAGCCCATGGCTTTTAGTGACCCAGTGCTGATTGCACTAAATACAGGGGAAAAATGACATAGGAGCCCCCTGTATTAAGCACAACCAGAACCAGGGTATTCAGAATCAGCCCTGGTTGCCAAAACACAGGCAACAACCGATGAAGGGGTCCTGTGTATTTAGCACAACCAGCACTGGGCACTTATCCAGTCCTGGTTCTGGAAATACAGGGGGAAAAAATTTGCAGGTTGCCCCTGTAAATTCCAGGTTATAGAGCCATATCTGAGTACTCATTGGGTGAGAGAAGTGAGCCCCCACCTCTCTCAGCCAATGAACGGCTCCCTCCATTGAAGTCAATGGTGGGAACTGCAGAATAAACTTTAGTAACCTGTGGCTCCATTGACTTCAATGGAGGAGCTGTTCATTGGCTGAGAGAGGCAGTGTGACTGGATGGCTTCCAGCTCCTGATCACAGCTTGGGATTTTGATCCCCACTAGACCTTGGGGTATCAGGGATTCCCACTTACCATCAGTGACCGCCTGTCAGTGACTCTGCAGACCTGTGCTGTGGGCATGTAACGATGCTGCAACCACGAGCTCCTCCTATCGGCACTCGGAACCGCTTTCGAATATCCAGGCTCTTCCTCGGCACCTGGAACCACTTCTGCTGCGTATGCGTTTGACTAGCTGTGGCCACATCCCCTGATTGGTGTCGGCTGATTCCTCCTGATCCCTCGCAATGGACCAGGTCTGCACGGTAGCTGACAGAGGGCTTGAACTTGGAGACATGGAGCTCTTACCCAGCACAGCCGGAGGACGGAATAGCGTTTGACGCAATTCTGTTGGTCGCAGGATTGAGATACAATTGAAGTCAGGCAAGATGTTTATTGCTCAAAGTCTTAAAAAAGACTCAATCTTCCGAATGATGGGGGATATCATACAGAAATCTTCTCATTCAGCAGCTCTTCTCCTCAAAGAATTTACAGGGTTGTACAATTTTACCAGGCACGATACCTTCTTTTATGCCACTCCAATACACATTTCCACAGGGGGTAAGCCCGCCCTGTGGTTTCCAACCAATCATCTTAAGTGCATGACCTGTGCATGTGCTGGCCACATGCACGTTTAACATTGTCCCCTATGGACAGGGAGGAGTTGTCACTCCTCGGTGTCCGAGCCCGCCCACAGAGCTCTGCACACCCATAGCTCCGACTCATCTGGAAGGCCCAAAGTTTTTTCCTCCAAAACTGACTTCCAGGAATCTGCTAAAGGACCAAGCCAGCCACCTCTGCTTGAATCTGAGCTCCAGGGGTGGGCAAGCAGGGTCCCCGGGCACAGTTTCCTGGCCAAAGAACGAAAGCTATTTTAGAGCTCCCTGAAATGGTTAACTGGCTGCCTTAGCCAGCTTCCTATGCACCACCTCATACCACTTCCAGGCATGAGGCTGCATAGGAGGACATTTTATTTCTCTGGAAGGGGCTGGAGGACCCAGCAGCCCACCGAGGACTCTGGATCCCCTGGCCATCCAGAGAAATTATAGGTAAGTGCACTTTTTCCTTAAATTATACACTTAAAATGATACCTTTTACATACAATTTATATATACATTTTATTTAACAATATGTACCTGTCCTAGGGGTGTGTTTTTAACTGTGCCCAGTGCTGGGCTTTACTTAACTCAGCCCTTACATGCTGGGACACTGGGAGCCGAACTCCTAGTCCCCAGCATAGGGCTTTCAGCTCTGCAGCCTGGGACCCTGCCCTGGCTGCAGCAGCGTTAGCTGTACTCAGCAGTGCTCAGCTGCTGCTACCTTCTCAGCACCAGGGGTCCAGGGAGCTGGCTGCAGGCACCTAACCCCTGCAGCCCAGGGACTGTGGCTACCTAGGTGGTCTGCTCACAGCGCTGGAGGTCCTGGGAGCTAGATCTCCCTGTCCCCAGCATGCAGCCACTCGGCCATGCTGCTGGGACTAGGTTCCCAGCATTGGCGCACAGTGCCCCTGGTGCCGTGCACAAGGGGTTAACCAGCACCACACAGGGAGCTGGCTAGCCTGGTCTCCCTGCAGGTGGTGCTTATCCCTCAGTCTGGGACACTTGTCCCGGCTGCCATAACTTCCTGCCACCCTGGCATGCTGGGAGCACTGCTCCCAGTCCCTCAGCAGCAAGCACACAGCCCTACCATCTCCGGAGAAGGCCCAGGGGCTGTAGTGCAACACACAGCCCCCTGGCACCTACCACCTTGCTGGGTAGCTGGGGTGCCGGGCGCTGAGCTCCCAGCAGTTGGCATCCCACCCAGCAGTCCTGACTGCAGGGGCAGCCTCCGCCAGGTCCACCATTGCCGCCCCGCCAAAGCTCACCTCCGGCAGCATGCAGCACTTCACTACAGTCCCCTGGTGCAGCGCACCGGGGGTTAAACCACAGCGCTGCTGTGGCCAGAGCGGATCCGGCTGCGGAAGCATGAAACACCCCCCCACACACCCGGCGGCTAGCGCCAGTAATACATTTCAAAGATGGCGCCTAGCACCAATAATACATTTAAAATATGGCACCTAGCGCCCTTTGTCCCATTAAATATGGTCCTGCAGCACAAGGGGTTAACCCACTTCAGTGCTGTGGCTGCCATTAGCATTGTGTGGCCAGCCTCCGGCCACAGGCAGGGTTCAGGTTTTACATTTTTTTTGTTTTCTGAAGACCTTGGATGCCTACTTTGGACAAGGGCACCACTCCTGGTAATTTAGGTGAGTATGTATGTATGTATGTATGTATGTATGTATGTATGTATGTATGTAATGAAACTGTACTTTCATGGTGTGTGTTGTGTGCTTTTTTTACACATTTCTTTACATGTGAACTACAGGTACCAGCGGGCCTTTAATGCCCCACATGCTTGTCCTTGTGGTTCTCCAAGCATGCGGGGGAGGCTTGCTGGGACCTGCAGTTTGACTGTAAAGATAATGTTGATAATTCTACTTTTTACACACCACATACTCTATCAACCCGCCACCCACCACCCAGGGGTGGTGAGGATAGCCCTGGGCTATCAGCCTAGGCCAGGGGTGCCCTGGAGAGGGGGACCCCTTTATTGGGGGGTCCCCAACTCCCCAGAGATCCCTAGTGGTCAGGACTGATGCTGCGGCTGGGGGGCCCGGTCAAAGGGCTCCCCTGGCTGTGGCATTAGCCCCCCCCACCAGAAAGGGTCAAGTGCTGGTTTTAATTATAGGGGGACCCCTACGCATTCTTTTCCCCCTATAATTAAGACCAGGACTGGCCCTGCTGCCTGGTGCTGGAACCTATTTTACGGTGGAACCCTACTCAATTTGTTCCCGTAATTTTAGGTACCAGGACAGGGTGGCAAGTCTGGGGCCATTTAGCCTTTTTTTGGGGGGGGGAACCCTATGTCATCTTTTTTTCATAAAATTAACCCTAAAAATATATTTTTTAAAAACAAGCAGTCTGCATATATTTCACTGATATGTGCAGCCTACTTGTTTAGGAGATAAATTCGGGCTGTTAAATTGGGGCTTCAAATCAGACAGGATCGACCAAATACACCATCAAAACGATCCTGTCAAAACTGGGACCTTGGCAAATTCCTGATTTTAAAAGTGAAAAAAAATTCCATTTTTGATCGATCCAAGCCAATTTCAAAAACGGGAAAAATTGGGAACAACACGAATGTTAATAATTTTACCCCATTGTCTTTTGCTGTGGAACTACAGGTCCCTGCAAGCCTTCCCCGTATGCTGATACTTGGAGAACCACAAGTACCAGCAATCGGGGCATTAAGGGCCCACTGGTACCTAGTTCCATAGCAAAAGCAGTATTAAAAAACCACAGAACACAGACACCATTTATTAAAACTTACATGCGCACTCACACCAGCACCATCCATCATCACTGTGTCATAAACCTCATGCCACATTTACATAATAGCAAGAATCACAATTGCGGTCCTTGCTGAATCAGGTCCTGGGGTAGATGTGGAGTAAAGTGGATAATGACACTCTCAGCTGGGTTACAGATCTCTCCAGCTGTCACTCACCGCCTTCATGCCCAACCTCCGAACCACTGCCTTCCATACTATTGATCACTCCAGTCCACCTCCGACTCCACCCTGCAGAGGACCGCCTTTAGTTTACAATGGGTAGCCTTATGCATAGGCTGCTCCGCCTGAATCACACCTTTGGCTCCACTTTTCTCAGCTCCTTGCTGTTAGCTGTCCCACAGTGTCATGGTCCACACTCTCTCTCTTTCTCTTCACCCAGCCACCGACTGTTACCTCGCAGCCCAAGTGCCGATGAATGCTCTTTTTAAGTCCTCTTCACCCTAGCTCAGTCTCCATTGCTGCAAGCACCAGATTTTAAATGCATATTTTTGTGCAGACAGATGCCTCTAACTACGGTCAGGGAGCTGTCCTCAGTTAGGTAGATGGGCAGGGAAACGAGCACCCAGTCCTCTACCTGAGTAGGAAATTTCTCCCCCGTGAGGTGGCATATGCCACTATTGAGAAGGAATGCTGTGGGCATTGCAAAAGCTGCAGCTGTGCCTCTATGTGAGAGACTTCATGGTAATTACTGACAATAACCCACTCAGCTTGTTGCCGGGGATAACGGTAAATTGCTGAGATGTAGTCTCATTCTGCAGCAGTACTCATTCACCACACAAAAAAGTGGCAGAGCGTGGAAATGCCAATGGACTCTTCTGGCAAGGCATTAAGGTAGTCTCCATGGCACAGGAAAGTATGTAATGGATGATCGCCATCTCCCTAAGCCATATTTAGGAGGGAGGTTCAACCTTCGCCATTGGTTATGGCGATTCCTCTAAGTTAGAGCTGTATGCATTCTGTGTGCCCTGGGTAAAGTTGGCTCATGGTACTATGAGTAAAAACCTGGCCGTGACCATGATGTGGATTATTATAGTTCTCCCAAAATGTATATTTCATAAATGTCTGTTTGATATGAATTGGTAGTGAAAACTGTGTCTGCATTGCATAAGCCACTTGCTTGGAATTCTTAGAGTATATGTATTTATGTAACTTCCTGAAGTAAGACAGAGGAAACATATTATTCTTCATTCATTGTGGTTTTACCCAGCATTTTTTGTTCTGTGGATCGAGCATTGATCTTATGGGAGGGCATGACTTTTGTTACTAACACTTAACACCATTTGGTGTCTAATCAAAACCATATTCATGCTTGCATGTGCGTACTAACACTGTTCCATCGAGTTACTAACTCTTTATATGTGCCTTACCTTATCTGTCAACTTCAGCCAACTTCATGGTGTATTTTTGTTGTGTATTTTTGATGGTTATGTGCAACATTCATATTTTAAACCGATATTTCAATTTTATTGTATCACAGTATTTTCCACTTGCTATCCATGTGTAAATGTACTTTCAAATGTTTTTTTCAAGTAATTTTTTTTTTAAAATAAGCAGCCATATCCGAGCGCTCCTATTTCTTTTATTCTATATACAGACATTGCCAGTAGTAGCTAAACTTTGGGGATCCAATCATGTTCCTAAAATAGAGGCTTCTTAGTATAGGAATTGGGAACAGCTACTGCATCACACCTACCCTCCTGGGATGGGGGAACGCTATGCTTAAGTTAGTAAGAGGGTATTCCTATATGATTTTGTATGATTAAAAGCATTTTTTAATGGCTTATTAATCCAACCTTTTTCTTATTTGTGGTTCTATTCCTTAAGAAATTATGCTTAGATTCTTGCACAAGGTTACAAAAACCTTGGAACATGTTATCAGGAGAAATACCTATACTCAAGGCCTATACTTCGATGTTCCCAAAACAATCTGCATGCTCTCGGCACAATCAGTGTTCATGAAACCACTCAGAATTTGTCAATACATCATCTGGGACATTATATTGTCTTTTTGTTCTTAAATGTACCAAGTATTGTTATGTTCCTAAATCACAAACCCTGAAGAAAGGAATGTTAAACAATTCTATGAGAATGTACTTATGAAATTTGTTTATCTGAAAAGTAATGTGATTGGCTAAAATGTGTAATATACCCCTTTTATGTTTTCAATAAATATAGTTGATTTCTGAACGAGCCCTTAGAAGCGGTTCAGTGCAGCATTATACTCATATCTCTGTGTTGAGTGCCTTTACTGCTCTCCAGTCGACTGTCTTGGGTCATTGTTTTATTTCAGGTCCTCAAAGAACATTGAAGGTGGTTGATACAGGTGTTGGGACACCCCAATACCGGGACAATAGGCTGCTGTGTGCCTCCATGCTTCTCAGGGAAATGGCTTCTTTGTAACGCAAGGTCTGTGGACAGCAGGCTAGCAGGATCTTCCAACTCCTGTACCCAGCTCTGCCTAAGTCCTGCCGCTCGGGATAGGCACTCCACTCCACTCATATCTCTCTCAAAAACCCTCAGTTTGCTATTAGGTGACACCCCTGAGCCCTAGTATTGGGTGCTTTGAATACAGGGGCTGTCTACAAAGCAGTTAGTGAGTCTGTTGTTCCTTCCCCCCCGGCCCACCCTGTGGATTTCAGGTGCTGGGCAGTCTCACAAAGGCCACACTAGTACAGAGGAAACGTAGTCATATGAATAAGGGAGATGGCTCCCTGGGGCTATAGAAGGAGTCCCTGTTAGCCTCTTGTTGTCATTTGTGATGTCAGAGGCCATAGAGCTGATTCTAGCTTCCTGTCTTTAGCTTAGAGAGGAGGGGGCTGTGTGTGTATCAGCTTATGGACTTCCTGTAAGTAACCCAGCACCTGGCTAGGTTTAGAGTGCTCTCAGGCACACTATTTCACCCCCACCCCTGCATCCATAATGCTGATATACACCATTATGGGGATGCAAGGGCACTGTTCCCTAATACCATGCCTAAATACAAACATCATTACACAGGTCATATGCATTCTATAAATACCATATCAGGATTTAGAGATATTATGTAGGGTTAACTATTACAGACAGCAGTAACACAACATCTTCATTATTCACCAATATAAGGTCTTAATAATGTCAACAGCAATATGTGATGTATACACACTTCACATGGGCCAAGTTCTACTCACACACAGTGACCTGACTCAGCAGTGCCCTCTCCTGATTATCCTCCTGCCCTTGTATACTGGATAGCAGAAACAGGCTGTAAACCTGCCAAGCTGCATGGTTAGTACGAAGCTAGGGGGGGGGCACTTGGGTCATCACAACAGGTGACTACATAGATGGGTTTCAGCCCTCTGCACAACATGGAAAGTATTTTCCACTGAGCTTGAGTCAGGCTTTGGATGGCTTTGTGCTGTTCCTCCATCTGCTGAAGCATATAAAGGGTGGAGTTCCACCTCGTAACTACCTCTTGCAGCTGGTGACAGGGCAAATTCAGCATTTCCTGCAGGTGCTGCAATCTTCTACATGCGCCTGGTGAATGGCGAAAATGTCCAGACATGTTTGGGGGCATAGAAAGCATTTCCTGCATGGCCCTGTCATTTTTTAAAGCATTTTGCACCACCAAGTTAATAGTGTGAGCAAAACATGGCATGTGGGATAAAGTGTTCTGTCTTTATGTCTATATATCCACATAAACAGGATTGTTATATATAAATAATAGTACTGGTTATGGTCCTGCATAAGGTGGTAAGTCAGTAAGGAAATGGTTTAGCAATATAGATGTTGCAATTTGCATCAGACTGTGCTAATATAAAGGAATCTACTGCAAGATAGCAGACTTCACATTCTTACATAAGTCAGTCATGGCTCCAAAATAGGAAATTTGTACTCATTTATTAATATATTAATTTTTAATCTGATGTTTGTTCACAATTACAAATACACATAATCTACAGACAAATACAACTCACATTAGTCAATATATAAAATACACAAAACAATAAACCTCTATTGAGCATATATATCTACACTAAAAACCACTTTGCTACTTGTGCATGATATGGCATGAATATTTCACATCAATACAAAGGGTAAAACCAGAGCAATCCAATTAGAATATTGATCATGTGTCCCCCATATAACAGTTGAATGTCATGTACTGACTTGCCAGCCGAATATTAAAAACCGCTGTACCTATCCGTTGTACAGGTCAGGTAATATAGCGTTGCGGTGAGCAAATAAAGATGCCAATTTCTCCAGTGAAATAGGTTAATGCTATAGGAAGTATGGCTAGGCACAAACAATCATACCGTCTCCCTTGGCTCCTGCTGCGCTGATATGTTATCCTCAGCTGTCCTTAATACAGGTCAGCGGTGCAGCACCTCTGTATGTAATGGGAGCTGGTTTCTCCAGTTAAAGTGAGCAGGTGTTGGAGCAGGGGTATCTGGAATCAGTAGTCCCTCAATCTCCCCTCGTCTCTGCTCACTTGACAGTACCGCCCAGCTAAAATAACAATGCCGATGCCGGTCTGCAGTGACGCCGCGGAGAACAAATTGCGGCTGCAAACAAACCAGCTGGCGGTTCCACTGGAGATCGTCCACAAGTAGGAAATGCTGTGTAGTAAGGGGGAATCCACTGACGCGTTTCGCCCCTTTCAATGGGGGCTTTTTCAATGGTTTAAAATGGTTTAGCAATATAGATGTTGACATAAAAGAGAGGGGTATGTTAAATAATTTTTATCCTATATGTATAATCATTTGTAGATGATAATACAATATAATTGCAAACACAGTAAAAACACACTAAGAGAAGAAAAAAAAAAGGGAGGAAGGGAGGACAAGATGTGCAACAACACAAAAATAGATAATCAGGACTTGGAATCAACAGTCCTGTGACGACCTATGTACCCCCCGCCTGATACAAGCCTGCAGCTTGGGTCGTCCCAAAAGCGTGTACATTTTTACAGCCTGTTTCTGCTTTGCAGTGTATAAGTGCAGGAGGTGGGAAATAGATGTTTCTCCTGCTCAGCACCATGGCATGTGTGTCAGGGGAATGGGACATATTATATTCACATGAAGTATTTGTGCATCACATTGTGCTGGGGACAGAGAACTGTGTATTGGATATTAATAGGACCTTATATCAAGGAGTCTGACCATGGCGGGAAATAGTCCCTTATGTATATACAAGTGTTTGTGCCTATTAGTGTATTATGGCCCTGATTCAGAGCCGGACGCTCTGACCAGAGCGCTCGCTCTGAATCAGGGCTCACCTCCATAATTATGGAGCGTCCTCCTGGACGCTCATATAGCTGTGGGTCACCACCCACAGCCTATACGAGCATGCAGGATGATGGTCGCGATGGTCTTGACCATCGCGACCATCGCCAGTGCGAGCAGAAGCCTGCGGTTGAGTTTCTCAACCGCAAGGCCAGGAGTGATTTTGGCTCTATCAGAGCCAAAATCACTCCCACTGACATCACTAGTGATGTTAGTGGGCCGGCTTCTGACGTGCTGTCAATCAACATCGACAGCATGCCCCCTTTAATCAGACACTACGAGCGAAGGAAAGTCCTTCGCTCATCGCGTCTCACGCATGCGCACGACGGAGCTCCCTCCGTCGTGCACATGCGCAGTGCACACCATCGACCCACTTGCGAGCAGATAGCCGCTCGCGAGTGGGTCTGAATCAGGCCCTATATCTCTAAAGCCTGATATGTTACGTATAAGATGCATATGGCATATGTAATACTATAATGTGTGATAAGGAGGCAGGGGGGAGACATCCCCCTCCCACATGAATGTACAGACATGGTATCTGTGTATGCCTGCTGATACCACCATAGGAAGTTACAAAGCTGATACCCCCATGTGACGATTAATTGCAAGAATAATCGCCAGAAATAATATTTTGTGAAATATGAAGTCCTTTAATTGAACTGTGTGTGTCTAGAAGGGCTGAGGCATTACCCCACCTCTTTTGAAGTTAGGCATTCCAGGAAGAGGGGTTGATAATGATCTATGTCCTGTGATTTGAGGAGTGTTATATAACTGTGTGTCCTTTAGTTCTATAGACTGTATAAACATGGTATGTCCATTGCTATTTGGTGTGCTGGTCAGAAAGGGCTGGAATCAGCAAGTGAATGGCTGTCAGGTAACCAAATGATGTATATCCCTCACAGTGTGAGGCCATGTGTGACCAACTCTCCCTTTTTATGACCCCTGAAGTCAGTGTCCTAGATCATAATCCCAGAACCAGACCTCCTTGTACCCCAGTGCCCTACTTCTAAGGACTATTGTTATGCTATCGAGGCTGAGATAAGGATTCTGGTATTTACTATAGGTCTAGAAGGTGGAAGTTGAAGAGTGAGTTATATCATCACTTATCTTTAAAGCAGGGACCCTGCTAGTTTGGCCAGGTAACCCTGTATTGGAAATCTATTAATCTCAAACCCTGCTGACCTGATTGGGAGACCCTGTTAAGTATGAACAAAGAATTAGGGATGTATAAAAAGAGAATACCATCCAACATTCAATGTTCACTCCTTGGGGTTCAGACAGTCAGGTCTGGGAGTGCATCAGGATATTCCTGTGGGTGAGATCCCCCCCCCCATCACCAGTGCTAAGAACTTTATTGTGAGTTGTCTTAGGGACTCTGATTTATTTCTCTCTTTTATTTTGTAAGAGAATATTTGCATTATAATCTGTTTGTCATTTTATTAATATTTTTGTAACTAAGCCTTGAAAATATTTTTTGGATTAAACACATGTAATCTAGCATATTCTCCGTGATTCTTGTTGAACTTGCGTGCCTGGATAGGCCCATGCTACATATTTGTGTCTCATTTGAATGTGATTTATTATTAATCTGTTGGGAGATCGCAGACCTCCAGAGAACAGTCTGCGTGGTGGCAGAAGAACCATGTATTTTGGTAAGTGACCGCGGTGCGCCGGCATCACAACCAGCTGATCCAGATTGTTGTATCTGCGAGTCAGCCCGGGTTCGTGACACCCCATAGCCCCCCTCTCTCTAAGCGCTAGGTAGGAAGCTATAGTCAGCTGGATGGCATGTGACATCACAAATGACTATGAGGGGTAACAGGAATTCCTTCTATAGCCCCAAGGGAGCCAGCCCTCTTATCAACCTGATTAAGTTCCTTTGTACCAAAGGGGCCATTGCAAGACGGGCTGGCACCGATATCCACAGGGGGGAAGCAGGGAATGAGGTGATCACTAACGGCTCAGTACCCAGCCCCTGCGCTCAAACCAACCAATACTAGGGCTCAGGGGTGGCACCTAACCGTGGGAACATCAGAGGTTTTATAATGGCAGGTGCAAGGGTTTTGAGGGAGTTCTGCCCTGAGACCTGAGGGGAGAGGAGTCCTAGCTTACATAGCAGGATCCAGGCTGGGCAGGAGTCGGGAGACTCTGGCCAAGTGTACGCTCCCACTGGAGCAGTCCCGTGGCGTGGGACTGGTGTGCCCCCTGACGCGGGGTGACTGGTCTGCACGCCCTGCTCCTGCTGAGCAGAGAACGATCAGGCCAAACTGGCCGGGAATAGCAAGTCAGGGACGGAGGAGCCATTTCCTGGAGAAGTGTGGAGCCTCACAGCAGTCGTGCACAAGGGTACTTCACCCAGCCCAGGCCGGTAAGCCAGACAGAGTAACTGTCCACTGTTCTAACACTAATGCGGCCTCTGCTATAGGGACATGTATCTTGGTTCCCAAAAGTTTTAGCTAATACTACTCGCATTTCTGTATATATTGTATATAGTTGTAGTTGCTGTGTTACATGTAGAAGTAGAGTGATATGTAAAATAAAGGTATCGTTATACCTTTGGTATTGTGTCATTTCCTGTGCAATCTAAAGGGATTCCTAAAAGGACCCGGGGTACCGTGCGGAGCTATTTACAGTTGCCTTTCTCAAGGCGACGAGGGCCAGTAGGCGAAAATAACGCACTCATAAACCCGGGATCCTCACATGTCCTGAATTGTTAACCAGCAGTAAGTCATTAGGATCTGATGATATAAATGGATGAGGGGTCCACTGAATTGATTGTACAATCAGAATCCCCTCTGATGGTGTTAATGTAGATATTCAAGTAATAATTGAGCAAGATACAAAGTGCCTTTAAGGACATAAAGTCATCCTGTGGTATGTTCAAAGTTTGATCAGAGCTGATAGGTCCATGCAGTGTGGTATTCCTCATTGACCACGGCTCTGCAGTAGCCGTGGCCCGCACACAGCCAGCTTCGCTGCTAGTCAGACAGTTCTGGGGGTTCCCCTTTATGTAAATCAGGATGTCTCACCGGCCCGAATTCTGTGACAAGTGTAACAGACCAAACAGGCACGGCAGCCAGGATGTAGAGGTCATCCCCCCGCTCTGCTGCCGCGGAATATTCACTCTGCTCCAGTGAGCAAAGGGGTGACCGCAAACAGACAACCATCATGCAGTACGGGGTAAGTAGTGATTATTTACAGCCACAGCACAGGGAGTGGGCTCTACATCCTGGCTGCCGTGCCTGTTTGGTCTGTAATTATATTGTATTATCATCTACATATTATTATACATATAGGATTAAAATTATTTAACATACCTCTCTCTTTTATGTCAACATCTATATTGCTAAACCATTTCCTTACTGACTTACCACCTTATGCAGGACCATAACTAGTACTATTATTTATATATAACAATCCTGTTTATGTGGATATATAGACATAAAGACAGAACACTTTATCCCATATAATTGAGCGCTCGCTGACACAGACATTTTTATCTGTAAAACATGGCATGTGTTGGAATTCATCCAGCTGTAATGCTCGCACAATATTGGTGGATTGTCTGAAATCACAAATCCTGGGGATAGTCTAAGCAGGGTAAGCCATTTTGCAATGACTTCCCTGAGTTTTTCTAAGAGGTTGTCAGCAGTATGCCTCTCAGTGAAACCGGTGATACACAGAGTAGCCCGCCTCTGAATGAGCTGCTTTTTTAATATTGCGTTTTCCCTGTTCCACTTGTCCACATATCTGTGGATAAGTGGTCACTGGGTACAGCAGCATTTTGGAGGTCATTAATTAAGTTTTTTTTAACGTCCCTGTACAGGCTGTGAATTGCTTTTCTAGTGAAGTGGGATTTGGTAGCAGGGATAGAGGACCTCAATTAACTGTCTAAAACCGATTGCATTATTGGCAGATATTGAACGCACATCTAATACCAGCATAGATGTTATGGCGTCAGTGATCCGCTGTACAACTGGGTGACTGTTGTCATACTTGCTCTCCCTTGCCAAGGATTGTTTAACAGTCAATTGTTTTTAGAACTACTACTAGTAGTCTTCCTGGTCCCCTTCTGGGATGAACATCCACCCCCAGCAGCAGCAGCAGGCATAGTGCTCAATGATTTTTTATGAGGAATCCAGGATAGGGGAGGACTGAGTCAGCCTTATAAAATTGGATACAGGACTACTTCTGATCATGATTGAGGATATTCATTATGAAGGTGTTGGTGGTGAAGATGCTAGGAAAAGCCTTGCAGGTGCGGGATTTTTGCTATTCACGCACCCATTTGAATATGCCCCTTAGACTCTCCTCAGGGACTTGTGACATTTCTGAGTTGGTTCCTGTGCCTTAACAATTTAAATTTTTTTTAAATGCCTTTCCTTGCCACTTCGTGTGGTGAATGGCATGTTGCCAATTTTATGTCTTTCTGCAGCTAACTTTTCCTTTGATGTTATTTTTTTTACCAATGCAAAAGATTGATTTTGATTTTAGATGCCCTGACTTACGCCTTTCATGCCCTTGGGCATCAGCTTTATTAGATGTTGTAGACGGACTAGTATCATCATGACTGGTGGCACTGGCAGCAGCTCCAGCACTAGTATGTGGTTCCTGCTCTCCTCTCAACTGATTGTTCTCCATATCAACAAACACAAATGAAGTGGGGTACAGCACACATGTCAATTTGTATCAATTTTAAATATTACACTGCAGTATCAATGACCTACAATGTCACAATATTTTTTATGAGTAAAACGCTGCGCTACAATTTAGAGTATCACTAGTTTTTTAATGAGTAAAACATTGTGCTAACACTTACAGTGTCACAAGAGCACCCCTGGACTAGGCAGCAGCCCCTTGATGAACACCACAGCACCCCTATATGGACAACAAAGCACCCCTGTGGAGTGCGGACAGACCACCTGCAGAGTCACGAATACGTGGATGATAAACGGCGGTCTGGCTGGCAGTGTCACCGAACAATCTTTTATTTTTTGTGGAATGATAATTATTAATCTTAATTAACTTTTTATTTTTTGTACACTGGGGAAGAGCACACCTGAATTGACAGAGTACCCTTGGACAACACAGCGCCCCATTATGTACTGCAGCCCAAGGCCCTTGATGGACAGGACAATACAGCAGCACCCCTATGTGTACTGCAGCCCAAGGGCCCTTATGGACAGCACAGCAGTGGCCCTTTATGTACTGCAGCCCAAGGGCCCTTATGGACAGCACAGCAGTGGCTCTTTATGTACTGCAGCCCAAGGGCCCTTTTGGACAGCACAGCAGTGGCCCTTTATGTACTGCAGCCCAAGGGCCCTTATGGACAGCACAGCAGTGGCCCTTTATGTACTGCAGCCCAAGGGCCCTTATGGACAGCACAGCAGTGGCCCTTTATGTACTGCAGCCCCTTGATTGACAGGATAACAGTAACACAGCAACACCCCGATTTATGTACTGCGGCCCCAGCCAAGACAGCACGTCCTAGTTGTTTCCTTGACATAACCTAGGCAGAATGTTGCAATCAAAACACAACTTTATTTCAGAATAGACGGTACAGGGTTATACAGAAATAGAGTTCTCCAGATTGTTATGGAAAAGTTTTGGGAAAAAAATGCAAAAATGTTGCGCCTATTTGTACTAACAGTAACAGTAAAAGGCTGCAATCTGATTACATTACAATTATTCATACCTCTTACAATGGAATGATCACATGATAATTGTGTCATAATCAAATGACAGTTAAGCCTTGAGGAGAGATAAAGTGGATGGATGTAAAGTACCAATCAATCAGCTCCCAACTGTCACTGTACAGGCTGTGTTTAAAATATGTCAGAAGCTGATTGGTTGGTACTTTATCTCTCTCCAAGGCTTAGTGCATAGACCCTTAAATCTGTAGAAATCACAAGATATACTATTCTGGACATTGTAACTATAAGCAATTTAGTCATATCAATGTTGCAAATAAATTGTAAGCTACAGTATGTAAGATGTATAATATTTATTCCTTGCCATCCTAAAAAAAATCTGTTATCTCTACTTTTTACTGCCGTCCCTTGGAAAAAATTTCAGCTGTACTTGAATTAAAGTATACTTCCACAATTTCCAAAACAACTTCCAAAACATATTGATCAACCATATTAAGATGGATGCTAAACACACATTTGCTGGGATCACGGCTGACCGGCCTGACAGCAACCCTACTGCAGCAAGGTATGGCCATGGCAGTAACTTCCTGCTTTAGTCAGATACACAGAGTCACAAATATTCAAAGTCCTATGGATCACCAGCCATAGATTACACCTGGGATGGAAGCGCAGTTCCCAGTCACATAGTTACAAACATCATTTCCCTCCCCAAAATCACAGGTTATATTCACCTCAATATTCCCTCTGTTGGAGATAAAGTAGGGGAACTGGGAGCTAAGATAGGTGAACAGTAGATGAGACCTATTCCGTAGGTATCTCCCCCAATGGTTGGGGACAGTCGATTCGCTGTGTAGAGTGTGTCAGTGAGTCTGGACCCTGTCACTGGTAGCTAAACATGATAAGCATGATGTAATTATACAGGTCTACAATAACCATTTAACCCATGCCTCTATCCCTCTCCTAACTATACTTTAATAACAACCATGACCTGGCAACCTATAAGGAGAACAGTTATAGATCATATAATAACCCCATAGTGTAGATAATAACAGCATATTTCAACTGACCTCAGAAGAACAGCATAATGGTAATATTAATAGTATGGAAGCATGAAGGTAATGTCCGTAATATACAGTAAAGGAGATGGATCTTAAGTGCCTCTGTGAATTAGTAGCAAAAGTTTCACATTCATACCAAGAGGTCTCACAAACAAACTGCATGATGCTGTGTAATGTGCTGTGACCCAATAATCAGTGGCGTAACTACCGTGGGTGCAGGGGGTGCGGGACTATGGGGTCCGGACCAACCCGGGGCCCGGCTTTCCCCCTGCACCTACGGTGCCAGGCCACTGTCCACTGCCCTTCCCTCCGCACCCTCCTCACTCCCCTATCAGTCTCCTCACTCCACTCTACTGCACTTACCTGCTCCGGGAGCTGCATGGAGAAGGAGTGCCACTGATCGGCGCTCCACCTCTATTGGCGTAACTACGGAGGGTGCAAGGGGTGCAGTCGCACCCCTGCACCCTCCATTTGCCGGGCGCCCGCTGAGTGTGTTACCAGCGGGCGCCCGGCTCCTATCCTCCTGGCGGTAGCCGGAGGACGGAGCTCCCTCCGTCTTCCGGGTCCCGCAGTGTACTATGGGAGTGACGTCATAACGTCACTCCCATCGTGCCAAGGAGCGGACGCCGGGGATGGACGGCAGCAGCACTGGAGCGGGGATAAAGTAAGTGTTTGTTTTTGTTTTTTGTGTGTGTGCGCGCGCGGTGGGGGCCATCACTACTGGGGGCAACTACAGGGGCTCACTACCGGGGGCAACTACAGGGGCCTATTACTGGGGGCAATTACAGGGGCTCACTACTGGGGGCAACTACAGGGGCCTACTACTGGGGGTAACTACAGGGGCCTCACTACTGGGGGTAACTACAGGGGCTCACTACTGGGGCAACTACAGGGGCCAACTACAGGGGCTCACTACTGGGGGCAACTACAGGGGCCTACTAATGGGGGCAACTACAGGGGCTCACTACTGGGGGCAACTACAGGAGCCTCACTACTGGGGGCAACTACAGGGGCTCACTACTGGGGGCAACTACAGTGTCCTCACTACTGGGGGTAACTACAGGGGCCTCACTGCTGGGGGTAACTACAGGGGCCTCACTACTGGGGGCAACTACCGGGGGCTCACTACTGGATGTACTGCATAGGGGGACCATTACTGGGGAGCACTACATTAAATAAAAGGAACTGCATAAGGGGGGCGGCGGCAGCTGGGGCTGGCATAGGTGCTGGGGGGTGGTACATTTTAGTTTGGGGGGAGGCACCAACATTTATCTTGCCTCCGAGCACCTGGGATGAAGTTACGCCACTGGCAGGGGGGCCTCAGACCGGGGGGGGGGGCAAGAGCGGGACGAGATTGGGGGCCGCGGGCTGAGAGGGGGGCCCATAAAAATTTTTGCTATGGGGCCCCTGTAGGTATAGTTACACCCCCGCTATAATAAGCTGTGTAATGTGCTGTGTGATGTGCTATGTGACGCTGTGTAATGTGATGTGCTATGTGACGCTGTGTAATGTGATGTGCTATGTGACACTGTGTAATGTGATGTGCTATGTGACGCTGTGTAATGTGCTGTGTGATGTGCTATGTGACGCTGTGTAATGTGCTGTGTGATGTGCTATGTGACGGTGTGTAATGTGATGTGCTATGTGATGCTGTGTAATGTGCTGTGTGATGTGCTATGTGATGCTGTGTAATGTGATGTGCTATGTGACGCTGTGTAATGTGCTGTGTGACGCTGTGTAATGTGCTGTGTGATGTGCTATGTGACGCTGTGTAATGTGCTGTGTGATGTGCTATGTGACGCTGTGTAATGTGCTATGTGACGCTGTGTAATGGGCTGTGTGATGTGCTATGTGACGCTGTGTAATGTGCTGTGTGACGCTGTGTAATGTGATGTGCTATGTGACGCTGTGTAATGTGCTGTGTGACGCTGTGTAATGTGATGTGCTATGTGACGCTGTGTAATGTGCTGTGTGACGCTGTGTAATGTGATGTGCTATGTGACGCTGTGTAATGTGCTTTGTGACGCTGTGTAATGTGATGTGCTGTGTGACGCTGTGTAATGTGCTATGTGACGCTGTGTAATGTGATATGCTATGTGACGCTGTGTAATGTGCTATGTGATGCTGTGTAATGTGCTATGTGACGCTGTGTAATGTGCTGTGTGATGTGCTATGTGACGCTGTGTATTGTGATGTGCTATGTGATGCTGTGTAATGTGCTGTGTAATGTGCTATGTGACGCTGTGTAATGTGCTGTGTGATGTGCTGTGTAATGTGCTATGTGACGCTGTGTAATGTGCTATGTGACGCTGTGTAATGTGCTGTGTGATGTGCTATGTGACGCTGTGTAATGTGCTATGTGACGCTGTGTAATGGGCTGTGTGATGTGCTATGTGACGCTGTGTAATGTGCTGTGTGACGCTGTGTAATGTGATGTGCTATGTGATGCTGTGTAATGTGCTGTGTGACGCTGTGTAATGTGATGTGCTATGTGACGCTGTGTAATGTGCTGTGTGACGCTGTGTAATGTGATGTGCTATGTGACGCTGTGTAATGTGCTTTGTGACGCTGTGTAATGTGATGTGCTGTGTGACGCTGTGTAATGTGCTATGTGACGCTGTGTAATGTGATATGCTATGTGACGCTGTGTAATGTGCTATGTGACGCTGTGTAATGTGATGTGCTATGTGATGCTGTGTAATGTGCTATGTGACGCTGTGTAATGTGCTGTGTGATGTGCTATGTGACGCTGTGTAATGTGCTGTGTAATGTGCTATGTGACGCTGTGTAATGTGCTATGTGACGCTGTGTAATGTGCTATGTGACGCTGTGTAATGTGCTATGTGACGCTGTGTAATGGGCTGTGTGATGTGCTATGTGACGCTGTGTAATGTGCTGTGTGACGCTGTGTAATGTGATGTGCTATGTGACGCTGTATAATGTGCTGTGTGACGCTGTGTAATGTGATGTGCTATGTGACGCTGTGTAATGTGCTGTGTGACGCTGTGTAATGTGATGTGCTATGTGACGCTGTGTAATGTGCTTTGTGACGCTGTGTAATGTGATGTGCTGTGTGACGCTGTGTAATGTGCTATGTGACGCTGTGTAATGTGATATGCTATGTGACGCTGTGTAATGTGCTATGTGACGCTGTGTAATGTGATGTGCTATGTGATGCTGTGTAATGTGCTATGTGATGCTGTGTAATGTGCTGTGTGATGTGCTATGTGACGCTGTGTAATGTGATGTGCTATGTGACGCTGTGTAATGTGCTGTGTAATGTGCTATGTGACGCTGTGTAATGTGCTGTGTGATGTGCTGTGTAATGTGCTGTGTAATGTGCTATGTGACGCTGTGTAATGTGCTGTGTGATGTGCTATGTGACGCTGTGTAATGTGCTGTGTGATGTGCTATTTGACGCTGTATAATGTGCTGAGATGTGCTATCTGACGCTGTGTAATGTGATGTGCTATGTGATGCTGTGTAATGTGATGTGCTATGTGACGCTGTATAATGTGCTGTGTGATGTGCTATCTGACGCTGTGTAATGTGATGTGCTATTTGATGCTGTGTAATGTGCTGTGTGACGCTGTGTAATGTGATGTGCTATGTGATGCTGTGTAATGTGCTGTGTGATGTGCTATGTGACGCTGTGTAAAATGCTGTGTGATGTGCTATGTGACGCTGTGTAATGTGCTGTGTGATGTGCTATGTGACGCTGTGTAATGTGCTGTGTAATGTGCTATGTGACACTGTGTAATGTGCTGTGTGATGTGCTATGTGACGCTGTGTAATGTGATGTGTGATGTGCTATGTGACGCTGTGTAATGTGCTGTGTGATGTGCTATGTGATGCTGTGTTATGTAATGTGCTATGTCACGCTGTATAATGTGCTGTGTGACGCTGTGTAATGTGCTATGTGACGCTGTGTAATGTGCTGTGTGACGCTGTGTAATGTGCTGTGTGACGCTGTGTAATGTGATGTGCTATGTGACGCTGTGTAATGTGCTGTGTGACGCTGTGTAATGTGCTGTGTGATGTGCTATGTGACGCTGTGTAATGTGCTGTGTGATGTGCTATGTGACGCTGTGTAATGTGCTATGTGACGCTGTGTAATGTGCTGTGTGATGTGTAATGTGATGTGTGATGTGCTATGTGACGCTGTGTAATGTGCTGTGTGACGCTGTGTAATGTGCTGTGTGATGTGCTATGTGACGCTGTGTAATGTGCTATGTGACGCTGTGTAATGTGCTGTGTGATGTGTAATGTGATGTGTGATGTGCTGTGTGACGCTGTGTAATGTGCTGTGTGACGCTGTGTAATTGGCTATGTGACACTGTGTAATGTGCTATGTGACCCTGTGTAATGTGCTGTGTGACACTGTATAATGTGCTGTGTGACGCTGTGTAATGTGCTGTGTGACCCTGTGTAATGTGCTGTGTGATGCTGTATACTGTGCACTGTGAGCCTGTGAAAAGTAATGTGTGACCCTGTGTAATGTGATGTGTGACACTGTGTGATGTGCTGTGTGATGCTGTGTAATGTGCTGTGTGACACTGTATAATGTAGTGTGTCGCTGTGTAATGTGCTGTGTGACGCTTTGTAATGTGCTGTGTGACCCTGTGTAATGTGCTGTGTGATGCTGTGTAATGTGCTGTGTGACACTGTATAATGTGCTGTGTGATGCTGTGTAATGTGCTATGTGACACTGTGTAATGTGCTGTGTGATGTGCTATTTGACGCTGTATAATGTGCTGAGATGTGCTATCTGACGCTGTGTAATGTGATGTGCTATGTGATGCTGTGTAATGTGATGTGCTATGTGACGCTGTGTAATGTGCTGTGTGACACTGTATAATGTGCTGTGTGATGCTGTGTAATGTGCTGTGTGACACTGTGTAATGTGCTGTGTGACGCTGTATAATGTGCTGTGTGACCCTGTGTAATGTGCTGTGTGACACTGTATAATGTGCTGTGTGACCCTGTGTAATGTGCTGTGTGGCCCTGTGTAATGTGCTGTGTGACACTGTATAATGTGCTGTGTGACCCTGTGTAATGTGCTGTGTGACACTGTATAATGTGCAGTGGGGCCCTGTATATTGTGCTGTGTGACCCTGTGTAATCTGCTGTGTGACCCTGTGTAATGTGCTGTGTGACACTGTATAATGTGCTGTGTGACCCTGTGTAATGTGCTGTGTGACCCTGTGTAATGTGCTGTGTGACACTGTATAATGTGCTGTGTGACCCTGTGTAATGTGCTGTGTGACCCTGTGTAATGTGCTGTGTGACACTGTATAATGTGCTGTGTGACCCTGTGTAATGTGCTGTGTGACACTGTACAATGTGCTGTGTGACCCTGTGTAATGTGCTGTGTGACCCTGTGTAATGTGCTGTGTGATGCTGTGTAATGTGCTGTGTGACCCTGTGTAATGTGCTGTGTGACACTGTATAATGTGCTGTGTGACCCTGTGTACTGTGCTGTGTGACACTGTATAATGTGCTGTGTGACCCTGTGTAATGTGCTGTGTGACACTGTGTAATGTGCTGTGTGACCCTGTGTAATGTGCTGTGTGACACTGTATAATGTGCTGTGTGACCCTGTGTAATGTGCTGTGTGACACTGTATAATGTGCTGTGTGACCCTGTGTAATGTGCTGTGTGACACTGTGTAATGTGCTGTGTGACCCTGTGTAATGTGCTGTGTGACGCTGTATAATGTGCTGTGTGACCCTGTGTAATGTGCTGTGTGACCCTGTGTAATGTGCTGTGTGACACTGTGTAATGTGCTGTGTGACACTGTATAATGTGCTGTGTGACCCTGTGTAATGTGCTGTGTGACCCTGTGTAATGTGCTGTGTGACACTGTGTAATGTGCTGTGTGACAGTTCTCCTACATCTTCTGGCTTTGAAACATTATTGAGTTGAATTTGTGTTTAGAATTGGGAAAGTCTTCTCCATCTTCCTAGTAACCTCTTTGACACATTTATCTTTCACGGCAATGCTCACTCCATTTATTATCTGATCCGACATGAAAACAGAAAACTCATCGGATAGATGTTGAGATATTGTGCTCTGAAGCTCCTGTCTCACCCTTATCACATCGGGGAACTGGCTCCGGTTATCCTCACTGTAGCAGGAGCTGTCTGGTATGGTGCTGATAATAGTGGGTATAACCTTGTCATTGATCAGAGATTCAGTGGGAAAAGATTTAATAATGTTTGTGAGTGGTATTGTGCATTTTGCAAAAATGGCACCTAGATGAACTGCCGTCTTCAATTTCTTATGTTCTTTCAGTATAAATTCTGTGATATGTCCCAAGCTTGATATGGCTGATTGCACGAGCTCATGATTACTGAACACTTCTCTGCCTGCAATAGTGCATGCTGCACGTGCTGTTTCCTTTAGGAGCTCCTCATTACTGGATAATATATTATATTTCCCTGGATTCTCAGCTTGTAGCGTGATCTCTGGAACAGCCCTTGTTACAATGAATTTAATCAGAGCTCTCTCCAGATCCTTATTCTCATTCACAAAGCTGATCATTTGCTCTTGCATTGCTTTCTCTACTATTGCCTTTAGTGCTGCCTCTGATGCTTTGTCAATGCCATATAAGATTGCTTGTGTCCCTAGTTCTTTTACAACATTCACTACACTTTTTGTTATGGTTTCTTTGGTAGCGTTTGATGCAAGAACCTTGATAGATTGAGCCACAGCATCTTTACTGGAAATCAGTGATTTTACACCAGTGGCGGCTGAAGACAGTAACTTTCCTCCTGACTTTAATATGTTCTGTGCTACAGAGGTAAAACTTCGAGTCCCATTCAGAAGATCTCGGGTAACACTGAATATTGCTTTTCCTGCTTTCTTTATAGCACTGAATCCAGCTGTCACTAGTGATGTTCCAATGCTGATGGCCTTTTCGATTGCCCATTGTGCCCAGTCAAACGTCCCTGTTAGCATACCTTGTATTCCCAATATTATATCACTAACACCCTCAGCAATGAGGCCCAATGCAAACTGACTGGCTCCCCCAAGGGATAAAGCACATATCAGTCCCCCAGCCAGAACCTGCAATCCACCAAGTATAAAACACACCAGGGCATCAATACAGAACTTTGGCTCCTGTTCTACTTCAAATACAAATGACATTCCGTAATCGTAAAGCATGGACATTTCGTCAGAGACCACTTTACCATAGTTTGTAGATAGACTGAACACTGCTTTCTCTTTTGCTACTGCACATTTTTTTCTCTCCTGGAGATCCTTTAGTTTATCCAAGGAATGATCAATAAAACCAACCCAAGATTGCAGCAAGCTCATCCGTGTTTCCATCTGAGATGTAAAATTGGTCTTCTTGTTGTGTGGCTCATATTTTGTTTTGGCCATTTTCCCAAATAAATGAGTGTTAGAAACTTCAGAAACATAAATGCTCATAGTTTTCTTTACCTCTTCTAGATGTTCAATTGCTTCCTGCATGTAACCTGGTGTCTTTTTATTGATTTTTATAAAGGCACGATTGTAAAGCGAGATGGCCCTGTATACAGGATCAGTGCTTTCTGCTTTCTTCCAGTATTCCAATGCACCATAATCGTTCACCTTATTCTGAATATGTAAGAATGTGCGATCCATGGCCACCTTTATATAGTCATAAAAGTTATCAGATTCTCCCTTTAGAAGGCTTTGGGATCTCATTTCCAGGACTTTACACAGGTCCTCCGTCAGTTGTTCTATGTTTTCCTGGTTATTGATGTCTTCTTCATGAAGTGTCAGCCATAAGGCCCAGGTCTCTTTTAAGGCTTTAAGGGCTGGTTGGTAGTCTAGCATTTTACTTTCAGACAACGCTGACCACAAAGCCTTAATGTTTCCAGTATTGTAAATATCTACTTTCAGAGAAGGTTCATAGTTTCCCACAAATATTTCCAGATGTTTACAGAAGACAGCAAAGAGCTTATGGCGGTTGTTCACCTCCCTGAGTTCAATATTCTCCATGTTAGCAATATGTTCCTTCTCATAGTTTGCCCTCAGGTACCTCATGATCTCTAATGGTTGGCCTTGGTATGCACAAGGCAGATCCTGTTGATTTAAAATCATTTGCACCATGCCTGGGTTACCGCTACGAGACGTGCGTCCAAATACTTGTTTTTCAACTCTCCTGTTGGCAGGAAAATGAGTGAGAATCACAGCCAACCCTCCACTCTGGTTTACCTGCTCAGTGACCCTAAAGTCTGTTCCTCTGCCACCCAGGTTTGTAGCCAAGATAACTTCACCTGAGTCAAATGTTCTCATTTCTACATTATGTTTATCACTCCTGGTGTACAAGGTAATTTTATCTGAGCAGGGAAATGCCTCCAATTCTTTCAACTTCTGCTGAAGTTCTTCTGCTGTTTTCACATCTTCACAAATTACAAGGACAGCTTGACCTTTGACCCACCCTTTTGAGCAAGCTTTGGAAGCCACACACTTACAAATCTCTGTGATCCATGAGACTCTCCCTCCTTCCACCTGCAGTACCGGCAGCTCCACCCTTTTGGTGTAACGGTGGGTGGGCATGACATAGCAGGATGTTTTATAATGCTTCTTCAGGAAACTGAAGTCCGCCTCATCACCCAGGGTACCTGACACCCCATAGATCCCAGATTGAGAAACATATTGTTGGAAGAAGTGGTAGTTGGACATGAAGTTGGTAACACTGGACAAAGGGGTTATGGCCAATTGATGCTTGAGCTCTATGAACTGCTGCAGTCCATTTCCCCAGCGCTTGTTCTTCTCCAGAACACCTGTGGATTTGAAGTCAATGGGAATAATGCAGTCACTCTCATGTGAACACGCCACATCTCCAAAATCAATTGTATATTCCCTGTTGATCTCCATCAATATGGCCCTGAGAGCATTCTCTACAAAGACACAGAGTCGGTTTTCTGTGTATTCCCTCAGGGACTGTGGGAGCAGAATAACACATTCATCTTGGTCACTTATTACTTCAGAGTGTCTATAGTTGCCAGAATATTTTATTTTAGATTTTATAGCTTCCACTGTTGAATCTATTAGATCTTTTTCAGTCATCAATAAACAAGCCTGACCTTGTTCCAGAAGGAGCACACATATGGTGTCACTTTCTTCTGAAGTTGAACTAGAGCTTAGAAAAGCTGCTTTTCCATTCCTCAGTTCATAAAATTTAAAATTCACCAAATTTTTTAAGATCGTCCCAAACAAGGTCAATAGATCTTTCTGCTGAGAGGGTCCAAATTTACAGATTAGATTTTTCAACTTCTCATTCCCCTCATCTTTGTAGTTGGATCCAGAAGAATCAAATTTCTCCTCCTTTGTCACCTTTAGGTCCTCCTCACTGAGACCAATGGTCACCCCACATTGTATAATATCAATAGCATTGAAATGTTTTGATGTTCCCAGCCCCACAGCATCTGCAGCCAGTTTATGGAAATACTGGATTCCTGTTGCCCAGAGAATTTCTCCTGTCTCTGAATCTTCAATTCTCTGGCACATACAAACTTTTGCCCAGATTGCAGACAGCAGCTGGTCTAAGTGTCTCATGCCAGTGGCTTCATGAGAAAGGAAGGTGATCTGAACCCCACTGTCTAAAGTCATATAGTCCACCTCATCCACTATAGCTACATCAAACTTGCGATCCCCACGAGTATTTTTTTTCTCAAACGTTTGTCTCAGGGTGTCTGCAGCAAAGTTATCCACTGTTCCGTATACAATGTTTGATTTATATGTCTCCTGTATACATTTTTCTCTCTCCTGTAAATCAGTGCTTAGATCTAATTTTGGATGAGGAGCTACGCTACATGTAATGTCAAACATTTCATAGAGTTTCTTCCACTCCTCCAGATCACGGCGAGCTAACACTGGGGAGCTGGTTATGACATCAACAGTCTTTCCCCTTATGGCTTGTATTAGAGCAAACATTGCCACAATACAAGATTTTCCTTCACCTGTGGCGATCTCCAGCAGGCAGCCCTCACTGTCTGGGGTCTTGGACAGGAGCAAAACCAGAAGAGAAGCAAGCTGGGTGGCCCGTGGGAAATATCCTATACTTTGCTTTTCTGTATGACGAAGAGGAACATTTGTTGTAACCTTGACAGCAACTGACAAACCAATTAAAGTTTTCACTAAATATTCCAGATCAGGATTGTTCAAATTAAGGTCCCTGGTCTTTGATATGCATTCTGCCTTTATGTTTTCATCCAGAACTTTATGTAGAGGAAGTTCTTCAAATACTCTGGGTAGAACTTGTTTAAGGACATTCAGGATCCTGTCTGAATATCCAAAGTTCCTCATCTCCTGTAGGATTGACTCCACATCTTTGTCCTTCTGAATGTGACACTTTAGATAGTTCATTGGGTCATTTTTCTTTAGGGCACAAATTGCAAACTTCAGTCCTATATGGTATGTTTGTACTTGCTGAAGGATTTTTTCCACTTTATCCTGAGAAATTGCATTTTTACATGCCTCAAAGTAAAATTCAAAGGCATTAGATGGTGCCCAGATCTCACTGAATAATATCTGACTCAGGTATTTCTGACTTGGCTTTGAAAACTTGGTGACAATCCTGTTCATTAGATTTACAGCTAAGGTCTTGTTGTCTTGGTAGAGTGTATTTATGATGCATGAGATGTAATAACTCTCTGGGTTTTCCTTTTTGGTATATTGTTCTAGGGCAGAACCAATTATGGTGAGGTTTATCATTGCGTTAAGTAGATAGAGGTTTTCTGTAAGTGACTGTTTTACATAACCAAAATCCTTTACCACATTCTGCAGACACTTTTCTAGTTTATTCTTTGTAGCATATTCAGTCACCAGGTAATGCTGGAGAATCCTGATTCGAGCTGCAATGATTTTGGATTTAATGGCTTCGCCCTCTTTAATTTTGTACTTCCTCAATAAATTTGTAAACTTTTCTTCCACGTCTTTAATCTGGAAGAAATATAAACCTTTCATTAATGTGTTTTCTTCTAAATTTATAATAATATTAATAAATCATCATCATCACCACAGATTCTTGATCACATATTGGGGGATTGCAGCCAATATATTTTAAAAAATTGTCAGAATAATCACAATGAACTGTTATAGCAACAGAATGTTTAATAAATCTAATTTGTTCTATTAGATTATGGAAGACCTCTTGAACTGGCAGCACATGGGACAAATATGGTGGCCTTTGAAGTGGACCCACAATTGTATTGTACTAATATAATTGTACACTGTCGTTTCCTTAAGCAAATAGTAGCCCAGGAATCATAGTCGTCTCAAACCCATCTCCTGCTCTCATCTACTTTTGTTTGGGGTCTTGTAAAATATGGAACTGAATTTAGATTATTAGATAGACTGCAGTGGATGAATGGTGAAACATGCATAATGATTATAGGGGAGTGTAGATACAGTTGGACAACTCTGGAATGGAAAACGAGACATATTTATAGAAATTGGTAAAAGTGTTTGTTATGCATTCTGCCTTTATATTTCATCCACACTACTCGTGCCCCAAAATATGCAAACCTATACCTGGGGTGGTGGGAGAAAACATTTCTGTTTAACGAGGAGAATGAGATGTACACGGAGCACATTACTATGTTGCTCCAGTACATTGACGATATTCTCATCATTTGGGAAGGCGAGAAAAGAATGTCTGAGATCTTCATACAGAAATTGAATTTAAACTGATCTATTTACTGATTTGATTAGCACCTTTTGCTGTGGGAGGAGGGTTGTTTGTAAGGGGGTCAGGGTGAACCAGGAGGGACACGTTTGTTTATCATTATATGTTTAGTTCAGATTAGACTGGTAAGTCGTTTAGACTAGTGGGTTGTTTAGTATCTGAAGCAGTGGTCGAAGAGGGAATTTTGAAGTGGGGGTACGGAATATTTAGAAGTGGACAGAATGAAAATGACACTCCACCCATTTCTTGTCATTCTGGGAGCATTCCTCCCTAAGTACAATCCATGCATGTCATGGAATAAGGAAGCTGGCTGGGAGTGCTGGGACTTGTGGTTCCTGCTCTGCTGCAGAATGACAGCTCACTGACACCTATAAGGAGGTCACATTTACATTATGTTTCAGGACAGGTGCAGATGAGCAGGGGATAAATCAGGGTAGTCTCCCACAGGGGTAATGATCCCAGTTTATGAGAATAATTGAACATCTTGCTGCATGTCTTATATCTAAAGGCTGTCCCTCTCCTCCCATACACTCACACACTGCTACAGTACAGTACACAGAGCAGCCGGCCACCCTCTCCTCCCATACACTCACACACTGCTACAGTACAGTACACAGGCTGCCCTCACCTGAGCTGTACTGTCAGGGCCGGTGCTAGGGTGTTTGGCGCCCTTCCTTCCAGTTTTCTACAAAGGGATAGTGCACGCCGTAGGCACTCGAGGTACAGTAAGGGACATGGTCACACAATAGTAGCCCCAATTCAAATTAAACCACAGAGTAGCACAATCTTATTCACATTACGCCACACATAGGGTCTCATTCAGACCCGCTCGCGAGCGCAGGACGCTCGCAAGCGGGTCGATGGTACCCAAATGCGCATGCGCATGACGGAGGCTGCTCCGTTGTGCGCATGCGCGAGACCCGGCGAGCGACGGGGAGGCCGTCACTTGGGTCTCACACCAAAGGGGGCGTGCTGTCGATGGTGATTGACAGCACGCCCCCTTTGGTGGGCGTGCCGGGGGCGTGGCTGCCCAGATGGAGGCGTTCCCATGGGCAACCATCTGTGTCCGGCCCCACTGACATCACTAGTGATGTCAGTGGGACTGATTTTGGCTCTGATAGAGTCAAAATCACTCCAGGGCTTGTGGCAACGAGACCCTACTGCAAGGGTCTTGTCGCAAGCCCGATGGTCACGATGGTCTTGACCATCGTGACCATCATCATGGACGCTCGCATAAGCTGTGGGTAGGCCGGCCCTGATTCAGAGCGAATGCTCTGGTCAGAGCGTCCGGCTCTGAATCAGGCCCATAGTGATTCACATTACACCACATAGTAGTGTTGATTATTCCTGTTAAAATACACAGTAGTGCCCCTTATACACAATGCCCATAGTAGTGCCCCTTATGCAATGCCCACATTAGTAGAGCCCCTTTTGCAATGCCCACAGTAGTAGTGGTGCCCCTTTAGCAATGCCCCCCTGTAGTAATAGTGCCCCTTTTGCAATGCTCCCTATAGTAATAGTGCCACCTATGCAATTCCCCCTGTAGTAGTACCCCTTATGCAGTGCCCTCAAGTATTAATGCCCCTTACTTAGTGCCCCCAGTATATGTGCCCTTTACTCAGTGCCCCCAGTAGTAGTGCCCCTTATGCAGTGCCCACAGTAGTAGTACCCCTTACTCAGTGTCCATAGTAGTAGAGCCCCTTACACATAAAGTCACAGAAACACACAAACACAATACTATACTTACCTAAAGCCCTGCTCTTGCATCTGCCATGGTCTAACTACTCCATCTTTGGTCCTTGCACTGGGCAATTTGAGAGAAATGTCATAACATCTCTCCCTTCACCCACTGCGGGAGCTGGAAGGTGGAGCTCAGGAGTGAGATCCAGCCTCTGGCTACCGCTTTAGAGAAGGAGCGGCTGGGTGCCCGCTGGCAACAAAATCTCAGCGGGCACCCGGGAAATGAAGTAGGCAGCGGCAACGCCTCTCCAGGTTGCCGCTTCCCTGAATACATTGTGCCGGCCATGCCCCTAACCCTCCCTCCCCGCAGCCTAAACCTAACCCCCCTAGTGCCTAAACCTAATCTATCACCCCCTCGCATCCTAAACCTAACCCTCCCCTTAGTGCCTACCCCTAACTTTCCCCCTAACCCCAGTACTTACCTCCAGTATTCTGATAAGTGTCGGGATTCCAGCAATGGCATTCTGACCACCGGAATCCCCACAGTCAGGAATATGACCGCAATAATAATAAATAATAATAAATACTATATTTAATATTTTACATTAAACAACATTGTGTATATTTTATTTAAAATATTAAATATATTATAAACATTTAAAATAAAACACCTTTTTTTCTGCAACTATTTGCTTCTTCTGTTTTCTCCACTCCTTATCAATTTCTCCTTTTCGACTGGACGCCATCGGCACTGGAGACTGCCTTTGTTCAGATAGCCAGGTCAGGTGGGGAGGGGAGGCAGGGCCGGCCCTAGGCATAGACAATATAGGCAAATGCCTAGGGGCATCCCAAGCCTAGGGTCAGATGTAGATTTTTTTTCTTTAAGCTGGCTCGGGTTCGGCAATCCGAGCCAGTCAGGAGGCAGCAGCAGCAGCAGCAGGACACTACTCACACAGACAGGAAGTGTTTACTTTCACTTTTGCTGAGGCAGCTACTGCTGAGTGCAGAGGAGAAGCCACGCAACACCCGCGGAGCTGCTGCTAGTCCCGGCCCCATCACACAGCATAAAGGTAAGAGCGGGGACATATGGGGAGTAGGGCCTCAGGGAACTGATGATAGTTACTGCTATGAGGCAATGGGAGACAGATACATATGGGGAGTGGGGGCTGATGACACTGCTATGGGAGGGGGAGATAGACATATGGGGAGTAGGTGGGGTGTGGGGGTCTGCTTGTACTGTGAGAGATGGGTACTGTCTGTGCTGTACTGGCTGAGGGGTGATGGGTGCTGTGCTATAATCTGCTGTAAATGGTGTGTTGCTGGGTGAGGGGTGATGGGTGCTGTGCTGTGATCTATTTTGTGCTGGGTGAGAGGTGCTGTGGTGATGTGTTCTGTGCTGTAATCTGTGCTGTGAGGGGTACTGTGCTGAGTGAATGGTACTGTGCTGGCAGAGGGGTATTGGGTGCTGTGATGTGCTGGGTGAGGGGTGCTATACTGGGAGAGGGTTGCTGTGCTTATTAAGGGGTGTTGTGATCTGTGCTGTGAGGGGTGCTGTAGTGTAACCTGTGCTGTGAGGAGTGCTGTACTGTAATCTGTGCTGTGAGGAGTGCTGTACTGTAATCTGTGCTGTGAGGGGTGCTGTACTGTAATCTGTGCTGTGAGGAGTGCTGTACTGTAATCTGTGCTGTGAGGAGTGCTGTACTGTAATCTGTGCTGTGAGGAGTGCTGTACTGTAATCTGTGCTGTGAGGAGTGCTGTACTGTAATCTGTGCTGTGAGGAGTGCTGTACTGTAATCTGTGCTGTGAGGAGTGCTGTACTGTAATCTGTGCTGTGAGGAGTGCTGTACTGTAATCTGTGCTGTGAGGAGTGCTGTAGTGTAACCTGTGCTGTGAGGAGTGCTGTACTGTAATCTGTGCTGTGAGGAGTGCTGTACTGTAATCTGTGCTGTGAGGAGTGCTGTAGTGTAATCTGTGCTGTGTGGAGTGCTGTACTGTAATCTGTGCTGTGAGGAGTGCTGTACTGTAATCTGTGCTGTGAGGGGTGCTGTACTGTAATCTGTGCTGTGAGGAGTGCTGTACTGTAATCTGTGCTGTGAGGAGTGCTGTACTGTAATCTGTGCTGTGAGGAGTGCTGTACTGTAATCTGTGCTGTGAGGAGTGCTGTACTGTAATCTGTGCTGTGAGGAGTGCTGTAGTGTAACCTGTGCTGTGAGGAGTGCTGTACTGTAATCTGTGCTGTGAGGAGTGCTGTAGTGTAATCTGTGCTGTGAGGGGTGCTGTAGTGTAATCTGTGCTGTGTGGAGTGCTGTAGTGTAATCTGTGCTGTGTGGAGTGCTGTAGTGTAATCTGTGCTGTGTGGAGTGCTTTGCTGTAATCTGTGCTGTGAGGGGTGCTGTAGTGTAATCTGTGCTGTGTGGAGTGCTGTAGTGTAATCTGTGCTGTGTGGAGTGCTGTAGTGTAATCTGTGCTGTGTGGAGTGCTGTGCTGTAATCTGTGCTGTGAGGGGTGCTGTAGTGTAACCTGTGCTGTGAGGAGTGCTGTACTGTAATCTGTGCTGTGAGGAGTGCTGTAGTGTAATCTGTGCTGTGTGGAGTGCTGTACTGTAATCTGTGCTGTGAGGAGTGCTGTACTGTAATCTGTGCTGTGAGGAGTGCTGTACTGTAATCTGTGCTGTGAGGAGTGCTGTACTGTAATCTGTGCTGTGAGGAGTGCTGTAGTGTAACCTGTGCTGTGAGGAGTGCTGTACTGTAATCTGTGCTGTGAGGAGTGCTGTAGTGTAATCTGTGCTGTGAGGGGTGCTGTAGTGTAATCTGTGCTGTGTGGAGTGCTGTAGTGTAATCTGTGCTGTGAGGGGTGCTGTGCTGTAATCTGTGCTGTGTGGAGTGCTTTGCTGTAATCTGTGCTGTGAGGGGTGCTGTAGTGTAATCTGTGCTGTGTGGAGTGCTGTAGTGTAATCTGTGCTGTGAGGGGTGCTGTAGTGTAATCTGTGCTGTGTGGAGTGCTGTAGTGTAATCTGTGCTGTGAGGGGTGCTGTGCTGTAATCTGTGCTGTGTGGAGTGCTTTGCTGTAATCTGTGCTGTGAGGGGTGCTGTAGTGTAATCTGTGCTGTGTGGAGTGCTGTAGTGTAATCTGTGCTGTGTGGAGTGCTGTAGTGTAATCTGTGCTGTGTGGAGTGCTGTGCTGTAATCTGTGCTGTGAGGGGTGCTGTAGTGTAACCTGTGCTGTGAGGAGTGCTGTAGTGTAACTTGTGCTGTGAGGAGTGCTGTAGTGTAATCTGTGCTGTGTGGAGTGCTTTGCTGTAATCTGTGCTGTGTGGAGTGCTGTAGTGTAATCTGTGCTTTGAGGAGTGCTGTAGTGTAATCTGTGCTGTGAGAGGCGCTGTAGTGTAATCTGTGCTGTGAGGGGTGCTGTAGTGTAATCTGTGCTGTGAGGAGTGCTGTAGTGTAACCTGTGCTGTGAGGGGTGCTGTAGTGTAATCTGTGCTGTGAGGAGTGCTGTAGTGTAACCTGTGCTGTGAGGGGTGCTGTAGTGTAACCTGTGCTGTGAGGAGTGCTGTAGTGTAATCTGTGCTGTGAGGAGTGCTGTAGTGTAACCTGTGCTGTGAGGGGTGCTGTAGTGTAATCTGTGCTGTGAGAGGTGCTGTAGTGTAATCTGTGCTGTGTGGAGTGCTGTAGTGTAATCTGTGCTGTGTGGAGTGCTGTAGTGTAATCTGTGCTGTGTGGAGTGCTGTACTGTAACCTGTGCTGTGAGGAGTGCTGTAGTGTAATCTGTGCTATGAGTGGTGCTGTAGTGTAACCTGTGCTGTGAGGAGTGCTGTACTGTAATCTGTGCTGTGAGGAGTGCTGTAGTGTAATCTGTGCTGTGTGGAGTGCTGTAGTGTAATCTGTGCTGTGTGGAGTGCTGTAGTGTAATCTGTGCTGTGTGGAGTGCTGTAGTGTAATCTGTGCTGTGTGGAGTGCTGTGCTGTAATCTGTGCTGTCAGGGGTGCTGTAGTGTAACCTGTGCTGTGAGGAGTGCTGTAGTGTAACCTGTGCTGTGAGGAGTGCTGTAGTGTAACCTGTGCTGTGTGGAGTGCTGTAGTGTAATCTGTGCTGTGTGGAGTGCTTTGCTGTAATCTGTGCTGTGTGGAGTGCTGTACTGTAATCTGTGCTGTGTGGAGTGCTGTAGTGTAACCTGTGCTGTGAGGAGTGCTGTACTGTAATCTGTGCTGTGAGGAGTGCTGTAGTGTAATCTGTGCTGTAATCTGTGCTGTGTGGAGTGCTGTAGTGTAATCTGTGCTATGAGAGGTGCTGTAGTGTAATCTGTGCTGTGAGGGGTGCTGTAGTGTAACCTGTGCTGTGAGGAGTGCTGTAGTGTAACCTGTGCTGTGTGGAGTGCTGTAGTGTAATCTGTGCTGTGTGGAGTGCTGTAGTGTAATCTGTGCTATGAGAGGTGCTGTAGTGTAATCTGTGCTGTGAGGAGTGCTGTAGTGTAACCTGTGCTGTGAGGAGTGCTGTAGTGTAACCTGTGCTGTGTGGAGTGCTGTAGTGTAATCTGTGCTGTGTGGAGTGCTTTGCTGTAATCTGTGCTGTGTGGAGTGCTGTACTGTAATCTGTGCTGTGTGGAGTGCTGTAGTGTAACCTGTGCTGTGAGGAGTGCTGTACTGTAATCTGTGCTGTGAGGAGTGCTGTAGTGTAATCTGTGCTGTAATCTGTGCTGTGTGGAGTGCTGTAGTGTAATCTGTGCTATGAGAGGTGCTGTAGTGTAATCTGTGCTGTGAGGGGTGCTGTAGTGTAACCTGTGCTGTGTGGAGTGCTGTACTGTAATATGTGCTGTGTGGAGTGCTGTAGTGTAACCTGTGCTGTGAGGAGTGCTGTACTGTAATCTGTGCTGTGAGGAGTGCTGTAGTGTAATATGTGCTGTGAGGGGTGCTGTAGTATAATCTGTGCTGTGTGGAGTGCTGTAGTATAATCTGTGCTGTGAGGGGTGCTGTGCTGTAATCTGTGCTGTGTGGAGTGCTTTGCTGTAATCTGTGCTGTGAGGGGTGCTGTAGTGTAATCTGTGCTGTGTGGAGTGCTGTAGTGTAATCTGTGCTGTGTGGAGTGCTGTAGTGTAATCTGTGCTGTGTGGAGTGCTGTGCTGTAATCTGTGCTGTGAGGGGTGCTGTAGTGTAACCTGTGCTGTAGTGTAACCTGTGCTGTGAGGAGTGCTGTAGTGTAACCTGTGCTGTGTGGAGTGCTGTAGTGTAATCTGTGCTGTGTGGAGTGCTTTGCTGTAATCTGTGCTGTGAGGAGTGCTGTAGTGTAATCTGTGCTGTGAGGAGTGCTGTAGTGTAACCTGTGCTGTGAGGGGTGCTGTAGTGTAATCTGTGCTATGAGAGGTGCTGTAGTGTAATCTCTGCTGTGTGGAGTGCTTTGCCGTAATCTGTGCTGTGTGGAGTGCTGTAGTGTAATCTGTGCTGTGAGGAGTGCTGTACTGTAATCTGTGCTGTGAGGAGTGCTGTGCTGTAAACTGTGCTGTGAGGGGTGCTGTAGTGTAACCTGTGCTGTGAGGGGTGCTGTAGTGTAATCTGTGCTGTGTGGAGTGCTGTAGTGTAACCTGTGCTGTGAGGGGTGCTGTGCTGTAATCTGTGCTGTGAGGGGTGCTGTGCTGTAATCTGTGCTGTGTGGAGTGCTGTAGTGTAATCTGTGCTGTGTGGAGTGCTGTAGTGTAACCTGTGCTGTGAGGAGTGCTGTACTGTAATCTGTGCTGTTAGGGGTGCTTTGCTGTAATCTGTGCTGTGAGGGGTGCTTTGCTGTAATCTGTGCTGTGAGGGGTGCTGTGCTGTAATCTGTGCTGTGAATGGTGCTGTGCAGTAATCTGTGCTGTGAGGGGTGCTGTACTGTAATCTGTGCTGTGAGGGGTGTTGTGCTGTAATTTGTGCTGTGAGGGGTGCTGTGCTGTAACCTGTGCTGTGAGGGGTGCTGTGCTGTAATCTGTGCTGTGAGGGGTGCTGTGCTGTAATCTGTGCTGTGAGGAGTGCTGTAGTGTAATCTGTGCTGTGTGGAGTGCGGTAGTGTAACCTGTGCTGTGAGGGGTGCTGTGCTGTAATCTGTGCTGTGAGGGGTACTGTGCTGTAATCTGTGCTGTGTGGAGTGCTGTGCTGTAATATGTGCTGTGAGGAGTGCTGTAGTGTAATCTGTGCTGTGAGGAGTGCTGTAGTGTAATCTGTGCTGTGTGGAGTGCTGTAGTGTAACCTGTGCTGTGAGGGGTGCTGTAGTGTAATCTGTGCTATGAGAGGTGCTGTAGTGTAATCTGTGCTGTGTGGAGTGCTTTGCTGTAATCTGTGCTGTGTGGAGTGCTGTAGTGTAATCTGTGCTGTGAGGAGTGCTGTAGTGTAATCTGTGCTATGAGAGTTGCTGTAGTGTAATCTGTGCTGTGAGGGGTGCTGTAGTGTAACCTGTGCTGTGAGGAGTGCTGTAGTGTAATCTGTGCTGTGAGGAGTGCTGTAGTGTAACCTGTGCTGTGAGGGGTGCTGTAGTGTAATCTGTGCTATGAGAGGTGCTGTAGTGTAATCTCTGCTGTGTGGAGTGCTTTGCCGTAATCTGTGCTGTGTGGAGTGCTGTAGTGTAATCTGTGCTGTGAGGAGTGCTGTACTGTAATCTGTGCTGTGAGGAGTGCTGTGCTGTAAACTGTGCTGTGAGGGGTGCTGTAGTGTAACCTGTGCTGTGAGGGGTGCTGTAGTATAATCTGTGCTGTGTGGAGTGCTGTAGTGTAACCTGTGCTGTGAGGGGTGCTGTGCTGTAATCTGTGCTGTGAGGAGTGCTGTAGTGTAACCTGTGCTGTGAGGGGTGCTGTGCTGTAATCTGTGCTGTGAGGGGTGCTGTGCTGTAATCTGTGCTGTGTGGAGTGCTGTAGTGTAATCTGTGCTGTGTGGAGTGCTGTAGTGTAACCTGTGCTGTGAGGAGTGCTGTACTGTAATCTGTGCTGTCAGGGGTGCTTTGCTGTAATCTGTGCTGTGAGGGGTGCTTTGCTGTAATCTGTGCTGTGAGGGGTGCTGTGCTGTAATCTGTGCTGTGAAGGGTGCTGTGCAGTAATCTGTGCTGTGAGGGGTGCTGTGCTGTAATCTGTGCTGTGTGGAGTGCTTTGCTGTAATCTGTGCTGTGAGGAGTGCTGTAGTGTAATCTGTGCTGTGTGGAGTGCTGTAGTGTAACCTGTGCTGTGAGGGGTGCTGTAGTGTAATCTGTGCTATGAGAGGTGCTGTAGTGTAATCTGTGCTGTGTGGAGTGCTTTGCTGTAATCTGTGCTGTGAGGGGTGCTGTAGTGTAATCTGTGCTGTGTGGAGTGCTTTGCTGTAATCTGTGCTGTGTGGAGTGCTGTACTGTAATCTGTGCTGTGTGGAGTGCTGTAGTGTAACCTGTGCTGTGAGGAGTGCTGTACTGTAATCTGTGCTGTGAGGAGTGCTGTAGTGTAGTCTGTGCTGTAATCTGTGCTGTGTGGAGTGCTGTAGTGTAATCTGTGCTGTGAGGGGTGCTGTAGTGTAACCTGTGCTGTGTGGAGTGCTGTACTGTAATCTGTGCTGTGTGGAGTGCTGTAGTGTAACCTGTGCTGTGAGGAGTGCTGTACTGTAATCTGTGCTGTGAGGAGTGCTGTAGTGTAATCTGTGCTGTGAGGAGTGCTGTAGTGTAATCTGTGCTGTGTGGAGTGCTGTAGTGTAATCTGTGCTGTGAGGGGTGCTGTGCTGTAATCTGTGCTGTGTGGAGTGCTTTGCTGTAATCTGTGCTGTGAGGGGTGCTGTAGTGTAATCTGTGCTGTGTGGAGTGCTGTAGTGTAATCTGTGCTGTGTGGAGTGCTGTGCTGTAATCTGTGCTGTGAGGGGTGCTGTAGTGTAACCTGTGCTGTGAGGGGTGCTGTAGTGTAATCTGTGCTGTGTGGAGTGCTGTAGTGTAATCTGTGCTGTGAGGGGTGCTGTGCTGTAATCTGTGCTGTGTGGAGTGCTTTGCTGTAATCTGTGCTGTGAGGGGTGCTGTAGTGTAATCTGTGCTGTGTGGAGTGCTGTAGTGTAATCTGTGCTGTGTGGAGTGCTGTAGTGTAATCTGTGCTGTGTGGAGTGCTGTGCTGTAATCTGTGCTGTGAGGGGTGCTGTAGCGTAACCTGTGCTGTGAGGAGTGCTGTAGTGTAACCTGTGCTGTGTGGAGTGCTGTAGTGTAATCTGTGCTGTGTGGAGTGCTTTGCTGTAATCTGTGCTGTGTGGAGTGCTGTAGTGTAATATGTGCAGTGAGGAGTGCTGTAGTGTAATCTGTGCTATGAGAGGTGCTGTAGTGTAATCTGTGCTGTGAGGAGTGCTGTAGTGTAATCTGTGCTGTGAGGAGTGCTGTAGTGTAACCTGTGCTGTGAGGGGTGCTGTAGTGTAATCTGTGCTATGAGAGGTGCTGTAGTGTAATCTCTGCTGTGTGGAGTGCTTTGCCGTAATCTGTGCTGTGTGGAGTGCTGTAGTGTAATCTGTGCTGTGAGGAGTGCTGTACTGTAATCTGTGCTGTGAGGAGTGCTGTGCTGTAAACTGTGCTGTGAGGGGTGCTGTAGTGTAACCTGTGCTGTGAGGGGTGCTGTAGTGTAATCTGTGCTGTGTGGAGTGCTGTAGTGTAACCTGTGCTGTGAGGGGTGCTGTGCTGTAATCTGTGCTGTGAGGAGTGCTGTAGTGTAACCTGTGCTGTGAGGGGTGCTGTGCTGTAATCTGTGCTGTGAGGGGTGCTGTGCTGTAATCTGTGCTGTGTGGAGTGCTGTAGTGTAATCTGTGCTGTGTGGAGTGCTGTAGTGTAACCTGTGCTGTGAGGAGTGCTGTACTGTAATCTGTGCTGTCAGGGGTGCTTTGCTGTAATCTGTGCTGTGAGGGGTGCTTTGCTGTAATCTGTGCTGTGAGGGGTGCTGTGCTGTAATCTGTGCTGTGAAGGGTGCTGTGCAGTAATCTGTGCTGTGAGGGGTGCTGTACTGTAATCTGTGCTGTGAGGGGTGATGTGCTGTAATTTGTGCTGTGAGGGGTGCTGTGCTGTAACCTGTGCTGTGAGGGGTGCTGTAGTATAATCTGTGCTGTGTGGAGTGCTGTAGTGTAACCTGTGCTGTGAGGGGTGCTGTGCTGTAATCTGTGCTGTGAGGAGTGCTGTAGTGTAACCTGTGCTGTGAGGGGTGCTGTGCTGTAATCTGTGCTGTGAGGGGTGCTGTGCTGTAATCTGTGCTGTGTGGAGTGCTGTAGTGTAATCTGTGCTGTGTGGAGTGCTGTAGTGTAACCTGTGCTGTGAGGAGTGCTGTACTGTAATCTGTGCTGTCAGGGGTGCTTTGCTGTAATCTGTGCTGTGAGGGGTGCTTTGCTGTAATCTGTGCTGTGAGGGGTGCTGTGTTGTAATCTGTGCTGTGAAGGGTGCTGTGCAGTAATCTGTGCTGTGAGGGGTGCTGTACTGTAATCTGTGCTGTGAGGGGTGATGTGCTGTAATTTGTGCTGTGAGGGGTGCTGTGCTGTAACCTGTGCTGTGAGGGGTGCTGTGCTGTAATCTGTGCTGTGAGGGGTGCTGTGCTGTAATCTGTGCTGTGTGGAGTGCTGTAGTGTAATCTGTGCTGTGAGGGGTGCTGTGCTATAATCTGTGCTGTGAGGGGTGCTGTGCTGTAATCTGTGCTGTGTGGAGTGCTGTAGTGTAACCTATGCTGTGAGGGTTGCTGTACTGTAATCTGTGCTGTGAGGAGTGCTGTAGTGTAATCTGTGCTGTGTGGAGTGCGGTAGTGTAACCTGTGCTGTGAGGGGTGCTATGCTGTAATCTGTGCTGTGAGGGGTACTGTGCTGTAATCTGTGCTGTGTGGAGTGCTGTGCTGTAATCTGTGCTGTGAGGAGTGCTGTAGTGTAATCTGTGCTGTGAGGAGTGCTGTAGTGTAATCTGTGCTGTGTGGAGTGCTGTAGTGTAACCTGTGCTGTGAGGGGTGCTGTAGTGTAATCTGTGCTATGAGAGGTGCTGTAGTGTAATCTGTGCTGTGTGGAGTGCTTTGCTGTAATCTGTGCTGTGAGGGGTGCTGTAGTGTAATCTGTGCTGTGTGGAGTGCTTTGCTGTAATCTGTGCTGTGTGGAGTGCTGTACTGTAATCTGTGCTGTGTGGAGTGCTGTAGTGTAACCTGTGCTGTGAGGAGTGCTGTACTGTAATCTGTGCTGTGAGGAGTGCTGTAGTGTAGTCTGTGCTGTAATCTGTGCTGTGTGGAGTGCTGTAGTGTAATCTGTGCTGTGAGGGGTGCTGTAGTGTAACCTGTGCTGTGTGGAGTGCTGTACTGTAATCTGTGCTGTGTGGAGTGCTGTAGTGTAACCTGTGCTGTGAGGAGTGCTGTACTGTAATCTGTGCTGTGAGGAGTGCTGTAGTGTAATCTGTGCTGTGAGGGGTGCTGTAGTGTAATCTGTGCTGTGTGGAGTGCTGTAGTGTAATCTGTGCTGTGAGGGGTGCTGTGCTGTAATCTGTGCTGTGTGGAGTGCTTTGCTGTAATCTGTGCTGTGAGGGGTGCTGTAGTGTAATCTGTGCTGTGTGGAGTGCTGTAGTGTAATCTGTGCTGTGTGGAGTGCTGTGCTGTAATCTGTGCTGTGAGGGGTGCTGTAGTGTAACCTGTGCTGTGAGGGGTGCTGTAGTGTAATCTGTGCTGTGTGGAGTGCTGTAGTGTAATCTGTGCTGTGAGGGGTGCTGTGCTGTAATCTGTGCTGTGTGGAGTGCTTTGCTGTAATCTGTGCTGTGAGGGGTGCTGTAGTGTAATCTGTGCTGTGTGGAGTGCTGTAGTGTAATCTGTGCTGTGTGGAGTGCTGTAGTGTAATCTGTGCTGTGTGGAGTGCTGTGCTGTAATCTGTGCTGTGAGGGGTGCTGTAGTGTAACCTGTGCTGTGAGGAGTGCTGTAGTGTAACCTGTGCTGTGTGGAGTGCTGTAGTGTAATCTGTGCTGTGTGGAGTGCTTTGCTGTAATCTGTGCTGTGTGGAGTGCTGTAGTGTAATATGTGCAGTGAGGAGTGCTGTAGTGTAATCTGTGCTATAAGAGGTGCTGTAGTGTAATCTGTGCTGTGAGGAGTGCTGTAGTGTAATCTGTGCTGTGAGGAGTGCTGTAGTGTAACCTGTGCTGTGAGGGGTGCTGTAGTGTAACCTGTGCTATGAGAGGTGCTGTAGTGTAATCTCTGCTGTGTGGAGTGCTTTGCCGTAATCTGTGCTGTGTGGAGTGCTGTAGTGTAATCTGTGCTGTGAGGAGTGCTGTACTGTAATCTGTGCTGTGAGGAGTGCTGTGCTGTAAACTGTGCTGTGAGGGGTGCTGTAGTGTAACCTGTGCTGTGAGGGGTGCTGTAGTGTAATCTGTGCTGTGTGGAGTGCTGTAGTGTAACCTGTGCTGTGAGGGGTGCTGTGCTGTAATCTGTGCTGTGAGGAGTGCTGTAGTGTAACCTGTGCTGTGAGGGGTGCTGTGCTGTAATCTGTGCTGTGAGGGGTGCTGTGCTGTAATCTGTGCTGTGTGGAGTGCTGTAGTGTAATCTGTGTTGTGTGGAGTGCTGTAGTGTAACCTGTGCTGTGAGGAGTGCTGTACTGTAATCTGTGCTGTCAGGGGTGCTTTGCTGTAATCTGTGCTGTGAGGGGTGCTTTGCTGTAATCTGTGCTGTGAGGGGTGCTGTGCTGTAATCTGTGCTGTGAAGGGTGCTGTGCAGTAATCTGTGCTGTGAGGGGTGCTGTACTGTAATCTGTGCTGTGAGGGGTGATGTGCTGTAATTTGTGCTGTGAGGGGTGCTGTGCTGTAACCTGTGCTGTGAGGGGTGCTGTGCTGTAATCTGTGCTGTGAGGGGTGCTGTGCTGTAATCTGTGCTGTGTGGAGTGCTGTAGTGTAATCTGTGCTGTGAGGGGTGCTGTGCTATAATCTGTGCTGTGAGGGGTGCTGTGCTGTAATCTGTGCTGTGTGGAGTGCTGTAGTGTAACCTATGCTGTGAGGGTTGCTGTACTGTAATCTGTGCTGTGAGGAGTGCTGTAGTGTAATCTGTGCTGTGTGGAGTGCGGTAGTGTAACCTGTGCTGTGAGGGGTGCTATGCTGTAATCTGTGCTGTGAGGGGTACTGTGCTGTAATCTGTGCTGTGTGGAGTGCTGTGCTGTAATCTGTGCTGTGAGGAGTGCTGTAGTAATCTGTGCTGTGAGGAGTGCTGTAGTGTAATCTGTGCTGTGTGGAGTGCTGTAGTGTAACCTGTGCTGTGAGGGGTGCTGTAGTGTAATCTGTGCTATGAGAGGTGCTGTAGTGTAATCTGTGCTGTGTGGAGTGCTTTGCTGTAATCTGTGCTGTGTGGAGTGCTGTAGTGTAATCTGTGCTGTGAGGAGTGCTGTAGTGTAATCTGTGCTATGAGATTGCTGTAGTGTAATCTGTGCTGTGAGGGGTGCTGTAGTGTAACCTGTGCTGTGAGGAGTGCTGTAGTGTAATCTGTGCTGTGAGGAGTGCTGTAGTGTAATCTGTGCTGTGAGGAGTGCTGTAGTGTAACCTGTGCTGTGAGGGGTGCTGTAGTGTAATCTGTGCTGTGTGGAGTGCTTTGCTGTGTGGAGTGCTGTAGTGTATTCTGTGCTGTGAGGAGTGCTGTGCTGTAATCTGTGCTGTGAGGGGTGCTGTGCTCTAATCTGTGCTGTGAGGAGTGCTGTAGTGTAATCTGTGCTGTGAGGGGTGCTGTGCTGTAATCTGTGCTGTGAGGGGTGCTGTGCTCTAATCTGTTCTGTGTGGAGTGCTGTAGTGTAATCTGTGCTGTGAGGAGTGCTTTGCTGTAATCTGTGCTGTGAGGGGTGCTGTGCTCTAATCTGTGCTGTGTGGAGTGCTGTAGTGTAATCTGTGCTGTGAGGGGTGCTGTAGTGTAATCTGTGCTGTGAGGAGTGCTGTAGTGTAACCTGTGCTGTGAGGGGTGCTGTAGTGTAATCTGTGCTGTGTGGAGTGCTTTGCTGTAATCTGTGCTGTGTGGAGTGCTGTACTGTAATCTGTGCTGTGTGGAGTGCTGTAGTGTAACCTGTGCTGTGAGGAGTGCTGTACTATAATCTGTGCTGTGAGGAGTGCTGTAGTGTAATCTGTGCTGTAATCTGTGCTGTGTGGAGTGCTGTAGTGTAATCTGTGCTATGAGAGGTGCTGTAGTGTAATCTGTGCTGTGAGGGGTGCTGTAGTGTAACCTGTGCTGTGTGGAGTGCTGTACTGTAATCTGTGCTGTGTGGAGTGCTGTAGTGTAACCTGTGCTGTGAGGAGTGCTGTACTGTAATCTGTGCTGTGAGGAGTGCTGTAGTGTAATCTGTGCTGTGAGGGGTGCTGTAGTGTAATCTGTGCTGTGTGGAGTGCTGTAGTGTAATCTGTGCTGTGAGGGGTGCTGTGCTGTAATCTGTGCTGTGTGGAGTGCTTTGCTGTAATCTGTGCTGTGAGGGGTGCTGTAGTGTAATCTGTGCTGTGTGGAGTGCTGTAGTGTAATCTGTGCTGTGTGGAGTGCTGTAGTGTAATCTGTGCTGTGTGGAGTGCTGTGCTGTAATCTGTGCTGTGAGGGGTGCTGTAGTGTAACCTGTGCTGTAGTGTAACCTGTGCTGTGAGGAGTGCTGTAGTGTAACCTGTGCTGTGTGGAGTGCTGTAGTGTAATCTGTGCTGTGTGGAGTGCTTTGCTGTAATCTGTGCTGTGTGGAGTGCTGTAGTGTAATCTGTGCAGTGAGGAGTGCTGTAGTGTAATCTGTGCTATGAGAGGTGCTGTAGTGTAATCTGTGCTGTGAGGAGTGCTGTAGTGTAATCTGTGCTGTGAGGAGTGCTGTAGTGTAACTTGTGCTGTGAGGGGTGCTGTAGTGTAATCTGTGCTATGAGAGGTGCTGTAGTGTAATCTCTGCTGTGTGGAGTGCTTTGCCGTAATCTGTGCTGTGTGGAGTGCTGTAGTGTAATCTGTGCTGTGAGGAGTGCTGTAGTGTAATCTGTGCTGTGAGGAGTGCTGTGCTGTAAGATGTGCTGTGAGGAGTGCTGTACTGTAAGCTGTGCTGTGAGGGGTGCTGTAGTGTAACCTGTGCTGTGAGGGGTGCTGTAGTGTAATCTGTGCTGTGTGGAGTGCTGTAGTGTAACCTGTGCTGTGAGGGGTGCTGTGCTGTAATCTGTGCTGTGAGGAGTGCTGTAGTGTAACCTGTGCTGTGAGGGGTGCTGTGCTGTAATCTGTGCTGTGAGGGGTGCTGTGCTGTAATCTGTGCTGTGTGGAGTGCTGTAGTGTAATCTGTGCTGTGTGGAGTGCTGTAGTGTAACCTGTGCTGTGAGGAGTGCTGTACTGTAATCTGTGCTGTCAGGGGTGCTTTGCTGTAATCTGTGCTGTGAGGGGTGCTTTGCTGTAATCTGTGCTGTGAGGGGTGCTGTGCTGTAATCTGTGCTGTGAAGGGTGCTGTGCAGTAATCTGTGCTGTGAGGGGTGCTGTACTGTAATCTGTGCTGTGAGGGGTGATGTGCTGTAATTTGTGCTGTGAGGGGTTCTGTGCTGTAACCTGTGCTGTGAGGGGTGCTGTGCTGTAATCTGTGCTGTGAGGGGTGCTGTGCTGTAATCTGTGCTGTGTGGAGTGCTGTAGTGTAATCTGTGCTGTGAGGGGTGCTGTGCTATAATCTGTGCTGTGAGGGGTGCTGTGCTGTAATCTGTGCTGTGAGGAGTGCTGTAGTGTAATCTGTGCTGTGTGGAGTGCGGTAGTGTAACCTGTGCTGTGAGGGGTGCTATGCTGTAATCTGTGCTGTGAGGGGTACTGTGCTGTAATCTGTGCTGTGTGGAGTGCTGTGCTGTAATCTGTGCTGTGAGGAGTGCTGTAGTGTAATCTGTGCTGTGAGGAGTGCTGTAGTGTAATCTGTGCTGTGTGGAGTGCTGTAGTGTAACCTGTGCTGTGAGGGGTGCTGTAGTGTAATCTGTGCTATGAGAGGTGCTGTAGTGTAATCTGTGCTGTGTGGACTGCTTTGCTGTAATCTGTGCTGTGTGGAGTGCTGTAGTGTAATCTGTGCTGTGAGGAGTGCTGTAGTGTAATCTGTGCTATGAGATTGCTGTAGTGTAATCTGTGCTGTGAGGGGTGCTGTAGTGTAACCTGTGCTGTGAGGAGTGCTGTAGTGTAATCTGTGCTGTGAGGAGTGCTGTAGTGTAATCTGTGCTGTGAGGAGTGCTGTAGTGTAACCTGTGCTGTGAGGGGTGCTGTAGTGTAATCTGTGCTGTGTGGAGTGCTTTGCTGTAATCTGTGCTGTGTGGAGTGCTGTAGTGTATTCTGTGCTGTGAGGAGTGCTGTACTGTAATCTGTGCTGTGTGGAGTGCTGTGCTGTAATCTGTGCTGTGAGGGGTGCTGTGCTCTAATCTGTGCTGTGAGGAGTGCTGTAGTGTAATCTGTGCTGTGAAGGGTGCTGTGCTGTAATCTGTGCTGTGAGGGGTGCTGTGCTCTAATCTGTGCTGTGTGGAGTGCTGTAGTGTAATCTGTGCTGTGAGGAGTGCTTTGCTGTAATCTGTGCTGTGAGGGGTGCTGTGCTCTAATCTGTGCTGTGTGGAGTGCTGTAGTGTAATCTGTGCTGTGTGGAGGGCTGTAGTGTAATCTGTGCTGTGAGGAGTGCTGTAGTGTAATCTGTGCTGTGTGGAGTGCTATAATGTAATCTGTGCTGTGTGGAGTGCTGTACTGTAATCTGTGCTGTGACGAGTGCTGTGCTCTAATCTGTGCTGTGTGGAGTGCTGTAGTGTAATCTGTGCTGTGAGGGGTGCTGTAGTGTAACCTGTGCTGTGAGGGGTGCTGTAGTGTAATCTGTGCTGTGAGGGGTGCTGTACTGTAATCTGTGCTGTGAGGGGTGCTGTGCTGTAATCTGTGCTGTGTGGAGTGCTGTAGTGTAATCTGTGCTGTGTGGAGTGCTGTAGTGTAACCTGTGCTGTGAGGAGTGCTGTACTGTAATCTGTGCTGTCAGGGGTGCTTTGCTGTAATCTGTGCTGTGAGGGGTGCTTTGCTGTAATCTGTGCTGTGAGGGGTGCTGTGCTGTAATCTGTGCTGTGAAGGGTGCTGTGAAGGGTGCTGTGCAGTAATCTGTGCTGTGAGGGGTGCTGTACTGTAATCTGTGCTGTGAGGGGTGATGTGCTGTAATTTGTGCTGTGAGGGGTGCTGTGCTGTAACCTGTGCTGTGAGGGGTGCTGTGCTGTAATCTGTGCTGTGAGGGGTGCTGTACTGTAATCTGTGCTGTGAGGGGTGATGTGCTGTAATTTGTGCTGTGAGGGGTTCTGTGCTGTAACCTGTGCTGTGAGGGGTGCTGTGCTGTAATCTGTGCTGTGAGGGGTGCTGTGCTGTAATCTGTGCTGTGTGGAGTGCTGTAGTGTAATCTGTGCTGTGAGGGGTGCTGTGCTATAATCTGTGCTGTGAGGGGTGCTGTGCTGTAATCTGTGCTGTGAGGAGTGCTGTAGTGTAATCTGTGCTGTGTGGAGTGCGGTAGTGTAACCTGTGCTGTGAGGGATGCTATGCTGTAATCTGTGCTGTGAGGGGTACTGTGCTGTAATCTGTGCTGTGTGGAGTGCTGTGCTGTAATCTGTGCTGTGAGGAGTGCTGTAGTGTAATCTGTGCTGTGAGGAGTGCTGTAGTGTAATCTGTGCTGTGTGGAGTGCTGTAGTGTAACCTGTGCTGTGAGGGGTGCTGTAGTGTAATCTGTGCTATGAGAGGTGCTGTAGTGTAATCTGTGCTGTGTGGACTGCTTTGCTGTAATCTGTGCTGTGTGGAGTGCTGTAGTGTAATCTGTGCTGTGAGGAGTGCTGTAGTGTAATCTGTGCTATGAGATTGCTGTAGTGTAATCTGTGCTGTGAGGGGTGCTGTAGTGTAACCTGTGCTGTGAGGAGTGCTGTAGTGTAATCTGTGCTGTGAGGAGTGCTGTAGTGTAATCTGTGCTGTGAGGAGTGCTGTAGTGTAACCTGTGCTGTGAGGGGTGCTGTAGTGTAATCTGTGCTGTGTGGAGTGTTTTGCTGTAATCTGTGCTGTGTGGAGTGCTGTAGTGTATTCTGTGCTGTGAGGAGTGCTGTACTGTAATCTGTGCTGTGTGGAGTGCTGTGCTGTAATCTGTGCTGTGAGGGGTGCTGTGCTCTAATCTGTGCTGTGAGGAGTGCTGTAGTGTAATCTGTGCTGTGAAGGGTGCTGTGCTGTAATCTGTGCTGTGAGGGGTGCTGTGCTCTAATCTGTGCTGTGTGGAGTGCTGTAGTGTAATCTGTGCTGTGAGGAGTGCTTTGCTGTAATCTGTGCTGTGAGGGGTGCTGTGCTCTAATCTGTGCTGTGTGGAGTGCTGTAGTGTAATCTGTGCTGTGTGGAGGGCTGTAGTGTAATCTGTGCTGTGAGGAGTGCTGTAGTGTAATCTGTGCTGTGTGGAGTGCTGTAATGTAATCTGTGCTGTGTGGAGGGCTGTACTGTAATCTGTGCTGTGTGGAGTGCTGTACTGTAATCTGTGCTGTGACGAGTGCTGTGCTCTAATCTGTGCTGTGTGGAGTGCTGTGCTCTAATCTGTGCTTTGTGGAGTGCTGTAGTGTAATCTGTGCTGTGAGGGGTGCTGTAGTGTAACCTGTGCTGTGAGGGGTGCTGTAGTGTAATCTGTGCTGTGAGGGGTGCTGTACTGTAATCTGTGCTGTGAGGGGTGCTGTGCTGTAATCTGTGCTGTGTGGAGTGCTGTAGTGTAATCTGTGCTGTGTGGAGTGCTGTAGTGTAACCTGTGCTGTGAGGAGTGCTGTACTGTAATCTGTGCTGTCAGGGGTGCTTTGCTGTAATCTGTGCTGTGAGGGGTGCTTTGCTGTAATCTGTGCTGTGAGGGGTGCTGTGCTGTAATCTGTGCTGTGAAGGGTGCTGTGCAGTAATCTGTGCTGTGAGGGGTGCTGTACTGTAATCTGTGCTGTGAGGGGTGATGTGCTGTAATTTGTGCTGTGAGGGGTGCTGTGCTGTAACCTGTGCTGTGAGGGGTGCTGTGCTGTAATCTGTGCTGTGAGGGGTGCTGTGCTGTAATCTGTGCTGTGTGGAGTGCTGTAGTGTAATCTGTGCTGTGAGGGGTGCTGTGCTATAATCTGTGCTGTGAGGGGTGCTGTGCTGTAATCTGTGCTGTGTGGAGTGCTGTAGTGTAACCTATGCTGTGAGGGTTGCTGTACTGTAATCTGTGCTGTGAGGAGTGCTGTACTGTAATCTGTGCTGTGTGGAGTGCGGTAGTGTAACCTGTGCTGTGAGGGGTGCTATGCTGTAATCTGTGCTGTGCGGGGTACTGTGCTGTAATCTGTGCTGTGTGGAGTGCTGTGCTGTAATCTGTGCTGTGAGGAGTGCTGTAGTAATCTGTGCTGTGAGGAGTGCTGTAGTGTAATCTGTGCTGTGTGGAGTGCTGTAGTGTAACCTGTGCTGTGAGGGGTGCTGTAGTGTAATCTGTGCTATGAGAGGTGCTGTAGTGTAATCTGTGCTGTGTGGAGTGCTTTGCTGTAATCTGTGCTGTGTGGAGTGCTGTAGTGTAATCTGTGCTGTGAGGAGTGCTGTAGTGTAATCTGTGCTATGAGATTGCTGTAGTGTAATCTGTGCTGTGAGGGGTGCTGTAGTGTAACCTGTGCTGTGAGGAGTGCTGTAGTGTAATCTGTGCTGTGAGGAGTGCTGTAGTGTAATCTGTGCTGTGAGGAGTGCTGTAGTGTAACCTGTGCTGTGAGGGGTGCTGTAGTGTAATCTGTGCTGTGTGGAGTGCTTTGCTGTGTGGAGTGCTGTAGTGTATTCTGTGCTGTGAGGAGTGCTGTGCTGTAATCTGTGCTGTGAGGGGTGCTGTGCTCTAATCTGTGCTGTGAGGAGTGCTGTAGTGTAATCTGTGCTGTGAGGGGTGCTGTGCTGTAATCTGTGCTGTGAGGGGTGCTGTGCTCTAATCTGTTCTGTGTGGAGTGCTGTAGTGTAATCTGTGCTGTGAGGAGTGCTTTGCTGTAATCTGTGCTGTGAGGGGTGCTGTGCTCTAATCTGTGCTGTGTGGAGTGCTGTAGTGTAATCTGTGCTGTGAGGGGTGCTGTAGTGTAATCTGTGCTGTGAGGAGTGCTGTAGTGTAACCTGTGCTGTGAGGGGTGCTGTAGTGTAATCTGTGCTGTGTGGAGTGCTTTGCTGTAATCTGTGCTGTGTGGAGTGCTGTACTGTAATCTGTGCTGTGTGGAGTGCTGTAGTGTAACCTGTGCTGTGAGGAGTGCTGTACTATAATCTGTGCTGTGAGGAGTGCTGTAGTGTAATCTGTGCTGTAATCTGTGCTGTGTGGAGTGCTGTAGTGTAATCTGTGCTATGAGAGGTGCTGTAGTGTAATCTGTGCTGTGAGGGGTGCTGTAGTGTAACCTGTGCTGTGTGGAGTGCTGTACTGTAATCTGTGCTGTGTGGAGTGCTGTAGTGTAACCTGTGCTGTGAGGAGTGCTGTACTGTAATCTGTGCTGTGAGGAGTGCTGTAGTGTAATCTGTGCTGTGAGGGGTGCTGTAGTGTAATCTGTGCTGTGTGGAGTGCTGTAGTGTAATCTGTGCTGTGAGGGGTGCTGTGCTGTAATCTGTGCTGTGTGGAGTGCTTTGCTGTAATCTGTGCTGTGAGGGGTGCTGTAGTGTAATCTGTGCTGTGTGGAGTGCTGTAGTGTAATCTGTGCTGTGTGGAGTGCTGTAGTGTAATCTGTGCTGTGTGGAGTGCTGTGCTGTAATCTGTGCTGTGAGGGGTGCTGTAGTGTAACCTGTGCTGTAGTGTAACCTGTGCTGTGAGGAGTGCTGTAGTGTAACCTGTGCTGTGTGGAGTGCTGTAGTGTAATCTGTGCTGTGTGGAGTGCTTTGCTGTAATCTGTGCTGTGTGGAGTGCTGTAGTGTAATCTGTGCAGTGAGGAGTGCTGTAGTGTAATCTGTGCTATGAGAGGTGCTGTAGTGTAATCTGTGCTGTGAGGAGTGCTGTAGTGTAATCTGTGCTGTGAGGAGTGCTGTAGTGTAACTTGTGCTGTGAGGGGTGCTGTAGTGTAATCTGTGCTATGAGAGGTGCTGTAGTGTAATCTCTGCTGTGTGGAGTGCTTTGCCGTAATCTGTGCTGTGTGGAGTGCTGTAGTGTAATCTGTGCTGTGAGGAGTGCTGTAGTGTAATCTGTGCTGTGAGGAGTGCTGTGCTGTAAGCTGTGCTGTGAGGAGTGCTGTGCTGTAAGCTGTGCTGTGAGGGGTGCTGTAGTGTAACCTGTGCTGTGAGGGGTGCTGTAGTGTAATCTGTGCTGTGTGGAGTGCTGTAGTGTAACCTGTGCTGTGAGGGGTGCTGTGCTGTAATCTGTGCTGTGAAGAGTGCTGTAGTGTAACCTGTGCTGTGAGGGGTGCTGTGCTGTAATCTGTGCTGTGAGGGGTGCTGTGCTGTAATCTGTGCTGTGTGGAGTGCTGTAGTGTAATCTGTGCTGTGTGGAGTGCTGTAGTGTAACCTGTGCTGTGAGGAGTGCTGTACTGTAATCTGTGCTGTCAGGGGTGCTTTGCTGTAATCTGTGCTGTGAGGGGTGCTTTGCTGTAATCTGTGCTGTGCTGTAATCTGTGCTGTGAAGGGTGCTGTGCAGTAATCTGTGCTGTGAGGGGTGCTGTACTGTAATCTGTGCTGTGAGGGGTGATGTGCTGTAATTTGTGCTGTGAGGGGTTCTGTGCTGTAACCTGTGCTGTGAGGGGTGCTGTGCTGTAATCTGTGCTGTGAGGGGTGCTGTGCTGTAATCTGTGCTGTGTGGAGTGCTGTAGTGTAATCTGTGCTGTGAGGGGTGTTGTGCTATAATCTGTGCTGTGAGGGGTGCTGTGCTGTAATCTGTGCTGTGAGGAGTGCTGTAGTGTAATCTGTGCTGTGTGGAGTGCGGTAGTGTAACCTGTGCTGTGAGGGGTGCTATGCTGTAATCTGTGCTGTGAGGGGTACTGTGCTGTAATCTGTGCTGTGTGGAGTGCTGTGCTGTAATCTGTGCTGTGAGGAGTGCTGTAGTGTAATCTGTGCTGTGAGGAGTGCTGTAGTGTAATCTGTGCTGTGTGGAGTGCTGTAGTGTAACCTGTGCTGTGAGGGGTGCTGTAGTGTAATCTGTGCTATGAGAGGTGCTGTAGTGTAATCTGTGCTGTGTGGACTGCTTTGCTATAATCTGTGCTGTGTGGAGTGCTGTAGTGTAATCTGTGCTGTGAGGAGTGCTGTAGTGTAATCTGTGCTATGAGATTGCTGTAGTGTAATCTGTGCTGTGAGGGGTGCTGTAGTGTAACCTGTGCTGTGAGGAGTGCTGTAGTGTAATCTGTGCTGTGAGGAGTGCTGTAGTGTAATCTGTGCTGTAAGGAGTGCTGTAGTGTAACCTGTGCTGTGAGGGGTGCTGTAGTGTAATCTGTGCTGTGTGGAGTGCTTTGCTGTAATCTGTGCTGTGTGGAGTGCTGTAGTGTATTCTGTGCTGTGAGGAGTGCTGTACTGTAATCTGTGCTGTGTGGAGTGCTGTGCTGTAATCTGTGCTGTGAGGGGTGCTGTGCTCTAATCTGTGCTGTGAGGAGTGCTGTAGTGTAATCTGTGCTGTGAAGGGTGCTGTGCTGTAATCTGTGCTGTGAGGGGTGCTGTGCTCTAATCTGTGCTGTGTGGAGTGCTGTAGTGTAATCTGTGCTGTGAGGAGTGCTTTGCTGTAATCTGTGCTGTGAGGGGTGCTGTGCTCTAATCTGTGCTATGTGGAGTGCTGTAGTGTAATCTGTGCTGTGTGGAGGGCTGTAGTGTAATCTGTGCTGTGAGGAGTGCTGTAGTGTAATCTGTGCTGTGTGGAGTGCTGTAATGTAATCTGTGCTGTGTGGAGGGCTGTACTGTAATCTGTGCTGTGTGGAGTGCTGTACTGTAATCTGTGCTGTGACGAGTGCTGTGCTCTAATCTGTGCTGTGTGGAGTGCTGTAGTGTAATCTGTGCTGTGAGGGGTGCTGTAGTGTAACCTGTGCTGTGAGGGGTGCTGTAGTGTAATCTGTGCTGTGAGGGGTGCTGTACTGTAATCTGTGCTGTGAGGGGTGCTGTGCTGTAATCTGTGCTGTGTGGAGTGCTGTAGTGTAATCTGTGCTTTGTGGAGTGCTGTAGTGTAACCTGTGCTGTGAGGGGTGCTGTGCTGTAATCTGTGCTGTGAGGAGTGCTGTAGTGTAACCTGTGCTGTGAGGGGTGCTGTGCTGTAATCTGTGCTGTAAGGGGTGCTGTGCTATAATCTGTGCTGTAATCTGTGCTGTGTGGAGTGCTGTAGTGTAATCTGTGCTGTGTGGAGTGCTGTAGTGTAACCTGTGCTGTGTGGAGTGCTGTGCTGTAATCTGAGCTGTGTGGAGTGCTGTAGTGTAATCTGTGCTGTGTGGAGTGCTGTAGTGTAACCTGTGCTGTGAGGAGTGCTGTACTGTAACCTGTGCTGTGAGGGGTGCTGTGCTGTAATCTGTGCTGTGAGGGGTGCTTTGCTGTAATCTTTGCTGTGAGGGGTGCTGTACTGTAATCTGTGCTGTAACCTGTGCTGTGAGGAGTGATGTGCTGTAATCTGTGCTGTGAGGGGTGCTGTACTGTAATCTGTGCTGTGAGGGGTGATGTGCTGTAATTTGTGCTGTGAGGGGTGCTGTGCTGTAACCTGTGCTGTGAGGGGTGCTGTGCTGTAATCTGTGCTGTGAAGGGTGCTGTGCTGTAATCTGTGCTGTGTGGAGTGCTGTAGTGTAATCTGTGCTGTGAGGGGTGCTTTGCTGTAATCTGTGCTGTGAGGGGTGCTGTGCTGTGTGGAGTGCTGTAGTGTAACCTGTGCTGTGAGGGTTGCTGTACTGTAATCTGTGCTGTGAGGAGTGCTATGCTGTAATCTGTGCTGTGAGGAGTGCTGTAGTGTAATCTGTGCTGTGTGGAGTGCGGTAGTGTAACCTGTGCTGTGAGGGGTGCTATGCTGTAATCTGTGCTGTGAGGGGTGCTGTGCTGTAATCTGTGCTGTGTGGAGTGCTGTACTGTAATCTGTGCTGTGTGGAGTGCTGTACTGTAATCTGTGCTGTGAAGAGGGCTGTGCTGTAATCTGTGCTGTGAGGAGTGCTGTAGTGTAATCTGTGCTGTGTGGAGTGCTGTAGTGTAATCTGTGCTGTGTGGAGTGCTGTACTGTAATCTGTGCTGTGTGGAGTGCTGTAGTATAATCTGTGCTGTGAGGAGTGCTTTGCTGTAATCTGTGCTGTGAGGGGTGCTGTGTTGTAATCTGTGCTGTGAGGAGTGCTGTGCTGTAATCTGTGCTGTGTGGGGTGCTGTGCTGTAACCTGTGCTGTGAGGCGTGCTGTGCTGTGAGGGGTGCTGTGCTGTAATCTGTGCTGTGTGGGGTGCTGTGCTGTAACCTGTGCTGTGAGGCGTGCTGTAGTGTAATCTGTGCTGTGAGGGGTGCTGTGCTGTAATCTGTGCTGTGAGGAGTGCTGTAGTGTAACCTGTGCTGTGAGGGGTGCTGTACTGTAATCTGTGCTGTGAGGAGTGCTTTGCTGTAATATGTGCTGTGAGGGGTGCTGTAGTGTAACCTGTGCTGTGAGGGGTGCTGTGCTGTAATCTGTGCTGTGAGGAGTGCTGTACTGTAGTCTGTGCTGTGAGGGGTGCTGTGCTGTAATCTGTGCTGTGAGGGGTGCTGTGCTGTAATCTGTGCTGTGAGGGGTGCTGTACTGTAATCTGTGCTGTGAGGGGTGATGTGCTGTAATTTGTGCTGTGAGGGGTGCTGTGCTGTGAGGGGTGCTGTGCTGTAATCTGTGCTGTGAGGGGTGCTGTGCTGTAATCTGTGCTGTGTGGAGTGCTGTAGTGTAATCTGTGCTGTGAGGGGTGCTGTGCTGCAATCTGTGCTGTGATGGGTGCAGTGCTGTAATCTGTGCTGTGTGGAGTGCTGTAGTATAACCTGTGCTGTGAGGGTTGCTGTACTGTAATCTGTGCTGTGAGGAGTGCTGTGCTGTAATCTGTGCTGTGAGGAGTGCTGTAGTGTAATCTGTGCTGTGTGGAGTGCGGTAGTGTAACCTGTGCTGTGAGGGGTGCTATGCTGTAACCTGTGCTGTGAGGGGTGCTATGCTGTAATGTGTGCTGTGTGGAGTGCTGTACTGTAATCTGTGCTGTGTGGAGTGCTGTACTGTAATCTGTGCTGTGAGGAGTGCTGTGCTGTAATATGTGCTGTGAGGAGTGCTGTAGTGTAATCTGTGCTGTGTGGAGTGCTGTACTGTAATCTGTGCTGTGTGGAGTGCTGTAGTGTAATCTGTGCTGTGAGGAGTGCTTTGCTGTAATCTGTGCTGTGAGGGGTGCTGTGCTGTGAGGAGTGCTGTGCTGTAATCTGTGCTGTGAGGTGTGCTGTGCTGTAACCTGTGCTGTGAGGGATGCTGTGCTGTAATCTGTGCTGTGAGGAGTGCTGTGCTGTAACCTGTGCTGTGAGGGGTGCTATGCTGTAATCTGTGCTGTGAGGGGTGCTGTGAGGAGTGCTGTGCTGTAATCTGTGCTGTGAGGAGTGCTGTAGTGTAATCTGTGCTGTGAGGGGTGCTGTGCTCTAATCTGTGCTGTGTGGAGTGCTGTAGTGTAATCTGTGCTGTGAGGAGTGCTGTGTTGTAATCTGTGCTGTGAGGGGTGCTGTGCTGTAATCTGTGCTGTGAGGGGTGCTGTGCTGTAATCTGTGCTGTGAGGGGTGCTGTACTGTAATCTGTGCTGTGAGGGGTGATGTGCTGTAATTTGTGCTGTGAGGGGTGCTGTGCTGTAACCTGTGCTGTGAGGGGTGCTGTGCTGTAATCTGTGCTGTGAGGGGTGCTGTGCTGTAATCTGTGCTGTGTGGAGTGCTGTAGTGTAATCTGTGCTGTGAGGGGTGCTGTGCTGCAATCTGTGCTGTGAGGGGTGCTGTGCTGTGTGGAGTGCTGTAGTATAACCTGTGCTGTGAGGGTTGCTGTACTGTAATCTGTGCTGTGAGGAGTGCTGTGCTGTAATCTGTGCTGTGAGGAGTGCTGTAGTGTAATCTGTGCTGTGTGGAGTGCGGTAGTGTAACCTGTGCTGTGTGGAGTGCGGTAGTGTAACCTGTGCTGTGAGGGGTGCTATGCTGTAATGTGTGCTGTGTGGAGTGCTGTACTGTAATCTGTGCTGTGTGGAGTGCTGTACTGTAATCTGTGCTGTGAGGAGTGCTGTGCTGTAATATGTGCTGTGAGGAGTGCTGTAGTGTAATCTGTGCTGTGTGGAGTGCTGTACTGTGTGGAGTGCTGTAGTGTAATCTGTGCTGTGAGGAGTGCTTTGCTGTAATCTGTGCTGTGAGGGGTGCTGTGCTGTGAAGAGTGCTGTGCTGTAATATGTGCTGTGAGGTGTGCTGTGCTGTAACCTGTGCTGTGAGGGATGCTGTGCTGTGAGGAGTGCTGTGCTGTAATCTGTGCTGTGAGGAGTGCTGTGCTGTAACCTGTGCTGTGAGGGGTGCTATGCTGTAATCTGTGCTGTGAGGGGTGCTGTGCTGTAACCTGTGCTGTGAGGAGTGCTGTGCTATAATCTGTGCTGTGAGGAGTGCTGTAGTGTAATCTGTGCTGTGAGGGGTGCTGTGCTGTAATCTGTGCTGTGAGGAGTGCTATAGTGTAACCTGTGCTGTGAGGGGTGCTGTACTGTAATCTGTGCTGTGAGGAGTGCTTTGCTGTAATATGTGCTGTGAGGGGTGCTGTAGTGTAACCTGTGCTGTGAGGGGTGCTGTGCTGTAATCTGTGCTGTGTGGAGTGCTGTAGTGTAAACTGTGCTGTGAGGGGTGCTGTACTATAATCTGTGCTGTGAGGGGTACTGTAGTGTAACCTGTGCTGTGAGGGGTGCTGTGCTGTAATCTGTGCTGTGAGGAGTGCTGTAGTGTAACCTGTGCTGTGAGGGGTGCTGTGCTGTAATCTGTGCTGTGAGGGGTGCTGTACTGTAATCTGTGCTGTGTGGAGTGCTGTAGTGTAACCTGTGCTGTGAGGGGTGCTGTGCTGTAATCTGTGCTGTGAGGGGTACTGTGCTGTGAGGGGTGCTGTGCTGTAATCTGTGCTGTGAGGGGTGCTGTACTGTAATCTGTGCTGTGAGGGGTGATGTGCTGTAATTTGTGCTGTGAGGGGTGCTGTGCTGTAATCTGTGCTGTGAGGGGTACTGTGCTGTAATCTGTGCTGGATGTCAGGTGCTGGGAGAGGGGTATTGTACTGGGTGAGGGGTGATGGGCTGTAATCTGTGCTGTGGGGGGAACTGTGCTAGGTGACAGGTGCTGTGATGGGTGAGGGGTGCTGTGCAATGAGGGAAGAGGAGTGCTGTGAGGGGAGAATTTGCCCTGTAGAATACCTTCTGAAGTGGGGTTGTAATGAACTTTCCCCTAAAACCTGTCCCTTTAATCTTTAGTTACAGCAGTGTGCTGTGAGGGGAGAACCTGTGATTTTCAGCTGGGGGCACCAGAAAAAATCTTGCCTAGGGCATCAAATTGTTTAGGGCCAGCTCTGAGGGGAAGAGAGCCAGGTCAGGTGGGGAGGGGTGCTGTACTGTAATCTGTGCTGTAACCTGTGCTGTGAGGAGTGCTGTGCTGTAATCTGTGCTGTGTGGAGTGCTGTAGTGTAACCTGTGCTGTGAGGAGTGCTGTACTGTAATCTGTGCTGTGAGGAGTGCTGTAGTGTAATCTGTGCTGTAATCTGTGCTGTGTGGAGTGCTGTAGTGTAATCTGTGCTATGAGAGGTGCTGTAGTGTAATCTGTGCTGTGAGGGGTGCTGTAGTGTAACCTGTGCTGTGTGGAGTGCTGTACTGTAATATGTGCTGTGTGGAGTGCTGTAGTGTAACCTGTGCTGTGAGGAGTGCTGTACTGTAATCTGTGCTGTGAGGAGTGCTGTAGTGTAATCTGTGCTGTGAGGGGTGCTGTAGTATAATCTGTGCTGTGTGGAGTGCTGTAGTGTAATCTGTGCTGTGAGGGGTGCTGTGCTGTAATCTGTGCTGTGTGGAGTGCTTTGCTGTAATCTGTGCTGTGAGGGGTGCTGTAGTGTAATCTGTGCTGTGTGGAGTGCTGTAGTGTAATCTGTGCTGTGTGGAGTGCTGTAGTGTAATCTGTGCTGTGTGGAGTGCTGTGCTGTAATCTGTGCTGTGAGGGGTGCTGTAGTGTAACCTGTGCTGTAGTGTAACCTGTGCTGTGAGGAGTGCTGTAGTGTAACCTGTGCTGTGTGGAGTGCTGTAGTGTAATCTGTGCTGTGTGGAGTGCTTTGCTGTAATCTGTGCTGTGAGGAGTGCTGTAGTGTAATCTGTGCTGTGAGGAGTGCTGTAGTGTAACCTGTGCTGTAAGGGGTGCTGTAGTGTAATCTGTGCTATGAGAGGTGCTGTAGTGTAATCTCTGCTGTGTGGAGTGCTTTGCCGTAATCTGTGCTGTGTGGAGTGCTGTAACCTGTGCTGTGAGGAGTGCTGTACTGTAATCTGTGCTGTGAGGAGTGCTGTAGTGTAATCTGTGCTATGAGGGGTGCTGTAGTGTAACCTGTGCTGTGAGGAGTGCTGTGCTGTAATCTGTGCTGTGAGGAGTGCTGTAGTGTAATCTGTGCTGTGAGGGGTGCTGTGTTGTAATCTGTGCTGTGAGGAGTGCTGTAGTGTAACCTGTGCTGTGAGGGGTGCTGTACTGTAATCTGTGCTGTGAGGAGTGCTTTGCTGTAATATGTGCTGTGAGGGGTGCTGTAGTGTAACCTGTGCTGTGAGGGGTGCTGTGCTGTAATCTGTGCTGTGTGGAGTGCTGTAGTGTAATCTGTGCTGTGAGGGGTACTGTAGTGTAACCTGTGCTGTGAGGGGTGCTGTGCTGTAATCTGTGCTGTGTGGAGTGCTGTAGTGTAACCTGTGCTGTGAGGAGTGCTGTACTGTAATCTGTGCTGTGAGGGGTGCTGTGCTGTAATCTGTGCTGTGAGGGGTGCTGTACTGTAATCTGTGCTGTGAGGGGTGATGTGCTGTAATTTGTGCTGTGAGGGGTGCTGTGCTGTAACCTGTGCTGTGAGGGGTGCTGTGCTGTAATCTGTGCTGTGAGGGGTGCTGTGCTGTAATCTGTGCTGTGTGGAGTGCTGTAGTGTAATCTGTGCTGTGAGGGGTGCTGTGCTGTAATCTGTGCTGTGAGGGGTGCTGTGCTGTAATCTGTGCTGTGTGGAGTGCTGTAGTATAACCTGTGCTGTGAGGGTTGCTGTACTGTAATCTGTGCTGTGAGGAGTGCTGTGCTGTAATCTGTGCTGTGAGGAGTGCTGTAGTGTAATCTGTGCTGTGTGGAGTGCGGTAGTGTAACCTGTGCTGTGAGGGGTGCTATGCTGTAATCTGTGCTGTGAGGGGTGCTTTGCTGTAATGTGTGCTGTGAGGAGTGCTGTGCTGTAATCTGTGCTGTGAGGAGTGCTGTAGTGTAATCTGTGCTGTGAGGGGTGCTGTGTTGTAATCTGTGCTGTGAGGAGTGCTGTAGTGTAACCTGTGCTGTGAGGGGTGCTGTACTGTAATCTGTGCTGTGAGGAGTGCTTTGCTGTAATATGTGCTGTGAGGGGTGCTGTAGTGTAACCTGTGCTGTGAGGGGTGCTGTGCTGTAATCTGTGCTGTGTGGAGTGCTGTAGTGTAATCTGTGCTGTGAGGGGTGCTGTGCTGTAATCTGTGCTGTGAGGAGTGCTGTAGTGTAACCTGTGCTGTGAGGGGTGCTGTGCTGTAATCTGTGCTGTGAGGGGTGCTGTGCTGTAATCTGTGCTGTGAGGGGTGCTGTGCTGTAATCTGTGCTGTGTGGAGTGCTGTAGTGTAACCTGTGCTGTGAGGGGTGCTGTGCTGTAATCTGTGCTGTGAGGGGTACTGTGCTGTAATCTGTGCTGTGAGGGGTGCTGTACTGTAATCTGTGCTGTGAGGGGTGATGTGCTGTAATCTGTGCTGTGAGGGGTGCTGTGCTGTAGTCTGTGCTGTGAGGAGTGCTGTAATCTGTGCTGTGTGGAGTGCTGTAGTGTAATCTGTGCTTTGAGGAGTGCTGTAGTGTAATCTGTGCTGTGAGAGGTGCTGTAGTGTAATCTGTGCTGTGAGGGGTGCTGTAGTGTAACCTGTGCTGTGAGGAGTGCTGTAGTGTAATCTGTGCTGTGAGGAGTGCTGTAGTGTAACCTGTGCTGTGAGGGGTGCTGTAGTGTAATCTGTGCTGTGAGAGGTGCTGTAGTGTAATCTGTGCTGTGTGGAGTGCTGTAGTGTAATCTGTGCTGTGTGGAGTGCTGTAGTGTAATCTGTGCTGTGTGGAGTGCTGTAGTGTAATCTGTGCTGTGTGGAGTGCTGTACTGTAACCTGTGCTGTGAGGAGTGCTGTACTGTAATCTGTGCAGTGAGGAGTGCTGTAGTGTAATCTGTGCTATGAGGGGTGCTGTAGTGTAACCTGTGCTGTGAGGAGTGCTGTACTGTAATCTGTGCTGTGAGGAGTGCTGTACTGTAATCTGTGCTGTGAGGAGTGCTGTAGTGTAATCTGTGCTGTAATCTGTGCTGTGTGGAGTGCTGTAGTGTAATCTGTGCTATGAGAGGTGCTGTAGTGTAATCTGTGCTGTGAGGGGTGCTGTAGTGTAACCTGTGCTGTGTGGAGTGCTGTACTGTAATATGTGCTGTGTGGAGTGCTGTAGTGTAACCTGTGCTGTGAGGAGTGCTGTACTGTAATCTGTGCTGTGAGGAGTGCTGTAGTGTAATCTGTGCTGTGAGGGGTGCTGTAGTATAATCTGTGCTGTGTGGAGTGCTGTAGTGTAATCTGTGCTGTGAGGGGTGCTGTGCTGTAATCTGTGCTGTGTGGAGTGCTTTGCTGTAATCTGTGCTGTGAGGGGTGCTGTAGTGTAATCTGTGCTGTGTGGAGTGCTGTAGTGTAATCTGTGCTATGTGGAGTGCTGTAGTGTAATCTGTGCTGTGTGGAGTGCTGTGCTGTAATCTGTGCTGTGAGGGGTGCTGTAGTGTAACCTGTGCTGTAGTGTAACCTGTGCTGTGAGGAGTGCTGTAGTGTAACCTGTGCTGTGTGGAGTGCTGTAGTGTAATCTGTGCTGTGTGGAGTGCTTTGCTGTAATCTGTGCTGTGAGGAGTGCTGTAGTGTAATCTGTGCTGTGAGGAGTGCTGTAGTGTAACCTGTGCTGTGAGGGGTGCTGTAGTGTAATCTGTGCTATGAGAGGTGCTGTAGTGTAATCTCTGCTGTGTGGAGTGCTTTGCCGTAATCTGTGCTGTGTGGAGTGCTGTAGTGTAATCTGTGCTGTGAGGAGTGCTGTACTGTAATCTGTGCTGTGAGGAGTGCTCTGCTGTAAACTGTGCTGTGAGGGTTGCTGTAGTGTAACCTGTGCTGTGAGGGGTGCTGTAGTGTAATCTGTGCTGTGTGGAGTGCTGTAGTGTAACCTGTGCTGTGAGCGGTGCTGTGCTGTAATCTGTGCTGTGAGGAGTGCTGTAGTGTAACCTGTGCTGTGAGGGGTGCTGTGCTGTAATCTGTGCTGTGAGGGGTGCTGTGCTGTAATCTGTGCTGTGTGGAGTGCTGTAGTGTAATCTGTGCTGTGTGGAGTGCTGTAGTGTAACCTGTGCTGTGAGGAGTGCTGTACTGTAATCTGTGCTGTCAGGGGTGCTTTGCTGTAATCTGTGCTGTGAGGGGTGCTTTGCTGTAATCTGTGCTGTGAGGGGTGCTGTGCTGTAATCTGTGCTGTGAAGGGTGCTGTGCAGTAATCTGTGCTGTGAGGGGTGCTGTACTGTAATCTGTGCTGTGAGGGGTGATGTGCTGTAATTTGTGCTGTGAGGGGTGCTGTGCTGTAACCTGTGCTGTGAGGGGTGCTGTGCTGTAATCTGTGCTGTGAGGGGTGCTGTGCTGTAATCTGTGCTGTGTGGAGTGCTGTAGTGTAATCTGTGCTGTGAGGGGTGCTGTGCTATAATCTGTGCTGTGAGGGGTGCTGTGCTGTAATCTGTGCTGTGTGGAGTGCTGTAGTGTAACCTATGCTGTGAGGGTTGCTGTACTGTAATCTGTGCTGTGAGGAGTGCTGTAGTGTAATCTGTGCTGTGTGGAGTGCGGTAGTGTAACCTGTGCTGTGAGGGGTGCTATGCTGTAATCTGTGCTGTGAGGGGTACTGTGCTGTAATCTGTGCTGTGTGGAGTGCTGTGCTGTAATCTGTGCTATGAGGAGTGCTGTAGTGTAATCTGTGCTGTGAGGAGTGCTGTAGTGTAATCTGTGCTGTGTGGAGTGCTGTAGTGTAACCTGTGCTGTGAGGGGTGCTGTAGTGTAATCTGTGCTATGAGAGGTGCTGTAGTGTAATCTGTGCTGTGTGGAGTGCTTTGCTGTAATCTGTGCTGTGTGGAGTGCTGTAGTGTAATCTGTGCTGTGAGGAGTGCTGTAGTGTAATCTGTGCTATGAGAGTTACTGTAGTGTAATCTGTGCTGTGAGGGGTGCTGTAGTGTAACCTGTGCTTTGAGGAGTGCTGTAGTGTAATCTGTGCTGTGAGGAGTGCTGTAGTGTAATCTGTGCTGTGAGGAGTGCTGTAGTGTAACCTGTGCTGTGAGGGGTGCTGTAGTGTAATCTGTGCTGTGTGGAGTGCTTTGCTGTAATCTGTGCTGTGTGGAGTGCTGTACTGCAATCTGTGCTGTGTGGAGTGCTGTAGTGTAACCTGTGCTGTGAGGAGTGCTGTACTGTAATCTGTACTGTGAGGAGTGCTGTAGTGTAATCTGTGCTGTAATCTGTGCTGTGTGGAGTGCTGTAGTGTAATCTGTGCTATGAGAGGTGCTGTAGTGTAATCTGTGCTGTGAGGGGTGCTGTAGTGTAACCTGTGCTGTGTGGAGTGCTGTACTGTAATCTGTGCTGTGTGGAGTGCTGTAGTGTAACCTGTGCTGTGAGGAGTGCTGTACTGTAATCTGTGCTGTGAGGAGTGCTGTAGTGTAATCTGTGCTGTGAGGGGTGCTGTAGTGTAATCTGTGCTGTGTGGAGTGCTGTAGTGTAATCTGTGCTGTGAGGGGTGCTGTGCTGTAATCTGTGCTGTGTGGAGTGCTTTGCTGTAATCTGTGCTGTGAGGGGTGCTGTAGTGTAATCTGTGCTGTGTGGAGTGCTGTAGTGTAATCTGTGCTGTGTGGAGTGCTGTAGTGTAATCTGTGCTGTGAGGGGTGCTGTGCTGTAATCTGTGCTGTGTGGAGTGCTTTGCTGTAATCTGTGCTGTGAGGGGTGCTGTAGTGTAATCTGTGCTGTGTGGAGTGCTGTAGTGTAATCTGTACTGTGTGGAGTGCTGTGCTGTAATCTGTGCTGTGAGGGGTGCTGTAGTGTAACCTGTGCTGTAGTGTAACCTGTGCTGTGAGGAGTGCTGTAGTGTAACCTGTGCTGTGTGGAGTGCTGTAGTGTAATCTGTGCTGTGTGGAGTGCTTTGCTGTAATCTGTGCTGTGTGGAGTGCTGTAGTGTAATCTGTGCAGTGAGGAGTGCTGTAGTGTAATCTGTGCTATGAGAGGTGCTGTAGTGTAATCTGTGCTGTGAGGAGTGCTGTAGTGTAATCTGTGCTGTGAGGAGTGCTGTAGTGTAACCTGTGCTGTGAGGGGTGCTGTAGTGTAATCTGTGCTATGAGAGGTGCTGTAGTGTAATCTCTGCTGTGTGGAGTGCTGTAGTGTAATCTGTGCTGTGAGGAGTGCTGTACTATAATCTGTGCTGTGAGGAGTGCTGTGCTGTAAGCTGTGCTGTGAGGGGTGCTGTAGTGTAACCTGTGCTGTGAGTGGTGCTGTGCTGTAATCTGTGCTGTGAGGGGTGCTGTGCTGTAATCTGTGCTGTGTGGAGTGCTGTAGTGTAATCTGTGCTGTGTGGAGTGCTGTAGTGTAACCTGTGCTGTGAGGAGTGCTGTACTGTAATCTGTGCTGTCAGGGGTGCTTTGCTGTAATCTGTGCTGTGAGGGGTGCTTTGCTGTAATCTGTGCTGTGAGGGGTGCTGTGCTGTAATCTGTGCTGTGAAGGGTGCTGTGCAGTAATCTGTGCTGTGAGGGGTGCTGTACTGTAATCTGTGCTGTGAGGGGTGATGTGCTGTAATTTGTGCTGTGAGGGGTGCTGTGCTGTAACCTGTGCTGTGAGGGGTGCTGTGCTGTAATCTGTGCTGTGAGGGGTGCTGTGCTGTAATCTGTGCTGTGTGGAGTGCTGTAGTGTAATCTGTGCTGTGAGGGGTGCTGTGCTATAATCTGTGCTGTGAGGGGTGCTGTGCTGTAATCTGTGCTGTGTGGAGTGCTGTAGTGTAACCTGTGCTGTGAGGGTTGCTGTACTGTAATCTGTGCTGTGAGGAGTGCTGTAGTGTAATCTGTGCTGTGTGGAGTGCGGTAGTGTAACCTGTGCTGTGAGGGGTGCTATGCTGTAATCTGTGCTGTGAGGGGTACTGTGCTGTAATCTGTGCTGTGTGGAGTGCTGTGCTGTAATCTGTGCTGTGAGGAGTGCTGTAGTGTAATCTGTGCTGTGAGGAGTGCTGTAGTGTAATCTGTGCTGTGTGGAGTGCTGTAGTGTAATCTGTGCTGTGAGGAGTGCTGTAGTGTAATCTGTGCTATGAGATTGCTGTAGTGTAATCTGTGCTGTGAGGGGTGCTGTAGTGTAACCTGTGCTGTGAGGAGTGCTGTAGTGTAATCTGTGCTGTGAGGAGTGCTGTAGTGTAATCTGTGCTGTGAGGAGTGCTGTAGTGTAACCTGTGCTGTGAGGGGTGCTGTAGTGTAATCTGTGCTGTGTGGAGTGCTTTGCTGTAATCTGTGCTGTGTGGAGTGCTGTAGTGTATTCTGTGCTGTGAGGAGTGCTGTACTGTAATCTGTGCTGTGTGGAGTGCTGTGCTGTAATCTGTGCTGTGAGGGGTGCTGTGCTCTAATCTGTGCTGTGAGGAGTGCTGTAGTGTAATCTGTGCTGTGAGGGGTGCTGTGCTGTAATCTGTGCTGTGAGGGGTGCTGTGCTCTAATCTGTGCTGTGTGGAGTGCTGTAGTGTAATCTGTGCTGTGAGGAGTGCTTTGCTGTAATCTGTGCTGTGAGGGGTGCTGTGCTCTAATCTGTGCTGTGTGGAGTGCTGTAGTGTAATCTGTGCTGTGTGGAGGGCTGTAGTGTAATCTGTGCTGTGAGGAGTGCTGTAGTGTAATCTGTGCTGTGTGGAGTGCTGTAGTGTAATCTGTGCTGTGTGGAGGGCTGTACTGTAATCTGCTGTGTGGAGTGCTGTACTGTAATCTGTGCTGTGACGAGTGCTGTGCTCTAATCTGTGCTGTGTGGAGTGCTGTAGTGTAATCTGTGCTGTGAGGGGTGCTGTAGTGTAACCTGTGCTGTGAGGGGTGCTGTAGTGTAATCTGTGCTGTGAGGGGTGCTGTACTGTAATCTGTGCTGTGAGGGGTGCTGTGCTGTAATCTGTGCTGTGTGGAGTGCTGTAGTGTAATCTGTGCTTTGTGGAGTGCTGTAGTGTAACCTGTGCTGTGAGGGGTGCTGTGCTGTAATCTGTGCTGTGAGGAGTGCTGTAGTGTAACCTGTGCTGTGAGGGGTGCTGTGCTGTAATCTGTGCTGTAAGGGGTGCTGTGCTGTAATCTGTGCTGTAATCTGTGCTGTGTGGAGTGCTGTAGTGTAATCTGTGCTGTGTGGAGTGCTGTAGTGTAACCTGTGCTGTGTGGAGTGCTGTGCTGTAATCTGAGCTGTGTGGAGTGCTGTAGTGTAATCTGTGCTGTGTGGAGTGCTGTAGTGTAATCTGTGCTGTGTGGAGTGCTGTACTGTAATCTGTGCTGTGTGGAGTGCTGTAGTGTAATCTGTGCTGTGTGGAGTGCTGTAGTGTAACCTGTGCTGTGTGGAGTGCTGTGCTGTAATCTGAGCTGTGTGGAGTGCTGTAGTGTAACCTGTGCTGTGTGGAGTGCTGTGCTGTAATCTGAGCTGTGTGGAGTGCTGTAGTGTAATCTGTGCTGTGAGGAGTGCTGTAGTATAATCTGTGCTGTGAGGAGTGCTTTGCTGTAATCTGTGCTATGAGGAGTGCTGTACTGTAACCTGTGCTGTGAGGGGTGCTGTGCTGTAATCTGTGCTGTGAGGGGTGCTTTGCTGTAATCTTTGCTGTGAGGGGTGCTGTACTGTCATCTGTGCTGTAACCTGTGCTGTGAGGAGTGCTGTGCTGTAATCTGTGCTGTGAGGGGTGCTGTACTGTAATCTGTGCTGTGAGGGGTGATGTGCTGTAATTTGTGCTGTGAGGGGTGCTGTGCTGTAACCTGTGCTGTGAGGGGTGCTGTGCTGTAATCTGTGCTGTGAGGGGTGCTGTGCTGTAATCTGTGCTGTGTGGAGTGCTGTAGTGTAATCTGTGCTGTGAGGGGTGCTGTGCTGTAATCTGTGCTGTGAGGGGTGCTGTGCTGTGTGGAGTGCTGTAGTGTAACCTGTGCTGTGAGGGTTGCTGTACTGTAATCTGTGCTGTGAGGAGTGCTATGCTGTAATCTGTGCTGTGAGGAGTGCTGTAGTGTAATCTGTGCTGTGTGGAGTGCGGTAGTGTAACCTGTGCTGTGAGGGGTGCTATGCTGTAATCTGTGCTGTGAGGGGTGCTGTGCTGTAATCTGTGCTGTGTGGAGTGCTGTACTGTAATCTGTGCTGTGTGGAGTGCTGTACTGTAATCTGTGCTGTGAGGAGTGCTGTAGTGTAATCTGTGCTGTGTGGAGTGCTGTAGTGTAATCTGTGCTGTGTGGAGTGCTGTAGTGTAATCTGTGCTGTGTGGAGTGCTGTACTGTAATCTGTGCTGTGTGGAGTGCTGTAGTATAATCTGTGCTGTGAGGAGTGCTTTGCTGTAATCTGTGCTGTGAGGGGTGCTGTGTTGTAATCTGTGCTATGAGGAGTGCTGTGCTGTAATCTGTGCTGTGTGGGGTGCTGTGCTGTAACCTGTGCTGTGAGGCGTGCTGTGCTGTAATCTGTGCTGTGAGGGGTGCTGTGCTGTAATCTGTGCTGTGTGGGGTGCTGTGCTGTAACCTGTGCTGTGAGGCGTGCTGTAGTGTAATCTGTGCTGTGAGGGGTGCTGTGCTGTAATCTGTGCTGTGAGGAGTGCTGTAGTGTAACCTGTGCTGTGAGGGGTGCTGTACTGTAATCTGTGCTGTGAGGAGTGCTTTGCTGTAATATGTGCTGTGAGGGGTGCTGTAGTGTAACCTGTGCTGTGAGGGGTGCTGTGCTGTAATCTGTGCTGTGAGGAGTGCTGTACTGTAGTCTGTGCTGTGAGGGGTGCTGTGCTGTAATCTGTGCTGTGAGGGGTGCTGTGCTGTAATCTGTGCTGTGAGGGGTGCTGTACTGTAATCTGTGCTGTGAGGGGTGATGTGCTGTAATTTGTGCTGTGAGGGGTGCTGTGCTGTAACCTGTGCTGTGCGGGGTGCTGTGCTGTAATCTGTGCTGTGAGGGGTGCTGTGCTGTAATCTGTGCTGTGTGGAGTGCTGTAGTGTAATCTGTGCTGTGAGGGGTGCTGTGCTGCAATCTGTGCTGTGAGGGGTGCTGTGCTGTAATCTGTGCTGTGTGGAGTGCTGTAGTATAACCTGTGCTGTGAGGGTTGCTGTACTGTAATCTGTGCTGTGAGGAGTGCTGTGCTGTAATCTGTGCTGTGAGGAGTGCTGTAGTGTAATCTGTGCTGTGTGGAGTGCGGTAGTGTAACCTGTGCTGTGAGGGGTGCTATGCTGTAACCTGTGCTGTGATGGGTGCTATGCTGTAATGTGTGCTGTGTGGAGTGCTGTACTGTAATCTGTGCTGTGTGGAGTGCTGTACTGTAATCTGTGCTGTGAGGAGTGCTGTGCTGTAATATGTGCTGTGAGGAGTGCTGTAGTGTAATCTGTGCTGTGTGGAGTGCTGTACTGTAATCTGTGCTGTGTGGAGTGCTGTAGTGTAATCTGTGCTGTGAGGAGTGCTTTGCTGTAATCTGTGCTGTGAGGGGTGCTGTGCTGTGAGGAGTGCTGTGCTGTAATCTGTGCTGTGAGGTGTGCTGTGCTGTAACCTGTGCTGTGAGGGATGCTGTGCTGTAATCTGTGCTGTGAGGAGTGCTGTGCTGTAACCTGTGCTGTGAGGGGTGCTATGCTGTAATCTGTGCTGTGAGGGGTGCTGTGCTGTAACCTGTGCTGTGAGGAGTGCTGTGCTGTAATCTGTGCTGTGAGGAGTGCTGTAGTGTAATCTGTGCTGTGAGGGGTGCTGTGCTCTAATCTGTGCTGTGTGGAGTGCTGTAGTGTAATCTGTGCTGTGAGGAGTGCTGTGCTGTAATCTGTGCTGTGAGGGGTGCTGTGCTGTAATCTGTGCTGTGAGGGGTGCTGTGCTGTAATCTGTGCTGTGAGGGGTGCTGTACTGTAATCTGTGCTGTGAGGGGTGATGTGCTGTAATTTGTGCTGTGAGGGGTGCTGTGCTGTAACCTGTGCTGTGAGGGGTGCTGTGCTGTAATCTGTGCTGTGAGGGGTGCTGTGCTGTAATCTGTGCTGTGTGGAGTGCTGTAGTGTAATCTGTGCTGTGAGGGGTGCTGTGCTGCAATCTGTGCTGTGAGGGGTGCTGTGCTGTGTGGAGTGCTGTAGTATAACCTGTGCTGTGAGGGTTGCTGTACTGTAATCTGTGCTGTGAGGAGTGCTGTGCTGTAATCTGTGCTGTGAGGAGTGCTGTAGTGTAATCTGTGCTGTGTGGAGTGCGGTAGTGTAACCTGTGCTGTGTGGAGTGCGGTAGTGTAACCTGTGCTGTGAGGGGTGCTATGCTGTAATGTGTGCTGTGTGGAGTGCTGTACTGTAATCTGTGCTGTGTGGAGTGCTGTACTGTAATCTGTGCTGTGAGGAGTGCTGTGCTGTGATATGTGCTGTGAAGAGTGCTGTAGTGTAATCTGTGCTGTGTGGAGTGCTGTACTGTAATCTGTGCTGTGTGGAGTGCTGTAGTGTAATCTGTGCTGTGAGGAGTGCTTTGCTGTAATCTGTGCTGTGAGGGGTGCTGTGCTGTGAGGAGTGCTGTGCTGTAATCTGTGCTGTGAGGGGTGTTGTGCTGTAATCTGTGCTGTGTGGAGTGCTGTAGTGTAATCTGTGCTGTGAGGGGTGCTGTGCTGTAATCTGTGCTGTGAGGGGTGCTGTGCTGTGTGGAGTGCTGTAGTGTAACCTGTGCTGTGAGGGTTGCTGTACTGTAATCTGTGCTGTGAGGAGTGCTATGCTGTAATCTGTGCTGTGAGGAGTGCTGTAGTGTAATCTGTGCTGTGTGGAGTGCGGTAGTGTAACCTGTGCTGTGAGGGGTGCTATGCTGTAATCTGTGCTGTGAGGGGTGCTGTGCTGTAATCTGTGCTGTGTGGAGTGCTGTACTGTAATCTGTGCTGTGTGGAGTGCTGTACTGTAATCTGTGCTGTGAAGAGTGCTGTGCTGTAATCTGTGCTGTGAGGAGTGCTGTAGTGTAATCTGTGCTGTGTGGAGTGCTGTAGTGTAATCTGTGCTGTGTGGAGTGCTGTACTGTAATCTGTGCTGTGTGGAGTGCTGTAGTATAATCTGTGCTGTGAGGAGTGCTTTGCTGTAATCTGTGCTGTGAGGGGTGCTGTGTTGTAATCTGTGCTATGAGGAGTGCTGTGCTGTAATCTGTGCTGTGTGGGGTGCTGTGCTGTAACCTGTGCTGTGAGGCGTGCTGTGCTGTAATCTGTGCTGTGAGGGGTGCTGTGCTGTAATCTGTGCTGTGTGGGGTGCTGTGCTGTAACCTGTGCTGTGAGGCGTGCTGTAGTGTAATCTGTGCTGTGAGGGGTGCTGTGCTGTAATCTGTGCTGTGAGGAGTGCTGTAGTGTAACCTGTGCTGTGAGGGGTGCTGTACTGTAATCTGTGCTGTGAGGAGTGCTTTGCTGTAATATGTGCTGTGAGGGGTGCTGTAGTGTAACCTGTGCTGTGAGGGGTGCTGTGCTGTAATCTGTGCTGTGAGGAGTGCTGTACTGTAGTCTGTGCTGTGAGGGGTGCTGTGCTGTAATCTGTGCTGTGAGGGGTGCTGTGCTGTAATCTGTGCTGTGAGGGGTGCTGTACTGTAATCTGTGCTGTGAGGGGTGATGTGCTGTAATTTGTGCTGTGAGGGGTGCTGTGCTGTAACCTGTGCTGTGCGGGGTGCTGTGCTGTAATCTGTGCTGTGAGGGGTGCTGTGCTGTAATCTGTGCTGTGTGGAGTGCTGTAGTGTAATCTGTGCTGTGAGGGGTGCTGTGCTGCAATCTGTGCTGTGAGGGGTGCTGTGCTGTAATCTGTGCTGTGTGGAGTGCTGTAGTATAACCTGTGCTGTGAGGGTTGCTGTACTGTAATCTGTGCTGTGAGGAGTGCTGTGCTGTAATCTGTGCTGTGAGGAGTGCTGTAGTGTAATCTGTGCTGTGTGGAGTGCGGTAGTGTAACCTGTGCTGTGAGGGGTGCTATGCTGTAACCTGTGCTGTGATGGGTGCTATGCTGTAATGTGTGCTGTGTGGAGTGCTGTACTGTAATCTGTGCTGTGTGGAGTGCTGTACTGTAATCTGTGCTGTGAGGAGTGCTGTGCTGTAATATGTGCTGTGAGGAGTGCTGTAGTGTAATCTGTGCTGTGTGGAGTGCTGTACTGTAATCTGTGCTGTGTGGAGTGCTGTAGTGTAATCTGTGCTGTGAGGAGTGCTTTGCTGTAATCTGTGCTGTGAGGGGTGCTGTGCTGTGAGGAGTGCTGTGCTGTAATCTGTGCTGTGAGGTGTGCTGTGCTGTAACCTGTGCTGTGAGGGATGCTGTGCTGTAATCTGTGCTGTGAGGAGTGCTGTGCTGTAACCTGTGCTGTGAGGGGTGCTATGCTGTAATCTGTGCTGTGAGGGGTGCTGTGCTGTAACCTGTGCTGTGAGGAGTGCTGTGCTGTAATCTGTGCTGTGAGGAGTGCTGTAGTGTAATCTGTGCTGTGAGGGGTGCTGTGCTCTAATCTGTGCTGTGTGGAGTGCTGTAGTGTAATCTGTGCTGTGAGGAGTGCTGTGCTGTAATCTGTGCTGTGAGGGGTGCTGTGCTGTAATCTGTGCTGTGAGGGGTGCTGTGCTGTAATCTGTGCTGTGAGGGGTGCTGTACTGTAATCTGTGCTGTGAGGGGTGATGTGCTGTAATTTGTGCTGTGAGGGGTGCTGTGCTGTAACCTGTGCTGTGAGGGGTGCTGTGCTGTAATCTGTGCTGTTAGGGGTGCTGTGCTGTAATCTGTGCTGTGTGGAGTGCTGTAGTGTAATCTGTGCTGTGAGGGGTGCTGTGCTGCAATCTGTGCTGTGAGGGGTGCTGTGCTGTGTGGAGTGCTGTAGTATAACCTGTGCTGTGAGGGTTGCTGTACTGTAATCTGTGCTGTGAGGAGTGCTGTGCTGTAATCTGTGCTGTGAGGAGTGCTGTAGTGTAATCTGTGCTGTGTGGAGTGCGGTAGTGTAACCTGTGCTGTGTGGAGTGCGGTAGTGTAACCTGTGCTGTGAGGGGTGCTATGCTGTAATGTGTGCTGTGTGGAGTGCTGTACTGTAATCTGTGCTGTGTGGAGTGCTGTACTGTAATCTGTGCTGTGAGGAGTGCTGTAGTGTAATCTGTGCTGTGTGGAGTGCTGTACTGTAATCTGTGCTGTGTGGAGTGCTGTAGTGTAATCTGTGCTGTGAGGAGTGCTTTGCTGTAATCTGTGCTGTGAGGGGTGCTGTGCTGTGAGGAGTGCTGTGCTGTAATATGTGCTGTGAGGTGTGCTGTGCTGTAACCTGTGCTGTGAGGGATGCTGTGCTGTGAGGAGTGCTGCTGTAATCTGTGCTGTGAGGAGTGCTGTGCTGTAACCTGTGCTGTGAGGGGTGCTATGCTGTAATCTGTGCTGTGAGGGGTGCTGTGCTGTAACCTGTGCTGTGAGGAGTGCTGTGCTGTAATCTGTGCTGTGAGGAGTGCTGTAGTGTAATCTGTGCTGTGAGGGGTGCTGTGCTGTAATCTGTGCTGTGAGGAGTGCTATAGTGTAACCTGTGCTGTGAGGGGTGCTGTACTGTAATCTGTGCTGTGAGGAGTGCTTTGCTGTAATATGTGCTGTGAGGGGTGCTGTAGTGTAACCTGTGCTGTGAGGGGTGCTGTGCTGTAATCTGTGCTGTGTGGAGTGCTGTAGTGTAATCTGTGCTGTGAGGGGTGCTGTACTGTAATCTGTGCTGTGAGGGGTACTGTAGTGTAACCTGTGCTGTGAGGGGTGCTGTGCTGTAATCTGTGCTGTGAGGAGTGCTGTAGTGTAACCTGTGCTGTGAGGGGTGCTGTGCTGTAATCTGTGCTGTGAGGGGTGCTGTACTGTAATCTGTGCTGTGAGGGGTGCTGTAGTATAATCTGTGCTGTGTGGAGTGCTGTAGTGTAATCTGTGCTGTGAGGGGTGCTGTGCTGTAATCTGTGCTGTGTGGAATGCTTTGCTGTAATCTGTGCTGTGAGGGGTGCTGTAGTGTAATCTGTGCTGTGTGGAGTGCTGTAGTGTAATCTGTGCTGTGTGGAGTGCTGTAGTGTAATCTGTGCTGTGTGGAGTGCTGTGCTGTAATCTGTGCTGTGAGGGGTGCTGTAGTGTAACCTGTGCTGTAGTGTAATCTGTGCTGTGAGGAGTGCTGTAGTGTAACCTGTGCTGTGTGGAGTGCTGTAGTGTAATCTGTGCTGTGTGGAGTGCTTTGCTGTAATCTGTGCTGTGAGAAGTGCTGTAGTGTAATCTGTGCTGTGAGGAGTGCTGTAGTGTAACCTGTGCTGTGAGGGGTGCTGTAGTGTAATCTGTGCTATGAGAGGTGCTGTAGTGTAATCTCTGCTGTGTGGAGTGCTTTGCCGTAATCTGTGCTGTGTGGAGTGCTGTAGTGTAATCTGTGCTGTGAGGAGTGCTGTACTGTAATCTGTGCTGTGAGGAGTGCTGTGCTGTAAACTGTGCTGTGAGGGTTGCTGTAGTGTAACCTGTGCTGTGAGGGGTGCTGTAGTGTAACTGTGCTGTGTGGAGTGCTGTAGTGTAACCTGTGCTGTGAGGGGTGCTGTGCTGTAATCTGTGCTGTGAGGAGTGCTGTAGTGTAACCTGTGCTGTGAGGGGTGCTGTGCTGTAATCTGTGCTGTGAGGGGTGCTGTGCTGTAATCTGTGCTGTGTGGAGTGCTGTAGTGTAACCTGTGCTGTGAGGAGTGCTGTACTGTAATCTGTGCTGTCAGGGGTGCTTTGCTGTAATCTGTGCTGTGAGGGGTGCTTTGCTGTAATCTGTGCTGTGAGGGGTGCTGTGCTATAATCTGTGCTGTGAAGGGTGCTGTGCAGTAATCTGTGCTGTGAAGGGTGCTGTGCAGTAATCTGTGCTGTGAGGGGTGATGTGCTGTAATTTGTGCTGTGAGGGGTGCTGTGCTGTAACCTGTGCTGTGAGGGGTGCTGTGCTGTAATCTGTGCTGTGAGGGGTGCTGTGCTGTAATCTGTGCTGTGTGGAGTGCTGTAGTGTAATCTGTGCTGTGAGGGGTGCTGTGCTATAATCTGTGCTGTGAGGGGTGCTGTGCTGTAATCTGTGCTGTGTGGAGTGCTGTAGTGTAACCTATGCTGTGAGGGTTGCTGTACTGTAATCTGTGCTGTGAGGAGTGCTGTAGTGTAATCTGTGCTGTGTGGAGTGCGGTAGTGTAACCTGTGCTGTGAGGGGTGCTATGCTGTAATCTGTGCTGTGAGGGGTACTGTGCTGTAATCTGTGCTGTGTGGAGTGCTGTGCTGTAATCTGCGCTGTGAGGAGTGCTGTAGTGTAATCTGTGCTGTGAGGAGTGCTGTAGTGTAATCTGTGCTGTGTGGAGTGCTGTAGTGTAACCTGTGCTGTGAGGGGTGCTGTAGTGTAATCTGTGCTATGAGAGGTGCTGTAGTGTAATCTGTGCTGTGTGGAGTGCTTTGCTGTAATCTGTGCTGTGTGGAGTGCTGTAGTGTAATCTGTGCTGTGAGGAGTGCTGTAGTGTAATCTGTGCTATGAGAGTTGCTGTAGTGTAATCTGTGCTGTGAGGGGTGCTGTAGTGTAACCTGTGCTGTGAGGAGTGCTGTAGTGTAATCTGTGCTGTGAGGAGTGCTGTAGTGTAATCTGTGCTGTGAGGAGTGCTGTAGTGTAACCTGTGCTGTGAGGGGTGCTGTAGTGTAATCTGTGCTGTGTGGAGTGCTGTAGTGTAATCTGTGCTGTGTGGAGTGCTGTACTGTAATCTGTGCTGTGTGGAGTGCTGTAGTGTAACCTGTGCTGTGAGGAGTGCTGTACTGTAATCTGTGCTGTGAGGAGTGCTGTAGTGTAATCTGTGCTGTAATCTGTGCTGTGTGGAGTGCTGTAGTGTAATCTGTGCTATGAGAGGTGCTGTAGTGTAATCTGTGCTGTGAGGGGTGCTGTAGTGTAACCTGTGCTGTGTGGAGTGCTGTACTGTAATCTGTGCTGTGTGGAGTGCTGTAGTATAACCTGTGCTGTGAGGAGTGCTGTACTGTAATCTGTGCTGTGAGGAGTGCTGTAGTGTAATCTGTGCTGTGAGGGGTGCTGTAGTGTAATCTGTGCTGTGTGGAGTGCTGTAGTGTAATCTGTGCTGTGAGGGGTGCTGTGCTGTAATCTGTGCTGTGTGGAGTGCTTTGCTGTAATCTGTGCTGTGAGGGGTGCTGTAGTGTATTCTGTGCTGTGTGGAGTGCTGTAGTGTAATCTGTGCTGTGTGGAGTGCTGTAGTGTAATCTGTGCTGTGAGGGGTGCTGTGCTGTAATCTGTGCTTTGTGGAGTGTTTTGCTGTAATCTGTGCTGTGAGGGGTGCTGTAGTGTAATCTGTGCTGTGTGGAGTGCTGTAGTGTAATCTGTGCTGTGTGGAGTGCTGTAGTGTAATCTGTGCTGTGTGGAGTGCTGTGCTGTAATCTGTGCTGTGAGGGGTGCTGTAGTGTAACCTGTGCTGTAGTGTAACCTGTGCTGTGAGGAGTGCTGTAGTGTAACCTGTGCTGTGTGGAGTGCTGTAGTGTAATCTGTGCTGTGTGGAGTGCTTTGCTGTAATCTGTGCTGTGTGGAGTGCTGTAGTGTAATCTGTGCAGTGAGGAGTGCTGTAGTGTAATCTGTGCTATGAGAGGTGCTGTAGTGTAATCTGTGCTGTGAGGAGTGCTGTAGTGTAATCTGTGCTATGAGGAGTGCTGTAGTGTAACCTGTGCTGTGAGGGGTGCTGTAGTGTAATCTGTGCTATGAGAGGTGCTGTAGTGTAATCTCTGCTGTGTGGAGTGCTCTGAGGGGAGGAGAGCCAGGTCAGGTGGGGAAGGGAGGAGAGACAGGTCAGGAGGGGAGGAGAGCCAGGTCAGGTGGGGAGGAGAGCCAGGTCAGGTGGAGGGGAGAGCCAGGTCAGGTGGGGAGGAGAGCCAGGTCAGGTGGGGAGGAGAGCCAGGTGGAGGTGGGGAGGGGAGAGCCAGGTCTGGTGGGGAGGGGAAGATAGCCAGTTTGTCAAACTGAATGACAGAGCAGCAGACTGCAGGCAGACTCTGGCTGGATGCTGACAATGTGAAGTACAGTACTTCACATCGTCAGCGTGCAGCCAGAGTCTGGGTACTGAGAGACTGGTCATGGCGTACAGCTCTGTGCTGAAGCTGCTAAACACCCGGCATAATATCTGTCTCTGCCTCCTCGCTCCCATCTCCCAGGCACCAGGAGCAGCTTAGGCAGAGCATGTAACACCGCCGCAGCATCGCTCTGCCCCTCGGTTCCTGCTCGTCTCAGCCCGACTCCTCTTGCAGCATGTCAGGTGGCCAATCAGCAGCCCCCCCAATGCCGGCTGTTGATTGGCCGCCTGAGAAGCCAGTGCTAAAGTGATGCCTCCACCTGCCCTGAAACGATAAAAAAAAAAATTCAATGCTTGAAGGATGTACCGGTATGTCATACCATTGATTACCGGCACACTTTGAGCACTGATCTGAAGTGTTTAGTTCTAAAGTGTATTGAGCATTTAAAATCAATATTTGTGTTATACCGGCATTCCTGTTAGCTGTGCTGTGACACTGCCTTATTTCATCTCCAAAATGGATCACAGACTACTGACTACTCCCATCAGATGCAACTGATCTATGTTTTTATAGCACAGCAGCAATTACATTGCATAGATAAATTAATATTAGTTTTGTAAGTTATTTTAAACTTTTATAAATTACAGGGCATTACAGTGGAATACTGACCTCACTATTTACTGATTTGATTAGCACCTTTTGCTGTGGGAGGAGGGTTGTTTGTAAGGGGGATGGGGTGAATCAGGAGGAACACCTGCAGTCTGCATAACCTACATACTCTACACTGATCTCCCTGGTTTGAACACTGCATAGCCTCCACACTACACTGATCTCCCTGGTTTGGACACTGCATAACCTGCACACTGTACACTGATCTCCCTGGTTTGGACACTGCATAACCTGCACACTCTACACTGATCTCCCTGGTTTGGACACTGCATAACCCGCACACTCTACACTGATCTCCCTGGTTTGGACACTGCATAACCCGCACACTCTACACTGATCTCCCTGGTTTGGACACAGCATAACCTGCACACTCTACACTGATCTCCCTGGTTTGGACACAGCATAACCTGCACACTCTACACTGATCTCCCTGGTTTGGACACTGCATAACCTACATACTCTACACTGATCTCCCTGGTTTGAACACTGCATAGCCTCCACACTACACTGATCTCCCTGGTTTGGACACTGCATAACCTGCACACTGTACACTGATCTCCCTGGTTTGGACACTGCATAACCTGCACACTCTACACTGATCTCCCTGGTTTGGACACTGCATAACCTGCACACTCTACACTGATCTCCCTGGTATGGACATAGCATAACCTGCACAATCTACACTGATCTCCCTGGTATGGACACAGCATAACCTGCACACTGTACACTGATCTCCCTGGTATGGACACAGCATAACCTGCACACTCTACACTGATCTCCCTGGTTTGGACACTGCTAAACTTTTCTCCTCAGCTGCAGCTACTTGCATTTGAAATGTCAGATTCTAAGAAACACCTGAATGCACATTCCAAACAATGTCATTTTGCTTTTTATGCATTTGATTGCCCTGTCTAAATGTACTTCTCACCAGTTTATTATTTACTACTCCTCATTTTACTTTACATTACATTATTTACCTACTCTCTTCCACTACCTCACTGCCTCATTGTCTACCTCCCCTTTAAATACCTGCATCCTCTGCCATGCTCTCCTGCCCACCGCCTATTTGCACACTTGTCATCCTTTGCTCTCGCCTTCTTACCCCCTCTCTTTCTGCCCTGTGTCGGCCACTATACCTCCTCACCCCTATCCCATACCAACCATCTAACTAATCCTTCTTGCCCTCTCCTCCTCCTTTGAACTTTCTCAATGGAATTCCACTGCCAACCACTGTCTCAGCCACTCCTTTGACCCTTGTTATCACCCATCTGTATGCTCTCTCTGACTTCTCCAACTCTCCCTTCCCTTTTTATGACCACCATCTGGTCTCCTTCACTCTCAACTCCTCCCCTCCTCCCCTCACCCAAAGCTACCATCAGCAGATGCAATCTTGAGGCTCTCGACCCTGCTGTCCTGTCCTACTTGACACTCTCCCCTATTAACCATGATCTACCCTAACCAGGTGGCCTCCTTCTACAACATGACCCTCACTTCTGCACTTGACTCTGTTGCACCCATTTTCTATGTCCCCTGTCATTCCAAACCCCAACCCTGGCACTCCAAACTGACCCGGTTTCTCCAAAAATGCTTGCGCTCCGCCGAGCACCTCTGGAGGAAATCTCGCTCTCTGGCAGACTTCCTTCACTTTAAGTTTGTCCTCTATTTCTATAGCTAGGATCTCTCCCTCTTCATGCACTCCTTCTTCCAGTCGCTCATTTCCGCTCAGCCCTCCAATCCCTGCCGCCTCTTTGGTACTTTCAACACTCTTCTTCGGTCCCCCTTCTACCCCTCCTATCCTTCCTCACTGCATTTTACTTTGCCTCCTTCTTCAAAATTGAGGCAATCTGCCACATTATATCCTCCAATCTCGCTGCTGCAACCCCATCTCCCCCACCATCCACACCTCCGAGCCACCCAATCTTGTGCTCCTTCAGCCCCACAATGGGTGATGAGATCCACTCCCTCATCTTGTCCTCTCCCCCTCCACCTGCCCCCTTGACCCCCTCCCTTCTCACCTTCTATGCTCCCTCTCTGCCATCGCTTGATCCCACCTTGCTCACCTTTTCAACTTATCTTTCTCCACTGGCATCTTTCCCTCATCATTCAAACATGCTCTTGTCACACCTATTCTAAAAAAAACAAACCTTGATCCGTACTCACCCACCAACTACTGCCCCATTTCTCTTCTCCCTTTCACCTCCAAACTACTTAAGTGGCTTGTCTACAGCTGCCTCACCAGCTATCTCACAGACAACTCCATCCTTTATCCTCTCCAATCTGGCTTTTGCCCACTTCACTCCATTGAAACTGCCATGGCCAAAGTCACCAATGACCTGCTTACAGCCCAATCCAGGGGCCACTTCTCTCTGCTTATCCTCCTGGACCTCTCTTCAGCCTTCAAAACCAGGGATCATCCTCTCCTCTTCCGCACCTTTCAGACCTTTGGCATCTCTAACACTATCCATGCCTGGGTCACCTCTTACCTCACCAACCGCTCTTTTTCTGTTTCTGCCTCTAGCTCTACCTCCTCCCTTCCATCCTTACCATTGGTGCCCCACAGGGTTCTGTCCTGGGCCTGTCGAAACCGTATAAATTGGTTTCGATCGCTTAATTGCGCACGAATCACAACACGACATCCATTGGATGATTTGATCGTCCACGGCCATTTTATGCGAACACACGCTCCTGCCGCATTCGCGCATGCACTTGTGCATGCGCAATTGCACATGCTCGCTATACATGCACACGCATCCCATGCCCCTGCAACTCGCCATATTGTGAATGGCGAGCCATGCTTCTGTGCTCACAACGGTTAAGCGCCATTTTACATTACATAAACACATAACAAAGTTAGTACAGCAATACTGTTTAAATACTGTTTTGCGTTTCAATCGCATAGCCAGCTTTTTAGTATTATTGTCAGGAACCTTACCCCGACGGACAGCAGCCTTTCCTTACAATAAACTTATATCCCATTTAAGCCTAAACTGACTGAGATACGCACAATGCTATGTGTTTTAAAGGTATACAGTGAATGTTACATGTTAAATAGCAGTTATATGATATCTGGGATTAGGAATAAGATAAATGGGTCATGAGTAGTATCTACTGATTTCCCTCTGTATCAACAGGAATATGAAACCAACAGAATGAATATGGAAGGGATCACTATCGAGTTATGAAGACCTGCCAAGAATTATACTCTATACTGTAAAAATCACTGTACACCTCCCCTGTAGAGTTGCATGCCAAATGTTAGGACAAAGGGATTTTCTAACACAGTTCAACCTCCAGTGACGTCAACCATCTACTAACCAATGAATAGCAACAACCATTGTGACTCAGTAATAAAGGGCCAATAGGGAACCCCTCTGAGTATTCAGCTTATGTTCAAAGGAAATTGTAAACCTATAAATTCCTATGCAGTCTGGATCCCAACCCCTTTCTTTCCTTCCTTTTTCCCTGCCTGACCCTAAAGAAACACACAGCAATCCTGATGGACAGCTGTTAGTCTAGGATCCAGACCGCATGGCGAAGTATTGGTAATTGTATCTTTGTCTTTATCCTGTATATAGCTGCATTGTATAGATTAAGGCTGATTATACCCTTTTTACAATATAGTACCTTTGTGTGTGTTGGAACCGCAAACTGTTTCTGTGTGACAAATTTATTTTATATTGAAATGGGAGGTATGTGCAATCTGGTCTGTGCAATCAAATCTCTCTAATATCGATGCTGTTCAAACGGTATCAATAATTTGGGGGCTCACCGAGTTGGATATCACCCATCACTGTGTTTTTGAACTGCTCCCCTCGTCTTTTAACAAAAGACTGGAAAGGCGCCCGCAGACTTTTTCCTGCATTACTATTTTTGTTCAGAGACAGAGACTCGCAGTTTGCGAATTCAGAGAGGGCTGATTAGAATTGGGATAGTGAGAGAGATTTGTGCTTGCCCACGTTGTTGTAGAACGGCCACGCATTGCATGCGCAACCGATCACACAATAATGCCACAAAGGTTTTAGTGTACACCACGTGCAAACAGTCGCAGCATAGTGCATGCGACCGGATGTACGGCCACTTCCTGCCACGTGTAGCGATTACATCTAATTGTTTGTAACCGAGCGCACAATAGCAAGTGAAGCATGTGACTAGCATTTCTGTTAGAATTCAAATAAATCATCAAGACTGAAATATGTCATATTGATAGGGCTGTAATCTCCAAAAGGCTATTAATCAAAAGAAAGGTATTTTTTTTTATTTTTGTTATTTGCCCACAAAATAGAAGTGTGTAAGGTGTATGATTGAGATTGTTAAATAGGTTGTGCCTTCGTGGTCCCTATTTTAGGTAATAAATATAGGGTATACATAACAGGTATACTGGCAGAGGGGATCCTCCTGGTTTCCTATCGTTAAAGAGAGTTAACGATAAAATATAGCTTCCAGTGTAGTTGTAATGTTCATCGGTCAGTTAGGGCCTTTGAGTGTTGCGACCGGACCATACGAGTGTGGCATCTCTGACTGAGGCTGGTTGCGGGGACAAAAGGACAATAGGTGGTTACTGTGGTTTATCTATAGCTAGATAACTCCTGTGTTCCCTATTATAGGTGGTACTGTGCTTGCCTTAGTAGGTATTGCTGTGTTCCCTATTTTTAGATATTAGCTAACTGTAGAATAGGTGCGTGGAGGCAGCCTATCGGTTAATTCTTCCACCGGTCTCATCATTGTTGCTGTTTTTTTCGCAAAATGGGCGCAAAACAGTCAACAGGGATGGTAGACGATGCGCTGTATATGCAAGGTCCGACTGGGTCGGCTCTTCATATAATGTACACTAAATATGGTGCGTATGCAATGACGCACTGTACTGTGTGGGTTAAGATGACGAGTAAGAGTGAGAAACCTTTCCCAAAGATTGGAAGCTTTAATATGGAGATTTTAAATAACCTTAGGGATCACATATGTAGAGTGAAATCCCTAAAGAAAAGAGTGGAGTATGATGATTGTTTGAAACTCTGGCAGAATGAGAGTCGCACATGGGTTAATGGCGTGCATGGGGCACCGCGTGGAGCCACGTGCATGCCTAGGGGTGATGTGCATGCAATGCTACACAGCGTAGCATACGCATCACAGGGAAATGCAAACTTGCGGCACGGTAGTGTTGCCAAAGGTATTGTGAATCGCGCTTGCGCACCCCTGCCACCTTATGTGGTGGGCGGTGATGATACATTACCACATAACAAAAACTATAAAAATGTTGTAACTGAACCAAGTAAGTTGTACCCGGTCCTGAGTGAATATTTGGAAAATATCTATGATGCAGAAAGTGATCCTGTAGCAATGTCTGCTGTATCCCATGCTGTGCAGTTATTAAATGTCCCTTCCCAGCAAGTACAAGTAGCTGCCCCTATGGCATCAAGAGGGGGGGAGGGATCCTTAGCTCATGGGGGAAGGCCCTAGTAGAACCCATGGTGGGGAAGGCTCCTTTAATAAGGGTGCAGGAAGTATTAGAACCAACTGCTTCAATAGCGGAGGTTACTAATACCGTTCGCTGCAGTAATAGGCTTAAAGGTATAGAGGTGGGAGGCATCCACCCTGTAAGGACAATTATTGTCCCTAATGGGAACGCAGATGCGAATGGTGTCGTACCCACAAGGGAAGTAGCGATGCACTGTCCTTGGACACGGGCGGAACTATATTCCATTATGTCTGAATTTCCTGACCCCAAGAAACATCTGGCAAAATGTCAGCGTTTCATAAAGGATCTAGGCAATGCCCATGAGCCAACCAACAAGGATTGACGAGTGGTGTTAAGAGCATGTCTCCCAGAAGGTACAGATGTGAAAAAGTTTATCACAGCATGTACTCTGGATGCAGACATCCCCATAACTGATCAAGGTAATCAGGATTGCATTGCCCGTATAGTTGCCCAATTAGCCATATTTTTCCCGTTAGTTGTTAATTGGAGTAAAATCTTCTCCATTAAACAAAAGGAAAGTGAACCTGCAGAAGATTACTTTAATCGTGGGCTGCAGACGATCACTCTGTTCACTGGGATTGAAAACATTAAGGATAGCACGCACTACCGGGGAATGGACGGTCTAAAAGACAGTTTGAAAGACAGAGTTCAGACCTCACAACCTGGTTGGAGAGAGATAACAGTTGACGCGCTCAGGGAAACTGCAATAGACCATGACAAGAATATCACCAGGAAAAGTGAAGCTCAGAGCGAGAAATTGATGGCTGTTAGCATTCGAGCTCTAGAAGATATGAACTTACAGCCAACAGACACATATCCACCTGTGCAGTTACAAGTCTTAAACACCTACCATCCTGCACAGGCCCAACCCATACAATTCCCTCACACATACCACACCAGACCACAACACACTCTTCACACACACCCAAAACCATCATACCCACACTCAAAATCCCCTCCTCCCGGACTTCAACAAAATTTCCCCAACAGATCAGCTAAGAAATGTTTTAACTGTAACCAAGTAGGACACTTTAGGAAGGACTGTAGAGTCATAATTCAGGAACCCCACATGCAGCAACATATTGATGCATCTCGTAACCATAAGAACTGCCAGATAAATCCTGCCCACATAGTTTCTGCAAATGCCTTGCTGGGGGAAGATAGCCAACTATAGGGGTTAGGTCATACCTGTAGTCTGCAGGCAGTCAGGATAATGGGAGGTACTAGGGAAGAGCCGGTAATAAAGGTTAATGTAGCTGGTACTGAACGTTCCTTCCTAGTAGACACAGGGGCGACCAGGTCTGTTTTAAAATCTCTTGAAAATCTACAGATAAACCAGACAGTACCAGCAATGGGTGTAACAGGTAGCATACAGCATTACCCTTTAACCAAACCCACGGAGGTTACCATTGGGCCTTTGCATGCCAGGCATTCTTTCCTCCTGGCAGCAACAGCCCCTACTAATCTCCTGGAAGAGATTTATTGTGCAAAATGGGATGTATTAACTATTGTACCCCTGACGGGATATTTATGGATGTCCCAGGAAGGTTTGCACATGAGGTAAGGGATGTGCTAGACACTCCCCAAAGGTTAATGCTGCACACCATAACATCAGACAAGGGTTCAGCTCAGGTAGATGAAATGTTAGTCCAAAGGAAACTAGGTATTTGTTCTAAGGATGGACAGGACACTGGGTTAATGGCAAATGTATCTCCCATCATGGTAAACCTGAAAAACGGTAGACACGCTCCTAAAATTCCCCAATACCCATTAAAGCCAGAAGTGGAGTTAGGGGATCACCCCATAATTGAGCGTTTACTACAGCAGGGAATTTTAGTCCGTACAGCCAGTGTAGCCAACAGTCCCATCTTCCCTGTGAAAAAGAGTGGTGGGAGGGGGTACAGGCTGGTACAGGACCTTAGAGGGGTTAATAAGGTGGTAGAAAGCCAATTTCCCATAGTGCCTAACCCAGCTGTCATCCTCATGCAAATCCCATCAACCGCAACCCATTTCACGGTAACAGATTTATGCTCCGCTTTCTTCTCCATCCCCCTTCATCCTGATTGCCAATACCTATTTGCCTTCACATACAAAGGCGTACAGTACACATGGACACGACTACCCCAGGGCTTCATTGACAGCCCCAGTATCTTCTCCCAGACCTTACATGATTGTTTACAGTCTTTTCAATCTGCCAATGGATCGGTACTAATCCAATATATAGACGATTTGTTGTTATGCTCTGATTCGTTTATGTCATGTTTAAATGATACTAAACTTTTGTTGCTTCACCTCTCGCACACAGGGCATAAGGTTGCTAAGGACAAGTAACAGCCGTGCCAGACCAGGGTTAAATACTTGGGACACTGTCTTACCCAAGGCCTCTGACATCTGACAGCAGACAGAATCCACGCCATACAGACCATGACACTACCGCAGAACCAGCACCAGATCTGTACCTTCTTGGGCATGTGTGGGTATTGCAGGTCATAGATACCCGGTTTTTCCATTCTGGCTTTACCACTGCAGGAGTTAGTATCTTCCACAAAACCAGACCGTGTCTTGCACTCTGAAGAGTCAGAGCAAGCCTTCCTTAATCTTAAGGACAGTCTGATAAGAGCACCTGCATTGGGGATTCCAGACTATGGGAAACCCTTTGATTTATTTTGTACGGAGGCTGCTGGTTGTGCGGCAGGAGTTCTCACACAAAAACATGGTGATGCCAATAGACCAGTAGCATACTACAGTGCCCAGTTGGATGCTGTGGCAAGAGCACTCCCAACGTGATTAAGGAGCATAGCTGCAACCGCACTCTTAGTGGAAAAGAGTGAGGATGTAGTGTTAGGCCATGACATGACTGTACATACACCACATGCTGTTTCTGCCCTGTTAAATTCGGCCCAGACCAGACACATTTCCTCCGCTAGGTTCACTAAATGGGAACTAGCGTTAATTGCACCGACCAACATTACTATAAAGAGGTGTAATACTTTAAACCCTGTTACATATTTACCAAGTGTGCCTCATGATGCACAAAGGGTGGAAGGTAAAGGTAAATCGTTACCAGTGGTAGAAGGTGAGTTTGGTACAGGAATTAATAGGCATGACTGTATGGAGTATTTAAATCAAAATTTTACAGCTAGGCCTGACATTCATGACACACGGCTAGAAAATGCAGACTTAACGTTTTACACGGATGGGAGTTGCCATAGACAGACTGATACAGGCGAGTTATGTACAGGTTATGCTGTGGTTGATGACAAGGACGTTATAGCGGCCGAACCACTCGGTCCACCCCATTCAGCGCAGGTGGCAGAACTCGTGGCACTAAGGAGAGCGTGTGAGTTGGCCGAAGGAAAAATGGCCAATATTTACACAGACTCCAGGTACGCTTTTGGGGTGGTGCACGATTTTGGGGCCCTATGGCATCTAAGAAATTTTCTAACGGCAGCAGGCACACCAATCGCACATGCACATCACATAAAACGACTGTTGACGGCAATACAGCTACCCAAGACAGTAGCTGTCATTAAGTGTAAAGCCCACACCTGCGAAGATGATCCAGTATCATTGGGTAACAACAGGGCTGATGAAGCTGCCAAATGGGCAGCAGGTTTAAAACTTTATCCATTTGATTAAGTGTTGGTATTTGAAACGGTTGACATGCAGAAACTGGTTGAAATGCAAGGTGTGTGTACCCATCAGGAAAAGGCAAGCTGGAGATCCACGGGATGTGAGCAAGAGTCCTCTGGGCTTTGGAGAAATGGACAAGGGAAGCCAGTAGCTCCTAAGGCATACTACCCAAGCTTAGCAGAAGCAGCACATGGTCTGAGCCATCTGGGTAAGCAGGGTATGTGTAAGTTAGTGAAGGCATACTGGTATGCACCTGGCTTTTCTTCCCAAGCAGAGAAGAGGGCAATGTCCTGTTTGACCTGCTTAAGGAAGAATATAGGAAAAACTGTACCCACCGAACCATCTCACATCCCTCCAGCAGACGGCCCTTTCCAGGTCATACAAATTGACTTCATCCAGTTACCACCCTGCAGGAACTTGAAGTATGTTTTGGTTTGCATAGACGTATTCTCTAATTGGGTAGAGGCATACCCAGCTGCTACCAACACTGCTGCATTCACGGCAAAGAAAATAGTTCAGGAGTTTGTATGTAGGTATGGTATCCCTAGAGTAATTGAAATTGATAGGGGTACCCATTTTACCAGAGATGTTTTTCAATGTATGTGTAAGTTGATGGGTATTAATAGTAAGCTTCACACCCTATATCGACCGCAGGCCAGTGCCAAGGTGGAGAGGGTAAATGTTACTATTAAAAACAAGCTGAGTAAAATCATGGCTGAAACTGGTTTGGGATGGCCAGAAGCTCTGCCTCTTGTGCTCCATAGTATCAGGACCACCCCTAGATCCCCTCTTAATCTTTCCCCATTCGAAATACTGTTCGGGAGGCAACCTCATTTAATTATAAGTCCTCAGGAAGATTTGAAAAGTAACAACGAGGTTACTGTGAGGTACCTTATTGGGATGAGTAAGCAGCTCCAACAGCAGCAGCAGAAACTAAAACTGTTATCACCTGATATGCCTGAAATGAACTGTCATGATGTTGAACCTGGAGAGTATGTTATGATCCGAAACTTTTACGTTCAGGTTGTTTGACTGACCGTTGGGAAGGACCATAGCAAGTGCTACTGACAAGTACAACATCCGTGAAAGTAGCTGAGAGAGACACCTGGGTCCATTCCAGCCATTGTCGGAAGGTCAAAAATCCAGAGGAGAACCAGACCAGGGGAGAGACAGAGAACCTGGACCTGTCGATTGCAAGCCTGTTCCGTGAAAGCTACTAATTGTATCAGTAGCACTTGAACAAGGCTGGTAAGACCTGTATGGTGATGGGGTTTCAGGTTGTAACTGCTTTTGTGTATCCTCCCAGAGTTCATATCATACTGTTGTGTTTCGGGATGTCCTGGTTCTGTGCTGGTGGTCGGAGGATGGAGAGAGAGATCGGTAGTGGTGTCGGTGGAGAGGCGCTAGGAGAGAAAGAGCTGCAAAAACAAGGCCAGTACAATATTAGCACTGTAATGGTTTAAAGATCTGCTCTCTTGGAACCTCTGAGGCAGTGTGAAGGTTTATTGTCTGAATAGTATTGTATATGCGCAAATTGTGGGCCTATAGTCAATGATAAATGCATCCTACGATGTCAGACCCAGAGTAATTTATACTTGGGCGAGCATCCGTTAGAGGACTACCATTCCCTAGTAGGTAAGGTTTTGAACCAAACCGAATGTTGGGTATGCTCCCAGGTTCCTCAAGGACAGCATAATGTAGGGTTAGTCCCATTCCCCTTAAAGGTCTCTGAAGTCATTGACTAACAGGGAGGCAAACCGGTGGACAGAAAATTTAACATATCCGATTCCCCTAATTTGAAGCTCCACCAATATCAAGTAGATAAATCCCTGTTATGTTTCAACTTCACCAATCCCAACAAACCTGGGAATTGGGAAGTCACAGGAATTAATCAGACAATGACCTTCTCACTGACAGCCGATAATGTATCTATAGACTCAGCACTTTTATACAACATTGTTACAAGTGGGAAATTCTATCGGTACAGGTATACGCGGAGTAATGTTAAAGTGATGGTTGGAAGAGTACCACCCGGGTACTGTGCGAAGATCATACAACCTGATACTTGTATTAGCCAAATGGAGGAGATAGGGATGGGATCATTCATAGAAAAGATGTGTACCGGTATCATGAAACATTCCATCCCATTCATCCTCCCAGATGATGTATATTATATTTGTGGTAGAAAAGCGTATAAATGGCTCTCTCCAAGTTCCAGTGGACTATGCTATTTGGGAAAGGTACTCCCTGAAGTCATGACTCTTGCACATAATGAAATGATTGATGTCCATTGGAACATACCTTCTCCATACCTTCATACGCATTATGAACACAGAAATAAGAGAAACATGATTCCTGGTGATGTGCATAAAGCCACTCAAATGATAAGCGAGACTGGCTTCCAGATTTTAGTTGCACTTGATCCCACCAGGATTCCTCGGGGATCTCTAAATTTTAGGTATATTCAAGATCTCGCAAAATTAATAGATAATATCACCGAGCTATATGATGACACCTTTAGATACACTGGTAAGGAGTTGCAAGCATACAAGAAAGAGCTGGTCCAACATCATTTAGTGCTGAATTATTTAACTGCTGTCACTGGAGGGTATTGCATAACCCTAGCCACCCAGTTTGGTGTTAAATGTTGTACTTATATCACCAATAGCACTAGTGACCCAAAGGAGGTGATAGACCGGAAAATGGATGAAATTCTGCAGTTGAAATGGGAATTTCGGAAGAACCATAATGCTTCAATCGCTGAAGTGGAGGAACAGGTCGAAGAGTGGTTCTCCTGGTTGAACCCTATGAAATGGTTCTCGGGTCTAGGAGAGTGGGTCCAAGGACTGATTGCGAGTATAGGGAAACTCCTGATCCTAGTGTTGGTGGTCATCCTAATAATTGGCATATGTATCAGATGTGTTCCAGGGGCTATGAAGTGTGCAAAAGGTTGTTCCAATGTAAACCAGGAAAATGAAATAATGATGGTAGTTACCCATGATGCTGTGAATACTAATGTAACTAATACCCTACATTATAACCCTGAATTAGAGAGTACGATCTAATGTTAGCTTGCATATTGCCATGTATAATAAAGTATTGTCAATGTTTCTTTAGAACACCCTAGTTTAAATGTAGTCTTCATCTCCCCTTTCTTCCAAGGTTGTCCTCTCCATGGAGTGGTGCTTTCCCACACTAGCTCCCCATTCTTCCTCGACTTAAAGTAGCCCCTCGTAAGCATACCACATTGACTCTATGTCCCCAGGGGCGCATTATTCAACGATTCAAATGACCACACAGAGTCATATCGTTAAGAACATTGAACAATACTTTATAATACAGTGTCCACATGAAATAAGATCCGAATGATAGTAGAAGTCCCATAAGAACACGTACCTTGTAATGATGTGATTTAGATTTATTTAGCAGTGCATAAAAGTGTTATTAATGCTATTTCAAAACATCTTAAAATGAAGTCTCTACACAATTCAAAATTATCCTTATGGGTTAGGTGCATTCCCACATCTAACATATGGTCACGACCTCTTCAGTCTGGCCTGTGGTGTGCACATAAGGCTAGTTTTATGTCCCGTCCCCCAAGAGCGCTTCATTGATGGGTAAATTAACAACTCATGCCATCCCATAACAATAACATTAACTAATGTCTTATAGTATGGCTAATCATGTAACCAATTATTAATTGTTGCTTGCGTATGGTGATAGCTATTATACGCTATCAAAGGGTGGACTGTCAAAACCGTATAAATTGGTTTCGATCGCTTAATTGCGCACGAATCGCAACACGACATCCATTGGACGATTTGATCGTCCACGGCCATTTTATGCGAACACACGCTCCCGCCGCATTCGCGCACGCGCAATTGCACATGCTCGCTATACATGCACACGCATCCCATGCCCCCACAACTCGCCATATTGTGAATGGTGAGCCATGCTTCTGTGCTCACAATGGTTAAGCACCATTTTACATTACATAAACACATAACAAAGTTAGTACAGCAATACTGTTTAAATACTGTTTTGCGTTTCAATCGCATAGCCAGCTTTTAAGTATTATTGTCGGAAACCTTACCCCGACGGACAGCAGCCTTTCCTTACAATAAACTTATATCCCATTTAACCCTAAACTGACTGAGATACGCACAATGCTATGTGTTTTAAAGGTATACAGTGAATGTTACATGTTAAATAGCAGTTATATGATATCTGGGATTAGGAATAAGATAAATGGGTCATGAGTAGTATCTACCGATTTCCCTCTGTATCAACAGGAATATGAAACCAACAGAATGAATATGGAAGGGATCACTATCGAGTTATGAAGACCTGCCAAGAATTATACTCTATACTGTAAAAATCACTGTACACATCCCCTGTAGAGTTGCATGCCAAATGTTAGGACAAAGGGATTTTCTAACACAGTTCAACCTCCAGTGACGTCAACCATCTACTAACCAATGAATAGCAACAACCATTGTGACTCAGTAATAAAGGGCCAATAGGGAACCCCTCTGAGTATTCAGCTTATGTTCAAAGGAAATTGTAAACTTATAAATTCCTATGCAGTCTGGATCCCAACCCCTTTCTTTCCTTCCTTTTTCTCTGCCTGACCCTAAAGAAACACACAGCAATCCTGATGGACAGCTGTTAGTTTAGGATCCAGACCGCATGGCAAAATATTGGTAATTGTATCTTTGTCTTTATCCTGTATATAGCTGCATTGTATAGATTAAGGCTGATTATACCCTTTTTACAATATAGTACCTTTGTGTGTGTTGGAACCGCAAACTGTTTCTATGTGACAAAGTTATTTTATATTGAAATGGGAGGTATGGGCAATCTGGTCTGCGCAATCAAATCTCTCTAATATCCATGCTGTTCAAATGGTATCAATAGGCCTTTTGCTCTTCTCCCTGTACACCTCTACACTAGGAGAACTCATCAGTTCCTTCAGCCTCCGATACCACCTCTATGCCGATTACACACAACTATACCTCTAGTCTCCTGAACTCTCCCCTTCTGTCCTCTCTAAGGTACTGTGCTGCCTCTCACCATCTCTTCCTGGATGTCCGAGTGCTCTCTGAAGCTTAACGTGGACAAAACCAAACTCATCATCTTCCCCCTAACAGAGTCTCCACCCCAACCAATCTCTCTATCACTGAAGACAACACCATCATCTCCCCTGTCCCCCAACTTCGCTGATTGGGTGTCATCCTTGACTCCGCCCTTTCCTTCACCCCCCACATTCAATCTCTGGCTCAATCCTGTTTGTTTCAGCTAATCAACATCGTTTGCTTTAGGCCTTTCCTCTCCCAGAATGCTACCAAACTGATTATTCATTCACTAATCATTTCTCAGCTCGACTACTGCAACCTTCCCACTGGCCTTCCATGTTGCTATCTTGCTCCCCTCCAATCTCTTCTCAATGTTGCAGCTAGACTTATCTTCTTCTCCCGCTGCTCCACTTCCACCGCTCCCCTTTGCCAAAACTCACACTGGCTCCCATTCCCCTACAGAATCCTCTTCAAACTCCTCACCTTCACCTATAATACCCTATCTAAATCTACTGCTCCCTATATCTTCAACTTCATCTCCTTACATACTCCCTCCTGACCATTCCAGTCTGCCAATGACCACTGCCCCTCCTCAACCCTGGTTACTTCATCTCATGTTCGTATCCAAGATTTTGCCTGTGCAGCCCCCCTTCACTGGAATGTGCTCCCTCACTCGATCAGGCTCTTCCCGACCTTGCAGAGTTAGAATTGTGCACTGAAAACCCACCTGTTCATCAAGGCATACCCTTCCACCACATAACTCTGTCACCAGGTCACTCTACCTCCTGCCTCAGCAATCTTTACTTTGCAAACTTCCTGCACTCAGGTCCCCAGGTACACACTCATGCCTCATGTCAACTGTCTGTCTCCCCTCTCCAATCGATTATAATCTCCTAGGAGCAGGGTTATCCTCCCTACTGTCTCACAGCCCTCTTCTCTAGCACTTTAATGACAGCCTTCACCTTCCAAGCTGTATTGTATATGGAGAATTGTTTTGCTAATTGTCACCATCAGCCCCCAAGGCTGCTCCAACAGCCCAAATGCTGCTCCACATCATCAGTCCCTTGGCCACAACTATAAAGCCCACAATCAGACCTCAAGGCCGCTGCAACAGTCCAAAGGCTGCTTCACATAGTCAGTCCCTTGGCCATGACTATAAAAGCCACCATCAGCCCTCAAGGCTGCTCCTTGTCGAAGACTAATTTACATAATTCCATATTTACATATGCTTTATGCTGTATAATGAAGCAGTACATGAGATTTAATAGGGCATTGGTACTTCCATTTTGTTTCTCTGTCCAAACTCAGATTTAAATGGAAAGTAGTGTGATGTCTTTAAGGCCGCTCCCAAGGAAAACTGTTTATCTAACAAAGTGAACAAGATCATGCCCATATATGTATGCTTGTGTTGGGGAAACTATTTTGACTAAATATGGGATGCAGCACGCCATTAGTATCACTCAAAAGGAATTCAGTTTCGAGTCTGATTGCTAAGGAGGAGTTAACAAAAATAAGCTTTGTCTATCTGATAATGTTAGTGGGTGTATGAAAGGGGCGTATAATCTGAATATTGTAATAATGTATAAGTACTGTGTGACAATGTCAATCATTGTTATTCCTGCATTATAACCCTGGGAGAATATGTCCCAGTTAAAAGGGCTTGATCTAATTATTTAATTAATTAATAAAATAACAAATTCTTAAGTATACTGGTTTGGAGAATATTACTTATTATGGAACAACACCTGTTAAATGTAACATAAACAGTTGGAGGCACTTGCTTACGACTTTACAACATACATCATCTACCTGTGCACCTGTCAGATTTCCTCACTACCTCAACAATGGGAGAGGAGTGGCTGTACCTGCTGTCTGGCCAGCAGCTGGGACATCCAATCTCCAGAATCTTCGTGAGTATCAGAATTAATTATATATATACATTATGTGTATATATATGTATGTTTCTGTGCTCCGAGATGTTATGTAATGAGAGGAAATGGTGTACCACGTGATGAGAGGGGTGTAGCTAAAGTTGGACTCAGAGATGATTTTATATTGTGTGTTGTTGCATTTAAGTAATATTGCTAAAAATAGAGTTAACTGTATTAAGATGCTTTAATAATTTTATACTGTGATCTGATCACTCACAGTCAAAGGTTTATTTAATATTTGTGTAGTGAGTAATGCATGAATTATGAGTGTATGAAATGTGGAGATGTACCTGTTTTTCGATAGACAGACGTGTCGCAAGAGGTAATACAAATGTGTTTGTATTTGCTTGGAGAAAAACAGGTGATCATAGAAAGCTTGTTCTGACTATGTGCGTTTCTATGGTGAGTGTTAAAATGACAAGAGATGATAAAATGTGTATTCCACTGGATGGAAATAAAAAGTGCAGCGTAAAGTGTTAATTTGTAATGTTTACGTAATTAGTATAAGTAATTCTATCAGTCCGCGCGCGTGCATAAAGTATGTCTTTAAATCTCTAAAAAAAAATTAAACAAATGTATGTTGTTGGGAACACAGTGGCAGGCTGCAGCTGCTATTGCTATTTATATAGTTGTGTCAGTAATGTTTAAAAATATTCTTAAAAAACTGTAAAATAGTGTTTAGTATCTGAAAAAGTACAGGCACAGTTTACGTTATTGTTTGCCAAGAAAAGTTCTTATAAGTTCAGAATGTCCCAGACAAAAGACAGAGTTTACAAAAGCAAGATAACTATAAAGGTTTATAGATTTATTACATTATCATTGTTACATAAACTAATAGAGAAAGTTTGGAAACAGCTAATTTTTAGAGAAATGTGATTTTTGAGATAAATAGTGTTGATGTTATTAATGACCATAAGCCAAATGTTTAATGCTACGTTATACCAGACTAAATAAGAATAAGACAGTTGCTGCTAATCATAAAGGATTCCACATGATTACATGCTTAAGGGACTTTTTAAGGCTAGGTTTAATGATGCATAACGTAATAGGGCAGCATTTTAATATCTAGAGTGGGAAGAACTATACTTTAACATAATTGCCAACTTAACAAGGAGAGGACAGACACAGATCTTGTGCAGAACAGAGATGTTGGGTTGGAAGATATTTGGATATAAGTGAAGAGATGTTGGGTTGGTTTGGTTAATAGCGTCATTCGTGAGTGTAAGTATTTTAAATTGAATATGGTAGAAGACCGGCAGCCAATAGAGAGACTGACAGAGTATATTAGCAGACACTGAATGTTTGTTGAGAAAGTTCAACCTCGCAGCTATATTCAAAATGCCGTATAGTGGGGAAAACCAATAATGAGACTATTACAATTGTCTATGAGGAAATAATGACTCCATGTGTTAGATTTGTTGCATTGTCCTGTGTAAGATATGGTAGAATTTTGGCTATGTTTTTTGGATGTATGTAACAGGATTTAGAGACAGTTGAATGTGAGAAACATTAGACAGTTTATAGTCAAGGATGACACCAAGGCAGCGAGCTTGTGAAGTGGGGTTTATTGTCGAGTTATCAAGTTGTCAATAGTTATAGAGATATCAATATGGTAACTATTGTTGACTGGTAGATATATAATTAATTCTGCTGTGGATATATTAATTTTGAGGTGGCAAGATGACATTCCAAGATGTAATGATGGAGAGATATACAGTGACACACATGAGCGCAGTTAGTGACAAATCTGGGAAGAATAGGGAGAATTTGAGTATCCTCCTCATACAGATGATACTGAGAACCAAAGGAGCAGATTAGTTTACTAAGAATGGAGGTAAAATCAGAAAAGTGCACAGTATAAGAATGATTCTATAAGTAGGATGTCAATCAAGAAGGAATGTGTCTTGAAAACCTAAGGATTATACTGTTTATATAGGAAGAGAATGCTGGTTCTGTGGAGTATTAGGAATGAGATGAGAAGAGTGTAGATACTTCATCTATTTTAGAAGGGACTAATAAACATGATCCTATATACTTCCTATGTTCACAGCAGGATTGTAAACATTTGTAGTGACAACTGTTTAACTCATTCTTTCAGTATTTTCAGAGTGAGAAACTGTCTGTCTGTGTAACTAGTGCGTCAGTGTGAGTTTATCACTCTCTCTGTGTAACTAGTGCGTCAGTGTGAGTTTATCAGTCTCTCTGTGTAACTAGTGCGTCAGTGTGAGTTTATCACTCTCTCTGTGTAACTAGTGCGTCAGTGTGAGTTTATCACTCTCTCTGTGTAACTAGTGCGTCAGTGTGAGTTTATCACTCTCTCTGTGTAACTAGTGCGTCAGTGTGAGTTTATCACTCTCTCTGTGTAACTAGTGCGTCAGTGTGAGATTATCACTCTCTCTGTGTAACTAGTGCGTCAGTGTGAGTTTATCACTCTCTCTGTGTAACTAGTGCGTCAGTGTGAGTTTATCACTCTCTCTGTGTAACTAGTGCGTCAGTGTGAGATTATCACTCTCTCTGTGTAACTAGTGCGTCAGTGTGAGTTTATCAGTCTCTCTGTGTAACTAGTGTGTCAGTGTGAGTTTATCACTCTCTCTGTGTAACTAGTGCGTCAGTGTGAGATTATCACTCTCTCTGTGTAACTAGTGCGTCAGTGTGAGTTTATCACTCTCTCTGTGTAACTAGTGCGTCAGTGTGAGATTATCACTCTCTCTGTGTAACTAGTGCGTCAGTGTGAGTTTATCACTCTCTCTGTGTAACTAGTGCATCAGTGTGAGTTTATCAGTCTCTCTGTGTAACTAGTGCGTCAGTGTGAGTTTATCACTCTCTCTGTGTAACTAGTGCATCAGTGTGAGTTTATCACTCTCTCTGTGTAACTAGTGCATCAGTGAGTTTATCACTCTCTCTGTGTAACTAGTGCGTCAGTGTGAGTTTATCACTCTCTCTGTGTAACTAGTGCGTCAGTGTGAGTTTAACTCTCTCTCTGTGTAACTAGTGCGTCAGTGTGAGTTTATCACTCTCTCTGTGTAACTAGTGCGTCAGTGTGAGTTTATCACTCTCTCTGTGTAACTAGTGCATCAGTGTGAGTTTAACTCTCTCTCTGTGTAACTAGTGCGTCAGTGTGAGTTTATCACTCTCTCTGTGTAACTAGTGCATCAGTGTGAGTTTATCACTCTCTCTGTGTAACTAGTGCATCAGTGAGTTTATCACTCTCTCTGTGTAACTAGTGCGTCAGTGTGAGTTTATCACTCTCTCTGTGTAACTAGTGCGTCAGTGTGAGTTTATCACTCTCTCTGTGTAACTAGTGCATCAGTGTGAGTTTAACTCTCTCTCTGTGTAACTAGTGCGTCAGTGTGAGTTTAACTCTCTCTCTGTGTAACTAGTGCGTCAGTGTGAGTTTATCACTCTCTCTGTGTAACTAGTGCGTCAGTGTGAGTTTATCACTCTCTCTGTGTAACTAGTGCATCAGTGTGAGTTTAACTCTCTCTCTGTGTAACTAGTGCGTCAGTGTGAGTTTATCACTCTCTCTGTGTAACTAGTGCATCAGTGTGAGTTTATCACTCTCTCTGTGTAACTAGTGCATCAGTGAGTTTATCACTCTCTCTGTGTAACTAGTGCGTCAGTGTGAGTTTATCACTCTCTCTGTGTAACTAGTGCGTCAGTGTGAGTTTATCACTCTCTCTGTGTAACTAGTGCATCAGTGTGAGTTTAACTCTCTCTCTGTGTAACTAGTGCGTCAGTGTGAGTTTATCACTCTCTCTGTGTAACTAGTGCGTCAGTGTGAGTTTATCACTCTCTCTGTGTAACTAGTGCGTCAGTGTGAGTTTATCACTCTCTCTGTGTAACTAGTGCATCAGTGTGAGTTTAACTCTCTCTCTGTGTAACTAGTGCGTCAGTGTGAGTTTAACTCTCTCTCTGTGTACCCCTCCCAGATGGAGAAGCTGCACGGAGGAGGAGGAGAAAAAAAAAATACAGTTTTGTTTCAGACAAATACTTTAACTATCTCAGAGCATGAAACTGTGTCTGTATTCTTGCATCATAGGTTTCATTAGATAAACCTGACTTAGTTCTCTTTACTGATGATAACTGTTACAGACAGATACATAATGTTTTTTTTGGTTATAGGGTATGCATTACAGTGACTACTACAATCAACGTAGTTAGCTGAATGTAATGTACAGTATTGATTATAGCATTTGGAAGCATAGGGGTTACAGCATAGCTTCTGGGAACTACAATTTTACATGTACAAATAGTTAAAGAACTGAAAGAAGCGATATGTTTACTAATAATAAGTTGCTGTAATTAAGTGTTGGGTACAAACCAAAGAGATTGATATTATTCTCATGGGTAACATATTAGCTGACAAGCTAGTTTGAAAGGTAATTGTAAGTACATATGATGAGCCAGTTATAGAAACTCGGTTGATGTTGTTTAAGGATATCACATTTGACCAATTAAGACAATATCAGGAAAATACTTCTCACAATGAGGTCAATGTCTGGAAATTAGAGCATTGTTACAAGAGAAGATGATAATGGGTATTTGAGTAGAATTGAAATTAATACAAGCCATATAGAGATGTTCATGGGTTAGTACATTTAAGAGCAGACAATATGAATCACATTGTACAATCTTACTGGTATGCTCGAGCTAGAGATAAAGCGAAAATGTGAATGTTTATGTAATTCAGATGATAAATAATGAAGAAAAAATGATACCTACTAAAAAATTTTCAAAGTACTATTGATAATTGATATTATTCAGTTACCAATGAAGAAAAAAGAAGGATTGGAGTATGTCGATGAGAAGGATTTGAAGTATGTCGATGAGAAGGATTTGTGGTATGTTGATTAGAAAGGAGTGGGGCATGTCGTTTAAGAGGATTAAACTATGTTATTATTAAGGTTTCAGGATGTTGTAAAATATAGTGTTAGCATGTTCTTTGAGTTTACTGAATTTATAGCTCCTTAAAGCTAAGAGAAGAGATTTTGGAGGAATTTGTATGTAAGGTATAGTTGCTTACTGTAAGTGTTTTTGAAAGTTACAGGGGAAGTTTTTCAAATAAGTGAAATGATGGGAATAAAATGAAAGTTACACACAATGGTGTTATAAAAAATAGATTAGTTGAACTTACAAAAGAGACAGGAATGGCAATGTATGAAGGCCTATATTTGGTGCTTCATAGTAATAGAATCACACCTGAGCCTTATCTCACTCTCTCCTTATTATTAATTTTTTTGAACTACAATCAAGATGTGTTACTAGATTACAACAATCAAGATTTGAGATTACAACATGATTTGACTGTTCAATATTTTATACAATTGTCTAAGCAGCTACAACAAGAAGACTTTTGGGGAAGCTCAACAGGATATACAACCAACACCAGCATTTGATGCAGAAGATGAAATACAGTCTAGAGACTATGATGGTATGATGAGAAGTTTTGTTACATTCTGGTTCCCTTACAGATCAATGGGATGGTCCTTGGCATGGCAAAGTGATGCTGACAACAGATACAGCTATAAAGATTGCTGAGAAGGACACCTGGATTCATGGCTCACATTTAAAAAGGTCAGAAAGATCCGAGCTTAAACGGGACTAAAGACTCAGACTCAAGTGCTGATATAAAGACTGTGATATAAGACTAACTAAGTTGCATTTATGAGAACTCTTCAATCAAAATGGAGATTATTGCTCACAATAGACTATGATATAGACTGATGACAACGGAACCATATTTTTTCTTAGCTGCGTGATGGAAACAATCGTGTTTATTGCAACATTGAGACTTATTTTTATTTTGGAGAGAGGGCGAGCAAGGGTTCATGGTCTGGTATGACTACACATCCAGTAGTGTGGATGATGGGGTTATTGTAATAAATCCTTTCCTTCCTCTTTTCTATGCAGGGAAAATGATCGGTATCAGAAGTCTGATTTATCATCTATTGAAAAGTGCATTTGCATTTACTGTAGTAAAGCAGAAGAAAGGTGTATACTATGGTGTATGGATATTATTCAAAAGAGTATCCAATTCTACAAAAATATTCATTGATGAGTAAAGTATTAAATGGAACCATTCTTGAGTTGAAATATACTGAAAATACTAAGATAATTAACATAAAAACATGTGAGAATTGTGAAAAAAGTTGTAAACAGGAAAAGGGGTTACTGATAACTATAACTTGAAAAAAACACTAATAATTATGTTATTTTCATATGTAAGTGAACACATTCCATTCTGTTTTAATAAGAAAGTATATGAATTGAAGCAGACTACACTTCAGATCTGAATAACTGCAGGAATATTTACTAATCCAATACAAGTAGAAAATGTTGAGTCATAATATTGTAATAAAATCTTTACTGTGTACAAACCTTAAATTCCTTGCTATAATAAACAATGTAAGGAAGATTTTAAAAGAACTAAATGCTTATTATGTACAATGTATTTTTACAATGAGGCATTTGATTATACACTACTAGGGATTAGTTCCAATATTGAGTGTTCCAAATAGTGATACAGATCATATAGTTCAGACATGTTAGTAATGCTAATTACTACCATATTTGGGTTTGATGTTATTTTCTTGTTACCAGATAATCTTTATTACCAATGATGAAAATATGCTTACAAATTATTGCCAATTAATTCTGAAGATATTTCCTTTTTAGGCAAACTGATACTAGAATTTTATGTTATAACTCATAATAATTTGTGATAAATTCTTTTGCAGGATGCCAGACGTTTTACAAGAGATATTAATCCAGTGAATAAAAATAAATTTCTCTGATTGATACTTCAGTGAGACATCATGTTGGAAACAACTTTGCTAACATCCTTACATATGATAATTGGGGATATTTGAATATTCAACATGAAATGATTGAACTGGACAAATTTATTGACAATGATACTGGACTTTATATGATAAGACATTCATATATATTGGACATTTATTAAAAATATTCCGGAATGAACTATTACTACAACACCGTCATAATTGATTGCTTAATTGTACAGACTGGAGGATATTATCGAACTTTTATACAAATCTTGAAATTCAATGTTGAAGTTATTTGACCAATAATGCTACAGATGAAGAAACCATTATTTTCAATTGCATAAATGAGGTTTATGTTATAAAAGAAGAATTTCTATGAATACATTGAGATAAAGACTCTAAAGTGATTTATGATGATCATGATTAGATACTAATTTTTGATTTTCAGGTTTACAAATGTTTTTTAACATATTTTATGTACAGACAAAGTTTATTCTTGAAATCTTAATCCTGATTTTTGTAGTTGGCCTATGCTGTATTCAGATGGCTACTTTAAAAAATGAAAACATATAAGAGATGGAGATGAGATATAGCACATATAATTAATGTGCTTATCTAAGGGTGGAGCTGTCGAAGACTAATTTACATAATTCCATATTTACATATGCTTTTTGCTGTATAATGAAGCAGTACATGAGATTTAATAGGGCATTGGTACTTCTATTTTGTTTCTCTGTCCAAACTCAGATTTAAATGGAAAGGAGTGTGATGTCTTTAAGGCCGCTCCCAAGGAAAACTGTTTATCTAACAAAGTGAACGAGATCATGCCCATATATGTGTCCTTGTGCTGGGGAAACTATTTTGACTAAATATGGGATGCCGCACGCCATTAGTATCACTCAAAAGGAATTCAGTTTTGAGTCTGATTGCTAAGGAGGAGTTAACAAAAATAAGCTTTGTCTATCTGATAATGTTAGTGGGTGTATAAAAGGGGCGTATAATCTGAATATTGTAATAATGTATAAGTATTGTGTGACAATGTCAATCATTGTTATTCCTGCATTATAACCCTGGGAGAATATGTCCCAGTTAAAAGGGCTTGATCTAATTATTTAATTAATTAATAAAATGACAAATTCTTAAGTATACTGGTTTGGAGAATATTACTTATTATGGAACAACACCTGTTAAAGGTAACATAAACATCCTACAGCCCAGAGGCTGCATCAAAACCATTGGCCACAACTAGTACTATACATTCCAGCCCTCAAGGCTGCATCAAAACCCTTGGCCACGACTAGTACTGTACATTCCAGCCCTCAAGGCTGTCATCAGCTGGCTCTACATTTATACAGTAGATTCCCCCCAGGAATCACAACATTATCACTGGCCATAAAAGATTTGTAGAGCCACGTATTGATCATGGAGCCTAGTCAGAACCCAGCCCAAATCATTGCTGCCCAAATGCAGGTCCTAGCACAAAAGGTCCAGGAACTATCTCTCCAGGTGGAAGAGACATGAGTAGCTCCAGTTTCTGCCCCAGTTCACTCCCTGAGCCTAAACTCAATCTGCCAGATTGTTTTTCTGGCAATCGTAAAGATTTTCTCAACTTCCGAGAAAGCTGCAAATTGTACTTCAGGCTTCGGCCTGCTTCTTTTGGGTCAGAGACTCAACGAGTCAGTATTATTATTTCTTTGCTTCAAGGTGACCCCCAGACCTGGGCCTTCGGTCTACCTCCAGCTCATGGTGTTCTCCAGACAGTGGATGCTTTCTTTGCCGCTCTAGGTCTTCTCTATGATGACCAAGACAATTCGATATTGACTGAATCAAAACTCTGATCTTTATCACAAAATGAAATAGCTGCAGAAGATTACTGCACAGAGTTCTGTAAGTAGGCCAATGACTCTGGTTGGAAAGATCGTGCACTAAGAAGTCAATTCTGCCTTGGTCTCTTGGCTCAGATAAAGGATATACTTGTCTGGAGACATTGGATGACCTCATGCACCTAGTCATTCAGATTGATCACCGCATCCAGCAACAAAGAATGGAGAGGGAGCTCTCTACATCTGCTCCTCGGTCTCATTTGGGTAAGTCCACCAGATCCTGGAGAACCTATACAGTTGGGTGCCTATCGGCTCTCAGCCGAGAAGAAATGAAGAATATGCTCCCTGGGCCTCTGCTTATATTGTGGAGAGAAAGGGCATTCAGCCTTGAAATGTCCTGTTAAATCAGGAAAAGGCAAGGACTAGGTGTCTTAGGAGAGCTGCACCTAGGCCTTGCATCTGTCTCTCACGCTAATTCAGTCCTTATCTCCATCATTATTCAAGGTAAAGGTGGTCAAGTTTCCGTTCCAGCATTCTTGGTTCGTGGAGCAGCTGGACATTTTATGGACATCTCCTTTTTTGAATCATTGGGACTGGCATCCGAACCTCTTATACAACCTCTCTCAGTAGTTGGACTTAATGGAGAAGAACGTTCCAGAGTTGTCGTTGTCTCTCAGACATATCCCATCCAGTTATCCATAGGGGCTCTACATTCTGAGGAGATCACATTCTTATTGCTCCAGTGTCCGCTGGCTCTATTAGTGTTGGGTCTTCCTTGGCTCAGAAGACATAACCCTGTCATTAATTGGCAAACTGGAGAAATTCTTCAGTGGAGTGATTCCTCTTCCTCTACCTGCATCACGCTTCCTGTCCATCTGGCTGCTGCCGTTCAGTCCAAATCGGCTTTTAGGATTCCAGCTCCTTATCAGGACTTGGCAGAAGTCTTTTCTAAAAGAAAGGCAAATATCCTTCCACCTCACCACTCCTATGACTGTGCGATTGATCTCCTTCCTGGTGCTAAGCTTCCCAAAGGCAGACTTTATGCTCTATCCCTTCCTGAAAGCAAGGCTATGGAGGAATATATCCAGGACGCTTTGGAGAAAGGATTTATTCGGCCTTCCAAATCACCAGTTGGAGCGGGCCTCTTTTTTCGTGCAGAAGAAGGATGGCTCTCTTCGACCGTGCATTGATTTTCATGGATTGAATGACATCACGTTTAAGAACTCCTATCCTTTGCCCTTGATTTCATTATTGTTTGAGAGGGTGACAAGTGGAAAACGGCCTTTAACACCCATTTCGGCCATTATGAATACTTTGTTATGCCAATTTGGCCTGTCTATTGCCCCAGCTGTTTTTCAGGACTTAATTAATGATGTATTAAGGGAATATCTTGGGGTATTTGTGGTATCTACCTCGATGATATCCTAATTTATTCTAGCTCCCTGGAGGAACACCGCAAGCATGTGAGATTGGTGTGGCTAAAAGTCCTGGAGAACAATTTGTATGCAAAACCAGATAAAAGCGATTTCAAGTTTCAAGAAGTGTCATTTCTGGGGTACATCATCTCCTCTCAAGGATTCTTGATGGATCCGAGCAAGGTAAAGGCCAACTTAGATTGGGTTCATCCTACCAATCTAAAAGCAATACAGCGCTTCCTTGGCTTCGCCAATTATTACAGGAGATTTGTTGATTCCTTCTCATCCATAGTCACACCTATTGTGGAGCTCACCAAGAAAGGAGCTGATGTGGCCAACTGGCCGGTCAAAGCTCTTCAAGCCTTTGACTCCTTAAAAATTGCCTTTACCTCCGCTCTGATTCTTTAGCATCCCAATACTGACTGTCGAAGCTGAATAATTGGCTGAGACAAGTTCAGTTTAAAATTTAATCACGGTGACGCCATCTTGCGAATGGCCACAAGACTCCATTTTGGAAATGAGATCGCAAGACACCATTTTGTGGCCAGTGTCAATTCAAGTTATAACTCAGGAGCTAAGAACAGATGGCAATGTTTTTGTTAATCTACCAAGGGCAACTGGAAAAACAAGCTTTCTGAGTAAAAGTAAATAAGAATAGACAATGGGTATTTTTACATACAAATTGGGAATCCCTGGATGCAGATAAAGTATAGTTGTGGCAATTGTAATATAATCCAGGCATTGATCTACACAATTGGATTTGTCTGAATCCTAGACAGGATGGCCCCAAACTCCACAGCTTGAGGTGGTAATACATTTGCATTTCACACAAGAGTCTGTGAGAACAAAAGAGGTTTTGTTTTCCTTTGAACACACAACAGGTGGGGGCCTGCTGACAGAGGGCATGTAGAGCTACAACCCTCAGCCATCCACACTGCTGGATGTTCACTTCGTGTATGAGAGATTATGCACTTAAATCTCACCCATTAATAACTAGCGTCCTTATACCAAACCCCGAATACTCACACACTACATATTCGCACACAAGGTTCCATTAGCATCAAATTGTATGATTCAAGTTGGTTAAGTTCATTTAAATGCTAAGAAATAGAGGTTTTTGATAACTAAGGTATTATACATGATAAGCAAGGTGTGTTTGGTTTCGTTCTGATGTGTATGCTTTTTACAGCATCCCGGTGTTATCGGTGGAGAGATCGCATCATGCAAACTCAAGTTACGGATCGCAGAACTTACAAGCAACAAAATGTTTAGCTGATGGAATGTTACAGGAGGCGTTACTAGAAAGACCCCTGTTGTCGGAGGCAGGGAAAGTCTATTTGAAACAACCTGTTAAATGTGCCGTAACATATGCTTCTCCTCTGGGAACCAATGAGATCAGCAGGAAGTTTTCCCTTTGTCCTGTTTCAGTCTGGGGGGGAATAAATACATGTGTCCAAATACTGGTTTGCCAGTTCATGCTGAATTTTGGGTGTACTGAGGATATCTAGTCTGAGGTCTATCTCTGGGTCCAGAGGCGCAGCGCAAGTATAACTGTACTTGGGTCTGTATTATTTCCTTTTACGCCTAACTTGTGTATGAATAGATTGTGTGTAACTGACTGTACTTTTACCTGAATAATACTTGTGCGTTGGAAACACAGATTCCACTCCTGTCTTTATTTGCGGTTATACTGCGTACGCAATTAGCGTTCTGTTTAGAGGTTATAGGCAGGTTTTTGTCTTAGAGGTTCTAGGAAGGTGAATCTTAGAGGTTTATAGGCAGGAATATATTAAAGGTTAATACTGACGATTCAACAGTGGGGGCTCATCGGTTTATCACACTATCTGATACACGATAACACTCGGTCAGTCCTCTCTCAGCAAAAGGGTGGAGGCGCCTTTTGAGAGACGCATTAGTCTTTCATTACCACAGTGTTGCTTAGAGTGTACTGTTGGTTATTGTGTAGAGGAAGTGCTGACCAGAATCCAGGGACAAGAGAGAAAAAAAAAAGTTTGTTTTTCCTCTGTTGATAGAACCTTGTGTTTAGAGGGGTGCTGCAGTATTGCGTACGCAGCTAAAATGCATTTTTGCATACGCAGTTAAAAAAGTAATTATACGCTTGTGTGGTAGTCGCATAATTGTGTATGCGGCCGATCGCACAATAGCGTATATGCAGTTCCGGATCTGCTGCCACGTGTTAGAAAAAAAAAATTTAAACCTCAATGGCTTTGTTCAATCTACCAATATCTGGGTTAACGTTTATTTTCTGCGCAGGAAAAAGTGTGTAATAGTGAGTGTATTGTTGGTAGGGGTAATTTATTCCCTAAAGTTAAGGGTACCGTATGATCCTTAAGGGCTAGGTGCAAGGGTTAGCCTAGTCGCTCGGTAAGCAGCTTTACCATTCTAAACACAGTAGCAGGTGTACATGTTGTCTTTGTTGTATAGAGGTGCGTGAGAGTGGCCGACATATAAACTCTCATAGGTCTGGAAGTTACCTTACTAAAGCTTATCCGGGTCTGGAAGTTGCCTGTTTCAAATCTTATCTAGGTGTGGAAGTTGCCTTATCAAATCTTATCCAGGTGTGTGGACGCCGCCGACTTAAATCGTTCACCGGTAAGTGAAAGTATCTTGATTGTCTTTCACCAGCTTAAATTTTTATTGAAAAGTGTAGGAGTTGTCTTCAGAATGGGAGCCACGCAAACAGTAGAAATGTTAGGCAATGATGTGCTGCTAATGGAAGCGCCGATCGGGTCGGCCCGTCGTATCATGCATACCAAGTATGGTACTTATGCAATAAGGTATTGTGATATATGGTTTAAAATGACGAGAAAGAGTGTTAGACCGTTTCCCAGAATTGGTAGTTTTGACAAAAATGTGTTAGATAATGTCCAGGATCACATCAGTATGGTGCGATCCCGAGAGAAAAAGATTAAGTATTTTGAATGTTTAAAAATATGGCAGCATGAAGGGGATGCTTGGTTTAAAAATGTGCAAACGACGCAAACTAGCATTGCGAACGCATTGCCAGAAAATACATCCACGACACTGAGTTGCAATACGGGCGAGCCGCAAATTGGCGCGCATGTACGTAGAGTATTGCCAGCAGTTCACGCTCACCTCCCCCACCTTATGTGGATGGAGGTGCAAGTACAGTTACCAAAAATACCAATAAAAATGTAACAAGTAATTTGTACCCCCTCTTAAGTAACCATAAAGAAAATGTTTATGATGTAGAAGATGAGCATATTGTAATGTCTGCCATTTCCCATGCTGTGCAAATGATAGATGCTGCATCACCACAATCATGGGTGGTGCCGCCATCTCCATCGGTAACAGCAAGGGAAGTGTTAATACACTCTGCACCCATTGAGGAAGTTGTTAATACCATACGTAGCAGCAGCAGATTAAACCCCCAGCCAGGTAACCAGGTCAGAGGTAGCAGCGCTGCCGGTCTGCATCCCATTCGGACAATAACTGTTCCGAATGGAAATGCGGATGCAAACGGTATAGTGCCCACGAGGGAAGTAGTAATGCATTGTCCATGGACAAGGGCAGAACTAAATTCCATCATAAATGATTTCCCTGATCCAAAAAAAGAATTAGCCAAATGTCAAAGATTTTTGAGAAATTTGGGTAGTTCTCATGAGCCCACTAATAAAGATTGGCGTGTGGTGTTAAGGGCCTGCCTGCCACGCAATACCGACGTGACAAAATTTATCACGGACTGTGTATTGGATGGCGACGTTCCCTTAACAGACCAAGTAAACCAAGGTAACATTTCCCGCATTGTGACTCAATTGGGTGTATATTTTCCAGTAGTAGTTAACTGGAACAAAATCTTCACAATCAAACAAAAAGAGAGTGAAACTGCAGAAGAATATTGCGACCGGGCTTTGCAGGCTATCACCCAGTACACTGGGATAGAAGAGATTAAAGATAGCATTCACCACAGGGGAATGATAGTCACAATATTAATGGATGGGTTAAAAGAGAATTTAAAAACTCAGGTTCAGACCTCACAGCCTGGCTGGCGGGGACTTACAATACATAACCTCATAGAGTCTGCCATAGAACATGACAAAAACATCTCAAAAAAGAGGGAGACCCAGAACGAAAAATTAATGGCTGTCAGTATACAAGCTCTCTGGAGAGAATGACGTTAACATCACACAACAGACACGCTTGCACTTGCACACACACTAATGTCAGAACAAGTTGCTCTCACTAACCCCACTTAACAACAAACACAATTCTATCCCACTAACCCAATGCAACCACAGGTCCCAGGATATCCACCCACGTCTTTTCACCCACAATACCCTTACCCTCCCTATCCTTACCCATATCCACCACCTTTACCCTCTGCTCAAACTTCACAACAACACATGCTTTCACCTGAATCACGGACATGTTTTAATTGCAAACAAACATTACACTTAAGTAGAAACTGCACGGTAAAAAGAGTATGGACCCCACACCAAGGAAAATCTGGACACCCCCATAAGGGATATGCACAGAGACCAGCAAATGCTCAGCAAGCACCAGCTTCAATTGTAGCCATAAATGCTTTATTGGAGAATGGTAGCCAACGCTAGGGGTCAGGTCATGCCTGTAGTCTACAGATAGTCAGGTTAACGGGAAGTACTAGGGAAGAACCGGTCTTGATGGTTGATGTAGCTGGTACTGAACATCCTTTTCTTGTAGACACAGGGGCGACCAAGTCAGTGATGAAATCTCCCGTTAATTTACAGGTGACCAACGAGACAATACCAACAATGGGTGTGACAGGTAAAGTGGAACGTTATCCTTTAACAAGGCCCGCAGAGGTTAGTATCGGGCCGTTGCATACCAGACATTCTTTTCTTCTGGCTGCAGCAGCTCCTACTAATCTGCTGGGCAGAGACTTGTTATGTAAAATGGGATGTGTCATATATTGCACCCCTGATGGTGTATATTTAGATATCCCAGAGAGAATGGTATACGAGGTGCGGGATATGTTAGACACCCCTCAAAGGATAATGTACCACTCTACAGTTTTAAAAGAAAATCCATCACAAGTAGATGAAATTCCAGATTCCCTCTGGACAGGACACTGGATTAATGGCAAACGTAAGCCTGGTAATGATAAACTTAAAAAGCGGTAGGCAAGCTCCAAAAATTCCCCAGTACCCACTTAAACAGGAAGTGGAACTAGGGGTGTTTCCAATAATCGAGCGATAATTGCAACAAGGAATTTTAGTTCGTACAGCTAGTGTATCCAACAGTCCCATCTTTCCAGTAAAGAAGAGTGGTGGGAGGGGTTATAGGCTGGTGCAAGACCTTAGAGGTGTTAATAAGGTAGTAGAGAGCCAATTCCCTGTAGTGCCAAATCCAGCTGTCATCCTGATGCAGATCCCACCAAATTCAACCCATTTCACTGTCAGTGGCCTCTGTTCTGCTTTCTTCTCTGTGCCTCTCCATCCTGACTGTCAGTACCTATTCGCATTCACATACAGAGGTGTGCAATATACATGGACACGATTGCCCCAAGGTTTCATAGACAGCCCCAGTATTTTCTCCCAGGCATTGCATGACTGTTTACAAGCTTTTCAACCTGCCAATGGATCAGTTCTAATTCAATATGTGGACAATTTATTGCTATGTTCTGACTCTTTTATGTCATGTGTGAATGATACTAAACTTTTGTTACTTCATCTCTCGCAAACAGGACACAAAGTGGCTAAGGACAAGTTAAAGCCGTGCCAGCCCAGAGTAAAATATTTGGGACACTGCCTAACCCAGGGGTTATGACATCTCACAAATGATAGAATCCAGGCCATACAAGACATGACACTGCCGCAGAATCAACAGCAAATTCGTACCAAATTGTTTAAACATAACCAACCCCAATAAACCCGGAGGTTGGGAAGTGACGGGGAATAATCAGATGATGACCTTCTCACAAAGAGCTGATAATGAGTCCATAAACTATGATCTGCTACGCTCAATTAAATCAAGTGGGAAATATTTTAGGTACCGGTATACATTGAGTTCCACCAAAAGAAATGATTGGTAAAGTACCAGATGGTTATTGTGCTAAAATAATACAACCAGAAACATGCATATACCAGATGGAAGAGCCTGAGATAGGATTGTTTGCAAGAGAAATGTGTTTAATGATAATGATGCATACCATTCCTTATATTCTCCCTGATAATGTATATTTTATATGTGGAAGAAAAGCGTATAAATGGCTCTCCCCGAGTTCCAAAGGTTTGTGTTATCTGGGAAGAGTAGTCCCAGAAGTTATGACCCTCACACATGTTGAAATGTTGGGAATACATAAAAACACACCGTCACCATATCTTCACACACAATATGAACACAGAGGCAAGAGAAATATGATACCTGGTGATATGCATAAAGCCGCTCAGTTAATCAGTGAGACAACTGGCTTCCAAGTTTTAGTCGCCCTGGATCCCACCAGAATTGCTAGGGGTACATTCAATTTTAGATATATCCAGGAACTTGCTAAATTAATAGATAATATCACCGAGATGTACGATGACACATTCAGGTACACAGGGAGAGAATTGCAAGCATACAAGAAAGAACTAGTGCAACACAGGCTAGTGTTGAATTATTTAACTGCTGTTACTGGAGGGTATTGCATAACGTTAGCCACCCAATTTGGAGTAAAGTGTTGCACTTATGTCACCAATGATACCAGCGACCCTAAGGAGGTGATAGACCAGAAGATGGATGAGATTCTGCAGCTAAAGTGGGAATTTCATAAGAACCATAACGCATCAGTGGCTGAAGCAAGGGAAAAGATAGAAGGATGGGTGTCATGGCTGAACCCAGTGAAATGGTTCTCGGGTCTAAGAGAGTGGGTCCAGGAAGTGGTCGCCAGCGTAGGCAAATTCTTGATCCTTATACTGATTGTCATCATAGTAATTGGCATATGCGTCCGGTGTGTTCCTATTGTGTTGAAGTGTGGAAAATGTGAAAACAGAGTGAAACGAAGGAATGAAACTATGATGGTGGTCAGAAATGATAATATGTATACCGAGGTAGATACAGAGCTGCACTACAACCCTGAGCTAGGAAGTACCATCATTTAAATGTATAATATTTAGACATGCATAGAAGATATTATTAAAATGTTATTTATAGAACACCCAGACAATGTAAAGTCTCAAATTCCCCTTCAAAACTGCTGTTATAAGACTGGTGCATTCCCACATCTGTCACATGATCTCCCAAGATCCGCGGTGTGCGTATAATAGTAGTTTTATGCCCCCGCCTAGAGACACATTATTGATGGATTAAGAACCACCTTGTGCCATCCCATAATAACACCAAATAATATGTAAATGTAAGCCTAAATTAAATTCTAATAGCAGATTGTGATAACATGTTGTTTGCTATCAAAGGGTGGACTGTCGAAGCTGAATAATTGGCTGAGACAAGTTCAGCTTAAAATTTAATTGCGGCGACGCCATCTTGCGAATGGCCGCAAGACTCCATTTTGGAAATGAGATCAGATGGCAATGTTTTTGTTAATCTACCAAGGGCAACTGGAAAACCAAGCTTTCTGAGTAAAAGTAAATAAGAATAGACAATGGGTATTATTACATACAAATTTGGAATCCCTGGATGCAGATAAAGTATAGTTGTGGCAATTGTAATATAATCCAGGCATTGATCTACACAATTGGATTTGTCTGAATCCTAGACAGGATGGCCCCAAACTCCACAGCTTGAGGTGGTAATACATTTGCATTTCACACAAGAGTCTGTGAGAACAAAAGAGGTTTTGATTTCCTTTGAACACACAACAGGTGGGGGCCTGCTGACAGAGGGCATGTAGAACTACAACCCTCAGCCATCCACACTGCTGGATGTTCACTTCGTGTATGAGAGATTATGCACTTAAATCTCACCCATTAATAACTAGTGTCCTTATACCAAACCCCGAATACCCACACACTACATATTCGCACACAAGGTTCCATTAGCATCAAATTGTATGATTCAAGTTGGTTAAGTTCATTTAAATGCTAAGAAATAGAGGTTTTTGATAACTAAGGAATTATACATGATATGCAAGGTGTGTTTGGTTTCGTTCTAATGCGTACGCTTTTTACAGCATCCCGGTGTTATCGGTGGAGAGATCGCATCATGCAAACTCAAGTTACGGATCGCAGAACTTACAAGCAACAAAATGTTTAGCTGATGGAATGTTACAGGAGGCGTTACTAGAAAGACCCCTGTTGTCGGAGGCAGGGAAAGTCTATTTGAAACAACCTGTTAAATGTGTCGTTACATATGCTTCTCCTCTGGGAACCAATGAGATCAGCAGGAAGTTTTCCCTTTGTCCTGTTTCAGTCTGGGGGGGAATAAATACATGTGTCCAAACACTGGTTTGGCAGTTCATGCTGAATTTTGGGTGAACTGAGGATATCTAGTCTGAGGTCTATCTCTGGGTCCAGAGGCGCAGCGCATGTATAACTGTACTTGGGTCTGTATTATTTCCTTTTACGCCTAACTTGTGTATGTATAGATTGCGTATAACTGACTGTACTTTTACCTGAATAATACTTGTGCGTTGGAAACACAGATTCCACTCCTGTCTTTATTTGCGGTTATACTGCGTACACAATTAGCGTTCTGTTTAGAGGTTATAGGCAGGTTTTTGTCTTAGAGGTTCTAGGCAGGTGAATCTTAGAGGTTTATAGGCAGGAATATATTAAAGGTTAATACTGACGATTCAACATGACCTTCCATTTATTGTCAAAGTGGACGCCTCAGAGGTTGGCGTGTGGGCAGTACTGTCTCAGAAGGATCCTGTGAATGGCAAACTCCATTCCTGTGCTTATTTCTCTTGGAAATTCACCATAGCAGAAAGGAATTATGACAAAGGGAATCATGAGCTTTTGGCCATCAAGTGGGCATTTGAGGATTGGAGGCACTGGCTGGAGGGAGACAATCATGTCGTCACGGTGCTCACCGATCACAAAAATCTCTCATACATTGAGACCGCCAAAAGGTTGAATGCCAGACATCCTCGGTGGGCATTATTTTTTACTCGTTTTAATTACGTCATCTTGTTCTGGCCTGGCTCCAAGAACTTAAAGGAGGATGCTTTGTCTCGCAGTTTTCAACAAGTTCAACCACTTACCATGCTGGAGGAGACCATCATCCAGTTTGCTGTGACCTGAGACCTTGCAGATCTTATTTGTTCCTGCCAATCGGAAGCTCCAGCAGAAATGCCACCAGGGGTCTTGTTCATTACAGAGAGATTTTGGAAAGTGATGCTATTGTATTTTCATTCTTCCAAGCCACCTGGGCACCCAGGTATTGCGAAGACCACCAAGTTGCTGTCCCATGTCTGGTGGCTGTCTATGGGTCAAGATACTCGTGAATTTGTATTGGCTTGTGATGTCTGTGCTCGCAACAAGTCTCCTCACATAGCTCTGTCCGGACTCCTGCTTCCTCTTCCTATGCCCTCCAGGCCATGGACCCATATTGCCATGGACTTCATCATGGATTTATCATCTTCTTCCCACTGTACTGTCATATGGATGGTTGTTGACCATTTTAGTAAAATAGTTCACTTTGTTCCACTCACCAAACTGCCTTCTGCTAAAGAGTTATCTTCACTATTTGTACTCCACATTTTCAGACTTCATGGCTTACAGATGGATTTCGTTTCTGACCGAGGGACGCATGTTTGTAGCGCGGTTTTGGAAGAATTTCTGCTTGGCCCTGGGTATCACCATCAGCCTATCTTCTGGGTACCTTCCACAGTCAAACGGGCAGATGGAGCGGATGAACCAGTCATTGGAGCAGTATCTCTTACTCAGTCATTCTGGTACTTGGAGATGAAGAATATCTCTTCTTCCCATTGTGGAATTTGTATTTAATAATTCTCGTCACTCCTCTTCATCGGTTTCACCTTTTTTCTGCAACTCTGGGGTGCACTCTAGAACAAACTCCTTTGAGACGGTTTCAGCAGGTATTCCAACCTCCACATTGGTGTTGAGGCTACGGTCTGTTTGGAAGAAAGTTTGCCAATGTCTGTTGAAAGCATCAGGTTGTGCCAAAACTTGGGTGTATAAACATCGATGACCATGCAATTTCAAAGTGGGCGATTTGTTGTGGCTGTCTTCCAAGAATATTAATATCTGTCAATGATCGCAGAAGTTAGGTCCCAGATTCATTGGACCATTTAGGATTATCTCTCGTATCAATACTGTGGCTTTCCATCTGAAGCTGCCTGCTAACCTGAAGATTAATAATACGTTTCACTGCTCTTTACTCAAGCCGGTGTCCTCTTCCCTCAGGTACAGCTCTAGACGGCCAGCAAGACCTCCACCAATCCTTGTCCAAGGACGTCGAGAGTTTGTGTTGGAGACAATTCTGGACTCCAGACTCTCACAAGCAGCCCTTCAGTTCCTGGTCCATTGAAAAGGGTATGGGCCAGAGGAATGCTCCTGGGTGCCTATGAGATCATTGAATGATCCTGCCTTAGTAAGAATTTTATTTCAACATTTTCCAGAAAATCCTGGAACTAGCGGTTCCTTAACCCCTCATCAAGGGGTGGGTACTGTTAGGATCTGTGGTTAAGCAGATCATGTTGTTTGCAGCTTCCATCCTTGGGCACTGCATTAATTACTGCCTGTGTGTGCAGTGTCAGGTGCATGCTAATTGTTTATCCTGTCTGTACACAGCACAGGTGCATTGTTAAGGGAGGCTGGCTCTGGATGGGCGCTTCCTATCCCTGAAGCATATGACACCATCTGGTGGCTTGTGTCATCCTGGCGGCACTGGTAGCTACTCTGCGTTCAAGGTGCACAATCTAGCACACCGTTGCGAGTGTCAACCCGGCGACACTGGTAGCTACTCTGCATTCCAGGTGTGCAATTCAGCACACCATCGCCAGTGTCATCTCGGCGACACTGGTAGTAACTCTGCATTCCAGGTGCGCTATTAAGCACACCGTCGCCAGTGTCATCTCGGTGGCACTGGTAACAGCCCATGTTCTTGTTGCATACCTCACCTGAGTCTCATCAGCCCAAAAGCTGCAATGGTCCTGGGGCCCCAGGTCACTATCAGTCCCCAAGGCTGCTCCAACAGCCCAAAGGCTGCTCCACATCATCAGTCCCTTAGCCATGACTATAAAGGCCACAATCAGCCCCAATGCTGCTCCAACAGCTCAAAGGGTGCTCCACATCATCAGTCCCTTAGCCACGACTATAAAGGCCACAATCAGCCCCAATGCTGCTCCAACAGCCCAAAGGGTGCTCCACATCATCAGTCCCTTTGCCACGACTATAAAGGCCACCATCAGCCCTCAAGGCTGCTCCTTACAGACAAGGTGGATTTTCCTCATGGGAAGTATGAAATTCAGGTCTTAATGAAAATAATAGTTACCTTCCTTTTCTTTGAATACAAAATACAATAACAAGTTATAAAAAAAGAATAATATAACCGCTGTAACAATATCATCTTGATATGGTGAACAAATTATTTTACATAATATTACTGTTGTCAAAACATCAAACATAAATATATTTGGAAGATACTCCCCTTTCTGTTTTTCAGTTGTCAAAACATCCCAGGTTTGAGTAGAACTTTTGAGGAGTAATCACAGTAACAGTGATAAATAAAAGAACTCTCAATAACAGTAATACAATTCTAATATTGAATTGTTTTTAAATACAGCATTTATTCTCGAAGTAAGATGGCAATTCTATTCTTTGGATATATGATGACAAATGGAAAACTAACCTATAAGGAGTTACATTATGACTAATGGGAATTTAGCTTCTAAGAAGTTATTATAATATTAATATCAACATGATATATTAGATATGCAATAATAAATATTGGTTCCTTATTATATAAAAAAAACATAAGATCTACATTAAAGGGAGTTGTTATATTAGTGCAATATATATATAGGATGATTGGGAAAATCAGGAGGATTCAGTAAGAGTTTGAGAGATTCAATTATGGATAACATTTTTACAATAATTATATGAGTTAGGATATAGAGATGTACTTATACTGTCTGCACCGAAGGATCCTTCAGCATCTGGTCATATAATTAAGAAGAACATTTCTTTTAAAAAATATTTTATGCAATGAAATTCCTGATCAATAAAGAGTATTAGATATGTATTACTGTACCAGACATGAAATGAAACTATGAACGAAGGTGTGGAAATGTTATTGTGATTGATATTTTTTTCCTCCCTCATTTCCAATATTTTTGTGAATAAACTAATAGTGTTACATGCAATTTGTAAAATATAATGTAAGTAATAGCTTTTTAGATATGTTATTGGGTTCACATATTTGTTTGTTTTTAGCACTCTTCATTTTAATATGAATAATGTATGCCTTTCACAGTACTTACATTAGTATTCTTTGTAATTAAGCATTATATTAAACACTACATTCACATTACTATCTCACATAATGAAACACTATTTTTCATAATTAAGCACTATCTGTCAAGGTTTTATTCTTATGATTTGTACACATACTACATAATTAATTATATTTAACTAAAATGTATGTATAAGAAATATATGATCTGTATACACACACTTAATTTGAAGACATTTTCTGGCACATAATCACATAATCTCACTATTTATGGGATTAGATATATATATTCCTATTATTTTTTATTTTTGTGTTTAATTTCTTATTTATTACTTTACTACTAATTACTTAAAATATTTTGCACAAACAAATCAGTAATATTGTGGTCTAATTTTTTTATTTTACATTTTTTTTATTATTTCTTGTACAGTATGATTTGTATATATGGTTATGTAAAATGTACACAATTTTTAGATCACAAAATATCACTATCTATGAGAGTAATGTGTATATATGTATATATTTATGTGTGTGTGTGTTGTGTGTGTATATATGTATATATACAGTATATTCTAGTTTGAGCAATATAACTTTTTATTGATATCATTGTGCCAATATTGGATTTGTTCAGTGATCATTTATTATTTTGACTCTTTAATAATATAAATATGGTGTGTCCAGGGCCGGACTGACCGTCGGGCACTTCTGGCAAATGCCAGAAGGGCCGATGGCTACGTGGGCCGGTCTGTCCGTCTACATGGAAACAGTACTATTGAAATTGTCTCTCCCAAAATGGCCGCCACCTCATAGGAGACATCGTAGCACATTGACATTTGAGAGGTCTTCATTTGCCATGTTCTGCTGCCAGACACTAGAGGACCAGCTGTACCTCTAGTAACAGGGAGCAGCTAGTTCGGCAAAATCCCAGGCAAGACCTGCATGCAGCCTCCCCTGCCTTTCAGGTAAGTGTTTTTTTTTTCATTATGTGTGTGTCTACTGGGGGCTGGCACTACTGTGGGGGGATTACTACTAGGGGGACTACTACTACAAGGGGGGGACAACTACTAGGGACACTGCATCGGGGGTGGTACTACTGTGGGGGGATTACTACTAGGGGAACTACTATTACAAGGGAGGGGACAACTACTAGGGGTACTATTGTGGGGGTATTACTACTAGGGGGACTACTACTACAAGGGAGGGGCTACTAACAGGGGCACTGGATCGGGGGACCACTACTGGGGGTACTGCATATGGGGGGACTACTAATAGGGGCACTACAAGGGGGGGACTACTACTAGGGGCACCACAAGGGCTACAAGGGGGGACTACTACTAGGGGCACTACAAGGGGAGGGGACTACTACTAGGGGCACTACAAGGGTAGGGGACTACTACTAGGGGCACTACAAGGGGAGGGGACTAATACTAGGGGCACTGCATAGGGGGGAGACTACCACTGGGATCACTGCACCACTACTGGGAGCTCTATATAAAGGGCCTGTGTCATAAGTAAAGGGCCGGCTGGCTTGTCCGTTAAAGGGTGCTGTAACCCTCAAAGTGCACTCCAAACAAAACATAGAAAATTATTTTTTGTTTGTGAATTGTGTGCACTGTACGTGCATCCTCAAAGCAGCAGTGCCAAGCGTACGTCTGTCTGTTAAAGGGTGGTGTAACCCCTAAAGTGCGCTCCACAAAAAAAAAAAATATATTTTTTTTCTGTGTTTGTGTGCGAAATGTATGCGCAGTAGCTGCACGTGAATCAACACAGCAGCAGTGCCAAGCATGCGCCTGTGTCATAAGTCAAGGGCCGGTTTGGACATCTGGTCCGGACTGAAGGATGTGGCAACAATTTCTGACATGTCTACTGCATATGATACTGTCACCACTGACAGAATGGTGGAGGATTACATCGGTGACAGCATCCAAGTAGGGATGTCAGACAGTCCGTACCTGTACTGGCAGGAAAAAGAGGCAATTTGGAGGCCCCTGTACAAACAGGCTCTATTTTACCTGAGTTGCCCCCCCTCCAGTGTGTACTCCGAAAGAATGTTTAGTGCAGCCGGGAACCTTGTCAGCGAAAGGCGTAGGAGGTTGCTTCCACAAAATGTGGAGAAGATGATGTTCATTAAAATGAATTATCAACTCTTCCAGGGAGACCAGCCTCCAGAACGTACAGAGGGACCTGTGGTTGTGGATTCCAGCGGGGACAAATTAATACTCTGTGAGGATGAGGATGTACACAACACTGAAGAGGGTGAGGAATCGGTGGATGAGGAGGATGAGGACGACATCTTGCCTCCGTAGAGCCAGTTTGTGCAGGGACAGATTAATTGTCAGCTTGTTTTGTGGGGGCCCAAACGAACCAATCATTTCAGCCACAGTCGTGTGGCAGACCCTGGCACTGAAATGATTGGTTTGTTAAAGTGTGCATGTCCTGTTTATACAACATAAGGGTGGGTGGGAGGGCCCAAGGACAATTCCATCTTGCACCTCTTTTTTTTCTTTGCATTATGTACTGTTTGGGGCCTAGTTTTTCAAACTGCCATCCTGTCTGTCACTGCAGTGTCACTCCTAGATGGGCCACGTGTTTGTGCCGCCCACTCGTGTCACTTAGCATAGTCATCCAGCTACCTCGGTGCAACCTTTTGGACATAAAAACACTATTGTGAGGTGTGAGGTGTTCAGAATAGACCTTTGTGCCCCCTGTTCCCCTCTCCCCACGTCTGTACCCCTTCTGCTCTCCTGTGTATTCTGCCCTCCCACCTCTGTGCCCCCTGTTCCCCTCTCCCCATGTCTGTACACCCTCTGCTCTCCTGTGTACTCTGCCCTCCCACCTCTGTGCCCCCTGTTCCCCTCTCCCCATATCTGTACATGTTCTGCTCTCCTGTGTGCTCTGCCCTCTCACCTCTGTGCCCCCTGTTCCCCTCTCCCCATGTCAGTACCCCTTCTGCTCTCCCGTGTACTCTGCCCTCCCACCTCTGTGCCCTGTTCCCCTCTCCCCATTTCTGTACCCCTTCTGCTCTCCTGTGTACTCTGCCCTCCCACCTCTGTGCCCCCTGTTCCCCTCTCCCCATGTCTGTACCCCTTCTGCTCTCCCGTGTACTCTGCCCTCCTACCTCTGTGCCCCCTGTTCCCCTCTCCCCATGTCTGTACCCCTTCTGCTCTCACGTGTACTCTGCCCTCCCACCTCTGTGCCCCCTGTTCCCCTCTCCCCATATCTGTGCCCCTTCTGCTCTCCCATGTATTCTGCCCTCCCACCTCTGTAACCCCTGTTCCCTTCTCCTCATGTCTGTGCCCCTTCTGCTCTCCTGTGTATTCTGCCCTCCCACCTCTGTGACCCCTGTTCCCCTCTCCCCATGTCTGTACCCCTTCTGCTCTTCTGTGTTCTAAGTGCCCCCTATTCTCCCCATGTCTGTACCCCTTCTGCTCTTCTGTGTACTAAGTGCCCCCTATTCTCCTCATGTCTGTACCCCTTCTGCTGTTCTGTGCTTTTTTTATGCACTACACGCAGTGAGGCATAAATTTTCATAGGACCCAGACAGTATGGAGTAGGACCCCATTTTTTTAAAGTGAGGGGTCCCTTGGAGCCACACTTTTTTTAATTTAGCACGACCACTGGGTGTAAGGGGCATTACTGTGTGTAACTTGAATGAGGGGCACTTCTCTGCAGTGTAATGTGACAAAGGGGCACTATGGTATGGAATAATTTGAATTGGGGGTACTATTGTGTGCTCACGCCCCTTCTCAGCGAACACACTGTTTTTTTCGACGCGCGCCTACGGTGCGCATACTACCATATTCTTTTGTGTCAGGGGGAAACCAAAGTTCTTTATGTCTACAGGGCATCAAAATGTGTAGTAACAGCTCTGCTTTGGTGGCACAGACGTGTCCTCCTCTGCTCAGCTCCCCTGCCCTAAAAAATTCCTACAGTGAACACCATCTAATCCTCTACAACTGCTAGGCTAGGCCTTGGTCAATTGGAAAATGCCTTTCCTTTACATTGTGTGTGACATATACCAATGTAGTGCCAGCTTTACCTAACAGAACTAACCAAATTCCAAATGTTTAAATATGGCACATGTATGAATCCCCTGCAGGATGTACTCTTTTGTGTGTATTTTAATACAGAGAATGATGTACACTTTTATGTTCTAATATTAATTATATGTATAAGCGCATAGACTAAGATGTGGGAGGAGTCAGGAGGAGTCTATGCCAGGAGCCAGGTGCTGACGCGAGGTGGGCCCGTGTGCTTTAAAATGCCAGGGCCTATTTTTAGTCCCAGTCCGGCCCTGGATGTGTCCATAAAGAACAATGGAAGGGAATGAGAAGCTGATGAATTGCATCCTAAAGTAAAGCAGCAGATGCAAGCCAAAATTATATTCACGCCCCTGTATGATGTGGCAACAATCATATCCGGTACTCTGGCTCTGGTTAGCCTCGTTAAAGCAATAGCAAAAGGTGCGTTTGCATGTGTCTTCTGGTCTTAAGAATAATGTCTATCAAATCATGAAATAGTATTGTGGTTATGTATATTGCCTTTATTTACTAGCATTGGATTAACTTCAGCAGATAAAGTGGATCTGTATTAGCATGTAGTATAATTACTGTTCTGTCACTGTCAGCCCACAAGCTGAGCAGCGTGCGGATTATACCCCTTTTACACTAAGCTAAAAATCCTGGGATTTTTGTCGGTGTAAATGGATCTACCTGGGTCCAGGTATCCGGGGATCCAACTTGGGTATTTGCAGGGTTGGCCACAGGCCATTCCTGTGCCACCTTGCAGTGTACACAGAGCGATCTGGGTCATGATGATCCGGATCGCACCGCATGTCACCCAATTGGCTGGCTTTAGAGGTGCTTGGAGATTGGCACTTGGGTCTGCAGACCCGGTTCCGGTGTGAACAGCGCTGACTTGGGAATATCCTGGATCGGTCCCGGGTAAGTTCCAGCTCTGATCCAGATTGGAACCCTGTTCCAATCCCCAGGTCAGACCCGGAACTTTAGTGTAAAAGAGGTATAAGGAATAGGGCTGTAAATCATCTAAATCCCCCTGCAAAGTGGCCAATATAGTCCTTTGTTTGCACAAAGGAAGATAAGTCCTTATCTCCAATCTTACAGTATGTTTGTAGCAGAGACGGATACACACTTCATGGGGCCCCCCCACCCGTCCCTTCAAGAAAGAATAAATAAAAATTTGACATAAACTAAAAATATTCTGCAAGGAATAAAGCATTTTTTTTTATTATTTTAAACAGCTGAAAGAGCAGGTACTGTGGCGATTCAAGTCTCACCATAATATTTGTGCTGGGAATAATGGGAAGATTCACTGGCAAACACTGGTTTTCTCCAGCGACAGCAGCATTATAGAGAAACATAAAGAAGATTGTGCTTATCTGCGATCCTCAGGTTTCTCCACACCACTTCTTATCATCAACCAGCAGGACTCCATCACCTTCAGTAGAAAATGAGGCAGAAGGTAAGGGGTGAAGGAGGGACTAGTGAAAGAAGAAATGGGGTGGCAGGATAAGAGGAACAGTGGTTTGTGAAAGATGGGTGATGAGGGATACATGATTGAATTAGGTGGGGGGACAGATATAAATGGAGTAATGGAAAACACAGGTAAAACGATAAAACACAAAGGCCACTGACACACACAAAGATGATACAGAGACACTCTGGGGCCTGGGGAGACATAGAGACATACACACTGCTGACTGGGGAGGGCATGTAGAAGTACACACTGGTGATGTGAGGGCATGGAGACATACACACTGCTGGTGGGGGAGGGGGGCATGGAGACATACACACTGCTGGTGAAGGGACAAGGACATGGAGACATACACACTGCTGGTGAAGGGACAAGGACATGGAGACATAGACACTGCTGGTGAGGGGACAGGGACACGGAGACATACACACTGCTGTTGATTGGACAGGGACACGGAGACATAGACACTGCTGTTGATTGGACAGGGACATGGAGACATAGACACTGCTGGTGGAGGAGGGGGACATGGAGACACACACTGCTGGTGGAGGAGGGGGACATGGAGACATACACATTGCTGGTGAGAGGACAGGGACATGGAGACATACACACTGCTGTTGATTGGACAGGGACATGGAGACATACACACTGCTGGTGAGAGGACAGGGACATGGAGACATACACACTGCTGGTGAGAGGACAGGGACACGGAGACATAGACACTGCTGGTGACTGGACAGGGACATGGAGACATACACACTGCTGGTGAAGGAGGGGGACATGGAGACATACACATTGCTGGTGAGAGGACAGGGACATGGAGACATACACACTGCTGTTGATTGGACAGGGACATGGAGGCATACACACTGCTGGTGAAGGGACAAGGACATGGAGACATACACACTGCTGGTGAAGGGACAAGGACATGGAGACATAGACACTGCTGGTGAGGGGACAGGGACACGGAGACATACACACTGCTGTTGATTGGACAGGGACATGGAGACATACACACTGCTGTTGATTGGACAGGGACATGGAGGCATACACACTGCTGTTGATTGGACAGGGACACGGAGACATAGACACTGCTGGTGACTGGACAGGGACACGGAGACATAGACACTGCTGGTGACTGGACAGGGACATGGAGACATACGCACTGCTTTTGGGAGAGGAGCACATGAAGATATATTGAGTTCTGAGGGAGGATATGGAGACATACACACATATGATTGGGGGAGACAGACAGACATATAAAGTAAAGGAGAGAGAGCAGGGCAGGGGCAGAGGTGCTGAGACAGAAAAGACAGAGGGAGAAGGAGCACAGCACAGCGCAATTACACTGATACCGCATATCCACTACGCGATTAAACAGAGTGATTAAGTGATAACGATGTCGTTATTGTTCAATCACTTGTTAATTGTTTTTAATTCGGGCAGTGTAATGTAAAAAATACCAGCGATGTGCGCACCCGCTGGTCATTTTTGACATCTATCATTGCCCAAACATGCTGCTCAACCTGACGATATTGTCAGGTTGAGCATGTTAGGGGATGATTGATTAATGTACCTGCACTGAGCGACTGATCGTTCTGTGTCAGCACAGATTGTGAAACAACTGCACAATTACATTGTCGTTTCCAAGTCTGCTAGTGGATGTGCCCCATTACTTTATAGTGTGGGGCCAGTTTTGGGTCTTTCACTGCTCATCTGTGCTGGGCAGAAAGCATCACTGTTCCCCACCCCAACTCCTCATCAGCGCTGGTGGCTCCACCGACACATCTGTATCGGCAGCCCTGCACTACCTTATTCATTAGATACACTTTTTATCTTTACATATTTTACTGGCAGGGAAATGCAACAAGCAGCACTGAAAGCAGCAGTCTCCCTCCTCCGCTCCTCACTTTAGTGTGTGCTGGGACTCATTGGTAGGTGCGGGAGTGTGGGGCGGCCGCGGGACCATGCAACATCAGGACATCACGTGGTGCTGTGCTGGGAGAAGTTTTGCAGAGGCTCGGTAACAGAGCCCAGCATCAGAATGGAGCCTCTGCAAAATACTACTAAATCAATGAGAATCTTGCCTTTCTAATGGTCAGGGCTGGATTTCAGGGGGGCATGGCTGTGGGCCTCTAGGGACCCGCCGGGCCCTAGGTGCAGTGGCAAACGCAGGATTTCTAGAGGGGGGTTTCCAAATGCTTGATTTTAGAGTGAGTGTGGCCATTCCATGAAGAGGGTATAATTAGCATTTATCCAGCTATAATATGTTACATACAAAATAAATTGTGTTGCACAATTCCAGTATATACAGGACTAGTGATCACTGTAACCCATTATATGCGGCAGTAGGTCGATCCTGTCCAAGCACAATGTTTTTCTTCAGATGTGGGAAACATTCCAGAGGAAGTCTGGGACTCTGGGGGAGCGGCAGAAGAACCTAGCACTGCCCTGGACATCAATATGTATATATATATATATGTCTCCTTATGTACTAGATAGTGTATTATTATACAGTATTAATAATTAACCCTATTGATGGTCTACAGAAGTGCACCCCGAACAGTGCATGTTTTCCACATGTTCTAGTTGGTGCAGAGGTATATTTATTACTAGCTGACACATTTTAAAAGATCCACAGATGGTGCTAATCATTTCATTTGTGATACTGAGAAGAACATGCAGCACTAGTAACATTCTATTATATTATACCCCTTTTCCACCTAAATTCCGGGTCTGACCCGGAGTTGGAACAAAGGCCCTCATTCAGAGCAGCTCGTTAACAGCAGTACGCTCGTTGCGTTCCGATGTTGACTAACCACGCATGCGTCGGTGTTACACTGCGCATGTGCGTACGGCAGATTGCGAGCTTTTCTTGTCTCGTTCGTCAAATAGCGTACAGGAAGTGACATGTCAAATGTGATTGACAGAACAGGGCGTTTTTGGGTGTTGACGGGGGAGGAGATGGAAAAACGCAGGCGTGGCGAGGCGTTTTTGGGGCGTACATACATTAACAAATGCGAACATCAAATGTGTTCGTACCAACTCATACGTCACTGGATGATCCTCTTTCCCTTCAAAATGCTCGCACAGCTGGATAACTCGACCACAGTAGCTATGGCCTTCTCCTCCGTCCCGGCACTCCACGATGTTGCATCGATTAATCACGGCTTGTCAGAAAATCAATTAGTGTTGGATTGAAAACCGGCTTGGTATGTGTTTGGAAAGCAGTTTTTTTGGATAGCACAAAACCGAACACAGGTGGAAATCATAGATGCTAATGTCTGGATTACACAATCAATTAGCGTACATTTGTGGGGGTGTATTTTGGCCGCAATGTGTTGTTTTTGGACTATTGTAACTATAATGTCATCATGTTTAGGTTTGGTGCCTCATTTTGTGTTTGCAAGGTGATTTTTCCTCCTTAGGTAATGTTTTAAACGTTCCTTAACGAGCCCTTTTTTTCCAATGTGTAATTTTTTCGGTTGAACGTTGTTGGCTTGTGGGCCCGGATTAAATGTAACCCATTTTTACAATAATGTCAGAATACAAAGTCGTACATTTGATGTAAATTTATTGGTATCCCCAAAAAAATTAATGCACATATTTAACACAAACATTTTTGGCAGTGTTCATTCCACAATATTTATTAATTGTGCAAACAATAATTTTTTGGTAAACATAAATGCAAAAATTAAAAACAATTCACAAGAAAGGAGAGGGAAGTTTTGGCCAGAAAGGAATATGAGGCAAGCACAGAAGGAGTGTGGGAAAAGTAGCCAATGCTGTCACCGTTTTTTCGGCCGTTTGGCTGGGGGAGGGAGGGCGCCAGACCGGGTCCAGGATGTCATCGGGCTGGCCCTTCCAGAGGCAGATGTTGTGGTCTCTGGACTAGGCACAGGGCTAGGCACATTTGGAGGATTGGCTGATGTTGTGCCAGAGGTGGAGGATCCTGATGTTCCGGCAGGAAGGGAGGTCGGCTCCACCATGTGCTGGCGAACGAGCTGCTCCAGGGCATTGGCGATGCGGATGTTGGCCCTGGTATTTTCCGCCAGGGGCTGACCAATGGTCACGTTGGCTGCAGCATTTTGCTCCAGGGCCTCAGCCACCCGTACCAGACTGGCGTCCATCCTCTGCAGAATCTCTGTATGGAAATCCGATTTAAAATTGAGTTCTCTGAGGAGGGACACTGCCTGCGAGGGGGATTGCCCAGGACTGGCTTCTGCAGGGTCCTCAGCCAGATGTACTGGTTCATCCCCTGCAGAAATTCTGCGGCCAAGGCTCCCCTCTGGAGCAGACTCATCCACCTGTGTCTCTGTTGGAAAAATGAGAAAAGAGTCACATTAGAATCTACATATTGGCACAATAACATTTCAGAGTTGGTGACATCACAATATTTACCTGGGACAACATGAGGAGCCGCAAAGTCTGGCATGTCCGTATCCATGTTGGACACGCCAAACACCTCCACAGGCTGCACACACCCCTGTGCCAGCTCTTCTAAATCAGTCAACTCCAATGACACAGGGGTGGGACCTCCACCTATCCCCCTTGCATGCCTAGCCCTGTCCGCCTTTTTTTGTTTCAGGCGATATTTGAAGTCTTGCCATCTGTGGGTGAAAAAGGAACCATTATTTTTTATTTTATTTTGTTTTTGGTTTTAGGGTGGTCAAGTGTTTACTTACCGCCGTTTGACATCCCGGGCTAGACGGACATAATCACCCACCCTATTGACCTCAACGGCTACCTCTTCCCACATTCTCCACTTCTGGCTTGAACCCATATTCCTGTCTGCCTGTGGCAGGATGTCCACACACTTCTGAATCAAAACCTCCATCTCCTTTCTTGTGAATTGTGGCTGCCTTTTCTTTTTGGCAGCTTTGCCCGGAATACTGGGCCCAGCAGCCTCTTCCATGTCATCCTCCTCACCTATTTGTGTAAATTTGGAGAATTCACAACTTGCACAATATTATGTTTCTAATTAATCATTGAGTCAAAATGCCTGAAATACTTACCGCCAGACTGTTGTCCATTGTTTCCCTGGTCTGTAGCCATGTCTGAGCTCCAAACAAGAAATACACCAGAATGTTTTTTTGGCTCGTGACGTATTTATACATGCGTCCTTATTTTGCGGCCGCATCATTGATTGTGCGTTCCTATGATCCCTCCTTAATTTGTGCGGGAAACGAAACACTATTTATGGCTTGGGGCGTCTCGATTCGAGGTGGTGTTTTTTGAATGTTGGAGGTTACGTTGGTTGGAGTTGATTGTTGGCTGGTGTAGGAGTTTGCGTTGTTGGAAGTAGTTTTTTTGGATATATTCGTTTTTTGATTTCCGTTCGTATTTTTTTCGGTTGTAATTTTTTTGGTCGTTTCCAGTTTTGGTAAGTTTTGTGAAGTCTAACTTTGGGTCAATTTGTGTCTCCTTCTGTTTAAGAATTTTCTAATTTTTTTTTTCCGTCATTTCATCTCTCTTAGGTTTTATTTTGGCTCTGCCCCAAAGACCTTTTGATCCGCATTCTTATATATTATCTCTTGGTAAGTTAGTTTGTGAAATTGTTTTGTAAATGTTCTTGTTTGTCTTTACGCAACTTTGGTTGGTCTTACACATGTAACCTTTGTTTTTCCAAATCCGAAATCTGTGTTTATTTTTTGTTTATTTTAGCTGTTTTTTTAACTTGTATTTGCGAACTAATTAGCGCATTTTTATTACTTTCAATTGTGACTTGTCTTTGCGAACTAAATAGCGCATTTTTATTACTTTCTATTGTGACTTGTCTTTGCGAACTAATTAGCACATTTTATTACTTTCTATTGTGACTTGTCTTTGCGAACTAATTAGCGCATTTTTATTACTTTCTATTGTGACTTGTCTTTGCGAACTAATTAGCGCATTTTTATTACTTTCTATTGTGACTTGTCTTTGCGAACTAATTAGCGCATTTTTATTACTTTCTATTGTGACTTGTCTTTGCGAACTAATTAGCGCTTTGTGAAATGCTTATTCATCCTGTAAAATTGTTTGTGTTTTCTCTGGAGCATTTGTTGCTTACATTTGGCCTCAATTTGACGTAGTGTGCGCAATGTCATTTTGCTCTTTGCCCAAATGTGTGTTTCTCCCCTTTTATGTTTGGTCTTGCTTAAAATTTGGAATCAGAAATGGCCAGCATAAAATGATGTATATTTATGTTGTGATTATTTCCAGTTTGCACATATCATGACAATACCCCGGCATGTAAGCATCAATGGATGGTATCTTCAAGCTAAGTGAAAATTTTAATTTTTGAGGGGGTTAAAAAGCCTGACATTCAAATCTTGCCATTTCAGGTTGATCTGGGTCGGATTGTTCTGGCCATGCTCCCGGAAGCCGACCAACCTCAATCTCGTCCCAGGCGTAGGCATCGTAGGCGTGCAAGGCCCCAGATATTTCGAACACGTGTCACCCTTTTTGGAATGCCCGATGATGAGGTTTTAAGATGCTACCGTCTTCCTCCAAAAATCATCATAGACACTCTCTCATTAATAGAGAGTGATCTTGAGCGGCAAATTGACAGTCCTACAGCAATACCACCACTTACGCAATTTATGGCGGTGTTACATTTCTGTGCCTCAGGATCGTTTCAAACAACGGTGGGAATAGTGGCGGGCATATCACAATCCTCCTTTTCCCGGATCCTGAGGGCAGTGATGGAGGCACTTTTCAAGCACCTCCATCATTTTATTCAAATGCCTTTGGATATGGGTGCCCTTAGTGTGGCCAAGGCCAATTTTTACCAAATAGCTGGCTTCCCACACATCATAGGGGTTGTGGATGGTACTCACATACCACTTCAGCCTCCAGCACGGCTGGAGCCAATATTTAGAAACCGGAAACACTATCACTCCCTCAATGTAATGGTGGTATGTGATGCCTCCCTCCAGATCCTGTCCCTGAATGCAAAATTACCAGGAAGTGCACATGACTCCTTCGTCATCCGGCAATCAGGGATATGGCACAAATTACCCAGAAGCCACGCATCACCAGCTTGTAGGTTGGTTAAGTGGAGACCTTTAGTACATAACAATGTTAAGCTTCATACAGAGTGATCCTGATGTTGTCTATTCTTTTTCACAGGAGACAGTGGCTACCCTTGCACGCCCTGGCTGCTCACTCCTTATTTGGCTCCCACACCAGGGCCACAAAGTGAGTATAATTCCACACTTACAGTGCTCCACCACTTGCCTGGTGGCTGTATCGGCCTTTTAAAAGGCTGATTCAGATGCCTCCACCGCTCTGGTGGCGAGCTCATGTATTTGCCAGATATGGTTTCGAAAATTGTGGTCCTGTGTGGGATATTTCACAACATCGCCATAAGGAGTGGTGTCCCAATGCAGCCAGAGGATGCCTTACCTGAGGATGGCCCCCCCGAGGTTGGTCGGAGGTCAGTATGTGGGGGGGCCATACGCGATGATGTGGTGGCCAGATTTTTTAGGTAATTATTGTCAAAACAACAGTGTTTATACCTAATGTGGTAGGGTTTGTTTGAGAACATCTAATTATTTATTTTTATTTTCTCCATCTTCTGTTTTTTCACATAATCTTTGGCACTCCAACGATGACTAAATTTTGGTGATATATTATGGAACCCATATTGCAACGCCATATTTGTGGAATCATGTTGGCATGGTCCTTCGTCAACCAGTTCTTGATTTGTTGTTTTTTGTTTTGTTTTGTTGGTATGTGTTGTATTTGTGATTATCACTGTGTGTTTTGTTTGTGAGTGACCACTTTGATTTTTCAGTTATGTTGTGAATAAATGTATTGAGAGTGAAATTTTGTAACTTTTTTTGAACGTTACAAGCAAGTGTAACCAGGTTCACACACGTTACATTTGACTAAGGGGTAATCCAGTACTGACGCCAGTTGAGCTAAAATGTAATATGTTTTCAGGGTCCAAACCAACACCCAAAGGAATCCTGTACAATCATTTGGCTTCGTAATATTGGCCTAAGCAGGTTGCCCCCCAAATAGGAACCTGTAAAATGTAGTAATATCTAATTATGACTACACCAAAAAAGGGAAATGAGATTGTTACTGTTATGTGTTTCTTGTGCATGTTTTACATACAAATACAACACACAATCTTAGTGTCCAAAATTGGTAATCCTCGCAGGAAGAGTCTACTTATGTCAGGGTAAACAATCTCTGATTTTGATAAAATGAATGAGCCAGAACGTTACTTAGAAAATAACACTTTATTTATAATTGGGCAAAAAACAAAAAAAACTAGTCCCTAAGGAGGACCGACATATGGTCAAGGACCACCAGCAGACCGATGATATTGTGCCGCATCCGGCCCACACAGGCGGCTAATTCTGCCCGACGCCTCTGTTCCTCTGTGGGTGAGAAAAGTGTGGGGATTAATACAACAATAATGAAACCACATTAAAAAACAAACCAAAACCAAAAAAAAAACTAACCATAATTACACCATTAAAACCCATCAACCAAAAATGGTGTAGGCCAAAAATACAAGGCCAATGTACAAATTCCGACAGGTGTGATATGTGTATGTTGAAATCAGCAGTAACAGGTAAAGGCAATCTGCAAAATCCCCAAAAGTCTAGCAAAAAACGCCAAAAAAAGGAACGACACATGATTACATACAAACAGTTTGTGGCAAAAAAAAACCCCAAAGAAAAACATACCGGAAGATAAAACGGCAGCTCCAGAAGGCCCTCCCTCATCCTCCTCGGAGGTGCCTCCATTCCCCAATGATCGGGGCGGGGTAATTACCGATTCCGGGGAGGGGGTAATTCGAAGAGGGGTGGTTGGAGGAGAGGGGGAATTGGGACGGAGGGGAAGGAGCCCCGAAATTTCAGCCAGAGGGTCTTGGAAGGCTGGGGAGGAGTGGGGAATAGGGGAATTTGTGGTTGTGGAGGGTTGGCTGGGGGTTGGGGAGAGTGGCCGTGAGCGCCGTCTGGGCTGACAATGACGGCGTAGTCTTCGCTGGGTCCCTAAAAGATGTGAAACAAATTGTGGTTAGTTTCAACACAAATCCGCGAAAAACACCATTTTCTAATCACCCAAAAAAAAAAAAGGGACATGCAGATATGAGTACAATGAATAAATATGAACTACATGGAAAACATGGCCATGCAGATATGAGTACAATAAATAAATATGAACTACATGGAAAACATGGCCATGCAGATATGAGTACAATGAATCAATATGAACTACATGGAAAACATGGCCATGCAGATATGAGTACAATGAATCAATATGAACTACATGGAAAACATGCACATGCAGATATGAGTACAATGAATAAATATGAACTACAGGGAAAACATGCACACGCAGTTAGGGCCACAAAGACAAACATGAAAACCACAGTCCATAAAACTTACTTTCGCCGATCTGCATGCAAAAGCATGCCAGCAAGCGGGGCGTCCGCCGTTGCAGGTCCGACCACCTGCGCTCCAGCTGCCCGATCTGGCGGTGTGAGCCGAAGGAGCGCAGGCGGACCCGTACCTCCGCATATGCGGAACGCTTTTCGCGGTTGGTGATGGGTGGAGGCTGGCTGGTGATCCGCCTATCCATGACCTCCGTAAGCACAAGCAGCTCGTGCCTGGTGAATGCGGAGGCTCTCATGATGGCAATGGTGTATTTGTGAAAAATCATTTTTAATAAAGTGCCCAAAAAATTTTTGATTGGCTAATGTATTTGGGTAATTAACAGGACCAATTCTATTGGTTAGTGTATGAGTCATGTGTTCAACAGGGCCAGAAATCTCTTGAGACTTATGATAGGCTTGATGCAGTGACATGTGTAAGCAAATTTAAATAAAGAAATGAACTCCGGGAAATATGCGGGTAGAAAAACAAATAGAACAATTGTTTAATTGGGGCTAACATGGATTTTGACAATTAAAAGCGAATGTTTAAGCCGTACGTATTCTGCGGGTAAACACAAACACGGACATGAATAAAGTTTATTGCATTGTGTTGAAAAAAAAATTAAATTAATTAAGCTAATTGATATATTGATTGGCATGATACGATTGAGGGAGGTAGGCAGAATAAATGAGCAGTTAATCGAAATCTGACAGTCCAACTTCCGGGTAGTACTTGTGCGCGCGTTCCCTTCAAGCCACTTCGGGGATGTACGCTCGCTATTTGGCACGCTCGTTAATTAGAGGGGTCGCTCGAGTTTGTGGAGGATGTTTGGCTGCGAACGAAAATACGAGCGAGTGCTTGAATTTAAATATTTTTTTACGTACGCCGAACGTATGAACGGCCACTTGCGTCCGGGTCTGAATGAGGGCCAAAGTTCCTATCCGGATCAGACCCGGAATTTTGCCGGCGCTGACTCGGGATATTCCTGAGTCAGCGCCGCTCACACCGCAGTCAGGTCTCCATAGACCCGGCTTTTGCGGAGTGAAAGTGGACGCTTGGAGATGACGTCATCTCCAAGTGCCACTGAAGCCGGACCAATCGGCCGGCTAGCAGCGCACTCCAGGTCATCGTGACCCGGAGTGCGCTGTTCCCATAGCAGGGTTTCACGGGCTATGCCCGTGTTAAACCCTGCTAGTTACCTGGGTTGGATTGCCGGGTCACTCGACCCGGTGATCCAACCCTCTGCCCTTTTACACCAGGGAGCTGCCCGGGTTAACCCTTCAAAAACCCGGGTTTTAGCTCCGGTGTAAAAGGGGTATTACTATTTCTATTGTGGTCATGGTGTGTGCTGGGGAGGGGGGTTTCCAGGCAGATGGAAACCCCCCTACGTTTGCCTATGAGGTGGGTGCCTAGGTTGCCTTGCATAAATCTGTCCCCGTTTGTAGTGTTTGTCAGACTCTTGGCAGAACTAGGAAGTATCTATACAAGATAAGCCACTGGGCTATACAAGTTAAATTATGGCATGTCTGCCTGCTATTGTAACTGAAAAGGAGAAGTGTTGAATTGTAATCAGAACAAAGCCAGGCTGGGGATCTTTGGGGAGGTGGGGGTTTTGGGAGAGGGGGGGTCCCCACCTCCCCTGAGATCCCCGACCTGGCCTGACCTGCTTGGGGTGAGAATGCTTTGGCCATGGAGCCCCGGTGAAAGGGTCACCTGGCTGTGGCATTACACCCTAGTCGGTTTGGGTCCGGTGCTAGTTTTACATGTAGGGGGACCCCTATGCATTGTTTCCCCCTATATTTAAAACCAGGACTGGCCCTGCAGCCTGGTGCTGGTTCCTACATTACAGTGGAACCCTACTTGTTTTGTTCCATGTAATTTTTGGAACCAGGACTGGCTGACCATTCCGCGGCTGGTTATGCTTTTGGGGGATGGACCCTACGTCATTTTTTTTTTTTTTAACCCTTTTTTTTATTTACAGGCAGAAACATACATGGATCACAGATTACAGGCATAAACACATGGATAACAGATTACAGACAGAAACATACATGGATCACAGATTACAGGCAGAAACATACATGGATCACAGATTACAGGCAGAAACACACATGGATCACAGATTACAGGCAGAAACACACATGGATCACAGATTACAGGCAGAAACACACATGGATCACAGATTACAGGCAGAAACACACATGGATCACAGATTACAGGCAGAAACACACATGGATCACAGATTACAGGCAGAAACACACATGGATCACAGATTACAGGCAGAAACACACATGGATCACAGATTACAGGCAGAAACACATGGATCACAGATTACAGGCAGAAACACACATGGATCACAGATTACAGGCAGAAACATACATGGATCACAGATTACAGGCATAAACATACATGGATCACAGATTACAGGCAGAAACACACATGGATCACAGATTACAGGCAGAAACATACATGGATCACAGATTACAGGCATAAACATACATGGATCACAGATTACAGGCAGAAACACACATGGATTACAGGCAGAAACACATGGATCACAGATTACAGGCAGAAACACATGGATCACACTGATCTGTGTATGTTTTTGCCAAACTCGCAGATCACAGGCAGGTGAATTGATTTCACAAGTTTTTACAGGAGTGTTGTCCATTCTCATGAGAGTTTATAAACTCTCTGCTTGGTAAATTCCTAAATCCTATCTTCACTAGTGAAAAGGTTCTCGAGTTTTGCCGATGGTGAATTGAAAAGAGTTTGCTAACTCTCCAGTATTTTCCTGTAGCAAAGGAGATTTCTCCCGAGTTTTACATTTGTAAATTTGAGAATAGAAAAAAATGCCCAAACTCTCCAGAGATTGCTAACTCGACCAGACTCGATTCTTAGTAAATTTATTCTTAAAGGGGTAAATTTACTAAGGTGAGAGTTTTTAGAAGGGAGTTTTAGAAGAGATATTGCTCATAGCAACCAATCAGATTCTAGCTATTATCTTCTAGAAGGTGCTAGTTAAATGTTAAGTAGAATCTTATTGGTTGCTATGAGCAACATCACTTCTAAAACTCACTTCTAAAAACTCACTTTAGTAAATTTACCCCTTGGGGCTCTATTTACTACAATCCGCATATTGAATGCGGATTGTAGTGTGATATTACCGAGTGAATTCGCATTGCGAATTCAGGTAATATCACAGGGATTTACTATAAATCCCTTGCAGGGACAGAGCTTGTGATAAAGCTATGTCCCTGCGGATCCCATCCACACTCTAGTCACGGTATTTTCGAAAAAAATACAGCGACTAAGAGCCCACGCATGCGCCGACCGACCACCGCTACTTCCCCCCCACCGACGCTAAGCCCCACCCCCGCAATCGCGGACCCCTGCGACCCCCCCTCCCCCCCCCCCGTGACCCCCCCTTCATTACACTTACCTGCATCATCCTGGCCTCGGGTGATCTTCTCCGGGCTTCCCGATCAGGTGATCTCCCATACTGCACTGGGGCCCGATCACCTGATGACCGGGCCCCAGTGTACTATGGGAGACCTGCTGACTGGAGAGGAGCCATCACCGGAGGCCCGATCACCGGTCCCTGGATTCAGGTAAGGAAAAAAAAATGTAATTTTTTTTTTTCTTTTTTTTACAGCAATCAGCTTGCGGTCTGCTTAGACCACATAGCTGATTACTGGTACCGGCTCCCGGCTCTGCTATCCCCATTAGAGCAGAGTGGGAGCCCGGTAACCGGGTGAGACCCTGGATAATGCCACCTCCAGGTGGCGTTATTATCACAGGGCTTCCCCCGGTATTTTTTTACAGTTTATTTTTAGTAACTTAGGTCGGATCACATTTCCCATTACAATTATGGGAAATGCGATCTGCTTTACTAAAAATAAGTGATAATAGGGGTTGGAGTAGAATTTTACTAATTCTACTCCAATTGCCCTATAGTAACTACAGGTGAAACTAAAATAATGTGAAAAGGGTGTGAAAACACCCTTTTTCACTTTACTTTAGTAAAAATGTTAATAAATAGAGCCCTTGGTCTTAATCCATATATACAGTACCTCTTCACACATTGAGGACTAAAGGCCCCCATACATGGTGCGAAATGCAGCCGATCCAATGGATTGGATCACTATAGCTGCCATATCGTACTGTGTGTGGGTATTTTATTGGCTAGTGCACGCTCCCGTGGGGTCGTACATCGCTCCTCCAGATCTTACTGCATGGTCACTTGATCTGGGGATGTGATGTACAATCCCATGCAGCGCTATGTGGGTGAAGGGGGTAGTGCTGGCATATCGGGTGGTCGGCCATTGTGTGTGGGATGCACCTGATATGTCGGCCATCGGATTGCTAGTCATGTCGCAAGGTGCATATCGCACTATGTATGGGGGCCTTAATACTTATAAGGAAATAAGAAGACCAGCATGGGTATATAGGGCCTGATTCAGACCCGCTCGTGAGCGCACAGCGCTTGCAAGCGGGTTGATGGTCCCCCACTGCGCATGCGCGAGACCCGGCCAGCGACGGGCGCTCCATCACTACGGGTCTCGCACCAAAGTAGGGGCAGCTGTTTATTGTGATTGACTGCTTGCCCCGTTTTGGAGGCGGGCAGGGGGGGTGGCTGGCCAAACGGAGGCGTTCCCGAAGGAATGCCTGCCATTTGGTGGCGGCCCCACTGACATCACGAGTGATGTAAGTGGGTGAGCTTCCAGCTCTATTATAGCCGATAGGGTCTCATTCCCGCAAGACCCAGTGAGCTATCACAAGGGTCTCGTCGCAAGCCCTGATGGTCGCGATGGTCATGACCATTGCGACCATCACCTGGCCGCTTGCTAAAGCTGTGGGTGGTCACCCACAGCTTAGCGAGTAGCCAGGAGGCCGTCTTTAAAAAAAAGACAGGGACACCCTGATTCAGAGCGAGCGCTCTCAAAGATCGCCTGGCTCTGAATCAGGCCTATAGTGTGGTTTTTCACATTTCATTCTAATTGACACTTCATTGACTATTTTATAATATTTCACTATATTAATATGTTGAATTTATTTTAGATATGATTAAATAAAAGTTATGTTTTAAAGTTTAGTGGGACATATACAGATTCTTTCTTATTCCTCTCCCTTGTTAAATTAAATTCAGTCTATCTGCGGCAGCACCCCCTATCCCATATAGGAACCGATATTTAAGACTTGGGAATATCTAGGGGGTCTCTGTTTAATGATTGATATTTGTATGGTAAATTCAAGTGCAATAGATACCCCCTTTGTATTCTAAAAGTGTTTGTGTCAAAGGTGAAGCCTAGACTGAAGCTCAGGGAAGTCAGACATAGGGGTAAATTTACTACGATACAAGCTTGGTTGAGATTACAATCTTGGGTGAGTTTTCCAACTCACAAATTTACTAAAGATAACCTCTGTAGATATTTCTCTCTTTTCACTTAAAAACTCAGGTGAGATTGCAAACTCGAATAAACTCACCATCGGCCAAACTTGGAAGTACTTTTCATGAAAAAGATATAACTCGGGAATTTACTTAGAATGAGGTGACAATCTCAGGTGTAATTGTGGCAAACTCACACAGAGGTAACGCTGATAAATGTTTAGGATTTATTGAGAAAATATCTCCAGGGTTAAATTACAAGGAAACACATGTAAATAAACAAGACATAAAGATATACAGGCACAGATATAATACAGATATACAGGCACAGATATAATACAGATATACAGGCACAGATATACAGATATACAGGCACAGATATAATACAGATATACAGGCACAGATATAATACAGATATACAGACACAGATATACAGGCACAGATATACAGGCATACAGATATACAGGCACAGGTATAATACAGATATACAGGCACAGATATAATACAGATATACAGGCACAGATATAATACAGATATACAGACACAGATATACAGATATAATACAGATATACAGGCCCAGATATACAGGCCCAGATATTGTCACAATCCTGGCTAGTTTTTACCTTTTGTGACTTACCTCTGCCAGCTGCTCCATGAATCTGTGTTTGTAATTCTCCTGGGACATCTGCTCTGGCTGAATCATGCTGGCTGTTACATCTCTGTGTGTGCAGAGCTCTCACCTCTCCATACTGATTAAACACCTGGACCCTGCTCTGTCTGTGAGCATTGCTAGTCTTAATTGGAATCACAGGTGTGGTCCTGATTCTCAAGGGCTGCAGAGATGAATACTCCCTCTGCATGCTGTGCCTTGCTCCACTCTGAATGCCACTGCCAGACCACCTGTCTGTATCCACCAATCGCTGCCAGACTCTAGGTATATAGATCCTCCTCTAATAGCACTCAGTGCTTGAACATCTCGTTACGTTCTGTGGTGTACAACTTGTGCTGTAGTTGTTCCTGAGTTCCAGTGTGTCCCAGGCTCCTGCTGGTTCCTAGACCAGTGCTATCTGTAAAGCCTGCTATGTTCAGTTATCCACACGGCTCCCAGGCCGCACCAAGTAGCTTCCACGCTACCACCTCTCACCTACGGCTCCCAGGCCGCTCCAAGTAGCTTCCACGCTACCTGCTTCTCCACACGGCTCCCAGGCCGCACCACGTAGCTTCCACGCTACCATCTCTCACCCACGGCTCCCAGGCTGCTCCAAGTAGCTTCCACGCTACCAGCTTCTCCACACGGCTTCCAGGCCGCACCAAGTAGCTTCCACGCTACCTGCTTCTCCACACGGCTCCCAGGCCGCACCACGTAGCTTCCACGCTACCACCTCTCACCTACGGCTCCCAGGCCGCTCCAAGTAGCTTCCACGCTACCTGCTTCTCCACACGGCTCCCAGGCCGCACCACGTAGCTTCCACGCTACCATCTCTCACCCACGGCTCCCAGGCTGCTCCAAGTAGCTTCCACGCTACCAGCTTCTCCACACAGCTCCCAGGCCGCACCAAGTAGCTTCCACGCTACCTGCTTCTCCACACGGCTCCCAGGCCGCTCCAAGTAGCTTCCACGCTACCAGCTTCTCCACACGGCTCCCAGGCCGCACCAAGTAGCTTCCACGCTGCTATCTCTACCCACGGCTCTCCAGCCGCTCCACATAGCTACCCAGCTACCAGCATCTACCCACGGCTACCCAGCCGCTCCACGTAGCCACCCAGCTACCAGCGTCTACCCACGTCTATCCAGCCGCTCCATGTAGCTACCCAGCTACCAGCGTCTACCCACGGCTATCCAGCCGCTCCACGTAGCCACCCAGCTACCAGCGTCTACCCACAGCTATCCAGCCGCTCCACATAGCTACCCAGCTACCAGCGTCTACCCACGGCTACCCAGCCACTCCATGTAGCCACCCAGCTACCAGCGTCTACCCACGGCTATCCAGCCGCTCCATGTAGCTACCCAGCTACCAGCGTCTACCCATGGCTATCCAGCCGCTCCACGTAGCCACCCAGCTACCAGCGTCTACCCACAGCTATCCAGCCGCTCCACATAGCTACCCAGCTACCAGCGTCTACCCACGGCTACCCAGCCGCTCCACGTAGCCACCCAGCTACCAGCGTCTACCCACGGCTATCCAGCCGCTCCATGTAGCTACCCAGCTACCAGCATCTACCCACGGCTATCCAGCCGCTCCACGTAGCCACCCAGCTACCAGCGTCTACCCACGGCTATCCAGCCACTCCATGTAGCTACCCAGCTACCAGCGTCTACCCACGGCTATCCAGCCACTCCACGTAGCTACCCAGCTACCAGCGTCTACCCACGGCTATCCAGCCGCTCCACGTAGCCACCCAGCTACCAACGTCTACCCACGGCTTCCCAAGCCACAACAAGTAGCTTCCACGCTACCATCCGTCTGCAAGCCCATCTACTAGTAACCCGACCAGCTCAGTCAGCCTTCCTGCCGGTCCCAGTCCGGTTCCTCCAAGTCCACTCACCTCACGGCTCATTAGCTGCACCAAGAAGCTTCCGTGCTACCATCCATCTGCAAGCTCATCTTCTGGTACCCCGACCAGCTCAGTCAGCCTACCTGCCGGTCCCAGTCCGGTCCCTCCAAGTTCCTTCTGGTCTCATTCCAACGTCTCCAGTTTCCAGTTCCAGTCACTCATCACCAAAGGCAGTTCTCACTGCTACCCACTTCATACAATAAAGAGCTATTCATGTTAACCATGGTTCCAGTCCGGCCAGCCTCCAGTGATTCAAGTTCATCACCTGATACAGGTAACCCTCGAGCACCAACTGTGACAGATATACAGACACAGATATACAGGCATACAGATATACAGGCACAGGTATAATACAGATATACAGACACAGATATAATACAGATATACAGACACAGATATAATACAGATATACAGACATACAGATATAATACAGATATACAGATATACAGACATACAGATATAATACAGATATACAGACATACAGATATAATACAGATATACAGGCACAGATATAATACAGATATACAGACACAGATGTACAGGCACAGATATAATACAGATATACAGGCACAGCTATAATACAGATATACAGACACAGCTATAATACAGATATACAGGCACAGATATAATACAGATATACAGGCACAGACATAATACAGACATACAGGCACAGATATAATACAGATATACAGGCACAGATATAATACAGATATACAGGCACAGACATAATACAGATATAATACAGATATACAGGCACAGATATAATACAGATATACAGACACAGATATTATACAGATATACAGACACAGATATAATACAGATATACAGGCACAGATATACAGACACAGATATAATACAGATATACAGACACAGATATAATACAGATATAATACAGATATAATACAGATATACAGGCACAGACTGATTTCAAATAACAGAAAAGGATAAAAAGTCAGAACCCTAAATTATATTACTCTGCAGTTTTAGGAGATCTGTGTGATTGGAGACCACAGTAGACAGAAGATGGGGAGCACTCATAGCATGAAGCTTCTCCCTTGTAGAGTGAACACAGAGTAGTGTGGGTTGCTGGTCCTTTTAGTTCCACAACTCCTCTGTCCCTCAGCAGCCCCCACCCTTTCTAGGCTCAAAAGGACTGGCCCTTTGTTCTCTCATGGTATGTGTATATGTAAATTAGAAAGGCTACAGGAACCTACGCCTCATATAACTCTCTGGGCTTTAAAGATATTTGATAGTAGGTAGGCTGATAAGCTAAGGTGTAAATATTACTCTCTAGCAGCCGGTGTGTCTGTGTGTAGGGCTTGCACAAGGGCCCCCTAGGGTGAAGAGCAAACACTACATCCATTAAATTTTTGTCTTCAAAGACTAGGTAGCACCTGACTAATTGGTTCTGAGTAGCTGATGCAATGCAGACAGTTTTTACATACCAATTCATAGCAAATGGACATTCCTAAAATATACTTTAGGGGAACTTATAAGAATACACATTATGCTCATGGCCATGTTGTTACTCAAAGTAACATGAGTACACTTTACCCAGGGTACACAGAATACTCACAGTCATGACACGTGACTTTGAGGAATCGCTGTAACCCATGGCAATGGCCACACTTCCCTCCCAAAAATGGTGCAGGGAGATGGCATTCATCCATCACATCCTTCCCTGTGCCACAGTGACTACCTCGTCTCCTTGTAGTGGGTTATGATCATTAATTACCGTGAAGTCTCTCCCATAGAGGTACGGCTGCAGCTTTTGCAATGCCCACACAATACCTAAGCATTCCTTCTCAATAGTGGCATATTCCATCTCACGGGGGAGCAGTTTCTTACTCAAGTCGAGGACTGGGTGCTCATTTCCCTACTCATCTACTTGACTAGTTAGAGGCATCAGTCTGCACAATAAATGTGTTTAAAATCTGGGGCTTGTGGCACAGTAGACTGAGCTAGAGCAGACTGCAGAGTTCCAAAGGCCTGCTCACAGTCTGCCGTCCACGTGACCAGATTCAGAGAATTCTTCTGGGCCAGGTCAGTTAGGGGTTTGACGAGGGGACCATAATTGGGTACAAATTTACGGTAGTATCCCGCAGTCCCCAAGAATGCCCTGACCTGTCTCCTGTCCTAAAGAGTAGGTACTGTGATAGCCTTCCATTTGCTCAGTTCTGAGCACAGAATACCTCCCCCTACACAGTGTCCCAGGTACTGCACCTCACTTATACCAAGCTGGCATTTTTCTGGCTTGATAGACATGCCCCAGTTATTGCTCAATACACTATCAGGGTGTCATAGGTGTTCCTCCCAGGTGTGGCTGAACACAGCAATGTCATCCAAGTACACCACTGCATGTCCCTCCTGGCCTGCCATCAGGTCATTGACCAGGCGCTGGAAGGACGCAGGGGTATTTTTCATTCCAAAGGGCATGACGAGAAACTCGAACAGCCCAAATGGGGTGATAAATGCAGACCGCTTGCGAGCTTCAGGTGACAATGGATCTGCCTGTACCCTCGGCTGAGATCCATGACAGTGATGTAGCGCGCCTGAGCCAGCTGATCTAGCAAGTCATCAATCCTAGGCTTTGGGTAAGCATCAAACACTGTGGCCTCATTCAACCTCTTGTAATTACTCAGATTCGGGTAGCCCACATTTCTTGGGAACCAGTACTACTGGGGTCACCCAAGAACTGTTGGACCTCTGAATCACCCCTAGCTGCAGCATTTCATCAATCTTTGGGTGCCAGTGTTGACATTGTCGAAGCTGGATAATTGGCTGAGACAAGATCAGTTTAAAATTGAATCGTAGCGATGCCATCTTGCGACTGGCCGCAAGACGCCATTTTGCGAATGGCCACCCAAGGGCCATTTTAGATAAACTCACAATTAAGTACATATGGCCATATTACTATTAGCATCAAGCGATTGCATCTTTCACCATTTCTCATATACACATTAATACGCACAATTGCGCTGTTAACTAGTCGCATATTAGCGAATGCATAAGATCCTGTATGAAAACACTGTTTATTAGCTCTATGCGTACGCATCTGCCCCAAGTTAACTAGCGTCCTTACATCACACCCCGCATACTTACATATTACATATTCGCATAAAAGGTTTAATAAGCTTAAGGTATAAGATTTAAGTTTGTTCATTTAGTGTAAATGCTGTGAAATAAAGATTATTTGGTAACTAAGGTTTTATACATGATAAGTAAGCCATGTTTGGTATTGTACTAATGCGTACTCTTTCAACAGTATTCCGGTATCATTGGTGTGGAGATCGCATCATGCATTCTCAACTTATGGACCGCAGAGACTTCAAGCAACAAAATGTATATTATATGAACTATTAGGATGTTGCATGAGGCAGGAAACCAGAGACCCCCAGTTGTTAGAGGCTGGGTTGTGTCTATTTGAATCAGCCTGTTAAATGCTCTGTAACAGATGCATCCCTCTTGGGAACCAATGGCATCAGCAACAAACTTCTCTATTGTTTTGTCTATTTCTGGGGGGTATAGATATGTGTGCTCCAACCCTGGGTCTTAGTCTTCTTGCTGAATGCTGATTGACGAGGGTTTCTTGCTGATGCCTACATCTGGTCCAGAAGCACTGCGTATGTATACTGTACTTGGGTCTATATAATTCCTTTGCGCTGAATTGTATTTGGATCAATAAGCGTGTAACTGACTGTACTTTTACTTGAATAATACTTTGTGCTTTGGAACCACAAGTTCTATATCGGGAGTCTTTATTTACTGTATGACTGCGTACGCAAATTAGCGTCATCCTTAGAAGGTATAGGCAGGATATTAGAAGGTATAGGCAGAATATTAGAAGGTATAGGATGGAGTGTATAGAGGTTCTAATTCAGTATCGTTAACATGATGCATCACTAGGTGTGTCTTGCCAGGCTTCCCTGCAAAATGTGCCTGATACGGGTGTAGTATGGCAGAGAGCTGACCTAGCTGTACTTTGGACAGCATCTTACTTCAGCTAGCATCTGTCAGAGACCCTCCTTCCTGGGCAGCAACTGCCAGGTCTAACAAGGGGTCAGATTCACGCTCAGGCAAGATACACACAACTGAAACACACACTTCCCTGTCATGATACACCTTAAGCATGTTAATATGGTATATTTTCTGTCTTTTCCGGCCTGCCTCCTGCACCACTACAAAATTTACATCATTAATGCACTGAACTGTGGTGTAGGATCCTTGCCAGGCATCCTGCAACTTGTTCCACCTCAGCAAGTTGAGAACCAGGACCTTCTACCCTCCCTCCAATATGTGCTCTCTTGCGTGGCGATAATACCACCTCTTCTGTTTCGCCTGCGCAGCGTTAAGGTTATCCTGAACCATTATTATTATTATTATACTTTATTTATATGGCGCCACAAGTGTTCCGCAGCGCCTTACATAGTACATAGAACTAACAAGTGAATAAGAAACAAGTAACTTACAGTACATTACAGTGCAGGACAAGGACACGATTTATATACATTGCTGCAATAGCGATTGAAGCACTCACAATAAGCAGCAGGGAGTTGGCAGTCACGTGTTAAGTGCCCTAATGGGGAGAAAAGAGTCGAAGAAAATGTAAGGAGAAGCACATGAGGGAAGAGGTCCCTGCTCATGAGAGCTTACATTCTAAAGGGGAGGGCAGACAGACTGGCATGACACAGAAGGGGAAGATAGTGAGGAAAGAGCATGAGCTGGGTTAGGTTGAGAGCTGGAAGGCCTTGATGAAGTAGTGAGTCTTGAGAGCCCGTTTGAAGATTTGTAGAGAGGTGGAGAGTCTGATAGGAAGAGGGAGAGCGTTCCAAAGGTGGGGAGCAGCACGGGCAAAATCTTGGATGTGGGAGTGGGAGGAAGTAATCAGTTGGCAAGAGAGACGGCATGCATTAGATGAGCGAAGTGGACGGGCGGGAGTATGAAGGGAGAGAAGGTCAGAAATGTATGTGGGAGAGGATGTGGTAAGGGCTTTGTAGGCGAGTGGAAGAACCTTGAATTGGCATTTGAAGGGGAAGGGGAGCCAGTGTAGGGCTTGAAGGAGAGGGGAAGCAGATGTAGAACATCTGGAGAGGAAGATGAGCCGAGCAGCAGAGGTGAGAGACTGGGAGCCCAGCTAGGTGAAGGTTGCAGTAGTCCAATCTGGAGATGACCAGTGAGTGGATGAAGGTTGTAGTGGCATCCTGGGTGAGGAAGGGTCTAATCCTCGAGATATTTCTTAGGTGGCAGGACTGCGAGAGGTGCTGAATGTGTGCTTTAAATGAGAGGGAGGAGTCTAGGATAGCTCCAAGACAGCACACTTTGGGGCTAGAGGAGATAGTTGTGCCATCAATAGATAATGAAATTGTGGGAAGTGAGGTAGTGGAAGAGGGTAGGAAGATGATCAGCTCAGTCTTAGACATGTTAAGTTTAAGAAAGCGCTGGGACATCCATGAAGAGACAGCCGAGAGACAATTGGAGATACGGGTAATGGTGCATACACACGATCAGATTTTTTCTTCAGATTTGGACGATAACGATTTAAAAATCGTTCAGTCGTTCATATCTGAAGGAAAATCGTTCATATCTGACATGCCTGAACGATGGACGATCAACGATGCGCGTTCCCGTTTGTCAGATAACGATATCTGACATCTGATGGGTTTGCAGTCAGACTTGGACGATTCCATTCATTTTAATGCAGTCAAAAATCGTTCAATCGTTCAAATCGTTCAAAACTTTGGTCAAATCGTTCAAATCGTTCAAAACTTCAAATCGTTCAGTCGTTCATCTGACAAATCTGACAAGTCTGACAAATCTGACCGTGTGTACGCTCCATAAGGAGTGAGGGGGAGAGCTCAGTGGTGGAAAGGTAAATTTGAGTATCATCAGCATAGAGATGATATTGGAGGTCAAAAGGAGTTAATGAGTTCACCTAAAGAGGATGTGTATAGGGAGAAAAGGAGAGGTCCAAGAGTTGGGGAACTCCTACTGTTAGTGGAAGTGGGGGGGAAGAGGAGTCATGAGAGGACACAGAGAAGGAACGATCAAGGAGGTAGGAGGAAAGCCAGGAGAGGGCAGTGCCACGTAAACCAAGAGAGTGAAGGATTTGCAGGAGGAGAGGGTGGTCAGCATACCACTGACTGTTCAGGAGTCTCCCACTCCTCCCTCAACAAATCTAAAGGGCCACACAAACAGCACCCATATTCAAAGGGAGAGAATCCAGCTGATTTCTGCGACACCTCGTGATATGCAAAGAGGAGGTGCGGCAGGACCCTCTCCCAGTCTCTTCCCTGGGACTCCACAAAGGTCCACAACATCTGTTCAGGGTACTTTTAAGTCTTTCCACATGCCCATTGGTCTGGGGGTGGTAGGGGGTCGTAATGCAGTGATCCACATGCATCTTTTTACAGAGGGTCTGCATGAGGTTTGACATAAACTGGGTACCTTAGTCCATTAATATCTCTTTTGGGAACCCCACCCTGAAAAAGGTGGCTATAAGAGCATCAGCAACCTTATCTGCCCAGATGTATGAAAAAGCCACTTCTTCCGGATACCGGGTGGCATAATCTACCATTGTCAATATATATTGCTTTTAATAAAACAAAATATAACCGCTTCACAGGAGGTATAATCCTTTGCGGGAGCTGCTTGATAGGCGAGAAGTCCTATCTCGCAGGGTTTAGTAGATAAAAAGATTGGCAACTACTGGCAACATGCAAACGTTAGCATTATTCCACACAGTTCCGATCACGTGATCGCGTCAACAGAGAGGTCTCGCGAGGACGCTGCAGACATACGAACATCACAGTCGCACGGAGGTGGAAGTCTGAAGATTCCCACACAGGACAAGGGCACAAAGGTGGCGGGAGGATGGCGTATCCAGTGTTGGATCAGGTAAGTTTGCCCCATAGTGTGGAGGAAGCACCCAGCGTCAGGATCACACCTCCTCCCCAGACCGGCTTAGACTCACACAGAGGGTCACAGTGGCGTGTGACTTCCTATAGAAGCACAGCACTGCCACAGACCACTGGTGTCAGCGGCAAGTCCGGGCCAACACATTGATCACGCGGACACTTGTCCCCCCTCCAAGCCTGAAGACATCCTGGGCAACAACCAGCACAACCAGCACGAATCATAAAGAATATTTTTTATTTCAGACTTCCATTTACTGGAACATAGACTCTCAGAGGTCACGGGACGCCGTGATCCATTCACTTGTTAGGATATTGGCCCTCATTCAGACCCGCTCGCAAGCGGGTCAATGTTTAGGGTCTGTGCATGCGCAGAGAGAAATTCTCTTGCTACAGAGCACACTACAAAAGGGGCGGCTGTCGATGGTGATCGACAGCTCGCCCCGTTTTGTAGGCGTGGCGGGGGAGTGGCTACAAAAACGGAGGAGTTCCTTAAGAACGCCTGCCATTTTGTGGGCGGCTGCACTGACATCAGCAGTGGGTGTTCACCCACAGCTATGCGAGCGTCAAAAAGGCAACAAGCTATTAACAAGCTGATCGATAGCGTATGCAAACATGACATGTGGGCATCAAGCGGCCGCAACCATCAGAAGAGAATTAACATACAGCGACAGACAACGCCTGACAACGATCGACTCGAACGTTAGCTGCTATCACTCGTTAGCTAGAGGAGGTGCTTTGTTCATGTATGGGCGTCACTTTGGTTGCGATTGCCCGGCCGTACGATTGCTTTTTTTTAGAGATTCTCGATCGTTAAACGTACGACTGAGCGGCTGCAATGACCGACTCTGAATGAGGGCCTGTGTGTAGTCACTGCTAAATCCTTTGTTACAGGGCTGCTCATAACATTTATATTCTGCCCTGACTCTGGACCTGATTCAGAGCTGCTCGTAAGCGGCCGATCATTCGTTCCGAGCGATGTTCGCACATCTGCGCATGCGTATGGGTTGTAATACACACGCGCGAACCAGTCAGTGTGGTCGGAATTCGTGTGCTCGCAAAATAGCGAATGCCTGCTAATTTGAGTGACAGAGTGAGGCGTTTGTGGGTGGTAACAGGGGAAGGTGCTTGAAAACAGGGAGTGGAGATCAGAACGCAGGCGTGCCAAACGGTCAAAACAGGAGTTTTATGGGTGTGCATAATTAACAAAGCAGCGTCATCGACCACGTCACTTAGTTGTCTTTTAGCCTGAACTGCTTGCATGATTGCGGTAGGAAAATGATACCACAAGAATAGCAAGCAGTTCATACGCCGTTCGATGTACTTGATTAATCTAATAAATAGCGGAGATGATGTATGATGCGAGCGGCCAGGGGGCGTTTTTTTCAAAATAGCGAGCGCATGTTTCGTTTGCTCGTTCAGACATAGAGGCGTCAACAGACCGCAAAGAGCGAGCGCTCAATTTAAATAGCCAGCCCCTTTTTCTGAACGAACGTCCGCAAATAGCGTCCGGCTCTGAATGAGGTCCACTGTTATAATTGTAAGATCATTGGCTAGAACATGCATGATTATACATTTCAGTCTCTGTCCTGTTAAGCTGAAAATAGTTATTCCCTGAGTTATCAACAACACCATCCACAGTACATACTGACCCTTCATTACATGCTGACCCTTCATTACATGCTGACCCCTCATTACATACTGACCCTTCATTACATGCTGACCCCTCATTACATACTGACAATTCATTACATACTGACCCTTTATTACATGCTGACCCCTCATTACATACTGACCCCTCATTACATGCTGACCCTTCATTACATACTGACCCTTCATTACATGCTGACCTCTCATTACATACTGACCCTTCATTACATGCTGACCCCTCATTACATACTGACCCATCATTACATACTGACCCATCACTACATACTGACCCTTCATTACATGCTGACCCCTCATTACATGCTGACCCCTCATTACACACTGACTCTTCATTACATGCTGACCCCTCATTACATACTGACCCTTCACTACATACTGACCCTTCACAACATGCTGACCCCTCATTACATGCTGAATCTTCATTACATACTGACCCTTCATTACATGCTGACCCTTCATTACATACTGACCCTTCATTACAAGCTGACCCCTCATAACATACTGACCCATCACTACATACTGACCCTTCATTACATACTGACCCCTCATTACATACTGACCCATCACTACATACTGACCCCTCATTACATACTGACCCATCACTACATACTGACCCCTCATTACATGCTGACCCCTCATTACATACTGACCCTTCATTACATGCTGACCCCTCATTACATACTGACCCATCACTACATACTGACCCTTCATTACATGCTGACTCTTCATTACATACCGACCCTTCATTACATGCTGACCCTTCATTACATGCTGACTCTTCATTACATACCGACCCATCATTACATCCTGACCCTTCATTACATGCTGACCCTTCATTACATACTGACCCTTCATTACATGCTGACCCCTCATAACATAGTGACCCATCACTACATACTGACCCCTCATTACATACTGACCCATCACTACATACTGACCCTTCATTACATGCTGACTCTTCATTACATACCGACCCATCATTACATGCTGACCCTTCATTACATGCTGACCCTTCATTACATACTGACCCTTCATTACATGCTGACCCCTCATAACATAGTGACCCATCACTACATACTGACCCTTCATTACATGCTGACCCCTCATTACATGCTGACTCTTCATTACATGCTGACCCTTCATTACATACTGACCCATCATTACATCCCGACCCTTCATTACATACCGACCCTTCATTACATACTGACCCTTCATTACATGCTGACCCTTCATTACATACTGACCCCTCACTACATACTGACCCCTCATTACATACTGACCCATCACTACATACTGACCCTTCATTACATACTGACCCCTCATTACATGCTGACCCCTCATTACATACTGACCCCTCATTACATGCTGACTCTTAATTACATACTGACCCTTCATTACATGCTGACCCTTCATTACATACTGACCCTTCATTACATACTGATCCTTCATTACATACCGACCCATCATTACATACCGACCCTTCATTACATACTGACCCATCATTACATACTGACCCTTCATTACATACTGACTCTTCATTACATGCTGACCCTTCATTACATACTGACCCTTCATTACATACTGACCCCTCACTACATACGGACCCTTCATTACATACTTACCCATCATTACATCCTGACCCTTCATTACATCCTGACCCTTCATTACATACTGACCCATCATTACATACTGACCCTTCATTACATACTGACTCTTCATTACATGCTGACTCTTCATTACATGCTGACCCTTCATTACATACTGACCCCTCACTACATACTGACTCTTCATTACATACTGACCCATCATTACATCCTGACCCTTCATTACATACTGACCCATCATTACATACTGACCCTTCATTACATACTGACTCTTCATTACATGCTGACCCTTCATTACATACTGACCCTTCATTACATACTGACCCCTCACTACATACGGACCCTTCATTACATACTGACCCATCATTACATACTGACCCTTCATTACATACTGACCCATCATTACATACTGACCCATCATTACATCCTGACCCATCATTACATCCTGACCCATCATTACATACTGACCCTTCATTACATACTGACTCTTCATTACATGCTGACCCTTCATTACATACTGACCCTTCATTACATACTGACCCCTCATTACATACTGACCCTTCATTACATCCCGACCCTTCATTACATGCTGACCCTTCATTACATGCTGACCCTTCATTACATCCTGACCCTTCATTACATCCTGACCCTTCATTACATCCTGACTCTTCATTACATACCGACCCTTCATTACATACCGACCCTTCATTACATACTGACCCCTCATTACATACTGACCCTTCATTACATCCCGACCCTTCATTACATGCTGACCCTTCATTACATGCTGACCCTTCATTACATGCTGACCCTTCATTACATCCTGACCCTTCATTACATCCTGACCCATCATTACATCCTGACCCCTCATTACATCCCGACCCTTCATTACATACTGACCCATCATTACATCCTGACCCCTCATTACATCCCGACCCTTCATTACATGCTGACTCTTCATTACATACTGACCCTTCATTACATCCTGACCCATCATTACATCCTGACCCCTCATTACATCCCGACCCTTCATTACATACTGACCCATCATTACATCCTGACCCCTCATTACATCCTGACCCTTCATTACATCCTGACCCATCATTACATCCTGACCCCTCATTACATCCCGACCCTTCATTACATGCTGACCCCTCATTATATCCTGACCCTTCATTACATCCTGACTCTTCATTACATACTGACTCTTCATTACATGCTGACCCTTCATTACATGCTGACCCTTCATTACATCCTGACTCTTCATTACATGCTGACCCTTCATTACATCCTGACACATCATTACATCCTGACCCTTCATTACATCCTGACACATCATTACATACAGGCATCAGTGTCAGCTGTGGAGAAAAAATGTTAACATACAACTTCACATCAGGGACAACATTTTGGTCAGTTACATACGTGGCAAACATCCTACCCAGATCTGTACCCAATAAGACAGTGGCGGGCAAGTCCGCAAGTACCCCAACATCACGGATTCCATGATCTGCCCCCCAATCTAAATAAACCTTGGCTGACACCTCCCACTTCTTAGTCTATGCTCATACAAATATAATTAATATTAGAACAACATACAAGCAGTAACGTAACAAGGGTATTTAGAGCCCAGGGCAAATTTAAAAATGGAGACTTCCCCCCTATGTGTGCGTGTCAAAAAAATGGACGTGGTCACTTAAAAATGGGACACGTCAACATGACACACACCCCTTTCTCATCACTCTGAACATGCCTTTCCATATGCACCTTAACTAGTGTTCACTCTAGCTCTGGCGGCAGGCCCGAAAAGGGGGCATGGCCCTTGAAAAAAGGGCGTTTATATAAGACGCATTTCTTCTTCGTTACTCTTGGGGTCGTGCCCAGCACTTACGGACACGCCGGGCACCCCCAAGTGCTGCCGACAGGGAAAATAGATACCGGGCACATTTCCCCACCTGCAAGACACTGCGACCCGCGGGTGAAGACGGCACCCTCAGGCTGTGATGGCAGGGTGCATTTTGCCCTCCAAAAGGAGGGCAGGGCACCACGCCCCACTAAAACAGCCTAGCAAGAACGCTAATTAACCCCAGTAGTGTCCCTTATACAGTACCCCCAGTATGCAATGTCCCCAGTTGTGGTCCTTCTTATGCACGCCCCTAGTAGTGCCCGTTATACAGTACACCCAGTAGTGGTCCCCCGATTGAGTGCCCCCAGTAGTAGCCCCCCAATAGTAGTCCCCAGTAGAAGTCCCCCCCAAGTAGTGCCCCCAGAAGTGCCCCCCCCTCCGATGCAGTGCAGATACAAACATGTAAAAAAAAAAATACACTTACCTGAATCCATGCTCTGGCCACAGCTTTCGCCACACATCAATCCTCCCGGGCTGGCGCGCTCTGCGTTATGGGAGAGATGTCATGACGACTCTCCCATTACCCACTGCAGGAGCCAGAAGGCGAGTGACTTCCAGCCCGGCTCTTGCAGTGGGCGCAGCAGCCAATGCGAGTCTGTGTTAATCAGCAGCCAATGAGAGTCAGACACACATCACCGCCGCGTGGCAACGATGTGTGTGCAGCAGCCATCCTCAAACCCGGCCACCACATGCGTAATGACGTCATTATGTGGCCGCATCATGACATCATCACACAATGATGCGGCCGCAGCGAAAATAGTAAATAAACAGGTGAACTCAGTCGGGTAAGCCTGCGCTCGCCCAGACCGGCCCATCTGGCCATCGGCCCTTCTGGCATTTGCCAGAAGTGTCCGATGGCCAGTCCGGCACTGCCCTGCACAGACATTGTTCTCCCAGACAGACAGAACACCCAGAGCACCCCTAGACTGACAGAGCAGAGCACCCCTGCAGGACACAGCAGCCCCTTAATGGAGGAACAGAGCACAGCACATCCATTCACTAGCACTCTCCACAGCCGGAGTGAAATGGCGCCGATGAAACTTTATAGATTCAAAACTCGCGAGAATCAGACAGTGACAGGATGATGTTTTGCCTCGTTTTGTGATCCGAGTCAGGCAGGAAAACCCGAGCCTCACTCGGATCCTACTCGAATCCCCTATGTTCGAGTGGGTCTGGTTCCCAGAGAACTGGACCCGCTCTTGTCTATTCAATACTTATTTTATAGCAGTCATTGTCTTTTCTCTTCACAGTGTTAGGCTAACTCTTGACCCTCCAGATTTCTACAGAGAAGCCTTTTCCATCTGGGACAAGGCCTATCATGTACAGATGTCCTGCTACATCTTTGATCATAGCGCAGCATTCTGGTATCCCTGCTGCGGCATGTTAATACGCATTATGACGTGGCGTATTGAATACCGCAAATGACTACACACCACATGCAGTACACAGTTTAACCACTGGATGATAAATGATCCATGGATGAAAACTACCGCACTGAATACAATACTGTAGCAGTGGACGGTGTCCATGAGAGACTGGCCAATCATGTTCAGGCAGTGTAAACAGTCACTCCTCAGGTGCTTGCAATGATCACATTGTGTCAAGACTCAGGGGTCTCTTTACTAAGTCTTGAATGGAGATAAAGTCCGAGCCAATCAGCTACTAACTGTCATTATTCAAACCGCCTGTAACATGGCAGTTAGGAGATTGGCTGGGACTTTACCTCCATTCACTTTACCTGCTTTGAAAGCTTAGTAAATAGACCCTTAAACCTCTATAGACATTACTATATATTGTACTCATTATGGGCCATCCGTACTGTATACTAAGCTACATGGTGTAAAGACGCCTGGCCTAAAGACACATGGGCAGTTTTTTATAAAGAAATATCATTTCAGGTTCAATACTTTGAAAGTGCTCTACTCAACTTTATGCATTGCTGCACACGTTCCTCATCCCTTCATCTCTGTTATGCCACCAAACTGCATTATACTTTAAACCGCTATAGACAATGTGTTGCTGGATGGGGCCCTTCACCCCGAACCCGCCAGCATGAGTCATTCATTACAAATCTCCCAGGGGAGTGTAAGCTGCCGACAGAATGCCTACGATTTATATATTTTTTTAAAGTTGATGGCAAGCGGCTTGTCCCACCAGTGCAGGAGGACGAGCAGCTCACCCCTGCAATATGTAAGACGGCAGGATGTAACTTGTACAATACAATGTCTACATCGGTTTAGCGATAAATGCAGCTGTGTGGTGTACAGTAGCATAAACATGACAGGTGGTAAGAAGATGGGAGCAAATGTTTTGAGTTCGGCAGAGTTCTTTAAGAATATTGAACTTGAATTGCTCTCTTTATTTAATACGGAGTGTGCATCTTCTGGCCAACACAGATAGGTATTTTTTTAAATGACAAAACTCACACATCAAATGATTTCATTCTTAATTTAATCCTGTATTATTCCTGTATTAAAGATTAAAAAAATAAAATAAAAAAATACTGATGTACAAAATTAAATAGTCCCTTTCTGGGCCTCGAATCTGAGGCACTGGCTCTGTAAAGCGCTTACCTTACCCACTTGCCCACACATGCCAGCTGTATCACCTGTTGTCTATGTGATGCTAAGTGTGCGACTTTACACCAGGAAGAGTGTACAATACAATGTCAATAGCAGTTTAGAGTGTAAAGCAGCTGGTGCCATAGAGTAACTTAGAGATGAAGGGGGGGGGAAAGTGCGGAGCAATACATGAGGTTGAGTAGAGTGTTTTTAGAGTATTGAACCTGAAATGATCCCTTTTTAGGAAAAACTTACAGTGCGTCTTCACAACAGGCTTTTACATCATGTAAGGACAGTTTACTGTGCAGTATTGTATTGTACACGTTACTGCCCTGTAGCTTGTACAATACAATGTCTATAGCGGTTTACCATAGAATGCAGGATGGTGGCTTCAGTATCATCAAAATGACAGGGGGAGAGAAGCAGGGAGCAATGTACTGAGTTTGGCAAAGTTCCTTAAGAATATAGAACTAGATTTGCTCTGTCTTTATTAAAGCTGGGTGTGTGTCTTCTGGCCAACACAGGTATATAACTCACACACCAAATGATTGTGTTCTTTATTTAATCCTGCATTCATGACAAAACGCAGTTCAGTACTACTGCATAGTGTAATGAATGACGGGTTCCGTTAGCCTATCAGCAGAAGGCGCTACAAAAGCTTTATTGGCTATTTGACACATGCACTATATAGCTTAGGAAAAGTGACATCTGGTGGACTGTATTACATGCTCCAGCTTTTCCAGTGCTTCAGTATGTTATGTTGTGTCTAACTGCAACTTAGGGCCTGATTCTGACCCACTCGCGAGCGCTGTACGCTCGCAAGCGGGTCGATGGTGCCTAAGTGCGCATGCGCACGACGGAGGGAGCTCCGTCGTGCGCATGTGCGAGACCCAGCGAGAATTTTGAGAATTTTTCTCAAAACATATTGCAAAATATTTCGCTATTATTTTTTCTTGGGGGATAATAATATAACAAAACTACTTATATGTTTAATGTATGTTCTGTATCACATGTCTGTATATTAAGTAAAAGTCCCACTTATTGGGCATAGTCTCCTATTTACCTTATGGTACCACAATTTTAAAAGTATATATTAAAAGCTATATTTTAACATAGATGATGAGATAAAAGAGTGCCCCACAAAAAGAGCCTTCTTTTTCCCTCCCTTTTGCCTAAAATACTGTATTTGGCTCCTGGGTGCACCACCAACTGTAAGATCAGGTGAGAGACAGTTAAAAGTCTCGCATATAATTATCTATAACTTTGGTTTAACTATATCTATAAATTATACAATTTTTACTCTGTGCGGAGTAAAAAAAGTTCTTTTTCTGTAAGAGCCAAAATCACTCCAGGGCTTGCGGCAGCGAGACCCTACTGCAGGGTCTCGTCGCAAGCCTGATGGTCGTGATGGTCTTGACCATCGCGACCATCATCATGGACGCTCGCTATAGCTGTGGGTGGTAACCCACAGCTATGCGAGCGTCCAAGAGGCCGCTCCATTTTTAGGTGGGAGGGCCCTGATTCAGAGCCTTCCGGCTCTGAATCAGGCCCTGATTCAGAGCATCCGGCTCTGAATCAGGCCCTTAGAGCGCCCAGCAGTGGTACGGCAGGGTGCAACTAGCAAGACGATCTACATGGCGTATGGAGCAAACATGGAGAAGGACACAACTGTATTTTCAAAGCTCACATTTATTTGTGCCCCTTATGTTCATTTTTAGTTTTCATAAAAAAAACAAAAAGAGTTCTAAGGATGGCTGCCACCCTGCATTTATAAGGGAGTCATGAGACAGTACGGTTGAAACCCCAGCATTCTTGCTCACATAACATCTATTGGAGTGTTTTGTTACCTCAGTGTTTTGAAGAGAAGTGTTGTGCAGGATGTGGAATTGCTGCTGGGATTTAAATCCTTGTTGACTCTTCACTTGGAGCTTCTCTAAAGTATTGGCAAGTTTAATTTGAAGAGCCTGACGATCTCGTTCTATCTCCTCCTGAATCCGTCTCTCATGCTCGATCTGATCATTTCTCCGCTGCTCTTCCTCACTCTCCCTTTTCCGTCTGTCTTCCCCCTCTTTACCTGTAATGAGAAACATTGTATGATTTGCCTTATATAGATCTGTGTCATGATGTTGTTGAAACTGTAGTGTGCTTTTCAAGAAAATATTTTTATAGTTAGAGATGTTTGCAGACCCTCATGTTGTGGTTCTAATTTATCATCACTTTTTGGTTTTGGTAAAACCACCCTCAAGTGTTTTGGTTTGATTTTGGATTCCTTTAAAAATTGATAAACATCAATTAAAAACAGTTAAAATTATGTAATTTGGACCTGTTTACATGGAAACCCAAACATGAATTCAGTTTTTATATCCGAGTTCCTAACTGACATCAGATGCCAAATGTAATATGGTGAGAGTTTAGAAAATGTGAGAGTTTAGCAGTAACCTGACACTATTACATTGGTGGAGTTTTACATTCAAAATGGGAAAACATCTGATCGAGAGTTTAAACTGTGAGACTTTTTTGAGTCTAAAAACATGCTAGTTTCCATGTTCTCAGACTCTATTACATTGGGAGAGTTTCCATGTTCTCAGACTCTATTACATTGGGTGAGTATCCATGTTCTCAGACTCTATTACATTGGGAGAGTTTCCATGTTCTCTGTCTCTATTGCATTGGGTGAGTATCCATGTTCTCAGACTCTATTACATTGGGGGAGTTTCCATGTTCTCTGTCTCTATTACATTGGGTGAGTTTCCATGTTCTCAGACTCTATTACATTGGGCGAGTTTCCATGTTCTCAGACTCTATTACATTGGGGGAGTTTCCATGTTCTCGGATTCTATTACATTGGGGGAGTTTCCATGTTCTCTGACTCTATTACGTTAGGGGAGTTTCCATGTTCTCAGACTCTATTACATTGGGGAGTTTCCATGTTCTCTGGGCCTGATTCAAACCTGCTCGTGAGCACTATGCACTCGCAAGCGGGTTGATGGAGTTCATGTGCGCATGCGCACGATGGAGCCTGCTCCATCGTGCGCGTGCGCGAGACCCGGATAGCGATGGGCAAACCGTCGCTCCGGGTCTCGCTACAAAGGGGGCGTGCTGTCTATGTTGAGTGACAGCACACCCCCTTTGGTCGGCGGGCTGGTGGGAGTGGCTGCCCAAGTGGAGGCGTTCCCATGTGAACGCCTCCGTTTCGGGCCGGCCCCACTGACATCATGAGTGATGTCAGTGGGAGAGATTTCGGCTCTGATAGAGCCGAAATCTCTCTGGGGCTTGCGGCCACGAGACCCTACCACAAGGGTCTCGTCGCAAGAACGATGATCATGATGGTCTTGACCATCGTGACCATCTTCCTGGACGCTCGCTATAGCTGTGGTTGGTCACCCACAGCTATGCGAGCGGCCAGGAGGCCGCTCTAAAAAACAAGAAGGCCGGCCCTGATTCAGAGCGAGCACTCTGTCAGAGCGTCCGGCTCTGAATCAGGCCCTCTGTCTCTATTACATTGGGAGAGTTTCCATGTTCTCGGTCTCTATTACATTGGGTGAGTTTGCATGTTCTCAAGTTCCTGTACATTGGGCAAGTTTCCATGTTCTCAGACTCTATTACATTGGGGGAGTTTGCATGTTCTCTGTCACTATTACATTGGGTGAGTTTCCATGTTCTCGGTCTCTATTACATTGGGTGAGTTTGCATGTTCTCAAGTTCCTGTACATTGGGCAAGTTTCCATATTCTCAGACTCTATTACATTGGGGGAGTTTGCATGTTCTCTGTCACTATTACATTGGGTGAGTTTCCATGTTCTCTGTCTCTATTACATTGGGGGAGTTTCCATGTTCTCTGTCTCTATTACATTGGGGGAGTTTCCATGTTCTCTGTCTCTATTACATTGGGGGAGTTTCCATGTTCTCTGTCACTATTACATTGGGGGAGTTTCCATGTTCTCTGTCACTATTACATTGGGCAAGTTTGCATGTTCTCTGTCACTATTACATTGGGGGAGTTTCCACGTTCTCTGGCTCTATTACATTGGGCGAGTTTCCATGTTCTCTGGCTCTATTACATTGGGCAAGTTTGCATGTTCTCTGTCACTATTACATTGGGGGAGTTTCCATGTTCTCTGTCTCTATTACATTGGGGGAGTTTCCATGTTCTCTGTCGCTATTACATTGGGGGAGTTTCCATGTTCTCTGTCTCTATTACATTGGGGGAGTTTCCATGTTCTCTGTCACTATTACATTGGGGGAGTTTCCATGTTCTCTATCACTATTACATTGGGGGAGTTTCCATGTTCTCTGGCTCTATTACATTGGGCGAGTTTGTATGTTCTCTGTCACTATTACATTGGGCAAGTTTGCATGTTCTCTGTCACTATTACATTGGGCGAGTTTGCATGTTCTCTGTCACTATTACATTGGGCAAGTTTGCATGTTCTCTGTCACTATTACATTGGGCAAGTTTGCATGTTCTCTGTCACTATTACATTGGGCAAGTTTGCATGTTCTCTGTCACTATTACATTGGGCAAGCTTGCATGTTCTCAGATTCTATGACATTGGGGGAGTTTCCATGTTCTCAAGTTCCTGTACATTGGGCAAGTTTGCATGTTCTCTGTCACTATTACATTGGGCAAGTTTGCATGTTCTCAGATTCTATTACATTGGGGGAGTTTCCATGTTCTCAAGTTCCTGTACATTGGGCGAGTTTGCATGTTCTTGGACTCTATGTTATTGGGCGAGTTTAAAAAGTGTGAGAGTTTACTGCTGATCTCTCACAATTATCTACACTGTCACCCTATTACTTTTGGCCCCAGAACTCTCTTCCTCTCAAAATCCCAAAGTGATTCCAAACTGAGACACAATTTGCCTCAGAATCCCTTAGTTCTTATGTGTTCATATTTCAGGAAAACTGAACCGCACATCTCTAGTATTAGTATGAGTTTGTATAGAGGAAATCCTTCTGTTTTTATACATTGCAAGCTGTACAAAATAAAAAACACATTACAAACTGAATAAAGTATATGTAATGACTGTGGGGTCTATTTATGACCCATTGTTGTAGCCCTCACTATGTACCACTGCAAATCTCAGCTGTACATAAAGAGGCACTGCTATAATTGCTCTGGCAGCCCGAGTATTAACCTCCACTTCCTCTGACATGAGCCCAAAGCTGTCAGTAAATGGACAAAGGCCCTCATTCAGAGTTGCTCACAAAATGCGAGTGCGCGCTCTGAATGTGGGCGGCCACTTGCCTTCTGAAGGGCGGCCTCCTGGTCGCTAGCTAAGCTGTGGATTACCACCCACAGCTTTAGCGACTGACCAGGTTGATGGTCGCGATGGTCAAGACCATTGCGACCATCGGGGCTTACGACGAGACCCTAAGGTTGGGTCTCGGCAACCGCAAGCACCAGGGAGCTTCCTGCTCTGATCAAGCAGGAAGTTCCCCACTGACATCACTGCTGACGTCAGTGCGGCTTCCCAAAAAATGGCAGACATTCCTTAAGGAACGCCTCCGTTTGTGAAATCACCCCCCCGCCATGCCTACAAAACGGGGCGAGATGTCGATCAACATCGACAGCCGCCCCTTTTGTAGTGAGCTCCGGAGCTAGAGAATTTCTCTCTCGCTCTGGGGCTTGCGCACGTGCAGGCCTAAACATCGACCTGCTTGCGAGCACTCAGCGCGAGCGGGTCTGAATGAGGTCCAAAGTGCTATGCAAAGTACAGATGTGCACATACCTGTGTATTTTATCATATTGTTTTGTTTTGATTTAGTTTTGCCAAAACCACTCTTAACTTTTCTGGTTTTGGATCTGGATTTAAAAAAAAAAATGATGAAAACAGCTAAAATCATGCCATTTGTGCCTTTTTTTGTTCCTACAAAATTACTAAGCTCAATAACATTAATTTCTTCCTCACGTTCCATAGAGGACATAGGCTTAAACCATGGGTATAGGGTGGAGCAGGAGGAGTCCAGGCACCAACTAGTTAAACTTCTTCTACAAGCATCCCCGGCTTTTCCCCCTATACCCGCCCCCAGCCTCAGGCAGGCCAGTTAAGTTTGGTGCCCTGCAGGAGCAAGGCACGTGCTAGAGACTGCTCTGTAGTCTATTTTTCTTTTCTTTAATTTTTTTTTATTTTACAATAGGACGCCTGCACTGCCGCTCCACCAACCCTCAGCAACTGCAGCCGCGGCACTGTCGAGCGGGTCAGTGACCTCGGCAGTTCCCACAGCACTCGCCGGGGACCTGCACCCAAAGCCAGATGTCGGGGAAGGAGCACGGATGGTGCTAAGAGGTAAGATGTAACACTGTATTTACTGGGAGCTGTGCTGCAGTTGCTGTTACTGCCATTGTGGGAGACCACCGGCGGTGCTGACAGCTGTCGCCAAGGCCACCTGGTGCCTCCACTAGACCACCAGGGCACAGGCAATGGGGCACTTCATTAGAAGCAGTCATTGCCCTGGAGGATCTTGTTCAGGTAGGGGGAGGTAGGCTCTCCCCATTCAGCCCCTCCCCTGCTCCCTTTGCATGCTCCCTCATTGTGACAGTCATGCCACAGGGAGTCTCCCCCCTCTCAGTCCATCCCAACTGTCACATTGAGCAGCCATTTTAAATAGTGTCTGCTACAGTTAGTCTCTGGAGAGTAGTAAGGGCTCCTGTCTCTCTGTATACCTATTCCCATGGGGTCAGGTTATACACTACACTCCTTCCTACCAACTGGGGATTGGATTATTGAGCTTTAATTGAGAATTAATACAGCATTGAATGTTTCTGTGTGCATGTATTTTTTTTCTAATTTTCTCCTGAAAATCCCTTGCCTGTAAAGCCCCGCTTATTGTGGGGTGAGGTCAAAATATTTGCTCTCCCCCTTTTATTTCACATAGTAGTTTACCTAACTTGTCTGTGGGGATTGCCCTGGATTGCTTTTCAGGTTCTCCAGGTATAGGGGTGCTTTAATGTGGTGCATACACACACAGCGATTTTTTGAACGATTATCATTAAACGATAATCGTTTGAAAAAATCGTTCACTTTCTGAGTCAAATGATGAACGATTATCGTTCATGCGCGTTCACGTTTGTAGTTCAGTCAGACTTGTCAACTCAACGATTTTCAGTAAGGGAATATGCAAAAATCGTTTGTAGTTCATAAAAATCGTTCATTACACTTTAAAAAATCTGACAGATAATCTGACAGAAAATCGTTCATAAAAATCGTTCATAAAATCGTTGGTAACAAAATCGTTGTGTGTGTGTATGCAGCTTAATGGTGCATACACACGATCAGATTTTTCCTTCAGATATGAACGATAATGATTTAAAAATCGTTCAGTCGTTCATATCTGAAGGAAAATCATTCATATCTGACATGCCTGAACGATGGACGATCAACGATGCGCGTTCCCGTTTGTCAGATAACGATATCTGACATCTGATGGGTTTGCAGTCAGACTTGGACGATTCCATTCATTTTAATGCAGTCAAAAATCGTTCAATTGTTCAAATCGTTCAAAACTTTGGTCAAATCGTTCAAATCGTTTAATCGTTCATCTGACAAATCTGACAAGTCTGACAAATCTGACCGTGTGTACGCTCCATAAGACTTGTATCTCTGTACTTTCTCCTCAGGCTCCTTACCACAATAGGGTCTGTGTCCAGTGTTTCACAAAGTGGCAGCTAGAATGTCAGTCAGCCATGACTTTAACCTGGAACTGGCCAGGACTACCTCTCTTATAGGTAATGTTGCAGTTGGCTAAGGGCTAGTGCACACCCTCTGCAGTGTCAGAGAGTGTCCATCACACAGTCCTGCCAAGAGCCGTGCCGGGCCCCGGTAAAAAAAGGGGCATGACCTAATTTCGGGAGGTGTGGCCATGTCCCCTTAGGTTAAAGAAAATATGTTTGCTGTGCACAGGTGAGGGGGGCACAGTGAGCCCCCTTCAGCCTGGTGCATAACCAGTGGGGGGCGCGATCAGCTTGATTGCTCCCCCCCACAGGCATAGGAGACTGCTGTGGCTGCTTCTTAGCAGCCGTGAGCAGTCTCCAAGTGCAGCCCAGCACACAGCAGCTTGTGCTGGGCTGCTGTGATGTAAGAGGGGGGGAGCGGTGCCAGACCCGGGCCCCCACTGGGCCCCTCCAGCAAGCTCGGGCCATTTGTACCCCCCTCTCGGCGCCCCTGCTGTCACATGGACTAGCAATCCCAGGGCCTGCTCCCCAACTAGTATCCCTACTGGGACCTAGCTGGGTACCTTATAGCATTCTGCCTTTGGAGCCATGGATACAGCCCTTCTCACTTTAATTGCGGGTGTCTGCATCTTTCCAGAAGAGGCTGGACAGGAGCCATACTTCAGGTGCTAGTGTAGATTGTGCTCTGTCCTAGTCTAGATAGTGTCGCATCTCTGCCCGGTGACATCTGCTCGCTGGGACATTATGTCTAATGTTTCAGGCGAGACCTTCATCTATCCCATACTGCAGCTAGATGTAGCCACCCAGTTTAATGGGATAAGAGCTGTTCTTCACTTCACTTGGTGGTATAGCTCAGTGGTACAGTGCCGAGGCCTAAGGCAAGACAAGCCTAATATCATTTGAAAGCTAAGCAGGTCAGGCATGATTAGTACTTGAACCACCTGGGAATACCAGGTGCTTTAGGCTTCAGACCACTAAAACTAGCGCTTCAGATCATCAGTGAGTTGATCCTTACCTGTTCCTCCTTTTGGATTAACAGATATGATGTATGGGGGAGGCTGAGTATGCGTTTACCCTGATCCCCAGCACCTCCCTGACCAACAACCAGGGTGGGTTTCATTCTGATACCTGAAAACTGCACTGATGATCGATGGTTACAAGCTTGGGTAGACGGTTTCTACAGAATTCCCGTCTTTTGCACAGCGAGTGGACCTTCTATGGAGGGCTCATCCTAATAAGCATCTCCAGTTTTCTAAACACATTGCCTCCTTCAGTTCTCTACCTGCTGTGAACCTCCTCCTCAGAGGATGCTCACATTGCCCGCCTAGTCAAAATTGCTACCTTCCTTGTCCAAATATGGCAAATAGAGGAGAGCAGGCTGTTACAGAGGCATAACAAAAAAAACACAAAATATACCTGGCGCCAATCTAATTAGAACTTGAAGTAAGAATTTTTTTTTTTTCAATTAATAAATGCTGATTCTGCAGCTCTCTAGGTGGGAGATCTACTCAGAACCTCCTGGCCTAATAGGTAAACAGAAAAAATAATGAAACAGAGCGCTGAAAACAGCAATATTAAAAATATTTATTAATAAAATAGAAAACTAGCATAAAATTATATTATTATTATTATTATAATTAATATATAGCAATTGCCGGCCAGCAGTAACACAATCCAATAATTAGTTATTGATCTGTATCAAATTAATTATAACACACACACAAATATAGAAAGAATTACCAAATGAATAAATATATGTATAACCTTTTGCATCTAAGGGATGTTTTTTGTATACCCACTCTAAACAAGCCATATATCGAGAGGAAAAAAAAAAAAGCAGGAGTATTTCCTTGGAGAATCAGTTATAAAGATACTTTTGTAGCAATAAATATTGCTTATTTTCAGAATAAAATGATACACAGTTTGTCTCCTGTTTAATTAAGTCACCCATTCGTTTTATCATTCTATTTGTTAACTTATCTTAACCTAAGCCTAGAAATGAACACACTGACACATGTAATGCAATTAAAGAGGTCACAGCCATAATTTATTGATCGAATTTGAATTGGTAATGGGTGGCAGGACAAAAGCAGCGCTCCGAGGCCACAGCCTTGCTGGAAACAATAATAAATAAACGGAAGCGGATTCCCGCCCCGCGCAGACTGGCCTGAGGTAGTACCATCCCCCCTTAATTGGCACAGCCTTCGGCCCTTCCCTTGGACAGGGACCAGGTCCCCCCTTATGGGCGGTGACCAACTTGCCGCTCTCAAAGGAAAGATGCTACCCAGGCACTCCTGCGCTAAATAATAGGCCGCCCAGGAGCACTGCTTCCCGCCAAAGCCCGGTTCATAGAACCAGGCCCGCCACCAAACTGTGACCCTCCAATACCTAAAGGAAACTACATAAGTCACTGATAAACAGCTCTAACCCTACTCCCGTTAGGTGTACCCCATCAGGCCTATAGAAGCTCTCTTCTTCGTAACGTAAACGTGGATGCCATATGACGCGGCCACCCACACTGAGGACAAAATGGCCAACTGCCATATTGACCTTATGACGAACTCCGTCTAATGCCTTACCACCCTGGGGTCCTCGCCAAACTCGCCGTGGAACAATGTCCGACCAAGCGATACGCACATTGGGCCAACGGTTAACTAGCACTTGCAAGTCATTCCTAACAGCATGTATTAGCTCGATGCCTTTGCAAGTGCCCAAATCGTTCCCCCCTAAGTGAATGACCACCCAGTCCGGGGCCCCGAACTTATCCTCTGCCGTCCATAAGGCTTCCAGTAGTCGCTTCCAGTGCATACCGCGGAAACCTAACCAACGGACGTCATCTGCACCTAACAAAAGGGGGGCCTGCAAAGCTAAGGGGTGCCGACCAGCCCAAAATATAAATGAGTGTCCTACAAACCACACCCGACTGTTAGCATTCCTGGGTAACCCTGCAAGAAAAGTTACCTAGTCAGAAACTGAATCACAATATAACAAATAAATGCATCTTAAGGAAGGGAAAACAATAGTTGGGTGACCCAGCTGAAGGTGAAAAACATAAAACCTCTTTGAGGGCAAACCTGAAAAGCCCCTCAAACTCCAAAGCGGCAGTAGGCATAAGGCCCCTGGGTTTCCCAACAAACTCGCAAGGAGCGCAGCTACTTAAGCAACTTGTCCTCCCTTAAATAAGTTTTATAAGCTGATGACTTCCATCGACCCAACTTTTGTAAGGTGTCGACCGAAGCACCATCAACCGCTGCGCAGGTTGCTGCCCCTATCCTAAATGAATGTGTCCCAAACCGGTCTGTGGGCAGGCCTAAGGCTATAAGGCAATTTTGAAACAGCTTTATGAACTGAAACTTAGATAAAGGTGTAAGATTAACATGTACAAGCCACTGCGCGCCACTTGGAGAGCGAAGAGCATTAAAACGCCGCGCCAAGGCAACTGGGCAGATAACAGCGTCTGAGTGTTCTTTTATAGAAATCCAACGACCCCTGCCAAGTTGGTCAGTCTTGGACCTATGAATTTTACACAATATCAATTCCTTGTTAACTACCACGTGTTTAAACAATAAACCCGATGTCGTGGAACTCTTACTAGACGCTACAAGCTCGCCGATTCTAAACGCCCCGAAATATGCCAATGAAAAAGCTAAACTAAAAAGGGCCGAATCGTACTCGCCTAAAGCAACCCCTGATACAGCCACAATCAAATCTTTAAGCAAAGCCGGGTCAATTGGTCTACGCGTGTCGCCTATGCTAGGGTGTTCCTTCGCCCACCCCTTCATCGCTTTGGATAGCAGAAACGATTTTGTGGGATCTTCTACGCCATGTAGTTTAGAAAAGTAAGTGATACCAGACAGCGCCGCAGACATAGCAGCCTTAGAACGACCCCTTTCATGCCAGTTCCAAACAAACTCTGCCATACGGTCGTCAACCGTCTTACCTCCCTCACGTGTGGAAGCCAAGAAACCCTGCCAATTGTCCCAAGCTGCCGTGTAGGTCCTTAACGTGCTAGGGGCCAGAGACTTCATTGCGAGGCCTTTGATGCCGGCACGACAATCTGCCATACATGGGAGGGGCAGTTTAAACCATGAATAGAAGCGTAAGGAGCGAGAGAACGAAACCTGTCCCACTGCAAACGAGATAAGGCGTCTGCTATCTCATTAGACACTCCCGGAACATGCTGCGCCCTAAACTCAATGTTCCTCCATAAGCAAAGAAGCGTCAAGTGCCTCAACAACTTCAAAGCCAACGGAGACTCCGCCCTCTGATTATTTACTGCCTGAACAACACCCAAATTATCGCACCAAAAAAGGATCCTCCTATTACAAAGCCTGTAAGCCCATAACTCAACTGCCACTACGATGGGGAAAAGTTCTAGGAGCAGTATGTTCTTCGTAAGGCCCAAAACTCCCCAAACTTCTGGCCAAGGCTCCGCGCACCAATCTCCTTCAAAAAAGGCGCCGAAACCGATGGAACCGGACGCGTCAGTAAATAGCTGAAGCTCTGAATTATCTACTGGGGCCCGGAGCCATATCCGAACACTGTTAAACTCACGCAGGAAAAGTAACCAAACTCGAAGGTCTTCCCTCAAATCTTGGGATATTCGAACGAGGTGATGGGGCTTCTTGATACCCGCCGTGGCTCTTTCGAGCCGCCTACAAAAAACCCGACCCATGGGAATGACTCTACAAGTAAAGTTAAGGAGCCCTAGCAACGACTGCATCTGCTTCAGCGAGACTTTCTTTGACAAAACAAACGCTTCAAGCAACTCCCCCAAACGTCGCACCTTTTCAATCGGCAAACGGCATAACCCTAGCACAGTATCTATTTCTATGCCCAAATACGTCAAAAGTGTAACCGGACCCTCCGTCTTGTCCCTGGTAACAGGAACGCCTACCACTGTGAACAAGGCCTGCAAGGAAAAAAGCAATTCCTCACAAACCTGGGTATCCGCTGGCCCCACCAACAGAAAATCATCTAGGTAGTGGGTAACCCCCGCTTGCCCTGTGCCCGCCTGTAAGCTCCATTGCAAAAAGGAGCTAAAACATTCAAAAAAGGAACACGAGATGGAACATCCCATCGGTAAGCATCTATCTACATAATAGAGCCCCGCAACTCTAAAACCCATGTACTTAAAAGATTCGGGGTGAAGGGGCAACAGCCGAAAAGCAGACTCGATATCCACCTTGGCTAATAACGCCCTTCTCCCAAAACTCTGTACTATATCTAGAGCCTGCTCAAATGATTGGTAAATGACCCGACAATCCGATGGATCTAGCGCGTCGTTGACCGACCCTCCCTCGGGGTAAGAAAGATGCTGTATCAACCTAAACTTACCCGGTTCCTTTTTTGGTACGACCCCTAAAGGCGATATGCACAAACCTTCCAATGGTGGGGACTTAAAAGGGCCGCACATGCGCCCCAACCCTATTTCCGCTTTAATCTTAAGTCGAACTACTTCCGGGTGTAGGCGTGCCGACTTAAGATTTCTTTTAGACACAACCGAGACCTCCCGTGTCACCAGTAAACGAAAACCTTCACTAAACCCATGAAACAAAAAGGCTGCTTCCTCCCTGAGAGGATAACGAGCCAACCAGCTCTTCAACGCCCCTAGGTCCACTGGCGAAGGTGCTTTACCTAACACCGCCCCGCGACTCGTCGGGCTGATCACCTCGATTTGTCCTTCCACCGCTGGTACGAGCGCACTCTTTAGCCGGGTGCCCGCTCCCGCAGAGCATGCATATGTGTCTATACCGACAGCCTGACCCTCTATTACATTGCGCGTTATTATATGCGTAGCATTTTCCTCTGCCGGCTCCTGCACTGCCTGGCCGGAAAGGGCTGTTTACGCACTACCAAGGAATCCGCAGAAGCGCGAGGCAGTTGGTTGACTTCCAGCCACACCTCTACGTCCTTGAAGCCAAACTGAAAATTCGCCTGCCCCTCTTGCTTTTTCCGGAATGTCTCATCATATTTCCGCCAAGCTGTACCTTTGCCTGACGAGTGCATGCCATGCATCATATGCATATACTTGAGAACATTCATGTACTCAGTCGGGCGTGACTCAAGGTATGAAGCTGCAAAAACGAACATCCCTGCTTCCCAATTCTGAAATGAATGGAAGCTTTCTTCCGTGCCTGCACCAGCTGATTTTGCCCAATCTAAAGCCTTTTTAGCATCTGCTGTAATGGAAAACATGTCCACGAATTTCCCCTTCCTGATCCTTTCCCTAACCTTAGACCTCAAACCCCTAAGAATGGCCGTGTTTGCGCAATGCACCATATCCCCCGTAGCATCTGGGACCTTAGCTGCTGACACTGTGCTGGTCTTTTTGGGGACTCCCCCGTTTCCCTTTAATCTTGTGCGCTAAGTATCGCATAAGCTTACGCGGCCTCTCTGATGAACTTACGGAGTCGCTAGAGTCAGTGGAAGATGAGTGTGTGCTGTGCAATGTGGAAACAGCATGCTCACCAGAAACTGCCGTCGAAGGACCAGCCACTTCGTCCAGAGTGTTCGCCAAAAGTCCCTCGTTGCGCGGTGCGCCCACCACGACTTGACTCGCCGATGCCATCTCGCTGTCCGTCCGCTGAATCTCAGCTGCCCGATTGGAATGCTCCCCAACTGCAACCTGAGGACTTGACGTAATCACAGGTGACTCAGACTGCACATCAACTCCCCCCGTGGAAAGGGGGGCATGGGGGGGAGGGGGAGGCAGCAGGGGCGCATGGACAGCTGCAGGTGGCTGAGGGGGAGGGGGGGCGGGGTGGGATATGCATGGGCTGGGCATATGCTGCAGAAGTGGCCGGAGGAAGGGCGAAAGGTGGCGGCAGGGCATGGTAATACGGGCCGAACCCTTGCGGAAGGGGGGCGGGCCCGGGGGTTAACGCAGGGTGGGCGTGCTGGAACATAGTGGGGGGTGGGGCCTGGTGGAGCCCGATGGGGGCAGAAAAGTAAGGTGCTGCATTTGAAAAATGGGGTGGGCCGTAGGGGCCGGTGAAATATGGTGACCAGCTGGGCTGCTGCGCTGGTAAAGGGTTGAATGCAAGGGGGGGTTGCTGCATGTTGTAACCGCCACCCATAGGTGCGGGGGTGGCGATGGGCAATAACAAGCTGGGGGGGCACTTAGGGTACCAGACCTGATGGACCCTGCAACTGATGCCACGCTGCAGGGGGAACCCTGGTGGCTGAATAATAGAGGTGAGGGCTGAGGAGGAGGGGGCCCCCTCGCTCCAGGGGTAGAGGGGGCTGAAGGGGGGGATGCCAAAATGCATAGGGCCCCCTGTGCTGGATCCTGGTTTAAAATGGCTGCCGCGACCCTGTGGGCGGGGCCAACTGCGGGCGCAGGGCGCGGGCTGGCCGAGACAAGTGTGGGGAGAGGCGCTGGGCTACGGCCACCCGTGCTTCTCACGGCGCCGCCGGAGAGCCAGGCGGCCATCAATTGCGGAGAGGCAGCGGGGGAGCTGAGGGAGCGGGAGCCGGCGGGGGGTGCCCACGCGGGAACGCGGGTTGGCACATGCTCGCGGCCTGCAGCGTGGTGCGGCCCGCGTCTGGATGGAGGGGGAGCCGCAGATGTAAGGGGCCTGGAAGCCTCCATCAATCGGCGGGGGGGGGGGGGCGCTGAGCAGCGGGGTCTAGGCATTATGAAAACAGGAATGAGGGGGGGGCAGTAAAATCAGGGAACAGAGGGAGGGGGGGGCTGAAAACAGCAGGTGGATGGGATGCTAAACACAAAAGGGGGGGGTTGGATAGAAGGAGCTGGAAGGAAAGGGGTGAGAGAAAGATGAGAATAAAAGAGATAGGTAGGATGTGAAATAAAAGAGAAGGAATTAGACAAAGATATAGAGCTATGTAAGATACTATATGGGTCACTTTGCCAGCCTGGTTTGAAGAAATTGGAAAAGAGGAAAATGGCTCCTCTTACCAAGGAATATATAGGGGTAATTTGTAACCTCCCACAAATCCTATGATAGGCTTATCTCATCAACTGACCACTACCTAACCACACCTTACCCAGCCTTAACCCTTAACTAACTAACACATTTTAAATATCAAACAGGGTGCTTATCTATCCTCAAACTTAATTAAGTATTCGTATGCATATAGTGTCCAGCTGTCTGATAGCACACATGTTCTCTGTTTACAATAGTTCAACAGCTTCACCTGTGTAACAGCTGTGAACAATTTATAAAGTCTTATGGCAATGTTATGTTCTGTTTTCAGCTTAAATAAGTATGTTGAATATATGCAGATAGCTGTAATCATATATTGCCAAAGATAATATGTATCAATCCTCTATTTATGTTAAATATCCATCATGGCCATGTGGTAAAGAAAAAAAAAATGTATATATAAAAGTGGATAAAAAGTTCTTTTACCAGGATGATGAGCCCGCAATTTTCAAAGGTCCTCCAGACTGTGAGTCCGCTCCCAATAACTGTCACTCTATTGTTCCTCATAGGGATTAGAATATTCTGTCCCCTCTCCGTGTCACCTAGCAGGTAGACAGTGAACCCGCTGTTTAAACTTCGGGCTGAGTGCTCGTCTCTGGGGGTTAAGGTTGAGAGTTCCCTCTGTGCAGGTAGTGTGTAGCCAGTCAGTGTGGATATAGAACTGTCGGCGTCACCTGGCAGCCGGACATATAGTCCGCTGTACTTTCCTTCGGGCTAGTACTCGTCTCTGGTAGTTGTAAGGTAGCAATTCCCTCTTTGCAGGTAGCGTGTAGCCAGTCAATAAGATGTGCATCTGCCGGTGTGCATGGGGTGTGCATGGGGTGTGCATGGGGTAAAACGTGTTTCTCCACCTACAAATTTATTTATTTATTTTTGTTCCTTTCTGTGTCATTTGATATACAAATTATGTTATATGTTCGATGGATATATTGTATGTCTGGAAGAATAAGAAAACAAGATAAAATTTGTTATAAAGAATAAGCTATCACTCCAGGACACAATGGAGATGTAATATAATTTTATGCTATTTTTCTATTTTATTAATAAATATTTTTAATATTGCTGTTTTCAGCGCTCTCTTTCATTATTTTTTCTTTTACAGAGGCAGTGTACTCAAGATCTTTCTAGCTGACAGGAGTGACAATGCAGTCTGATGCCCTCCACCTGCCGGCTACCCCAAGCCACTGCCAAGAAAATGGGATCCGATGGACAGGACAATACAAGTTCCCTCAAGAAGGACATGTGTTCTGCAGATGCTATCGAGCGTCCAGCCCTGACTTCTGCTAGGGAATCTACAGCCATTGGAGGTTGGATGAGAACATCAGAGGGTGGCCTCTTATATAGGAGAGACAACATTAGATACTGGTGTCCTGACTTTTTCACATGTCAGACTTTAGGAAGGTCTTAGGATCTCAGTGAATGACCTGAAAGCAAAACCCCCTGTTTAATTCGGGATTGTAGCCACAATGACGGCATCCAGGACAGCCTTCCTCCCTTCTGTGACCTAGGTCACAAATTTCTAATTTTCGCTCCTTTCCTCAGAGGCAAGGGACAAAGGCCAATCTTTCTCCAGGCTCCAGGTTACTCTTACCAGGCCCCGAGCTAAACTGCCCAGGTCTACCAGTTGTCCTACCTCTAGGCATACTGACAGGCTGGCGCTTGACAAGACAGACCTCCACCTAGGGGAGTTCCAGCATGGGAGGCTGACTTTGCTGTTTACATCACCGGGATGGCGACCGCATAGGATGCCTGAGTGTCACAATACGAGTATGAAAATTACACTGTGGTACGGCCTGCAGCTTTACAATACATGTATGAAATTAAATATTCCACTGAGGTATGACCACCAGCATCACAATATGGCCTACAGCATCACAATACATGTATGAATATTAAACTGTGGTATGACCTACAGCGTCACAATACTTCTATGAATATTACACTGTGGTATGTCCTACAGCATCACAATACTTGTATGAATATTACACTGTGGTATGACCTACAGCGTCACAATACTTGTATGAATATTACACTGGGGTATGACCTGCAGCGTCACAGTACTTGTATGAATATTACACTGGGGTATGACCTACAGCATCACAGTACTTGTATGAATATCACACTGCGGTATGACCTACAGCATCACATTACTTGTATGAATATTACACTAGGGTATGACCTACAGCATTACAATACTTGCATGAATATTACACTGCGATATGACCTACAGCGTAACAATACTTGCATGAAATTGAATATTCCACTAGGGTATGACCTACAGCATCACAATACTTGTGTGAATATTACACTGCGGTACGGCCTAAAGCGTCACAGTATTTATATGAATACAACACTGCGGTATGACCTACAGCATCACAATACTTGTGTGAATATTACACTGCGGTACGGCCTAAAGCGTCATAGTATTTATATGAATACAACACTGCGGTATGACCTACAGCATCACAGTACTTGTATGAATATTACACTGCGGTATGACCTACAGCATCACATTACTTGTATGAATATCACACTGCGGTATGACCTACAGCATCACATTACTTGTATGAATATCACACTGCGGTATGACCTACAGCATCACATTACTTGTATGAATATCACACTGCGGTATGACCTACAGCATCACATTAATTGTATGAATATCACACTGCGGTATGACCTACAGCATCACATTACTTGTATGAATATCACACTTGGGTATGACCTACAGCATCACATTACTTGTATGAATATCACACTGCGGTATGACCTACAGCATCACATTACTTGTATAAATATCACACTGCGGTATGACCTATAGCGTCACATAACTTGTATGAATATCACACTGCGGTATGACCTACAGCATCACAGTACTTGTATGAATATTACACTGCGGTATGACCTACAGCATCACATTACTTGTATGAATATCACACTGCGGTAAGACCTACAGCATCACAGTACTTGTATGAATATTACACTGCGGTATGACCTACAGCATCACAATACTTGTATGAATATTACACTGTGGTATGACCTTCAGTATCACATTACTTGTATGAATATCACACTGCGGTATGACCTACAGCATCACATTACTTGTATGAATATTACACTGCGGTATGACCTACAGCATCACATTACTTGTATGAATATCACACTGGGGTATGACCTACAGCATCACATTACTTGTATGAATATCACACTGCGGTATGACCTATAGCGTCACATTACTTGTATGAATATCACACTGCGGTATGACAAAACAGCATCACATTACTTGTATGAATGTCACACTGCGGTATGACCTACAGCATCACATTACTTGTATGAATATCATGCTGCGGTATGACCAACAGCATCACATTACTTGTATGAATATCACACTGCGGTTTGACCAACAGCATCACAATACTTGTATGAATATAACACTGGGGTATGACCTACAGCATCACAATACTTGTATGAATATTATAGTGGGGTATGACCTACAGCATCACATTACGTGTATGAATATTACACTGGGGTATGACCTACAGCATCACAATACTTGTATGAATATAACACTGGGGTATGACCTACAGCATCACAATACTTGTATGAATATTACACTGGGGTATGACCTACAGCATCACAATACTTGTATGAATATTATAGTGGGGTATGACCTACAGCATCACATTACGTGTATGAATATCACACTGCGGTTTGACCTACAGCATCACATTACTTGTATGAATATCACACTGCGGTATGACCTACAGCATCACAATACTTGTATGAATATTACACTGGGGTATGACCTACAGCATCACAATACTTGTATGAATATTATAGTGGGGTATGACCTACAGCATCACATTACGTGTATGAATATCACACTGCGGTTTGACCTACAGCATCACATTACTTGTATGAATATCACACTGCGGTATGACCTACAGCATTACATTACTTGTATGAATATTACACTGGGGTATGACCTACAGCATCACAATACTTGTATGAATATCACACTGCGGTTTGACCTACAACATCACATTACTTGTATGAATATCACACTGCGGTATGACCTACAGCATTACATTACTTGTATGAATATTACACTGGGGTATGACCTACAGCATCACAATACTTGTATGAATATCACACTGCGGTATGACCTACAGCATCACATTACTTGTATGAATATTACACTAAGGTACGACCTGCAGCGTCACATCACTTGTATGAATATTACACTGGGGTATGACCTGCAGCGTCACATCATTTGTATGAATATTTACAATGGGGTATGACCTAAAGCATCACAGTACTTGTATGAATATTACACTGGGGTATGACCTACAGCATCACAGTACTTGTATGAATATTACACTGAGGTATGACCTACAGCATCACAATACTTGTATGAATATTACACTGGGGTATGACCTGCAGCGTCACATCATTTGTATGAATATTTACACTGGGGTATGACATACAGCATCACAATACTTGTAGAATATTACACTGGGGTATGACCTGCAGCATCACATTACTTGTATGAATATTACACTGCGATGTGGCCTATAGCTTCACAATATTTGTATGAACATTACACTGCGGTATGACCTACAGCATCACAATACTTGTATGAATATTACACTGGGGTATAACCTGCAGCATCACAGTACGTGTATGAATATTACACTGCAGTATGACCTACAGTATCACAATACTTGTATGAATATTACACTGCGATGTGGCCTATAGCGTAACAATACTTGTATGAAAATAAATATTCCACTGATATACGGCCACCAGCATCACAATACGTGTATTAATATTACACTGCGGTATGACCTACAGCGTAACAATACTTGTATGAAATTGAATATTACATGGAGGTATGGCCGGCAGCATCACAATACTTATATGAAAATTACACTGGGGTATGACCTACAGCATCACATTACTTGTATGAATATCACACTGCGGTACGACCTACAGCATCACATTACTTGTATGAATATTACACTGGGGTATGACCTACAGCACCACAATACTTGTATGAATATTACACTAAGGTACGACCTACAGCATCACAATACTTGTATGAATATTGCACTGGGGTATGACCTACAGCATCACATTACTTGTATGAATATTACACTGGGGTATGACCTGCAGCGTCACATCATTTGTATGAATATTACACTGTGGTATGACCTACAGCATCACATTACTTGTATGAATATCACACTGCGGTATGACCTACAGCATCACATTACTTGTATGAATATCACACTGCGGTATGACCTACAGCATTACATTACTTGTATGAATATTACACTGGGGTATGACCTACAGCATCACATTACTTGTATGAATATCACACTGCGGTATGACCTACAGCATCACATTACTTGTATGAATATTACACTGGGGTATGACCTGCAGCGTCACATCACTTGTATGAATATTACACTGGGGTATGACATACAGCATCACAATACTTGTATGAATATTACACTGGGGTATGACCTGCAGCATCACGGTACGTGTATGAATATTACACTGCAGTATGACCTACAGTATCACAATACTTGTATGAATATTACACTGCGATGTGGCCTATAGCGTAACAATACTTGTATGAAATTGAATATTACATGGAGGTATGGCCGGCAGCATCACAATACTTGTATGAATATTACACTGCGGTATGACCTACAGCATCACAATACTTGTATGAATATTACACTGCGGTATGACCTACAGCATCACAATACTTGTATGAATATTACACTGCGGTATGACCTACAGCAGTGATTTTCAACCTTTTTCAACTCGAGGCACACTAGGCAAGATTTTTAAATTGCCAAGGCACAGCATCCGGCGATGCGGCGTGCTTGACCTATGCCAAAACATACACATTGGCTCTCGCATAAAAAACACACCCATTGGCCTCCACAGGAATAAAACACACATACAATGGCCCCAAAGATATAACACACACATACATTGGCCCCCACAGAAAAAAATTAACATAGACCCCCACAGAAAAAAAAATAACAAGGACCCCCACAGAAACAAACAAAAAAACAACAACACATTGTTCCCCACAAAATCAAATCATACTGCCTACCACATCAAAAATAAATGTACATATTTTTAGACTTACCTGTCTGTCATCGGCTGCAGGTTCCCACGGTGCAGAGCTGTCAGCAGTGGCTGGCTGGTCGCGGGTGGCTAGGAGGAAAATGTTTCCTGGCCGCTGGAGGGAGAGATGTACTGACTGGCCACGGGCGGGTGGGAGAGAAGGGGTGGCTGGTTGCGGGCGGGTAGTACTGGTTGGCTCCAGGCAGGAGGAAGAGAAGGGGTAGCTAACCGCTGGCGAAGGTGGGAATACTGGCTGGCCACAGGCGGGAAGGAGAGAAGGGCTGGGTGGCCGCGAGCGGGAGGAATAGACTGGCTGAGACTCTGTTGGGCGGGCAGGCAGGCCAGGCAGGCAACGCGGCATGCGTGACCTGTGATGTCACGCTGCCGCGTTCAGGCAGGTCACGGCCCGGGCGTGCCTGAGCCTCCCAGAGGAGCTCAGCGGCAGCGCTGCAGGGCCGCAGCTCTTTAATGTGAATGGCGGCTCTAGCGCTGCGGCACACCTCACAACCGCCCGCGGCACACTACTGTGCTGCGGCACAGCTGTTGAAAACCTCTGACCTACAGTATCACAGTACTTATATGAACATTACACTGTGGTATAACCTACAGTATCACAATACTTATATGAATATTACACTGCAGTTTGACCTACAGTATCACAGTACTTATATGAATATTACACTGCGATGTGGCCTATAGCTTCACAATACTTGTATGAAAATAAATATTCCACTGGTATACGGCCACCAGCATCACAATACGTGTATTAATATTACACTGCGGTATGACCTACAGCGTAAAATACTTGTATGAAATTGAATATTACACTAAGGTACGACCTGCAGCGTCACATCACTTGTATGAATATTACACTGGGGTATGACCTACAGCATCACAATACTTGTATGAATATTACACTGGGGTATGACCTACAGCATCACAATACTTGTATGAATATTACACTGGGGTATGACCGACAGCATCACAATACTTGTATGAATTTTTCACTGGGGTATGACCTACAGCGTCACAATACTTGTATGAAATTGAATATTATACTGTGGTATGACATACAGCATCACAATACTTGTATGAATATTACACTGTGGTATGACCTACAGCATCACAATACTTGTATGAATATTACACTGGGGTATGACCTACAGCATCACAATATCACAATACTTGTATGAATATTGCACTGGAGTATGACCTACAGCATCACAATACTTGTATGAATATTACACTGGGGTATGACCTACAGCATCACAATACTTGTATGAATATTGCACTGGAGTATGACCTACAGCATCACAGTACTTGTATGAATATTACACTGGGGTATGACCTACAGCATCACAACACTTGTATGAATATTACACTGGGGTATGACCTACAGCATCACAATACTTGTATGAATATTACACTGGGGTATGACCTACAGCGTCACAGTACTTGTATGAAATTGAATATTATACTGTGGTATGACATACAGCATCACAATACTTGTATGAATATTACACTCGGGTATGACCTACAGCATCACAATACTTGTATGAATATTAAACTGGGGTATGACCTACAGCATCACAATACTTGTATGAATATTACACTGGGGTATGACCTACAGCATCACAATATCACAATACTTGTATGAAATTGAATATTACACTAAGGTACGACCTGCAGCGTCACATCACTTGTATGAATATTACACTGGGGTATGACCTACAGCATCACAATATCACAATACTTGTATGAAATTGAATATTACACTAAGGTACGACCTGCAGCGTCACATCACTTGTATGAATATTACACTGGGGTATGACCTACAGCATCACAATACTTGTATGAATATTACACTGGGGTATGACCTACAGCATCACAATACTTGTATGAATATTACACTGGGGTACGACCTGCAGCGTCACATTACTTGTATGAATATTATACTGTGGTATGACATACAGCATCACAATACTTGTATGAATATTACACTCGGGTATGACCTACAGCATCACAATACTTGTATGAATATTACACTGGGGTATGACCTACAGCGTCACAATACTTGTATGAAATTGAATATTATACTGTGGTATGACATACAGCATCACAATACTTGTATGAATATTACACTCGGGTATGACCTACAGCATCACAATACTTGTATGAATATTACACTGGGGTATGACCTACAGCATCACAATACTTGTATGAATATTACACTGGGGTATGACCTACAGCATCACAATACTTGTATGAATATTACACTGGGGTATGACCTACAGCATCACAATATCACAATACTTGTATGAATATTGCACTGGAGTATGACCTACAGCATCACAATACTTGTATGAATATTACACTGGGGTATGACCTACAGCATCACAATATCACAATACTTGTATGAATATTGCACTGGGGTATGACCTACAGCATCACAATATCACAATACTTGTATGAATATTACACTGGGGTATGACCTACAGCATCACAATGGGCTCTATTTACTACAATCCGCATATTGAATGCGGATTGTAGTGTGATATTACCGAGTGAATTCGCATTGCGAATTCAGGTAATATCACAGGGATTTACTATAAATCCCTTGCAGGGACAGAGCTTGCGATAAAGCTCTGTCCCTGCGAATCCCATCCGCACTCTAGTCGCGGTATTTTCGGAAAAAATACCGCGACTAAGAGCCCGCGCATGCGCCGACCGACCACCGCTACTACCCCCCCACCGACGCTAAGCTCCGCCCCCCGGCGCTAAGCCCCGCCCCCCGCGATCGCGGACCCCCCCTCCCCCGTCGCAACCCCCCCCGTGACCCCCCCTCCCTTCATTGCACTTACCTGCATCCTCCTGGCCTCCGGTGATGTTCTCCGGGCTCCTCGATCAGGTGATCTCCCATACTGCACTGGGGCCTGATCACCTGATGACCGGGCCCCAGTGCACTGTGGGAGACCAGCTGACCGGAGGGAAGACATCACCGGAGGCCCGGTCACCGGTCCCTGGAGTCAGGTAAGTAAAAAAAAAAAATGTTTAATTTTTTTTTTACTTTTTTTTACAGCAATCAGCTTGCGGTCTATTTAGACCACATAGCTGATTACTGGTACCGGCTCCCGCCTCTGCTCTCCCCGTTAGAGCAGAGTGGGAGCCCGGTAACCGGGGGAGACCCTGGATAACGCCACCTCCAGGTGGCGTTATTATCACAGGGCTTCCCCCGGTATTTTTTTACAATTTATTTTTAGTAACTTTGGCCAGATTACATTTCCCATTACAATTATGGGAAATGCGATCTGCTTTACTAAAAATAAGTGATACTGGGGGTTGGAGTAGAATTTTACTAATTCTACTCCAATTGCCCTGTAATAACTACAGGTGAAACTAAAATAATGTGAAAAGGGTGTGAAAACACCCTTTTTCACTTTATTTTAGTAAAAATAATGTTAATAAATAGAGCCCAATATCACAATACTTGTATGAATATTGCACTGGAGTATGACCTACAGCATCACAATACTTGTATGAATATTACACTGGGGTATGACCTACAGCATCACACTTGTATGAATATTACACTGCTGTATGACCTACAGCATCACAGTACTTGTATGAATATTACACTGGGGTATGACCTACAGCATTACATTACTTGTATGAATATTACACTGGGGTATGACCTACAGCATCACAATACTTGTATGAATATAACACTGGGGTATGACCTACAGCATCACAATACTTGTATGAATATTATAGTGGGGTATGACCTACAGCATCACATTACGTGTATGAATATCACACTGCGGTTTGACCTACAGCATCACATTACTTGTATGAATATCACACTGCGGTATGACCTACAGCATTACATTACTTGTATGAATATTACACTGCGGTATGACCTACAGCATTACATTACTTGTATGAATATTACACTGGGGTATGACCTACAGCATCACAATACTTGTATGAATATTACACTAAGGTACGACCTGCAGCGTCACATCACTTGTATGAATATTACACTGGGGTATGACCTGCAGCGTCACATCATTTGTATGAATATTTACACTGGGGTATGACCTAAAGCATCACAGTACTTGTATGAATATTACACTGGGGTATGACCTACAGCATCACAGTACTTGTATGAATATTACACTGAGGTATGACCTACAGCATCACAATACTTGTATGAATATTACACTGGGGTATGACCTGCAGCGTCACATCATTTGTATGAATATTTACACTGGGGTATGACCTACAGCATCACAATACTTGTATGAATATTACGCTGGGGTATGACCTGCAGCATCACATTACTTGTATGAATATTACACTGCGATGTGGCCTATAGCTTCACAATATTTCTATGAACATTACACTGCGGTATGACCTACAGCATCACAATACTTGTATGAATATTACACTGGGGTATGACCTACAGCATCACAGTACGTGTATGAATATTACACTGGGGTATGACCTGCAGCATCACAGTACGTGTATGAATATTACACTGCAGTATGACCTACAGTATCACAATACTTGTATGAATATTACACTGCGATGTGGCCTATAGCGTAACAATACTTGTATGAAAATAAATATTCCACTGATATACGGCCACCAGCATCACAATACGTGTATTAATATTACACTGCGGTATGACCTACAGCGTAACAATACTTGTATGAAATTGAATATTACATGGAGGTATGGCCGGCAGCATCACAATACTTATATGAAAATTACACTGGGGTATGACCTACAGCATCACAATACTTATATGAATATTACACTGGGGTATGACCTACAGCATCACAATACATGTATGAATCTTACACTGGGGTATGACCTACAGCATCACAATACTTGTATGAATATCACACTGCAGTTTGACCTACAGCATCACATTACTTGTATTAATATTACACTGCGGTATGACCTGCAGCATCACAATACTTGTATGAATATTACACTGGGGTAGGACCTACAGCATCACAATACTTGTATGAATATTACACTGGGGTATGAGCTACAGCATCACAATACTTGTATGAATATTACACTGGGGTATGATCTACAGCATCACAATACTTGTATGAATATAGCACTGGGGTATGACCTACAGCATCACAATACTTGTATGAATATTACACTAAGGTACGACCTGCAGCGTCACATCACTTGTATGAATATAACACAGGGGTATGACCTACAGCATCACAATACTTGTATGAATATTACACTGGGGTATGACCGACAGCATCACAATACTTGTATGAATATTACACTGGGGTATGACCAACAGCATCACAGTACGTGTATGAATATTACACTGGGGTATGACCGACAGCATCACAATACTTGTATGAATATTACACTGGGGTATGACCTACAGCATCACATTACTTGTATGAATATTACACTGGGGTATGACCTACAGCATCACATTACTTGTATGAATATTACACTGGGGTATGACCGACAGCATCACAATACTTGTATGAATATTACACTGGGGTATGACCTACAGCATCACAATACTTGTATGAATATCACACTGCAGTTTGACCTGCAGCATCACAATACTTGTATGAATATTACACTGGGGTATGACCTACAGCATCACAATACTTGTATGAATATTACACTGGGGTATGAGCTACAGCATCACAATACTTGTATGAATATTACACTGGGGTATGACCTACAGCATCACAATACTTGTATAAATATTACACTGGGGTATGACCTACAGCATCACAATACTTGTATGAATATTATACTAAGGTACGACCTGCAGCGTCACATTACTTGTATGAATATTACACTGGGGTATGACCTACAGCATCACAGTACGTGTATGAATATTACACTGGGGTATGACCTACAGCATCACAATACTTGTATGAACATTACACTGCAGTATGACCTACAGTATCACAATACTTGTATGAATATTACACTGCGATGTGGCCTATAGCGTAACAATACTTGTATGAAAATAAATATTCCACTGATATACGGCCACCAGCATCACAATACGTGTATTAATATTACACTGCGGTATGACCTACAGCGTAACAATACTTGTATGAAATTGAATATTACACTAAGGTACGACCTGCAGCGTCACATCACTTGTATGAATATTACACTGGGGTATGACCTACAGCATCACAATACTTGTATGAATATTACACTGGGGTATGACCTACAGCATCACAATACTTGTATGAATATTACACTGGGGTATGACCTACAGCATCACAATACTTGTATGAATATTACACTGGGGTATGACCGACAGCATCACAATACTTGTATGAATTTTTCACTGGGGTATGACCTACAGCGTCACAATACTTGTATGAAATTGAATATTATACTGTGGTATGACCTACAGCATCACAATACTTGTATGAATATTACACTGGGGTATGACCTACAGCATCACAATATCACAATACTTGTATGAATATTACACTGGGGTATGACCTACAGCATCACAATGGGCTCTATTTACTACAATCCGCATATTGAATGCGGATTGTAGTGTGATATTACCGAGTGAATTCGCATTGCGAATTCAGGTAATATCACAGGGATTTACTATAAATCCCTTGCAGGGACAGAGCTTGCGATAAAGCTCTGTCCCTGCCAATCCCATCCGCACTCTAGTCGCGGTATTTTCGGAAAAAATACCGCGACTAAGAGCCCGCGCATGCGCCGACCGACCACCGCTACTACCCCCCCACCGACGCTAAGCTCCGCCCCCGGTGCTAAGCCCCGCCCCCCGCGATCACGGACCCCCCCTCCCCCGTCGCGACCCCCCCCCCGCGACCCCCCCTCCCTTCATTGCACTTACCTGCATCCTCCTGGCCTCCGGTGATGTTCTCCGGGCTCCTCGATCAGGTGATCTCCCATACTGCACTGGGGCCTGATCACCTGATGACCGGGCCCCAGTGCACTGTGGGAGACCAGCTGACCGGAGGGAAGACATCACCGGAGGCCCGATCACCGGTCCCTGGAGTCAGGTAAGTAAAAAAAAAAATGTTTAATTTTTTTTTTACTTTTTTTTACAGCAATCAGCTTGCGGTCTATTTAGACCACATAGCTGATTACTGGTACCGGCTCCCGCCTCTGCTCTCCCCGTTAGAGCAGAGTGGGAGCCCGGTAACCGGGGGAGACCCTGGATAACGCCACCTCCAGGTGGCGTTATTATCACAGGGCTTCCCCCGGTATTTTTTTACAATTTATTTTTAGTAACTTTGGCCAGATTACATTTCCCATTACAATTATGGGAAATGCGATCTGCTTTACTAAAAATAAGTGATACTGGGGGTTGGAGTAGAATTTTACTAATTCTACTCCAATTGCCCTGTAATAACTACAGGTGAAAGTAAAATAATGTGAAAAGGGTGTGAAAACACCCTTTTTCACTTTATTTTAGTAAAAATAATGTTAATAAATAGAGCCCAATATCACAATACTTGTATGAATATTGCACTGGAGTATGACCTACAGCATCACAATACTTGTATGAATATTGCACTGGGGTATGACCTACAGCATCACACTTGTATGAATATTACACTGCTGTATGACCTACAGCATCACAGTACTTGTATGAATATTACACTGGGGTATGACCTACAGCATCACAATACTTGTATGAATATTACACTGGGGTATGACCTACAGCATCACAATACTTGTATGAATATTACACTGGGGTATGACCTACAGCATCACAATACTTGTATGAATATTACACTGTGGTACGGCCTGCAGCGTCACATGACTTGTATGAATATTACACTGTGGTACGGCCTGCAGCGTCACATGACTTGTATGAATATTACAAATAACGGAGGGTTCAGATGAGCAGTGGCTTTAACCAGAAGGCTGGGGGCTGGCTTGGGTGATTTATGGACTTAGATGCTGCCTATTGCCATCAATCCAGACTAATGACTGACATGCCACGCTAGCTGGATGATACTAACAATAGGGGGGTGCAGAAATGATCTTAGAATCAGTGGTGTCCATGAAGATATCCCACAACAGGGTCTGATTGATGCCCTGTCTAAAATCTGTAATGAGTTGCCAGGGACAGCCCCGGACTCAAAGATTTGGTTTGACTGAGCTCATCGAGCATTGAGTTCTAGAGGTATTGTATGTCTTCGGAAAAGCCCCGGGATATTATATGCCGCTTTTACCATTACACAATTAAAGAAGATATTCTGAAAAGGGCTCGATTGAATTTGATGGCCAATCGATTCAGATTTGTCAGGACTTATCCTGGCACATGCTACAACAGAGATGTTTTCTATGACCTCTTTTGGATGAACTGAGGAAGCAGAACATTAGGTTTATATGGGGGTTCCCTCTTAGTGTCCAGGTTGTCCATGAAGGGGCCCTGTGCATACTCCGGGACTATGAAGATATGCCAAAGTTCTGCTCCATTTTAGGCCTACCAACAATTTCCTTGCCAACTTAGTTAGACCCCTCGATGCCGTCTATTCCTACCCCCACTCAAAATGAGGTCTGGCAGAAGGTCAGCAATTCTAGACACAGAACACGCCACACACCTGCTGCTGATACACCGATGGGACCCTGAACTTGGTCTATATGTCTGATATGTGCAAACTGTTCTGCTTTATATGGTGGTTTCTTTGATATGCTGTGTTTTTTCTTTTCAACTCCCCTGGTATAATTATTTCTGATGTGGTTCATATTTGCTGTTCTAACTGATAATTATATTGCAGTCAAACTATAAGGCTGGGTACACATGTAAAGATTTTCTGGCCAACCACCAAACTAGTTGATTGGTTGGAATGAAAATCTGGTAACGTATGGGATTAACTGATGATCAGCAATTTGCTCCTAAATGCCAGAAAACAGATGAAAATGGTCGGTCAGACAAGTTTGTTAAATGTTTGATCTAAACAATTTGTTCAAACAACAGTTTTTGTCCATTTTCCGGCATTTGGGAGCAAATTGCTGATTGTCTTTGTTTTCATACCTTAACGGATTTTCATTCCAACCAGTCAACTAGTTTCTATGGTTGGACAGAAAATCTTTACGTGTGTATGCACCTTAAGATTCCATTTTCTTATGTTTACTTCTCAGTTTCATAAACCCTAATGATTAATCTCATTTCCACACAGATTGTTCACACACATATTTTATGCATATGTCTATTTATTAAATTTAGGCTATAACACTTATTTGAAATATATTTCACACTATATCGCTTGTTTGTACTGTTTTTGTGTGTATATGTCCCCTGGTTTGTCTTGTTTTCTTTCCACATGTGTTTCCCTTCTGTACGCAGTCGTTGGATACTTGGTCGGTGGCGGACAGAGTATGAGCTTCAATATGGTCAATACATCAGCAGATCTGTTTCATTTTCCTTGCAAATGACGTTGTTAAATGTATATTCCAATAATGTTAAGGGCCTTCATATACCAGAGAAAAGGTCCCATCTCCTCAACTTTTTTTTGCATTTTTGCAGGAGACACATTTTAGGAGGGATGCTGCCCCAAAGTTGTTGTCCCGCCATTTTCTTTTGGATATTTTAACCATTACTCTGATGCCAAGGCAGGGGGGTTGCTATTTTGTTTTAAAAAAATTTGAGGCTGTTAGATGTCCTGGAGGTGCCCATAGGGGATGGTAGGGGACTTCTTGTCAAAACTACAATAGCTGGGTAGCAGTACACTTTTGTGAATGTGTGTTTCCCTAATACGGGGCAATTGCGTTTCCTTTGAGAGTCTTTAGAAACCACTGAATCCCATTTGGAAGGTGTTTTGGTTATAGGGGATGATTTTAATTGAGTATTGGAACACCAGTTGGACTCTTCTTCTGGGGCCCCTAGATCATCCCTCAAAGAGGCTTGTAATTACAGAGCTATTCTTCATGAGTTCCAGCTGGTGGATTCCTGGAGGTTACTCCACCCATCTGAGAGAGATTATACATTCTACTCTACCTCTCATAGGTCATACTCTCGTATAGACTATTTTTTTGTCAATCACTCTCATCTGGAGTTATTAGCAGATGCCACTATTGGCCAGATAATGGACTCAGATCATGCCCCCATTACTCTATTACTATGGCTCAACCACCCTGCACCTCGTCACTGGCGTTGGATGTTTTAATGAGCAGCTCCTTAGAGATGTTAACTGTAGAACACAATTACTGGATGCCATTGACCAATACATATCATCCAAAGTGACTGACAATGTTTCACCAGTGGCGATATGGGAGACTCACAAATGCTTCATTAGGGGCAAGTGTATTCAATTGGGCTGAATGCAGGAATGCGCTGCTTTCTAAGATTTAAACTCTGGAACAAACGCATAAAACTGCACTGACCTCGGATGTGTACATGGAATTGCAAAAAGCGAGAGAGGCACTTAATACACTGTTATCAGAGGGGGTCAGGAAAGTGTCAGGAAAGCGTTTCTACGCTGTAGACACAACTACTATCAGTGGAGGAACTAGCCCGGGAAGATGTAAACAAATGCCCTCTGGGCACATTGGTCCCAGACCTATATCCACAAACTAAAAAATCCTACTGGTACTCTCTGTTCCTCGGGCTTGGAGATCACTCGGAATCTGAGAGATTATGTCATGAGTCAGAGGTTCAGATATACTTGGATGATTTAAAGTTCCCCACTCTTCCGGAGGTTGTAGTTCAGGCTCTGGACTTACCTGTCACAGAGATCAAACATTCTGAGGCTCTTAAAACAACACCTAATGGGAAAAACCCAGGCCCGGATGGGTTTCCTATCACGTATTTCAAGACCTTCCAAGATAGGCTGCTTCCCCTTCTTCTACGAGCCTGCAGTGCAGTCTCAGAGCGGAATCCATTTTATGTCTCTGGGTGCTCACATAACCATTATACCTAAAGAAGGTAAAGACCCGTGCTTACCTGAAAGTTTTATAGATCTATCTCACGTCTAAATGTGGTTATAAAATTACATGCAAAACTTATGACCAACCGCCTTAAACAGTGGTTACCGAATATACTGTAGGGCCCGATTCAGACCCGCTCTCTAGGCTGCGTTCGCACGCAGCTGGCCGATTTTTGCTACCTGCGCATGCATAAAATACACAGTGCGCGAACCAGTCACTGCGATTAGGAAGCGAGTGCAAGTTGAACATAGATGGTTCGCTAGAATGAGTGACAGGGCGAGCCATTTGTGGGTGGTGACAGGGGAATGTCAATGAAAACGGGGGTGTGGTGGTGCGAATGCAGATGTGCCTTAGCGTTATAATGTCGTTGCAGGGGCGTGCATAGTTTAGATGAAGCATCATAGTACAAGTAACCTGGCTGTGTTACACATTGCAGCGATCACAGTGCTTGCAGTAGGGTATGGTCAACCACAAGTGCTGCATATGGGCAGGGCCGGCAACAGAAATCTCGGGGCCCGGTACACTGATGTGTCTGGGGGCCTCCAGTTTCTCACCATCACCCCGATCCTGCACATCCCTCTCCTGCATGTGTGATATGTGAAGCATGAGAATGTTAACTGAAAGATATACCAGCCTTTACATAAAGTAAAAAAACATATACTATGACTTACCACATGGTCTCTCTGTCACTGATGATGCAGCTGTAGCTCTTGTCTGCTGTCTCTTACAAGGTCTTCCTTCTGACAGTGCTGTGGATGCATCAGGGGTAGGAGGAATGGTGTCAACAGGCAGCAATCCACAGTCCTCAGCCCCTCATCAAAATCCTCAGTCCAGAAGCCCTCCATCAACTTCTTCCATCCCCAGCCCGCATCAGCTTCCTCTGCCCCCAGCCCATGTGACCTTCTGCCCCCCAACTCCCATCACCTTCCTCTGATCCCAGCCTGTGTCACCATCTGACCCCAGCACCTTCTTCTGCCCCCAGCCCCATCCTCTGTCCCCAGCCCCATCACCTTCCTCTGACCCCAGCCTGTCACCCTCTGCCCCAGCACCTTCTTATGGAAACAGCCCCTTCCTCTGTCCCCAGCCCCATCACCTTCCTCTGACCCCAGCCTGTCACCCTCTGCCCCAGCACCTTCTTATGCAACCAGCCCCTTCCTCTGTCCCCAGCCCCCTTCACCTTCTTCCCCAGCACCCATCCTGTTCTCCTGCCCACCGCCCCTGTTCCTCTAACATCCCCTATCCCCTACAAAATGCAGCCTGCCTGACAGGCAGAGATGCGCGGCGACATCACTATGGCGTGACGCCGCCGTGTTGCTCATAAGGTCATGTGCACGGCAGTCAGCAGGTCCTGGCCCGGACTCGCGCTGAACCACGGGGAAGAGCCCAGCGCTGCCCGGGCCAGGCTATAAGGAACAGAGCAGCAGCTGGGCGGTGGCAGCTATGGGTCCCAGTGGCCGTGGCCTGCTGGCTTGAACAGAGAGTCCGCGGCCCTGTTATGTGCCTGTCCAGTCCTTGGGGCCCCTCTGGACCCTGTGGACCGGTATGGGTGTGCCCCTAGTCCCCCCCTGTCGCCGGGCCTGCATAATGGTCCGATGGTACTCAATGTTACTGATAAATGCAAACACTTCCTGGAGATGACGTGTGTAATGAAGGGAAAGTGGGCATCTTATGACAGGTTGTTGGGCGTCTTACATACAGTCAGCGATCGCACACTAAGACATAGTGGCCATACTAATGTCTTGCCGTGCGATCGCAGGATTTGCAAACTTTAGCAGCTGACAGCTGCGTGTGAACGGATCTAGTGAGCGGGTCTAAATCGGGCCCATAGTCCATCCTATTGGGTCGGTTTTGTTCCAGGGAGAGAGGCTAAAGACAATACCACCAAACTTATAGATTTAATAACATATGTGAAAAGCAATAATATGCCTCTGATGCTTCTCTCCACTGATGTATCGGGCGCCCTCGGCGCAGGTTAGGGTTAATGTGGTCCTATCTGATGTTATACATAACTATTGGCACAAGACAGGGATGCCCTCTCTCTCCCCTAATTTTTGTGCTCTTGATAGATGTATTAGCGAGGGCGATTAGAACCAACCCAAATATAACTGCTTTAACAGTGGGCTCTTAGGAGTATCATCTCGCTCTATTTGGTGACTACCTGCATGCTCCCGCGGGATCGTAGATCGCATCCCCAGGTCTTCCCACAGGTTCATCTGATCTGGGATGTGATGTACGATACCATTCAGATGAAGCAGTGGGGAGCTGGAATATCGTGCGGTCAGTGGGGACCGCATGATTGCCAGTGGTGACAGCATGATCCGTCTGCTGACGGATCGGCAGTCGCCCTACATGGTAATCCCAATATCAGCGAAATAAAGGTTAAGATTAAGAAAAAAGTGACACGTAAGTGAATATATGGTGAATGTATGTGCAAAAATAAAATATTTTTTGGTGTTTTTCAATTTTTAATAAAATTGCATTGGAGTCCCGCTGTGTATCTTCATTTATTCAATTATGATAGTTGTGAGCTGTTGTAATGGTATAATCCAGTATTCATAACATTATTGGTTGATACTTGAAAAAACGAGCTCAAAGAAGTTATATTATTGATCCATTATTACGGAAAATATGTAACTTAATATCAATATATAATCTCAATCGAATGATGGGGGAACCCTTCTATTCCGTTATCTCGTTGTATACGGATACTCATGAACATATTCCTGAATTACTCAATTAGTGGTATTACTTCATTAGAACTACTAATTGGGAGTAGTAAAGATGTCAAAATATTTTCCGTCTGTCATTAAACACCAGCTGTGTGTATTACTCAGACACCTAGGATTGGTAATACAATCAGAGTCTGGTAGTCACGTTGTATATATAGACAAATATGTTTTATTGGCTGGAGTGATTCACACAGTTGGTGAAGGGGCAGTTTCAGGAGTTATAAATAAAGTTTTTTTTTAAATAAACCTAATTTGCCATACTTGGTAGTTTATTATAATGACAGAATTCGAATAGCAGATAAAGACTCCCCCAGTACCATGTGCAAAGGGTGACAATTCACTGCAATATTAATGATCTTCCTGCATCCTATACTGCTAAATTGCTATTGAAGATTAGCAGGAGTGAGCTCTTTCCTACTGCAGCGTCATATATCTCAGCTGGATCTATCCAATGTTAATATTACGGATATACAGATTGCAACAATGTTGCCATTAACAGATTAGCTCACACGTGAGCGTTGTCAAGCTACGGCGCTGTATTTATCAGTAGGACTCGCCATAATATACTGTATCAAACAATCAACTTCATTAACCACATAGTCACAACATTATAGTATAAACAGATTGGAAGAGAGCACAGTAAGTGCTCGGCGCCCTGTCTGTAATTATACTATTCCCTGTGCATCTTCTTTACCCCTCTTTCTCTCCCTGATTTTCCCTTTGTTCCACCCCCCTTTCTGTTATATGTTTTCAGTATGATGTCAGATAAGTTTAGGAATTGAAGGTTCACATTTGTTTATAATGCGAGATATTATATTACTTATTGTGAATTTAGGAAATAAAGTACAATTTTTTTAGTGAGTAATATGTTATTGTCTTGGTTTCTGTATGATTATGTGGTCACAATATTTTTACTGGAAATGTTCAAGTTGTTTGATATGAAAACCTTTAATAAAGAATTTATAAAAAAAAAATATAGACATAGGAATGTGCCACTTGAAGGTCTCACATAGGGAACTACAACTAGATTCTCAGGAGGTCTCCCATCCAAAAATAAACTCAAACCCTTACTGCTTAGCTTCCCAAATTAGACAGAAGAATCCTGTCTAAAGCTCATTGATGTAGAAATACAAATAGCACTCAAAAAGAGTGATTTACAAAATACGCTCCTACAGTTAATGTCACTGCAAGCTAGTAACAAAGAAGGGTTCAATTTAGCTACTTATAAATAAGCAGCTAGCAAAATGGTATGCAGTTATATTTTCACTACATTAATAATGTATACATTCTTAAGCGATCTTAATAATTCCAGAATGATAATTCAATAAACATGAGAGTAATTGCAAGACTCAGTAATTTCTTCTGTTGGTATGCAGTAAACTGCAGGATAAGACATTTCAAAACACATGGACTATCCAGAGTAGTATATTAACCAGGTGTATATCTGCTAGCAATAATGTATAATAGAATGTTTCCAGGATACTTAGCAGATGAAGAAACCAGCAATCCCTCCTCAGCAGCTTGCAAACAGCTACAACCAGGGACCAAGCAAGATGGGATACACAACCAGAACAGAAACCACACAGACCTAAGACCCAACAGAGGATTAAAACTGCTCTCAAAAAAATCAGTCAACCAGGCAAATCCCCAGACTGACATAACATGGGAACATTCAGCAACCATTCCAATGATTTAGTCTAAACTCAACTAGCAGAGTACAGATATAACAACCAGTGTTCAACATATAAGGGAAGGGAGGAAGGTGGGAAAAAGATTCTGCACAGGATTGAATTTGAAATATAATTTCTGTTAATGAAAATATGAAGAAAACCAACAATATTGTAATTATGTAGATAGAGAATCTATTATAAATCAAAACTCAGGTTGGTGGTGCACCCTGGAGTCAAAGTCAGTAGATACAAAAAGATTTCTTGTTGAAGCAAGAAAAGATAACTCCTTAGTGGGGCACTCTTAATCAAGAAATAAATATAAATATATTATTAGGAAATGGTGATGGATATTAAAAATAACAAGTTTATTAGTATGCTCTTAAAATATATAAACAGCATTAATCAACTGACACATCTATTCAGTAAGATACAAAATGTCAAAAAAAGTCAACAATTGGCTCTAATTAACTGATAATTAGGCGAAAATAATAAAAAAAAATACTCCTAAATTAGGAACATCATATTTCCCTGTGAAATATATAAGGAGTAATATTGCTCACTCATAAAAACTAATCAGATATTCATGATTCAGGGGTTATACTGTCAGACACAATTATGATTATATCTTATGTTCAGTAGATCACAATATTAAGTGAAAAAAAGATTATTTTGCAAGACAGTGTCAGAATCAAATCAAATCAAGGAAGTAATTAACAGCTTAGAACAAATTATCACAGTAGATGAATATATAATATGATAAGTGATTCTGAGAGAATCAGATACAGTTGTCCCTTTTATAACATATGTATTTATTATATTTTAACTAAGCAAATGTATGACTCCTAAGGTCATATTAGCTTCCATGTGTCTTATCACAATATTGAATGAATAAATTCCTTTGCATACAAATAACAGATTTAGCTCAACTCAACGTAAATCGAGGTGAATTAGTTGGTGAAATGAAACCTTCATGTAACGATGAAGGGACACATGAAAAATCACTAGGGGACAAATTTAATAGGGTGAGAGTTTAGAAAATATGAGAGTTTAGCAGTAAACTCTCACATTGGTTGAGTTTTATCCTCAAAATGGGAAAACATCTGAATGAGATTTTAAATCGTGAGAGTTTTTTAAGTCTAAAAAAACATGCAAGTTCGCTCTGTTACTTTGTTTTCGGACTCTATTACATTGGCAAAGTTTAAAAAGTGTCAGAAACACTTTTCTAAACTCTCACCCTATTACATTTGGCCCCATATGCGTGATAACTAATATATATACACAAAAAAGGGGGGTTTAAAAGGAATATGAGAATGTGTGAAAAAAAATCTGTGAAAGAAAAGGAAGGGGTAAGTGTGAATGAGGAGGGTAGAGGGAAAAAGAATTGGAAGAAAAAGGATGGGAAAAAAAGGAGAGAGAGAGAAGGGGAAAGGGGGAGGGGAGGGAAGGGGGAGGAAAAGGGAGGGGGGGAGGGAAAGAGGGGGAGAAAAAATAAAAAGAATAAAAAGGAAAAAAGGGAAAATAAGGGGAAGAAAGGGATTAAAAATAAAGGTAGAGTGTGTTGTGTGGTGATGATATGATATTGATTGTGATACATAATGATACATGTGCTCAGTGAACGAAATGCATAAAGGTCAGAAGGTGTATCAAAAAATAAATTAATTATAAGGACTGATAAATAAATGTGCGAAAAATGTAAATGATCGAAACTATTAAATTGTTGATGTACAATTAGGTCATCATCATTATAAAAATTCATAATAGCAAGACAAGAAAAGAGAAGAGAAAACAAGAGAAAATGAATTTATGGTTATAATTGAAAGATTTGGATATTAATAGAGCAGGTTTACAGGTGATACACCTTCTGACCTTTATGAATTTCATTCACTGAGCACATTTATCATTATGTATCACAATCAATATCATATCATCACCACACAACACACTCTACCTTTCTTTTTACTCCCTTTCTTCCCCTTATTTTCCCTTTTTTCCTTTTTCTTCCACAAAACCAGCAGCAAATCCGTACCTTCTAGGGCATGTGTGCATATTGCAGGACGTGGATCCCAGGTTTTTCTATTTTGGCATTACCATTGCAGGACTTAGTTTCATCCTCAAAACCCGACCGTGTCATAAACACTGTGGGAACAGAACAGGCCTTCCTTAACCTTAAGGATAGTCTGACGAGAGCACCTGCCTTGGGAATACCAGATTATGAAAAACCATTTGTTATATTGTACGGAAGCTGATGGCTGCACAGCAGGTGTCCTTACACAGAAACATGGTGATGCTAGCAGACCTGTAGCATACTACAGTGCACAAATGGACACTGTGGCAAGATCACTCCCAACGTGTTTAAGAAGTGTAGTTGCAACTGCTCTTCTGGTAAATAAGAGCGAGGACGTAGTATTAGGGCATGATACAATTGTCTATACACCCCATGCAGTATCTGCTTTGTTCGAATTCTGCCAAAACCAGACATATCTCTTCAGCAAGGTTCACAAAATGGGAACTAGCTCTGATGGCACCTGCAAATATTACTATTAAACGGTGCAATACATTAAATCCAGCAATGTACTTACCATATTTGCCTCGAGATGCACAAAGGGTGGAAGGAGGTGAGTTTCTGGTTGGAGGTGAGTTTTGCAGGTATACTGACATACGTGACACACCATTAGACGATGTAGATTTTACATTTTAGACAGATGGGAGTTGTCATAGACAGACAGACACAGGAGAACTATGCACAGGTTACGCTCTTGTAGATGATGAGGATGTCATAGAGGCTGAACCCCTTAGTCCACCTCACTCAGCCCAGGTGGCTGAACAAGTGGTATTAAGGAGAGCATGTGAGTTGGCAGAAGGTAAATCAGCTAATATATACCGCCTTCGGGGTAGTACATAATTTTGGGGCTCTTTGGCATCTTAGGAACTTTATGACAGCAGTAGGCACACCAGTAGCACATTCACAAAACATAAAAGGACTTCTGACAGCAATTCAGTTACCAAAGGCAGTAGCTGTCATCAAATGCAAAGCCCACACATGCGAAGAAGACCCGGTGTCGATGGGCAATAAAAGAGAAGATCAAGCTGCCAGACAATAGACACACAGAAATTAATTGAAATGCAAGATTTGCGTTCCCTACAGGAAAAGGCAGTCTGCAGATCGAAGGGATGTGGTCAAGAGTCCTCTGGACTCTGGAGAGATGGACAAGGTAGGCCTGTTGCTCCCAGTGCATACTACCCAAGCCTGGCTGAGGCAGCACATGGTCTGACTCACCTGGGAAAAGAAGGTATGTGCAAGTTGATCAGAGCATATTGGTGTGCACCATGCTTTTCTTCTCAAGCTGGAAAGAGGGCAATGTCCTGTCTGACTTGTTTGAGGAAAAATGTTGGGAAGACAATACCAACCGAGCCATCCCATATCCCTCCGATAGATGGACCTTTTCAGCTAATACAAATTGACTTCATATAATTACCACCTTGCAGGAATCTCAAGTATGTATTAGTTTGTACTGATGTATTTTCTAATTGGGTAGAGGCATATCCAGCGGCCACTAATACTGCTATTTTTACTGCTAAGAAGATTGTTCAGGAGTTTGTATGCAGACACGGTATCCCTAGAATCATAGAAATTGATAGGGGTACTCATTTCACTGGTGATGTTTTCCAGAACATGTGTAAGCTTATTGGAATCAATAGTAAACTTCACACCCCCTACCGACCACAAGCCAGTGCCAAAGTGGAGAGGGTAAATGGTACTATTAAGAATAAACTGAGTAAGATAATGGCTGAAACTGGATTAGGATGGCCAGAAGCCTTACCGCTCGTCCTCCATAGCATCAGAACCACTCCCAGACCTCCTCTTAATCTGTCCCCCTTTGAGATACTGTTTGGAAGGCAACCTCATTTGATTATAGGTCCACAGGATGATTTGAAGTGTAATAATGAGGTTACTGTGCAATATCTTATAAAAATTTCGCAGACGATTGAAACAACAGCAACAGAAACTGAAAATGTTGTTACCTGGTATGCCAGAAACAAACTGTCATGATGTTGAACCTGGAGAATATGTTATGATCCCAAATTTCTTATGCTCAGGTTGTTTAACAGTCCAGTGGGAAGGTCCTTACCAGGTGTTGATGACAAGTACCACATCTTTGAAAGTAGCAGAACGAGATACCTGGGTCCATTCCACTCACTGCAGAAAGGTCAACCACCTGAAGGTGGTACAAGGCGAAGTCGAGACAGACAACGTGGACCTGTCGATTGTAAACCTGTTCCGGGAGAACTAGAGACTGCAGAGAAAACACCTAAGCCAGAGACGTGTACAGACTACTATCCCAGCAATGGAGTTGCGATTTGTTTCTTTCTTGTTCCAGGGTTCTTCCATTTTTATTTGTTTCAGTATTTCTTATTTCTGTAACAGAGGACAGATGACGGAGAGGGAGGCCGATAGTGATGTCGATAGAGTGAAGTCAGAGGAGAGAGCGATAGAATGATCAGGGTAACCTATGGTCAAACTCAGTTCAGGGATTATTAAGAGATCTGTTAGCCATGGAACTCGGAGACAGTGTGAGGGGCTATTGTCTGAGGAATATTGTATCTGTGAGTTCTGTGGATCTCTAGTTAATAAGAAATGCATCCAACAATGCCAGTCCAAGAGTAATCTGTATTTGGGCGGGCATCCTTTAGAGGATTACCATTCCTTAGAGGGTAAGGTCTTAAACCAGACTGAATGTTGGGTGTGCACTCACGTGCCTCAGGGACAACATAATGTAGGATTAGTACCATTCCCATTAAATTTCTCTGAGGTCCTTGAATTACAGGGAGGGAGGTCCATAGACGGGAAGTATAACATCACCAGATCCCCTAGTTTAAAGCTCCGCCAATACTCCATAGATTGGTCTTTGCTGTGTCTATACATTTCATACATAGAAAGACTGGAGAATTGGGAAGCAGACTTATTGGATCAGACAATGGCTCGCCACACCAGTAGTGACGAACACCAGAGATGAGGACATCTGAACAAACCAAGTGTGGTATTTATTGGAATAGTTCCTATGGGTTATTGTCAAAATGTTATTCAGGCCGAAACGTGTCTTGAGCAGATGAGGACAACAGGCATAGGTAGTTTTGTTAAAACTTTATATGATATTGTGCAGGATCATAATATATCTTATGTCCTCCCAGATAATGTATACTATGTTTGTGGAAGAAGGGCTTATTCTTGGTTATCTCTGAGTTCCAAGGGTTTATGTTTTATAGGTAAATTGGTCCCAGAGGTAATGACCCTTACACATGATGAAATGATTGGTATCCATAAAACCACACCACCTCCATACATACACACACAGTATGAATATTGTGACAAAAGAAATATGATCCCTGGTGAAGAACATATAGCCACACAGTTGATTAGTGAAACAACTGGTTTCCAAATTTTGATAGCATTAGATCCCACCAGAGCTACTCGGGGAACTTTAAATTTTAGATATATCCAAGACCTGGCTAAATTAATAGACAACATCACCGAGATGTATGATGACACTTTCAGGTATATGGGTAAGGAGCTACAGGCTTATAAAAAGGAGTTGGTACAACATACAGTAGGCTAGTGTTAAACTACCTGACATCTATTACTGGTGGATATTGTGTGACTTTGGCCACCCAGGTTGGTGCCAAGTGTTGCACGTACATCACAAATAATGCTAATGACCCCAAAGAGGTGATTGACGGGAGAATGGATGAAATCCTACAACTGAAATGGGAATTTCGGGTTGGACCATAATACTTCCTTGTATGAGGTAAAGGTAGAGAAATGGTTCTCATGATTAAACCCTATAAAATGGTTCTCCGGTCTGGGAGAGTGGGTACAGGAGATGATTGCTAGTATAGGTAAGCTTCTTATTCTAATACTTGTTGTCATTTTCGTAATTGGTTTATGTGTTAGATGTGTTCCTACTGTGTTGAAGTGTGGAAAATGTACCACCAAGGTAAACAGTGAAAATGAAATCATAATGGTGGTGAGTAGTGGTAGTATAGGTACTAAGGTCGATAAAGTACTGCATTACAATCCTGAAATTGAATGTACCATCAGATAATAAAATGTGAATATGCTGAGTCAGATATAATAAAATGTATTATCAATGTTACATTAAACATAGATAATATAGTCCAAATTCCCCCAAACTTCCTTTATAGGTTAGATGAATTCCCACATCCTACCAATGGTCCCCTATAGATCCGCAGATGGCGTATAAGGGTTGTTCTACCCTTTCCTGAAACGCATTATTGACGGTTCAATGACCGATTTGTGTCACACCATTTAGAACATTGAATAATAATTTATTATGTCTGACTAAATAGGTTAAGAATAGAATATGATAGTGTTATCTTTGCTATCAAAGGGTGGACTGTCAAAGTCAAATAATTGGGTATGATCACTTTACAATTATTTATAGGAAAGTTATTGTGAAGAACAAAAACTAAAGAAAAAGACAAATATGTCTTTGTAGGCGCACTCTTAAGACAGTATGTAGAGATAAGAAGTAGAAGTGTGGACACTTTCTTTTTTTCTTATCTCGTCGTTTTTTTTCTTTTTCTTCCTTCTCTATTTTCTTCTCATTTCTCATGTCTTTTCTATTTCCTTCTGTTGTTTCACTCTAGATCACTTTTTGTCCCTCTTGTAATTTTCACTCCCTTGTCTTTTCCCTTCCTTTTTTTCTTTCATTTATCATGTTCTCTCACACTCTCAGGCACTCTTCCTAATCATTTTATTTTACCACATTATCACTATTTGGATTATTTACTTTTTCTTTCCTTTTTTCATTAATTCCTCCCTTTTCTTTCTTTCTTTCTTTCCCCCTCCCTCCCCCTCTGTGTCTCTTCTCTAGCCGTCATTTTGTTCCACTCCTATCTTTACTTTCCTTCTCCCATCCTATTCTCCTTTTCCATTTTTGCCTCATTCTTGTTTTCATTACCCAGTCTCATTTTCTCTATTTTTTATCTTCTCTTTGTTATTTTACTTTATAATTTACAATTTTTATTTTATTTTATTTTATATATTTCATTTTTATATTTATGTTATTATAATTTACTTTATCACATAATTTTTCTCTATTTTGATATTTATTTTATTTAATTTGTTTTATATTATCACTGTTAATTTCTCTCTCTTCTATATTTCACAGCATTAATGCCTTACACATATATTGATATTGTATCCATTATTAAAATTTTTTTTTATGTTACACACATGGTTATCACTTAATGTACACTTATCTATTCACATTTTTCTATTGCTATACTCTCTGTTTCATTTTCAGTCTCATTAACCATATAGATCACTGACTGGTCTCTTTATATGTATTTCTGTTGCTAATTACACTTTCAGCACAGCACTACTCATCATTTAACATAGTTATACACTTATCTTCATCAGCTTTTTTCACTAGTATAAATGTTCACCTTTTTGCTCAATTCATTTTTATCTAGCGTATGATATACACTTACTCCTGTCTGTAGGTTACAAATACCTGTTTTCTAATTGAGATTACAGGTTCTTTTGTTCTTTAATCCTTTTACATTATACAATGTTTACATATGGTAATTCCATGTCCTGTTAAACACCCCTACAACTCCGTGGATGCACGCATTGGTTAACACTATCCTGCTATAATTGGCTGTTGCATCAGTCACTTGTAAGTACAGCCCTATGATTGGGCGCATGTTCCTTAACTACAGGTTATAAATACTTGTTTTCTAATTGAGATTATTAGTTTCTTTTGTTCTCTAATCTTTTTACGCTATACAATGTGTATATATGGTAATTCCATGTCCTGTTAAACACCCCATAACTCTGTGTATGCACGCATTGCTTAACACTATCCCGCTATGATTGGCTGTTACATCAGTCACTCGTGAGTACAGCCCTATGATTGGGCGCATGTTCCTTAACTACAGGAAGCAGCAGTGCAGTCCGATGATCAGGTGACCAAGCATTCCCGGCGAAACGTGCGTCCTGTGACAGCATTCAGCTCCGGATCTTACACACACTGCAACCCAGTACAGTCGACCTTGACACAGGTATCCTTTACTATCGCTCAGATGCGCTCTCTCATTTGAGTCCTTAGTCTGTGACTCCCCCTGCAATGCCCAGCCGGTACCAGGGCTCAGATGCAGCTACATCTCAGAAAGCAGAAGTGCTTTGCTGTTGTTTCTTCTGAGGCAACGCAGCTGTCACTCTCTCATTCCCAGTTCGATTTGACTGGGAACAGTAGAAGTGACTTTGTGTGTTTCTTTCACCTCAAACCTTGCTCTTTTCAATAGAAAACTCATACATTTACATTCCAGATATTTTTATATTGAGCTACATTCCTGATTGTTTTGCCCTATAGACGGCACTTTGTTATGAAGTGAGCTTGTTACATTTTACCTGTGTCTTAATACTGTTACTCATTTAACAGCACTGGGAGAGTTAAACTGCAGTTGGAATTACTGTCTACTAAATTGATTGATTTCCAACATATTACTTAATTTGAATTATTTGTTTATTTATCTCATGTCAGTCAGATTATTTGTTTGCTGTGTGTGTTGTCTCTGTGTCCATTGCGGACTCCATTAGTAGTAACAGGACCTTAGAGATCCATCTAATTTAAGTATAAATGTTCGCCATTTTCTTTATTATGCATATATCCACTGGCTAATAATAATATATAATTTTTTTCTATACACTGTATACCACTTTTCCCTCTTCCCACACTGACTAGTGTGTGTTAGATTCAGAAAAGGGTCCTAATCTGAAGTTTAAAATAAATTTATTTTTCAGTTAACCTTTGGCTCTTTATGCATAAAATACAATCATTATGTATCACCTTGATTCTTTCTCATTTTGATCATAGTATCAATATGCCGACATTTATCTAAAATATTTAAGTGTGAAATTTTATATTTATCACCATATTGAAGAGAATTCTTTTTAGTAAGCTTATTCATTAAATGCTAAGTTTTAATAACTTTCTACTTATTATCTCTACATACTGTCTTAAGAGTGCGCCTACAAAGACATATTTGTCTTTTTCTTTAGTTTTTGTTCTTCACAATAACTTTCCTATATGTGTATTGCACAAGTTTTTGTGGGTGCACCACCAACCTAGTGTCATCCAGAATTTATTGTATGTGATAGACCATCATGTTGGTATTTATTAATTTGTTCTAATCCTTATATGTCATATTTTCAATTAATTCTTGTATTACTTGTGCAGATTCATGTTTTTACATTTCCACTTTACAATTATTATCTGACGATATAGTCATCTATAGTCTAATGATGTGTTACTTGGATGCTACTTTGCGTCGGTGCAAATCCAATGCACATCAATGCGAATCGGACGCACATATGCGAATGCATACATACATACATACACACACATAGGCACACACATAAAATGGTTCCCACACATTATAGTTAATAACCAGAGTTGTTAAAGGTATTGTTAGCTAATAATTATGATGTAAGATGTACTTAAAAGAGATCTAAGGTTCAGAATACAGTGTACATGCATGTTTGGTATCATACTAAATCCCTGTTTATTTGCAGACATCCGTTTCTATCGGCAAAGTAGTCGCACCATGCATCCGCTAGTTATGGATGATAGGGAGTTATTAAGTAGAATGTTATTACTTGTATGCAGTGTTTTAGCCAGTTTTAACCAGTTCTTCAGTGAGAAAATACACAATGTGACCGTTGGAAGACTGATCCATACCACTGATGACACCGTATGAACTGACCAATGACCAGATTGACCAGACGCAAGAACCAATGAAAACCTGCCAACTTGTCCCGTTGTTATCTCTGTAACCTGTACCGTATATAGGCTTGTGTACTGGCTTCAGTGTACAGACATCTTCTTTGTGACCGCTTACTGTATACTGGGACCATTGCACATGTGTATGTATCGGCTGTACTTATTGTATAATACTTGCTTTTTACTCTAATTGTTAAACTTACATCGTGTTACCCCTTTCACATAAAATAACTTTTGTGCTTTGGAACCACACGATTAGACTGGAAAGCGACTTGCACTGCAAAATAGCGACTGCACAGCATTAATAACACATACAACTAAAAAGGGAAAAACATTGTCATTAATCGATGCACTATGATTACAACATAACCTTTATTTTCCGTATCGTAAAATATATCGGTAAAATATGTTAAAACAGTGAATATATAAAATAGAATTGTGTTACTAGAGAAGAAAATGTGAATGAAAATAGAATCTGCACCAGTTAGGGCTCCTCTTAAGACCTTGATTATTGTGTATTTGTTAATAACGTAATATCTATAGTGCTCCACAGAAATAAATAAACACATAAATATTTCCAATGATCACGTGTGAGTATTTCTTCTCAGGAAGTAGTTGATCTGATTACTATACAAAATCAGTATTTTCAAAGAGTGAATCCTATTTCCTCAGTAGTAATATATGTAATATACATAACGTATCTGGTACTCTGACAGGGTAGCTCTTATTTCTCCTTTGCGCTAGGGACCTGGAAGTGACATGAGTGAGGGCGGAAGTGCAGTTCCAAGGCCACCTAAAGACGAAAGTATTCCCCTCGTGGGCTCACTGCACTCGCCACAAGATTGTGTTCCCCCTCTGTGCCCACATGGATGGTAGGGAATGACGTTGGACAGTAGCTGATGATGTCAGGGTCCTCTCCGTGAAGGGAATTAGACACTACCACTCTGACAGACTCTGGGGTCTAGTTACTAAGCAGTGTTAGGGGACAGAGTGAAATGAGATGAGGTATCAGCCAATCAGCTCCCAACTATCATTTTTCAAACTCAGCGAGATGGCAGTTAGGAGCTGGTACCTCATCTCATTTCACTTTGTCCCCTAACACTGCTTAGTAACTAGACCCCAGAGTCTGTCAGAGGAAACATTCCATTCTTTGTTATTGTATCAAATCATCCATGTAACAGTTGTCTTGTATAAAACTCACTGAAACCTATGGATATAACAGTAGTCCAGTGGGATTTATTGGAATATCACACTGTTTCAATCTGAATTCTAGTGCACACATGAATTAACTACACATCTACCTACTAAGTTTATATAGATGCTTCTCTTTAGTTTCTTAATTCATATAAGCCTCATTGGTGACTATATTAGTGACACCTTTTATTGTAGGCACAACTATTGTCTCTCTTTATGATAGTGACATCACATAGTTTATATTTATATGATCAAAGGTAATGCTGAGAAATATGCTTCATATCCAGGACAGACATCCTGTTATACTGGGCTATATACTAACAAAATACAAGATCGCAATTCATATAGGGCAAGATATATACTGTATAAATATATACCTAGTTGTCTTCCTATATAATGAAGTTGTAGCACTATCTATAGGGAAATTCAGATGGAGATGTTAAACTTCTCTCTCCGTCCCTATTCCTCCTAAATATAATTATATTATACAGCCCATAAAGATTATTTATGTGGTTTGATTATGGAGGCTTCAAAGCTTCTTCCTATTAATAAATGGTAGCTGTGCTACTAAGTGCCCTTCAGGTATATAGCGACAGGTTTAATTGATATCTTGCCGTTTTTCAATATACCCCAATGAGAGGGATATCACTAATTGTGCTCATATAGCCCCAAAAAATAAATTACAAGTCCTATGAGGCTTTATATATCAGATATACACCCCATTATATTGGGGTATACACTTAGGTATCAATGTTTATTATTATTATTATTATTATTATTATTATTATTTATCTATATGGCACCACAAGTGTTCCGCAGCGCCTTACATAGTACATAAACAAATAAGTAACCAGTGACTTACAATACAATATTGCTGGGTATTTTCCTGTGAGTAGCGTGGAAAAGCAATCCCCGCTGCCACGAGCCGCGGCTTCCACTTTCATAGGCAGTTAACCTGACGGCTGGATAACTTTCATGAGAGCAGCTTGGGGAATGAAACCCCGCCGCGGGAGCCGTGTATATATTGCTGCCTATGAGTCATCAGCAGCCGGGCACCTTCCTGAGAACAGCGCTGAGAAGGAATTCCCGCTGTCATAGCTGCATGATTCAGTCTATGTGCAAGCCCCTACCTACAGAGCCTTTCAGATAGGACACGGAAGACCAGACTACTCTCTAGGCTGAAGATAGAAGGGAACCTTCCACTATACTATCATCCACAAAAGCAACATGTAATTACTGCGGGGAACATCAATTAGCTAAGTATCACTGATTTTCTCTTTCAAAATCTCACTTCTAATACAATGTGCAGAGCTAATGTTATGTTACACGGAGGCAGAAGTTAAACCAACATTGAAACATTGTATCATCTTGTTTCTTTCCATTTCCCTCCGTCTCTAGTTACATACACTTTGTCCTATGCAGTATATATAGAGGGGTATTTAATATGGGTGTGAAAAGTCCGTGCTGGAGTTTTCGCTCCACATCGGAGATTTTTCTGGGATAAAGTATCGGGCGCGCGCCCCCTTTATCCCCGTATTCAATATAAAATCTACGAAAACGGGACCTGGCGAAGTGGAATTTGCGATAAACTACGAAATTTTCCTGGAAAAAATTGTAGGACCCCCCTAAAGCTGTAAAAACATGGGGGATCACTATGGGTACCCCCGTTTTAGTCTGCAAATGTAAGTCAGGGATTTAAATAGCTGCGGCAGGTGCTTTTTTCCCGACATTGAAGAAGTGATGCAGAAGAGCACTTAGGTTATTTTTTTTCATTTTTTTAAGTGGTCCCATCAAATTTGGGGTACATGAAAATGGGTAATCGCATATTTTTATGTCCCTAAAGTATTTTTTTAAAAATTCTGCAACTGTGCACCTGCCGCTATTAATCTATTCTAGAAAACACCTGCCGCTATTAATCTATTCTAGAAAACACCTGCCGCTAATAATCTATTCTAGAATACACCTGCCGCTAATAATCTATTCTAGAATACACCTGCCGCTAATAGCCTATTCTAGAAAACACCTGCCGCTAATAGCCTATTCTATAATACACCTGCCGCTAATAGCCTATTCTAGAATACACCTGCCGCTAATAATCTATTCTATAATACACCTGCCGCATACTTGCAGATTAGCCCTGAACCTATTTCCCTATCGTTAAAAAAAAATTTCCCATTTTTTTTTTTCACCCCAATTTTTAAATACATTTTTTGGGGTGTCCCTATTTTTATTTTTTATTTTTTTTGACACAGTTATTTTTAAAATGTCATTCCCAGGGGCGCAGGCTATTTTTTTTAAGCCTGCACCCCTAAACCCCAGTTCTGCACTTTTTTTCGCCACCTATTCAGTGGTGAAAAGTTATCCCCTTTTTTTTTCAAAGACTTCCATGATAAAGTCATAAGTTTGATTTAGGATTGTTTAGTTTGTCCCATTACTTTTGGCCCCTTAAAAAGTGGGAGGCACATATAGAAACCGTAGTAATTCCTACACCGTTCCCCTGATTTGGATGTAATTACCCTCAAATTAAATCTGAAAGTCTGCAGGTAAATCACATCTTGTTTGTTTCATTTCACAGCCATTGTGGTGGTGACTAGAGGCCAAAATATGAATATTCTGTCACTGTCCCAATATTTATGCACCTGACTGTAGATGCCTCACAAGTCCTCAACTGGCAGCTTCATTAAATGGTACCTGCAAAACTCCAGTGTCACCGTCTACAGTAAAGAGGCGACTCCGGGATGCTGGCCTTCTAGGCAGAGTGGCAAAAAAAAGCCATATCTGAGACTGGGCAATAACAGGAAAAGATTAATAGGGGCAAAAGAACACAGACATTGGACAGAGGAAGATTGGAAAAAAGTGTTATAGACAGACGAATCGAAGTTTGAGGTGTTTGGATCACACAGAAGAACATTTGTGAGACGCAGCACAAGTGAAAAGATGCTGGAAGAGTGCCTGACACCATCTGACAAGCATGGTGGAGGTAATGTGATGGTCTGCGGCTGCTTTGGTGCTGGTAAAGTGGGAGATTTGTACAAGGTAAAAGGGATTTTGAATAAGGAAAGCTATCACTCGGAAGGCTATCACTCCATTTTGCAATGCCATGCCATACCCTGTGGACAGCGATTAATTGGAGCCAATTTCCACCTCCAACAGGACAATGACACAAAGCACACCTCCAAATTATGCAAGAACTATTTAGGGAACAAGCAGACAGCTGGTATTCTGTCTGTAATGGAGTGGCCAGCGCAGTCACCAGATCTCAGCCCCATTGAGCTGTTGTGGGAGCAACTTGACTGTATGGTACGCAAGAAGTGCCCATCAAGCCAATCCAACTTGTGGGAGGTGCTTTAGGAAGCGTGGGGGGAAATTTCTTCAGATTACCTCAACAATGTAACAGCTAGAATGCCAAATGTCTGCAATGGTGTAATTGCTGCAAAAGGAGCATTCTATGACAAAAGCAAAGGTTGAAGGTCAAAATTATTATTTCAAATAAAAATCATTATTTCTAACCTTGCCAATGTCTTGACTATATGTTCTATTCATTTTGCAACTCATTTGATAAATAAAAGTCAGTTTTCATGTAAAACACAAAATTGTCTGAGTGACCCCAAACTTTTGAATGGTAGTGTATATTTTTTTGATATTTGGTAAATGTGATTTGATGGATTATTTTAGTTACACCATAACACAATTTATGTTGCATATTGACATTTAAGTTCTAATATATAACCAGATAAGGGTCTATGGGGCATTACTGTGCCCTATGTGACACGTATTTGTTATTATCTCTTTCTGTTTTAGTCTTTTGTATTCTTACGAAGCCTTGACAAAGATTCTGGAGTGGAACCGAAACGTTGGCAACTATGGATTATGTGCATGCTAATAAAGCTTAAAGCATGTTTTTGACTTAAAAAATCTGGCGAGTGCCTTTATCTCTATGTGCAGTAGATGTGATATCCCCTATCATTGGGGAACCTACACTCCAGTGGAAACTCTAAAGAAGCACCCCAGCAAATTACAAGATATAAGGTGTGAGTGCTGGACCACAGATACCATGAATATATATACATATATATATATATTAATATATATATATATATATATATAATCACAACTTTTGTTGCCCAGGGGCTCCCACAGACCTGGGCAAATCTGTCCCTGACCCTAATATAAAGAGGGGTATATTTGACATCTCATTGAAGCATACTATGATTCGGCATACTAATAAACATGTGGGGAAATAGCCAGATACAAGCTACTCCATTCAAACTGCAATCCTAAACATCCTTGATCCTAACATTCTCTCTAACTACCGACCAATCTCTCTCCTCCCATTTGCCTCCAAACTCCTTGAGTGGATTGTCTACAACCGCCTTACTACTTTTCTTTCCTCCCACTCCCTGCTTGACCCTTTTCAGTCTGGCTTCCATTCTCTCCACTCCACTGAAACTGCCCTCACAAAAGTCAGCAATAACCTCCTTGCTGCCAAATCCAAGGGCCACTACTCTCTGCTCATTCTCCTTGACCTCTCTGCTGCTTTTGACACTGTGGACCACCCTCTACTGCTGCATATCCTTCACTCCCTTGGTGTACAGGACACTGCTCTCCTGGCTATCCTCCTACCTCTGACCATTACTTCTCTGTTTCCTCTAACAACTCCTCTTCCCCCGCACAGTCACTTACAGTAGGTGTTCCCCAAAGTTCTATTCTTGGACCTCTACTATTCTCCCTTGTCGAAGCCGGATGGTTGGCTGAGACCTATAAAGATAGGTATAAAGATTATTAGGTATTCATAGTTGGGGGCTCGTAGTGTGAGGTCAAGCTACCAGAATTTACACGGTAACACATGGTTATCGATCTCTCAACAAAGGGTGGACGGCGCCATACACATGAAAGAATGCACTCTGGCCCTGATTCAGAGCCGGATGCTCTGAAAGAGCGCTCGCTCTGAATCAGGGCATTTTTTTTTTTTGGTGTGGCTTCTGGGCCGCTTGCATAGCTGTGGGTGACCACCCACAGCTATTGTGAGTGGCCAGGTGATGGTCGCGATGGTCTCAACCATCACGACCATCGGGGCTTGCGATGAGACCCTTGCAGTAGGGTCTCATTCCCGCAAGCCCCAGTGAGCTTCTGGCTCTTAATAGAGCCAGAAGCTTACCACTGACATCACTCGTGATGTCAGTGGGGCCACCCCCAAATGGCAGGCATTCCATCGGGAATGCCTCCATTTGGCCAGCCCCCCCCCCTGCCCGCCTCCAAAATGGTGCGAGCTGTCGATCAAAATCGACAGCCACCCCTTTTGGTGTGAGACCCGGAGTGACGGAGCACCCATCGCTAGCCGGGTCTCGTGCATGCGCATGTCGGAGCCGGCTCCGGCGTGCGCATGCGCACTGGCCAAACATCGACCCGCTCGTGACTGCTTAGCACTCGCGCGTGGGTCTGAATCAGGCCCTGTGTTCGAAAACCTGCTACCAGTCAATGTTGAGAGACCGATATCTGTTATTGTGTGAGTTCAAGGAGCGCTGATTATAATCCAGGGACAAGGAAGGAAAAGTTTGTTTTCTTTCATTGTTAATGTTTTGTGTTAGGGGGTAAGTCGCACAATAGCATACGCATATTTCCTCTATTGCTGCCACGTGTTCAACCAGTCATTGTATTCATAGCGTGATTGCTTGTTAAACCTCTGAATTACACTACTATATTTAGGGAAAAGGTTTAATTTTTTTCTGCGCAGAAAAGGTGTATGAAATTGAAACGTGATTGTAAAGTGGAGGTTACTGTCTGTTAAGCCTAGGTTGAAACTCAGTAGGTGCCTGACGGGGCCGTACAAACTACTGGGCCAGTGTACAAAGCAGGTACATTGTGGTTATCGAGAAAATAAGGGGCTTCTAGGTCTGACACCCATTAATCGCAAAGTTCATTTATCAGTTAGGTTCTTTGGGCAATGCGATTGGACCTCTCGGTTATATAAACTGTGATTGTGAAGTGGGTTGTTGTGGGAGTGAAACTGCTGGCAAGGTTAGGAGTTATTGGAACTCCTAGATGCTACTAGCTGGGAGTAAACTCAACATAGGTAGCAACTGGTGAAGCTTGGAGTTAAATTCATCACAAGTAAAATAATCAGCTAGGCGGTTATTTTACTCCTCGTTTATGCGCACTGACCATTTCGCTTATCAGGAAGGTGGTGCATAAAGGGAAGAAGCGAGCGGCCGAAGCTTGGGTTGAATTCACCGTAGGTAGAATAATTTACATAGGTGAGTATTCTGCTCCTCGTTGTGCAAGCTGATTAAAATGCTCTGCGGGCCGGCTGTGCATAACCGGAGGGAGGGAGTGCATGAACGTAGCTCACTGAAAATCATTCACCAATCAAAATTCTCTAGAAATTGCTAAGCATTTTCTCAGATGGGTGCGAAGCACTCTCTGGTAATGGTTGATGATGTGCTGCTGGTTGAAGGGCCGACTGGTTCGGCCAGGTATATCATGTTTAAAAAGTATGGTGCGTATGCTACTGCGTACTGTGACATATGGGTCAATATGACCAAGGAATGTAGAAAACCTTTTCCTAAGATTGGTAGTTTTGATTCTGAAGTACTGAATAATGTTAGAGACAGTATATATTTAGTGAAATCTCTGAAGAAAAGTATAAAGTTTAATGATTGTTTAAAGTTGTGGCAGCACAAGGGGAACATGTGGCTTAGTGGTGTGCACGCGGCGCAAACTAGTGTCACACTCATGACACAAGGGAGCATGTATGCAACGCTAAATAGCATTGTGTGCATGCCGCAAGGGTGCGCGCATGCACAGCAAGGTAGCATTGCCGAAGGGAATGTTAGTAGGACATGCGCACCCCCTCTGCCCTATGCGGATGGGGTGAAGGTACAGACGATCTCAAAAATCATAAAAATGTAACAAGTAACTTGTACCTACTCCTGAGTAACTATAAGGAACATGTTTATAATGCAGATGATGAACCTGTTGTAATGTCAGCTCTTTCCCTTGTTGCCCAAATGTTAAATGTACCATCACAGCAAGCACAGGTAGCTGCCCCACCAGAACCAGTAGTGGAGGTAGCCCCACCATTGATAGTGCAGGAAGTATTAACACCGGCTGTTTTTAAAACCATACGTAGTAGTGGTAGGCTGAACCCTCCACTAGGTAGCAAGGCCAGAGGTAGCGGTGTGGCAGGCTTTCATCCCGTCTGGACAATAACTGTTCCCAATGGGAATCTGGAAGCAAATGGTATAGTGACCACAAGGGATGTAGCTATGCATTGTCCATGGACGAGACCAGAGCTACATTTCATAATGACAGATTTCCCTGACCCTAGGAAAGAACTAGCAAAGTGCCAAAGATTTGTAAAGGATTTAGGTAATGCTCATGAGCCAACCAACAAAGATTGGCGAGTGATATTACGGGCATGTCTTCCACACAATACCAACGTGAAAACGTTTATCACAGCCTGTGTATTGGATGGAGATAGTCCCATAACTGATGAAGGCAATCAGGACAACATAACCCGCATTGTCATACAATTGGCCATATATTTCCCAGTAGTAGTTAACTGGAGTAAAATCTTTTCAATTAAGCAGAAAGAGACTGAGTCTGCAGAAGATTATTTCACCAGAGTGCTGCAGACTATTACCCAATACACAGGTATAGAAGATATAAAAGACAACACACATCACAGGGAAATGACCATAACAGTGCTTATGGATGGTCTTAAAGAGACTCTAAAAGCCAGGGTTCAGACCTCACTTCCTGGATGGAGGGGAATTACGGTAGTCACACTCAGGGAATCTGCAATTGAACATGATAAAAACATCCTTAGGAAGAGAGAAATGCAGAGCGAGAAACTAATGGCTGTTAGTATTCAAGCTCTGGAAGGAATGCAAATATCACCGCAGCACTCTTATTACACACAGCCACAATACACTTATCCCACACAACCTCGAAACCCATATTCCCATACACAACCACAATCTTTCCACACTCCCCAACCCACACGACAACAACCTTTCAATATACGTCAACCACGAAGGTGTTATAGATGTAACAAGGAAGGACACATAAGTAGGTTTTGTTAAGCTAGAAAATGGGAAACGCCAAACCAGGGAACACCAAGATACCCACATAAAGGGCACCCACAACAGTCAGGACAGTTCCAGCAATCATCTGCCCACATTGTGGCGTTAAATGCTTTACTGGAGGAAGACAGTCAGCTCTAGGGGTCAGGTCACACCTGTAGTCTACAACCAGTCAGGTTAACTGGGGATACTAGGGAAGAACCTGTAATGATAGTTGATGTAGCTGGTACCAAACATTCTTTTCTTGTAGACACAGGGTCGACCAGATCAGTGTTAAATTCTCCATCCAATTTACATGGTGATGCCAGTAGGCCCGTAGCATACTACAGTGCACAATTGGACACTGTGGCAAGATCACTCCCAACGTGTTTAAGAAGTGTTCCTGCAACTGTTTTGGTAAACAAGAGCAAGGATGTAGTATTAGGTCATGATACAACTGTCTATACACCCCATGCAGTGTCTGCTTTGTTAAATTCAGCCCAAACCAGACATCTTTCCTCAGCTAGGTTCACGAAATGGGAACTAGCCCTGACAGCACCTGCAAACACCACCATTAAGTGGTGCAATACGTTAAACCCAGCAACGTACTTACCATATGTGCCTCGGGATGCACAAAGGGTGGAAGGTGAGCCTCTGGCAGAAGGTGAGTTTTGCAGGGATACTGACAAACATGACTGTATGGATTATTTGAATCAAACCTTTACTGCAAGACCTGACATACGTGATACACCATTGGAAAATGCAGATCTGCCATTTTACATGAATGGGAGTTGTCATAGACAAACTGACACAGGAGAGTTATGCACAGGTTATGCTGTTGTAAATTACAAGGACACCATAGAATCCGAACCCCTTGGTCCACCTCACTCGGCCCAAGTGGCGGAGCTAGTGGCACTAAGAAGAGCGTGTGAATTAGCAAAAGGCAAATCTGCTAACATCTACACTGACTCTAGGTACACCTTTGGGGCAGTTCATGATTTTGGTGCTCTATGGCGTCCAAGAAATTTTATGACAGCAGCAGGCACACCAGTTGCACATTCAAAACATATAAAAGCACTATTGACAGCGATTCAAATGCCTAAGGCAGTGGCCGTCATTAAGTGTAAAGCCCATACATGCGAGGACGATGCGGTGTCACTGGACAATAACAGAGCAGATGAAGCTGCCAAATGCGCTGCAGGGTTAAGAATTAACATGCCAGTTAGTCAAATGATGGTTTTCCAGGCAATTGATATGCAGAAGTTAATGGAGATGCAAAATTTGGGTTCCATTCAGGAAAAGGCAGTCTAGCGATCAAAGGGATGTGGACAGGAGTCCTCTGGACTCTGGAGAGATGGACAAGGTAAGCCGGTGGCACCCAAGGCATACTACCCAAGCTTGGCTGAGGCAGCACAAGGTCTGACTCACCTGGGAAAGCAAGGTATGTTCAAGTTGGTCAGGGCGTATTGGTGTGCACCAGGTTTCTCTTCCCAAGCCGAAAAGAGGGCAATGTCCTGTTTGACATGCTTGAGGAAGAACGTTGGAAAAACAATACCAACTGAGCCATCCCACATCCCTCCGACAGACGGACCCTTTTAGGTAATACAAATTCGTTTCATCCAATTACCACCCTGCAGGAATCTCAAGTATGTATTAGTTTGTACAGATGTGTTTTCTAACTGGGTAGAGGCTTATCCAGCTGCCACTAATACTGCTGTGTTCACTGCTAAAAAGATTGTTCAGGAATTTGTATGCAGATACGGTATCCCTAGAATTATTAAAAGTTATAGGGGTACTCATTTCACAGATGATGTCTTCCAGAGGGAATCGGTATGAAATCCCGGCTGCCACATGGCCGGGAGTTCAATTCACGGCAGCGGCAGCCCGACAAAACAGCAGAGCCCGGCAGCGGAAGCCCAACAGCTCTGGAATTTCCAATCGTCCCTAAGGTAAGTATCTACTAACCTAACCTAACCCCCTAACCCTCCTTAGGGGTGCCTAACCCTAGCCTCCCCCCCCAAATGCCTAACTCTAACCCCCCCTCTAAGTGCCTAACCCTAACCCCCCTTCCCCGCTGCCTAAACCTAAGTCCCCCGGGGTGGTGCCTAACTCTAAGTCCCCCCCGGGGGTGCCTAACCCTAACCCACCCTCCCCCTAGCCTAATTCTAACCCTCCTGGGGGGGTGCCGAACCCTAAATCCCCCCCAGGTGCCCTAAACCTAACCCTCCCCCCCGTGGCTGTCCGCTCGTGGCGCCCGGCGTCGGGAAAATGACTGGCATCTAGAAATAGATGCCGGTCATTTATCCCATGCTGGGATAGAGCAGTCGGGAAGCCGGCTGTCAGGATTCCGGCAGCCGGGTTCCCGATTGTATACCCTTCCAGAGCATGTGTAAGTTGATTGGTATTAATAGTAAACTTCACACCCCCTATCGACCACAGGCCAGTGCCAAGGTGGAGAGGGTAAACGGTACTATTAAGAATAAACTGAGTAAGATCATGGCAGAAACTGGACTGGGATGGCCAGAAGCCTTACCGCTAGTCCTTCATAGCATCAGGACAACTCCTAGGCTCCCTCTTAATCTGTCCCCCTTTGAAATACTCTTTGGGAGACAACCTCATTTGATTGTAAGTCCTCAGGAAGATTTGAAGAGTAACAACAAGGTTACTGTGAAGTATCTTATAACAATGAGTAAACAGTTGAAACAGCAGCAGCAGAAACTGAAATTGTTGTCACCTGACATGCCAGAAACAAAATGTCATGATGTTGAACCTGGAGAATTTGTTATGATCAGAAATTTCTTACATTCAAGTTATATGACAGATCGGTGGGAAGGTCCGTATCAAGTGTTGCTGATGAGTACAACTTCCTTGAAAGTGGCAGAGAGAGATACCTGGGTCCATTCCACTCACTGCAGTGGAGATACAAGGCGGAGTCGAGGCAGATAACGTAGACCTGTCAATTGCGAACCTGTTCCGGGAGAGTTAAAAGTTGCAGTGAGACACCTGAGCTAGAGAAATTTGTAGATCACTGTTCCAGCAATGGAGTGGTGTGCTGGTGTTACGTTTCGGGATTTCTGTTTTTTGTGACGGAGGGCAAATGACGGAGAGGGGAGCTGATGGTGATATCGATGGAGTGGAGTTGGGAAAAGGAGTGTTAAACCAAACGGGGGAGTATCTGACCAAACTGAGTACAGTGATTGCTAAGAGATCTGTTAGCCTGGAAACTCGGAGACAGTGTGAAGGTTTATCGTCTGAGGAATATTGTATTTGTGATTTTTGTGGGTCCCTAGTTGATGAGATATGCACCCAACAGTGCCAACCTAAGTATGACCAGTATTGGGGTGGGTATCCTTTAGAGGATTATCATACCATGGTGGACAAAGTTTTAAACCAAACTGACTGTTGGGTGTGCTCTCACGTGCCTCAGGGACAGCATAATGCAGGGTTAGTGCCATTCCCATTGAATGTCTCTGAGGTTTTAGAATTGCAAAGAGGGGAGGAACTGGATGGAATATTTCTTATGTCCAAACCACCCCATTTTAAACTCCACCAGTATCAAGTAGACAGATCACTTTTGTGTTTGAACATTACCAACCCCAACAAACCAGGAAGTTAGGAGGTGACTGAGAATAACCAGACAATTACCTTTTCATTAAGAGCTGATAATGAACCTATCAATTTTGAACTTTTACACTCCATTAGACTAGGTGGGAGACACTTCCGGTATAGATATACACTTAGTTCCACCAAGGTAATGGTTGGCAGAGTACCAGAAGGGTACTGCGCAGTTATTGTACAACCTAAAACATGTACTAGTCAAATGGGAGAATCTGAAATAGGATTATATGTTAGAGAATTATGTCCGACGACAATGATGCATTCTATCCCTTATGTACTCCCAGATGATGTGTATTTTATATGTGGAAGGAAAGCGTATAAGTGGCTCTCTCCGAGTTCCGAAGGTTTATGTTATCTGGGAAGAATACTTCCAGAGGTTATGACCCTTACACATGATGAAATGCTTGGTATCCACAAGAACACACCATCTCCACATCTTCTAAGGATACTGAATCTGAACCTCTATACGCTCCTACCTAAAACTTCTAAAAATTGCCTATAAACCTCTAAACATTCCTTCCTATAAATCTCTAAACATTCCTTCCTATAAACCTCTAAACATTGCTTCCTATAAACCTCTAAAATTGACGCTATTTGCGTACGCAGTCATACAGTAAATAAATGCCTTCAGACCTTGAACATGTGTTTCCAAAGCACAAAGTATTATTCAAGTAAAATTACAGATAGTTACATGCTGTGATTTAAGTACAATTTAGCGTAAAGAAATTATACAGACCCAAGATACAGTTATACATACGCACGCGTTTCTGGGCCCAGAATACTGGCATCAGCAAGAAACCTCCGCCAATCAGCAATCAGCAAGAAGACTCCAGAAGGGGGTCACAACACACATATTTATACCCTTACAGAAATAGACAACACAATAGAGAGGTTTGTTGCTAATCCTATTGGTTCTCCATCACAGTGCTTCTGTTACAAGACATTTAACAGGTCGATTCAAATGGACACAGACCAGCCTCCGACAGCCTATTGTCTCCTCTATTCCCCCTGCATGCAAATCTAAGCTGTTAATTTTACAAAGCACATTTTAGTGTTTTAAATCTCTACGGTCCATAAGTTGAGAATGCATGTTGCGATCTTCACACCGATGATACCGGAAAGCTGTTGAGAAAGTGCAGATCAGTATAACATCAAACACGGCTTACTTATCATGTATTAAACCTTAGATACCAAATAGCCTTTATTTCACAGCATTTGTAATAAATGGATAAAACTTGAATCTTATACTTTAAAGCTATGGAGCTATGGAACCTTTTATGTGAGTGTGGATTGTGTAAGTATTAGGGGTTTAGGAAAAGACGATAGTTAGATTTATCTGATTTGGGGCAGATGTGCACGCATGCGGCTAATAAACAGCATTCGCATGCAGAATATTGTGCATTTGCTAATGTGCGTCATGTTAACAGCGCAACTGTGCATAATGTGCGGTGTTTATGCATGAGATTCTATTTATGATGGATTTAATATATATTAGGGATGTGCGCCGGACCATTTTTGCCGGATTTGGATTTGGATTTGGTTCTAATTCGTCGTCCGGCTTTGGATTTGGATTTGGATTTGCCAAACTGCGGTGACTGGTTTTGGATTTGGATTTGGATTTTTTTACAAAAATTGACAAAAAAAGCTAAAATCACATAAATTGGTCTTTTTTTTCATCCTAGAGTATTATTAACCTCAATAACATTAATTTCCAGTCAATTTAGACCATATCACAGCTTATAATATTGTTTTCAACATTATTGGCCAAAGGTTGCAGTGAGCTGACTGGTTACTAAGCGACAAAGCAGCGGCACAATGACACAGACACCACAGTATAAAGCACATCTATGACACATTGCCACCCAGCAGTGGCAGAAATGAAAAGTAGTGCACCCACCCAGTGGGGTACGGCCAGCAGAATCACAGTACTTGTTTACATAGTGGGCTACAGCCCAAGGAGTCACAGTGCACAATCTTATTCACATTACACCACACATAGTGCCCCTGATTCACATTACACCATAAAGTAGTGTCTCTTATTTATGTTACGACACACAGTAGTGCCCCTTTTACACAATGCCCACAGTAGTGACCCTTTTACACAATACCCACAGTAGTGCCCCTTTTACACAATGCCCACAGTAGCGGTGTCCCTTACACAATGCCCCCAGCAGTGGTGCCCCCTATGCAGTCCCCTTAGTAGTAGGGTCCACTATGCAGTTCCCCCAGTAGAATGCCCCCCATTAGCAGGCCCCCCCAGTAGTATGCCCCCCATTAGCATGCCATCCAGTAGTATGCCCCCCATTAGCAGGCCCCCCCAGTAGTATGCCCCCCATTAGCAGGCCCCCTCAGTAGTATGCCCCCCATTAGCATACCCCCCATTAGCATGCCACCCAGTAGTATGGCCCCCCCAGTAGTAGGCTGCCCCAGTAGCAGGCCCCCCCCAGTAGTAGGCTGCCCCAGTAGTAGCCCCCCCTGTAGTATGGGCCCCCCCTGTAGTATGCCCCCCCCCCTGTAGTATGCCCCCCCCAGTAGTATGGCCCCCCCAGCAGCAGGCCCCTCAGTAGTATGCCCCCCCCAGTAGCAGACCCCCCCAGTAGTATAGCCCCCCCAGTAGCAGGCCCCTCAGTAGTATGGCCCCCCCAGTAGTATAGCCCCCCCAGTAGTGCAGACCCCCCAGTAGTATGGCCTCCCCGCACCCCCAGTAGCAGACCCCCCAAGTAGCAGACCCCCCCCAGTAGTGCCCCCGGCCCTTGCACAAATAAAAGATAAAAAAATATAAACTTACCTGATTCCCCGCTCCCGCGCCGTCCGCTCTGTCACACGCTGAGGAGGGAGCTGGAAGACGGAGCTCATGTGTGAGCTCCAGCCGGCTCCCTCCGTGCAGCAGCCAATGAGAGTCTGTGTGACTCTCATTGGCTGCTGTGACAAACACACAGCTGCCACTGGCGGCTGTGTGTCTGTTTCTGTGTAGGGCAGAGCGCTATCACAGCGCTCTGCCCTACACAATAGGAGCCCTGATGTCGGATTCTCTAGTGAGAATCCGACATCAGGCGGCCGCCGTTCGGCCCCGAACGGGGATCCGAGTCAGGCGGGGAACACCCGAACAGGGTTCGGGTGGACTCGGATCCCCAATGTTCGGAGCGGTTCGGATTCCACAGAATCCGAACCGCTCATCTCTAATATATATATATCATTCTTTACTAACATTTTTAACTGCAATGCAATGTGTTATTAGTAATGAGATTCACTCTCAAACAGGGTGGAGACCCCCAGCTGTATGCTGGTGCCGGCCTGTCTGATAGTGAGTTTATATACCATTGTTCAATCAGTCAAATTCAAGTGTCTGGGCCATATTACAATTGCCACAGCTACACCTGTCCACATGTGGGGTCTCTCCCTTTACATCCCAAAACACCAACAGTTCCTGGTGTATTGTCTTTTCTATTTACTTTTCTCAGGAGGCTGTCTTTCTAGTTGCTAACTGATACTGTGTTTATTTTGGTATATTTCTTATGCAAAGTTGTCCCTAGAATGGGCCTGTTATGGCTTCTAAAAGGATTATCAAAAACATTGCCATCTGCACTTAGCTCGTGAGTTGTAACTTAAAATGGAGTCTGGTTGCTATTCGCAAGATGGCATCGCTCCAAGCTAATTTTACACTTATTCTGTCTCAGCCACTAAACCAGCTTCGACACTTCATACGCATTATGAACACCGTGACAAAAGAAATATGATACCTGGTGACATACATACAGCTACACAGTTGATTAGTGAAACAACTGGTTTCCAAATTTTGGTAGCACTAGATCCCACCAGGATCGCTCGGGGTACTTTACATTTTAGATATATCCAAGACCTTGCTAAATTAATAGATAATATCACCGAGATGTATGATGACATGGTTAGGTACACAGGAATGGAGTCACAGGCCTATAAGAAAGAACTTGTGCAACATAGGCTAGTGTTAAATTATTCACTGGAGGGTACTGTGTGACTTTGGCCACCCAATTTGGTGTCAAGTGCTGCACATATATCACTAATAATTCTAGTGACCCCAAGGAGGTAATAGATGAGAAGATGGATGAAATTCTGCAGTTGAAATGGGAATTTCAAAAGAACCATAATGCTTCACTGGAAGTAGAGGAAAAGGTAGAAGAGTGGTTCTCTTGGATGAACTATGTGAAATGGTTCTCCGGTCTAGGGGAGTGGGTCCAAGAACTGGTTGCTATTGTGGGTAAGCTCCTGATCCTCATACTGATTGTCATCGTAGTAATTGGCTTATGTGTCAGGTGTGTTCCTAATGTATTGAAGTGTGAAAAATTTACAAGGGCGAACCGAGAAACCAAGATGATGGTGATGAGCAATGATATTATGGATACCAAAGTCAATGAAGAACTGTATTACAACCCTGAATTAGAGTGTACCATCAGATGATGAAATATGAAATTGTGTGGTCATGCATAGGTGTATTATTAAGGTTATTTTTTAAACATCCTAGATAATGTATTCTCAAGTCCCCAAACTTCCTTTATAGGTTCGATGAGATCCCACATCCCACCAATGATCCCTATAGATCCGCAGATGGCGTATAAGGGTTGTTCTACCCTCTTGAAATGCATTATTTAATGGTTCAGTGACCTGCTTGTGTCACACCGTGTATAACTATAAGTAATCCATTATCATGCATGACTACAACTGGTTAAGATCAGAGTGTGATAGCGTATTGTTTGCTATCAAAGGGTGGACTGTCGAAGCTGGATGGTTGGCTGAGACCTAAATTGTAAAAATAATATTTGCACAATGCCATTTTGCATTGTCCACATGATGCCATTTTGCGGCGCCTACACCACACCTCTGTGTACGGCACTATGATTATTAGCGTTGTGCGTCTGCCACTGTCCTATATTAAAAGTCCTCACAATACAATACGTACATTTATTAATACACATAATATGAACAACCCTGCAAAGCATGTACCATGGTGTACTCCACAAACATGTAGACGCACAACGCATACTAGCGTCTTTACTTAATATCCCCACACTGACACATTGCATACCTACACTGAAAAGTTCCCTAGCATTAAGGATAATATTAGAGGTTTTATTCATTATCAGTTATGTTGTGAAATGAATGTATTTGATATCTAAGGTTTAGTACATAATAAGCAGACCATGTTTGGTGCCATTCTAAACCACTGTTTATTTGCAGATCTCTGGTTCCATCGGCAAGGAGATCGCAATATGCGTCCGCGAGTTATGAAGTATGGAGAATTAGGTGATAGAATGTACTTTGAATGTAGTGTCTATTGATTACTTATTCGGCAGGAAAACACACACAAAAAGCCGTTGGATGGCTGAACCTCTACTCTACTAATTGACATATGAACTGGATCATAACAGAACTCGTTTCTATTGTATTGCTTACTCTCTGCAAGGGTATATATTCAAGCGCTCTATATCCAGTAGTCAGTCAATATATTCTTTCTTTTGACGGAGGCTTCACCTATGATGCCGGGAATCTGGATCTAGAGTGCCTGCGTATGTATTGACTGTACCTTGTGAATGTATAATCTTTTGTGCTAAATTGTGTCTAGATCAAGGCATGTAACTGAATGCTTTTATGTGAATAATAACTTTTTGTGCTTTGGAACCACACTCAAAGTCTGGAAAGCAATTATTTCTTGTGCAACTTGCAAAGCTAAATAGCGACATTAGGGTATAAAGATTATTTGGTATTCATACCCTCTATATGTCCTCTCTAGGTGAGCTCATCAGCTCTTTTGACCTCCATTATCATCTCTATGCTGATGATACTCAGATCTACCTTTCCTCCCCTGATCTTTCCCCCTATCTACTGACTCGTATCTCCAACTGTCTCTCTGCTATCTCTTCCTGTATGTCCCAGTGATTTCTCAAACTTAATATGTCTAAGACTGAGCTGATCATCTTCCCACCCTCCCACATAACCTCACTTCCCACTATTTCTTTAACGATCTCATCTAGTCCTAAAGTGCATTGTCTTGGAGTCATCCTGGACTCCTCCCTCTCCTTCAAACCACATATTTAGAACCTCTCACAGTCCTGTCATTTCCATCTCAAAAATATTTCCAAGATCAAAGTCTTTCTCACCCAGGATGCCACCAAAACCCTCATACATTCACTGGTCATCTCCAGATTGGACTACTGTAACCTTCTCCTATCTGGCCTCCCCAACTCCCATCTCTCTCCTCTCCAGTCTGTGCTCAATGCTGCTGCTCAGCTCATCTTCCTCTCCAAATGCTCTACATCTGCCTCCCCTCTCCTACAAGCCCTCCACTGGCACCCCTTCCCTTTCAGAACCCAATTCAAGGTTCTCACACTCCCCTGCAAAGCCTTCACACACTCCTCTCCCATTTACATCTCTGACCTCATCTCCCTTCACTCTTCTGTACGCCCTCTTTGTTCACTTAATACACGCCGCCATTCATGCTGATTACTTCCTCCCATTCCCACCTCCAAGATTTTGCTTGTGCTGCTCCCCACCTCTGGAACTCCCTCCCTCTCCCCATCAGACTCTCCACTTCTCTACAATCATTCAACTGAGCTCTTAAGACCCACTACTTCATTAAAGCCTTCCTGCTCTCATCCTAACTTGCTGCAACATCTTTCTTCCTCCCTGCCTACCCCATCGGTTACTCCTGTTTGTCTACCCCTCCCTTAAAGAATGTAAGCTCTACCCTCTTGTGTTCTCCCTACTGTAATTTAATTCATCTCTTACTCCCCACTAGGGCAACTAACACTTGGCTGCTTATGTAGGTGTAAAGGTTGCTAATATAACAATGTTTATTATATATATCCGTGTTCTGCTTTGTATTGTAAGTATAAATGGAGAAAGGGGTGAGCGCTGCACAGGATTGGGCTAATGGGTAGTGAAATATCATAAACCAACTTAGAGAAATTGAATTCATATCACAAATGATAATTGGTATATTCGTTGGTGATGCTCCCCAGAGTCAAGGAATCAGTAGAGCAAAAAAAAGAGAAAAAGAAGACTCTTGTTTGGGAGCACTTACTTGTTATGAAATCTGTTAACATTAAAACTTAACATTTATTCTGATCATTCTAAAATAAGATAGGACATACAACAAACAAACATATAATAACAAGGATGGATCATGGGCAAGACCCTCCTTAAGTGTGATTAGATGCCTTATTGCGATATTATGTAAGTCTTAATAACAGGTTTGTCATATTCAACAATACTCAGGCAATTAAAATTTTGCCAAATTGCATGCCACTAAAATTACTACAAGTGTCAAAGCCTGTCTATCTAAAGATACATTATTGGCACATAGAAGACCAGTAAGTACTATGCTAATCACCGTATCTGATATTCCAACCACAGTTGATACACAGAGACACAAAAGGAGAAATATGCAGTTCATATATCAGTGTCAATTTAAAAATTGTAAACAATAAAGGAACCATTGGATTGATCAAGTGACTCTGCACCCTAGTTCTGTTAAATCATGTACTTAAGTATATTTTCATAAATCAAACCGCCTTGGATGAGCTGGTGAGAAAGTATAAACCTTATTATTTACCTCCCAAAACCACATTAATATGCGTGCAACAGAGTAGGCGGAATAAGCATGATACTGATTACCGTGCCTATTACTGCATCCACAGTATAACACATAGGAACAAAGGAGGAGAGAAATGTAATATATACATCAGTGACAATTACTGAAATTGACAATAATATAGGAACCAATCACATTAGAAAAATGACACTGTACACTTTAAATATTATATCATGTACATAAGTATATGCGGTTAATCCATCCTCCTTAAGTTAGCTGGTAAACAAGTATTCAGTTCTAATTTAATTTCAAAGCACTGCTTTACCATAAGATATGAATCCTTAATTACACATGCATGAAAACAGCCTTTATAATAAAAAATATTCACTCATTTCTCCTCCAAAGGACCTATTTAGGATCACAATTACCTCACAGTTCCATGTTCCTAAAATACATACAAAATTAACATTTATTGATTCAAGATATATGCCAATTATTTCATCAAAATAGAATAGAGAGAAATCTCACATTATTAGGGGTATTCAATATGGGAGCGAAAACTCAGTTTTTGCGTTCATTTTGCACCTATGACGTCATTATCGCAGGTTTTAGTTTTACGCTGTATTCAATTACAAAGACTTTTCGCAGGTTCGAAAAGTCTTTGAAAAAAAAGGGGATAACTTTTCACCACTGAATAGGTGGCGAAAAAAAGTGCAGAACTGGGGTTTAGGGGTGCAGGCTTAAAAAAAATAGCCTGCGCCCCTGGGAATGACATTTTAAAAATAACTGTGTCAAAAAAAAAAAAATAGGGACACCCCAAAAAATGTATTTAAAAATTGGGGTGAAAAAAAAAAATGGGAAATTTTTTTTTTAACGATAGGGAAATAGGTTCAGGGCTAATCTGCAAGTATGCGGCAGGTGTATTATAGAATAGGCTATTAGCGGCAGGTGTATTCTAGAATAGATTATTAGCGGCAGGTGTATTCTAGAATAGATTATTAGCGGCAGGTGTATTCTAGAATAGATTATTAGCGGCAGGTGTGTTCTAGAATAGATTATTAGCGGCAGGTGTATTATAGAATAGATTATTAGCGGCAGGTGTTTTCTAGAATATATTATTAGCGGCAGGTGTATTCTAGAATAGATTATTAGCAGCAGGTGTTTTCTAGAATAGATTAATAGCGGCAGGTGTATTCTAGAATAGATTATTAGCGGCAGGTGTATTCTAGAATAGATTATTAGCAGCAGGTGTTTTCTAGAATAGATTAATAGCGGCAGGTGCACAGTTGCAGAATTTTTAAAAAAATACTTTAGGGACATAAAAATATGTGATTACCCATTTTCATGTACCCCAAATTTGATGGGACCACTTAAAAAAATGAAAAAAAATAACCTAAGTGCTCTTCTGCATCACTTCTTCAATGTCGGGAAAAAAGCACCTGCCGCAGCTATTTAAATCTCTGACTTACATTTGCAGACTAAAACGGGGGTACCCATAGTGATCCCCCATGTTTTTACAGCTTTAGGGGGGTCCTACAATTTTTTCCAGGAAAATTTCGTAGTTTACCGCAAATTCCACTTCGCCAGGTCCCGTTTTCGTAGATTTTATATTGAATACGGGGATAAAGGGGGCGCGCGCCCGATACTTTATCCCAGAAAAATCTCTGATGTGGAGCGAAAAGTCCAGCACGGACTTTTCACACCCATATTAAATACCCCTCTATATATACTGCATAGGACAAAGTGTATGTAACTAGAGACGGAGGGAAATGGAAAGAAACAAGATGATACAATGTTTCAATGTTGGTTTAACTTCTGCCTCCGTGTAACATAACATTAGCTCTGCACATTGTATTAGAAGTGAGATTTTGAAAGAGAAAATCAGTGATACTTAGCTAATTGATGTTCCCCGCAGTAATTACATGTTGCTTTTGTGGATGATAGTATAGTGGAAGGTTCCCTTCTATCTTCAGCCTAGAGAGTAGTCTGGTCTTCCGTGTCCTATCTGAAAGGCTCTGTAGGTAGGGGCTTGCACATAGACTGAATCATGCAGCTATGACAGCGGGAATTCCTTCTCAGCGCTGTTCTCAGGAAGGTGCCCGGCTGCTGATGACTCATAGGCAGCAATATATACACGGCTCCCGCGGCGGGGTTTCATTCCCCAAGCTGCTCTCATGAAAGTTATCCAGCCGTCAGGTTAACTGCCTATGAAAGTGGAAGCCGCGGCTCGTGGCAGCGGGGATTGCTTTTCCACGCTACTCACAGGAAAATACCCAGCAATATTGTATTGTAAGTCACTGGTTACTTATTTGTTTATGTACTATGTAAGGCGCTGCGGAACACTTGTGGTGCCATATAGATAAATAATAATAATAATAATAAACATTGATACCTAAGTGTATACCCCAATATAATGGGGTGTATATCTGATATATAAAGCCTCATAGGACTTGTAATTTATTTTTTGGGGCTATATGAGCACAATTAGTGATATCCCTCTCATTGGGGTATATTGAAAAACGGCAAGATATCAATCAAACCTGTCGCTATATACCTGAAGGGCACTTAGTAGCACAGCTACCATTTATTAATAGGAAGAAGCTTTGAAGCCTCCATAATCAAACCACATAAATAATCTTTATGGGCTGTATAATATAATTATATTTAGGAGGAATAGGGACGGAGAGAGAAGTTTAACATCTCCATCTGAATTTCCCTATAGATAGTGCTACAACTTCATTATATAGGAAGACAACTAGGTATATATTTATACAGTATATATCTTGCCCTATATGAATTGCGATCTTGTATTTTGTTAGTATATAGCCCAGTATAACAGGATGTCTGTCCTGGATATGAAGCATATTTCTCAGCATTACCTTTGATCATATAAATATAAACTATGTGATGTCACTATCATAAAGAGAGACAATAGTTGTGCCTACAATAAAAGGTGTCACTAATATAGTCACCAATGAGGCTTATATGAATTAAGAAACTAAAGAGAAGCATCTATATAAACTTAGTAGGTAGATGTGTAGTTAATTCATGTGTGCACTAGAATTCAGATTGAAACAGTGTGATATTCCAATAAATCCCACTGGACTACTGTTATATCCATAGGTTTCAGTGAGTTTTATACAAGACAACTGTTACATGGATGATTTGATACAATAACAAAGAATGGAATGTTTCCTCTGACAGACTCTGGGGTCTAGTTACTAAGCAGTGTTAGGGGACAAAGTGAAATGAGATGAGGTACCAGCTCCTAACTGCCATCTCGCTGAGTTTGAAAAATGATAGTTGGGAGCTGATTGGCTGATACCTCATCTCATTTCACTCTGTCCCCTAACACTGCTTAGTAACTAGACCCCAGAGTCTGTCAGAGTGGTAGTGTCTAATTCCCTTCACGGAGAGGACCCTGACATCATCAGCTACTGTCCAACGTCATTCCCTACCATCCATGTGGGCACAGAGGGGGAACACAATCTTGTGGCGAGTGCAGTGAGCCCACGAGGGGAATACTTTCGTCTTTAGGTGGCCTTGGAACTGCACTTCCGCCCTCACTCATGTCACTTCCAGGTCCCTAGCGCAAAGGAGAAATAAGAGCTACCCTGTCAGAGTACCAGATACGTTATGTATATTACATATATTACTACTGAGGAAATAGGATTCACTCTTTGAAAATACTGATTTTGTATAGTAATCAGATCAACTACTTCCTGAGAAGAAATACTCACACGTGATCATTGGAAATATTTATGTGTTTATTTATTTCTGTGGAGCACTATAGATATTACGTTATTAACAAATACACAATAATCAAGGTCTTAAGAGGAGCCCTAACTGGTGCAGATTCTATTTTCATTCACATTTTCTTCTCTAGTAACACAATTCTATTTTATATATTCACTGTTTTAACATATTTTACCGATATATTTTACGATACGGAAAATAAAGGTTATGTTGTAATCATAGTGCATCGATTAATGACAATGTTTTTCCCTTCCTTTTGGTCGTAATTGTATTCCTAATATTATCGAATGATACTACGCCCAGCCTATAAAATAGATTTATTCGGCAAACACAATGAAGAGGACATGAGGGGTTATGTGACATATAAATCAATGATTTCTATGAGAATAGATACCGTGTGGATTGATGTATCCTTTTCACTGGTGATGTGATTAGCATTGCTGCCTCACATATTGTGGAAATGAGTGTGATTATAACCAGGGCGCTAACTGTGTGTAGTTTGTGTGTTTCCTCTCATGGTCTAAAAACATACTGGTAAGTTAACAGACAAAAAAAAAACCTGACTCCCAATGTCCAAACTTTAATTCGGTATAAGCCAATGTGCCAAGCAAACACTTTATGCTCAGCCCTAACCTATGTGCCCTTAGACTCACTGGGGTATATTAACTAAAGGTGATTTTGATTTTGTGTTTCACGGTCTAAACACATCACACATTTACTAACAGATGATTTTTGGCATCTTTTTCTTAGACGATATCATAAATCATCTGTTAGTAAATGTGTGATTTAAACCCTGAAACACAAAATTGAATTCAAATTGACTTTAAGTAAATTGACCCCATTGTCTTAGTATGAGTATACTGTACACCTACCTTTTCATTTCTCGGAGCAGCCCGGGTAAGAGAAACAGGAGGGTGGCGACGGTGGTGTGGCCGAACGATCCGCATCATTAAGCCCCGCCCCCTCGCAGTAAAATTGCTGCAATTGGCTAAAATAAACATAGTGGCGATGCCAAATGAAGCAATTTGTGTAGAATCAAGTAATTAAGCCCCACCCCCTGCAAGGAGACCCGCCATCGCCACGGAAATTCTCATTCTGCCCACTTCACTCTGGGGTGTGGGGTGTTACTCGAAAAATCGGGAGGGTAGGCATGTATGCTGTATACCGTGTGATATAGATGATACATGACTTACCGTAGTTTCTGCAGTACAAGGTTTCTGAGTATCCTTCACATGACAGCTGGAATTGTGACTGATCATGGCCATAAACACGAATGATAAATATTTGATTGTTGATGCCATTGTAATGCCAATATATGTGATTGTTATGCAGCAAATCATCTGCTGAGTGATGTCCATACTTCAAGAACACATAGCTGGGAAATGCAAGCTGGGTTTTTTGGACTTTGTCTCCAGGGTTGATCGTTCCATGCCACTAAAAAAAAACAAGTTACAGACTTAATTCACAGACACGAGGAGCACAGAGAAGAATATACTGTATGGTAACACATGATGTCATTTATAGCTGTATCCTCAGATGCAGGACACTGCTCTATGCTTGGAGCCTGGCTCACAGCAAATCATTTAATACCATGCTGTGTGATTACTACACAGTCCCAGATTTAAATCTGGGGGCTTGCTATGATCATTTAGAGTTGTAGTGAGACTCTAAATATAATGTATCTTGTGTAACTCCCAGATCTAGCCTTCATCTTTTATGGCAGAATGGGTTAGAGCAGAGCCATAACTAGATTTTTTGGTGCCCTGTGCCAGAAAGAGTATCGACGCCCACCCTTTACTATTTTTCAAATAGTGCCATTAGATGTGCACCCGAAAAAGGGACATAGCCTCATGGGGTAGGGCCAGGGAAGAGAAAGAGGAGGCCAGGAGATGCTGGGGCACAAAAAAAAGGAAGCAAAGGTGAGAATGATAATAAATTTAAAAATTGAGAGGCCCCAACAGCGCCCTCCACTCTGCGATGCCATGTGCCATAGCACAGGGCACATCACCCTAATTAAGGTCCTAATCACACATATCTCCTGCTTACCTTTCTCTCCCGGAATGGACCGCTGTCCCCATACACTAGTATCACAGATATCTCCTGCTTACCTTTCTCTACTGGAATGGACCGCTGTCCCCATACACTAGTATCACAGATATCTCCTACTTACCTTTCTCTCCCGGAATGTCCTGCTGTCCCCATACACTAGTATCACAGATATCTCCTGCTTACCTTCCTCTCCCGGAATGGACCGCTGTCCCCATACACTAGTATCACAGATATCTCCTGCTTACCTTTCTCTCCCGGAATGGCCCGCTGTCCTCATACACTAGTATCACAGATATCTCCTGCTTACCTTCCTCTCCCAGAATGTCCCGCTGTCCCCATACACTAGTATCACAGATATCTCCTGCTTACCTTTCTCTCCCGGAATGGCCCGCTGTCCCCATACACTAGTATCACAGATATCTCCTGCTTACCTTTCTCTCCCGGAATGACCCGCTGTCCCCATACACCAGTATCACAGATATCTCCTGCTTACCTTTCTCTCCCGGAATGGCCCGTTGTCTCCATACACTAGTATCACAGATATCTCCTATTTACCTTTCTCTCCCTGAATGGCCACTTTCCCCATACACTAGTATCACAGATATCTCCTACTTACCTTTCTCTCCTGGAATGGGACGCTGTCCCCATACACTAGTATCACAGATATCTCCTGCTTAACTTTCTCTCCCGGAATGGCTGCTGTCCCCATACACTAGTATCACAGATATCTCCTACTTATCTTCCTCTTCCGGAATATTTCGCAGTCCCCATACACTAGTATCACAGATATCTCCTACTTACCTTTCTCTCCCGGAATGGCCCCCTGTCCCCTTACACTAGTATCACAGATATCTCCTGCTTACCTTCCTCTCCGGAAATGGTCACTGTCCCCATACACTAGTATCATAGACATCTCCTGCCTACCTTCCTTTCCCGGAATGGCCCACTGTCCCCATACATTAATATCACATATATATCCTGCTTACCTTCCTCTCCCGGAATGGCCCACTGTCCCCATACACTAGTATCACAGATATCTCCTGCTTACCTTCCTCTCCTGGAATGGCCGCTGTCCCCATACACTAGTATCACAGATATCTCCTGCTTACCTTTCTCTCCCAAAATTGCCCACTGTCCTCAAACACTAGTTTCACAGATACCTCCTGTTTACATCTCTCTCCCGGAATGGCTGCTGTACCCATACACTAGTATCACAGATATATCCTACTTTTCTTCCTCTTCCGGAATATTTCGCTGTCCCCATACACTAGTATCACAGATATCTCCTACTTACCTTTCTCTCCCGGAATGGCCCCCTGTCCCCCTACACTAGTATCACAGACATATCCTGCTTACCTTTCTCTCCCGGAATGGCCCGCTTTCCCCATACACTAGTATCACAGATATCTTCTCTATCAGAATGGCCAGCTGTCCCCATACACTAATATCAAAGATATCTCCTGCTTACCTTCCCCTCCCAGAGTGGCCCGCTGTCCCCATACACTGGTATCACAGATATCTCCTGCTTACCTTTCTCCCCTGGAATGGCCCACTGTCCCCATATAGTAGTATCACAAATATCTCCTGCTTACCCTTCCTCTCCTGGAATAGCCCGCTGTCCCCATACACTAGTATCACAGATATCTCCTGCTTACCTTTCTCTCCCGGAATGGCCCGCTGTCAGCATACACCAGTATCACAGATATCTCCTACTAACCTTTCCATCACAGAATGGCCCGCCGTCCCCATACACTAGTATCACAGATATCGCCTGCATACCTTTCTCTCCAAGAATTGCCCGCTGTCCTCATACACTAGTATCACAGATATCTCCTGCTTACCTTTCTCTCCCAGAATGGCCGCTGTCCCCATACACTAGTATCACAGATATCTCCTGCTTACCTTCCTCTCCCGGAATGGCCGCTGTCCCCATACACTAGTATCACAGATATCTCCTGCTTACCTTTCTCTCCCGGAATGGCCCGCTGTCCCCATACACTAGTATCACACATATCTCCTGCTTACCTCCCTCTCCCGGAATGTCCCGCTGTCCCCATACACTAGTATCACAGATATCTCCTACTCACCTTCCTCTCCCGGAATGGCCCGCTGTCCTCATACACTAGTATCACAGATATCTCCTGCTTACCTTTCTCTCTCGGAATGACCCGCTGTCCCCATACACTAGTATCACAGATATCTCCTGCTTACATCTCTCTCACAGAATGGCCAGCTGTCCCCATACACTAGTATCACAGATATCTCCTGCTTACCTTCTTCTCCCGGAATGGCCGCTGTCCCCATACACTAGTATCACAGATATCTCCTGCTTACCTTCCTCTCCCGGAATGGCCCGCTGTCCCCATACACTAGTATCACAGATATCTCCTGCTTACCTTTCTCTCTCGGAATGACCCGCTGTCCCCATACACTAGTATCACAGATATCTCCTGCTTACATCTCTCTCACAGAATGGCCAGCTGTCCCCATACACTAGTATCACAGATATCTCCTGCTTACCTTCTTCTCCCGGAATGGCCGCTGTCCCCATACACTAGTATCACAGATATCTTCTGCTTACCTTTCTCTCCCGGAATGGCCCGCAGTACCCATACACTAGTATCACAGATATCGCCTGCTTAACTTCGTCTCTAGGAAAGGCCCGCTGTCCCCATACACTAATATTACAGATATCTCCTGATAATCTTTCACTCCCAGAATGGCCCGCTGTCCCCATAAATTAGTATCACAAATATCTCCTGCTTACATCTCTCTCCCAGAAGGCCCACTGTCCTCATACACTAGTATCACAGATATCTCCTCATTCATGACTCAGCCCCCCACAGGAATAAAATAACATTCATGCCCCAGCACCCCACAGGAATAAAATAACATTCATGCCCCATCCCCCCACAGGAATAAATTTTTCATGCCCCAGGCCCCCACTGGATTAAAATAACATTCATGCCCCAGCCCCCCACTGGAATAAAATAACATTCATGCCCCAGCCCCCCACAGTACTAAAATAACTTTCAGGGCCCCCAGCCCCCCACAGGAATAAAATAACATTCATGCCCCAGCCCCCCACAGTACTAAAATAACGTTCAGGGCCCCCAGCCCCCCACAGTATTAAAATAACTTTCAGGGCCCTGCCGCACACAGGAATTAATTATTCATGCTCCAGCCCCCCACAGGAATAAAATAACTTTCAGGGCCCCCAGCCCCCCACAGGAATAAAATATTCATGCCCCAGCCCCCCACAGGAATAAAATAACTTTCAGGGCCCCCAGCCAAGCCCTGATATAACCCCCCTACATACTACAGGCCCAGGGTGCATGACATGTATTATCAAATAAAATATACATAATCATCTCATCATGGCCACAGGAAAATTATTAAGCTGTCTTCAGAGTCTGCAACATGACAGTTTTAACATTTTCCTGTGGGGACTGGGCAGGGCCATGATGAGAAGGAATATTATAAAATGTAATAATAACCCAGTCTGACTCCTCCAGTCTCTCCTCTGCAATACAGAAGCCATGCAGCAACAGAGGGGTGCCCCAATGCCAGGCAGCAGACATCCACTTGCTTACTCACTGGGTGTGGGACTGGGCGATGTGCCAGCAGTAGCACTGTACTCTGCTGACTTGCATTGGCAGGGCAACAGCAGCAGGTCTCCCTCCTCTTCCTCCACTGCCATTCCTCAGACACTACTACTAGTCCACTCCAGGGCTGGCAGTGTAGGACAGTGCAGAAGACAGCCTGACTCCTGAGCCAAGCCGCCACCTCTCACTGCCCTGTGTGAGCAGCAGTGCAGTACATCAGGATCTGTCCTCCGCTTAAGATGGCTGCGCTGGTGCATGCTGAAGGAGGATGGGCGGTGTGGGGCTGACCAGCGCTGTGCAACCTCTGACGTCATGCAGCATTGCGCACAGCGGAGCAGCATCTCAACCGAGTGCTTGGGTGCTCAGCGCTGCCCGGCAGAAACAGCACATGGTGCGCATGACCCAGACAATCCCGAAATTCCAGGATTGTAACCTTCCAATCCTGGGATTCAAATCCCAGAATTCCGCCGATCCTCATTCCGGGACTGGCTACCCTAGTGTACATAATCACCATTGCGTTCATCTCTGTATCAGGCATATATGCGTCTGAGAGGTTTTCATTTTTTAGATTGTGTGACCATCCTGTCCCTAACCAAAAGAACAGGGCAGGAAGACAATTATTGTCGCTGTATTATGTTTAGACAATTCCAAAAACGTGTTATAATGAGATTTGGAATTGGAGCTCTGGACTCACCTGAACGGTCCTCCATGAAGCTTGATATGAGACAGCATATGAAAAAAGGTATGGAGTTTCATTTTTAATTGTGACACTATTTCCCATTGTGGTGGTTTTTCTTGCCAACAAATCCTTTGCTTCCTCTCTGCTAGTAACAGACCTCTGACGCCCTCTAGTGGCAGAAACTCTTCCTTCTTTTCCTTCAGATGGGGCTTCTTACTCTCTCTGCTAGTAACAGACCTCTGACGCCCTCTAGTGGCAGAAACTCTTCCTTCTTTTCCTTCAGATGGGGCTTCTTACTCTCTCTGCTAGTAACAGACCTCTGACGCCCTCTAGTGGCAGAAACTCTTCCTTCTTTTCCTTCAGATGGGGCTTCTTACTCTCTCTGCTAGTAACAGACCTCTGACGCCCTCTAGTGGCAGAAACTCTTCCTTCTTTTCCTTCAGATGGGGCTTCTTACTCTCTCTGCTAGTAACAGACCTCTGACGCCCTCTAGTGGCAGAAACTCTTCCTTCCTTTCCTTTGGATTGGTTCGTTTTATTTTCTAACAAAGATCTTTTCTTATTGCTGATTGAAAATGGAAACTGAAAGCATAAACAAAACAAAATAACTAACTTTATACCTAACCCTAATAAATGCAAATCAATACATTTACAACACACTTTGAAAGAAAACATATTTACAGAAACCAGCAAAAGATGTCTATATATCTGGGGGTTTTCTCGTCATCAAAGAAAAAAAGAATTCACCCAAAATTATCCCCCTATTATAAAATGGATTTCTGTAGGGTTCTGGAATGAGGAATAGTTGGGGTGTTTCTGTAGAGGCAAACAAACAAAATGGTTCAACAAGGTGGAGACAATGCACCAGAAGCCAATACAGAAAGAAAAGGACTATAATATCTCAGCTATCACATTCTGCAGCACAATTCCATGGACTTTCTATGAGATGAAAGAACCTATTTATTCCTATCACTGATGAAAGTGGGGCTTATCACTGCTGTAAAGGCTGTTTTTTTCCTATGCATAAGCTGATCCAGGAAAGGGTGGAGGGGCGCACAGGGGCCAGTGCCCAAGCCCCATGTCATTAATGGAAAGATAGAGTTGGCAGACACATGGACCCGTCGGAGCTCTAATAACAGGTGCGTCCTGCAAAATGTGCTACAGAGCATCAGCGGTAATGCCTCAGTTATCAGACACAAAAAGCCAGTAGCTGCCATCAGGGGACGCTGTGAGAGGTGATTATTAGAGGGACTGGGGAGAAAGTGCTTTGCTGGGGTGTGGACATTGAAGCATACTTTTAAAAAAGCATTTCAGGGAGATTGTGAAAGCAGCACCTATGAGCGCGATGGTAAAGTGGGCGTGTCCTGCTACATCTGAGAGGCGTGTCATAAAATTGATTTACATCCATATATAAATGAGCCCCAAAGCAGTTAGTAAGTTCTACGTGTTGATAAAAACACACTAAAGAAAACACATGTAGCCATAGGGATCATTGTACCTGTGAGGATACGGGGTTCTCCCAATCACCCAGACACCGAGCAGATGAAACCAAAGTGATGGTTTATTTTTCACGGCACACAGATAGGTAATATGCAATGGCAAGGGCTAAATACAGCAAACAGGCATATGCAGGTCACAGTCCAGACAGACGCAGTCCCAATGGAGTGTAAAGTTCCAGGACAAGCATAGGCGAAACTAAGGGGTGGTCCGGGGGTGCACCGGACCACCCATTAGCCTTGTATTTTGTTCCGCCGCCGATCTGCCATATTTATTAATGTAGTTAATGGCTGTCCAGTCAGAAACGCTTTAATGGCACTGCATGCCCTCTCCTTACTGAGAGGACCTTTTGCTCACCAGCTCCACCTCCCCCTGTTAGACCAATGGGAACCAGCAGTCAGTCACACGTGCACGTCAGGCCATGTGTGCACTCGCTCGCTCTGCTACTGTGACGAGGATGACACCAATGCCCCAGGAGGATGCCTCACCCAGCCTCCATGCTAGAGAGTCAGACTGTGTGACAGTGAAGAGAGGGGGTCAGACACCAGAGACTCAGAAAGTTTGATCTTGTTTGGCTTTTCCCAGGTAAGGTAATGTTTCTGGCTACAGCTTTGCAGGGGAGGGTTGATGGGTGCATTACTTGTAGTGAGTTATTAGACTGTAATGGAGGGAACCCCTATTTTTATTCATTTTTTTTATTTCTCATTAACATAAAAGGGTCAACCTGTGTTTTTTTTAAATAACTTTGTAAGAAATTGGAATATATGTTTTTAAACGCTGCATTCTACACTATATTATTATTTTATGTTGTCTTCTCTTTTTCAGATTTTTTTTTAATGTTTGATTTATAGATCTATAGATTTATATAGATAATTTGAATATTTGGGAGTGATTCAGATGTTTTGCGCACCCCCAGACGGCTGTCTATACAAATAGGTGCCCGACGGAGCAATTCAATTTCTGCTCCGATTCGGATGCCTAAAGGCACAGGGGTACACTTTTCTTCTCGCAGCCTCCTGAGCCTTCTGAGATGTGAGAAGAAATGTGCGCACAGTCCGTTGTTTGGGTGCACTAACCAGGACTTCAGATACCCAAACAAGAACTTTAGATAGGTTTATCTGCTTTTAGCTGCTAAACCCTGTTCTGTTGGGAGCGTTAAATACTAATGGGTGCAAAAATTTAATTGCTCCGACAGTACAGATCACTGGAGAACAGAACAGATCACCACCCCAGTATTATGGTGCCATAAGGGTTGCGCAGTGCCTTACAAAGTTCATAACCAATTGAGTATGCAAGAAAAATAGGAGGCTGATGGACACAGAGGGGGAGGCTGAAAGACAAAGGGTGAGGAGGAGGCTGAGGGACACAGAGGGGTAGGCTGAGGGACACGGAAGGGGTTGAGGCTGAAAGACGGAGCAGTAGGCTGGAGTGAGTGGGCAGGAAGCTGGAGAGACTGGGCAGGAGGTTGTAAAGACAGGAGGCTGGAGAGACACAAGGGGCAGTAGGTGACAAGCACAAGGCTGGATGAACTTCTGTTATATGATGATGACATGGTTATATTCCTACACAGACATTTTCGGGACCATGTGATCTCCTACATGAATAGTGCATACCGACTAAAGACACCATCTACTCAAGGAGGATCAGTTTCTTCTGAGGTTTCACATTGCAGATAAACCACCATATAGGTAAGTTATATTTGGAACAGAATGGAGAGGAATGTTCCCAGAGTGATGAAAAATGGGTGGAGTGTGATGACCACCCCCCTCATGAAGCGTGGCCATGCATGTACTACATATAAAAGTTTATTTCTACTTCCACCACTGAAGGTAATATAAGTTCTGGTGAGGGGTTGGAACTGGGACCACCAATTACCAAATGCCTAGTTTTGCTTTTGAGGACAAGTCCACAAAATAGCTAGAGACACCCAGTCCCCACAGGAGAAACTATTACCAAATCCACACAGCTGTAATAGCGCATGAGGCCACACAGAATTTCCAAAGTATAAATCCACACAAGCATTTCTGGGATACCCCCCAGTCAAAACTATTACTGATCACACAGCAGTGAATAGCGTATATGTCCACACAGGACTGGCAATGCGTTCCACTCAGCACCTTGTCAGAAAGTACCTTCTTAGCCAAGGTCAGTGACTAACATGAGGAGCTGCCTTTGGTGACCTTTTTTGAAACTTTCCAATTTCCCATGGTTCTTGTGAGCATCCATGGGAGTTGCACCATTCCCTGATTGGTGTGGGTCACTTATCCTCTAACTTCCTCCTCCCTCCCCCAGATCTTACTTCCCTGATGAACACCTGCTGGGTTGGCTCCATTCAGTCTTCCAGACTCCAGTGAGGGACAAAGGCAGGAAAATGGAAGGAGGTGTAAATCCTGAGTGTCCCCTGCAGAGGTGGAAATTAACCCACAAGGTCTATTATTCTGTAAGGTGTTACATTGCTCTACTGGTTATGAATAAAACAGGCATATGGACAAGGGCTAAACATCAAGGGCTAAACAGTATTAAACATTACATTTCCTCAAGTTATTACAGTATATAATATACCTGCTACTGCAAAAGTATAAGTCCTGTCAATGAACACACATACACTAGCAGACGGATAGGAGGACAAAAGGTCTGAAAAGTTTATTAATTGCCGCAGGGAATGAGATTCTGCAAATACATTTTTAACACACATCTCATTTCCTCACAGTACCTTATAACCAATGCAGGGAAATGGCACTGATTACACCATTTGAATATATATATTATTTTTTTTTTCACTATAACAAATTATTAGACTATTCATGGAGTCACGGAAATTGCTGCTATTTCAGGGAGTCTCCCCGACAATCAGGGAGCATTGGCAAGTATGCTTTGAAGGGGTCAGGGGGGAGAATGCTGTGCTTTGGTGAGGACATTGAAGGGGCCTGATAGAAAATGCTGTGCTTTGGACATTTAAGTGGCCTATAGAGAGATCTGTGCTGTGCTGGGGACAGTAAAAGAAATTAAAGAGAGTGCAGTGCTGTGGTGTGGACATTGAAGGGGACTAGGGAGAGGACTATGACATTGAAAGAGCCTGGGGAGAGTTATGTGCTGTCGTGTGGGCATTAAAGGGACCATAAGTGGAGTATTGTGATGTGAACATTTAGGGGTCCAGGGATAGTGCTTTGCTGTGGTGTGGAAATTGAAGGGGCTGGGGGGGCACAGTGCTGCCATGTGGTGTGGACATTACAGGGGATGGAAGACAAAATGCTGTGGTGTGGACATGTAAGGAGCCTTGGAACAATGCTGTGCTGTGCACATTGAGGGGCCAGAAGAGCGAGCTGTGTTGTGGTGTGGACACTAAAGGGGTCCGGGAAAAGTTCAGTATTAAGGTGTGGACATAGAAGAGGTCTAGGGAAAGTGCTGTGGTATAGACATTGAAGGGGCCTGATGAGAGTGGTGTGCTGTGGACATTGAACAGTCTGGGGAGAGTGCTTTGCTGTGGTAATGAAGCATTTGAAATCCCCTTTAGAAATCCTGCATTTGTCACTGCTTACAATATGATACAACGCCAGCCGCATGGCCAGCAGTTTTAATCCCAACAGCGGCATCCCGGCAGAGGATGCCGCTAACCCGAGCATCAAAGGTAAATATTTACTAACCTTATTCTACCCCCTAACCCTAACCCTCCCTTAGGGGTGTCTAACCCTAACCTCCCCCCCAAGTGCCTAACCCTATCCCCCCTCTAAGTGCCTAAACCTAACCCCCCTACCCCGCCACCTAAACCTAAGTCCCCCGGGGAGTGATTAATCCTAACCTCCCCCGGGGGTGCCTATCCCTAACCCCCCTTCCCCTAGCCTAAACCTAACCTCCCGGGGGTGTGCCTAACCCTAAGTCCCCCCCCGGGAACTCTAAACCTAACCCTTCCCCCTGCGGCTGTCCGCGACCGGATTACCTTCAATCGGGTTTACAACCCTAACCGTTGAGATTTCGATGCCTGTCATTTAACCCTTGCCGGGATTATACAGTCGGGAAGCCGACGGTCAGTATTCCCTCCATCAGCTTCCCGACTGCTTATGTACTTGTAATTAACTCCAGTTTTGCATAAAGAAAAACATGTGACTAACCCAAATTCCACCCTGTTCCCAGAATGAGTATAATAAGCTACTGGCTACATAAGGGAAGAGATATTAATGTCAGGAAGAGGGTAGGACCTTCTCCCTTCCCGCTGTACATTAACCCTCTCTCTACCTTCCCCCCAACACACCACATTGGGCTGCCAGTGACAATTACATATACATTATACATAATTTAGATTTTGCAGTTGATTTAAGCAAACAACATAGAGAACACTTTTTTTTGAATAAAGCAATTTTTATTAAACACAGAAAAGCACACATATATATGCATAAAAAGCACACATATATATGGTACACAAAGAAAACCATAAAATACAACCTGTCACATACCAAAAATATTAATGGTAACATCTAACATACACTTCAAATTTATATATTTTATAGAAACCCCTTAACAACAAAACAAAACAAACTTACATTTCAGATGTAACCGCATTAGTAACACATTATGTAGAATATGTGGTGGTTGCGTAGGTAGAGTTCAAACATCACCATATTTGCTCAAATTTAAAAATCACCTTACGAGTGAAATACATATAGCACTCATGTTCAACTGTACCATTAACTAGCGCAATCCATGCTGGGAAATCAGGACCAGATGAAGTGATCCATGAATGGGCCAAACAAACCTTAGCCAACACGCATACTGTAGATTAATAATATATTGAGGGTCATTACCATTAAGCTCATTATCCTCCCTAGCACCTACAGTGCAATATTTTGATGTAAGCACCATAGTAGGAATGCCAGTATTGGAAAATACAGTTTTCACCTGAACCAAAAATAACTGAACCACAGAATACTCCCAAATAAGATGCCAGAAAGACCCTTGGGGACCACAACACTTGATGAAGATATGAACCCATTAATAGAAATCCTAGCTCTGGGCTTATAATACAAAAGCTGGACCCACTTCAAGAAAATTGGTCCCATCCCCAAACATCGCATGACCCCCCTCAAGTAGGGCCACTTCACCAAATCAAACGCTTTGGCTGCATCTACGGACACAATTACTGAAGTTTACTCCCCCTCATGAGAGGCCTGCAGATGAGTAAGATTAATACAGGTGGACTTGACAGGTATAAAGCCAATCTATTCTAGGTGCACAATCGAAGCAATAACTTTATGAAGACGAATACCTAAGATTTTTGATAATATTTTGGCATCCGTAGGAATCAATTAAATCGGCCTATATGCATCAGGGAACCGAGGGTCCTTACCAGAACACTTTTAATAAGAAGTCTGCTTTCTGTGAAGGTGGAGAGTTTAATTTGACATAAAGGGCCAAATGTAATAAGGTGAGAGATTTGAAAATGTGAGAGAAAACTGTCACATTTAAACTCAGCCAATGTAATAAAGTAACAGAACATGGAAAATCCGCCAATGTAATACAGTCACAGAACAGGGAAACTCAGCCAATGTAATACAGTCACAGAACATGGAAACTCTGCCAATGTAATAAAGTAACAGAACATGGAAAATCTGCCAAGATAATACAGTCACAGAACATGGAAACTCAGCTAATGTAATAAAGTAACAGAACATAGAAAATCTGCCAAGGTAATACAGTCACAGAACATGGAAACTCAGCCAATGTAATAAAGTAACAGAACATGGAAAATCTGCCAAGGTAATACAGTCACAGAACATGGAAACTCAGCTAATGTAATAAAGTAACAGAACATGGAAAATCTGCCAAGGTAATACAGTCACAGAACATGGAAACTCAGCTAATGTAATAAAGTAACAGAACATGGAAAATCTGCCAAGGTAATACAGTCACAGAACATGGAAACTCAGCCAATGTAATAAAGTAACAGAACATGGAAAATCTGCCAAGGTAATACAGTCACAGAACATGGAAACTCAGCTAATGTAATACAGTCACAGCACAGAGGAAACTCAGCCAAAGAATTACAGTCACAGAACATGGAAACTCAGCCAATGTAATACAGTCATAGAACATGGAAACTCCGCCAATGTAATACAGTCACAGAACATGGAAACTCAGCCAATGTAATACAGTCACAGAACATGGATACTCAGCCTATGTAATACAGTCACAGAACATGGAAACTCAGCCAATGTAATAAAGTAACAGAACATTGAAAATCCGCCAATGTAATACAGTCACAGAACAGAGGAAACTCTGCCAATGTAATACAGTCACAGAACATGCAAACTCAGCCAATGTAATACAGTCACAGAACATGGAAACTCAGCCAATGTAATACAGTCACAGAACATGGAAACTCAGCCAATGTAATACAGTCACAGAACATGGAAACTCAGCCAATGTAATACAGTCACAGAACATGGAAACTCAGCCAATGTAATACAGTCACAGAACATGGAAACTCAGACAATGTAATACAGTCACAGAACATGGAAACTCAGACAATGTAATACAGTCACAGAACAGGGAAACTCAGCCATTGTAATACAGTCACAGAACATGGAAACTCAGCCAAAGTAATACAGTCACAGAACATGGAAACTCAGACAATGTAATACAGTCACAGAACATGGAAACTCAGACAATGTAATACAGTCACAGAACAGGGAAACTCAGCCAATGTAATACAGTCACAGAACATGGAAACTCTGCCAATGTAATAAAGTAACAGAACATGGAAAATCTGCCAAGGTAATACAGTCACAGAACATGGAAACTCAGCTAATGTAATAAAGTAACAGAACATGGAAAATCTGCCAAGGTAATACAGTCACAGAACATGGAAACTCAGCCAATGTAATAAAGTAACAGAACATGGAAAATCTGCCAAGGTAATACAGTCACAGAACATGGAAACTCAGCCAATGTAATAAAGTAACAGAACATGGAAAATCTGCCAAGGTAATACAGTCACAGAACATGGAAACTCAGCTAATGTAATAAAGTAACAGAACATGGAAAATCTGCCAAGGTAATACAGTAACAGAACATGGAAACTCCGCCAATGTAATAAAGTAACAGAACATGGAAAATCTGCCAAGGTAATACAGTAACAGAACATGGAAACTCAGCTAATGTAATACAGTCACAGCACAGAGGAAACTCAGCCAAAGAATTACAGTCACAGAACATGGAAACTCAGCCAATGTAATACAGTCATAGAACATGGAAACTCCGCCAATGTAATACAGTCACAGAACATGGAAACTCAGCCAATGTAATACAGTCACAAAACATGGATACTCAGCCAATGTAATACAGTCACAGAACATGGAAACTCAGCCAATGTAATAAAGTAACAGAACATTGAAAATCCGCCAATGTAATACAGTCACAGAACAGAGGAAACTCTGCCAATGTAATACAGTCACAGAACATGCAAACTCAGCCAATGTAATACAGTCACAGAACATGGAAACTCAGCCAATGTAATACAGTCACAGAACATGGAAACTCAGCCAATGTAATACAGTCACAGAACTTGGAAACTCAGCCAATGTAATACAGTCACAGAACATGGAAACTCAGACAATGTAATACAGTCACAGAACAGGGAAACTCAGCCATTGTAATACAGTCACAGAACATGGAAACTCAGCCAATGTAATACAGTGACAGAACATGGAAATTCAGCCAATGTAATACAGTCACAGAACATGGAAACTCAGCCAATGTAATACAGTCACAGAATATGGACACTCAGCCAATGTTATACAGTCACAGAACATGGACACTCAGCCAATGTAATACAGTCACAGAACATGGAAACTCAGACAATGTAATACAGTCACAGAACATGGAAACTCAGACAATGTAATACAGTCACAGAACAGGGAAACTCAGCCATTGTAATACAGTCACAGAACATGGAAACTCAGCCAAAGTAATACAGTCACAGAACATGGAAACTCAGACAATGTAATACAGTCACAGAACATGGAAACTCAGACAATGTAATACAGTCACAGAACAGGGAAACTCAGCCAATGTAATACAGTCACAGAACATGGAAACTCTGCCAATGTAATAAAGTAACAGAACATGGAAAATCTGCCAAGGTAATACAGTCACAGAACATGGAAACTCAGCTAATGTAATAAAGTAACAGAACATGGAAAATCTGCCAAGGTAATACAGTCACAGAACATGGAAACTCAGCCAATGTAATAAAGTAACAGAACATGGAAAATCTGCCAAGGTAATACAGTCACAGAACATGGAAACTCAGCCAATGTAATAAAGTAACAGAACATGGAAAATCTGCCAAGGTAATACAGTCACAGAACATGGAAACTCAGCTAATGTAATAAAGTAACAGAACATGGAAAATCTGCCAAGGTAATACAGTAACAGAACATGGAAACTCCGCCAATGTAATAAAGTAACAGAACATGGAAAATCTGCCAAGGTAATACAGTAACAGAACATGGAAACTCAGCTAATGTAATACAGTCACAGCACAGAGGAAACTCAGCCAAAGAATTACAGTCACAGAACATGGAAACTCAGCCAATGTAATACAGTCATAGAACATGGAAACTCCGCCAATGTAATACAGTCACAGAACATGGAAACTCAGCCAATGTAATACAGTCACAAAACATGGATACTCAGCCAATGTAATACAGTCACAGAACATGGAAACTCAGCCAATGTAATAAAGTAACAGAACATTGAAAATCCGCCAATGTAATACAGTCACAGAACAGAGGAAACTCTGCCAATGTAATACAGTCACAGAACATGCAAACTCAGCCAATGTAATACAGTCACAGAACATGGAAACTCAGCCAATGTAATACAGTCACAGAACATGGAAACTCAGCCAATGTAATACAGTCACAGAACTTGGAAACTCAGCCAATGTAATACAGTCACAGAACATGGAAACTCAGACAATGTAATACAGTCACAGAACAGGGAAACTCAGCCATTGTAATACAGTCACAGAACATGGAAACTCAGCCAATGTAATACAGTGACAGAACATGGAAATTCAGCCAATGTAATACAGTCACAGAACATGGAAACTCAGCCAATGTAATACAGTCACAGAATATGGACACTCAGCCAATGTTATACAGTCACAGAACATGGACACTCAGCCAATATAATACAGTCACAGAACATGGAAACTCAGCCATTGTAATACAGTCACAGAACATGGAAACTCTGCCAATCTAATACAGTCACAGAACATGGAAATTCAGCCAATATAATACAGTCACAGAACAGGGAAACTCAGGCAATGTAATACAGTCACAGACCATGGAAACTCAGCCAATGTAATACAGTCACAGAACATGGAAACTCAGCCAATGTAATACAGTCACAGAACATGGAAACTTAGCCAATGTAATACAGTCACAGAACATGGACACTCAGCCAATGTAATACAGTGACAGAACATGGAAACTCAGCCAATGTAATAAAGTAACAGAACATGGAAAATCTGCCAAGGTAATACAGTCACAGAACATGGAAACTCAGCTAATGTAATACAGTCACAGCACAGAGGAAACTCAGCCAAAGAATTATAGTCACAGAACATGGAAACTCAGCCAATGTAATACAGTCACAGCACATGGAAACTCCGCCAATGTAATACAGTCACAGAACATGGAAACTCAGCCAATGTAATACAGTCACAGAACAGGGAAACTCAGGCAATGTAATACAGTCACAGAACATGGAAACCCAGGCAATGTAATAGAGTCACAGAACAGTGAAACTCAGCCAATTTAATACAGTCACAGAACATGGAAACTCAGCCAATGTAATAAAGTCACAGAACAGGGATACTCAGGCAATGTAATACAGTCACAGAACATGGAATCTCAGCCAATGTAATACAGTCACAGAACATGGAAACTCAGCCAATATAATACAGTCACAGAACAGAGAAACTCAGCCTATGTAATACAGTCACAGAACATGGAAACTCAGCCAATGTAATACAGTCACAGAACAGGGAATCTCAGCCAATGTAATACAGTCACAGAACAGGGAAACTCAGCCAATGTATTACAGTCACAGAACATGGAAACTCAGCCAATGTAATACAGTCACAGAACATGGAAAATCAGCCAATGTAATACAGTCACAGAACAGGGAAACTCAGGCAATGTAATACAGTCACAGTACATGGAAAATCAGGCAATGTAATACATTCACAGAACATGGAATCTCATCCAATGTAATAAAGTCACAGAACATGGAAACTAAGCCAAAGAAAAAAAGTCACAGAACAGAGCAAACTCAGCCAATGTAATAAAGTCACAGAACATGGAAACTCAGCCAATGTAATACAGTCACAGGATATGGACACTCAGCCAATGTAATACAGTGACAGAACATGGAAACTCAGCCAATGTAATACAGTCACAGAACATGGAAACTCAGCCAATGTAATACAGTCACAGAATATGGACACTCAGCCAATGTAATACAGTCACAGAACATGGAAACTCAGCCAATGTAATACAGTCACAGAACAGGGAAACTCAGCCAATGCAATACAGTCACAGAACAGGGAAACTCAGGCAATGTAATACAGTCACAGAACATTGAAACTCAGGCAATGTAATACAGTCACAGAACAGGGAAACTCAGCCAATTTAATAAAGTCACAGAACATGGAAACTCAGCCAATGTAATAAAGTCACAGAACAGGGATATTCAGGCAATCTAATACAGTCACAGAACATGGAATCTCAGCCAATGTAATACAGTCACAGAACATGGAAACTCAGCCAATATAATACAGTCACAGAACAGAGAAACTCAGCCAATGTAATACAGTCACAGAACATGGAAACTCAGCCAATGTAATACAGTCACAGAACATGGAAACTCAGCCAAAGTAATAAAGTAACAGAACATTGAAAATCCGCCAATGTAATACAGTCACAGAACAGAGGAAACTCCGCCAATGTAATACAGTCACAGAACATGGAAACTCAGCCAATGTAATACAGTCACAGAACATGGACACTCAGCCAATGTAATACAGTCACAGAACATGGAAACTTAGCCAATGTAATACAGTCACAGAACATGGACACTCAGCCAATGTAATACAGTGACAGAACATGGAAACTCAGCCAATGTAATAAAGTAACAGAACATGGAAAATCTGCCAAGGTAATACAGTCACAGAACATGGAAACTCAGCTAATGTAATACAGTCACAGCACAGAGGAAACTCAGCCAAAGAATTATAGTCACAGAACATGGAAACTCAGCCAATGTAATACAGTCACAGCACATGGAAACTCCGCCAATGTAATACAGTCACAGAACATGGAAACTCAGCCAATGTAATACAGTCACAGAACAGGGAAACTCAGGCAATGTAATACAGTCACAGAACATGGAAACCCAGGCAATGTAATAGAGTCACAGAACAGTGAAACTCAGCCAATTTAATACAGTCACAGAACATGGAAACTCAGCCAATGTAATAAAGTCACAGAACAGGGATACTCAGGCAATGTAATACAGTCACAGAACATGGAATCTCAGCCAATGTAATACAGTCACAGAACATGGAAACTCAGCCAATATAATACAGTCACAGAACAGAGAAACTCAGCCTATGTAATACAGTCACAGAACATGGAAACTCAGCCAATGTAATACAGTCACAGAACAGGGAATCTCAGCCAATGTAATACAGTCACAGAACAGGGAAACTCAGCCAATGTATTACAGTCACAGAACATGGAAACTCAGCCAATGTAATACAGTCACATAACAAGGAAAATCAGCCAATGTAATACAGTCACAGAACAGGGAAACTCAGGCAATGTAATACAGTCACAGTACATGGAAAATCAGGCAATGTAATACAGTCACAGAACATGGAATCTCATCCAATGTAATAAAGTCACAGAACATGGAAACTAAGCCAAAGAAAAAAAGTCACAGAACAGAGCAAACTCAGCCAATGTAATAAAGTCACAGAACATGGAAACTCAGCCAATGTAATACAGTCACAGGATATGGACACTCAGCCAATGTAATACAGTGACAGAACATGGAAACTCAGCCAATGTAATACAGTCACAGAACATGGAAACTCAGCCAATGTAATACAGTCACAGAATATGGACACTCAGCCAATGTAATACAGTCACAGAACATGGAAACTCAGCCAATGTAATACAGTCACAGAACAGGGAAACTCAGCCAATGCAATACAGTCACAGAACAGGGAAACTCAGGCAATGTAATACAGTCACAGAACATTGAAACTCAGGCAATGTAATACAGTCACAGAACAGGGAAACTCAGCCAATTTAATAAAGTCACAGAACATGGAAACTCAGCCAATGTAATAAAGTCACAGAACAGGGATATTCAGGCAATCTAATACAGTCACAGAACATGGAATCTCAGCCAATGTAATACAGTCACAGAACATGGAAACTCAGCCAATATAATACAGTCACAGAACAGAGAAACTCAGCCAATGTAATACAGTCACAGAACATGGAAACTCAGCCAATGTAATACAGTCACAGAACATGGAAACTCAGCCAATGTAATACAGTCACAGAACATTGAAAATCCGCCAATGTAATACAGTCACAGAACAGAGGAAACTCCGCCAATGTAATACAGTCACAGAACATGGCACTCAGCCAATGTAATAAAGTCACAGAACAGGGAAACTCAGCCAATGTAATACAGTCACAGAACATGGAAACTCAGCCAAAGTAATAAAGTAACAGAACATTGAAAATCCGCCAATGTAATACAGTCACAGAACAGAGGAAACTCCGCCAATGTAATACAGTCACAGAACATGGCACTCAGCCAATGTAATAAAGTCACAGAACAGGGAAACTCAGCCAATGTAATACAGTCACACAACATGGACACTCAGCCAATGTAATACAGTCACAGAACATGGAAACTCAGCCAATGTAATACAGTCACAGAACAGAGGAAACTCAGCCAATATAATACAGTCACAGAACAGAGAAACTCAGCCTATGTAATACAGTCACAGAACATGGCACTCAGCCAATGTAATAAAGTCACAGAACATGGCACTCAGCCAATGTAATACAGTCACAGAACATGGAAACTCAGCCAATGTAATACACTCACAGAACATGGAAACTCAGGCAATGTAATACAGTCACAGAACAGGGAAACTCAGCCAATATAATACAGTCACAGAACAGAGAAACTCAGCCAATGTAATACAGTCACAGAACATGGAAACTCAGCCAATATAATACAGTCACAGAACAGAGAAACTCAGCCAATGTAATACAGTCACAGAACATGGAAACTCAGCCAATATAATACAGTCACAGAACAGAGTAACTCAGCCTATGTAATACAGTCACAGAACATGGAAACTCAGCCAATATAATACAGTCACAGAACAGGGAATCTCAGCCAATGTAATACAGTCACAGAACAGGGAAATTCAGCCAATGTAATACAGTCAGAGAACATGGACACTCAGGCAATGTAATACAGTCACAGAACAGGGAAACTCAGCCAATGTAATACAGTCACAGAACAGGGAAACTCAGCCAATCTAATACAGTCACAGAACATGGAAACTCAGCCAATATAATACAGTCACAGAACATGGAAACTCAGGCAATGTAATACAGTCACAGACCATGGAAACTCAGCCAATGTAATACAGTCACAGAACAGGGAAACTCAGACAATGTAATACAGTCACAGAACATGGAATCTCAGCCAATGTAATACAGTCACAGAACATGGAAACTCAGCCAATATAATACAGTCACAGAACAGAGAAACTCAGCCAATGCAATACAGTCACAGAACATGGAAACTCAGCCAATATAATACAGTCACAGAACAGGGAAACTCAGCCAAGGTAATACAGTCACAGAACAGGGAAACTCAGCCAATGTATTACAGTCACAGAACATGGAAACTCAGCAAATATAATACAGTCACAGAACATGGAAACTCAGCCAATGTAATACAGTCACAGAACAGGGAAACTCAGGCAATGTAATACAGTCACAGAAGATGGAAACTCAGGCAATGTAATACAGTCACAGAACATGGAAACTCAGCCAATTTAATACAGTCGCAGAACATGGAAACTCAGCCAATGTAATTAAGTCACAGAACATGGAAATTCAGCCAATGAAATAAAGTCACAGAACATGGAAAAACAGGCAATGTAATACAGTCACAGAAAATGGAATCTCATCCAATGTAATAAAGTCACAGAACATGGAAACTCAGCCAAAGAAATAAAGTCACAGAACAGAGCAAACTCAGCCAATGTAATACAGTCACAGAACATGGAAACCCAGCCAATGTAATACAGTCACAGAACATGGAAACTCAGCCAATGTAATACAGTCACAGAATATGGACACTCAGCCAATGTAATACAGTCACAGAACATGGAAACTCAGCCAATGTAATACAGTCACAGAACATGGAAAATCAGCCAATGTAATACAGTCACAGAACAGGGAAACTCAGGCAATGTAATACAGTCACAGAACATGGAAAATCAGGCAATGTAATACAGTCACAGAACATGGAATCTCATCCAATGTAATAAAGTCACAGAACATGGAAACTCAGCCAAAGAAAAAAAGTCACAGAACAGAGCAAACTCAGCCAATGTAATAAAGTCACAGAACATGGAAACTCAGCCAATGTAATACAGTCACAGGATATGGACACTCAGCCAATGTAATACAGTGACAGAACATGGAAACTCAGCCAATGTAATACAGTCACAGAACATGGAAACTCAGCCAATGTAATACAGTCACAGAATATGGACACTCAGCCAATGTAATACAGTCACAGAACATGGAAACTCAGCCAATGTAATACAGTCACAGAACAGGGAAACTCAGCCAATGCAATACAGTCACAGAACAGGGAAACTCAGGCAATGTAATACAGTCACAGAACATTGAAACTCAGGCAATGTAATACAGTCACAGAACAGGGAAACTCAGCCAATTTAATAAAGTCACAGAACATGGAAACTCAGCCAATGTAATAAAGTCACAGAACAGGGATATTCAGGCAATCTAATACAGTCACAGAACATGGAATCTCAGCCAATGTAATACAGTCACAGAACATGGAAACTCAGCCAATATAATACAGTCACAGAACAGAGAAACTCAGCCAATGTAATACAGTCACAGAACATGGAAACTCAGCCAATGTAATACAGTCACAGAACATGGAAACTCAGCCAAAGTAATAAAGTAACAGAACATTGAAAATCCGCCAATGTAATACAGTCACAGAACATGGAAACTCAGCCAATGTAATACAGTCACAGAACATGGACACTCAGCCAATGTAATACAGTCACAGAACATGGCACTCAGCCAATGTAATAAAGTCACAGAACATGGAAATTCAGCCAATGAAATAAAGTCACAGAACATGGAAAAACAGCCAATGTAATACAGTCACAGAACATGGAAACTCAGCCAATGTAATACACTCACAGAACATGGAAACTCAGGCAATGTAATACAGTCACAGAACAGGGAAACTCAGCCAATATAATACAGTCACAGAACAGAGAAACTCAGCCAATGTAATACAGTCACAGAACATGGAAACTCAGCCAATATAATACAGTCACAGAACAGAGTAACTCAGCCTATGTAATACAGTCACAGAACATGGAAACTCAGCCAATATAATACAGTCACAGAACAGGGAATCTCAGCCAATGTAATACAGTCACAGAACAGGGAAATTCAGCCAATGTAATACAGTCACAGAACATGGACACTCAGGCAATGTAATACAGTCACAGAACAGGGAAACTCAGCCAATGTAATACAGTCACAGAACAGGGAAAATCAGCCAATCTAATACAGTCACAGAACATGGAAACTCAGCCAATATAATACAGTCACAGAACATGGAAGCTCAGCCAATATAATACAGTCACAGAACAGGGAAACTCAGGCAATGTAATACAGTCACAGACCATGGAAACTCAGCCAATGTAATACAGTCACAGAAAATGGAATCTCAGCCAATGTAATACAGTCACAGAACATGGAAACTCAGCCAATATAATACAGTCACAGAACAGAGAAACTCAGCCAATGCAATACAGTCACAGAACATGGAAACTCAGCCAATATAATACAGTCACAGAACAGGGAAACTCAGCCAAGGTAATACAGTCACAGAACAGGGAAACTCAGCCAATGTATTACAGTCACAGAAGATGGAAACTCAGGCAATGTAATACAGTCACAGAACATGGAAACTCAGCCAATTTAATACAGTCGCAGAACATGGAAACTCAGCCAATGTAATTAAGTCACAGAACATGGAAATTCAGCCAATGAAATAAAGTCACAGAACATGGAAAAACAGGCAATGTAATACAGTCACAGAAAATGGAATCTCATCCAATGTAATAAAGTCACAGAACATGGAAACTCAGCCAAAGAAATAAAGTCACAGAACAGAGCAAACTCAGCCAATGTAATAAAGTCACAGAACATGGAAACTCAGCCAATGTAATACAGTCACAGAATATGGACACTCAGCCAATGTAATACAGTGACAGAACATGGAAACCCAGCCAATGTAATACAGTCACAGAACATGGAAACTCAGCCAATGTAATACAGTCACAGAATATGGACACTCAGCCAATGTAATACAGTCACAGAACATGGAAACTCAGCCAATGTAATACAGTCACAGAACAGGGAAACTCAGCCAATGCAATACAGTCACAGAACATGGAAACTCAGCCAATGTAATACAGTCACAGAAAAGGGAAACTCAGGCAATGTAATACAGTCACATAACATGGAAACTCAGGCAATTTAATAAAGTCACAGAACATGGAAACTCAGCCAATGTAATAAAGTCACAGAACAGGGATATTCAGGCAATGTAATACAGTCACAGAACATGGAATCTCAGCCAAAATAATACAGTCACAGAACAGAGAAACCCAGCCAATGTAATACAGTCACAGAACATTGAAACTCAGCCAATGTAATACAGTCACAGAACATGGAAACTCAGCCAAAGTAATAAAGTAACAGAACATTGAAAATCCGCCAATGTAATACAGTCACAGAACAGAGGAAACTCCGCCAATGTAATACAGTCACAGAAAATGGAAACTCAGCCAATGTAATACAGTCACAGAACATGGAAACTCAGCCAATGTAATTCAGTCACAGAATATGGACACTCATCCAATGTAATACAGTCACAGAACATGGACACTCAGCCAATGTAATACAGTCACAGAACATGGAAACTCAGCGATTGTAATACAGTCACAGAACATGGAAACTCAGCCAATGTAATACAGTGACAGAACATGGAAACTCAGCCAATGTAATACAGTCACAGAACATGGAAACTCAGCCAATGTAATACAGTCACAGAATATGGGCACTCAGCCAATGTAATACAGTCACACAACATGGACACTCAGTCAATGTAATACAGTCACAGAACATGGAAACTCAGCCATTGTAATACAGTCACAGAACATGGAAACTCAGCCAATGTAATACAGTCACAGAACATGGAAACTCAGCCAATATAATACAGTCACATCACAGGGAAACTCAGGCAATGTAATACAGTCACAGACCATGGAAACTCAGGCAATGTAATACAGTCACAGAACATGGAAACTCAGCCAATGTAATACAGTCACAGAACAGGGAAACTCAGCCAATGCAATACAGTCACAGAACATGGAAACTCAGCCAATGTAATACAGTCACAGAAAAGGGAAACTCAGGCAATGTAATACAGTCACATAACATGGAAACTCAGGCAATTTAATAAAGTCACAGAACATGGAAACTCAGCCAATGTAATAAAGTCACAGAACAGGGATATTAAGGCAATGTAATACAGTCACAGAACATGGAATCTCAGCCAAAATAATACAGTCACAGAACAGAGAAACCCAGCCAATGTAATACAGTCACAGAACATGGAAACTCAGCCAATGTAATACAGTCACAGAACATGGAAACTCAGCCAAAGTAATAAAGTAACAGAACATTGAAAATCCGCCAATGTAATACAGTCACAGAACAGAGGAAACTCCGCCAATGTAATACAGTCACAGAAAATGGAAACTCAGCCAATGTAATACAGTCACAGAACATGGAAACTCAGCCAATGTAATTCAGTCACAGAATATGGACACTCATCCAATGTAATACAGTCACAGAACATGGACACTCAGCCAATGTAATACAGTCACAGAACATGGAAACTCAGCGATTGTAATACAGTCACAGAACATGGAAACTCAGCCAATGTAATACAGTGACAGAACATGGAAACTCAGCCAATGTAATACAGTCACAGAACATGGAAACTCAGCCAATGTAATACAGTCACAGAATATGGGCACTCAGCCAATGTAATACAGTCACACAACATGGACACTCAGTCAATGTAATACAGTCACAGAACATGGAAACTCAGCCATTGTAATACAGTCACAGAACATGGAAACTCAGCCAATGTAATACAGTCACAGAACATGGAAACTCAGCCAATATAATACAGTCACATCACAGGGAAACTCAGGCAATGTAATACAGTCACAGACCATGGAAACTCAGGCAATGTAATACAGTCACAGAACATGGAAACTCAGCCAATGTAATACAGTCACAGAACAGGGAAACTCAGCCAATGCAATACAGTCACAGAACATGGAAACTCAGCCAATGTAATACAGTCACAGAACATGGAAACTCAGCCAATGTAATACAGTCACAGAACATGGAAACTCAGCCAATATAATACAGTCATAGAACAGAGAAACTCAGCCAATTTAATACAGTCACAGAACATGGAAACTCAGCCAATGTAATACAGTCACAGAACATGGAAACTCAGCCAATATAATACAGTCACAGAACAGAGAAACTCAGCCAATGTAATACAGTCACAGAACATGGAAACTCAGCCAAAGTAATAAAGTAACAGAACATTGAAAATCCGCCAATGTAATACAGTCACAGAACAGAGGAAACTCAGCCAATGTAATACAGTCACAGAAGATGGAAACTCAGCCAATGTAATACAGTCACAGAACATGGAAACTCAGCCAAAGTAATAAAGTAACAGAACATTGAAAATCCGCCAATGTAATACAGTCACAGAACAGAGGAAACTCCGCCAATGTAATACAGTCACAGAACATGGAAACTCAGCCAATGTAATACAGTCACAGAACATGGAAACTCAGCCAAAGGAATAAAGTAACAGAACATTGAAAATCTGCCAATGTAATACAGTCACAGAACAAGGAAACTCAGCCAATGTAATACAGTCACAGAATATGGACACTCAGCCAATGTAATACAGGAATAGAACATGGACACTCAGCCAATATAATACAGTCACAGAACATTGAATCTCAGCCATTGTAATACAGTCACAGAACATGGAAACTCAGGCAATGTAATACAGTCACAGAACAGGGAAATTCAGCCAATGTAATACAGTCACAGAACATGGACACTCAGGCAATGTAATACAGTCACAGAACATGGAAACTCAGCCAATGTAATACAGTCACAGAACAGGGAAACTCAGCCAATGCAATACAGTCACAGAACATGGAAACTCAGCCAATGTAATACAGTCACACAACATGGAAACTCAGCCAATGTAATACAGTCACAGAACATGGAAACTCAGCCAAAGTAATAAAGTAACAGAACATTGAAAATCCGCCCATGTAATACAGTCACAGAACAGAGGAAACTCAGCCAATGTAATACAGTCACAGAACATGGAAACTCAGCCAATGTAATACAGTCACAGAACATGGAAACTCAGCCAATGTAATACAGTCACAGAACATGGACACTCAGCCAATGTAATACAGTGACAGAACATGGAAACTCAGCCAATGTAATACAGTCACAGAACATTAAAACTCGGCCAATGTAATACAGTCACAGAATATGGGCACTCAGCCAATGTAATACAGTCACAGAACATGGACACTCAGTCAATGTAATACAGTCACAGAACATGGAAACTCAGCCATTGTAATACAGTCACAGAACATGGAAACTCAGCCAATGTAATACAGTCACAGAACATGGAAACTCAGCCAATATAATACAGTCACAGAACAGGGAAACTCAGGCAATGCAATACAGTCACAGAACATGGAAACTCAGCCAATGTAATACAGTCACAGAACAGGAAAACTCAGGCAATGTAATACAGTCACAGAACATGGAAACTCAGGCAATGTAATACAGTCACAGAACAGGGAAACTCAGCCAATTTAATACAGTCACAGAACAGGGAAACTCAGCCAATGTAATAAAGTCACAGAACAGGGATACTCAGGCAGTGTAATACAGTCACAGAACATGGAATCTCAGCCAATGTAATACAGTCACAGAACATGGAAACTCAGCCAATATAATACAGTCACAGAACAGAGAAACTCAGCCAATTAATACAGTTACATACCATGGAAACTCAGCCAATATAATACAGTCACAGAACATGGACACTCAGCCAATGTAATACAGTCACAGAACAGAGGAAACTCAGCCAATGTAATACAGTCACAGAACATGGAAACTCAGCCAATGTAATACAGTCACAGAACATGGACACTCAGCCAATGTAATACAGTGACAGAACATGGAAACTCAGCCAATGTAATACAGTCACAGAACATGGAAACTCGGCCAATGTAATACAGCCACAGAATATGGGCACTCAGCCAATGTAATACAGTCACAGAACATGGACACTCAGTCAATGTAATACAGTCACAGAACATGGAAACTCAGCCATTGTAATACAGTTACAGAACATGGAAACTCAGCCAATGTAATACAGTCACAGAACATGGAAACTCAGCCAATGTAATACAGTCACAGAACATGGAAACTCAGCCAATATAATACAGTCACAGAACAGGGAAACTCAGGCAATGCAATACAGTCACAGAACATGGAAACTCAGCCAATGTAATACAGTCACAGAACAGGGAAACTCAGGCAATGTAATACAGTCACAGAACAGGGAAACTCAGCCAATTTAATACAGTCACAGAACAGGGAAACTCAGCCAATGTAATAAAGTCACAGAACAGGGAAACTCAGGCAGTGTAATACAGTCACAGAACATGGAATCTCAGCCAATGTAATACAGTCACAGAACATGGAAACTCAGCCAATATAATACAGTCACAGAACAGGGAAACTCAGCCAATGTAATACAGTCACAGAACAGGGAAACTTAGCCAATGTATTACAGTCACAGAACTTGGAAACTCAGGCAATGTCATACAGTCACAGAACATGGAAACTCAGGCAATGTAATACAGTCACAGAACATGGAAACTCAGCCAATTTAATACAGTCGCAGCACATGGAAACTCAGCCAATGTAATTAAGTCACAGAACATGGAAATTCAGCCAATGTAATAAAGTCACAGAACATGGAAACTCAGGCAATGTAATATAGTTACAGAACATGGAATCTCATCCAATGTAATAAAGTCACAGAACATGGAAACTCCGCCAATGTAATAAAGTCACAGAACATGGAAACTCAGCCAATGGAATACAGTCACAGAACATGGAAACTCGGCTAATGTAATAAAGCACACAATACATGGAACTCAGCCAATGTAATAAAGTCACAGAACATGGAAACTCGCCCAGTGTAATAAAGTAACAGAACATGGAAACTCGGCTAATGTAATAAAGCACACAATACATGGAACTCAGCCAATGTAATACAGTCACAGAACATGGAAACTCAGCCAATGTAATACAGTCACAGAACATGGAAACTCAGCCAATGTAATACAGTCACAGAACAGGGAAACTCAGCCAATGCAATACAGTAACAGAACATGGAAATTCAGCCAATGTAATAAAGTCACAAAACATGGAAACTCAGCCAATGTAATACAGTCACAGAATATGGACACTCAGCCAATGTAATACAGTCACAGAACATGGACACTCAGCCAATGTAATACAGTCACAGAACATTGAAACTCAGCCATTGTAATACAGTCACAGAACATGGAAACTCAGGCAATGTAATACAGTCACAGAACAGGGAAACTCAGCCAATGCAATACAGTCACAGAACATGGAAATTCAGCCAATGTAATAAAGTCACAGAACATGGAAACTCAGCCAATGTAATACAGTCACAGAACATGGAAACTCAGCCAATATAATACAGTCACAGAACAGAGAAACTCAGCCAATGTAATACAGTCACAGAACATGGAAACTCAGCCAATGTAATACAGTCACAGAACATGGAAACTCAGCCAAAGTAATAAAGTAACAGAACATTGAAAATCCGCCAATGTAATACAGTCACAGAACAGAGGAAACTCCGCCAATGTAATACAGTCACAGAACATGGAAACTCAGCCAATGTAATACAGTCACAGAACATGGAAACTCAGCCAATGTAATTCAGTCACAGAATATGGACACTCAGCCAATGTAATACAGTCACAGAACATGGCACTCAGCCAATGTAATACAGTCACAGAACAGGGAAACTCAGCCAATGCAATACAGTCACAGAACATGGAAACTCAGCCAATGTAATACAGTCACAGAACAGGGAAACTCAGGCAATGTAATACACTCACAGAACATGGAAACTCAGGCAATGTAATACAGTCACAGAACAGGGAAACTCAGCCAATATAATACAGTCACAGAAAAGAGAAACTCAGCCAATGTAATACAGTCACAGAACATGGAAACTCAGCCAATGTAATACAGTCACAGAACATGGAAACTCAGCCAAAGGAATAAAGTAACAGAACATTGAAAATCCGCCAATGTAATACAGTCACAGAACAAGGAAACTCAGCCAATGTAATACAGTCACAGAATATGGACACTCAGCCAATGTAATACAGTCACAGAACATGGACACTCAGCCAATGTAATACAGTCACAGAACATGGAAACTCAGCCAATATAATACAGTCACAGAACAGGGAAACTCAGGCAATGTAATACAGTCACAGACCATGGAAACTCAGCCAATGTAATACAGTCACAGAACAGGGAAACTCAGCCAATACAATACAGTCACAGAACATGGAAACTCAGCCAATGTAATACAGTCACAGAAAATGGAAACTCAGCCAATGTAATACAGTCACAGAACAAGGAAACTCAGCCAATGTAATACAGTCACAGAACATGGAAACTCAGACAATGTAATACAGTCACAGAACATGGAATCTCAGCCAATGTAATACAGTCACAGAACATGTAAACTCAGCCAATATAATACAGTCACAGAAGATGGAAACTCAGGCAATGTAATACAGACACAGAACATGGAAACTCAGCCAATTTAATACAGTCACAGAACAGAGAAACTCAGCCAATGTAATACAGTCACAGAACATGGAAACTCAGCCAATATAATACAGTCACAGAACAGAGAAACTCAGCCTATGTAATACAGTCACAGAACATGGAAACTCAGCCAATATAATACAGTCACAGAACAGGGAATCTCAGCCAATGTAATACAGTCACAGAACATGGAATATCAGACAATGTAATACAGTCACAGAACATGGAAACTCAGCCAATGTAATACAGTCACAGAACAGGGAAACTCAGGCAATGTAATACAGTCACAGAACATGGAAACTCAGCCAATGTAATACAGTCACAGAACATGGAAACTCAGCCAATGTAATACAGTCACAGAACATGGAAACTCAGCCAATTTAATACAGTCGCAGAACATGGAAACTCAGCCAATGTAATTAAGTCACAGAACATGGAAATTCAGCCAATGAAATAAAGTCACAGAACATGGAAAATCAGGCAATGTAATACAGTCACAGAACATGGAACCTCATCCAATGTAATAAAGTCACAGAACATGGAAACTCAGCCAAAGAAATAAAGTCACAGAACAGAGCAAACTCAGCCAATGTAATAAAGTCACAGAACATGGAAACTCAGCCAATGTAATACAGTCACAGAACATGGAAACTCGGCCAATGTAATACAGTCACAGAATATGGGCACTCAGCCAATGTAATACAGTCACAGAACATGGACACTCAGTCAATGTAATACAGTCACAGAACATGGAAACTCAGCCATTGTAATACAGTCACAGAACATGGAAACTCAGCCAATGTAATACAGTCACAGAACATGGAAACTCAGCCAATATAATACAGTCACAGAACAGGGAAACTCAGGCAATGTAATACAGTCACAGAACAGGGAAACTCAGCCAATGTAATAAAGTCACAGAACAGGGATATTCAGGCAATGTAATACAGTCACAGAACATGGAATCTCAGCCAATGTAATACAGTCACAGAACAGGGAAACTCAGCCAATATAATACAGTCACAGAACAGAGAAACTCAGCCAATGTAATACAGTCACAGAACATGGAAACTCAGCCAATGTAATACAGTCACAGAACATGGAAACTCAGCCAAAGTAATAAAGTAACAGAACATTGAAAATCCGCCAATGTAATACAGTCACAGAACAGAGGAAACTCCGCCAATGTAATACAGTCACAGAACATGGAAACTCAGCCAATGTAATACAGTCACAGAACATGGAAACGCAGCCAATGTAATTCAGTCACAGAATATGGACACTCAGCCAATGTAATACAGTCACAGAACATGGCACTCAGCCAATGTAATACAGTCACAGAACAGGGAAACTCAGCCATTGTAATACAGTCACAGAACATGGAAACTCAGGCAATGTAATACAGTCAGAGAACAGGGAAATTCAGCCAATGTAATACAGTCACAGAACATGGACACTCAGGCAATGTAATACAGTCACAGAACAGGGAAACTCAGCCAATGTAATACAGTCACAGAACAGGGAAACTCAGCCAATCTAATACAGTCACAGAACATGGAAACTCAGCCAATATAATACAGTCACAGAACATGGAAACTCAGGCAATGTAATACAGTCACAGAACATGGAAACTCAGCCAATATAATACAGTCACAGAACAGGGAAACTCAGGCAATGTAATACAGTCACAGACCATGGAAACTCAGCCAATGTAATACAGTCACAGAACAGGGAAACTCAGACAATGTAATACAGTCACAGAACATGGAATCTCAGCCAATATAATACAGTCACAGAACAGAGAAACTCAGCCAATGCAATACAGTCACAGAACATGGAAACTCAGCCAATATAATACAGTCACAGAACAGGGAAACTCAGCCAAGGTAATACAGTCACAGAACAGGGAAACTCAGCCAATGTATTACAGTCACAGAACATGGAAACTCAGCCAATGTAATACAGTCACAGAACATGGAAACTCAGCCAATGTAATACAGTCACAGAACAGGGAAACTCAGGCAATGTAATACAGTCACAGAAGATGGAAACTCAGGCAATGTAATACAGTCACAGAACATGGAAACTCAGCCAATTTAATACAGTCGCAGAACATGGAAACTCAGCCAATGTAATTAAGTCACAGAACATGGAAATTCAGCCAATGAAATAAAGTCACAGAACATGGAAAAACAGGCAATGTAATACAGTCACAGAAAATGGAATCTCATCCAATGTAATAAAGTCACAGAACATGGAAACTCAGCCAAAGAAATAAAGTCACAGAACAGAGCAAACTCAGCCAATGTAATAAAGTCACAGAACATGGAAACTCAGCCAATGTAATACAGTCACAGAATATGGACACTCAGCCAATGTAATACAGTGACAGAACATGGAAACTCAGCCAATGTAATACAGTCACAGAACATGGAAACTCAGCCAATGTAATACAGTCACAGAATATGGACACTCAGCCAATGTAATACAGTCACAGAACATGGAAACTCAGCCAATGTAATACAGTCACAGAACAGGGAAACTCAGCCAATGCAATACAGTTACAGAACTTGGAAACTCAGCCAATGTAATACAGTCACAGAACAGGGAAACTCAGGCAATGTAATACAGTCACAGAACATGGAAACTCAGGCAATGTAATACAGTCACAGAACAGGGAAACTCAGCCAATTTAATAAAGTCACAGAACATGGAAACTCAGCCAATGTAATAAAGTCACAGAACAGGGATATTCAGGCAATGTAATACAGTCACAGAACATGGAATCTCAGCCAATGTAATACAGTCACAGAACATGGAAACTCAGCAAAAATAATACAGTCACAGAACAGAGAAACTCAGCCAATGTAATACAGTCACAGAACATGGAAACTCAGCCAATGTAATACAGTCACAGAACATGGAAACTCAGCCAAAGTAATAAAGTAACAGAACATTGAAAATCCGCCAATGTAATACAGTCACAGAACAGAGGAAACTCCGCCAATGTAATACAGTCACAGAACATGGAAACTCAGCCAATGTAATACAGTCACAGAACATGGAAACTCAGCCAATGTAATTCAGTCACAGAATATGGACACTCATCCAATGTAATACAGTCACAGAACATGGACACTCAGCCAATGTAATACAGTCACAGAACATGGAAACTCAGCCAATGTAATAAAGTCACAGAACAGGGATACTCAGGCAGTGTAATACAGTCACAGAACATGGAATCTCAGCCAATGTAATACAGTCACAGAACATGGAAACTCAGCCAATATAATACAGTCACAGAACAGAGAAACTCAGCCAATGTAATACAGTTACATACCATGGAAACTCAGCCAATATAATACAGTCACAGAACATGGACACTCAGCCAATGTAATACAGTCACAGAACAGAGGAAACTCAGCCAATGTAATACAGTCACAGAACATGGAAACTCAGCCAATGTAATACAGTCACAGAACATGGACACTCAGCCAATGTAATACAGTGACAGAACATGGAAACTCAGCCAATGTAATACAGTCACAGAACATGGAAACTCGGCCAATGTAATACAGTCACAGAATATGGGCACTCAGCCAATGTAATACAGTCACAGAACATGGACACTCAGCCATTGTAATACAGTCACAGAACATGGAAACTCAGCCAATAAAATACAGTCACAGAACAGGGAAACTCAGCCAATGTAATACAGTCACAGAACATGGAAACTCAGCCAATGTAATACAGTCACAGAACAGGGAAACTCAGGCAATGTAATACAGTCACAGAAGATGGAAACTCAGGCAATGTAATACAGTCGCAGAAAATGGAAACTCAGCCAATGTAATTAAGTCACAGAACATGGAAATTCAGCCAATGAAATAAAGTCACAGAACATGGAAAAACAGGCAATGTAATACAGTCACAGAAAATGGAATCTCATCCAATGTAATAAAGTCACAGAACATGGAAACTCAGCCAATGTAATACAGTCACAGAACATGGACACTCAGCCAATGTAATACAGTGACAGAACATGGAAACTCAGCCAATGTAATAAAGTAACAGAACATGGAAAATCTGCCAAGGTAATACAGTCACAGAACATGGAAACTCAGCCAATGTAATACAGTCACAGAACATGGAATCTCAGCCAATGTAATACAGTCACAGAACATGGAAACTCAGCCAATGTAATACAGTCACAGAACATGGAAACTCGGCCAATGTAATACAGTCACAGAATATGGGCACTCAGCCAATGTAATACAGTCACAGAACATGGACACTCAGTCAATGTAATACAGTCACAGAATATGGAAACTCAGCCATTGTAATACAGTCACAGAACATGGAAACTCAGCCAATGTAATACAGTCACAGAACATGGAAACTCAGCCAATATAATACAGTCACAGAACAGGGAAACTCAGCCAATGTAATACAGTCACAGAACATGGAAACTCAGCCAATGTAATACAGTCACAGAACAGGGAAACTCAGGCAATGTAATACAGTCACAGAAGATGGAAACTCAGGCAATGTAATACAGTCACAGAACATGGAAACTCAGCCAATTTAATACAGTCGCAGAACATGGAAACTCAGCCAATGTAATTAAGTCACAGAACATGGAAATTCAGCCAATGAAATAAAGTCACAGAACATGGAAAAACAGGCAATGTAATACAGTCACAGAAAATGGAATCTCATCCAATGTAATAAAGTCACAGAACATGGAAACTCAGCCAAAGAATTAAAGTCACAGAACAGAGCAAACTCAGCCAATGTAATAAATTCACAGAACATGGAAACTCAGCCAATGTAATACAGTCACAGAATATGGACACTCAGCCAATGTAATACAGTGACAGAACATGGAAACTCAGCCAATGTAATACAGTCACAGAACATGGAAACTCAGCCAATGTAATACAGTCACAGAATATGGACACTCAGCCAATGTAATACAGTCACAGAACATGGAAACTCAGCCAATGTAATACAGTCACAGAACAGGGAAACTCAGCCAATGCAATACAGTCACAGAACATGGAAACTCAGCCAATGTAATACAGTCACAGAACAGAGGAAACTCAGGCAATGTAATACAGTCACAGAACATGGAAACTCAGGCAATGTAATACAGTCACAGAACAGGGAAACTCAGCCAATTTAATAAAATCACAGAACATGGAAACTCAGCCAATGTAATAATGTCACAGAACAGGGATATTCAGGCAATGTAATACAGTCACAGAACATGGAATCTCAGCCAATGTAATACAGTCACAGAACATGGAAACTCAGCCAAAATAATACAGTCACAGAACAGAGAAACTCAGCCAATGTAATACAGTCACAGAACATGGAAACTCAGCCAATGTAATACAGTCACAGAACATGGAAACTCAGCCAAAGTAATAAAGTAACAGAACATTGAAAATCCGCCAATGTAATACAGTCACAGAACAGAGGAAACTCCGCCAATGTAATACAGTCACAGAACAGGGATACTCAGGCAGTGTAATACAGTCACAGAACATGGAATCTCAGCCAATGTAATACAGTCACAGAACATGGAAACTCAGCCAATATAATACTGTCACAGAACAGAGAAACTCAGCCAATGTAATACAGTTACATACCATGGAAACTCAGCCAATATAATACAGTCACAGAACATGGACACTCAGCCAATGTAATACAGTCACAGAACAGAGGAAACTCAGCCAATGTAATACAGTCACAGAACATGGAAACTCAGCCAATGTAATACAGTCACAGAACATGGACACTCAGCCAATGTAATACAGTGACAGAACATGGAAACTCAGCCAATGTAATACAGTCACAGAACATGGAATTTCAGCCAATATAATACAGTCACAGAACAGGGAAACTCAGCCAATGTAATACAGTCACAGAACAGGGAAACTTAGCCAATGTATTACAGTCACAGAACTTGGAAACTCAGGCAATGTAATACAGTCACAGAACATGGAAACTCAGGCAATGTAATACAGTCACAGAACATGGAATCTCAGCCAATTTAATACAGTCGCAGCACATGGAAACTCAGCCAATGTAATTAAGTCACAGAACATGGAAATTCAGCCAATGTAATAAAGTCACAGAACATGGAAACTCAGGCAATGTAATATAGTTACAGAACATGGAATCTCATCCAATGTAATAAAGTCACAGAACATGGAAACTCCGCCAATGTAATAAAGTCACAGAACATGGAAACTCAGCCAATGGAATACAGTCACAGAACATGGAAACTCGGCTAATGTAATAAAGCACACAATACATGGAACTCAGCCAATGTAATAAAGTCACAGAACATGGAAACTCGCCCAGTGTAATAATGTAACAGAACATGGAAACTAGGCTAATGTAATAAAGCACACAATACATGGAACTCAGCCAATGTAATACAGTCACAGAACATGGAAACTCAGCCAATGTAATACAGTCACAGAATATGGACACTCAGCCAATGTAATACAGTCACAGAACATGGAAACTCAGCCAATGTAATACAGTCACAGAACAGGGAAACTCAGCCAATGCAATACAGTCACAGAACATGGAAATTCAGCCAATGTAATAAAGTCACAGAACATGGAAACTCAGCCAATGTAATACAGTCACAGAACATGGAAACTCAGCCAATATAATACAGTCACAGAACAGAGAAACTCAGCCAATGTAATACAGTCACAGAACATGGAAACTCAGCCAATGTAATACAGTCACAGAACATGGAAACTCAGCCAAAGTAATAAAGTAACAGAACATTGAAAATCCGCCAATGTAATACAGTCACAGAACAGAGGAAACTCCGCCAATGTAATACAGTCACAGAACATGGAAACTCAGCCAATGTAATACAGTCACAGAACATGGAAACTCAGCCAATGTAATTCAGTCACAGAATATGGACACTCAGCCAATGTAATACAGTCACAGAACAGGGAAACTCAGCCAATGCAATACAGTCACAGAACATGGAAACTCAGCCAATGTAATACAGTCACAGAACAGGGAAACTCAGGCAATGTAATACACTCACAGAACATGGAAACTCAGGCAATGTAATACAGTCACAGAACAGGGAAACTCAGCCAATATAATACAGTCACAGAACAGAGAAACTCAGCCAATGTAATACAGTCACAGAACATGGAAACTTAGCCAATGTAATACAGTCACAGAACATGGAAACTCAGCCAAAGGAATAAAGTAACAGAACATTGAAAATCCGCCAATGTAATACAGTCACAGAACAAGGAAACTCAGCCAATGTAATACAGTCACAGAATATGGACACTCAGCCAATGTAATACAGTCACAGAACATGGACACTCAGCCAATGTAATACAGTCACAGAACATTGAAACTCAGCCATTGTAATAGAGTCACAGAACATGGAAACTCAGGCAATGTAATACAGTCACAGAACAGGGAAATTCAGCCAATGTAATACAGTCACAGAACATGGACACTCAGGCAATGTAATACAGTCACAGAACAGGGAAACTCAGCCAATGTAATACAGTCACAGAACATGGAAACTCAGCCAATATAATACAGTCACAGAACATGGAAACTCAGCCAATATAATACAGTCACAGAACATGGAAACTCAGACAATGTAATACAGTCACAGAACATGGAAACTCAGCCAATATAATACAGTCACAGAACAGGGAAACTCAGGCAATGTAATACAGTCACAGACCATTGAAACTCAGCCAATGTAATACAGTCAGAGAACAGGGAAACTCAGACAATATAATACAGTCACAGAACAGGGAAACTCAGCCAAGGTAATACAGTCACAGAACAGGGAAACTCAGCCAATGTATTACAGTCACAGAACAGGGAAACTCAGCCAATGTAATACAGTCACAGAACATGGAAACTCAGCCAATGTAATACAGTCACAGAACAGGGAAACTCAGGCAATGTAATACAGTCACAGAAGATGGAAACTCAGGCAATGTAATACAGTCACAGAACATGGAAACTCAGCCAATTTAATACAGTCGCAGAACATGGAAACTCAGCCAATGTAATTAAGTCACAGAACATGGAAATTCACCCAATGAAATAAAGTCACAGAACATGGAAAAACAGGCAATGTAATACAGTCACAGAAAATGGAATCATATCCAATGTAATAAAGTCACAGAACATGGAAACTCAGCCAAAGAAATAAAGTCACAGAACAGAGCAAACTCAGCCAATGTAATAAAGTCACAGAACATGGAAACTCAGCCAATGTAATACAGTCACAGAATATGGACACTCAGCCAATGTAATACAGTGACAGAACATGGAAACTCAGTCAATGTAATACAGTCACAGAACATGGAAACTCAGCCAATGTAATACAGTCACAGAATATGGACACTCAGCCAATGTAATACAGTCACAGAACATGGAAACTCAGCCAATGTAATACAGTCACAGAACAGGGAAACTCAGCCAATGCAATACAGTCACAGAACATGGAAACTCAGCCAATGTAATACAGTCACAGAACAGGGAAACTCAGGCAATGTAATACAGTCACAGAACATGGAAACTCAGGCAATGTAATACAGTCACAGAACAAGGAAATTCAGCCAATGTAATACAGTCACAGAACATGGACACTCAGGCAATGTAATACAGTCACAGAACATGGAAACTCAGCCAATATAATACAGTCACAGAACAGAGAAACTCAGCCAATGTAATACAGTCACAGAACATGGAAACTCAGCCAATGTAATACAGTCACAGAACATGGAAACTCAGCCAAAGTAATAAAGTAACAGAACATTGAAAATCCGCCAATGTAATACAGTCACAGAACAGAGGCAACTCCGCCAATGTAATACAGTCACAGAACATGGAAATTCAGCCAATGTAATACAGTCACAGAACATGGACACTCAGGCAATGTAATACAGTCACAGAACAGGGAAACTCAGCCAATGTAATACAGTCACAGAACATGGAAACTCAGCCAATATAATACAGTCACAGAACATGGAAACTCAGCCAATATAATACAGTCACAGAACATGGAAACTCAGACAATGTAATACAGTCACAGAACATGGAAACTCAGCCAATATAATACAGTCACAGAACAGGGAAACTCAGGCAATGTAACACAGTCACAGACCATGGAAACTCAGCCAATGTAATACAGTCAGAGAACAGGGAAACTCAGCCAATGCAATACAGTCACAGAACATGGAAACTCAGCCAATGTAATACAGTCACAGAACATGGAAACTCAGACAATGTAATACAGTCACAGAACATGGAATCTCAGCCAATGTAATACAGTCACAGAACATGGAAACTCAGCCAATATAATACAGTCACAGAACAGAGAAACTCAGCCAATGTAATACAGTCACAGAACATGGAAACTCAGCCAATATAATACAGTCACAGAACAGGGAAACTCAGCCAAGGTAATACAGTCACAGAACAGGGAAACTCAGCCAATGTATTACAGTCACAGAACATGGAAACTCAGCCAATGTAATACAGTCACAGAACATGGAAACTCAGCCAATGTAATACAGTCACAGAACAGGGAAACTCAGGCAATGTAATACAGTCACAGAAGATGGAAACTCAGGCAATGTAATACAGTCACAGAACATGGAAACTCAGCCAATTTAATACAGTCGCAGAACATGGAAACTCAGCCAATGTAATTAAGTCACAGAACATGGAAATTCACCCAATGAAATAAAGTCACAGAACATGGAAAAACAGGCAATGTAATACAGTCACAGAAAATGGAATCTCATCCAATGTAATAAAGTCACAGAACATGGAAACTCAGCCAAAGAAATAAAGTCACAGAACAGAGCAAACTCAGCCAATGTAATAAAGTCACAGAACATGGAAACTCAGCCAATGTAATACAGTCACAGAATATGGACACTCAGCCAATGTAATACAGTGACAGAACATGGAAACTCAGCCAATGTAATACAGTCACAGAACATGGAAACTCAGCCAATGTAATACAGTCACAGAATATGGACACTCAGCCAATGTAATACAGTCACAGAACATGGAAACTCAGCCAATGTAATACAGTCACAGAACAGGGAAACTCAGCCAATGCAATACAGTCACAGAACATGGAAACTCAGCCAATGTAATACAGTCACAGAACAGGGAAACTCAGGCAATGTAATACAGTCACAGAACATGGAAACTCAGGCAATGTAATACAGTCACAGAACAGGGAAATTCAGCCAATGTAATACAGTCACAGAACATGGACACTCAGGCAATGTAATACAGTCACAGAACATGGAAACTCAGCCAATATAATACAGTCACAGAACAGAGAAACTCAGCCAATGTAATACAGTCACAGAACATGGAAACTCAGCCAATGTAATACAGTCACAGAACATGGAAACTCAGCCAAAGTAATAAAGTAACAGAACATTGAAAATCCGCCAATGTAATACAGTCACAGAACAGAGGAAACTCCGCCAATGTAATACAGTCACAGAACATGAAAACTCAGCCAATGTAATACAGTCACAGAACATGGAAACTCAGCCAATGTAATTCAGTCACAGAATATGGACACTCAGCCAATGTAATACAGTCACAGAACAGGGAAACTCAGCCAATGCAATACAGTCACAGAACATGGAAACTCAGCCAATGTAATACAGTCACAGAACAGGGAAACTCAGGCAATGTAATACACTCACAGAACATGGAAACTCAGGCAATGTAATACAGTCACAGAACAGGGAAACTCAGCCAATATAATACAGTCACAGAACAGAGAAACTCAGCCAATGTAATACAGTCACAGAACATGGAAACTTAGCCAATGTAATACAGTCACAGAACATGGAAACTCAGCCAAAGGAATAAAGTAACAGAACATTGAAAATCCGCCAATGTAATACTGTCACAGAACAAGGAAACTCAGCCAATGTAATACAGTCACAGAATATGGACACTCAGCCAATGTAATACAGTCACAGAACATGGACACTCAGCCAATGTAATACAGTCACAGAACATTGAAACTCAGCCATTGTAATACAGTCACAGAACATGGAAACTCAGGCAATGTAATACAGTCACAGAACAGGGAAACTCAGCCAATGTAATACAGTGACAGAACATGGAAACTCAGCCAATATAATACAGTCACAGAACATGGAAACTCAGCCAATATAATACAGTCACAGAACATGGAAACTCAGACAATGTAATACAGTCACAGAACATGGAAACTCAGCCAATATAATACAGTCACAGAACAGGGAAACTCAGGCAATGTAATACAGTCACAGACCATGGAAACTCAGCCAATGTAATACAGTCACAGAACAGGGAAACTCAGCCAATGCAATACAGTCACAGAACATGGAAACTCAGCCAATGTAATACAGTCACAGAACATGGAAACTCAGACAATGTAATACAGTCACAGAACATGGAATCTCAGCCAATGTAATACAGTCACAGAACATGGAAACTCAGCCAATGTAATACAGTCACAGAACATGGAAACTCAGCCAATGTAATACAGTCACAGAACATGGAAACTCAACCAAAGTAATAAAGTAACAGAACATTGAAAATCCGCCAATGTAATACAGTCACAGAACAGAGGAAACTCAGCCAATGTAATACAGTCACAGAACATGGAAACTCAGCCAATGTAATACAGTCACAGAACATGGACACTCAGCCAATGTAATACAGTGACAGAACATGGAAACTCAGCCAATGTAATACAGTCACAGAACATGGAAACTCGGCCAATGTAATACAGTCACAGAATATGGGCACTCAGCCAATGTAATACAGTCACAGAACATGGACACTCAGTCAATGTAATACAGTCACAGAACATGGAAACTCAGCCAATGTAATACAGTCACAGAACATGGAAACTCAGCCAATATAATACAGTCACAGAACAGGGAAACTCAGGCAATGCAATACAGTCACAGAACATGGAAACTCAGCCAATGTAATACAGTCACAGAACAGGGAAACTCAGGCAATGTAATACAGTCACAGAACATGGAAACTCAGGCAATGTAATACAGTCACAGAACAGGGAAACTCAGCCAATGTAATAAAGTAACAGAACATTGAAAATCCGCCAATGTAATACAGTCACAGAACAGAGGAAACTCTGCCAATGTAATACAGTCACAGAACATGCAAACTCAGCCAATGTAATACAGTCACAGAACATGCAAACTCAGCCAATGTAATACAGTCACAGAACATGGAAACTCAGCCAATGTAATACAGTCACAGAACATGGAAACTCAGCCAATGTAATACAGTCACAGAACATGGAAACTCAGCCAATGTAATACAGTCACAGAACATGGAAACTCAGACAATGTAATACAGTCACAGAACAGGGAAACTCAGCCATTGTAATACAGTCACAGAACATGGAAACTCAGCCAATGTAATACAGTGACAGAACATGGAAATTCAGCCAATGTAATACAGTCACAGAACATGGAAACTCAGCCAATGTAATACAGTCACAGAATATGGACACTCAGCCAATGTAATACAGTCACAGAACATGGAAACTCAGCCAATGTAATACAGTCACAGAACAGGGAAACTCAGCCAATGCAATACAGTCACAGAACATGGAAACTCAGCCAATGTAATACAGTCACAGAACAGGGAAACTCAGGCAATGTAATACAGTCACAGAACATGGAAACTCAGGCAATGTAATACAGTCACAGAACAGGGAAATTCAGCCAATGTAATACAGTCACAGAACATGGACACTCAGGCAATGTAATACAGTCACAGAACATGGAAACTCAGCCAATGTAATACAGTCACAGAACATGGAAACTCAGCCAAAGTAATAAAGTAACAGAACATTGAAAATCCGCCAATGTAATACAGTCACAGAACAGAGGAAACTCAGCCAATGTAATACAGTCACAGAACATGGAAACTCAGCCAATGTAATACAGTCACAGAACATGGACACTCAGCCAATGTAATACAGTGACAGAACATGGAAACTCAGCCAATGTAATACAGTCACAGAACATGGAAACTCGGCCAATGTAATACAGTCACAGAATATGGGCACTCAGCCAATGTAATACAGTCACAGAACATGGACACTCAGTCAATGTAATACAGTCACAGAACATGGAAACTCAGCCATTGTAATACAGTCACAGAACATGGAAACTCAGCCAATGTAATACAGTCACAGAACATGGAAACTCAGCCAATATAATACAGTCACAGAACAGGGAAACTCAGGCAATGCAATACAGTCACAGAACATGGAAACTCAGCCAATGTAATACAGTCACAGAACAGGGAAACTCAGCCAATGTAATACAGTCACAGAAGATGGAAACTCAGGCAATGTAATACAGTCACAGAACATGGAAACTCAGCCAATTTAATACAGTCGCAGAACATGGAAACTCAGCCAATGTAATTAAGTCACAGAACATGGAAATTCACCCAATGAAATAAAGTCACAGAACATGGAAAAACAGGCAATGTAATACAGTCACAGAAAATGGAATCTCATCCAATGTAATAAAGTCACAGAACATGGAAACTCAGCCAAAGAAATAAAGTCACAGAACAGAGCAAACTCAGCCAATGTAATAAAGTCACAGAACATGGAAACTCAGCCAATGTAATACAGTCACAGAATATGGACACTCAGCCAATGTAATACAGTGACTGAACATGGAAACTCAGCCAATGTAATACAGTCACAGAACATGGAAACTCAGCCAATGTAATACAGTCACAGAATATGGACACTCAGCCAATGTAATACAGTCACAGAACATGGAAACTCAGCCAATGTAATACAGTCACAGAACAGGGAAACTCAGCCAATGCAATACAGTCACAGAACATGGAAACTCAGCCAATATAATACAGTCACAGAACAGGGAAACTCAGGCAATGCAATACAGTCACAGAACATGGAAACTCAGCCAATGTAATACAGTCACAGAACAGGGAAACTCAGCCAATGTAATACAGTCACAGAACAGGGAAACTCAGCCAATGTAATACAGTCACAGAACATGGAAACTCAGCCAATGTAATACAGTCACAGTACATGGAAACTCAGCCAATATAATAAAGTCACAGAACATGGAAAGTCAGCCAATGTAATACAGTCACAGAACAGGGAAACTCAGCCAATGTAATACAGTCACAGAACATGGAAACTCAGCCAATGTAATACAGTCACAGAACATGGAAACTCAGCCAATGTAATACAGTCACAGAACAGGGAAACTCAGCCAATGTAATACAGTCACAGAACAGGGAAACTCAGCCAATGTAATACAGTCACAGAACATGGAAAGTCAGCCAATGTAATACAGTCACAGAACAGGGAAACTCAGCCAATGTAATACAGTCACAGAACATGGAAACTCAGCCAATGTAATACAGTCACAGAACATGGAAACTCAGCCAATGTAATACAGTCACAGAACATGGAAACTCAGCCAATATAATACAGTCACAGAACATGGAAACTCAGCCAATGTAATAATGTCACAGAACATGGAAACTCAGCCAATATAATACAGTCACAGAACATGGAAAGTCAGCCAATGTAATAATGTCACAGAACATGGAAACTCAGCCAATATAATACAGTCACAGAACATGGAAAGTCTGCCAATGTAATAATGTCACAGAACATGGAAACTCAGCCAATGTAATAATGTCACAGAACAGGGAAACTCAGCCAATGTAATAATGTCACAGAACATGGAAACTCAGCCAATATAATACAGTCACAGAACATGGAAAGTCAGCCAATGTAATACAGTCACAGAACAGGGAAACTCAGCCAATGTAATACAGTCACAGAACATGGAAACTCAGCCAATATAATACAGTCACAAAACATGGAAACTCAGGCAATGTAATACAGTCACAGAACATGGAAACTCAGCCAATGTAATAATGTCACAGAACATGGAAACTCAGCCAATGTAATACAGTCACAGAACATGGAAACTCAGCCAATGTAATACAGTCACAGAACATGGAAACTCAGCCAATATAATACAGTCACAGAACATGGAAACTCAGCCAATGTAATACAGTCACAGAACATGGAAACTCAGCCAATATAATACAGTCACAGAACATGGAAACTCAGCCAATGTAATAATGTCACAGAACAGGGAAACTCAGCCAATGTAATAAAGTCACAGAACAGGGAAACTCAGCCAATGTAATAATGTCACAGAACATGGAAACTCAGCCAATATAATACAGTCACAGAACATGGAAAGTCAGCCAATGTAATACAGTCACAGAACAGGGAAACTCAGCCAATGTAATACAGTCACAGAACAGGGAAACTCAGCCAATGTAATACAGTCACAGAACATGGAAACTCAGCCAATGTAATACAGTCACAGAACATGGAAACTCAGCCAATATAATACAGTCACAGAACATGGAAACTCAGCCAATGTAATACAGTCACAGAACAGGGAAATTCAACCAATGTAATAAAGTCACAGAACATGGAAACTCAGCCAATGTAATACAGTCACAGAACATGGAAATTCAACCAATGTAATAAAGTCACAGAACATGGAAACTCAGCCAATGTAATAATGTCACAGAACATGGAAACTCGGCCATTGTTATAAAGTCACAAAACATGGAAAGTCTGCCAATGTAATACAGTCACAGAACATGGAAAGTCTGCCAATGTAATAATGTCACAGAACATGGAAACTCAGCCAATGTAAAAACGTTATAAAACATGGAAGCTCAGCCAATGTAATAATGTCACAGAACATGGAAACTCAGCCAGTGTATTACAGTCACAGAATATGGAAACTCAGCCAATATAATACTGTCACAGAACATGGAAACTCAGCCAATGTAATACAGTCACAGAACATGGAAATTCAACCAATGTAATAAAGTCACAGAACATGGAAACTCAGCCAATGTAATACAGTCACAGAACATGGGAATTCAACCAATGTAATAAAGTCACAGAACATGGAAACTCACCCAATGTAATAATGTCACAGAACATGGAAACTCTGCCAATGTAATAAAGTCACAGAACATGGAAACACCGCCAATGTAATAACATCACAGAACATGGAACCTCAGCCAATGTAATAATGTCACAGAACATGGAAACTCAGCCAATGTAATAAAGTCACATGACATGGAAACTCAGCCAATGTAATAACATCACAGAACATGGAACCTCAGCCAATGTAATAATGTCACAGAACATGGAAACTCAGCCAATGTATTAAAGTCACATGACATGGAAACTCAGCCAATGTAATAATGTCACAGAACATGGGAACTCAGGCAATGTAATGCAGTCACAGAACAGAGAAACTCAGCCAATGTAATACAGTCACAGAATATGGGCACTCAGCCAATGTAATAATGTCACAGAACATGGAAACTCGGCCATTGTTATAAAGTCACAAAACATGGAAAGTCTGCCAATGTAATAATGTCACAGAAAATGGACACTCAGCCAATGTAATAAAGCCACAGAACATGGCAACTCTGCCAATGTAATAAAGTCACAGAACATGGAAACTCTGCCAATGTAATAAAGTCACAGAACATGGAAACACCGCCAATGTAATAACATCACAGAACATGGAACCTCAGCCAATGTAATAAAGTCACAGAACATGGAAACTCAGCCAATGTAATAAAGTCACATGACATGGAAACTCAGCCAATGTAATAACATCACAGAACATGGAACCTCAGCCAATGTAATAATGTCACAGAACATGGAAACTCAGCCAATGTAATAAAGTCACATGACATGGAAACTCAGCCAATGTAATAATGTCACAGAACATGGGAACTCAGGCAATGTAATGCAGTCACAGAACAGAGAAACTCAGCCAATGTAATACAGTCACAGAATATGGGCACTCAGCCAATGTAATAATGTCACAGAACATGGAATCTCAGCCAAAGTAATACAGTCACAGATCATGGAAACTCAGCCAATGTAATACAGTCACAGAACATGGAAACTCAGCCAATGTAATAACATCACAGAACATGGAACCTCAGCCAATGTAATAATGTCACAGAACATGGAAACTCAGCCAATGTAATAAAGTCACATGACATGGAAACTCAGCCAATGTAATAATGTCACAGAACATGGGAACTCAGGCAATGTAATACAGTCACAGAACAGAGAAACTCAGCCAATGTAATACAGTCACAGAATATGGGCACTCAGCCAATGTAATAATGTCACAGAACATGGAAACTCGGCCATTGTTATAAAGTCACAAAACATGGAAAGTCTGCCAATGTAATAATGTCACAGAACATGTAGCATATTTTTCAGACTCAAAAAACTCTCAAGATTTACACTCTCATCCAGGTGTTTCCTATTTTGAAAATACAACACGATCAATGAATTAGTGTCAAAGTTTTACTGCTAAACTCTCACATTGTCTAATCTCTCACCCTATTACATTTGACCCAAAATCTCTAACCTGCAGAGTGAAGTGCTAAGTCACAGGTGTGCTCTACTGCAGCTTTATGAATGAGCAATGACTAGGGGTCTATTAATCATCCTTTAATTTCTACAAAAGTGGGAGAAATGTAACATTTTCTCCTATTTTTGTAAAATTTAAGGTTCAGGGCCATTCATTAAACATGTCATGTAGGCGATGTCACTGATATCTCCTGGTTACAGTTCTTCACTGATAAGTTCCACAGTACCTGTATGTGGAAAATGTGTCATTCATCAAGTACAAAAAAAGCATTTATTCAGAACTTGTGAGTGTTACGCCATCCTGAGATGCGATGTGTTTGGTGGCGGGGAGGCTGTGACAAACACCGGCATTGGCAGGAGGGTGAGGAAATAGGTGGTTACAGGCAGTGGCTGGGTTAGAGTGGCACAGATACCAGTGGCACATGGCTGCAATTCTGAGTGGTTCGGGGGCGTAAGTCTGTGGTTTCAAACCGCGGCGATGTTAGATGGGGGCCGCACAGTAAGGATATCCTTATGGATACCTCAACTGTAAGGGGAAAAGTATCACAATTCTGAAAATCTAACTCCACAAAAAAAGCATTTTATCGGAAGTGAATGCCTCCAAAAGATTTATTAAACCTGCGAGTTTAAAACATAATTATCACTAGTGCTAATTATGTAATAATGAATAGGCCCCTGTCTTGCGTTAAAATTTGTGGGTAAGAGGCAGGGACATATCTTTAATGGGTCCAGGGGGGCCTGCACTGCACACCCTGCACCCATATTTTCTAAAACTTACCTCTCCGAAGTCAGGTGTCTCAGCACTGCACAAAATGACGTAAAATGGCTGCCGCTGCCATTTTCCCAAAGTTTTGCACATGCGTAGTGCGGAAATCACCGGGAAATGGCCGCCACGAGTCTACTGATGCTGCGGTGGCTAGCCACTGGGAAGAGAGGAGGGGGCCCCGGATGGACAATGCACACGGGCCCCCTCCTCTCTTAAGACGCCCCTAGTAAGAGTAAAAATAACTAAATGAAAGCTACTTAGAAGCATGTAACAACTTACCTATAGAACCTCATAATATGAAAATCAAGGTTCTTATTTAAACAAAATCACTAAAATAGAGAAAGAGGAGATGAAAAGAGACATTTAATGCAAACTGTACTCACCAGTCTTCCTCAAACAGAAGAAGCTCTGACAGTAACAGAAAGAGCACAGACTACGTGACTACACAGCTTATATAGCTCATATTCTGTCATAATGAAACTGAAAGTATTTTCTTTATCTGAATTACAGGAATGTTCCGTGACTGCACTTAGATAAAATAGGTCTAAAAGCTAGGTACACACTAGACGATATCTTGAATGATTTGGCGAATTCCAAAGCATCGGAACGACAAACCGTTCAAATCGCCAAGTGTTTACGTACTATGCACACTCCCGTGGCATCGTCCATCGCATCTTCAGATCTTTTGTACATGCAGGAAGATCTGTCAATATCATTAATGATTCCCCTCAGATTGTGCAGTGTGGACGCACTACCAAATAACCAGGCTATATGGTTACATTATATAGTTAGCGATCTAACCATCAAACGATGCAACATATATCATTTGGTCATTTGTTAGATAGCACAGTGTGTATGACCTAGACTGTATGCCACACGGCCATAGCTAGGGAAGTGCGGATGGTGCCATGGAACAGGGCACCACAGGTCATTGGGCGCTGTTTGGACCTGTCAAATTTCTATTTATTATTCTCACTTGTAGTTTCCTCTTATTTCATCCCCAGCATCTCCTGGCCTCCCCTATCTCTTCCCTGGCCCTTCCCCATGAAACCATTGCCTTTTTTGGGTGCATTATGTCCCTTTGAAAAATGAGGGGTGCGCCAATGCTCTTTATGGCACAGGGCACCATAAAGTCTAGTTATGGTTCTGGTTTGCCCAGGAGTTTAAGGGAAATAGTTAACGACATATCATTGTTTGCAAGTTGTGAGGATACCAGGTTTGTGCGTGTATTATTTTTGGGCTAGCCCTTTAGCACCTTGCAGAGTACCCTGGTTCCTTTATGAGTCCCTTTGGATCGCACAGGAATGACATAATAGCAAAGGTACAATGTTACATTTATTTTACACCACACACATATAGTCATGTGAAAACAGCAACTACAAACTATACACAGTATATACAGAATTGCCAGCAGTTTTACCTAAACTATGAGGATTCTACCATGTCCCTGAAACAGAGGGCCCTTTAGTGTTAGGTATGGGAACAGCTACTCCATCCCGCCTTGGCTGCCTTGGCTGGGGAAAGCTACGCTTGAGAGAGGCTGCTGTGTGATTCCACACTTCTCTGGGAAATGGCTTCTTCGTCCTTAACTTGCTGATCCCGGCCTGCTTGGCCTGATCATCCTCTACTCGCAATGAGCAGGGCACGCTCGAAAGTCACCCGGCTTCGGCCGGCACACTAACCGCACACCTGGGACAGCTCCGGAGGGAGCATATACACGTTGGCTGCGTATCTTTTGCCCAACCTTCTCCATATAGCAAGGTCCGTGGATGGCAGGCTGGCAGGATCTCCTGACTCCTGTACCCAGCTTTGCATGTGTCTTGCCACTCAGGCTAGGAGCTCCACTCCACTCCAAACTTCCTTGAAAAGCCCCAGGTTGGCATTTTAAAACCTCTAATTTTCCCCACGATTAGGTGACACCCCTGAGCCCTGTTATTGGGTGGTGTGAATGCAGGGGCTGGCTTCAGAGCGGTTAATGAGTCTGTTGCTGCCCACTACCCCCTGTTTACTTCAGGTGCCTTGTGGTCTGGCACAGACCACACTAAAACAAAGCAACCATAATCATATTGATGAGGGAGATGGCTCCCCTGCGGCTTTAGAAGGAGTCCCTGTTAACCCCTTGTCATCATTTGTGAAGTCAGAGGCCTTCCAGATGATTATAGCTTCCTGTCTTTAGCTTAGAGATGGGGGTTGTGTGTGGTATTGTGGTACCCCCCACTAGTCTGTTGGGTAGTATTTGGCTGCCCACATTATGTAATAGGCAGCTATGTGAGTATTTATTGTATTAAATGGGGACTATTTGCATTTAATGTAGAATATTGGACTCTGTACTCATGCTAATTGTTTTGGGGTAATGGACAATTTATTGCCACCCCACTTCAGTGGCCAGCGCAACTCTTTATAGCATGCGGTTTGCAGTGACAGAACTTTCTGGATGCCTGGGTCTGGTGGGAAGGAGCCTGCATGTGCAGCAGCGATGACAGTTGAACTGCTAGAGACTCCCTAACAGTGGTGCTCACTGAGGAGAGAGTGAGGAGAGTGGTGAGATGCAGCACACTTACCTGAGACAGCAGAGGTGGCAGGCCGCGCTGTTAACATGCATGTAACTGTTGTGCTACTTGTGCCGCCGGGTTGACACAACAAGCAGCAATTGGTTCATGCAGGAGATGCTGTCTGTGGCCATTACAATTTCTGGACATTCATAAACCATAACATTAAAATGTCAGGCAGCAATGCCCCAAAGCACATAATGGAAAGGAAAAATGTGCAAGATGGAATTGTCATTGGACTCTCCCACCCACCCTTATGTTGTATATATGAAACAGGACATTCACAGTTTAACAAACCAATCACTTCAGCGATAGGGACTGCCACTTGTGGCTGAAATAATTGGTTTGTTTGGACCCCCCACAAAACAAGCTGTGCAGTGGACATTGGTGGTAATAATCCCATACATAAACTGGCTTTAAAATACATTAGATGTCATCATTGTCATTGTCATCGCTATAAGTTTGTGCATCCTCCTCTTCTTCACACAATATGAATTTGTCCCCGCTGGAATCCACCATTACAGAGTCAGACACTAATGTCTTTTTTGGATGTAAGTGCTGGTAAAGGTCTTCCTCGTGGAATTTGTAATTCATTTTGATGAACATCATCTTTTCCACATTTTTGGGAAGTAATCTCGTACGCCGATCACTGACAAGGTTCCCGGCTGCACTGAAAACTCTTTCAGAGTACACACTGGAGGATGGGCAAATTGCCTCTTTTTCCTGCCAGTAGTGAAACGGACTGTCTGACATGCCTATTTGGATGCTATCCCTAAAATAGTCATCCACCATTCTCTGAATGGTGACCATATCAGGCAAAGTCATGGTAGACATGTCAGTCATTGTAGGCAGTTCTTTCAGACCCAACCAGATGTCATTAGATTTTGCTGACCGGTCTGCATCACCACCAGCAGTGGGTCTCTTAGGAAAATGTAGTTTTTCCTGGCAGCTGTAGAAACTGAAGGATGATATGCTGCTGTGTCACGTTCCACCTGAGCTGACAATTTTTTCACCACCAGCTCTTTGCATCTCTTTAGATTTATGTCCATTGGAAAGAAAAACATAATGTATGACAATCCTAGGATCAAGTATGGTCGCCAAAATATAGTGATCTGATTTTAAGAGATTGATGACCCTTGGATCCTGTTGAAGCGAATGAAGGGCTTGATCTACAAGTCCCACATACTTAGCAGAATCACTCAGTTTCAGCTCCTCCTTCAGTTTCTCAAGCTGCTTTTGTAAAATTCTGATTAGGGGAATGACCTGACTCAAGCTGGCAGTGTCTGATCTAACTTCACGTGTGGCAAGTTCAAAGGGTTTGAGAACCTTGCACAACATGGAAGTTATTCTCCACTGCACTTGACTAACATGCATTCCCGCTCCTCTCCCTATGTCATAGGCAGTGTAGCCTTGGATGGCCTTTTTCTGTTCCTTCATCTGCTGAAGCATATAGAGGGTAGAATTCCACCTACAGTTACTACCTCTTGCTTCAGCTGATGGCAGGGCAAATTCAACAGTTCTTGATGGTGCTGCAATCTTTGACACGCAGTTCCTGAATGTCAAAAATGTGATGAAATCGTTTGGGTCACCGAGAGCAATTCCTGTACACCCCTGTCATTTTAAAAAAAACGTTGCACCACCAGATTAATTGCTGGCATTGTCAGAAATCACAGAAAAAAGAAAATTGCCATCCAGCACACTGCAGATAAATCAAATATACTTGAATCCTACATGATAATAGAAATTCAGAGGTATTGGTTTACATACATTTGCAAATATATGAATAAGCGCTGGGCCATCGTCAAGGGTCCTCTATACCAGCGTCCATAAAATTAAGGGGTTCACTTCCGAGAAGCAAGGCACCCCAAAAAATTCCAGCCAAGGACCACCCCCAGGGCATCACACGAAAAGGGGAAAAAAGGTGATAGTGAAGTGTTAAAGGATAGGTGTGTAAAGATAAATAAATAAGTGTTAATAAGATGTAAAATAATTAAAATGACATAAATAATACACAAACGCATAGAGAAGTGAAAAAATATTCTATGTGAATTAAGTGGTGATGCCATGAGCAAGGTCCAGCCAGAACAATCCCGGGGGCCCCACTCCCAAACGCTCTCCCCAAAATAATTATTGCTACATAATAGTAGCACCCACTCTGGGTCATATAATAACAAATTGATGTACTGCATGATAACAGTACATATGTATGAGCTGAGAGCTAACTTACCTTGGAGGTACCCCAAAAAAACCTCCACATGGCACTATAAGGATCAGCACCTCCTCCTAATGCTGACTCCCTTCATGCCTCCAAACTGCAAGCAAAAATATGGTAGTTGCTCAATCAGCTTAATATACTACAGGTGCTTGTAAAGGGCGGGGTTTACACTGAACACAGAAAAAAGAAAATTGCCCTCCAGCACACTGCAGATAAATCAAATATACTTGAATCCTACATGATAATAGAAATTCAGAGGTATTGGTTTACATACATTTGCAAATATATGAATAAGCGCTGGGCCGTCGTCAAGGCTCCTCTATACCAGCATCCCTATAATTAAGGGGTTCACGTCCGAGAAGCAAGGCACCCCAAAAAATTCCAGCCAAGGACCACCCCCAGGGCATCACATGAAAAGGGGAAAAAAGGTGATAGTGAAGTGTTAAAGGATAGGTGTGTAAAGATAAATCAATAAGTGTTAATAAGATGTAAAAGAATTAAAATGACAAATAATACACAAACGCATAGAGAAGTGAAAAAATATTCTATGTGAATTAAGTGGTGATGCCATGAGCAAGGTCCAGCCAGAACAATCCCGGGGGCCCCACTCCCAAATGCTCTCCCCAAAATAATTATTGCTACATAATAGTAGCACCCACTCTGGGTCATATAATAACAAATTGATGTACTGCATGATAACAGTACATATGTATGAGCTGAGAGCTAACTTACCTTGGAGGTACCCCAAAAAAACCTCCACATGGCACTATAAGGATCAGCACCTCCTCCTAATGCTGACTCCTTTCATGCCTCCAAACTGCAAGCAAAAAATATGGTAGTTGCTCAATCAGCTTAATATACTACAGGTGCTTGTAAAGGGCGGGGTTTACACTGAACACAGAAAAAAGAAAATTGCCCTCCAGCACACTGCAGATAAATCAAATATACTTGAATCCTACATGATAATAGAAATTCAGAGGTATTGGTTTACATACATTTGCAAATAAATGAATAAGCGCTGGGCCGTCGTCAAGGCTCCTCTATACCAGCGTCCCTAAAATTAAGGGGTTCACATCCGAGAAGCAAGGCATCCCAAAAAATTATTTTACATCTTATTAACACTTATTGATTTATCTTTACACACCTATCCTTTAACACTTCACTATCACCTTTTTTCCCCTTTTCGTGTGATACCCTGGGGGTGGTCCTTGGCTGGAATTTTTTTGGGTGCCTTGCTTCTCGGACGTGAACCCCTTAATTTTAGGGACGCTGGTATAGAGGAGCCTTGACGACGGGCCAGCGCTTATTCATATATTTGCAAATGTATGTAAACCAATACCTCTGAATTTCTATTATCATGTAGGATTCAAGTATATTTGATTTATCTGCAGTGTGCTGGAGGGCAATTTTCTTTTTTCTGTGTTCAGTGTAAACCCCGCCCTTTACAAGCACCTGTAGTATATTAAGCTGATTGAGCAACTACCATATTTTTTGCTTGCAGTTTGGAGGCATGAAAGGAGTCAGCATTAGGAGGAGGTGCTGATCCTTATAGTGCACATGGCAACAGTAGACACAATTGGACTCTCCTCGGGGATTTGTGATTTTCCAGAGCACACAGTTGGATCCGGTGTCTTACTCATTTTAACAATTTAAAATTTTTTTTTCCTCTCCTACAAGCAGAGGGGCTTAAATTATCATTAGAGCAATCAGTCATCATAAATACAGGCCAATTCCTTATCCTTTCCTTGCCACTTCGTGTAATGAATGGCATATTGCCAATTTTTTGTTTCTCTAAAGCTGACAGCTTTAAATTGTTTTTGCTTTACCATCATAAAAGTTGATTTTTTTAGCCTAACTTTTCCATAATAGTTTTTATTGAAAATTTAGTATAGAAAAATAAATGAGGATACAGAATGAAAAAAAAGGGGAAAAGGGGGAAGCCAGACATATCGCATAGCACAAAACAAAATATCATTGGTCAGCTTACAAACATTTGATTCATAGACAAAAAAAAAAGAGAACTTTTAATACATATAAAAGTAATTAGAAACAGGATACTAAAGGAATGATGAGTAGAACTACCCCGAATCTGAATGGGGTGAGCAGAGAACACCTAAATCAACAGGAACCCTATAAATAGTGGAATGACCTTGTTTTTCCCTATATTCTCCCCATTGAAACCATTTCATATGGATGGAGTTAGCAGAGGAGGAGTATTTGCTATCCAATGTTTCAAAAACAAAGTGCTTATGAACCTTGTTTTCTATCATTGTGATGTTGGGCAAGTTAGCAGTCTTCCACCCCTGAGCAATTGCAGCCTTCGTAGCTATTAAAATATGTCCCATGATGTATCTCTCACCACAGGATAATGTCCCAGGATAAAAATGAAATAAAGCTGTTAGGGGCTCCGCAGGAATGGTTGTTCCAACTATATTACTTATCATGGAAAACACTGCATTCCATAGGGGTCGAAGCAGGGGACATGACCAGAAAACATGGAGAATATCTCCAACCAAGCCACAGTTTCGCCAACAATATTGGGAGGCAGAGGGCCAGATTTTATGTTGCCTCTCAGGTGTAAAATATGCTCTCTGAAGTAGCTTGTAATACATTTCTGAATGATTAATACATTTGGATACTGTAAAACCAGAACAAAAAATAATATTACAATCATCTTCAGAAAGATCTACAGCTAAATCTCTCTCCCATTTTATCTGGCATGGTAATTTCCCCTTTTTATTTTTTCTTATCTGACACTGATACCACCAAGAGATACCTCCTTTATGATTAGGAGATTGGAAACGAAGCAACAGCAATGCTGGGAAGGCAGGTTTCTTAATTGGAGAAGGGAGGTGGCTTTGCAACCAATGTCTCAACTGTAAGTATTTATAAAAGTCCTGCTTCATTAGTCCAAATTGAGTTTGAAGAAACACAAATGGGGCAAGACCATTTTCTGTAAATACGTCACTCAGGGAAGAAAGGCCCGCCCCAACCCATGAACCTAAATACAAATCTGGAATCAAATTAGCTATCGATTGGAGAGACAGATTAGGCAAGGAAATTTCTTCATCTAAGGAAACATATGCATGCCAGCACATTATTGTAGTCCGAACTGCTTTACAAAATCCCGGTCTGAAGGAAATTTCAGAGGGGGGCAACCAGAATAAATCAGAAAGAGGGAAGGGACGCATAAATTCCCTTTCAATAAGTACCCAGGGTTTGGGGCAGTCAATTATGAACCAATCTCTGGCCTGACTAAGAATACAAGCTGAATGATAGCGTTCCAAGTCTGGGAAGGCTACCCCTCCAGCCGCTTTGGAGAGGGTGAGAGTGCTTCTTGCTATTTTGGGTCTATTACCTTCCCAGATCTATTTAGTAATTATTTGATACATTTAGCCTAACTTTTTGGCCTGAATTAAGCCCTGGTACATCAGCCTTCATAGATGATGTTGATGGCCTTGCATCGTCATCATGACTGCTGTTGCCAGCTACAAGACTGGTATGTGGATCCTGCTCTCCGATCATGTGACTGTCCTCCATACTCACTACGCGCACAACCACATCCAAAAAAGTTTTGTTTTTCTTTTTGAACACTGGGGTGAACATCTGTAAGACAGCAGCACAGCATCCATGCACACCTACACCATTGACAGGTGTGCTTAGCAGGCACACAAAACATTGTTTATTTTTATTTGAACACTGGGAGTGAACCCCTGAAAGAAACAGCAGCCCCTTGACAGACAGACAGCACAGCACCCCAGCACACGTATGCCGATGACAGGTGAAGCTAACACGCACACATAAAATATACTTTTTTTTTGGCCAGCAGCCCCTTGACAGACAGCAGCACAGCACCCCTGCGCACCTACGCTGATGACAGGTGTGGCTAACACGTGTCACAAACTTTTTTTTTTCAACACTGGGGTGAACTCCTGAAAGAGGCAGAAGCCCCTTAACAGCAGCATAGCACCCCTGCACTGATGACAAGTGTGGCTAACACGCACATTTTTTTTTGCACACTGGGGGTGGGTGAAGAGCACCCCTGAAGGACAGAGCACCCCCTGGACAACACAGCACTACAGCGGACAACAGCCAGCCAGCCCCTCTATAGACAACAGCCAGCCCTTATGGACAGGACAACAGCCAACCAGCCCCTCCATAGACAACAGCTAGCCCTTATGGATAGGACAACAGCCAACCAGCCCCTCTATAGATAACAGCCAGCCCTTATGCACAGCATCAGCATGCAACAACAGCACAGATCACAGATCCCAGTTCCCTCCCTCCTCCCTCTTCACTCTCCCTAGCTGGAATGAAAAAATGGCAGCAATCACGGGACCTTTATAGAATCCAAAACCCACGAGGATCCGACAGCGGGATGATGACATTTTGCCTCGTTTTCAGATCCGTCAAGCGGGAAATCCTGAGCCGACTCAGATCTGCCTCGGATCCCTGTAGTTCGAACGGTTTTGGTTCTCAGGGAACCGAACCTGCTCATCCCTAGTTTAGAGTGCTCTGAGGCACAACAGTTCACTCCTTGCTTCCATAAAACACAAGTACACCATTAAGGGGATGCAAAGGCACTGTTTGTTAATGCAATGCCTAAAGACAAACATTCCAACATCATTACCTATGTCATATGCATCCTGTGAGTAGAATTTATATCTAGAGATATAGTCACGGTCCTGCGGGCCAACACCCATGACTTTTACAGGTTACCTCAGCATGTGTGGTTAACTAAACCTGGTAACTGCCACCAGCAAAGGGGAACTTTAGTGTTAAACACACGGTAAGCCTTTGCCATTACCTAAAAGATTGGGCAACCCTAAAACTCTGCGCACTCCTTATAAAGTAGCACACACCACACACCTTGAGAAAGACATTGTTGAAACGCGTTGGTGGTAGCAGGATACAAGGGGACCCCTGTGGATTTCTGCAGCAGTGACCTGTGGTGAAAAAGTCCGGACCTTTAATCCACTCAGGTCATTGTTTTTATTTTCCATCTGTTTTATTTCCACTTGGTTACCCGTTTTTTAACTTGTATTGTATGGTGAACCATTAAATATTTTAAACTGACGTTTGATGGTTGGTTTCCACTTTATCCCATTCCATATTTATATGTTTGGAGTAAGAGGATAAGTCATCAACCACAACGAATAGAAGTGTCGAAGCTCAAAGATACTTTTATTGGCCTATGAATTTATGATCAGTGTGAGTTGGGTACGCCCGCCTTCTTTATACTACACCATTTGCATGGGTGAACTTCACTATTGGTATACTGCACAGTGGTGACGAGGCCATCTGATTTAAAGATACCTTTATATGTGGAAGTCATAGTTTTTGAACGTGAGTGCGGTACGATCATCCTTTCTGTTCATATTTAGAGGAAGAAATCACCACTTATTTGTGTTATTTGAGAGACTTTTTATGAATTACTACACTATATTATTTTATTCTTGTTTGTTCTCTTTTTCCATTTTCAGCGAGATCCCATACAAGAAGAACTAGAACTGCATCCATCACATTGAACATTCCCTTTGGGCAGTAAGACTATATTCATAGTATTGTATTGGTTTCTTTGCTGTATGGTGTGTGCTACTTTATAAGGAGTGCACAGAGTTTTAGGGTTGCCCAATCTTTTTGGTTTGTGACTTATCTATTGGGGGTTGGTGATCCCCCCACGGTCAATCCTTCTTTGCAGCCCCCTTGTGCGCAGTTGTCCACTGTACCTTTATTTTCATATACTTTGCCCTTACCTGCCCACACAATTCCAGAACAAGAATTAATGTTTAATTCAATAATGTCTTCAAAGCTTATGTACAAAAAGTTACAAAGATATAATGTTAAAAAAAGGATCACACAGTTACTTACACTTTCCGGAAAATAACAAATTGGAGAAACAAACCATTCGGATCACATTGGATGAAATGGTTCTGGGATGAGGCCTTCCCAGTGACGTATTAGGGATCAACTGTATCTTTCGATAGCCTCATGCAGGATGAACAGTGTTTCATATCAAACACACATATTTATTCCCTTTCACAGGCTGCTCTGGGTCACTCCCCCCCTTGGGATAGTTTAACCCTTCAATTGTTTCATTGACTGCAACACAGGGTCTCCTGGTCACCTGAGCAAGGGTTATTAATAATTGCTCACGCCATCCTGTTTGGAGCTCAGAGATTAGGCCTGTGTCAACTGAGTCTGACAATTCTTACAGCTGGCTGGGAAAAAGATTTGACACCTTGCTGGTCTGTCTGTCTCTCGTTGGCCTGTAAGCCTAACCCCCTGTGGGGTTATAACCAGATTGCTGGGTTTCTCTAAGATAGGACTTAGACTGGCTGTCTCCCAGCCCTTTGGGTTATCAGTTTACATGGGCCTCTCAGCAGGGAATATCCTTAAATTGATCAGCATCTCAAAACAGAATAAACAATTTGTACATGGAAGTGTCTGGCTGCTCATTCCAGATGACATACCTCCTGAGCAGTTATTATGATACATTAATCATCCTTGCAGATCATATTTTAGGTGTGAGTGGGTCCCCATCATCACAGATATGATTCACTGACAGGCGCAAAGCAACTATATAACAATAGGGACTATTTCCTGTAGTAGGGTTTACTATACCAAACAGCAGTAGCACAACATGTTCATTATTCACCAATATAAGGTTCTAATAAAGGATGCCGCTGTCGGTATTCTGACCTGTGCTATCCCGACAGCCAGGATTTCATACCCAACCTGCTGCTAAACATATGGCCATGCGCAGTGTATTTTTCAGCACTAGACTGCATATATTATTTAGTTGGCACTAGGCCACATATATTGCACTAATATCATCCAGGAACACATACCACCAACATTCACCAACCAGGATGATCAGCATGAAGCACCAGGACTGCTCTCTGACAGGTAATACTTCAGTCTGCAGCATCACCACATCCAGCAGTGCAACATAGGGATGTTGCAACATGGTCCAATCCATGTCTAGTAGCCCAGCAAAGATAGGTTGTCACGAATCAGCACTCTTCACCACGGCCAGCAAGGCAACTCAGGGGATCGTAACACAGTCCAAGCCACAACCAGTGGGGCTACTAAAACAATATGCCAGGCATGATATGCCACATCCAGAGAGAGAGATCCATCAGCTGCAGCAGCCTTGGCCACATCCAGTGCTGGCATCTCCAGAGCATTGCTATGCGGTCCAAGCAGCTGATGCCAAATCCAGCATGCCCGGCAAAGTCCCTTTCACATAGGAATGGTGTTTGCAATGTATACAATGTTAATGTTGCCATGGGGAGTGTTCAGAATGTTGCCAATGCTATTGTAAACTTTGCGGGAGTAGCTAACAATATTACAATAAGGCAGTTTAACACATTATGAGAATAGTTTGTCACAGTCAGATGAAGATGAAGCATGCAGGGTGTTAAAAGGTGCTTAAGATAGTGAGGGCTAACAGTAGGAAGAACAATGCAAGCCAGATCAGCCAGGTACAGCTAAAGAAAGCAGAAGGGTTCTTGCAAAAAGAGATAGTAGTGGGCTGCATTCTAGGATCAGAGTAGTGGAACTTACCTAAGCAAACCAGAAAAGAGATAGCTGATGCAGGGATAAGGGACAAGGAAAGAGCCATGGTTGGGGTCAGGCATATGCCTATAAGTCTATGGAGAATTGGCTGAGTGGTATATTTGCCTACTAGGCCTGTAATATGAGGTAGGCATGTGCATGCTAAAATAAGGATTTAATCTATTCAAAGAACAAGGAATATTTATATATATATATATATATATGTATATATATATATATATATATATATATATATATGTATATATTAGAGATGTGCGGTCCGGTTTTGAGCCGGTTCTTTCCCCCAACTTAACACAAGTTCGAATATGAAAACATCACCTTATTGGCTATCCAAAACACACGAGAGCTGGATAGCCAATAAGATGACGTTTTTTCAGATCCGAGCGTAACCCAGTCCAAGCCAACTGCTCATCTCTAATATATATATATATATTGTGATAGGATCACTGGAAAAGTGGTCTGTGGCAGGTACATTTGTCCCAGATTCCTGTCTTATGTGTTCTAAACCCCCAGGAGAAAGTCTGCAGTGTAGCAGGCTTGAGTCTCGGCTTTTTGAAAAGCCGGTTTGGGACCTGGGGGTTGTGGGTGACAGGAGAGGGAGGGCTCCACCCACGGCCACTCCAGGTTTTGGTTCTCGCAGCCTGGTAACAGGCTTGTTAGGGTTCCCACCTGAGAGTGGCCAATATAAGCCTAGTATGTTTAGGGCTGAGTGTCTCACCTGGGAGAGCAGGCAGGGAGTTTGCTCAGAGACACTTGAAAACCTAACTGTGAGTGTTGTGCTGTGCCTTTGTTGCTGGTGAGGGCATTAGGCCCTGCCAGGTTCTGGTAGTGAGGGAACCACCTGTGAAGTTAGTACCCCGACAGGGCTAGGATTTATGTTTATGTTTTCTTTATGTTATTTCTGACATTGTACAATAAAGACTGGCGCCGACCAGCTTGTACTCGCATCCAGACTGGTGTGCTGCTTCCCTGCTGCTGTGTGTGTGTGTAAGGAAGGAGACCTCTACCCAGGAGAGGGACCCCTAATCTGACTGTGTCACAATATGGTTGAGAATGCGGGCACCCACACACACTGAAGTTGCAGCGAGAGGAAAACTTTCCGTTTAAAAATTAAAGGGACAGACACCCAATTGGTGAGTGTGGAAATAACACTGTGTCCTTGGAGTCCCATAGAGGAGGCGTCAGCCAATGCTCAGAGAGGCAAGGTTCAGCTTCCAACCTACACCCCAGGACAAAATGGAGGACATTATTAAGGCCTTGCTCCAAGCTACAGCAGCTCAGCAGGAGACAAACAGAGTTCAGCAGGAATCCACCAGGGTGCAACTGTTGGCCTTGGAGACAGCCCAGAGGCAACAACAGGTCGCCATCGAGGAAACCCGCCAGGCCTTAGCGGAAAACAGCTGGGCCTTAGCGGAAAACAGCCAGGCCATAAAAGAGGTGGTACAGCACCTGGTCGCCCAGCCCAGAGATGTTACTACTGGTCCTCCCACCACCACTCACTCCATACGAGCCAGTCACTTCCTCCAAAAGATGACTTTGAGCGATGATGTGGAGGCCTACCTCACCGCATTTGAAAGAACGTCCGAAAGGGAGAGTTGGCCCAAGGAGCAGTGGGCAAATCTGGTGGCACCTTTTCTGTCGGGGGAGCCACAAAAGGCCTATTTCGACTTATACCTGGCTGATGCCAAGGACTATAAAAAACTAAAACAGGAGATCCTAACTCGCTTGGGAGTCACCACCTTTGTTCGTGCCCAACGGGTCCACTGCTGGGAGTTCCACATGGATAAGCCTCCACGTTCACAGATGCATGACCTCGTCCATCTGTCCTCAAAATGGCTACAGCCCAAGACGCTGATGGGACCACAGATCGTGGAAAGGGTCGTGATGGATAGGTACCTGCGGTCATTACCTGTGACTCTGCGCAAGTGGGTGAGCCATGCAGACCCTAAGTCCACGGACCAGTTGGTCGAGCTGGTGGAGAGGTACGTGGCGGCTGAGGAGCTGATGAGTATGCCCCACCAAGCCCCGATGGCGCACCAGCGAACTCCCACAGACACTGGTAAGACTGTTCCAGGGGAGAAGGGTGCTGGGCGGTGGAATGTACCTAGGACTGAGGGTGTAGAACCTGGAGACAGGCCTGCCAGGCCGGGAAGGTTCTTGCCCCGTAAACGACTAGACATTAATATGACTCAGTGTTTCCGATGTGGTGGCTTCGGCCATATTGCCGCTAATTGTTCACTTACAACTGAACCTATGCAATGTGATTCTGCTCATGTCTACCGCAGGGGGTCTTTCTTTGCACAGATAGCCTGTACGGCTGACCGGCAGGCTGAGACTGATAAGCACATGTGTGTACTCACTGTAGATGGCAACCGAGTAGAGGCACTGTTAGACTCTGGTAGCTTGGTGACACTTATAAAAGCTGAGCTGGTGAACCCCTTGCGGCGTGAGGGGAAAACTGTTGGTGTGACCTGCATACATGGGGATACTCGATATTATGTTACTGACGATTTGAACATCGAGACACCATGTGGTTCTGCTATAGTTTCTGTGGGTTTGGTGCATGGTCTGATGTATGATGCAATATTGGGGAGAGTCTTTGCTCACTTCTGGAAGTTGCGGGAAAGCCGTTTTGTTCCAGAGGTGAACAACCCCGATCCATTTGAGAAGGTTGTCGATGTAGTGGAGGAGGGAGTTACTTCTGAGTCAGAGTTATTCCCTTTTTCTACTATGATTGGCGAACTAGAGAATGCGGAGCGTGACGGTGGCCCGCCAACTGATGTGCCTCCCATTGAGGTGGGAAGTGTTGTTGGGCCAGGTGATCATCTGCCTGATTTAGAGGTCAGAAGAGAGGTCTTTGCCGTGGAGCAGTTGAATGACCATACTTTGGTAAAAGCCAGGGAGAATGTAAAAGTAGTTGATGGTAAACCCGTAGACCCTGATAGTCCTTTGTCCTATCCCCACATGGCAATGTGGCAGGATTTGTTATATCAGGTGACTAAGAAGGGGGAAGATGTTGTGGAACAACTAATAGTTCCCAAAGCCTACAGAAGAACAGTGTTGGATCTGGCCCATGGTCATATAATGGCAGGCCATCTAGGGGTAGAGAAAACCACTGAGCGAATAATGCAGAGGTTTTTCTGGCCCGGGCTTCATAAAGAGGTATCTGACTTTTGCGCATCCTGCCCTGAGTGTCAGTATCATGCTCCCAGGCCACATTTTAAGGGTCCACTAGTTCCATTGCCTATTATAGAGGTGCCGTTTGAAAGAATAGCGATGGATTTGGTTGGACCCTTAATGAAGTCTGCCAGGGGACACCAGTATATTCTGGTCATAATGGATTACGCTACCAAGTACCCGGAAGCGATCCCGTTGCGCAATACGTCAACCAAGACCATTGCCAGAGAGCTAGTTCATGTCTTTAGCAGGCTGGGTATACCTAAGGAGATACTAACTGACCAGGGTACACCGTTTATGTCAAAAGTCATGAGTTATGCCACCTGTTCAAAATCGAACAGTTAAGAACTTCGGTTTATCACCCCCAAACCGATGGGCTGGTTGAGAGGTTTAACAAGACGTTAAAACACATGCTTAGAAAAGTGGTCGACAAGGATGGTAGGGTTGGGATTACTTATTGCCGTATTTATTGTTGGCCATAAGAGAAGTTCCCCAGTCCTCCACCGGGTTTTCACCCTTCAACTTGTTGTATGGGAGACACCCAAGGGGGTTACTAGACATTGCCAAAGAGACATGGGAGGGGCACGCTAGTCCTTACAAAACGGTGATTGAGTATGTTTCTCAAATGCAGGAGAGAATTGCTGCGGTAGTGCCGATAGTGAGATAGCACCTGGAACAGGCTCAACAGGCACAGCAGAGGGTATACAACCGCAATGTTCGGTTACGCAGCTTTGCTCCTGGGGACAGAGTGTTAGTATTGGTTCCCACTGTGGAAAATAAACTTTTGGCTAAATGGCAAGGGCCCTTTGAAATTTTAGAAAGAGTGGGGCAGGTCAATTACAAAGTTTACCAGCCGTGGAAAAGAAAGCCGGAACAGATATACCATATAAATCTGTTAAAGCCCTGGAAAGATAGAATGGTACTGTCGGCCATCCGAGCCCCTCCAGTAAATCCAGGGCCCTTAGTTCCTGAAGTGACAGTGGCAAAAACCCTGTCGGCAATTCAACAACAAGAGGTCAAGGAGTTTCTGATCAGAAATAGGGTGCTGTTCTCTGACGTACCTGGGGAAACCTCGGTCATTAAACATGACATCATCACTGACCCAGGGGTTAAAGTTAATCTAAAGCCCTATAGGTTACCAGAAGCACAAAGAGAATCGGTGTCGAAAGAAATTAAAAATATGCTAGAGTTAGGGGTTATTGAAGAATCACATAGTGAATGGTCAAGTCCCATTGTGTTGATTCCAAAGCCCGATGGGAGTGTGCGTTTCTGCAATGACTTCCGAAAGTTGAACAGTGTTTCAAAATTCGATGCCTACCCGATGCCAAGAGTGGATGAACTGATTGAGAGACTAGGGATGGCAAGGTATTTAACCACTCTTGACCTAACCAAAGGGTATTGGCAAGTACCGTTAACCGAGAGCGCCAAACAAAAGACAGCTTTTTCAGCGCCAGAGGGCTTGTTTCAGTACAAGATGTTGCCCTTCGGGCTACATGGGGCACCTGCTACCTTCCAAAGAATGATGGACAGGATTCTAAGGCCCCATAGACGGTATGCGGCTGCTTATCTGGATGACGTGGTCATTCATAGTCCTGATTGGCAGTCTCACTTACCCGGGGTGCAAGCAGTGTTGGACTCCATCTATAACAGCCAACCCAAAAAAGTGTTGTCTAGGCATGGAGGAAGTAAAATATCTGGGATACACCATTGGCAGAGGCCTGATAAAGCCTCAGCTCAATAAAGTTGATGCCATACAAAACTGGCCACGGCCTCTGAATAAGAAGCAGGTGAGAGCCTTCTTGGGAATTACGGGGTACTACAGGAGGTTTATACCCAACTTTGCCACCATGGCAGTCCCACTGACTGACCTGACCAAAGGCAAACAAAAAGTCATGGTAGAATGGAGTCCTGAGGCAGAGAAAGCTTTTCAGGAGTTGAAAGTAGCGTTGTGTTCCCAACCAGTCCTGATGACTCCTAATTTTGAAAGGGAATTCATAGTACAAACCGATGCATCAGAAGTAGGTATAGGAGCGGTCCTGTCCCAGAACAAGAAGGGTGAGGAACACCCTATTTTCTATCTTAGCAGAAAGTTGAATGTACATGAGAGAAACTATGCCACAGTGGAGAAGGAGGCGTTGGCCATAAAGTGGGCGTTAGAGGCTCTCAGGTACTACTTGGTTGGAAGAAAGTTCAAATTGATCACTGACCATGCCCCTTTGAAGTGGATGTCCGAAAATAAGGACAGTAATGCGAGAATTACGAGATGGTTCTTGGTGTTACAAACTTTTAAATTTGCAGTGGAACACAGGCCAGGAAGCCAGCTGGCCAATGCAGACACGTTGTCACGCGTTCATTGTTTGGGGGCTTCAGTTGTTCCACCCCACAGGTCGAAACAAAGGGGGGGGGTATGTGATAGGATCACTGGTAAAGTGGTCTGTGGCAGGTACATTTGTCCCAGATTCCTGTCTTATGTGTTCTAAACCCCCAGGAGAAAGTCTGCAGTGTAGCAGGCTTGAGTCTCGGCTTTTTGAAAAACCGGTTTGGGACCTGGGGGTTGTGGGTGAGAGGAGAGGGAGGGCTCCACCCACGGCCACTTCAGGTTTTGGTTCTCGCAGCCTGGTAACAGGCTTGTTAGGGTTCCCACCTGAGAGTGGCCAATATAAGCCTAGTATGTTTAGGGCTGAGTGTCTCACCTGGGAGAGCAGGCAGGGAGTTTGCTCAGAGACACTTGAAAACCTAACTGTGAGTGTTGTGCTGTGCCTTTGTTGCTGGTGAGGGCATTAGGCCCTGCCAGGTTCTGGTAGTGAGGGAACCACCTGTGAAGTTAGTGCCCCGACAGGGCTAGGATTTATGTTTATGTTTTCTTTATGTTATTTCTGACATTGTACAATAAAGACTGGCGCCGACCAGCTTGTACTCGCATCCAGACTGGTGTGCTGCTTCCCAGCTGCTGTGTGTGTGTGTAAGGAAGGAGACCTCTACCCAGGAGAGGGACCCCTAATCTGACTGTGTCACAATATATATATAAATATATATATATATATATATATATATATTTATATGTACGCTGTACGCCGTAGAGGCTGTGTGCATATTATCTAAGTGTATATTTCAAAATTTGATTTAGAATTCAAGCTATATTTTGACATTACAGCAACGTTATTAGTAGGGGTGTGCACCGACCACTTTTCGTGTTTTGTGTTTTGGTTTTGGATCTGGATCTTTCTTCGTGTTTTGGATCAGGATTGGTTTTGCCAAAACCACCTTTCCGTGTTTTGGGTTCTGGGTTTTGTGTTTTGAATCTGTATTTTTTTGAAAAAAAGCATAAAAACAGCTAAAATCACAGAATTTGTGGGTTTTTCTGCTCCTATGCTATTATTAACCTCAATAACCTTAATTTCCACTCATTTCCAGTCTATTCTGAATACCTCACACCTCACAATAGTGTTTTTATGTCCAAAGGGTTGCACCGAGGTAGCTGGATGACTATGCTAAGAGATACGAGTGGGCAGCACAAACACGTGGTCCATCTAGGAGTGGCACTGCAGTGGCAGACAGGATGGCAGTTTGAAAAACTAGGCCCCAAACTATACATAATTCAAAGAAAAAAAAGAGGTGCAAGATGGAATTGTCCTTGGGGCCTCCCACCCACCCTTATGTTGTATAAACAGGACATGCACACTTTAACAAACCAAACATTTCAGCACCAGGGTCTGCCACACGACTGTGGCTGAAATGATTGGTTCGTTTGGGCCCCCACAAAACAAGCTGGCAATTAATCTGTCCCTGCACAAACTGGCTCTACGGAGGCAAGATGTCGTCCTCATCCTCCTCATCCACCGATTCCTCACCCTCTTCAGTGTTGTGTACATCCTCATCCTCACAGAGTATTAATTCATCCCCGCTGGAATCCACAACCACAGGTCCCTCTGTACGTTCTGGAGGCTGGTCTCCCTGGAAGAGTTGAAAATTCATTTTATGAACATCATCTTCTCCACATTTTGTGGAAGCAACCTCCTACGCCTTTCGCTGACAAGGTTCCCGGCTGCACTAAACACTCTTTCGGAGTACACAATGGAGGGGGGGCAACTCAGGTAAAATAGAGCCAGTTTGTACAGGGACCTCCAAATTGCTTCTTTTTCCTGCCAGTACAGGTACGGACTGTCTGACATGCCTACTTGGATGCTGCCACCGATGTAATCCTTTAACAGACAGACACACGCTTGTCGCTGCTGCTTTGAGGATGCAAGTGCGGCTACAGCCCACACAATTCACAAAGATAGAAAAAAAAGAAGAATATTTTTATTGTTTGTGGAGCGCACTTTGAGGGTTACACCACCCTTTAACAGACAGACGCACGCTTGTCGCTGCTGCTTTGAGGATGCAAGTGCGGCTACAGCCCACACAATTCACAAAGACAGAAAAAAGAAGAAGAATATTTTTATTGTTTGTGTAGCACACTTTGAGGGTGTCACCACCCTTTAACAGACAGACGCACGCTTGTCGCTGCTGCTTTGAGGATGCAAGTGCGGCTACATCGCACACAAGTCACAAACACATTAAAAAAATAGTTTTTTATTTTTTGGAGCACTTTGAGAGTTACACCACCCTTTAACAGACAGACGCACGCTTGTCACTGCTGCTTTGAGGATGCAAGTGCGGCTACAGCCCACACAATTCACAAAGACAGAAAAAAAAAAGAACAATATTTTTATTGTTTGTGTAGCACACTTTGAGGGTGTCACCACCCTTTAACAGACAGACGCACGCTTGTCGCTGCTGCTTTGAGGACAGTATCATATGCAGTGACAGTAGACTTGTCAGAAATTGTTGGCACGTCCTTCAGTCCAGACCAGATGTCCAAACCAGCCCTTGACTTATGACACAGGCGCACGCTTGGCGCTGCTACTATGTTGATGCACGTGCGGCTACATCGCACACAAGTCACAAACACATTAAAAAAATAGTTTTTTATTTTTTGGAGCACTTTGAGGGTTACACCACCCTTTAACAGACAGACGCACGCTTGTCGCTGCTGCTTTGAGGATGCAAGTGCGGCTACAGCCCACACAATTCACAAAGACAGAAAAAAGAAGAATATTTTTATTGTTTGTGTAGCACACTTTGAGGGTGTCACCACCCTTTAACAGACAGACGCACGCTTGTCACTGCTGCTTTGAGGATGCAAGTGCGGCTACAGCCCACACAAGTCACAAAGACAGAAAAAAGAAGAATATTTTTATTGTTTGTGTAGCACACTTTGAGGGTGTCACCACCCTTTAACAGACAGACGCACGCTTGTCGCTGCTGCTTTAAGGATGCAGGTGCGGCTACAGCCCACACATTTCACAAAGACAGAAAAAAAAATAACAATATTTTTATTGTTTGTGTAGCACACTTTGAGGGTTACACCACCCTTTAACAGACAGACGCACGCTTGTCGCTGCTGCTTTAAGGATGCAGGTGCGGCTACAGCCCACACATTTCACAAAGACAGAAAAAAAAAGAACAATATTTTTATTGTTTGTGTAGCACATTTTGAGGGTGTCACCACCCTTTAACAGACAGATGCACGCTTGTCGCTGCTGCTTTAAGGATGCAGGTGCGGCTACAGCCCACACATTTCACAAAGACAGAAAAAAAAAGAACAATATTTTTATTGTTTGTGTAGCACACTTTGAGGGTTACACCACCCTTTAACAGACAGACGCACGCTTGTCGCTGCTGCTTTAAGGATGCAGGTGCGGCTACAGCCCACACATTTCACAAAGACAGAAAAAGAAAGAACAATATTTTTATTGTTTGTGTAGCACACTTTGAGGGTGTCACCACCCTTTAACAGACAGACGCACGCTTGTCGCTGCTGTTTTAAGGATGCAGGTGGAATCTAGATGGGATTTGGAACCGGGGACACACTACCTCCATCAATTGTCTAAATCCCACTGCACTAATGGCAGATACCGGACGCACGTCTAACACCAACATAGCAGTCAAGGCCTCAGTTATACGTATTGCTTCAGGATGACTGCTGTCGTACTTCATCCTCATCGCTAGGGACTGTTGGAGGGTCAATTGTTTAGTAAAAGTAGTGATGTTCCTACTTCCTCTCTGGGATGATGAACAACTCCCAGCAGCAGCAACAGCACTAGGAGGAAGTGGTTCTTGATCTTTCCCTATTTTATTTTTATCGGAGAAAGTTTGGTCCTCCATTTATGTTATATTGATATATACGTGCGGCTAAAGCGCACACAAACACAGAAAATATTTTTTTATTTTTGCTGGAGAGTAGTGCACTTTGTGGGTTACACCACCCTTTAAGAAATGAGCCAGCCGGCTCTTTACTTATGGGACACAGGCGCACGCTTGGCGCTGCTCCTTTGTTGATGCACGTGCAGCCACAGTGCACACAAGTCACAAACACAGAAAATATATATTTTTTTTGGTTTGGAGTGTACTTTGGGGGTTACAGCACCCTTTAACGGTCAAGCCAGCCGGCCCTGTACTTATGACACAGGCGCACGCTTGGCACTACTTTGTTGATGTACGTGCGGCTTCTGCGCACACAATTCACAAACACAGAAAATATATATTTTTTTGGTTTGGACTGGAGTGTACTTTGGGGGTTACAGCACCCTTTAACGGTCAAGCCAGCCGGCCCTTTACTTATGACACAGGAGCACGCTTGGCACTACTTTGTTGATGCACGTGCGGCTACTGCGCACACAATTCACAAACACAGAAAATATATTTTTTTTGGCTTGGACTGGAGTGTACTTTGGGGGTTACAGCACCCTTTAACGGTCAAGCCAGCCGGCCCTTTACTTATGACACAGGAGCACGCTTGGCACTACTTTGCTGATGCACATGCGGCTACTGCGCACACAATTCACAAACACAGAAAATATATATTTTTTTGGTTTGGACTGGAGTGTACTTTGGGGGTTACAGCACCCTTTAACGGTCAAGCCAGCCGGCCCTTTACTTATGACACAGGAGCACGCTTGGCACTACTTTTTTTATGCACGTGCGGCTACTGCGCACACAATTCACAAACACAGAAAATAATTTTTTTTTTGGTTTGGACTGGAGTGTACTTTGGGGGTTACAGCACCCTTTAATGGTCAAGCCAGCCGGCCCTTTACTTATGACACAGGAGCACGCTTGGCACTACTTTGTTGATGCACGTGCGGCTACTGCGCACACAATTCACAAACACAGAAAATATATATTTTTTTGGTTTGGACTGGAGTGTACTTTGGGGGTTACAGCACCCTTTTACGGTCAAGCCAGCCGGCCCTTTACTTATGACACAGGCGCACGCTTGGCACTACTTTGTTGATGCACGTGCGGCTACTGCGCACACAATTCACAAACACAGAAAATATTTTTTTTTTGGTTTGGACTGGAGTGTACTTTGGGGGTTACAGCACCCTTTAACGGTCAAGCCAGCCGGCCCTTTACTTATGACACAGGAGCACGCTTGGCACTACTTTGTTGATGCACGTGCGGCTACTGCGCACACAATTCACAAACACAGAAAATATATATTTTTTTTGGTTTGGACTGGAGTGTACTTTGGGGGTTACAGCACCCTTTAACGGTCAAGCCAGCCGGCCCTTTACTTATGACACAGGTGCACGCTTGGCACTACTTTGTTGATGCACGTGCGGCTACTGCGCAAACAATTCACAAACACAGAAAATATTTTTTTTTTGGTTTGGACTGGAGTGTACTTTGGGGGTTACAGCACCCTTTAACGGTCAAGCCAGCTGGCCCTTTAATTATGACACAGGCGCACGCTTGGCACTACTTTTTTGATGCACGTGCGGCTACTGCGCACACTATTCACAAACACAGAAAATAATTTTTTTTTTGGTTTGGACTGGAGTGTACTTTCGGGGGTTACAGCACCCTTAACGGTCAAGCCAGCCGGCCCTTTACTTATGACACAGGCGCACGCTTGGCACTACTTTGTTGATGCACGTGTGGCTACTGCGCACACAATTCACAAACACAGAAAATAATTTTTTTTTTTAGTTTTGACTGGAGTGTACTTTGGGGGTTACAGCACCCTTTAACGGTCAAGCCAGCCGGCCCTTTACTTATGACACAGGAGCACGCTTGGCACTACTTTGTTGATGCACGTGCGGCTACTGCGCACACAATTCACAAACACAGAAAATAATTTTTTTTTTGGTTTGGACTGGAGTGTACTTTCGGGGGTTACAGCACCCTTAACGATCAAGCCAGCCGGCCCTTTACTTATGACACAGGCGCACGCTTGGCACTACTTTGTTGATGCACGTGCGGCTGCTGCGCACACAATTCACAAACACAGAAAATAATTTTTTTTTTAGTTTGGACTGGAGTGTACTTTGGGGGTTACAGCACCCTTTAACGGTCAAGCCAGCCGGCCCTTTACTTATGACACAGGTGCACGCTTGGCACTACTTTGTTGATGCACGTGCGGCTACTGCGCACACAATTCACAAACACAGAAAATATTTTTTTTTTGGTTTGGACTGGAGTGTACTTTCGGGGGTTACAGCACCCTTAACGGTCAAGCCAGCCGGCCCTTTACTTATGACACAGGCGCACGCTTGGCACTACTTTGTTGATGCACGTGCGGCTGCTGCGCACACAATTCACAAACACAGAAAATAATTTTTTTTTTAGTTTGGACTGGAGTGTACTTTGGGGGTTACAGCACCCTTTAACAGTCAAGCCAGCCGGCCCTTTACTTATGACACAGGCGCACGCTTGGCACTACTTTGTTGATGCACGTGCGGCTACTGCGCACACAATTCACAAACACAGAAAATACATTTTTTTTTGGTTTGGACTGGAGTGTACTTTCGGGGGTTACAGCACCCTTAACGGTCAAGCCAGCCGGCCCTTTACTTATGACACAGGAGCACGCTTGGCACTACTTTGTTGATGCACGTGCGGCTACTGCGCACACAATTCACAAACACAGAAAATATATTATTTTTTTAGCACTTGGGGGGAGCACCCCTGATGGACAGAGCACCCCCTGGACAACACTACAGCACCCCTTTAGGACTGAGACACTGCACAGGACTTTGGAGTGGACACAGCCCCTATGGAGAACTGACTGCACAACACAGTCCAGCCAGCCCCTATGGACTTTGAAGTAGTGGACACAGCCCCTATTAACAACAGCAGCACAGCACAACACTGCCAGCCCCTATGGACTTTGAAGTAGTGGACAACAGCAGCACTACACTACACTACACTACACAGCCCAGCCAGCCCTAACTCCCACCCTCCCTCTTCACTGTCCACAGCCGAGTGAGAAAATGGCGCCGACGCGGGTACCTTATATAGGATCCAAAACCCGCGAGACTCGGAAGGCGGGATGATGACGTTTTGCCTCGATTTCAGATCCGAGTCAGGCGGGAAAAGTCGAGCCTGACTCGGATCGGACTCGGATCGGGGGGGGCTCGGGGGTGTTCGGATTTCAGAAATCCGAACCCGCTCACCCCTAGTTATTAGTTTAATCTTCAGCTGACATTGAACGTGATATGACTTAGCCTTTCTGCTTGTCATCTACAGATAAACCATACTGCTGCAGATCATTATTATTACTATCAGCGGCTGTGACACTGTAACCAGGGCCGGCCCAAGCCAATTTGGTGCCCTAGGCAAGATTTTGGCTGGTGCCCCCTAGCAGATAGTCCCTCCACCAATCTTAAGGTGCGTACACACTGGGCGATTAAAGTGGATAACTGAACAATATCATTATCATTTTTTAACATCAAAACAATGAACGATAATGACAACGCACGTTCCCGCGGGTCGTTCGCCATTATCGTTCATCGAGTAAATGTGCAGGCCAACCTGATGATGTCGTCAGGTTGCTGCATGTTGGGGAATGGGGGAGAGAGCCCGGAGCTGAACGATATCATTAATGATATCATTAATGATATCATGAACGACATTGAGCACACCCTACCGGGACACACTAGACGATATTACTCAGGGAGCATATCATCTAGTGTGTACACTCCTTTAAAGTAGGTACACACGTGATAGACATATCTGCAGATTATGGTTGCTCATACAGACTGAACAACTATCGTCTTTGGTCTCGCTGGCCAGAGGTCACATAGTGACCCCCTCCCTACTGGCCTCTGCAGCAAGTTTAGGGAGGGTTAGGCACTAAGGGGAGAGGGTTAGGCTTAGGGTACAGGAAGGGGGAGGTTAGGTTCAGGCACCTTGAGGGAAGGTTCGGGTTAGGCACCAAAGAGGGTTAAGGGAGGGAGAGGGGGGGTTAGGATACCGACCAACAAGTGTCGGTATGATAACCCTGTAGGGGTGCCAGGGTCTGGATTCCGACCACCGGGATCCTGACTCCAGCATCCCATACCCTATCTGTGTGTACACACTGGCCGACAGGCACAAAATATATCTGCTGATTCATTGAACGGCTAATATGACAGCCAATTTGTATCCAGTATTAGTGTATTTATATGCGGATGTCAATATATATATATATGTATATATATTAGGGGTGTGCACCGGACACTTTTCGTGTTTTGTGTTTTGGTTTTGGATCTGGATCTTTCTTCGTGTTTTGGATCTGGATTGGTTTTGCCAAAACCACCCTTCCGTGTTTTGGGTTCTGGGTTTTGTGTTTTGGATCTGGATTTTTTCTTAAAAAATAAAAAAAAAACGCTAAAATCACATAAATGGGCCTTTTTTTGTTCCTACGCTATTAATAACCCCAATAACATTAATTTCCACTCATTTCCACTCTATTCTGAACACCTCACACCTCACAATATTGTTTTTAGGCCAAAAGGTTGTACCGAGGAAGCTGGATGACTATGCTAAGCGACACAAGGGGGCGGCACAAACACGTGGCCCATCTAGGAGTGGCACTGCAGTGGCAGACAGGAAGCCAATCAGCGTTATGGTGCCCATTTGCATGTAGCACGAACCCGGGAGATCCGTGCTACATGCATCTGTGTGATTGGCACAGAGCAATGACAGGTCCGTGAGACCCGTCTGTGCTGCTGTGGTAAAAAAAAAAAAAAAAACCTGTGTAAAAAAAGAAAAAAATGGCGTGCACCCCCCCAAAAAAGAGCAACCAGCCCCGGGCATTAGTAACCCAGTGCTGGGTGTGCTTAAATACAGGGGACAAATGACGTAGGGGTCCCCTGTACTTAAGCACAACCAGCACCGGGCTAGTCAGAACCAGCGCTGGTTGCCAAAATACGGGGGACAAACGACGTAGGGGTCCCCTGTATTCTGCGCAACCAGCTCTGGGCTCTGATCCGGTCCTGGTTCTGGAAATATAGGGGACAAAAAATGAGTAGGGTTCCCCTGTATGTTCCAGAACCAGCACTGGACTTTTTCTAGCGGGGGGCTGATGCCACAGCCAGGGGAGCCCTTTCACCGGGCCCCCCAGCCGCAGCATCAACCCTGACCGCTAGTCAGCCCAGGCCGGGGATCCCTGGAGAGCTGGGGACCCCCCCAATAAAGGGGTCACCCTCTCCAGGGCACCCCAGGCCCAGGCTGATAGCCCGGGGCTATCCCCGCCACCCCTGGTGGCGGTGGGTGGCGGGTTGATTGTGTGGTGTGGTGTAAATAAAGAATATCAAACATTGTCTTTACAAGTAGAACTGCAAGTCCCAGCTAGCCTGCCCCGCATGCTGGTACTTGGAGAACCACAAGTACCAGCATGCAGGGCATTAAGGGCCCACTAGTACCTGTAGTTCACCTGTAAAAAAAATGTTTAAAAAAACACAGGACACACACACCGTGACAGTATAAGTTTATTAAACATACATACACACACACACATGTACACATACTCACCTATGTAACCTGTAGCATCGGTCCACTTGTCCGGTAAAGTATCCCTAGGGGACCTGTGAAAAAAAACATACTCACCATCTCCTATGCGAGGTTCTGTCCTCTTCGTTCCAAAGTAGGCATCCCCGGACTTGGCAAAAAAAAAAAACGAAAACGCGATCCACGAACTTAGTACCGTTCTATAGAACGGTACTTCCCGAATGAGAGCTTAGCGGCGGGGTATCACCATGGAAACCCCGCTGCTAAGCGTTCATTGGCTGAGAGAGGTCATCTCCCGTCTCTCAGCCAATGAACGGCTCCCTCCATTGTAGTCATTGGTGGGAACCGCAGGGTAAACTTTAATAACCTTGCGGCTCCCAGCATTGACTACAATGGAGGGAGCCGTTCATTGGCTGAGAGAGACGGGAGATGGCCTCTCTCAGCCAATGAACGCTTAGCAGCGGGGTTTCCATGGTGATACCCCGCCGCTAAGCTCTCATTCGGGAAGTACCGTTCTATAGAACGGTACTAAGTTCGTGGATCGCGTTTTCGTTTGTTTTTTTTTGCCAAGTCCGGGGATGCCTACTTTGGAACGAAGAGGACAGAACCTCGCATAGGAGATGGTGAGTATGTTTTTTTTCACAGGTCCCCTATGGATACTTTACCGGACAAGTGGACCGATGCTACAGGGTTACATAGGTGAGTATGTGTACATGTGTGTGTGTGTGTGTGTGTGTGTATGTATGTTTAATAAACTTATACTGTCACGGTGTGTGTGTCCTGTGTTTTTTTTAAACATTTTTTTACAGGTGAACTACAGGTACTAGTGGGCCCTTAATGCCCTGCATGCTGGTACTTGTGGTTCTCCAAGTACCAGCATGCGGGGCAGGCTTGCTGGGACTTGCAGTTCTACTTGTAAAGACAATGTTTGATATTCTTTATTT